>JAHWDV010000016.1:0-1200000 GCA_022702605.1 Microbotryum scabiosae | reverse complement strand
GGCGGCTGATGAGCCCGAGGCTGAAGACCCAAAGGGAAGTCTCAGGTACGACGCCATGTCTCCTACGACCGGTGGGTCGACTACGCTACTCAAGTCTAGAGAGTCGAAGGAGTCAGATGTGACGTTCGAAGGCGAGGACACGGGTTGGGTGGAAGGAGAGCGAGATGCGCCAGCCAATGTCTCGGCCAGTCGGGCGCCCAGCCCTTTCGACACGACTTGCTGACGACGCCCAATCGAGTCACAGTAGAAGCGCTCTCAGTCCAGCCAGTCCAGCCAGTCGATTTCAAGACGTGAAGACGGTGCTCAGTGAAGAGGTGATGAAACCTCTACACTGATGGGCACTCGGGTATAGTCAAGCGATGTGGGGACGACACAGGAGACCCGAATAAGCTTCTCCGCACCTTACGTGCTGGGAAACCTTCAACTGCAGTGTGGAGTCTGCCTTGGACCCCCGACCAGCTTGACAGGGGCTTTGAAGCGGCCTCAGCCTCACGCTCGCTCAGGCAGATCAAGCCGAGATGTCTTACGTGTCACCGAGTCATGCGAGGAGTTCGTATTCACCAAAATGCCAATTTTCAATTCTATATATTTCAAGCGACTCGCTACTACGTAAGTGCTACAATGTGTTTGATGTTGAGCTTGACCGTCAGGAGGATGCCGGGGACAATTCCTCCGAGAATTGAAACCTGCGAGTGTGCTCCAGACTCTGCATAGGTAAACGGTAAGTACAACAGAGCACCACCGCCTCTTCTAACTGAGGTGGGGTGTGTGGCATTTCGTTGGGACGTTTCGACAAATATTCAGCAGGTTGTCCTCGTCAAGGTCAACGTCTACTGATTTGCAAAGAGCTCGTACTGTGTAGGCCAAGTGTGTGGATACTTTGGTTGAGATATTCACCTTGGCAGGTAGGTACCTAGGCCTCTAGGTAGGTAGGTATCGCCGTATCGGCATGCTTTACCTGTCGCCTACAGAAAGCCCAGGCTCCAATTTGAAATCGACTCGGAGTCGGGTTTCACCGAATCGCAGCCGATGCATGCATGAGATTTCGACGAGCTTCGCGCGCTGGCGCAGTCTCCGTCGCGCGACGCGTCCCGGCGCGCAGCCCGCCCGGCGCCTCGAAAATGTGAGTAAACAAACGACGCTCATTCTCAAGCCAGAGCAGGCTCGCCGAAGCCCATCGCAGACATCGACGCCAGACCTACGACATATGGTTGCGTTCCGACTCTTCTAGGACTGCATCTATTCTCACCCCACTCAAACAACTACACCACACTCGTTTGACACTACCACACTCCTTTGAAACCTATCTCCTCTCGCCGTCAGTTGTTTTCCTTTACATTATTTGAGATCAACCTCCTTCACCTCCTTTCCCGGCCCCGAAATCGCGCGCACCAAGTCTGAGGCAAGCATGTGAGCTAGGAAGCCCCGCTGCGGCGGCTTGTTTGTCTTCGCGCGCCAGAGATCGGGACCCAGACTGACAATGCTGTCCACGCCTACCACAGCATGCGGATCGATAAGACGGGTGGTATTTCGTCTGTCGATCAGCTTTCCGATGACGACTCGGCCACAAGAGCCGTCTTGCCTCCGTCCGGCACGACCCTGCGCAAGAGCAAGAGCAAGCTGAGTCTGCTCTTCTCGAAGCGATCGAGGGCGCAGCTGCGCGAGCAGGTCAACAGCACCAACAGCAACGGGTCTTCGCCGACGTCGCCGACATCGCACAACAGCTTGTGTCAGGACAAGTCTTCGATCCCTTCGCCGACGAAAGTGTTTGCCGTCTCGAGCTTTGCGACGTCCCAGGCGATGGTGCCTCGGGTTTCGATCGATTCGAACCCCTCACGTGACATCTACGCCTTCTCGTCCCCAACCTCATCCTCGTCTTCGAGCAAGCCTCATGCCGTCTTTGCAGACGAACCTCATTCGTCCGACGATGCTTCGGATAGCGACAACGAGGCCGACGACGTTGAAACGACCGCGAAACCGACATTGGGCTTGTCTGCACCGTCCCATTTGCTCGACAGCGACTTGCGCAATAGTCTCGCCATGCTCGACTACCAGCTCGCCTCGCTCGAGTGCATCGGGTTTCCAGCTCGCGCTTCGTTTGTGCTCGCGAGTCCGTCGAATATGGATGACGAGTTGGCTCGACACGAGCAGGATGCGGAGGAAACGCTCAGCGATGAAAGCGGACACAACGCTGACAGCACACAGGAGCAGGGCAGCGCGAGGCTCGACATGAGGAATCTGCAGCCGTCGTCGTTAGACGACTTTCCGCTCAACCGCAACTCGCTTGGCCCGAGTGGACTCGATTGGAAGATGTGCGACTTCACTGAGACGATGGCGAGACAGCCTAACAACGAAGAGGCGGTAGTGGTGAGTTCGCTCGGTTCGCCCATGCTGCCTCTTGCGGCCCGGTGCTGAATTTGTGAGCGCCGAACTCACAGCAGCCCACTCAGTCCGAAACCCTCGCACCTGTTGCTTCTCTCGTCAAGAGCGCCTCCGTTTCAACCATCAACTCGTCCAAGTCGAACGAGTCGGACGAGTTTGACATCTCCGACTTTTCCTCGTTCCGGGACATGGCGTCCTACGTTGAAAACGGAGCCTCTTCGAGCGACGAGGAATTGCACAAGCGCATCACTTTGGCCGTAAAGGACGCGACCAGGCGCTCGAGTTACCTTTTGCCGTTTCCCATCCCACCCATCGAGGCGCACTCCGCAGCAGATACCCCTCCTGTTGTCGAGGAAGATGAGCTCGCTGCCCAAGCGACCAAGGCCCACTTGGCGATGGATCGTTTCAGCAAACTGCCCGCTGTCGAGACGACGGAAGACGGGGAGGAGATCCGAGGTCTCGGATTTTACGATTCACGCAACGTCGGTGCGAATGGACCTCCTCACCCACCCCCGACGGCCTCCCTTCCCCTGTCCAAGCCCTCGTTCGAAACGAGTTCGCGCGACAACAGCTTTGACGGCGATGAGCTCCCCAGCGATCACTCCTCGACTTACACTCGCTCAAGCAATGTCGTCTCGACTGCGGCCAGCTCGACGCCGGATTTTACGACTTGGCTGTCCAGGAAAGACCACACGATGCTCAACTTCACGATGCCGACGTCGCCTGCTTCGGTTTACGGCAATGATGTCAAGAAGTCCGTGGCCGAAAAGGAGCTACCAGCCTTGGTGGAACTCATTCCGTTCCCGACGATGGACGTCGAGGAATCCCCGGTGGACCTCGGCCTTGCCTCGCCCTTCGAGCTCAAGGATGAAGTCGTTGTTCCCGAATCGACTGAGCCTGTGACCACCGCGGTCCGAGCTCATGCCAAGCAAGCGTCAGTGTCGACTTTGACACCGGCCTGCGCTGTTCGCCTGGTTGATGCTCCCGCTCCCGTCGAGCCGATCGCCGAGGAGAAAAAGAACGTCACAGCTATCCCTGCTCGCCGACGCTTCTCGCTGATGTGCAGGAGAAAGAGCGAGATGAACCTGGCCCCCGCCAAGACACGCCCCAACAGTGGATCCGTACCGATCGTTCGCTTGCTGCGCAAGTCGTTCTCGACCTCGAAGTTGTCTAAGGTTGCTTCGACTCAGACGCAGGCCGAGCCTGTTCCTGTCCCCGTCCTCGCCCCTCTTCCAGCCAGCATTGCCATTGATCTGGAACCCTCCTCTGCTGCGACTGCCAACAACACCGCCCCGGCGCCAATCGCCAAGGACAACCTGCCCACTCCCAACCCGGTCGAACAGCCCCTCCCGGCCTTGCCCGTCTCAACCCCTATCCGCGTTGAGCAGGCACCCAAGGGTCTTCGAAGCTCTGCCTCGCACAAGCGCCTGTCGATGTATCTGCCTCAGATCTTTGGTCGCAAAGAGGATGTACCCCCCATCCCGATGCTCAGACTGCCGCTGTCGGCCCCACCGACGATGACGCGGTTCAGCGAGGATCTGCCGCGCAGCCCTACGCAGCTCAATGCACCCGAAACGAGCACGTCCGAGGACGTCGATATGTTCTCAACGGCTCTCTCGTCTCCTGCTCTGGCATCACCTGCGCTCAGCGACGTCGGATCGTCGCTTCCAGGAAAGCTGGACTCGAAGGCGTCCACCGCACCGGAAGCCGAGTTGTCCGACGAGAGCGGACCCTCTACCCCGAACCCAGCCGAATCTACCCAAGCGCGACAAGATGCCACTCCAAGTCCAACCCTGACGCTCAACTCGGACAAGCTGTCGCTCGCGGCGTTTCTTCACTCGTCGCCCGGTTTGCGCGCCGACATGGTCAAAGCGCCCGCACGCTCCTCGTCCATTTTCGCCACTAGTAGCAGTGTCTTCCCCGTCGTAGCGTCTGCGTCTACTTTAGTGGCCGACGATGGATCGGATGGACTCGATGATCAAAATGCGACTACTGCGACTCGCTCTTCGACTCCTTCCGCTGAGAAAGCTGACATGAACTCGTTGACGTCGCCTCTCCGATTCTCCAAGGTTGGGAAGAGCAACACCCTTGAGCCGGAGCCCGTCCTCGCTCCGACCTGCATTGAGCTCCCGGCCCACGTCGATGGAGACGCCGTCATCAAACCGACTGAAAAAAACGCCCCTGTGGTACTCGATGCTGAGAGTGACACAGATGACCAGCCCCTGGGCGAGTTCCCCGGTGCTCTCTCGGCGCAAAAGTCCCTTCAAGCTTCTGTCCGAGGAGACGGCCCACAGCCATCCGAGGAGAACACCGCACGGACCTCGCTTGCTCTGCCGCAGGACGACGACGTAGCGACCGAGACGTTTGGCCACTCGCTTCTTCCTCAGAGCGACGAAGCTGTTGAACGTCACAACTCTGCTGGCATCGTACGACCATGCTCGACTCCGCTTGACCCTCTCGTCGCCGACTCGTCCTTGGTGTTCGACTTGCCTACCCGCCCGACAGTGGCTCTAGATGAGGAAGCATTGGTCTTGCCCGTCGACTCTAACTGCTCGACTGCAGGGCCGTCGCACCGCGTTCGCCCCGCGCTCTCGATCGACACTGAACAAGCCGCTTCCTCCAGTTTGGCCGTCGTTGGCTCTCAAGTTCGAGCTCGATCACCTTCGGTCAGCCGCGCCGTAACCGCAACTCCTCCAATGATCCGCCGAGGTAGTAACCTGAGCAACCGAGCTTCGTCTTCGCCGTCTTCTTCGAATATCCTGCGCGCGGCTGCACACCTCGCGGATGGCGAGCGCAAGGTCGCACCTTCTTCACCCCTGTCCCGATCAGTGAACGTCGCGTCAGGGTCAACGACGGTCGTCCGCGCAGGTCCCAGCGCGGGCCCCGTCAAGGAACACCGCATCTACATCGGCGATGACTCGCAAATGCACATCATCGTCCGATGCAGCCCCATGACCCTTTGCGGTGAGATCGTCGAAACGGCACGATGCCAAAGCTTGCTCGCTTCGGGCAGTGATATGGAAGGGGGTTTCTCCCTTTGGGAGGTGTGCAAGCAATTGGGCCTCGAGCGACCTGTCCGCGAGTACGAATTGGTTGCGGATGTGCTCAAGACGTGGGAACATGAGTCCAACTACTTGTGTGTAAGACGGAGTACGCTGTGGCCTTTGCTTTCCCCTAGCGTGAGTTTTCTCGTGTCATCCGCAGCGCATCGCGTCCACAGGAGCTGAATAGCCGTTTTCCTCTTGTTTCATTAGCTCCGACCTCAACCGCTTGTACCTCGAGGCAGCATGGTGCAAATCGAGCTCACCAATCGCAAGTGGACAAAGCGCTATATCGAAGTCCGTGACGGTAACGTCACGCACGCCAAATCCGAGAAAGCCAAAGACTCCTCCCTCCTCTGTCGTCTTGCGACCTCCGAAGTCTTCTACGTCACCTCCTCAGCTTCCCAAGCTCGCAAAGCACCAAAACCCTTCTGTTTTGCTCTCAAATCCAAACTGCTTCGTGCGCAGTTCGAGGATGAGAGTGAGTATTGCCATTTCGTGAGCGTCAAGACGAACGATGAGTTGGCGATGTGGATGAAGACCATTACCGAGGCACGAGTGAGTTACTTTCCCTTTTGCCCAGCTCAGCCCAGCGCCCACTCTACTAATCACCACATCCGATGACCCCTTCTAGAACGTCTTTGAACGTCAAAAAGTTTTCCCTCCCTTATCCCCCTTCCCACGATCGCCGCTCGCCGGGCGGCCTCCCTTTACCCCCTTATCAGCCACCCGCTCCCCTTCCTACCGACCCGTCCCTCCCATCCTCGCCGTCGTCCCTCCTTCCCTCTCCAGTTCAACCAATTCGAAAATGTCGACCAGCCTCAACAGTCCTCAAGGTCTTCACTCTTCCTCATCCTTCTCGTCGTCTCTCCGACCGGACGCTTTGACATGGGCTTCGATGAATCCTCAGACGAGGGCGACGTGGTTGAAGGCGAACGATCAGAATCAGCATCGGAATACGTTGTTGGATGTGGGTGGAAAGTAGTACGGCTTGATGCCTTTTCTTCGCGCGGTGTTTCTTTGTGGATTGCATTCAGCCTTCTTTTCGGGGTCATTGTCACCAAAATCTATGCTGTCTCTCGCTCATCTCTCGTTAGTTGGATCATTCCCTCCTTTGTCTTGGGTAGTCGAAGCTTAACATGCTGGCGGATCGGAACAGGGTTCCTGAATCCACCTTGTTTCAATAATCTTCTTGTGGATCATTGGCAAAGCATACACTAGGGAGAAGAAACGAGCGGACTCGCCGACAAAGCTCCGAGGGGGTTCACAGCTCAGCCAATTTGACCGCCTTCATCGTCGTCCTCTCTTCGCATTCCCACCCACTTGCATCGACTTCGTACCATCCTTGATCATCGATCTTGTTTGCATCCTTTGCTGTGAAGTGTGCGCGGACTTGGTCGATCGATTGGTGAGAGAATTTAGTGAGGTTGAGTCGAACTTTGATGCGCTCGATTTGGGTCGGAGGATGACTCGGATCCATCGTGAACTGCAGGAGGGTAGGATTGAGACGTTATATTAGATTCTCGTTTGTCCGAAATACTCTACTTGACTCACCCTTGTGGCAACCGCCCCCGTCCTTTCGCCGGCCCACCACCCCGTAATCTCCTCCCTGACCACATCCTCTCCCCACCCAGGAAGCTCAATCCCCCCTTGCACCTCCGCATCCCTCCTTTCCAACCTCATCCAATCCTTGACGTCATAATATCTCATAGCCCCACCCTTTCCGTGCTCCACTTGGACTTTAGCATGAAGCGATCTCAGTCCGGTGATCTTGTCCGAGGACAAGGCCATGCTCCAGGAGGAGAAGAGAAGAGTTTGCTTGTACGTCAACGGTGGGCCCGTGATCGAGGAGGGAGGATCGACGAGGGCCACGTAGGGGATTTCGAGTTTGGCTTCCTACAAGAGGGTTCGTGATCGAGGTTCTCAGCTTTTGTGATAGGTGTTTGAAGCTGCCGCCGGCGATCCTCGGGTCGAGCTCAAGCGATACTCACAAAGAAAGTCGATCTCCCCCCTGGGACACTCATCCCCGTACCCTTCTGTTCCCCAGCCACCACAATGACCCACGCATAACCCTTTGGAGTCGAAGGTTGCTTCGAAGTAACTGACGTCGAAGTCGAGGTGGAAGGGGCGTCGTTCTGTTCGTTTGGGAGTAGACGGAGGTGGGGAGGTAGGAGGGTTTCGACGTAGGAAGTGGGGAGCAGCAGGGGTACGAAGAGGAAGCTGTAGGTGCCTGTGATGCGAGAGGCAATGAAGCTGGCCAACATGACGGTGTAGTGATGACGGAAGACTGTTGTAGGTGCGAATGCAGGTGCTGGTTGCGGGCGTGGAGGAAAGCAGAGAAGCGTCGACGGTGACGTACCGGGCTCGGATTCGGACGACTACCCGATTGCCGAGGCGGTCCGTGCGCCACCGGGTCGCTTCCTCGGATTTTTCGTGGACTTTGTAGCCCGAAGCTGGGCAGCAAGACAACCATCATTTTTAGCTAGCTAGCTCTATTTAAACTGTGGGAACTCGCAGGGGATCACAATGTGGCTCAGGGAGAGACTGCATCGTGCGATTATCCGAGCTCGATCGTTAGGAGGTCGATGACCTTTCGCAGACGGCATCCCCGGAATCTGATTTAGAAGCTCGCGCCGCGATTCTCCACTCGATCCCATTCCCTCCGCCCCATAGCTCGCGCCCGATCGCTCGGGATGGGACGAGTCAAAAACGATAAACGTAAGCCGTACCATCAGCCACGCCACCGAATCACTTGCTGACCAGACGCTCTCACTCACTCATTCGCCCTCGTTCATCCTTCATGGACCACTTCAACGCCCACGCCGACGCCCCGCTGTACAAACAGGCTCGGTCGCAAGGCAAGAACCGATCGAACAAGTTACCCTACCCGAGGACAAGAAGGAAGAATCTCTCGCAGGTACGTCCTTATGCCCACTCTCCTCCTCACGACCGAATCACCCCAGCTCACCCTCCCCGATTCCCGGCCCTCTCTTCCCAGCCACAAGACCTTACGTCGCCCCCGCCGCCGAACAAAAAACCAAAACCAAACGCGTCAAGTCATCCACCGCATTGAAACGACAAGCCAAAGCCAAGATCGCGGGGATGGAGAGGTCGCAAAAGTTAGAGAAGCGCAAGCAGTCCGTCGAGGGGAAGAAGGAACGCAAGAACAAGGTCAAGCAGATGTGGGATTGAGCCGAGGACGGTTGGTTTGGGGTTTCAGTAGGGTAGGGGCAGTATGTTGTAACTTTTGGGCTATGCTTTTTTGGGGGAACAATCCTGGGTACAAGGCTTTACCGGAAGCCGGCTCGGCATCTCTCTCGTCGGTTTATCCCGAGCCGTTCACTCTGCTTTCACCGTCTTATTCTCGAGCTATGATGTTCTCGATCTATGATGGGGTCGACAAAGCTGATCCATTTGTGTCTCTCGGGAGGATTGTCCGGCCAAGTCTCATCATAAAAGTCACGAGGTCAAGCAAGACCGTACGTTTAGCCCCGAGTAAAATTGCACATCAACGACACGAGGGAAGCAAACTAGTGAAACAAGTGTCCCCTCGACCCGCTCCACGTTGACCATCAGGGGGGTTACCCCGAAGAAAGGTAACGAAGGAAGTCCGAGTAGTAAGCTCATCACAAAGATCGAGGGACGTCAAAACAATCCAAAGGAGTCGAAACCCCCCTGGAGTGTAAAAACATTGGGTTGAACGTCTGCCCCTTCCTTCCCGTCGCATCAACCATTCTTTGTTGAATCATCGTTGATGAAACAACAGAGCGTCGGGTGACATGATAAGAAGGGACTTGTTGGGAGGAGTAGGGAAGCAAGGAAAACAGGTTAGGAGAACACGAAAGAGGTCATTGCGGTAGGAACAAAGTCATGTTGTAATTGTTATACGATTAGAAATGACAGCACGGTGCTCAGGAGGCGCCCCTAGGTTTTGGAGGTGGGCAAGGAAAAGACTCGCAGAAACGACCACTGCATGACAGATCGTCAGGTGGTGGACGAGTGCATGGTCAGATTCGCTTGTGATTGAGACTGTATGCGTCGAGTCAGTGTTTCGAGGCACGGAAGGCGCTCGAACGACGAATTGGCGAGACAGATTGGGGTGGTGAAGGTGGAGTTAGACACGAAGGGGGTTCCACCGTCCTGGCTGCGAGAGGGCCGTTTTTCCCGTCGTGTTTTGGATTTTGGACTTTAAATTGACGAGCCTGCCAGTTTAGCGCGCGTCTGACACGCGATTTGCAAATGGCAGTGCGCCCGATCGCCTGGCACTTTCGTGAAACGGCCCCTTCGTGCATCGCCTCCAGAGTCCAAGTCGTCTCCCAGTGCCCGCCTCTGTGTCTCCCGGCGTCCGGAGGTTAGGCAGGGATCAGTGTAGGGACACGTGCAAGCATGTCGTGCGAAGAAGGGGGTTCCCACCAGTTCTCGATGCCCAAGAAGCGGTCGTGTTGCTGTGAGTGTCTTTTGTCCACGCAGAGGCGCGAGCTCGGATCCGTCGGCTTCGCGAACCCGTTCGCCGCAGTACAATCTGGTGTATCACATGCTGTGTTTGCCATACAAAAGGAGCTGACCCTTGTTTACCACATTTCGTCCAGTCAAACTGTGCTGCTGCCCGTGTTGGGCCTTCATGTCGTGTGCCATGTCCAACGGCAAGTCTTTCATGCACATATATTCGCGAGCCGTTCCCAACGCACGGGGTCGCTTTAGCTCCGAGAGTTTCGGCGACTTGGCCGGGAACTCTGCATCGTGGGGCTAATTGTGCCTCTCCCTTTACTCTAAAAATAGGTACAGTTTTTACTTCATCGGCCGACATGCATGGAGGAAGTGAGAATGGCCAAGAAGTACGTCTCTCGACTCGGTGGCGATCCCGTTCTCCGAAGCTGGGATCCGTCGCGTCCGTCGATCCGGACAAAGTTGCGCGACCACTTCGAAGACTGATCCCGACTTGGCTTACCTGACACGATCAGATGACATGTCTCAAGTGTGGATTGACACGTTCTGAAGCCGTGGCATTGCAAGCGACGAAGGATGCAGAGAAGCGAGGACTTCGGTCGAGGTGAGTTTTCTCTCTCAAGTCCCAATTCGCCGAGGCTACCCCTGTCTTTTCACCGAAGCGATGCTGATGAAGCGCTGGTACTTCGCTCGGAATTTACAGCAAAGGTCCAGGATACTTCAGCAATCAAGGAATGACCATTCCAACAACAACGATCACGACTCAACACTCTTGTGGTAACTCTGAATTCTCTTCCCCCACCGCGACGTACCCACCTCCCTCAGCACTGAGTCAAAGCCCCGAGCGATTACGAACGGATCGACTCGCTCTACCCAGCCATGACGATGCCTCTTTCCTCGGTACACCCGTTATACTACAACGACCACTAGAAGGGAACCCTGCTGTTGCTTGGGTTGCGAGGCAGCAAGCTTATGAGGCGCAACAACAGGAGTCGAACTCGTGAGATTTGATCAAGATGTCAACTCGGTCCCTGTATTGTATCACTACTTGTCGTCTTGCTCTCTTGTAACGTTTCAGCTTCCCTAGACTTCTGTACTTTTTCCATCCTTGACATTTACGACCACAACAACGAACACTTTCCATCTTCCAACCCAATGCCCCCAATGATGTCGTGTCAATCCAAAACAACCCTCCCCTTTTCCAACATCAAACTGCGATTCACGCTCCCGGGCAACTCCTCCTCGAAATGACTTATGAAAACCACCGCCTGATCCTTCCTCAACCCTTCATCGAAGAACCTCTTGACGATCGCAATCGTCTCGGAATCCATCCCCGAAAACGCCTCGTCCAAAACGAGCAATTTAGGTCGTTTCACTAAAGCCCTCAATAAAAGAACGAGGGATTGATCGCCCGGACTCAAATTCGCAAAACCCAATTTGAGAAAAGTCGGAGTTAAACGCGGATGTTGGAGCTCGTTGAGGAGGGTTTGCAAGGCTTGAATTTGAGGTGGAGTGGGTTTGCGATAGCAGAAGATGGCTTCGAAGCCTGTCAAGATCGATTCTTGGACAGTTAGACCGGCGGGGAGGGATTTGCGAGGGAAGGACGACGCGATTTCGGGGGAGACGTGGCCGATATGGGATTGGACTGGAGGATGGGCGGGTGTCAGTGGGCTCAGTTGACCCTCTGAAGAGGTTTGGAGCCGACTCACGCGTTGCTGTGGCGTAAGAACTTCGAGGTTTGCCAAAGAGGGTGATGTCCTCGACGAAAGATCGGGGATGATCGCCCAAGATGAGGGAGAGCAGCGTACTCTTCCCCGATCCTGTAACCACATTTCAAAGGCGGTGTGTCGATCAGTTCCCTCTGTGCCTATGATTCAAGACCCACACGCTCTGAAGTTGAAGCCTCACCATTATGCCCCGCCAATACCCACCTCTCCCCCTCCCTAATCGTCCAACTCACATCCTTCAACACCTCTCTCGCCTTCACCCCCAACCCATAAACGACATTCACCTTATTCAACCGAACCCACACCTCTCCTATCCCTTTCTCCTCCCTCGCTTTCCTCCTCCGTTCAGCCTTCCTCGAAGCAGAAGCTTCGCGTTCTTTCGTCCCTGCTTCGATCATCTTTTGGGCGTCGGGTAGGGAGAGGATCTCCGCTCTTGTGCCGAAGGTGATTTGGCGTGGATTATGGGGATCTATGAGGGCTAGGTGGGTGATGAAAGGAGGTAAGGGGTCTTGGGGACGGAGGACGACGAGGATCCGTGGGGAGCGTTGCGAGTGAAGACGCTCGAGCACTTCTGAGAGAAGCGAGCGTGACGAGACGTCGAGGCCGGCTATCGTGCACGTTCACGAGGAGCTGTCAGTAACTGGTGTTGTATATGCGCCCCAACGTATAACTCACTGTAGGGTTCCTCGAGGATCAGCAACTCGGGCTTGGCTAGCAAAGCTTTCAAGATCCTCGCTCTTCGTGTCTGCCCATTGCTCAACGTGACCAAAGGCAAGTCCAGAAAGCTCTCTAGCTCCAACGACGTGGCCGTCTCTTCAATAAGTCGATCGATCGAGTCCTTCGTCGCCCCCTCTTGGAAAGGGACGTAATTCTTCAGATGATCTCGAAGGGTCAACTTGTCCTCATCCCGAATGGAGTAATACCTCGAAGTGTAATCCTCAAACTCCCCCGTCTTCTGATCCAGCCTCGTTCGAAAGGAGACGAAACCAATCAGGTCTTGAACCGAACGATGTCGGGGCCCACCTTGGGCTTGGGGTCTCGCGACGGGTGGGAGGGAGTCAAGGAGTGGGTAGCCGACGGCATGGGGTGGGTGGAAGCGCGTTTTGGCTTGCAAAGCGTCGAGGAGGTGGGTTTTGGAAGGAGACGAAGAGGAAGAGAGGATCCCCCAACATTCAAGATCTTGGATCGTCCATGACAGCGAGGTGAAGAGCGCCGAGTCGGGTGAGTCGGAGGGAGAACCGAAGGGGAAGATGTTGGCGTTACTGATGCGGATCACAGCGGGGCTCGATTCTGCGCGTGGTGAAGCATTATCCTTTGTTACATGTACCGTGGGGAATTGAGTAAATGCACGCCTCGGTGGATAACGTGTACGTAACACGAGGTCGGGCGCAATTCCCGGGGCGATGAGGTCATTGCGACAGCTGAGCTGCCGGTTGATTGAAGTGGACGGGATCGCTCGAGTACACCATCCTATCCGCTTGGGCGATACGATCTTAATTGACATCCTTGCAGACCTGCCTGGTGGTACCCACGAGGGAATGGTATCAGCTCGGGGAAGCCACACTCGCCGGCGACGAGTCAAAGTGCGCTGAGACGTACCTCAGCTCTGACAGGCGCGTTGGAGCTTTTGTGACACAGTCTTGGGGCACTTGTGCTCTTCCTACAGCACTCCTTGATCAAATCTCCGATCGCTTGATCGTTCCGGGTTCCTGTACAGTAATGAGGGTCGTTCGCGGGAGAGAGAACCGGCCTCGAGTCAAAAAAGCCGGGGTAAGTCTCAGTAGTCTCGTTTTGGCGAATTTATAATCCCCCCCCGGTTTTCCCATGCGCGAAGCGGCCAACGCCGGTGACACGCGCGTCAAACGACGCTTCAAGAGGGACGTGCTCCTGAATGTGACTGACGTAGCCCGCCAGCGATTGGCTAGCCATGTTTGGTGAGGAGGTGCGCTCCAATGCTTAGGCCTGTTTTGCCTTCGTAGCACTCACGTCCTGGCGACGATCTCCTCCACGCCTTCTCTCCTCTTTTGACGTGTCTTACTTGCTTCCACCACCACCAGCTTGCGTGTGTTTCTTGCGTCCTTTCTTCTTGCACGTCGACGTTGACTGGCTCAAAACCACCAGCCGACACGCTCACCCTCCACTCGTTCCCTTTCGACGCGCCGCGTTCGGTGAGTGATCCCGTAGCCGCGATCGATCCCAAGTAGTCCCGCCTTCCGCCGCCTCGCCCGCGCACACACACGCCGCGCCGCACCCACACGCACGTACCCCCCACCGCCCCCTTTCTTCTCTGACGATCGTTCAACTCGACCCCTTCCCTTGCCCCTTCGTCAAAAACACAAATCTTGGTGATTTGGATCGACACGACCACCCTCCCCCTCTACCTCCACCTCCGCCCCCCCTCCCCTACTCCCTTCCAAGATGTTGCGACGGAATCCGGCCAAGCCTAAAAGCACGTCGTCGCGTCTCGGACGACTGGCCAAGTTCTGCCTGAGCGTGTACCTCCTCGCCGCGCTCTGCTACACCGCGTACCACTTTGCCGTTGATCCTGCCGTCAGGGCCGTGCTTGGATCGGACGCCCAGGTCGAACAGGAACTGCTACGACTCGCCGAGGCCCAAGCCGGAGCGGCAGGAGCACCAGCCGGTGGAGCAGATGGCGCCGCATCGGCGACTTTTATCTCCCAAATCGCGGCTCAGATGCCAGGTGGTATCGTGACCGCCGTCGACGCCAATGGCAAGACCAAGACCAAGAACCGTCACGCTGCGCTCGAGACCGCCGGTGTGAGGGCCTCGGACATTCGAAAGGAGGACAGCCACGACAAGGTCTGGGCCGCGGCCGAGATGGCAGCCAAGGCCGGCAAGAAGATCAAAGCGACTTACGTCAAACCCAAGGAATTGATTGATGGGCGAGAACTTGTGCGCACGCGCGTCGGCGGTCTCGAGAGCGTCGAATGGGACGCCGATCAGATGGTGTGGCACCACCCCTCGAATCAACTCGCCCACTCTGGACCGAGCTCCGACCCTTCGCTCTGGAACCACGACACGGGACCGAGGAGTCAGCTCGCTCTGTCCGAGGACCAGTTCCTGTCGCTGTCGTTCTCGTCGTCGTTGCAGCCGTCCAAGGTCATCCCTTACTACTACCGAGCGACCGACCCCGATCGCCCCGATTTTAACAAGGAGGACATCTCCATCACGACCCTGATCACGAGCAATCGTTTAGAGGTTTTCAAGCGACTCGTCGAGAGGTATCAAGGTGGGTAACAGCGAGTAGCTCGGGATACCAGTCCCACGAGTAGTAGCACTGACATATCTTCACACTCTCGCTCATTAGGCCCCATCTCTGCAACCGTACACCTGTCCGACTCGGGCACACACGCCGAGACGTTGCAAGTACTCGATGAGGCGTACAATGGCTCTCCCCTGATGCGCAAATACGTCGACATCCACCTCGTCTACGACTCGTTCGATCGGCAGTTCAACATGTGGCGCAACGTCGCAAAGTTCTTTGCCCGGACAGAGGTCAGTTCCCCCGGGACGCAGATTCCCGTCCTGAGAAACGTCAACTGAATGTGTTTGTTATCTATAATCATCACTCTATAGTACGTCATGATGCTCGATGTCGACTTTTGGCTCTGCACCGACTTCCGCAGTCGCATCTTGGGATCCGAGGAAATCATGGCGAGATTGCGCGGCGGGCTCGCCGCTTTTGTCGTCCCCGCATTTGAGTTTGCGAAACAATCAGATGGAGTCGATCCCTCCACCTTCCCGACGACCAAAGAGGTAAGACCTGAGAACACTGTGTATTGCCTCTTTCTCCGAGAGAACTGACGGATAAGCCTTTGGCTTCTGAAACATCGATAGGAACTCGTCAAACTCGTTAAAGCCGAAAAGATCGGCATGTTCCACAAGTCGTGGGCCCCAGGACACGGCAGCACCAACTACACCAAATACTACGCCACCAAGCCGGGAGAGGTGTATCGAGTGACGAGCTACACGCACAGTTACGAGCCGTATGCGATCTTCAAGAAGGAGGGCACGCCTTGGTGCGACGAACGCTTCATCGGCTACGGCGGCAATAAGGCCGCGTGCCTGTACGAGTTGTACCTCTCGGGGGTGTCGTTCTACGTGCTGCCGGACGACATGCTCATCCACCAGTCGCATGCTTACGCCGAAAAGGCACGCCAGCACGAGCGTCGCTACAACCGCAAGCTCTACATCGACTTCCGGGAAGAGACGTGCTTCCGCTACCTCAACATATTCATCGACCAGATCGATTCGCCGAGGGCCAAGAACTTGGCGCAGGAATGCAAGAAGCTCAAGGGGTTCCCGTCGACCGCGGCAAGATATATCGCCGCCGCGTCGGGCAACTCATGATGTCCCGGACGAACGGTTTCCTCCTCTCAATTTTCGTCTCGTAATCTCGGTCACCCTCGACGACCGCTCGCTTCTGCAAAGCCTCTTATTATAGACGATCGATCGTTCTTCCAGAGCGCGACCCCCGTTTCATTCACTGTAGCACGCTCCTCTCCCTCCACCCACTCGAACGTCTTCACGTCTTCCTCTTGCATGGCTCGTATTCAGGCTCTCGCTTCTGGGTTACAATCAGACGTTGCACGGCCTATCTCTCCTTACAGGAATTTATTGTTCAAAAAATGAGGTTTCATCTTGCCGGTTTCGTTCCTCAACCCGCTTGTGTTATTTATTGCTTTCCCTTTCCACTCTCTTGTCGTTTCACCTTCTCTGCATTTCTCCGCGTTGTTCCTTTCTCGCCTTCTATAAAACCGTTTCTCAACTAGTGTACCAACATGATGACTGCAATCATTCCCTACAACGAATCAAGGTCGTGCGAGAGCAAACAAAATCGAACGCAAGTCCTTATGATTCGGCAAAGGGAGAGCCCGAACGTGCGCTTCGAAACTCGAAGTGAGGCTGAGAACAAAGAGCCAAAGAAGCCCCTGAGCCGACCAAACGTCGACCGAACGCTCGACTCCGAGTTACCCGAACTTGATGACGTGACTGACTTTTGGGTCAGCTGGCGGGTGTGGGATGTTCGTTCTTTCTCGACAGGATGATGAAGGGCTCGAGTGAAGGCGAAAATGCTGTCGAGGTGTAGTTTGCAGTGGGCAAAGCTTTACAACCTCAACTCCCGAGGGCCGGCACGGCGGCGCGGCGCGCCGGATCATTTGTGCCCGCGGGCCAGTGGCGCGAGATGGCATCTCACGGCTGAGGCGCCGGGATGGCTCACTGGATTTGGCAGGCCTGGCGTCATCGAATTCGGCTTGCTGCTTGCAAACTGCCACTTTGAACCCTGGGGGTTTCGGGTTTGTGAAGCATCATTTTTCTCACTTCATTCGCTTGATCACGTTAACAAGCCCCGTGATCGTTGCGAAGTTCAGAAATCGATATCGCTACGCCCCATCCTCGACGTCGACTCGAGCACTTCCAATCTTTCCGAGCCGACGAACTTCTCGATCGCCGAGCCTGAACAGTCCAAGCCGCTACGCGTCCTACGTACGACCCGAGGCTTAGGAGAGCACCCACCCCTACGGCCCCTCCCTAACTCTTGAACAGCTCCTCGATTTAGAGGACCTTTGTCGCATCCTCTACAGCAGCGATCGTCCTTTCACTGCTCGACCCCAGTACCACCACTGCACCACCTCGATTGCCACTTCGAGCCGAGCGCTCGCCGTGTATAGGATCGTCATCAATTGTGCCTCGTACGGTCGCCTCGCTCGCTCGCGCGCCCAGCCGCCCACCGCCCACCTCCAGCCACTTTCTGACTTGTCCGCAACCCGAAGCGCCTTTCCCGCCGCCGTCGGCTACACCACACGCACACCACCTACCACTCCGCCGAATCAGCCTCAACCGAAACGATGGGGTGCAGTTCGTCTACTCCGGCGACGATGGGGGACGTGCCCAAGGAGTCCAAGGACCGCTCGTACGCGATCGACAAGCAGCTCGACGATGATGCTAAACGGCTGAGGAGGGAGTGCAAGATCCTGTTGTTGGGTCAGTTTGCCGGCGCCACCCTTGGTTTCAACCCCATTACGGCACTCTACGACCTACACAGCACGCCATGCTTCCCACTGTATTGCTGTGTTGGAGCTAGTGCTCTATATACTGCTTGGTGGGATGTTGTGGTGTGCGACACGAGTGATCGACCCCCCGGGATCACCCCTCCCTCCACCCTCCCCCCGCTCCGCTCTTCAGGTTCGGACATCCCGCTGACCTCCCGTCGCCCGCCCTCAACAGGATCCGGTGAATCAGGGAAATCGACCATCGTCAAACAGATGAAGATCATCCACCAGAACGGGTACTCGAGGGACGAGATGCTGTTGTTCCGGATGACCGTCTACAAGAGTCAGTCTTGCCTCCACTCGTTCTCGGCCTGCCTCCTGCGCCATTGCTCGGTGGTGACGAGTAAGCTATGGGCCAAGAGCGGTCGTGTCCGAGTTGGATCGCAACCATACGTCATGTTGGGTGGAGGAGCCGATGAACTGGCTTGATGGCGATCTGGAGGCAAGTGAAGCTGACCTTCCTGTCCCGCCCCGTCCTTGACGACAGACGTTATTGATTCGGCGCAGACGCTCGTGCTCGCATTACGGCGGTTCAAGTTGGAACCTACAGAATCAGAGAACAGGGTCCGTCGATGGAACGTGATGTAGATTTCAAATCAGAACGGTGTTGCTCATCATTACTACTGTTCGCACTGGCAGGAATACGCCGAGTTGATCTCCGAGTTCCGACTCGAGGGCGACTCGTTCCCAGCCTCTCCCGGACTGAGCCTCGCACAGCCTGGAGCCGCACCGGGGGGAGGGTTGGACCCCGAGATTGTGCATGCGATCGATAGCCTGTGGCACGACCCCATCATCCCGAGCGTGTTGGATCGATCGAGCGAGTTCTACCTCATGGATTCGGCGCCTTAGTGAGTGACACTGCGGCTAGGAGCACAGCTTTCGGATCGTTCACTAATCTCTAAGGCATCTGTGTGAACAGCTTCTTTGACGAGATCAAGCGGATAGGCACGGTCGGCTACATCCCCAACGAATCCGACGTGCTGCACGCACGAACAAAAACGACCGGCATCAGCGAGACCAAGTTCAAGTCTGGTCAACTCTCGATCCACATGTTCGACGTCGGTGGGCAACGGTCCGAGCGCAAAAAGTGGATCCATTGCTTCGAAGCCGTCACGTCCATCATCTTTTGCGTGGCGCTGAGCGAGTACGATCAGGTGCTGTTGGAGGAGAATGGGCAGAACAGGATGAATGAGAGTTTGGTGCTGTTCGAGAGCGTGATCAACTCGAGATGGTTCTTGAGGACGAGTATCATCTTGTTCCTCAACAAGGTCAGTCACCTGTTTTGGGATGAGGAAATGGTCTTCGCTTCGAGTCATTTCTCACCTTATGCCTTGCCTTGATAGATCGATCTTTTCAAGGCCAAGGTGCCCAAGATTCCGCTTGAGAAGTACTTCCCCGAATACACGGGCGGAGCGGATGTCAACAAGGGAGCCAAGTACATCCTGTGGCGGTTCACACAACTCAATCGAGCACGGTTGTCGATCTACCCGCATTTGACCCAGGCGACCGATACCTCGAACGTAAGTGCGGTTTGGGGGAGCACGATTAGGCTTGCCTCGAAACGAGAGATGCGCACTGAATCCCCGGCTCCCACACATCTCACAGATCCGACTGGTATTCGCTGCTGTCAAGGAGACGATCCTTCAAAATGCACTTCGAGACTCTGGGATCTTGTAAAACGGATTAATCGCCCGCGCTCGCTTCGTCATTGGTCTTTCAACGCCGTTGTCTCGCAACTCGCATCCTTAGTCTCTCGTCTCGCCTAATTGCTGACTCCTTCTTTGGTGCTTTCCATACTTCGACCCTGCTTCGACCCCTCCACCTCCCTCGGCATCTCGGATGCCGTTCACCTCCTTCCCGGTTCTCGCTTGGCTTGGCTTGGCTTGGCTTGGCTTGGCTTGGCTTGGCTTGGCTCGTTTCCATCTACTCCACTCCTTCATTTTCCACTCCCCCTTGTCTATCATCTCTCTCTCTCTCTCTTCTCTTTTATTCCCGGGGCTTTTCTCACTTTGATTTCGATTTCGGACATTTGTTTGGGCGTTGCATCATGCTGGAGGAGAAGAGGAAGGAAGCTTGAAAGGGGCGGAAAGGGGGGGGGTCAGGGTTGAAACTTGGAAGTGAAGGGAGGTACTGGTGTTGTGTGCGCGTGTGAATTGCCTTTTTGATCACTCTCTTCTCCTCTCTTTTATGGTCAGCTTATGTCTGTCTTGTGTGTCGTGTCGTCTGTATTTTGAAAGCTTGTTCACAAATTCGCCTTCCTCAGGCGACGATGATCCCGCCTTGATGAACCTGTCGGTGCTGTTGGAGTGTTGCTTTATTACAAGGGAGATATGGTCAGACGAGTAGTGTAGGCTTGGTGTGTAATGTCGCTCGAGCGTTTTTAGTGACCCTGTTGCCCGCCTCGACCTCTCGGTGCCCTCCCTCGATCCGAGAGACCGCCCATCGGTCCACCACCTCGTCCTCCACCTGCTCCTCCTCTCCCAGGGGGTCCAGCACCACGACCTGAACAAAAGTACCACAAATGAAATCAGTGCTTTCGCTCAACGGCAACACGGAAACACGGAAACACTTTATCACAAAAAAAAAAACCCGGAAAGAACTGCCCACCTCTTCCAGTCATCCCCCCTCTTCCACCGCGATCGCCACCACCTCCACCCCCTCTTCCTCCGGAATGTGTCGAGTTGTGCCCACGTTGTCGTTGCTCTTGTTCTTGTTCTTTGACTTGGTCGATCAACTGGGGTAAGAGAGCGGGGGTTAGGTCGTGAGCTCGGGGAGGGTATTCCTCCGGGGTCCGGGTTGGGCGGGACGTACGTTCTCTGCTACTCGGATGTATTTGATCTGGGCAAGTGAACGATGTGGGGACGTCAGTAAAGCAAGCAAGTGCGACGCATCACGCGATTTCGAGTCT
Organism: Microbotryum scabiosae; assembly: GCA_022702605.1. Taxonomy (NCBI): domain Eukaryota; kingdom Fungi; phylum Basidiomycota; class Microbotryomycetes; order Microbotryales; family Microbotryaceae; genus Microbotryum; species Microbotryum scabiosae. The sequence continues at coordinate 1,179,422 of JAHWDV010000016.1, read as the reverse complement.
AGTGGGGCGTCCCAGGAGTTGGGGGTTTTGAGACGAACGTTGTTGCCTCGAATGTAGCATTCGGCTAGTTTCCAGAACTGTTCTCCGTCCTGGATGAGGTCCCAAGGTCGGATTAATCAGTACGCTAGTGCATCAGATTATGGACGTGCGCAAGTCGTCGGTGACTTGCAGCCGAGGTTTGGTAGACCTCCTTGAGGGTGAGGTTCATAAAGTTGTCGCAGCCTGCCAAGTGACCGTTGAAGGTCTCGCCGTTCTTGAGTTCGACCAGCTGTTGGAGTAGAGATAGATGCGGTGATCAGTCGAGAACGCTCCTTCTTGAGACGGATCTGGGACTGACCATGGGTTTGGCCTGCGCGGCGTGCAGGAGCGCTAGAGGCAACTGTGGGAAAGAGTATACCGCTGGGGTGAATGGGGAGTGGGCTTACTCGTGCTTGTGTGGCAATAGTCACTGACCATATTGGAACGTGGTGAGAGTCGAGTCGGGGCCGGCTTGAGCAGTGCACAAACGACGAGCAGCGTCGAGTCGACTGACTGACCAAGAGTCAGTCAGTCGAAGAGTCAGTCGCACTTGGCCAGTCAGTCGCAGCTTGCGGCCTGGAAGCCAGAAGCCACTTGTTGCCCAGCCAGTTGTGGCCCAGCCAATTCAGACGCGCCGCCAAGACCCCCGACGCGCCCAGGTGAAGCTCACGCTCATACTCCCGCGCTCATTCACGGCTTGCTGTTGTGCCTCGTACCCGTCCGTCCTGGCTCTCTCGACTCTCGCGCGCCCGATCCAATGGGGGTCCTGGGCCAAGATGAACCATGGCCACCCCCTACAACACTCTCAATAGCCCCCTCGACGCCATCGACTTCGCCTCAGATCAGTGTCGCCGTCGGGGTCAGTCAATGGATCCATCCGCCTCGACCTTCCGATTGACGTCACTTGCTCATCTCCTCTTCTTCATGGCTTTGGCAGATCATCGTCGGACTGTTGGCTTCGTTCGTCCAGAGTCTAGGTACGGTCCTTGGCCTCGTTCTTCACCCGACCTCCGAACTGGCAAACCCCCACTGCCACTGGCCGGCACCAGGAAGCAGCTAGCTGGCTCGAACACCTGCGATGAGCCAGCACGTGAACCAAGCCTCTAGAACCCATCCGACCACCACCCGCAACGAATCGCACCCTATCACAACCCAACGTGCGCGCTCATCTTCATCTACACCGCCGCACCCACAGGTCTCACCATCCAAAGGAAATCCCATCTCGCGAACGAGGCTTTACCACCCCACAAACGAAGCCGCGATGCCAAACGTCCTTTGTGGTGGCTCGGATTCCTCATCTTTTTAGCTGCCAACCTATTCGGTACCGTCAGTTCATTTTCAGTCGTTGTGCGCTTTGCGAACCGAGCTCATCAAAGCTGAAACACTACCCTCTCGGGCGTACAGATCTTTCAACTCGGCGCTTTACCCATCATCGTCCTCGGTCCTCTGGGAGCGGTCTCGCTACTCTGGAACGCCTTTTTCGCGAGCTTCATCCTGGGCGACTCGTTCTCGATCCAGATTGTCGCGGGCATCATCCTCATCGCTGGTGGGGCATGTCTGATAGCCATTTTCGGAGGTAAGCTATCATCCTTCGCTTCTTCTCCCCACATCCCTGACCCCCAGCCACAACCCCTTCCCTGCAGTCGTCCCGGAGCAAGCCCACACGCTCCCCGAACTGGTCGCGCTCTACACCCGCACCCCTTTCCTCATCTGGGCCACCCTCCTCTCCGTCGCCCTCGTTTCGACCCTCACCTTGGCCCACATCACCGAATGGGCTCTAGAACGCCGCATCGCCTCAAAGTACCCTGATGCACCTCCTTTGACGCCCAAAAGTATAAGCACTAGTTCTAAACTGAGGACCTTCACAAGCAGGGGTTCCTTGGAGGGGAATCCGAGGAGGAGGCCTGGATCCGCAAGGAAGGCTTCTGCGGATTTGGATTTGCAGTTGGACCGGTCAGTGGGGAGCTTGAAAGATCGGTCGAATGAGACTGGGACTGGGACTGGGGGTATGAGCTTGGATTTGAGAGGGGTGACCTTCAAGGATCGGACGGTGGGTCGAACGGATGCGGACGAGGTACATCGAATCGTATTGGATGGGAGCGCGCTCGACGATGAGGATCCCCAATCACCCGGCGTCGAACACGATCCAGGGAACGTCGAACCCATTTCTTCAAGACGAAAAATTAGCCGACCTACCATGACCATCGCCCGACCCGAACTGGACTTGAAGGACTCGGCTTGCTCCGCGGAGGTCGAAGCAGCGATCGAAAAGAGTCGCTTAATCTTGGGTGTCGCGTATGGTGCGGCGTCGGGGACGTTGAGTGGTTTATGTTTGTTGTTCGCCAAGACCGGAATCGAGTTGTTGATTCAGACCATTGTCGCGAGGCAGAATCAGGTGAGTTAGAGGAGGAGTTTTGTGCGGGGGAGCTTGTGTGGGTTTGGGAGCTGATGGTTTTTGCGCGCTCTAGTTTGGCCATTTCGAAGCTTGGGCTATCGTTGGAGTGTTGGCCGTCGCTGCAGTTTTCCAGGTAAGCCCCGTTGCCCTCGTAGGGTTGCATACTTGGTGCTGACACTCGACTCTTCCCCTTGCAGCTCTTCTACCTCAACCGCGCCCTGCGCCTCGGAGGCCCGACCCTCATCTGCCCCCTCGCCTTCTGTTTCTATAACCTCTCCTCCATCATAACCGGTCTCATATACTACGACCAATGGGATCAGCTCACCTCGCTCCAATTCAGTTTGGTCGCGTTAGGGACGGCGATCTTGTTGGGCGGTGTTTGGATTCTTTCCATTCGGTCCGAGGACGATGGAGAGGGGGTCGGGAATCCGTATCAGCCAATTTTGTCGGACGAGCCGGGATCTTACTATTCCGATTTGGAGGAGGGACGACAACCGGATGATGACGAGGTCGAGATCGAGGTCGATGAAGACGACGACCCAGATTCGGAAGGGGAAGATGATTTCCTCGATATCGATGATGATGCGGCGCTTTCGCCGTCGTCAACTTTACCCGTCGAGTGGATACCGAAGGGTCTGACAATCGGCTTAGGAGCCGCTTCACCCGGATTCGATTTGAGGCCAGCGACGAGGAGGGCCTCACAATCCGTATATCAAGGGGGGACTGGAGCCGGACCTGTTCATGGACACAGGAGAAAGACTTCGTTACCTAACACGCTTTTCAATGAGCGTGTGAGAAGCGGGGAGGGAGTGGAACGGTCGACCACTCCAACAGGACCAGGGATCGATGGTCCATCAACACCTACCACAAATGGTCCTTCATCCTCCTCATCCACACCCAACAGTCCGAGACGACAAGCGACCAATACTTCGAACCCTGGTACGGCGATGACGCATTCAGAAAGGGCCATGAGTCTTTCGGGTAATTTTTATGTCGGGAGGGCTGGAAATCTTGAGAATGAGTATTCGGATTATCATCAGCATCATCGGCATTCGTCTGCGGCGACGGCGGTGGTCGCGGCTCAGGCTAGGCATCGATTAGGGAGTGGGGAGGGATCACCGACTACGATGACGTTGGTTGGAACGACGACGATGACGAGTGGTGCGATGCCTTCTGGTATGGGCGCGACGGATGAGGAAGAGGTGTCGATGATTCCTCGGGTATGTACGTTGACAATCTCAGCGGGAGAGGGGGAGGATCAGAAGAAGATGAAGAAGAGTGGTAGGAAGTGCTGGTGGCCTTTCGGCGGATGAGGAGAGGATCTTGTTTGCTTCGCTTCGCCGCGATTCCATGTATTCTGTAACCACTTGGCAAAACATTTTGTTCTTGGTTTTTGTATTATTCTTTGCAATGTATGTCGCTCTTTTGCATCTGATAAGATGTCACGCACGCGTCATCGACATAGATCTCCCCTTCTGGCTTCTAGCACGGCATCCATAGCAAAGCGATGTTCTGGTCGTGAACGTCAGATCGAAGGGAACCTGCGCCAACCTTGCATAATACAAATGTATAACACTCGACTGAGCAGCATTCGAGTGGCAAAAGTTGATGTGGTTGGCCACCGCTGGGACTTTGTAGACAACACCGACGGCGAAAGAGGAGGGAACACCCTCGCAACGCCCAAGTCTAGGGATCTTCGATCGGGATGGCCCCGAACCTCCTGGGACAAGTTGCGAGGATGTTCCCTCCTCTTCCGCGAGCACGCATAGTCTCGATGTGACCAACGATGTGTTGCGTTAACATCTGGCCAGTCGGGGTATCGGCGAAGTCCGTATACCGAAATTGCGAAGGGGCCCGGGGGAGTGATGTGGCGCGGTCTTGTGAAAGTGGGCTTTGACAACGATATCCTCGTTGATGACCGATATCCTCGTTGATGACCTTGCTCAGAGTCGCCATGCATTGGCTCTAGCATAAAAGGTTGCCTCACAGGCTGAAGGTTAGGCTGGAAATACGAGTCGCCACGATGCCGAGGATCAGTCAGGCCTAAGGGCGAGTGGCGAGCGGCTGCGCGCAGCTCCTGGAGCTCCCTGCCGGCCGAAGGCTTGTGTGAACTTCGTTCCGGCTTCCGCGTCATCATAAGATCCCGCTAGCAGATGGCGAGAAAGTTCCATGGAGCGTTTTAAAAAATTGATTATATACGTAGGTATTGCAATTCTTCTCCATACCAATTGTTCCTACTCGGATGGAACTCCCTTCGTCGTTCCGGCCAAATCCAAAACAGTTAGGATAAGAGCCCCTTTTTAGAATATCGTGTCTGTGTGATAGCGAAGAAGAGGTTAGTCATCAATCCATGGACTCTGACTCCTCCCAAACTCTCAATTCCACAACTTACAGCCACCATCAACGACGACATCACTTCCGGTCATGAACGAACTTCTCCCACTGGCCAAGACGACCAACATGTCGGCGATCTCCTTGGGCTTGGCGAACCTCTTCATCGGGGTGCGCTCCCGCCACTCGGCGGCGTTCTTCTTGCCCGATTCCGACCCTTCGGACATCTCGGTGGAGATGTAGCCAGGGGAGAGGGTGTTGACGCGCACGCCCTTGGAGACCCACTCGCCTGCCAAGGAGCGACCGAGGTGAGTGAGAGCAGCCTTGGATCCGTCTTTGGAGGGAGAGTAAAATTTTCAGGTCAGTCATAAATTCAGACACACAAATCCAGACACAGCGATTGACAGTGACTGACTGTAGGCGCATTGGTTTTGAGGGGTGTTAGTGATGAGGCCCGAGATGGAGGACACGAAAAGGATGACCTTGTCCTTGGGCTCTTCGTTACCGGTGGGAAACCAAGATTGATATGCTTTTCGTCGTGGCCCCACCAGTGCAGTCAAAGAGTAGGATCAGTATACAGTGTTGGGTATGTAATGCACCGCCTGACAGGGTGGGCCACGGACGAACCTGCTCGGGCAAGGTAGTAAGGGCCGAAAGTGTTGACCTTGAAAACGTCCTCGAACTCCTCTGTTCAGCGTGGAAGATTCAACAAGGCGCATTTAACTATTCTGTGTCTCCTAGTCTGTCGGAAACCACAAATGTGCCAGTTGTGACTCACTGTCGGTCATCTTCTCGGCATCTTGATGGATGCAGATCCCGGCGTTGGCGATGACGACATCGAGCTCGCCCAAGTCCTTGGTGATGACCTTGACGGCCTCGTCGATGGCCTTGGAGTCGTCCGCGGGCATCTTGTACGATCCAACCTTGATGCCCTTGAACTCCTCTTCGAGCTGCTTGGCGATCTTGTCCGCGGGCGAGGCGTTGTCTACGGGCAGGCTCGGGGGGAGTTCAGGGTCTAGTTTCGGAATCTGCGAAGGATGGCTCGAGTATAACGAGACTTACAGGTCAAAGCAATGTTGGCACCGGCCTGGGCCAAAGAGCGGGCAATGTCGACGCCGAGACCACGTCCACCCCCGGTGACGAGGACGTTCTTTCCCTTGAGGTCGATTTCGAAAGGCATGTTGAGCGGGTTTGAAAGAGGCTGTAGGATGAGATCAAAGGGGGGGGGCCGGTCAGATTTGTGAACGTTTGCAGCGGAGACTGGCTTGGATTGGGGCAGTTTGTCTGCTGTGCTCGAGCCGTCGAGAGGTGCCGGTCGAGTACGTACGGCTCGATCGGCCGATCGATGACGGTGCAGACCATCAGGACGGCGACGAACGGTGCAGCGTGACACTCGAGGCCACAAATGCCATCTACAACAAACGTTATCGTGTGTTTGATGTCGACGTGTTCGATGACGGAGGTGCTCTCCTCTCTCTCCGGGCACTCGCTCGACGGTAGCGCCCGCGCACGGCGGCGGCCCGGGACGATGACGACACGATTCCGAACCAGCGCCAGACAGGCAGGCACAAGAGCGACCGAGGCCCCCGTGGAGTGAGGGCAAGGAGGATGCTCCGGGGGGAAGGTGAGAGATGAATGACAGAGACGGCGAACGCACCTAAGAGATGAGTTAAGGGAGAGTGGGTGGGCGTGACGGGGGAGAGAGGCAGCAAGACAACGAACTCATTCAAGCGAACCGAGTGCGAAAAGGCGCTCCCGTGCGCGAGCCAAAACGGACGATCTTTCCTACTCTTCGGAACCAGCGGGACCGTTGCGCTTTCGCTTGGGCCGGTCGCACGGGCCACAATGACGACAAAATACCTCCAAAACGCATCTGGGCACTTGCTTAGCTGTAGTAACCATCCTCGTAGCACGACACTCACTTGGCAAGCCCGCGTCTGTTTTGCCGAAGGGTTTGAGCTCGATCGATCGGAAAATCTTGCCGCAATCGACCGTGAAAAACGCCGGCAAAAGCGGGTGTGAGACATCCTGCAAGAGCGAGCCCCCCCAAAAATAAAAAGTTTAAAAAACAGAAAAATGTTCTCCCAGCCCTCGGGAAGCTTGTTGCAATGCTTACTCCCTTGGACAATGTCTGGTTCAGACTCGGCGGCGTGGGGCGTGGGCCGCTGGCCTAGCCCTGCCCAAACTCGCCCCAAGCTGGACCGGCATCGAACAACTCACGGTTGGTGAACAACTCACGGTTGGTGAACAACTCACGGTTGGTGAACAACTCACGGTTGGCGAACAACTCACAGTTAGTGAACAACTCACGGTTGGCGAACAACTCACAGTTAGCTCACAGTGCACGCTTTGACATTACGCCGCTGCCTCACGCCTCAGAGCCGCGCTCGACGCCACGATGCAAGGTGCAGCAGGATCATTGACACCCGTGAGGACACCAGCACAGCTTTAGTGCCCCACCAGATCCTTCCTTACCCACGACTAACTCCCCACCTTTGACGCTCCCCTCAGGCCCCGTCGCCTCCCCCACCAGGTGGAGCTCGTCGTTCCTCGCGTCGAATGACCTCAACCACCCCTTCCAAAGTAGCCCAACACCACACCCGCAGTATATCCGACACCTTAGATTCCGACCACCTCGACTCCTCCGATGGAGTAGGCGATGACGATGATGGGGTTGGAGCAGGTGGGGAATCGGTCGTGTTTGATGATGAGGAGGATGATGCGGAGTATCGCTTGGATACGAGGGGGGCGAGGTCGAGGCGTCAGACTGTTGTGGATGATGAGGCTGGCATGGATAAGGATTTCGTCGTGGATGATGAGGAGGAAGTCGGGTCTGGGTCGGAGAGTCCGGTGAGTCTGGATCGCGGCGCTTGGAGGCTCCACTCAGATCCCGAAGGTGCTCATCCTTCTCCCTTCTGTTATGTCATGTCCAGAAAGCATCCCGTTTCAGTCCCCTCCAATCCCACAGCCAAGCACCCGACCGTGCCGAAAAAGGTACCAGCAGCAGCAACACCAACTCCGCAGCCTCCCTCGGCCGCTTCGCATTCGGATCCTCCAACCAACAAAACCGTTCGAATCGAGCACATGCGGAGGGTGGGGATGCGAGGAGGTCGGCCCAGCGTTCGGGAGGTCGGGGAGTACCTGGTGGGGGATCTCGAGCAGCGGGATGTAGGAATGATCAGTGGACTGAGAGGATTCTGGATCGGAATGGGTACCCGGGGCAACGTCAGTTTTCGCAAGGGTCTATGACAGCGTCTTCGACTCTAACTGACATGACTCCACAAACACCCTGCAGTCACTTTCGATCCATTCCTCGAAGCTGATACACCTCCACAAGCGACGAGTGCATCTCAGGAGGCTCCTTCAACTTCAGAAGCTCTGGCTTCTCAACCCATCGCCGCAGACCCGAGCACCAAACCCGCCGAACCCGTCGCTTCTGCTTCTTCCTCTTCATGATTGACTCTTCTTTCATTTCCTCTTCGATCCATATTGTACTGTATCTTGTTCCCTCTCACATCTCCTTTATCTCCACCTGCAATTCGCATTCTTCATTTGTCCACAAAGCCCGAATTTGTTTCCAAGATCGAAGAAAATGCGATGAACATGAGAGATAAGACAAAGAAAGGTCACTCCTACTCGGGTTCATAAAAAACCTATGTAACAGAACAATGATGAAAGTGGGGCAAATGATAAAATTGAAGAAAATCGGACCGTGGGTATGTAATGCGTGGAGTGGACTAAAGGAGACCACACAAGAACAAAGTGCAGAGAAAGGAAACCTCAATCACCGCCATTGAGTCGTCGACACCGTAGCGGACTTGGATCCATTTCCTGGAGGCGAACCTTTTCTCACTCCCGGAATCAACGCATTAGGTGGTGAAAAACTACCACCCAACTTGGCAGAGGACGTAGTCATCGTCCTACCAATCGCAGCCATACTCGATTCCCTCCTTGCCTCGATCCTCGCTTGACTCTTGGCTCCGAAAGTGAAGCTCGGTGCTGACGAACCCAACAACGGAGGAGCGGAGGGAGCATGGGATAGTCGACGATTTACGGCGGATGACCCACCCATGGAAAGCAATTTGCGGGGTGAGCGACGGGCACTCATAGGTACGAGAGGGACGGAGGAAACTCGAGCTGCTCGGCGTGTTGAAGTGGCGAAGGAGAAAGGGGCCCCCGGGGCGGAGGAAGAAGCTGCTGAGGAAGATCCTGTCGAGGGAAGAGGTGGTGGAACGGGAAGACCAATCGCCGATGTTCGACGACTTGATTTGGCCGAGCGTTGCGGTCCTACGCTGGAGGCTCGTCGAGCGGCTCGTCCGGCTGGACTATCGTCGGGGGTCATGGTCAAGGAAGGTGAGACATTGGACATGGCCGACTTGATGGGGACAATTGGGGCCGCTAAACCCGAAGTCGTTGAGGCCATGGAGGTGTTACCGACATCGGCGAATGGGTTCCGAGGGATAGAAGCCGAGGACGAGGATGTGTATGACGTCGAAGGAGGTGGAGGCATCGAGATGGCGTCCAACGAGTCTCCTTCACGAAGGAAAAAATTGCTATCAACGTTCGAGGCACGAGGTAGAGGCAAGAGACGAGTCCCCGAGGCTCCCTTTCGACTCGGATCGGTCGAGGCTCGAGCTTTTTGAGCCATTATCTCTGCTTCGTTCGAAGCTCCACCGTCGTCGACACTCGAGGAGGAAGCCCAGGTCGTGAATTTGAGCGAGGGGATATCACTCATGGAATCCTCATCCACCGTTGACGGAGATTGACCTTTGAAGGAAGCCAAGTCGCCTTCTCCCGTCTCATCGCGCCATTGGACCTCTTTACGTTGCTTCTTGGGGGATGCCGATGCCCTACCGGCGCGAAGCGGGAAAGCAACGGGTTTCTTGGGACTCGTCCGACGGTAGTTGCTCAATCCTCCCTTAGCCGGTGAAAGGGCGCCAAAGATCCCTGCCGACGTCGACCCCAGACCAGACCATGCCGATCGAGGACTCTTGGCGGACCACATGTCGTCCATCTGCAACGGTGATCTGGAACCCGCATCCCGCTTCGTGCCACTCCCAGCCAAAAGCGACGACCCCATCGAGAGGCTGAGGAAGGCATCCCGATTTGCGTTATCGATCCCATTCGCCAATCGAAGTAAAGCCCTCACGGACTCGGCTCCATCCTCCCTCGCTGATTCTGCCGCAGAACCAATCTTGACTCGCGCTTCGCACATGGCGTGCATCACTCGGACCTGCAACTTGGATCCTTCGATCCGCCCTTGTTCGCTCGCTTCGGCGAGAGAGGTCGCGAGTCGTTGATCGAGCATTCGTGCTTCCAGTTCGAAAAGAGGGACCGCGGAAGGTCGCTTCGATCTCAGACTCGAGGTGACGCGCGCCAGCATGGGAGGGAATATCTCGTTCGGGTCCGAAGCTCGACTGGCCCTTTCGCGCAGCATCGCCGATTGAGAACTGAGGGTGCCGATCAGTCCGTCACAGTTGTTCCGGACGACGGTGACGACGGATGCGGCTGCGAGTGTTGAAGATCCAGAAGGGCTCGGTGCCGTATCGTATTGATAGAAAGCGATCGCTCGCCAACTCTGAAGGACATTGAGCATCGAATTGACGACGATTTTTTGCGAAGCAGCCTGTGCCGCATCTGCGCGACGAGCTCGGAACGTCTCCCAGGCCGCCGAGAGCGGTCTCAAGATCGCAGCGACTTCTCGAACGTCATCGTCGACATTGGCGGCGCTGGTGCGGTTCTTCTCCGCTTCGAACGCGGCTTCGAGCGCCTTGATCCGTTCGGCTTGTTCGGCAATTTGCTTGCAGTACGACGCGACGTGACGATCGACTGAGATGAAGTTGCGGATCGCCTTGGTCTTGATGTCCTTGGCACGATTGGCGTACTGCAGCGTGTTGTGGGTCTCGTCATAGTGCACGCTTGCGGGAGAGACGCACACGATCATGACAGTCTTGCAATTACCTCCCAGCGAGGGCTTGAGCAAGCGGGTGAGCTTCGAATCTCGGTAAGGGACGTGACCGCGGCTTCGAGGATCGCACAGCGCGTTGATGCAGTTGCCGAGCGCCAGCAAGGATCGATTGATGTTAGCGCCTTCGATTAATCGTTCTCCCTTGTTCTTGGTCACGCTCGCTCGTTCTGAACCGGCCAGATCTATGATGGACAAGATCGCGGACGACTGCGAATCCGTCAACCCTTCGGCTTTGGGCTTTTGCGTGACCGTAACTTGAAGCACGGCATGAGAGCGGGACGAGGTTGCATTCGCTTCGGTTGCGTTGACGGTTCGGTTCATGTTGCCTTCGGTGATCCAACCGACGACATCGGCGGCACAACTCGGTTCCTTGCTACTGAGGTTGGCGACATTGGCCATCCCACCGCTTTCACGAAGTTGCAACGTCCCCAACTCGGGTTTGAGCAAGTCGCGGATCGTCTCGTTATAGACCTCGAGGTACGAGACCTTGAGCGCAAAATGCGTGTCGTCGGCTCGGGCTTGCATGCGACCGAAGAGGTCTTTCATGATGAGGAAGACGACACCTGGCTGATCGGCAGTACCAGAGATTGTGTGTGTTTTCCCGCATCCCGTGGCCTGAGCAATGCAAAGGGTCAATCAGCATCTTTCAACTCAGCCCCCGATCCAAGGCACGTAAGCGATGGAACCTACTCCATAAGCGAAAACGGTCGAATTGAACCCATTCATCACGTGCCCGACCAAATCCTTTGCGCTCCCTTCATAAACGTCTTCCTGAGAACACCCTTCATCAAACACGCGATCGAAGCAGAATCTGATATCCTTGGATTTCTTGCCCATCTGTGGCATCTGACCGGCCAATCGAGCCGCAGCGACGCTAGCCGCCGAAGTGGCATCGGGTGGATCAAAGACGAGAATTCGTTCGTCGAGCACTTTGACGACCTTGCGCATCCCTCCTGCACCCGTTTGGAGACGAGCGGGCTGGGGTGTTGAATGAGTTGTGTTGGTGCTTGTGCTCGGGGATGGGTCGGAGGAGAATATGACGGGGGCGACGGGTCCGTTGGACGCGAACTGCAGGCGCTCTTTTGCGCTGAACGGTCGCACGCGCACCTGGAGCGAGTGTGCGTTGAGCGATGCTGGGATCAGTACAGGACAAACATGAGATTTGGAGGTCTAGTCGGATACCTTACCGCTACGCTGATGGAGGATTCCGAAGACATGTCGAGGTTGTAGCGTGTGATGTGAGCGCACTGGCGGGGTTTCGGTGACGATGATGACGGCTTGTTGAATGATGGTGAGCGTGGTGCTCGTGCTCTTTCCGTGGCCAATGTTGCGGTACCTTGGCCTGTACAAGCGGGGTCCAAGGTTCGGTTTACCTATTCAGCCCTCCCGGAAGCCTCCAAACCCGTTTTGTGTGTTGTTGCCGGTGTGTATAGTGTCGGGACAGGATGGGAATCGGGATGGACCAGAGAGCAAGAGCTATCGGTGAAACGGGAGCGAGCCGGTCGCTGCGCACGGACCCCTGATTTTGAAATAGCCCCCGAATTTCAATCCAAGGCAAGATCTATAAAGCAAGAAAATCTCCGTATCAGACGGTTGGCCTTATTGGGTCCTGAGCTCGTATATTCAACTCAGTTATACCGTATGCGTCTATAATCGGTGGAAAATATGCCATCCATCATGCCCGGGGCGAGCTTGGTGCTCTCTTTCACCTGTGACGCCGTTCGGGCAGCAATTCTCACGTGCCCGAGGCGCGAGGCAGGCGGCCGCGAGCATGGCCTCAGGCGCCTCCCAACTCGGGAACTGTGAAGCAACAACTCGCCCCCGTAACAACTTGGACGCGCTTCTTGTCCTTCTCCAACGCACCGCATGCACCACTGATGGACGACCGACTGGGTCTCAGTCCGTACGATGCACCCATACCCGAATCTCCCCCCGACTCTCCGACCCAACCCCATCCCCAACCCAAGACGCCTCTGAAACCGCCTCCACTTCCTCCTCGACCCTCAGCAACTGGCCGCTCGTCAAGTCCATTATTACCTTCCCCTCCAGCTTCGGCTTCGGCTTCGACTTCAGGATCGGTATGGAATCGTATGAGGAGCGTGACGTTCAGCGGGTGGAATAGCATCTCGTCCACTTCGAGTAAAGAGACGGCTTCGCCTCCTCCTACACCACCTGAGAAGGCAGGCTCAAGCCCACCGACGATTGTTACGGTCAGTTCAGTCCTCGGGGATCCAATCGACTCAGCTCGAATGCGAAGGCCATGTCAGACGATCGGGCCCGAGGATCATATGACATTGACTTTTGGTGTACTGCACTCCCCTTTCCTCTCCTTTAAACATAGACCTCGAATGATGGTGAGTAATGCCATCTTGGTCTGTTCTACGTGTCAGAAGGCTGGCGCTGACCGTACCTATATGCACTTGCTCCTTTCCTCACCCGACCCGTCGGTGTCTCACCTTCCGACGCGCGATCTTAACTACGACCGCACACCATTGTTTGTTCAGAAGAACTCGACGACGAGGACCTGCAAGCCCTCAAACAAGTCCAGGCGACGCTCCTCTCCTTCGGCATCGACCCGACCATAAATCAAGTCCGACGCCAAGACGATGCCCTTCAACTCAAAGGCGAAGCCCTAGCCGCTCTCACGATCCCCACCGACGAAGTCGATGGAGAATGGCTCGAACGGGTGAGGTCAAAATCGAGGGACGTTTCGGTCGGTGGGGAGGATGAGAGAAGGTGGTCGACGGAGTCGTGGATTGGGAGAGCGGGCGATTTGCTCAGTCCTGTTTTGGATGAGCCGCCGAATGGGAGTGTGGTCAATGACGGGCATGGGTTTGGAAGGGAGGATGGTGGGCGCGCTTCGGGATTGGTGATGGCGGACGACGAGGCGCAGGAGTCGAAGGAGTCGACGGTCGATGTCGTCGAGGAAGATGGGGAAAGAAAGAAGGTCGAAGTGACTGCTCAAGCCGCCGAGCAGAATTCTGAACAGCTCAAGGAACCCGTTGCCAATGAAGAAACATGCGAGGAGACTCAAGCACAAGACCCCGTGGTCGTCGTCACTGAAGCAGCCGAGGAAGGCGAACCGACCACTGCAGAGGTGATTGAACCGGCCGAGGACCAGGACGGAAATGGCGAAGAGTCTAAGCTGAAGAGTTCGATCGAAGAGACTCAAGCAGACGGCAGCGAAGAAGAGGAGATGAAGACCGAGTCGGAATCCGAGGTGGCCAAGGACAAGGGCGGCAAACAGGGTCGTAACCCGAAACCGATCAAGACGGCACCCCCGAAACGACCCCAACGAACGCCTCGAATCGGCACCCCAACCAACGATGGTGATTCACCCTCGACTCCAAAAGCAAGTAACTACGAAACGGATTCGCCTTCGAAGGAACAATCGCCACGGTGACGTTTAGATCGGCGTCGATGGGTCAAAGACGAGGATGACCAGGCGGCCGATCGTTCCAATGTTTCATAAATGCATGTACTCTTCCCCTTCCTCCATGCATATTATCTTTTTGAGCCTCCCTCCCTCCTCCTCGTATCACTGTGTTTTGAGGATATAATGTCTCTTCCTTCCCACCTGCATAACCCTGTCGTTCCATGCAATTTCATCAGTTTTTGGTCCCGTGACTGGCCCGAGTTACTTTCGCAGTGAGTTTCGACGGCTGACCATGACCACATTCAATTCCCTTGTCGTGGAGCCCGCCTTCAGCTCCAAAGAACCGCGCGAAGAGATGCCACCAAAACAGACCCACATTGTCGTACAACTGGCAAGACGAGTTGCGTCCTTTTCCTTCTTGGATGCCATGCCGACAAAGCTGACTTCCTTCCTTCGCGGTCATCATCGCGGCTTCATCTTCTAGGCAACGCCGGCGATGCTCGGAGCCAAGCTGGTGCCCAATTTGCCCAGTGGGAGACTTGAAGATTCCCTCAGGGATGGAACCAAGTTCGTAATCAAACCTTTGCCCGCATCCTCCATCTATTGGTGTCACCGTCATCCCGTCACGTCGCGACGCGCTCACTCTGAACCCCCGACCCCACGTTCTCCCGTGTGCAGAGTCGCGATTGAGGTCTATACAGCTGCGACCTTGCCGAAACGGATCAAGACATGGGTTTGGGATCTTTATGAGAAGAACATGAAAGAACTGTAAGGCATCGCGTTGATCATCATCATCGGCTCATACTTCGGCCTGACTGACCCTTTTACCCCACCTAATAGCTTCACTGCCTCCTCTGAAGGTTTCGACCCTTCAGAAAAACGAAGAGAACTCCTACGTTCAGAATCTAGGATCCTCATATTACGATCTTTGGACCAAAAGGCGTCGTCACCAAGCTCGTCGGAGGATTTGGCCGGGTTTTCGATCTTCCGGTTTGATACGGAGGAGACGGCGCATGATACGAGGTTGGCGGATGTGCTGTATTGGTAAGTCAAAAACGTTTTGAATGATGAGTCTCATGCTCAGGTCCTAATGGACGGTCTTTGCATTCCTGATTACCTGATGTAGCTACGAACTTCAAGTCGACCCATCCCGACGACGAACACGAGCGGCTAAATTGTTGATGGACTGTCTCGCATGGATCGCCAAGGGTTGGAAGATGGACAAGGTCATGTTGACATGTCTCAAATGTACGTTCCAATTTCTCGAAACACCCAATTAGCGCAGTGCATGCACTGATTGCTCCTGGATTCAACCGCAACTTGGTTCGAACAGCCAATACCGAAGCTTTGGCGTTCTACGAGAGTCAAGGGTAGGCGTTCTTTCCCGACTTATTGGTTTTCTTCGCTAATGGCTCGCTCACCATTAGGTACACCAACGACGAGATCGACCCCTCCTTCTTCTCCCAACCAGAAGTCGATTATCGGATTCTCAGTCGAGTCGTTTGAGCTCCTTTTCACTTTGTTGTACAAACACATTCCCCAATCTTGTAATAAGACAACAACGGCCGTAACTCGAACCGAAAAAATCTTCCTCCCAGCTCCGAAACATGTCCCTATGCCCTTGTACCCAACGACCCCGTCGACCCGATCGCCTTGCCCGTCGCTTCGGCTCGGAGATCCCTTATGACGGCCTGCGAGTGTATCAATGCGAAACATGAATACTCTGAAACAGGCCAGGCCAGAGCTTCTTGATTCACGGGTGGGTGAACTCACGGCCAAGGCGTCAGGGTTGACACCGTCTTCTAACATCTTGATGCAGAGGGCCAGTTGGGTGCGGTCGAGGCCTGTGGTGGGGGGTTGGTGAACATCGTCTGGTTGTTAGTAGCTCGGTGATGAGCTGCTCGAGCGCAGTGAGCACACGTCGACTCACCAGTGTTTAATAATGTGCTCATTTCCAAAAGGACTGCACGACGCGAAAAGGAACGAACAAGTGAACTACCGTGTCAGCTTCGCAAAAAGGAGGTGAATGTCCATCCGCGTTCGACGCGTCACACGGAGCAAGTCGAGAGAGAGCCTGCACTGACTATCGAGCGATTCTCGCGCAGCTTGAGCGCGTTGTTCGTCCGGCGATTGCGGGATGACGCCCATTGGGGCGCGGCGGAGGGACATCGTGTGCGGTTGGCGATGAGGCGAGGGGACGGGAGGAGAGTGACGCGCTTGCGTACATCCGAGCGCGTGGGTGCTGGCTCAGTTCGGCGATGAAGTTAGGGGGGTCCGTGCGCGTCTCTTGGTAGTACTAGTCTGGAGCTCCGAGATGCTCGTGTGTCGATGGCAAAAAAGGTATGATGATTTCATGTGGGAATGTAGGAAGAGATTGAGACGGCGAGATACCTTCAAAAATGCGTCTGGGAGGTCAGTATACTACGCGTGTCCCAGCCGAGCGTCAGGCTGAGGGGGTGCACGCCCCGACGTCCAGACGGTCGTCGAGGCGCAATGTCAAATTCAGGTTGCTCTTCTCACGCCCACTGCTTCGATCGTCGTCGACACTGTCCGTCTTGGTCGACACTTGGACGGAAACACCCCTATCTCGCGTACAGCGACCCCCACCTACCAGTCATAACACCGGCTGATCTCAGGTGCGTGTCGGATCCACCCTCACCCCGCCCGACTCATCAGCTTCGAAGTCGACACCCACCACCACCATCGCACCTACGAAACGTCCCCGCATTGTGATCTCGGACGACTCGTCCTCCAAAGTCAAACAGGAGGCTCAACCGCTCAAAACGGACCCTGATGATGATTGTAGGGTCCTTCTTTGGCGTCCACCAGGGTGGGTGCTTGCCAGGCTCGAGCGGTGGGGCACCACCACCACTCACTCTGCTCGCGAAGGGCAGCACGATCGCTGTTGGTGGTACGGCGCTCGGAGTGGTGGCAATTTAGCTCGTTCAAGAGAGACTAATCTCATGAACCGTTGGAGCACTCGGAGCAAATGCTGACGTCATCCTTTCCCCCTCAGATCAAGCGCACGATCCAAGATGCCGATGGCAAAGTCACCTCTCGCGTCGACCATGATGATCTGACCCCTATGATCCTTTCACCTCAAATATGGTCAGTTGAAACCTCTCAAGTACAAATAGATCTTCTACGGGTGCGAAGTTTGCCGTGATGTGCAGGGCTCGAGAAGGAACGGCCGGTGCGAGCCAAATGGTCAACAATCAAGAACATCAAGGCTGCGAACGCACAGAACGACGCCAACACCCCACCTTACGCCGATGTAGGTCAAGAGCAGTCACCAAGACGTTTTAGTTTGGCATGAATATCGCACTTCCCTTCAGGGTGGCACCTTCAACTCCCTGTTGATGCTTCCGAGGCTGACGTCGAGGCTCGCTCGTTGTCTTTTGAGCAGCGCGCCTGGATCATGCCTCTCGAGTGGGTCGAAGAATCCATCGCGGCCAACAAACATTTCTCAGAGGTCAAGTACGGCTGAGAGTTGCAAGAAGCCGCCAACAGGACCAAGCGTAGCCCCGAAATCGCTGAAGGTGCGTGCCTTCGTCTCGGCCGCGGATCCTCTCGATGGACGCGCGAGCGTTGACGACTTTTCCGGTGCGGGTCGAAACGAATGTACTCCCGGTCAACAGATAACGCCCAATACCGTCTCCAGTATGGTAAGGATGCTCCCGGACTGTACGCACGTGGTGAACGTAGACGTTTGGAAGCCGAGCGGAGGCAAGCGGAGGCGGCCAGTAAGTCGCCGTTCTCTAAGTAGGACTGGCCCTCCCGGAACTTCTTACTCTTGAGCCAGAACAGCTGACACCCCTCTGGATACTCATCTTTACGGAGAGCGCCATGGCCGTGGGAGTCCCAAGGAGTCGATGGCGATGGACAGGACGGAGCATCTCAAGGGACCTGTGGCTGGCCTTTCGAGTTCGACTCCTGTCGCCGGTACGTCCGACCGACGCTCGCCGGCGGTGGTACTGAGGCCTGCCAAGTCACGAGCCCTAATATCATTAAGGATACAGGTCCATCCATGGGGCTAAGCACTAATCCACCCACTCTGGATCTCATGATCAAGCTCAGCAGTGGAACCGTCGTTCGACCTCGAACGACCTGAACACCACAGCAACGCCTGGCTTCATGAGATCGTAGAACGAGGCGTACAGAGGGGGTGTCTCGCGAGCGGGCAAAGTCGGAGAGGTCGGGATCGTCGGGCCGGTTAGCCAGCGGTGCGGTGACACGCGGGGGGTTTTGATGCAGAGGGATAGCAGTGGCAGGGTGATGAACCAGATGTCTACATTTTCCGTGTAGCCTGTGTCTGTGCTTGTGTTGTGCAGACAGTGTTGATGTATCTCTAACTGACTTCAAGTTTTCCCGCGGTAAAAACGAAACCGGCGCCGTGTACCTGGCCGCTTGCACGTGAGTCGTGCTCGAGGCTGGATTTTTCTCGGTGCTTGCAAGAGCTTTTGGACGAGCGTGATAGCTACAGCAGTTTTCTGAGGGCTTTCATTAGCTTCATCGACGAGTCTCTTCGTTAGACTAGTCCAATCTTGTGGAAAAGCTCCAGCCCAACACATTCTTGACTCGGAGGACGGAGCTCCACACCGCAGCTCGACCGATGACCGAGGCCACTCGGGGAGAATTCTAGACGGCTTGTAGGGCATGCAAGAACAAGATAGGTGTTCAGGACCACAGAAGTCTGAATTTGGGCTATATAAATCCACCACGTTTTGCAGAGAGGGCACTAAATCTAGATGAGCTGACTCGGAAATTCGACTCTGAGCGATGGGTGTAAGCTGCAACCCGCTCGAGCCCGCCGGTCGAGCCGGTTGTCGTAGAAACGACGGGCGGAGTAAATGCCGGAGCAACCCGCACCCTGAGCAAGCATGAGCTTGAGTTTGAGCTTCTGTGCACCACCTTCACCACCACCACCTGGCACCCTTAAGCTCGACTCGAGTTTCCTATCGACCCAAGTTGGCGCTGCATCTTCTCAACGACCAAGTAGACGTCGACTGGTGAGTTGGTGCTATCAAATGCATTTGTAGGGTGGGGACTCGAGGCGTCGGTGTCGGACGACTCTGGATGACCGGAGCGTCTACTCCCGTGCGACGAGGCCCGACGCTACGACCGCGTACGACCATAACCGAGGCATACCTCTCTACGTCAACCAAGGAATGGAGTTGTGCTCTACCAGAGTGGGATGTCGATGTCCTACAGCTGTTGTCTGCACGGCTCAACGAAGGAAGGGGTGTCGGCTGGACAGCTCTTGATCCGACCGCGTCGAGTCGGGATACTCAGCGCTCAGCTGACGTCCTCCCCCTCACCGAGCGGAGAGGCGATCGGGCCCTGGCTGGTGGGCTGGGCTGAGCTGGCGGGCGCGCGGGCGGGCGCTGGCGGGGCACCCGCACCAGAGCACCACCCTAGTTCGATCTTCGACACTGACCTCGCGTGACCTTTCATTCCTCGTATCTTGCATGAGCAGACTTGCAGTCAGACTGGACACTCCGTCATGCTTTCACGATCGACGACTCGATTGGTGACTTCGACCAACTGTCACGCGCCATCGACGGCTTCGTCCTCGGCCGCCGCGGTCCGGCATGCTCATCTATCGCCGCCCGCCTCTTCGCTGCCGTCCGGTTCGTACTATGCCGCCGCACCAGCCTGCCCGCCGCAAACGAGCTTCCTCCTCTCGAGCCCGACAGCTTCGACGAGCAAGGAGGACCCCATCTGGTCCGAACCGAGCTACGTCGCTCGCTACAGGGACCCCAAGAACCATGACCGCCCCCTCGTGCGCCCCGCCTACGTCGCCGAACCGTCCTCCCCCGCTTCGGGTCGACGAGGGATGATGACGTCGTCCGTGCTCTCGTCGATCCCTCCCGCCTCGACCTCAACTTGTCCGTCCGGTTCCTCTTCCTCCTCGTACTTGACTCCTTCTCGCAACCTCTCGCCCCCACCACCCCGACCGAGTTCGGTGTCTTCGACCGGGCTGAACGGGTCTCACCGACGACGACCCACCCGCGACGATTCACCGAGGCATCAACGGCTTGAGATGGAGCGCGCCTGGTCCGGCGGCGAGGCTTCCCCACCGATCCCGACCGAGACCCATCACGCCCATGGCAAGTCCCAACGACCCAACTACGCCCTCCTCTACCCCGGCAGTGGCAGTCAGTACCCTTTGATGGCCAGTTTCCTCAAAAACTACACCGCCGCGCAGCAAGTCTGGAAAGAAGCCGAAGAGTCCTTGTCCGATTTCGAGTCGTGGAGGAGGTCGCTCAAGCTCGACCAGTACGAGGGCGAGGTCGGCGAATTGGGGAGGATGCTAGACCGAACAGAGGAACAACGCAGCCACGAACCGTCGCTGCATTCGGTCGTCTTCGACGGCAGCCAAGAGGAGTTGACCCGCGCCGCGAACGCACAACCGGCGATCCTCGTCACGTCGATCGCCTTCACGCGCACGCTCGAACAGAACTTTGGCTTTGACGTGGCCAAGAACGCTTCGGCGATTTTGGGGCATTCTTCGGGCGAATACTCGGCCGCGGTCGCCAGTGGGGCGATCGACTTTGCCGATGCGGTCAAGCTGATTGTGAGTCGGATCGTCGGGTCGAGAAGAAGCCTGCATTCGTGTCTGACTCTCTCCTTTGCCTTCTTTTTTTTCACAGCGTCTCCACGGAATGCTCACCCATCATGCTCTCTCATTGCCCTCAATCAATCTGTCAACCTCATCAGACACGCCCGCGGCTCGCATTCCGCAAATGTCGGCCGTCGTGCTCAACCCGGGTCACTCGCACGACGAGGTCGTCCAAGTCGTTCGCAAAATCCGCGCCGAAGACAACGTCGGACCGCAACACGATCGAGGTTGCGCAGGAACGGTCGAAGTCGCTTCGTTCAACTCGTCGGCGCAGATTGTACTCTCGGGTTCACGAGAAGGGATCATGCGAGCGTCCGAGCTGTTGCGCCTACAAGGGATCGCTTCCCGAGCAGCCGATCTGCCCGTCTCCGCACCATTCCATTGTTCCTTCTTGGAACCCGCTGCAGGAGGGATGCGAGTCGCGCTCGAAGCGACCCGCTTGAACAACCCTTTGCTCCCCCTCGTCTCCAACTTGGACGGAACGATGATCAACACCACCAACTCGCTCGTCTCGAACCTCGTAGCTCAAATCTCCCTCCCCGTACGATGGAGTAAATGCCTGCGCAACCTAGCTCAAGACCATATCGATCGATTGGTGTTCTTAGGGCCGGGGAAAGCGTTGGCGAATTTGGCGAGGAGGGACGCGACGCTGAGGCAGAAGCATTCGGGCCAACCGAGTCGGACTGAAGTGTTGAGCGTCGCGACGGATGCTGATCTCGAGGCGTTAGCGGAGTTGTGGAAGGTGGAGACGGAACAGTTGTGATTTTCTTTGATTGGGAGGCGTTTCCTTCGATTTTCTTCCCAGTCTCATTTTGTGAGCGATGCTTTTCTTTCGTCCGGGTTTCTTCGATGTCAATATCATGATGTGAAAGTGTTACTCTATCATTTGGACCGCTCTCAATCGTTCGATGCTGGGCTTGGTTTTGGCACGGAAAACAGATAGACTACATATACAGAGGACACTTGGTTCTACTTGATCATTCGTGTGTCTTTGGAACTTACACCACCTCCACTCAGCATACAACCCACCTCACTTTATCTTTACAACGAACTGATCAAATGCCCCTGCATTGGAAAGAAATAATTGCCGTCAATTCCACTCTTGAGCCATCCCACGCACTCCCAAACCAACCCTCCAAACACATGACTAGGACTAACCATAAGCACGTCCTGTTCCTCCAACGCGATCCTCAACAAGCACGTCTCGAGTTTCCTCGTGAACGTCCATCCTTGTTCTTGGCCCATCTTCTCGTGCTGCGTGATGTCGAGTTTCCAGAGGACGGAATCGCGTTCGGCGGTCACGGCTGCGAAGGCGAGGAAGGGGTAATACATGAGTTTCGCTAAGCGTGACGGACGATCAGAGTACAAGCACTACTGACTAGCATTCCTCCTATTCCTCGACAAGAAACTCATCTCCCCCGCGATCGTTCCAGCGACCATCGACTCGACGATCGCATGTGCCCGATCAACGAAAGTATAATTCGCCCTCAGGATCCCCGATTCGATGAGGTAAAAACTATCACTTTCGGATTCTTGTTCCCAGAGGACCGTTCCTCTTTCGACGTGGATGCGTTTGAAGTAAGGTACGAGACGGAAACAGTAGTCTTCGTTGAGGTCCGCGGCGAAGGGTTTGAGGGATTGCATCAGCAAGGGAAGCGGTTGTTTGAGATTGCTTCGGGGAGCTGGGGCGTCGGCTGTAAGCCACGAATCACCGGGAACTTTAGCTTGCGTAGTAGCCTTAGAAGTTAGGAGCCCTCGTCGGCTCACATTTCGCCATCGCTTCCTTGGCTGCGTAACGGAGATGGGATGCCCTTGGGGATTGCCCAAAGTCCTCGATCGCACTATCGAGTTCGGACTTGGGCATATCGATTTGCGAAGTGAGCGCCGGCGGTCCACTGGACGAGTTCGTGCGATGGGGTTGTTCAAAGTTCTTGGAATAGAGACTGCGCAAATAGGCGTTCTCGCAGAACTGCGCGCCAGAGCCAATTACTGCAAGTCAGCTTTTCGCAACAGCTGACTTCCAGACGATCCGATTGACTGACCTCAAGCGCGTCGTTGAGGTTCTCAAAGACCTCAACTTTGGACTCGGGTCCTTCGACCCATAAATCGACACTTCTCAACGCAATCCCGACGGACGAGTCCAACGCACATCCACACAAGACCAACAACACATCCTTATCATCGAGCAGTCGTTGAATACGAACGAACGCTTCGGCCGCTGAGAAATCCACACCGGAAGCCATGGAGAAATCCAAAACGAGGAACCGGATGGGGTTCTTGGACCATTCTGCCGCTTCGAGGATCTTGCGGATCGTCGTCTCGCAGGACGAGATGGTGCCGAAGAAGAGGAAACCTTGCAGTTTTATGACGCGCGTTTGTCGACCGACGTCTTTGAGGAAGGCTGATTGCTTGGGGTGACGACGCACAGTCGATCGAGCGACGGCACCGGTCAGGATACTCCTGATTGCTCGTCTTTGGGAGGAGGAAACGACGAAGGATACACTGGCGAGGATGATGCCCGCTCCGATCCCGGCGACAAAGTCCCAGACGGTCATGACGAAGACGATTACCCAGATGGTCAGGTACTCGAGGCGAGAAACGCGACCGAACGTATCCCAAACGGCCTCCTTGACGAGATCGATCCCGAGGATAAAGATGAGGGCACCGACAACGCATACGGGTAGGTAGCCAATCACCCCGGGACCAGCGAGAAGGACACCGGTCGAGGCTCCGGCCAACAAGAAGCCCGAGATTCGAGTCGTTCCGCCAACCTTGTAGAAGAGGACCGAATTGACGTAGCAAAGATAATTCGGGACCGTACCAAACAAACCCGCAATGACGTTACTGACGCCGTGCGCGACGAGCTCGCGATCGGTGTCGACGTTGTCCTCGCCGACCGAGATGCCAAGAGCAGGGACGTTGATGGGCACGTGCAATAGACCGAAGAAGACGAGGGCGAGTTGCGTCGGGATCGTTTCGATCAGCGCAGACCAATCGGTCTGTTGGAAGTCTGGAAAGCAGACCTCGACAAACACCCATCAGGCCCTGCTCATCCCTCTTCAGAAGTCATGCCCGGGACCGACTCACCAAACAGCGTCCAAAACTCGTACCACTCGTTATCCACACCATTGAGCTCAAAGACCCATCCATTCTCCCTCAAGTTCGCGATCGGTATCCTTGCCGACAGTGAGATGATGTAGAACACCAACGGGATCGCGAGGAAGTAGCCGGGGAAGATGAGAGGGTGTTGGTATCGCGCGGTGATGAGGCGCAGGACAACGGCTAAGACTAGCGGGATGACCTGAAAAGGGAAACAAGGGCTGTCTCAGTCTTAACACCATTAACGGTAGGGGGAAGATTTTACTTACCCAGAGTGGCAGGATCGTGAGGTCGAGGTACAGTTGGATCAACTCGAGAGACAAGCCCTTGCTATCCTCCAATCGAGCAGACACTTGCAATCTAGGAGTTTGACAAGTGCAAATTCAGTCGCTACGACCTCATCTCACCCGAAGCGTAATCATCTTCGCACTCACCCCGTAATGAACAAGAAAGCTCCAACACCACCAATGCATCCAACGAGGATATGGCGTGGGAAGAACTCGCTCAACCTCCCAAGCCTCAAGAAACCGAGGATTGCAAATGCAAAACCCGTCAAAATGGACGACAGCGCAAAAGCGACCATCGTCGTCGCTACGACATCCTTGTCGTCGGAGAGATGTTTGTAGATGATGCCGACGATCGAATGGAAGAACGGCTGCGAGTGAGCACACATCGTCCCGATGAGCTATCAATACTGGCTCAGATATTAACACGGAACGCGTGCACTCACGACGACCTCGATCATCATCGACCCATTCCCACCTTTGAAGATCGATCCCCCCGAACTGTACACGAGCTGACTGATGACACACGACACGAAGAACATGCTGACACCGATACCGCCGAAATCGGCGAAGCGGGGGAGGTTCGTCGGGAACATGATCAATCCGTACGAAACACCATCGAGGATGTTCATCAGGACACCGAGGATGACTGCTGGCAGTGCGGTCACTGAGTCTCGAGCTCCTTGCTTGAGGTCATCCTGGGTGACTTTGACGGATCGGACCCTCTGGATAGCCGAGTGGGCTCGGTGGGTCAAAGCCGACGAGACGGTGGCCAGAATGCCGCCCTCGGTGCTGATGGAATATGCCTTGCTCGCCGCATGAGAAGGTCTTCGTCCTCGGCCCAGTAGCGGTGTCTGTTCGTTCGCTGCGGGTCCGTTCACCGTCCCTGGCCGACCGTACACCGACTCGTCGGATCCGGACGATCGCTCTCCGTCGGCCTCCAAGGCGTTGTCGTCATCTTCACTCTCCTCACTCTCAGTCCCACCCGTTTCGTCCCCCAGAATCTGCAACTTGAGCTGCTTCCTCTCTTCCTTACGTCTCGCCTTGGCCACCTTGGCCGCGCTGGCGTCCAGTTTCGCCTGTTCGGCACCCAAAGTGCCTAAAGGCCGAGGGGTCGCTTCGCCACTACTCGGACCGCCTCTCACACTCAAGGATCGACCGAGCCCCACGGATGGTGTACCGACTTTGGATTGGGTCGGCGTGATCTCGTCCGTTCCACCGCTGTTGGGGCTGCCGTTCAACCCGCTCGAGACGGCGAGGCTGGAAGAAGGTGAGCCGACGTCCCCGCTGGAAGAAGTGTTTGACTGGGACTGGAAGAGCGTCGAGGGACGAGCGAGGGCCAGGTTCGAAGGGGATGGTTTGAGATGGTCGTTTTTTTTTGAAGAGGATGAGGAATGAGTTGGACCGACGTGGGCGTTGATGGGTTCGACGGCGGTGGCTCGGTACGACTGATCTTGAGGTTCTGAGAAGGAGGAGGACGGTGATCCGAGGGGAAAGCTCGGTTGAGGTGCCGAGGCGGTGGCGAGGTTGGGAGAAGGTTGACTGAGAGAAAGATAAGCTAATCTTGCTGAACCTGTGGCAGTGAGGGTGAAGAAGATGCGAGGTCCGGAATAGGGGCAAGTGGGAGAGGGACAGGGACAGGGGTCAGTCGCGATCGGGGCAGATGGGGTGGAGAGAGGCCCTGGAAGCGGAACGACGACGGCGATAAGACTCGTTCGATCGCGCCTTTTGATAAGGCCGTGGGGTGGGGAGATTCGCACGCCCACAACAGGTGTTGTAACATGATCACGCCTAGTATTCACATATCGGATGATACAACCCAGAAAGAAGAAGATAGGACATCTGCCGGACTGACCATCTCGCAATTCCTCCCGGGTCGCCGAGAAGCTACCGAACCTGAGCGCGGCGTCCTCGATCGAGATGTCGCTCGCATTCGCCAACGGACTCGGAGCACCATGGCTCAATTCAAGCGATGACAGGTTCGGACTGAGTAGGTCCAACGAGCTGGCCGGGGTGGTGCTACCGTCGGAGCGTCTGAGAGCGGAGGAGCTCGCAGCGCCGTACTTGGGTCCGATCGGTTTGCCGCCCAACGAGGACCGGAACGAGCCTGACGAGGAGCGCGACTGGGACCGTCGTCTGGCTAGAGCCACGGCGGGGAGACGAGGTGGTGATGAGCCGGCGCTTGGGAACGGGGGAGCCATGACAGCGCGGTGCGGTCGTGACCGGGGCGGTGTGGAGGGCTGCGACTCCGGCGAGTGCGAGTGAGCGAGCTTCGAGCTCGAAGCGGAATCGACGACACGAGCGGTGCGAGTCTGTGCGAGTGCGAGTGGGGGCGGGCGGACGAGTCCCAGAGACCCAGTCCGATCGACCGCGGGAGAACGGCCGCAGTTAAGCCAGAGGGTTGAGCTGTTCCACCCGGCTGGCTCAGCGGGAGAAAAGTTCAAAGAGAACCCTCGAGTCTTGTCGGTAGTACCGAGTTGGACTAGGTCAGAGTGTCAGGGTGATCACTGCCCGGGTTCTCAGTGCCCTCCGCTGGGCTGCGCGCCTAATCGCGCCATCGCGACCAGTAGCACCCTTTTTTGCACCCCATAGCACGGGAGCCCCTTACCGTCGGGCCATTCTGCCATTTCCGCATTCACTCACCCCACATTGGCCGCCTCAGCTCCTGGCCCCCGTCTCCACCCACCGTGAGCCCATAATGGCGACGCTCAACAAAAGCAAAGGCAAAGCGAAAGAGCCCGTTCGACCCTCGACACACTTACAAGTCCCCGTGACCCAACACTTTGCAGCGATCGAGTTCCCCGGTCCCGTTCGTCGGCTCGACCGTGCGCTCGAGGCCGTAGGAGGCCTCAAACACCTCTCCGAAGCCCTCTTAAACCCGAGCGACAACACGCCCAAGAATGCGATCGAGTTGCAATTGAACCGAGGACCCAAGGGGGTGTACACCCATCCTGTTCCGGCGACCATCATTTCGGGGGGCAACATCGTCTTGCGCGTTACCAAACGAAGGCGAAAGCAACCTTTGAGCGATGCAGGAGGCAACATAATCGAACAGGGGGTCTTCTCGATTGAACCACTCGGTGTGGCCAGTCAGAACATACGCTTCAGGGGTGTGTACGATTGGGAGTCGTTCACTCCTCCGCACGCGTCGCTGACGTCACGTGCCTCGACGCGTCCCTCCCCGTCCCTCGACTTGACTCATCACAGCCATCGCCGACTTCAAAGTTCAAGTCAACCAACAAGATCCGGCCGTACAAATTTCAAACGCTGTCAGAGCGATGGATGGTACGTTGCATTCACCGCTAGTCGTTCATCAAGGCGATGGGTCGACCCCCCCCCCCCCCGGCTAAACCCCTCTCCACCACACAGTCAATGCGATCCTCCACTATCGACTACCCGAACCGAACGAGGACTTTACCGACGATCTCTTCTTGCCACCACCCATCTTTGCGCGCCACACCGTACCCCTCAAATACGAGTCGGTCCTTCGTCGTCTTTTGCCATCCTCGATAACCCAAACTGACTTCCGCCTTGCACCCTTAGGTACAAACCGGCCGCTGGCACGGTCCCGACGACCTCGATCCGCCCCTCGGGTCAAGAAGTCCTCCGTCTCGCCAGTTCATCCCGCTACAAGACCAAACCCTACACGACCATACCTCACAGTTCCCCTACGGTCCCTTCCGAACCTACACCCGAACTGTTCCAAGTCGTGGGGAGGAGGACCCACGATGCGCTCGAGATCAAGTTGTTGGCTTACCTCGAACGAAGACCGGTCTGGACGCGGCAGAGTCTGTTGAATCAGTTGAGCGAGCAAGAGTTGAGGATCATCCAAAAGTGAGCCCCGGTCGCCTTTTTTCATTGGTTCACATGTGACCCAGAAGCTGATCAGTTCCCTTCCTCCCTCGCTCACCAGTCGAAAGACCGCGATCCCCATGGTCTCCTACTCGTTCCAAGATGGTCCTTTCAAAGAACTCGTCATCAAATTCTCCTACGACCCTCGTCAACACGTCGAAGCGCGTCTGTACCAACACATTGTCCTACGCAACCAACTCAACGTACGCACCAAAGCACCCGCAGCGGGGCTTTCAATCCTCCCCGGTGCGGCCTCATCTTCGTCAACGACGTCCAAAGCCAAGTCAAAATTATCCCATACCTTCGACGGTCAAACCCTCCATTCCCCCGTCGCCAACTTCCAACTCATCGACATTTCCGATCCCCTCATGGTCGAACTCATCCATTCCACCGAAGCGATTGCCGAGACCTGTTCCGCCGATTTGGAAGGCTGGTACAAGCGCCCGTATTTCGAACAGATGAGGTTAGTGTTGAAGAGGAAGTTTGCGGGTTTGGTCAATGGGATCGTCGTGGGCAGTGAGCAGTGTAGGGATTTGTTGGGCGATCCGAGGGAGAGGTTCGCGGTTAGTACTACGACGACGATGACGGGTGGTGTGGGGGGTGGTGGGGAGGAGGAAGGTGCGTATCTGAAAGGGAAGGGGAAAGCTCAACGAGGGAGTGGAAGTGCTGGACCTAGTGGAGACGACGAGGAAGATGGCTCGACTTCCCCGACGACAACGATGAAGACAAGTGCACGAGCAATTTATCGACCCCGAGCTTCAGTGGGTGGTGTTAGTGCCCGTTTACCTTGGGAGAGGAATCGAGTCAAGATTCGAGCCAAGGAGAAGAAAGAATCGGAGGATCAGAGGTCGGCGAGGTTGAGGAAGAAAATTGGGATGGTGGAGGTTGGGATGGGAGGGACCGAAATTCCGGTTGGGATGGCGGTGGGAACGGATGAGGATGCGAATGAGGATGCGGGTGGGGATGAGGAAGAGGAAGAGGAAGAGGAAGAGGAAGAGGAGGAGGAAGAGGAAGAGGAAGAGGAAGAGGAGGATATTGATGAAGAGTGAGGATCGTCCCGTTGACTCGTTTCGCGGTCATATCTGCCCTGGGAAAATAGTCGTACATTTCCTCAAGACAATGACTGAGAGTGACAGAGACGGAGAGAGGATGAGAGATGGTGCGGAAGCGAATACTACAGGTTGGAGTGACACTGAGTAAAAAAACGAAGGAACAAGAAAAAGAGGTGTTGCACTGCACTTGAGAAGGTGAGATAACAGATCGTTCGCGTTAATATATTGAAAGTACCAGCCCAACAAAGACAACACGTATGTCCATGGGAAAGAAAGAGCGAGCGGGAAGGGAAGAATCAACCCGCCAGCTTGGCTTTGGTCGTGTCGTAAGCTCGGATGACGGCTTCTTGTCCATCCTCGGTCCTGCAAGGGACACAGCAAGTTCAATATGAATTCGAAGGATTCCCTTTGCCATCACTGGCGCCGATGGAGACTCACTGTGAGAAAGCAAAGCCACGATTCCGTCGCAAACGCTGGACGGCGCGCACCTTCTTGATGGCCTTCTGGAACTGCTCCATTCGCGGTCGATAATCTGGTCGGGCGAGCAAAGATTACCCCGTCAATATCAGGCTGTACCCTCCGATGCCCAAGCGATGCTTACCTGGCAGGTTGTACTTTTGGATCTCTTGAACGATGTGGTACGGCTCGGGTTGGAACAGCCGTTTGTACCTGCCAAATCGAATCTCTTTGATCAGTATGGGACCGACGACGGATCAAGAGAGCTTCGACTGACGATTTCCAGGCAAAGTCTCGAGTGAGCAACAGAACCGGCAAGCCCAAGATGGTCACCCAGAACACTACCGATGCCCACAGCCTCGGCACGATGCCAGTGTACTCGAGTGAAAAACCTAGTAAGGGCGCGATGAGGGCATAGATGGGGAGGAAGACCATGGTGAAGACAAACGATCCCGGAATAGCCAACACGGTGTACTTGGTCCAAATGTCCGAGATCAAAGCGGCCTTGGCGAGGACGGCGAGAAGCGCGGCGAGGTAAAGGGTTGTGCCCCACATCCATTCACCGCCGACCCATCCTTGCGGTAGGATCAAGTCGCCCCAGAAGATGGCTACGGTGACGGCGTAGATGATGAACGAGTGAGCCAACGCACTGGCGATCCATTGCCAAAAGATCCGCACCGAGAACTGTGGGGCGACACGTACGGTGCAGAGTCAGCTGGTTAAGTGACAGTGATCATCATGGTAGCATTAGGCTCACGAATTTGTTCTGTTGTCCGAGCTTGTACAACTCCGGGTAACGATCGAGCATTCGAGCACCGACGAATTGGTCAAAGACACCGAGGACAACGGGCGGTAAGACGGTAAAGAGCACGTTGTAAAAGGTCAATGTCCACGATTCGACAATGACTTGTCCGGAGAAGGAGTTTTGGAACGCGAACTGAGTGAACAGCCGGGATGGTTTCGATCAGCATCTGTACAACATAACTCGCTTCAATGATCGGATGCACTGCTCATTCTTACCCAGAAACCAGTCATGTAAAGCGCAATGTTCTTGTAAAATGAATATAGAATCAATTTGCTCAGCCGCTGGTATGACCAAGTCCCGTGAACGAGCAGCAGCTTCTTCAAGAAGCGGAACTGCGAGATCGCCACATCGGCCGAGCGAGCCGCTTGCAAGCCTTCGACACCCGATATACCGACGCCAACGTGGGCGGCTTGGATCATCGAGACGTCATTGGCCCCATCGCCAATGGCGAGCAAGATAGCCTTGAGGTTCTTCTTGACGAGCTTGACGACGAGCGCCTTTTGGAGCGGCGATACACGGCCTGCGGTTCGATGGAATGTGATTGTCAGCGGGTCGAACCGACACAAAAGGATTACGTCGACTTACAGCAAACTACGGCCTTGCACATGACCGCAAGCTCGAGGAATGTCTTGTTCATGTCCTTCTCCAGTGCAAATCCCAGACTCTTGCCGTCAATGATCAATGCCAACTCTTCAAAGTCGCCCGCATTCCTCGAGTTCTTGACCGCCTCCAACCGCTTCGTCAAAAAGTCCTTGGTATCATGCGCATTCGTCTCATTGACGATGACCAAACTCATCGATTCCGAAATCAAGCGACACGACAAGCCGATGTTGATCGCTGTCTCCTGTCGATCACCCGTCAAGACCCAAATCTTGATCCCGGCTTGCTGCAAGGTGTAGATGGTATCGGGTACACCTTCTTGCAGCTT
Source organism: Microbotryum scabiosae (assembly GCA_022702605.1). Taxonomy (NCBI): domain Eukaryota; kingdom Fungi; phylum Basidiomycota; class Microbotryomycetes; order Microbotryales; family Microbotryaceae; genus Microbotryum; species Microbotryum scabiosae. Next base: position 1,148,236 of record JAHWDV010000016.1, on the reverse strand, counting down.
GTCCTCTATGGCCGTCGCGCCCAGAAGGAACAGATCCTTCTCAATGATCTCGGCCGCCTTCTCAAGCGCTTCCCCACGACCGTTGATCGTCGCCGCAGCTTTGTCGTGAATGACGGACCACTTTTTGTACTCGTCCTCGGGAATCTCACGCATGGCAATGCAAAGCGTCCTTAGACCCTCGGTCGCGTACTCCTCCAATTGGGTCATCGTTGAATCGGTGAAGACCTGGCCCGATCCCGACAAGCGTTCAAAGATGACCGTGTCGGCGCCTTTGCAGTAGAGCTTGATTTTGCCGTCCGGACCTCGAACGATCGACGACATGCGCTTGCGGGTCGAATTGAATTCGAGGATGTTGAGCACTTGATACTCGCGCTTCTCGCCCAAGGCTTCGATGTAAATCGATTGAGGCTTGCGAGTCTGCGTATCCCGTGAAGGATCAGGTCAGTCACCGGCTACGTTGTGAACCCACGGTTGGAGCACTCACGGTGAATCGATAGCCCAACACATCCGCACCGGTGACCAAAGCCGCTTCATCAGGACTCGAGGCTTGGTACGTCATCTTGCCCTCCTTGCCGACCTCCGGGATAACGGTATGGCACGTCGCCAGCAGAGTCAAGAACTCCTCGATGACGCCGGCGGTCTCGTGCCCTTGCGTAAGGTTGTCCCGCATCTCGGCAAAGGAGAAGACCTCACCCTTTTTGGATTCGTCGACGACGTCGGCGTAAGGGATACCACCGATCGAGCATTGACGGAACTCCATCTCGTTACAAGTTAAGGTCCCCGTCTTATCCGAAAAGATGTACTCGATTTGGCCTAGCTCTTCGACGAGGGAGGAGGTTCGACACAGCGCAGGAGTATCGGTAACAGGATAATACATGTCTGAAGTGGGCATGGGGGTCGAAGATGATTAGCCGGTGAACTTCCACACCTCGCACTCGAGGAGACTCACCCAAGTCCGAGTTGATGAGAGCGGCCTGCTGAAACTTGACGACCTCCATCGTGACGATGAGCGAGATGGGGATCAAGTTATTGAGCGTCAAGACGAACGTCAACACGTCCTCGATGAACGCCTTAGCCGAGATCGGTCGTTCACCCAACATCAAGTACCACATCTGGTCCGCCGAGATGTGGTTCCGAAGCGTACTTCCGATCGCGCACGCAATCGATAACGCCATCAAGATGGCGAGAAGGAACAAGATCTGCATGTTGACCATCCTCTCCATCGCCGTTCGCTTTATCGGCGCGGCCGTGGCGTTGCGCATCAGCTTCGTTTCGTGACCGGTGAAGACGGCAAGACCGTACATCCACGCCGTGTTGCGCAGCTGAGCACCCCGAAGCAAAATCTGGTCGGGTCCCAAAGGGACGTCGTTTTGGTTCCCAAGGTTGTTCATCGAAAGCGTCGCCTCGAAGGTGTACAGAGAGTTGTTGGGTTGCTCGGACCGCAATTGGCCGATGAGCTGAGCCACAGCAGGCGGGGAAGTCAGAGTGGCTGTGACCGGCGACGCTTGCTTGATTTTGAGATTTGTTTCTCTGTGCAGGCGAAAAAGGAGTGAGCACTCGCAAACTCCGCATACCGCCTGGAGCGAGGAATCTCGGGAGCTCACCCATCCAAATTGCTCGTCTCAATATAACACAGTCCTTCGGGTTCACTCGAGCTCAACAAGACGAGATCGGCGGGGAAGAAGTCGTTCGACTCCAATCGCACGATGTCACCGACTTTGATGTTGCGCCACGCCCGGTCCTCGAAATGGGCGCCGTTGAGCACTTTAGTCTTTCGCGAGTTGAGATCGGCGTCCGATTGGTGTCGTTTCTAATGAGGGACGGGTGTGAGAAGTGCTCAGTACTGGTACACCACGTTTTATCACAAGTTTCATGTCTCACAATGTCCTCCTGCATCTCTTTGAGCGCAGCGACGAGCAAAACGAGACTGAGAGGTGCGATCGTCGTCCACCTATTTGTCGGCGACACGTTGGGGATTTGTTGGATACATGCCGTGAACAAGAAGAAGATGTTGGCGTATTTGGAGAATTGTTCTGCGTGCGTTCCGTGGTGAGACAGAACTTTCAGCCCATCGTCACACTTCTCAGACCACATAAAGCAAGCCAGTGCTTCCAAAGTGACTGACCCAAGAAAAACTTGGGGAGGAACGTGATGAGGTTGTATTTACTCGTGCTGACCGAGTTGTTGGAGAACTTGCTCGGCGCGTTCATCGCCGGGTTGCCGATGTGAATCAGCCGCTCGCCTGTGTAGGTTTTGGGCGATCCCTTGATGATCCTCTTGGCTTCACTGATCCACTCTTGGACGATGCCTTTACCTTGCCCAGGTCGTTTCCGAGCTTGAGCGGCGGCGATACGCGCCTGAGCCATCACGAGCTCAGGGTCGTCCTGGTCGAGCACGTTCTGCACCGATCGCGACGCCGGTTCGCCGATCTGCCCTTGCCCGTGGCCGGCCGGGAGTTGCGCGTTCTGTGTGAGGGGTGCCCGGCCCGAGTAGTTGGAGGCATCACGGGCGAATTGGGGTCGCTCGTAAGGCAGGGAAAGTTGCGATCCAGCGGCTGGGTCGTCATCGTCACTGCGCATGAATAAGAGGAGCGTGAGTGTAACCACAGGTAGGTCGGCATCGAGCTGGCGAGTCGCTAGATCACAGTAGCTATTCTCAAGACACTCACAAGAATGGATCATACGTCTCGCTGTCGTACCTCCCCGCCGCTGGCACAGGAGCGAGTCGGTCAGAAGGATGACTCGCATCGTCGGCCGGCCCGAACCGACTCGCGGCTTCACCACCTCCATAAGCAGCCGGGTTCTGACTCTGCCCTCCATAGGTATCATCGTAGATGCCGTTCTGGTTCGCGAAAGGGTCGGCGTTGGAGGCAAAGTGCTGCTGCGCGGCGGTGGGGGTGCGTCGGCGACCGTACGGCTGTGCATTCGGATCCGGGGTCCTTCCGGGCGAGTAGATGGCTAGGTCCTCGTCATCAGAGTCGTACTGTCGATGAAGACAGGTAGTGGTATAAGTCCTCTATCCCTCCCCGATCGGCTGGCTGCGCGGGACGGGACGGGTGCGCGGTGCTGCGAACTCACAACGTTCATCGCGACGACACGCGGCAGTGGTGAACACTACGCGTCAACGACAGGTGATCGCCCACGATCAGGCAGTGACGAGCAGTGCCTGGGACGTTCAATGGGTGAAGATACGACGCGCTAGAGCTGTGAGGTCGGGTCGTTCTGCTAGCAGTCTGTTGTCTGCTGTCTGTTGTCTGCTGTCTGCTGTCTGCTGTCTGTAGTCGACTGAAGGGTGAAGTCGTATTACCGTTCGAGCTCAAGTCGGCTGATGGTCCCGTGATGGTGCGACTCGCGACTTGTGGGAACTGGTCAGTCGTGAAGGGGAAGTCGAGTCTTGGCGGAGAGTATACGACGATCGACGCCAATACAAGCAATCAGACTGCAAGGAGGGGTGAGCGTTGACGTGTACCTACCCGGGAAGTGGATGAGTGTCCGGATGGGAAACAGGCGCCAGCACGTACTAGCCAGCGCGGCCCCGGCCTTCGCTCCAAACCTCGAAGGGGACCGCGCTCGTCCCAAGGGGCCTGAGCGGCATCGAGCTCGTTCGCTCGCTTCTGATCAGGATTCGCCATCCATTCGTGGGCAATTGAGCCCGTCTGGGAGCTCTTTAGACAACAGCGACCAGCATTGCGGACCGGGGTGGACCTTCTAGATGTATCGCAAATTTGCGACCATACTCGTCTCTCCTTCGGTACACCGTGATCACGCCGAGGAAAAGCCTGCAGGATCTTCCGAACAGTCGGATTTGAAGGAACGGGTCGACTCGGGAGCGAGCTCTTGTGAGATGAGAGCGTCGAAGGATCAAAACGAGCGATATGCTTTACAATCTAATTACACCTTTGCGTACGCTACAATCAATATCAATATGACCCCAGAATAATTCACCGCGACCTATAGTAAACAAAACGAAAAGCACGGCGAGTACTGATGATCAACCCCTGCCGCACCGACTCATGGGAGTAACCTGGCATTGCAGGTTTTCACTCCTTGGAGCCGCTAACGTACGACGAAGTAGGGTCGCGGTGGTCGTTGTGCGCGAATTTCTCGTCGTCCAGAACTTCGGTCTTCTTGAGGGGAGCATCGACGACCCAGTTCATCCTTTCGGTAGGGTTGCGGAACAAGGCGCATCCGACCGCGGCAAGAACGGCTGCACGATTAGAAGGGCAATGCGAGTCAGCACAAGACTGCCACGGCTGTCGTGCTCACGCGTAAGAGAACATAGGACTCACCTCCGGGCAGGAAGGCATACCAGACAATCTTGTAAGCGTGCGCTTCAACTTGCTTGGCAGCGAGCGACGCCGCACTGGCGATGGCGGGGGTGATGCCGGGAACAGCAGCCATGCCCTGACCGGAGAGGACGGCAATGATGAGGGGAGTCAAGTTGCGCGGGCTGAAGCCAAGAGGGATGGCGGCACCAGCTGAGAGAAGGGATGGGGCAACAGGGTCAGCTCTGTCGATCCACGTTGCCCAAGAGACTGGAAAACAAGAAAAAGCGTACCAATGGCTGCGGGCACTTGCTCGTTGGTCAGAGAGCCGTAGATGGCGTCAGCGATGGCGTATCCGACCGTTCCACCGAGCGTTCGAACACTGATGGTGAGGGCAGATGCGACGCCGATGAAGAGAGGTGGGGTCGAGTATTGCACCATCGTCAAGAGCAGGATCAAGGGCGCGGAGAAACCGATACCACCGATGGCGTTGAAGGCGGTGCCCATGTTGCCGTTGAGACCCGACTCGGCCAAACCGATGATGCTGACGCCGAAGAAGACGAAGCCGATGCAAAGGGGCCATTTGAGATCCTTGCGCCTGGTCACGTAGTACGACATGACGGGCGCGACGAAGAAGATGACGAGGAAGAAGGGGAGCAAACGCGCACCGGCATCAACTCCACCGGTGGGGACCCAGAGCGTGAACACTTGCTGAGCCTATACGATATCAAAAGAAAACGTGAATGGTGTCAGGAAGGGCATCACAGATGTTTCGGTTGAAACGTGCGGGGACACTCTATGTACATAGATATTGTTGACGAGGTAGAAGAGCGATCCCTCGACGGCGATTAGGAAGAGTCCGAGAGGGAAGTTGAAGCCGTTTTGGAAAAGACGGTGGTCCAGGAAACCGCGCGAAGTTCCGAGCCATTCGTAGAGTATGCAGGCGATCATGCCAGCAAATCCCACTGCGACGCAGGCATAGGCGTGAGGATCGTGCCACTGAGAAGCAATCACAAGAGTCGAGTCAGTTTCATGGTATGTGGCGAGCGCGCGTTCGCTTGAGACAACTCACGCCGTAACTACCCGAGCCGGCCCATGCGAAGCCCATGAGCAAGGGAACCAAACCCCCGAGTAGAAGACCATAGCCGATCCAATCCATCTTCTTGACCTTCTCCATGAACGTGGAATTGTTGGCCGTGCGAGGGGGAGGGAAGTACAAAAAAGCGAAGCCGAGGAGGAGCAGCCCATCGAAGACGAGAGCCGTGCGGAAGACCCATCGCCAGCCGTTGAGGGGATCGGCAGATGTGGCCTTGCTCATGGCGATCAAGGCAATGACCGAAGCCGTACTCGAGACTCCGTTGACAACTGTTTGTGCGTAAGCGCGGTAGTTGCTTGGCATGACCTCACTGGCGACCGCGTACATGATACCCGAGATACCGGCGGCGACACCGGCCAAAGCCTGGGCGACGATGACCTGGTTGATATTCTTTGCGACCATGCCGAGGATGGCGGAGATGCAGAAGACCGCCCATGCGAAGATGATGACCCATCGACGCCCGTAAGTGTCGGATATGATGGCCATGATGGGTCCAGTCGCGATTGAAGGAACCGATTGCTGCAAGCGCGCGTCAAAAGTGCGGGAAAAGTCAGCAGCTGTCGCCGGACCCCCGAGCCAGGCAACAATTGGTGTCGATCTGGGTGGGCTCACTGCCTGGACGATCCAGATCCTTTTGCTCATACCATTGAGCGGCCCTGCGATCGAGTAAGCGTTGGCAGCAGGCGCGATACTGGTGGGATACGAGGAGGATGGCGCGTATGTTAGCATGCCGATGCCGAAGAGGTTGGACACCGCGAGGAGGAAAAGTCGGTTCGAGCAACTCACGCGACGTAGGTGTTCTGCATCTGCGCAAGGGCGCACAGCGCCAGGATGGCCCATGACTGCCAAGGTATCTTGGACTTGTGGTCGGGGTCTTGACCCATGGTACCCAACACCGTGATTTGTTCATTGTGATCGTCGACGGCGTAAGATTGAAGGGCAGCGATCTGCGCCGGTGTGGCGGCCGTCTCGACGTGTTCGCGCGTCTCAGTAGGCTTGCCGGACATGATGGCGGATGGCTTCAAAGTTGGTTGGAGGATGGCGGAGAGAGAGAAAGAAGAAAGATGGGGGAAGGTGGAGGAGGATCACTCTTTGTTCTGGGGCTCCGCGAAATCGGAAGATGCCTAGCTACCGGCGCAGGCTGCCCCGAGAGCGGCCGAGTTCGATCTGGGTCGGGCACGCGCCCACTCCCCCTCTCCACAAGAGTCCGAAGTGGGCGGGCTGCGGGCCTCCTCGCGCTCGCTCCATCGACTGCGGGCCTGTTGCATCCGAGACACAACCGCCGTCAGGGCCTTCGGGGCGCGACACCATTTTACCCAGTTTAGACCACCGCGGCCGAACGGCTCAGGAATGCGGCCCAATTGGGTCGGTCAACATGCGCCAAGCTGGCAGCCTCCCTCTCGGGCTCCGAAGGACCCGAGTGGAACGCGCACGGACGCATCCCCGTTTGCCTTGGCCTACACCGTTTCGTTCGAACAGCTGACCACCTCGGCTACAAAGTCATCAACTTGCAACTTTTCGCCGATCGATGACCCGCAAACTCGGCGACTTCCTGGATCTTGGATCGCCAAATATTCCAAACTAGGTAGGATGTGCTTGCTTGTATCTTGGCTAGGTAGGAGAATGTTTATTAAGCCCGTGCCTTCTGATGAAGGATTGGGATCAGGAAAGTGCGCAGCCAGAGCGCGATCAGAATCCATGTCACGCGTCCGGATCCATCCCAGTCGTTCATCGCCAAAGTGGCGCCAGACCACTAGCAGCTCGTAGACTCGAGCCGTAAACTCGCACTACTACCTAAGTAACTCTCAGCAATCACCTTACGATCTCAATTTCGCTCGAGTTGCATTACGTAGGGAGTCCCACGTCTTCCGTGCAGTAGATTTATCTCGGATTTACCAGATACCCAGACATTCAAAGGGAAAGCTCCTTCATCGGAAATCCACCCATGCACTACGACCTACCTCTAGTCCCAGGCGACTTTCATTTATCAGCTCATGGGTGCTTAAACTTAGCTCAGGTACCAGCGTATGTACCTACCTACCTACCTAGTCGACCTTGTTCGGGCCGATCGACAGTTGTCGACGCTTGCAAGTATGAGAGTCTGAGAGTCGAAGTCGCATCGCTATTCGCGCCTGGACCTCCACTTCGGCCAAGTCTTTTTTTGGCTTTGAGGATTGCACGGCCGTGCTGGTCACGTGCCTTGCCCACCTGCGTCGGCCGCCGTGGCCGGCGGGCGAGTCGAGGGCCGCTGACGGTGTTAGCTGTAGGTCACTGGGCGTAGGGAGAATGCAGACTTTCAATTTGATGTCTTGCCCAGGAAACCCGTACTACTAAGGCCGAGCTGAGGTCGTACTCGGCCAGAATAGTGAACACGTACAATGTCACCGATTCAGCGCGAACCACCAAAGTGAGACTGCCGGCCGCGCCTCGCCCGCCGGGAGCGAAGGCTGTCTTCGCCTGCGTCCAAGTTCCACGTCAACTCCTCCGCTTGCCTCCAACCCTTCCACAAGTAATTGAATCGGAAAAAAATATGCGGTACTCGCGCTCTGAGGTAGAGCGCATCGTCGACGAGTTGCGTCTCATACTCGCGTCAGTCATCAAGGACGAAGAGTTCGAGTGGGACTTCCTTGACGAGCAGGACGAGCAGGACTGGGAGGTGAGCCACCCCAGCAGACTCTCACGGCGCAGATAGACGGTCTGATCACATCCTCACTTATCTGTACAGAATGCACTGGGAGATGAGGATGCATATGGCACCAGCTTGAACGCTTCAGCTGCGAAGGAGGCCGGCAACGACGGAACCCCACACCATGACGTCGATCTGGTTCTCCCCGAGTTCTCGCTCTGCCTTGCTCCTGAAGCCCACCTCAGATTTCAGTATACCTCCCCTTCAACCTCAAAGTTCAAGCCCAACCTCCATGCGCCCTCAATATCCCGGACTGACCACGACCGGCTCAGTCGCGAATTGACGTCACGGCTGGACGAGCCCGACAACGACCAAGGTCGGTCTTTCATTGCCCTGATTTATACGGTAGCCCTCTGATTGAGCCAGTCATCATCTGACCATGTGTTCACTGTACCTTTGAAGGTGACGATTACCCCGTCTTCAATCTCTTCACCTCGCTACGGGAGTATCTGGCATTGAATCCTCTGACCGAACCAACTCGGCCTAAAAGACCAGGTCGAGGCGTGGATGGAGAACACGAGGACGAATCGAAAGTACCCAGGGAGCTTCGCATAAAGTGTACGCTACTGTGGAGCCATCATCTCTTGGCAACGGTTCGTCCACGCTCGCAGGTGTCGAGCATATTGCACACCTGATGGGATTGACCGACCACATGCCTTAATCAGGGGAAGCGGAAAAACATCGTGCAGTGGTCAACTGAGCTCGGTCTATGGGCCATAAGCAAGCCGGGGTAGGTAGTCAAAAGGTACGACCAGAGACTATTTATCACTGACGGCCCATACTCGTGCTGTTCACTAGCTATCCCGGCGTAATCGTTGTCGAAGGACTCGAAGCCGACACGGACGAATTTGTTCACCGCATAAAGGCAAGTTGTCTTCTCTCCCATAACAATTCCGAGCCATAACTGACCATGTAGTGGGCCCACCCAGCCAAGTAGCAACTCAACTGGAAAGCTTTGCAAGTACGCTACGAAATCGTTTCCGACATCCTGCCCACCCCACCTCATGAAGTTCCTGCACCGGAAAGACACGAATGGCTCTTGCGCCATCACGCGAGCTTAGCGCCAGTCCTGAAAGGCGAGATACGGGTCAAGGAAGTGGCTTCGATGAATGAAGTCGCCGAGCTGTAAGTGCTACCAAGGATGACTGGCATGGGCAATAAGCTGGCTGTCCTGACGTCACGTCGAGTCACGTGACTTTGCAGGATGAAGCAAGCCGGCCTGGAACACGTTTTCAGATCTGCGCTGAAGCTGTAGCATCCCTCTGTCACGATCTTTTGAACCTGTAGCCGATACTCATATACCTACCCAGGCTATTCATGTTATAATCCTCGCGGGGCGAATGTTGAACCCCCATTCCCAGCGCGAACCGTTGGCAAATGACGCTCGTCAAGGTTGACATCGCGCTAGCAGCCCATGCATGACGCGCAGAACATCACTCCGCTCGATCGTCTCGCTCTGAGGCCAATCACTCGCACCGCGCAGTCTCCCAACGCTCAGAAGGCGTTGCCGGTCTAGACTATCAGGTTGCTACATCCATGGGTCTTCCAAATGGCGTCATCTCGTCTCAGGCGAATGGACCTCAGCCGACGCAAGGCGATCAGGACGACATGCCCACGGTCGAACTGGGTCAGTACTGGTGAGCACCGCCCATAGTGGGATGGTCATAAGCTAATGCATTTGCCCCATCCTCGCATGGTCATGTCCTGTAGACGACTTCCCCCGCCCTCTGGGTATCGAGAACCGCACGTCCCCCCTGTTTCTTGACCTCGTGCAGATGGTCTTTGTCAGGATCGAGGGGATGATCGGTGAGAAAAAGAAACCGGGCAAGGCCTACAGGACGAAACGCGATGTGTTGTGGGAGTACTTCTCTGTCAGTCTAAACGTGACTCTCGTCGTGGGCCGGCTGAGCGCGCTGACCCGATCCACCATTCGGAACCACTACCTATTCGGAACCACGACCCATTCGGAACCACGACCTGTTCGGAACCCATTCTGAGGGAGCAGGGCTGGAGAAAGCACGTCGGCCCCGACACCTATCCTGTTGTACGACTTTTACTCCCAGATGTATGTCAAACTCTGTCGTCCTGTTAAGACGTTCCTAGCTGCGGGTCGGTTCGAGCTGGGCTTTGTGGTCCCGACATCCCCTGATTGGACAGCGCGACACTCGTCGGGGCAACTACAACCTCAAGGAGCAGAAACTGGCCAAAGCCCTGCTCAAGACGATGGGAATGTCAACAGAGATCAAGGATGCAAGAGGTTTGATCAATTGGAAAGTACCGGATACGAGCGATCATCACGTCAGTTCCCTCACTTTGGACTGTTGCCAGCGTCAAAAACTTCCCCGGGCTAGGTCGACTGCCGAAGCTAATCATATACGTGCATGCTGCCACACAGTCATCACACCACCAGAAAGGATCCGGGGACTTCGCAAGTGTCGCTTTTGCAGTCATTGACACACGATCGACAGCCAAGGAGAACGGTGAACCCAAAATGACGATCGACGAAATCAATGCCCTCCTCGATCGACTCGTTGTTGCAGGTGCGACCCAACGAGGAATTGTTAATCGAGCAGCAAATGCCTCATCTCAATCCAGCGGATCGACGAAAGGGAAGTACAACGGGTCCTCACTCGAGCAGGTCGCGGATGTCCTCACGATGGCGTACGAACGACTTAGCCCAATCGAGTTCAAGTGGCTCATTCGCATCATCCTACGGGGTAAGCCATCAGTTTTGACGGACTTCGCGCGATAATTGTAATCTCGATCGCTGAATCGCCTTTACTGGTAACTTTCCCTTCAAGACCACAAGGTTGGTATGTCGGAGCGGGTCGTACTGGGGGCGATGCATCCCGATGCAGTGGAGTACGTGCCTAGCCGCAGCCTCACTGGCCACCTCATGGCTGTTGCGCTACTGATCACGAGATATCCTCACTAGTCTCTTTAACACTTGTTCCGACATCTTGCGCGTGTGTTGGGAGCTTCACGACCCCAACAAGCGACTCGAATCAGGAGTACGTAGACAGGTTTTCCGCGCCGAACGCCGCAGCGCACACATGGTCCTTAATCTGACGGTCACACTTCGCCCCCGTTTCACTCAGCACAAGGAAATGACGGTCGGCCGAGTCTTTGCACCCATGCTATGTGGACGCTTGCTCAAATCGGGCTTTGACAGCGTGGTTCAGAAGATGCGCGCCGATCGACCGGCCGCGCCTGAGGAGCCTAAGGGTTTCACGGAGATGAAGTACTGGTGCAAGCCCAAGGAGTTCTTGATTGAGGAGAAGTTTGATGGCGAGCGCATCCAGGTTCACAAGAAGGGTGACACGTATACGTACTATTCGAGGTATGCAATCCTTCTAACTAATTCTTATGCTGAAGAACGGAGCCCTGATAATCGTGTGGATTCTTGACCAGGAAATCGACGGACTACACCCATCTCTACGGCAAGAATCCGCGAGAGGGGTCAATCACGCCGTTCATTCACAGCCACTTCAACCCTGACGTTCTCGAAGCCGTTCTGGATGCCGAGATGCTCGTGTGGGATCCTCAAATCTCTGCCTATGTCCCCTTCGGTCAGCTCAAGTCGTTCGCCGCCAAGACGTCCTTTGGACCGAAGGATCCTCGCCCTTGCCTCAAGGTCTTTGACGTGCTCTACATCAAAACCCCAAAGGGATTCCAATCTCTGCTCAAGACTGCGCTGTGGAAACGCAAGGCTCTGATCCACAAGGTCATCCAAGCCCCTGTTCCAGGCGTACTCGAGATTGCCGAGGTGAAGAAGATTTCTACCGCAGAAGAGATTTCGGATTTCCTCAAAATCATGCTCGAAGAGCGAGGGGAAGGGATGGTCGTCAAGAACCCTTACTCGATCTACCAGCTCGGTGGCCGTGAGTTGACGTGGCTGAAGATCAAGCCCGACTACATGGATCAGCTTGGGACCGACCTGGATGCGCTCGTCGTGGGCGCGTACTGGGGTCAAGGGCGCCGAGGGGGTACACATGCGAGCTTCATGCTCGGTGTGAGGGATGCTTTGCGGGAGGAAGATGGCAAGCCGTTTTTCAGATCTTTTGCCAAGGTTGGAACCGGGTTCAATCGCGATTTATTCCAGAGTATCAGGGATCAGACGCAAGGGAAGTGGTTCGACTACAACCGTCGCCAGTTGCCCGATTGGTTCTCGACCAATTCCGAGGCGCCCGATCAGTTGATCCACCCCAAAGAGTGCGCATGCTACGGAGTTCAAGAGATGTGCCTGTTGCTCACTGACTTGCTCCGAGCGCCCCGCAGTTCTTTCGTTGTCACCGTCAAAGCCGCAGAGGTCGTCCTCGGCAAAGACTACGGCGCCGGGTGGACTCTGCGCTTCCCACGCTGCATGGGAGTGCGCGACGACAAGGACTGGACCGACAGCGCAACACTTTACGAACTCGAAGAAATGCAAGCTGGCTCGACCAAGCGAAGTCAAGACAGCCAGTTTACCTCGGAAGGGAAGAAGCGCAAGACGACGAGGACGACGAAACCGACGGGGATGATATCCGTGGTCAAAGCGGAAAAGGTCGATGAACTATTTAAAGGCATGGTCTTTTACGTTCACCACATGCGCCATTTCGATCGCGCCGACATGCATGCCAAGATCAAGGCTCATGGAGGCGAGTTCCGTCAAGCTCCGAGCGCACTCGCCGGAGTCGAGGGCGTCGAGGAACGACTGATCGTCGCAACAGAGTGGAAAAACGCGTTGACTCGAATGCAAGCTGCCAAGGACTACAACGTCATCAGTCCAGAATGGATTGTCGATTCGATCGAAGCGGGCGAGCGTATGACGTTGACGTCCAAGTACTACGTCAATTGCCTAGAATCGACGCGCAACACCCTCGACGCCCTTGATCAGCGTGACAAGATGCTGATCAAAGGCATGCCATCAAGGCTTTTCTCTCCGTCCCCGTCCCCGGCTCCGTCGGCGTTGACTGTGGCTTCTTCAAAGGAGGTGGACATGTTGAGTCCCAAGCAAGAGGAGGACGAAGAGGAGGAATCGAACTTTACGGCGATGCAACATGAGATGGCCGACTCGGATGAGGATTCGGATGATTCGGACGGGGAGGATCGTTTCCGAGGCGGGCGCCATGATGAGTCGGATGATGAAGACGACGAACATGAGAAGAATGAAGAAGGGGAGAAGGATGTGAAGGAGGAGACGGAAGATTTCACGCCAAAAACAGAGTCGGTTTCCCCCTCGGCTCCGGCGGCGCAGCCGAACGGCACCGAGGAACTCGGGGAAGCGCACCACGACCCCGACTCGATTTTCGGCCATTACGTCGCTTACTTTGACACGTCGTCGAACGCGAAGGATAACAATCTGTCGGCGTCGCAAAAGGTCGAAGCTTCGCAGACCACCGCGGATGAAGGACTGACGAAAGCTCAAGAGCGTGAGTGCGCCTCGGGCGAAAAGCAATCACACCTTTCGCGGTTATAGCTGAGAACAAGTGCTACAAACCCATATAGTTTGGAACGACAACGGAGGCCGCACAACGGACAACCTCCTTGATCCAGAGTTGACCCACATCATCTTGGATGCCAAGATCAAGGATCGCATCAGTGAGATGATCGATCGCACCTCCGAGTAAGTGTCGGCAAGGCTAGGACCGACGTGTAGCTTGAGCTGAGCATCTCACTTTTACCACCACAGACCCCGTTATCGCCACTTGGTCACGGCTGCGTGGATCGACGAGTGTGTCGATTACGAAGTTCTCGTCGATGAACAAGATTTCCGACCCTGAACTCCCGGCCTTTGTTCTTCCTTGGTACCATTGTTGTGACTTCATTGAGTATATCCAAACGCACTGCATTGACATCAGCACCCTATATCATACAAGCCATCAACACCTGAACCGGGGCGTGTAATCATCGACTGCTGGCTCCTGTCCTTGCTCCTTCTCCTGATCTGGCTCCTCCTCCTTCGCTGGTAGTGGCTCCTTGTCCTTATCTGGCAGCTCCGGTGGTTCGCCTTCGGACTTGGGTTTGCTCTTGTCATGGTGGTCGGAATGACCGAGTCCCTGGTGTGGTGCGATAAGGTCCCTGACGCGTTGCTTCTGTCCCCATAAGAGAGTTCCCGTCAGTCCCTCACAAAAGCAAAGCGCTCTGAGTTTTCCGAACCCAAACTCACCAAAATCTTGAGCTCCGGAAAGCCTCCTTCAATCTTCCTATCCCATACCAACTCGGCCTTGCCCTCCGTCCCTTCCCTGTAGATCCAGACCCTAAATCTCCCACCCGTTTCAGGACTCGTTCTCGGGACCAAAGCGATGGCCCGGATACCTGCTTCGGATGTTGTTGGAAAGGTGAGGAATAACTCGGTTTGGACCCAAGTTGCTCGGTGGAGCCATCGACCTGAGGAGGAGGGAGGGGCAATGGAGTGGGGTGAGTACGTGTCAAGATGCCTGGTGCGATCGAGAAGACCCCCTTGCGCAGTGGGATAACGTACATCGATCACAAAACTCGATCACGATACGGGGGAGGGAGGAGGACGGTGTGGGGGGTACGAATTGGGTTGGGTCCAATGCTGCGTTGGACTCTGAGGAGGTTGCTTGTGGGGTATCCGTCGATGGCGAGGGGGAGGCGGAGGCGGTGACGGCATTCTGTTTGTCGCAGTCTTGGCACGACATGGCGGAGACGTGTTCCTGGTCCCGGGATGATGTGGCTTACGAGATGGGGCTAGCGATGCTGGACAAGACCTAGCTCGGGTGCGACAAGTGGTCAGTCATCCAGCTAGCGTCGCAGCTTAGCCGCGATTGACTTGCCAATTCCGCGCGCTTTCGTACCCACAGCAAAATAGCCTTTCTATTACCTTTGACGTAACCGCCTTCCTCTCTCTTCCTTTCATCCTATCTAATCCACTCACATCTCATCATGTCCATCCCTACCCAATCGCAAGCGCTCATTGTCGTGGACAAGGGCAAGGTCGCCGTGCAGACCGTCGATACTCCTCAGGCCGGTCGGGGCGAGATCGTGGTCAAGGTGGGGATGGGGCGGCGGCAACGAGCGCCTGCTCCTTCTCGATGCTCAGGCTGACTCTTCGTGATGTGTATACTCTAAGGTCGAAGCTGTTGCACTCAACCCTACTGGTAAGTGAGTGTAGTCTTCGGCGGTGGCAAGGGGTCTCCGTCGCGGTCTCCGCGCGCCGCGCCCAGGTATTTCGTCATCGATCGTCGTCCCCAGCACATGGCGGCCCGGCGTCTGCTGCTGGCCTGATCATGGCCGTGACCCATCGAGCAGTGCCAGCGAACCCAAGGGACTATCATCGTCAAGATCCGTTCAAAGCTGACTCTCGGCTTGAACTGTTTCCTTTTGAAACCAGACTGGAAGCACCGCGACTTTGTCTCGCCCCCCGGCGCCGGCCTCGGCTGCGACTTTTTCGGTCACGTTGTCCAACTCGGACAGGGGGTCCAGAACGTCAAGGAAGGCGATCGCGTCGCTGGCTTCATCCACGGCGGAAAGGACGAGAAACACGGCTCTTTCGCAGGTCAGTTCCCAGCTTCATCTTACTTCGTATTGCGGAGTTCTCACGTGTGTATCACCTTTGACCCTATAGAGTACCTCAAGACGGAGGCGACGCTCGTGTGGAAGGCTCCCGACTCGGTCGATCCGGAGGAAGCCGCGGCGCTTGGTGGAATCGCGCCTCGTGAGTGCTTCAGCCGCTTCGGTCTATTCATCGAAAAGGGGGCTAAAGTTTTGGCGGTGACCTCACAGACACTGCGTTTCAAGCTTTGAGCCTTCGTCTCGGGATCCCTCAACCGTCCAAGCCCATCTCCACCTCCGAGTCCTTGCTCGTATGGGGCGGGTCAACTTCGGTCGGATTGTACGCCGTTCAACTCGCCGCTCTGGCCGGGTACAAGGTCGTCGCCACTTCATCGCCCAAAAACTTTGACCTCGTCAAGAAGTATGGTGCCTCGGCGGTGTTCGACTACGCCGACGATGCGACACCGAGCAGGATTCAGCACGAGTTCCCCGAGTTGGCTTTGGCGCTGGATACGATCTCGGAGAAGAGGACGACGCTCAAGACGGTGCAGAGTTTCAAGGGCAAGGGCCATGTCGTCGTCTTGTTGCCTCCTTCAGATGAGGGATTGGACAAGTACCCCGATGTCAAGGTGGAGCATACCCTCGTTTGTGAGTCGATCTTGACACGCCTGGAAGAAGGGGCAGTTGGACTGATCTTTGGGATGTCGTTGGACTGTAGACACCGTTCTTGGGAAAGAGTTCAACTTTGCTGGGGGCGCGTTCTTCCCTGCCATGCCGAAGGACAAGAAGGCGATCGAGGAATGGTCCGAATACGTTCCCACCTTGATCGAATCAGGCAAGTTCAAGGCCAACCCTTTGTGGCGCCAAGAAGGTGGTCTGGCCAAAGTCAACGATGGGATGAACTTGCTCAAGGAGGGGAAGAACTCGGCTCAGAAAATCACCTTCAAGTTTGGCGCATAAGGGCCATTGGTGACTCTGCCGTCGAGAATTTCGAAAGTTATTGAAACTTCGTAGACTCTTAATCGGATGGAGCGTTAGATCACTATTTTGGAACGTCTTCTTCGAGTGAGGCAATTGGAATGGGAAGAACGAGCCGCGACCATCTATTCGGGCCAAAAGTCGATCGATCGACTCCCGCATGTGAGTGAAGCCGTGAAGCGTCAGGTCGATCGACGGCTCGGCTCAACCAGCCGAGGCCAGCCGCCCAATGACGCAGCGCGATCGTCGCCGCTTGCCGGTCTCCGTCCTGACTCTAGACCAGCTCTTCACGACCTCGCCTTGCCCACTCTCGCGTGTTGTCAGAGGACGAGAAGGGAGCAATCGTCAAGACAGATCATCTTGCCGACCTTGGAGGTGTAGCCTTGTCATCTTACAGCACAGCGGGTCCCTCAAGCCTGGCGCTCTCCGAGCCGTCACGAAGCGCGATCGAACCATGTCGAGGCCAAGCTCTGTTTCGGCATGGCGGTGTGTCGCTTCTCGTCTCGGCACAACATCACCTTCAGCAAGACCGATAGTCTTCATCGCTGCATCGACACGATCAAGGGTCGTGGACCAGCTCCCTTCGAGGAGCTCTGGGGCTTGCTCCGCCTCCGATGCTCGATCGTGGCATAATGGCTCTTCGAGTTTGATCGTCGGCTTGGGCTTGCGACGACCGACAATGAACACATCGTCCTCCATCGATGTGCCGTTACGGAATCTTACCTCGTCCCTGGCACAACGGATACGATACGCTTCCACCACCCCCGGTCTGACGACGAGCCCGACAGCCATGGGCAGTTCGAAGAAGGACAATGAGGATGAAGCAGGTGCAACCGATCTGGCCAAACAGCCAGCGAAAGAGATCAAGATTGGCGAGATCAGGCGGTTGATGGTCTTGGCTAAACCGGAGAGGAAGACGATCGCCATCGCGATTGGATTGGTCAGTTTGCCCAACGCTTTGAGGGAGGCTCTCGGGGAAGGAGGCACCCTTGTGCACAGCTGACCAGGGAGCATGTCTTTCTCATGCAGCTATTCGTCTCGAGCTCAGTTTCTTTGTCGATCCCCTTCACGATCGGAAGGATCATCGATCTCTTCTCCGGCACGGCACCGCAAGGTTTGCCCATTTCGGTCCCGACCGCGGCGGCGTTGATGGCCCTCTTCTTCGCGATCGGTGCTTCGGCCAGTACGTCACAGACGAGTACAGAGTAGGATATATGTACTTACTTCTTGTTGCTGTGGGCGCGCAGACATGGGCCGCACAATTCTGATGCGCATCTCGGGTCAGAGGATTGTTGCTCGATTACGCGAGGCGGCTTACACGAACGTATTGCGACAGGTGTGTTTTGACCGATGAGCCTATCGAGGGAGGGTATGAGTATTGAAGTCAACTTCGAATGACCAACAGGACATTGGATGGCATGACTTGCAAGGCGCAGCCAAGATCCAAACCGCTGAATTCGCCGTCCCGGCCGAAGCATCGTCATCCAAAGCATCAGCCGAGGTCACCACCGTCAAGCCGCCCAGGGTCGTCGAGCAACAAGTCCCTCAGACAAGCGTTCGATCGACAGGCGATATCATCTCACGTCTCGGCTCGGACTGCGGCATCGTCGGTGAATCACTGACGAGGGAACTGAGTGAAGGACTTCGGGCTTTGGTCACGGCTACAGTTGGTATCGGAGCGATGCTTTGGATCAGCGCAAAGTTGACGGCGGTGATGATGCTCATTGGTAAATGGCGTTAAAGATCTCTGGGAACATGGGTGGGCTCGGATATTAACACGTCTATTTACGTCTAGTTCCTCCTATTTCGATCGCCGCGGTGTTCTATGGACGATACCTCAAGAAACTGTCAACGCGCACTCAAAAGGGTAGGTCGAAGTGTCGACCTTTTTCCTTGATCTTGAACTCATCAAATGTGATTCTCAACAGCCGTCGGTGAGATGGTAGCCGTCTCGGAGGAGCGATTGGGCTCGATCCGAACCGTTCAAGCATTCAACGCTGTCGAGCCCCTCGAGACGCAACGTTTCTCGGAGAAGGTCGACAAGATCTTTCGTCTCGCCAAGAAGGAAGCGTTCGCCTCGGGTCTGTTCTACGGTGGTGCTGGCTTTGCGGGCAACTTGTCATTGATCGCGTTGCTCACGTACGGTGGATCGCTCGTCGCCAAGGGGGCTTTGACGACGGGACAGTTGACGTCGCTGATGGTCTACACCTTCTAGTGAGTGTGTGGCATCCTTGCCATCCGCAGGATTATTGATCGCTGATAGAAAGTGTCCACTACTTCGCACAGCATCGGCTCGTCCCTCTTTGGGTTGACCTCATTCTTTGGTACCATCATGAAGGGCCTCGGAGCCTCGTCTCGCATCTTTGAACTTCTCGACGCTCGTCCTATTTCGGTCACGCTCGGTGTCGGCAAGCCTTTGCCCGTCACAACCCCACCCCGCCGCATCATCTTTGACGACGTCCATTTTGCGTACCCCTCGCGACCCCAGGCAGAGATTCTGAAAGGTGTCAACTTGACAATCGAACCTGGACAGATCGTCTCAATCGCCGGTGGATCCGGATCAGGCAAGTCGACGCTTGCGAACCTCCTCGTTCGATTCTACGACCCCTCGCAAGGTCGCGTCGTCTACGGTGAGGACAACATCCGCGACTTCATCGTCGAATCGTGGCGACAACGTATCGCGATCGTCCCCCAGGATCCTGCGCTCTTCTCGACGACGATTGCTGAGAATATTGCATACGGTCGACCGAATGCTTCGAGGGTCGAGATTGAGGAGGCGGCCAAGTTGGCTAACTGTGGGTTTATTGAAGCGTTGCCGAGGGGATTTGATACGCTCGTTGGTGCTAGGGGTGCGCAGTTGTCCGGTGGGCAGAGGCAGAGGCTGGCTATTGCGAGGGCGTTGTTACAGAAGCCCAAAATCTTGGTCTGTGACGAGTAAGTTCGACGGGGATCGCACATCCTGTATTGGATGCTGATGCTATCTTGGACTGGTGCTTGCGCGCAGGGCAACGTCGGCTCTTGATGCTGCGAGCGAGTCGCTAGTCAACAAGGCCATCTCAAACATCTCGTCCAGTCACTCTTTGACCACGATCCTGATCGCTCATCGGTGAGTGGAATTGAAGCCTCATTTAAAGACTCTCTAGACTGACGTTCGAATTTGACCTCGCAGACTTTCGACACTTAAGACGGCGGACCGCGTCGTGCTGATGGAAAATGGCGTCGTTGCTGAAGAAGGCACCTACGACGAACTGACGAGATCGGGGACTCGTTTCTCGCAATTGGTCGCGTCTCAGATGTTGCAAGGTTCCATTACCGGACTGCCTGCTTCGTCGGAGATGGAAGCTCGACACAGTCGTTAGGCAAGGGTTTTCGCAGGAATGAGAAAAAGATCTAGACGGACCTTTGTTCACGTGCAGTAGACGTTGTACGAGTATGATGAATTGTAAAGAGAATCATTCACCTCTTGCACCTGTGATAGGTACTTGGTTTTCCGCCGGAGGGATCGGCCTCGCGAGCGCTATTGTGCAAGCTCCGGTCCAACGGCTTTCTCATTTGCCCGGGGCGGGCTTGACGTCATTTGAAATCTGCCAGGCGCTACCCCCTGATTACAGTAGCTATCGGTGCCGTTCCGTTGCCTTCTTTCCCGTTCAAAGCGCGGCCCCACATCTCGTCTCACCTCACGGGCTTCGGGGATTCTCACTTGTGCTACTACGCTTTGCCATCGACACCATCTATAGATCCGACATGTCGTCTGATCTGAGTCCTTTGGCGCAAGCGACCGGAGGCGCGATTGGAGCGGCGATCTCAAACAGCCTCGTATACCCCTTGGACGTCTTGGTCACCCGTCTGCAGACTGCAAAACGTGGCAAAGGTGAGCAGGCCCGCTTATCGATTAAGGAACTAATCTCAACACTGACAAGTAGTATCTACCTGCCCTATGTACGACTGGGAGGACCTCAGGCAGCGCTCAGCAACACAATTCGCTCCTATCCGCGCTCAAGAGTATTGTAAGACGGGAAGGGTGGACGTCGTTGTATGCTGGATTGGCTTCCGATTCCATCTCGACTGCCTTGTCCAACTTTCTCTGTGAGTTCCCTTGCATTGTGTCTAGATTCGAGGGCTCGAGGTCTCATCCATCACACGCCTCGGCCTTGGGGCTGACTCATTCGGCCCTCCACTCCCCACATTCCCCCACCCACAGACTACTTTTCCCACGCCTTCTTGCACTCCAAAGCCGAAGCATACAAACTCAAATCCGCCGTCCCATCTTCTTCAAGTAAGAAGAGCAAAGCCCCAATCCTCTCGGCATTCGAAGAAATCTTTGTCGGCTGTCTCGCCGGCGTCTTCGCCAAAGCCATTACTTCGCCCTTGTCCATCATCACCGTGCGCCAACAGACCTCGACCAACAAGGGCGCGTCGTTGCAAACACCTTTGAAGGACCTCAAGTCGGGTTCCAAGCCTAGCAATGGTACCGATTCAGATTCCTCCGACGATGACGACTCGGACTATGGGTCCAGTCCTTCGATGATCTCCCTTGCGCAAGACATCGTTGCCGAAAAGGGCATCCTAGGTCTCTGGTCCGGTTTCCAAAATTCCATCATCTTGACGACCAACCCAGCAATTACGATGTATCTCTTTGAATTGATCAGGAGGGTGTTGCGGATGGGAGAGCACCCGAAGTTGCTGCAGACATTCTTGGCGGGGGCTTTTGCGAGCTCCGGAGCGAGTGCGATCACGTATCCTCTCATTCTTGCCAAGGTCAGTGGTCCTCGCGTTTTGATTGGAGGAAATTTACACCGAAACTGAGATCACATTCTTTGCCCGAACAGACCCGACTGCAATTCAAGTCTCCCTCCGGCCGAAGGCTATACGAATCCAACTTTGACGTCTTCAGCAAGACGATCAAGAAGTACGGTCTCTTTGGGATGTACCAAGGACTCGAAGGACAGATTGCCAAGGCGTTCTTGTCCGAGGGGGTCAAGCTCGTCGTCAAGGAGAGGATCGAGTTGGTCATCGTGTTGGTCGCGAGGTATTTGATGAAGCAGAGGAGGGCAAAGGCTTTGGCGAACTAAGGGCCGCGCTTTTCGATGAGGGGTTTTCCGGGCTTGTAATTTCTCTAATCGTGCTGTATTTCTTTGGCCCGTAATATATGGATGTTGTTGATCAAGACGTTTTGAGGCAGGAGGCCAATCCAGGTCTGAAATGGCGTATATGCATTACAGCATCGGCCAAGTGAGCCCTCTAGCCTACTCTGCATTGTCGCCTCCCTCACTCGCTCCGGCGCTCTTGGCCTTCCTCTCCCTCTCACTTCTGCCCGCACGCTTTTTCTTCGGGGCGCCACCTTCCTTGTATGCACTGCCACCGGTCTCCTGGCTGTACTTTTTGCGTTTCCTGGGCGGTTCATCGCCATCGGCCGGCAACTCGTCTCCCCACTTTCGAGCCTTGATCGAGTCACGCAACTCCTTGAGCCTCTTTTTCTGCTTCGACGCCTTGACCTTCTCCTCATCCGACCTCCGATACGGCGCCAGCTTCTTCAGACTCATGAACTGATTCAACTCGGCATCGGTGGCGAGCAAGATCTCCTCGGCCGTGAGGTTATAGCCTGTCGGTTCGACCTTGGCGTACTTGAACCGAGTGGCGATATCACCGACCTTGTCCTCGTAGTCGAGGGCGTAGTAGTCATCGACCATGGAATCGACGACGCGTCTCCGTGCTTCGTCCCCACCTTGTCGTGCAGCATCGAGCAGTTCGACGGGCAAGCCTTCTTCGTCACGCCCTTTGCGCTTCTTGCGCGCTTCTCTTCGTGCTTGGCGTTTGGACTTTTTGTTGCCTGATCCTTCGCCATTCTCGTCATCTTCGTCCTCGTCCTCGTCGTAGTCTCCCTCCATGGCCTCGTCACCGTCCTCTCCGCCATGAGCGAATCCGAGCTCGTCGTTACCGACCTCTTCAATGTCGCCGATGTCGATGTCGTCGTCCCATGTCGGCTTGAACCCCTCATCCTCTCCCTGATCGTAATCCTCCCCATAAATCTCCTGCATCTTTCGATCATGCTCCACCTCGTCCCAATCGCCCTCCAAATCAATCGCATCCAATCCCTTGGTCCCTTCCCCGGCCGCCTCGATCAATTTCGCCAACTTGGCCTCGACCTCCTTCCTCTTCAACGCCTTCAACCTCCTTACCTCTTCCTTCCTCTCCAACTTCTCCTGTTCCTTCTTGACTTTAGCCGCCTCTCGCGCCCTTTGGCGTGCTGTCGTCGCTGTTGTCGCTTTACGTAGGGAGGACATGGCCGTTCGGGAATGGGTGACCAAGTCGGCACCTTGGGCTTCTTCGAAGCGGAAATTGTACTTGTGTTCAAACTCTTCCGCCAGTTCCTCGAATTCGGAATCGGACGAATCGTGCAAACCTGGATTAAGACGGCCTTCATCCTCCTCTTCCTCCTCGGCACCCCTTTCCGCCTTTCCAGCTTTGAGAGCAGCAGCCTTGACGGATTCCGCCAAGAGGTGACGCGCTTTCTTGCCGTCCTTGGCGAGCGATTGGACCTGTTCGATTTCGTCGTCGGAGTCGTCGTTGCCGCCGGTGATTTCTTTGTAGGACGGGATGCGGTTCTTTTTCGCTTTGGGGTCGATCCAGCCTCGGTTGAGCAGGTAGCTGAGGAGGGAGCGATCTCGGGGTCAGCTTTCAAGTGCATTCCAGGAAACAACTCTGTGCAGACTCACTCGTTCAAGAATCTCTCCTCTTCGTGCAGCGCCTCCTTGACTGCTTTTGCACCCAAGTTGGTCTTGAGGAACTGCCTATACTCGTCCTGTTCCTTCTGCGCCTCATCCTTGGTCTGAATCCTCTTGACCAAAAGGTCATCATCGTCACTCCCGTCGTCTTCGCTATGCGAATTGTCGGCTTGGAAAAAGGCTTGTTTGACTTGTTCCTTGAGCGCTTGTTCCTGTTGGGCGTAGGTCGGGGGTTGGAACGAGGCGTCCGGGGTTGATTCGTCGTCGATTTGCGAATGCGCAGGATCGGCAATCATTCGCTGGAGTTGGTAATCCCTCAAAAGCACAGGCTTGCTCGAAGAAGGCTTGGCCTTTGTCATTGCGGTGCCCGAAGTGGAAGCCAAAGCCTTCTCCTCCTCTTCAAACACCTTGTTCCGCGGCTCGTATACCTCGGGATCCTTGTTCCTAATCTTGGCCAACGTCTTGAAGATCGCGACGTCCACTTGGGGCGTGACCAACTCGGCATCCGAATCGTCATCGCTGTACACTGTAGACGCTTCGGAATCTTGTTCGCCGTTGGAGGAGAGTTGGTCGAGTTTGGACCCGTACTTGTCTTGCAGTTTGGAGAGCTCTTCGGTTTGTTTCTTGAGCTTGTAAGACGTGGCGAAGGATTTGTTGAGGGAGAGTTGGTCTTTGGACTTTTTTGACTTTGTCTTCTTCTTTGTCTTGTTTTCGTTGGACGAGGACGAGGAGGAGGAGGAAGCCGGCTCCGAGTCCGAGTCTGAGTCCGAGCCCGAGTCCGAGAGAAGGCCCGCGGTGGGTTGGGCTGGTGTAGGCTTCGACTTGGAGGTCGAAGCCGCCTCGGTGGATTTGGGCTTCCGTGCCATGTTGACAGTGGGTGGGGTAGTGATGGTGGACGGAGCAAGAGTCGAGCGGTGTCGTCTTGGGGGCGGGATCACCGCGATCGGCTGCGGAACGCTCGGACCGCTTCCTCGCGGGCCAAACCGCGGGAGATCGTGGCTTGCGAAGCCGATCGATCACCTCGAGCCGAGCGCCTTGCGGAGCTTCCACATCCACACACGGACTGAGCTTGCAGAGCTTCGAACACGGCACAAAGTCTTTGGTCAAGAGGCATGATCCAAGCTTGAGCCTTGCCGTTAACTTGTACACCATCACCGGACCCAGCTCCCCTTCTTCGAGGTTCTCAAGTCTCAGCTGGCCTTCGCAAGCACCTCCACCTCCACCACCACCACTCCCCGCGACACCCGCGCCACGTGGGGAGCGCTATACCCCGTCTGCGCGCGACCACCAACATGGCACGAACTACACCGCCTACCAAGCAGTACAAGTACAAGCAGAAGCTCAAATCAGCCTCCGCCATCGCCTCAGGCTCAAGCTCAAGCCAACCTACTCTCCGTACCTTGCGTCACCATGCCTCCACCACCTCGCACCCCAGCTCAACTACACCTGTCCCAGCCCCGAATGCCATGTCAACCC
Organism: Microbotryum scabiosae; assembly: GCA_022702605.1. Taxonomy (NCBI): domain Eukaryota; kingdom Fungi; phylum Basidiomycota; class Microbotryomycetes; order Microbotryales; family Microbotryaceae; genus Microbotryum; species Microbotryum scabiosae. The sequence continues at coordinate 1,123,514 of JAHWDV010000016.1, read as the reverse complement.
TGACACCAGCCGAACGCATAGCCCGGCACGCTCAAAAGCCGGTCATCAAAGGTCCTCAATTCCGATGGAGATCCCCCGCGCAACTCATGGCCTCAACCCAAGTCGATCTCCAACGCATCCAAGCGAGAAGGGAGATGCTTCATCAAGTCGATACCTCTTCCACCCCCCTCGCTCCGCCAGGATCCAGGTCCGAGCCGACGACGGAGCGAGACGATTTCCAAACGACCTTGTTCGGTCAATCGCTCCAAGCATCCCAATTGATCAACCTCAGTTTACCTTTTATCGCCTTCACGCGCGAGATCGGCAGCAAAGCGTCGAGTTTACCCTTGGTCGTGCATTATCGGAAACAGATCGTCGGGAGTTTGTGTGATGCTTTGAGCTTGGGCAAACATTCGAGATCCGAAATCGAGTTGTATGCAGAGACGATATTGGAGTGAGTCCACGCGCGGACGCGCGGGGGAGGGTAAGGCAGCGCGCGGCGATGACTGACTGACCCCGCCCCTATCTCTTCAGCCTGATCCCACCCCTCGTAACCGATCTCTCGACTCTCCTGACCCCCTACGCATCCCAACTCATCACCACGCTCATAGCCCTCACCCAACCTTCCCCACTCGAAGCCTCCAACCCAACACTGCTGCAAAAAGTCTATGACGTCCTGGGTGAGACGTTCAAGGAACTCGCGAGGGATTTGTTGGGGTCCGGAGTCGAGATGGAGGATGTTTGGGGTGTTGTGAGGAGGGGCTTAGGAGCGCCGCTGGTTGAGGAGACTAAGGGTAATGGGGAGCGTATAAAGGTCGATGAGGTGGTCAAGGAAGTTGAGGAACCTGCTGAGGAAGAGGACGATGAAGAGGAAGAGGAAGAGGAGGAGGAGGAAGAACAGACGACCACACCTGTCGCTTCCACCTCGGCTTGGACACTGACAACACCTCCTCAAGAAGCCGCCGCACTAATACCCGTATGGGGTCTCCCAACAAACTTCCGAACGACCCCTCAAACCCGCCGACTCTTGGCCAGCGCCTTCTCGTACCTCATTCGCAAAGCCCGCACCACAGTGACCGAACAAGACTCCGATTCAGAAAGCGAGATGGACCGACTCATGCTTCTCATGATTGATGACGTCGTCGAAACGGAGACGACGTTCGATGAGAGTGCACAGAAGGGGAGGAGGAGGAAAGGGAAGGTTGGGAGGGCACAGGTGTTGGGTTCGCCCAAAGCTTTTGCGGAGGGTTTGTTGTGGTGCTTGATTGAGAGCTGCACAGTGGGTTATTTCCAGAATGGGTGTCTGAGCCGGACTCTGTGTGGGATGCTAATTGTGGTGTCTTCCTTTTATCTCCAGGCTGCCAAAGGACACTTGCACTCTCGCACGGCCTCGATCGTTCGGTCCTCGCTTCAAGTCATCGATCTCTCCGAAGCATCCACCGAACTTGTCCCACAAGCATTCCAAGCCTTCATCTCGACCTTGGCGAACCACTCCAAGTCGACCGAGATCTACTCTGTCGTCGTCGATGAGGTCATTAAAGCGAGTCGGGCGTTGGTCGAAAGGGAGAAGGATTGGACCAAGTTGGAGTATGGGCTTAGGTTCGTCGACTGTGTGGCGGCGAGTAAGAAGGGGGGGAGGATATCGGGTGAGTTTTGGGTTTAGACATGTTGGACCGGGTGAGAATGATTGACTGATTGCGAGCTTCTTGCAACAGCAACCGCCAAGCCCCAATTGTTTGCGATCCTTGCAGCGTACGCCAAGCTTGTGGCCTCGGCATCGGCGCCTGCTTCCTTCGTGCAGGCGTACACGTCCGCCACCCTCTCGCTCCTTCTCCAGGCTTCCTTCAAGGACGTCTTTTCAAGCGCAGTACGAGACTCCATCGATGACCTCTTTACGACGCCTTCGACGTTCGCCAATGCGTGCACCTTGGCTTTGGCTCTGGACGATGTCGCTTGGCCGCATTACTCGACCTCCATCGCCAATCATGTCTTGAAGGCTACGGCCAAGCATCTTGAGGGGGAGGGGGAAGGGAAGGTTGAATTTGGCCAATTGTCGAACCAAACGAACGCGATGACCTTGTTGGCTCGACTGGCCTGGAGTGGTCGACTGGCCAGTCTTCGCGAGCGCTCCGGTGGATTCTCGAAACCATGGGAAAAGGTCGTCGCCGACCGGTGCGAGGCTTTGATCCGAGCATGGATCCAAACTTATTCCGAATCGACCGAGATCGTCGACGACGACGCGACACACGAAGTCTTGAACGCCCTGCTCGTCGTCCCTCAACTACCCTCGCATCGCACGGCCCTCAGCCTCCTCTGCGACCTCATCATCGCCATCGCCCCTACCCCAGCAATGCAAGCTCGAACCAAGTTCCTTGAAACGGCCGCGAACCCAGCCCAAGTCCTCGGTGCGGCTCTTCTGTCCATCGCTCGAACACAGGGGGCTTCAGACGATGTCGTCGATCGTTTGAGACCAAGTCTATTGAAGATTTTGCAGGGGTTCTCCTGGCATCGCGGAGTAATGCAAGGGATAGCTGGATTGGAATTGGCCCGTTCCTCCTCGACCTCAGGTTTCATCACCGACCAAGCCTCCCAAGTGTACGAAGCCGTCGTGCCCATCCTTCTTTCCGAGGATTCTAGCCTCCGCTTAACCTCTCTCGAGATCTTGACTACCCTATTCGGGGAGGAGGACAAAGTGGCTTTGGATCTGATGGACAAGATGATGGAGGTGGAGAGGATGGCTTTATCGGTTCAAGGGGCTAGGGAAAAGAGTATGAAGGTGCGCAAAATTGGGATCGTCGCGCATGCGCAGTTGGGAAAGGAGGGACAAGGGACGGAAATGATTGTTGGGGTTTTGTTGAGGTATTTGACGGGTGAGTGAATGATTGACCGGGCGTACTTAAACCGCCGGGGGAGTACATGAGCTGATGCGTCTTTGTCTCGATCCCCACAGCCATGTTCAAAGTCAACTTCAAGCCCCTCTGGCCCGAAGCCATCCAAGCCCTATCCCTCCTCTCACAACGTTTTCCCAACGAAGTCTGGGCCATTGCTTCGAAACAACTCATCGTCGTCGCAACTCGCGACTCGAGTCTTTACATCTCCTGCAAACCTGAATGGGCCTTGGCGGCGAAAGAAGGCGTCGAGGGCTATCGGGTCGTCTTTGAGGAACCTCAGGTTAGGGATTATGCGGTTGAGGAATTGAGGAGTGTGGTTGTGCAGAGGTTGGGGTTGTTTGCGGATGGAGTCGAGCATGAGAAGACCAAGGTTGCGGTTTTGGTTGAGGTTAGTCAGATCCATGACTGGGCTTGCGGATTCTTGACTGACTCCTTGCGCACACTCAGGCTCAAATCGCCCCCGAGCGACTCGTGCTGCAAAGCTATGAAGCTCAACTGCTCGAGTTGTTCTGCGTCGTCCCCGACCTGGCCCAACGCCATAGCCGTGATTTTGTCACCGTCTTCCTCGGCTGCTTCCAGCGCGAAGACGGACCCGGATCCACGGCCAACGACTTGATCGTGCGCTACGTCGACCCAAACGAATCGAGCAAGGAACGACAACTTCGCTTGCGCGCTTGGTTGGCGATGTTCACAAAGTTCTCCAACCCGAAAGCCTTGTACCGAGCCGACGACCTTGCAGCCCACTTCCGCTACTTGCTCGCTTTCCCCGATACCGAGGTGCAGAAGTTGGCGTTGGATTGTCTGCTGAGGTGGAAGACGCCGGCCGTCGTCGCGAATGCCGATCGACTGCGCAACATGCTTGAACCGACTCGATTGCGTGACGAACTGCTCCAATTCGTTTCTGGGACCGATGCGGGTGGTCTAGAACCCAACCATCGAGCCGACGTCGTCCCTTTGTTCATTCGCATCTCGTACGGCATCATGACCTCTCGATTGGGGCGTGCGAGTGCCAGTTCAGGTCAAGGTCGAGCGGGTCGACGAGCTGCTATCCTAGGCGCACTCAAGACGTGTTCGCCTGAAGAACTGGGGACCTTGGTTGATCTCATCATCGGTCCCATGCAGGATTACGTCGTCTTGGCTCCGGGTGAGGAGTTCCACTTTGCTTCTCATTCGCTCAACATCGCGGGCAAGCGTCAGGTGGGTTTCTTGGGCTTCCTCGCGGACGTGCTCAAGCATCTAGGCAAACACCTCGTCTCGAGATGGCCCGATCTTCTTGCGGCCAACTTGAACCTCTTGTTCTTTGCTCAAAAGGCCATCGAAGTTGAGAACGCGACCTCGGGCGAAGTGGACGAAGTCGAAGAAGAATGTGACGAGGACGAGAACGATTCGGACGAACCCGAGACAGCGATGGCGCCTGTACGTCATATTCGCCAAGCCGCATTGAAGCGATGGGCCGAGTTTTTCCGCCTCGAAGTCGATTTCGACCACACGCCTTACATCAAGGCCGCTTTCCCCGTCATCATCGCACCTCGATTACCCTTGCTCGCGGCCGAGAACGCACAGGCACCTTCGGCTTTGCTCGAATTGTTCTGCACGTGGTCGATTCGTAGGGATCTGTTGCGTCATCTCGTCGTCCATGATCGATCGCTCTTGCCCAAGCTGTATGGGTGTCTCACGACGCGCAACGTCAAGCCCGCGGTCATCCTTCGCATCTTTGACATCGTCCACAGCTTGCTCGAGTTTGCCTCCGAGGACGGCGGCAAGGAAGGTGAATTCGGTCGCACGATCGTACAACCCGGCGTCGAGGAGCTTCTCGTACAACTCGGGGGCTTGTTCGCCGTCACGACGGCAACAATGGACGCCAAAGCCGAAGTCGGTCAACGGCAAATCACGCTCTTGTGTTCCCTCGCGCCTTACATCGAATCGAGCGAACAAGCGACCCACTTCCTCACGCTCATCACGCCGCTCTTGCGCAAACCCAACAAGACCGTTCCAGAACGGACGAAGACGGATCTGCTCAGGATTTTGACGTCCTTGTATCCCCTCGCGCGGCCGGCACCTTCGACCCCTATGTTCGATCTATGCTGCGAGGTCATCTCGGCGCTCTTCTCGAGCAACCGCACGCGAAACGCTCGACTTCAGACTGTCGCTGCTTTCAACGCCATCGCATCGACCGAGGACTCTCTCGCACAGGTCGCGCATATCGTAGAGGAGCTCAATTCTTACTCGGTCAAACGCTCCGAAGAGCCCGACTTTGATCGCCGACTCGCGGCATTCTCGTCTTTGAACGAAGACACGTACTGCAAGATCCGAGCTGCGGATTGGATCATCGTCATCCACAATATGCTCTTCTTTGTCCAGGACCAAGACGAGCTGGCCATCCGAAGCAATGCCAGTTTTACCTTACGTCGCTTCGTCGAAATCGCAGGTCCGACGTCCGAGACGAACAAAGAGATCAAGTCCGTCTTGGTGCGGACTCTCCTACCTGGTTTACGTAACGCCTTGCGCTCCAAGCTCGAGATCGTGCGCAGTGAAGTCTTGGGCGTCTACGCGAGTGCGGTGGAGCATTGCAAAGGTGTCGTCGAACTGGACCAGCTCAAATGCCTTCTCGTTGATGGCGACCAAGAGGCCAACTTCTTCTACAACATCGTGCACATCCAAGTGCATCGTCGTACGCGTGCGCTGCGTCGTCTCGCCGATGAAGTCGAGGCGGGGAAGATCTCGAGCAAGGTCGTGTCCGACATCTTCTTACCGCTTGTAGATCACTTCATTCTCGGCGCCGAGGATAGCAAGGATTCGGATCTCGTTAACGAGACCGTCCAATGCATTGCTCGCCTAGCCAAACATCTTGCCTGGTCCGCTTACAACAAGGTCGCTCGCCATTATCTCAAGTTCTCCAAGGTCCCTGGACCGTCGCAAAAGGCTTGCGTGCGCGCCGTCGTGGGTGTGCTCAAGGGCTTCCACTTTGATCTGCTCAATGACCCGAGGTTGCTCGAGATCACAACGACCAAGCTCTTGGCTGAACTGCAGCGCTTCCTCGAGAAGAGGGACGAGACATCGGACGAAGAGATGCGCATCCCCGTCGCGGAGGGAATCAGTGCCGTCTTGCAACATCTCCCCGCAGAGCCCAAGTCGGTCCACGAATCTGCATTGCTCATGACGCTATCGCAGATCCTGCGAAGCAAGGACCAACACGTTCGTGACCTGACGCGCTCTACGATCTGCAACATCGTTGCGAACTCGGATCCAGCAACGATCGGGATCGCTGTCAAGGAGCTGCGTCGGGCTCTACAACGCGGTCCTCAGCTGCATGTGCTCGCCTTCTCCGTTCATGCTATCCTCGTCCGACTCTCTGAACCGGTCGGTTCCAGCCCCAACTTTGACGACGCGCTGGACGAGATCGTCCCCGTCCTGGGCGAAGATGCCTTCGGTAACCCGGCCAAGGATCGCCAGTCCCAGGAGTTCCGCGCCAAGACCAAGTTCCGTGAAGTGCGTTCGTTCAAGTCGGTCGACTCGTTTGAGATCCTAGCCAAGCATGTCTCACCGAGCAAGATCGCTGCGTTGCTCGTCCCCTTGCGCACGACTTTGCAACGCACCGAATCGGCCAAGGTCATGAAGGAGGTCGAGGAGGTTTTCAAGGCCTTAATTGAAGGGTTGACGACGAGCGCCAAGCTCGACACGCCTGGATTGCTCGATCTGTGTCATTCGCTCATCAGTGCGAACTCGGAATTCCTGCGACCCGCTCGAGTCGTACCGAGGAAGGCAGGCAAGAACGGCAAAGCCGCTCCAGACTTCCACGTCCAATTGGCACGCGATAACGGCGGCGAGCGCGATCACTTCGTCAACAATGCGCATCGCTTCGTCTCGGTCGGTCTTGAGCTCTTCAACACCGCCTTCCGCAAATCGCAGTTTGATCTCGACTCGCCCCTCATCATTGCTCGCTTGGAACCGCTCGTTTCCCTTGTTGGCAACACGCTCTACTCGGACGAGCCCGTCGTACTCGCGCGAAGCATGCGCGCGACGGCGTCCCTAATTCGTTGCCCACTCAAGAGTATCGGAGACGCGGCACCAATCTTGCTCAAGCAGATGATCAACATTGTTCGACTGTCCGGTAGCACCGTGTCCGACCTGGCGCAATCGACGTTGCGAACGCTCGCTGGCCTCATTCGGGATTGCAAGACGGTGTCGCTTCGTGAAGACCAGCTGACGGTCCTGCTTCAGGTATGTCGATGATTTGCCCGCACTGGTCGTTCTAAACGTAGTAACTGACTCTGTTGATTCTATTTGTACAGCTCATTGGCCCCGATCTCGAAGAAGCGGATCGACAGGGCGCGCTCTTCCAGCTGTTGCGCTCGATCATGGCGCGAAAGTTCGTCGCGCCCGAGATCTACGACCTCATGGACAAGGTCGCCGAAATGCTCGTGACGAACCAGTCCAGCGGCGTACGCGAAGTCTGTCGCTCGATCTACCTGCAGTTCCTGCTCGATTACCCTCAAGGTCGTGGACGCCTGAAGACGTCTCTCGGTTTCCTCACGAAGAACCTGTCCTTCGTGCACGAGTCGGGTCGCCTTTCGGTGCTCGAGTTGCTGAACGCCATTCTCAGCAAATTCGCCACTCAGCTCGTCGACGATGCGGCCGAGCTCTTCTTCATCGGTCTGGTCATGGTCGTCGCGAACGACGAATCGACCAAGTGTCGCGAGATGGCGGCCGAGCTGGTGAAGATTCTCTTTATGCGGCTTCCGAAGGAGTCTCGTAACGGTCTCTTGAACCTCTTGCATGCATGGGCAGGCAAGAAGCAACAGGCCCAACTCGCTCGTACAGCGATCCAGCTGTTTGGTGTTGCGATCGACGCGCTCGGTGACGAAGGCAAGAGTGCGGCCCCGCCGATCCTTGATGTGTTGGGCGACGTTCTCGATGATAGTCAGGAGCGTCTGCAGCAAGCCGAGGAGAGCGGTGAAGCATCCAGCATCGAGCTCGACAACAACTGGCAGCTCCCTTACCAGGCTTTGCAGACGCTCGCACATGTGTTCAAGGCCTTTCCTGCGCTCGTCTCGCCCGATCAAGGCTCACCGCGTCAACTATGGCAGACGGTGCAAGGGCACTTGCTCTACCCGCACAACTGGATCCGAACGTCGTCGGCTCGCCTGCTTGGAAGTCTGTATGCGGCCAACCCGACCGCGCTCGCTCGCACAGACTTCCCCGAGGAGCATCCCCTATCGACTCCTCGTCTTCTCGATGCAGCCCAAAAGGGGTGCTTGCAACTCAAGAGCTCAGCGTTGGACGAATCGTTGGCGATGCAGATCGTCAAGAACCTCTTCTTTGCCGCCAAGTGCTTTGCTGCGCGTCGATCGGCTTCAGAGATCAGGGCTGCCGAGGATGAGGACGAGGAAGAGGATGCCTTAGATGATGGAGCCGAACGTCAAGCCGATCCTTTGCGCTGGCTGTTCACGAGGTTGTCCTACCAGGCTCGTCAGGCCCACATTGCTCGACCGTCGATGCATGCGCTCAATGCTGTTCGTCTTCTTGTCCCCGTGGTGACATGTCCTCTCATTGACTTACGCTGTCGTTTCACTTCCAACAGGGCCAATGGTCGTTGCAACCGTCGTCGATCTTGCGCTGGTTTGCCGCGGTCGTCTCGCACCTCGACAAACCACATCTCGAGCGCTTCCTCGTTCAGATGGCAACGCCCATCTTCCGTATCTCGGAAGATCCGAACACACAAGATCCCCAGATGGGTTAGCTGAACCACCCCTGTGCTCTGACCTTCCTGGACGAACCGATAGCTGATTCAAGGCTCTGATTTCGCACAGTCGAACTTCAAAACCTCGCTCGCGAAGTGCAAGAGTTGCTGCAGAGCAAGGTCGGCACGACCGTCTACTCGAACGTGCACACGATGATCCGCCAACGAGCTGCCGAACGCAGGAACGAGAGGAAGACGGCCATCGCACTCCAGGTTAGTCCGGCGGCGCTTTCTTCGCTTCTCATGCGCGACATGTCGGAAATTGATTCGATACCCGGGCTCTCACAGGCCATCAACAACCCCGAACTGGATGCGCAACGCAAAGCCAAGCGCAGCGAACAAAAGACGCGTCAAAAGAAGCGCAAGAACGCCGCGTTCGCGGACCAAAAGGGGCGCTTCGGCAAGAGGTCCAGGAGGGACGATTAAGTGCCATAGTTTCTAGTATCGCTTCATCATTGTAGCATCGCATCTGTGTATTTAGAATTTTCCTTGCATCCTTTGCAATTGCAAGTTAGAATCGATCGTGTTCGTACAACATGTGCAGTGAGAGGAAAGCAAAGCTTCTTGTTGGGTCTATACAAAGCATCGTTCATACTCGATCCGCATCGCTCTCAGTTCACTCTCATCGAAAGGCCACCTCGACGTGCCATTCTCTTCGTCCATCACCTGATCCCCTTCAACCTTCCTCTTTTTCATCGCCCTCCCTTCACCTTTCCCTTCCCCATGCCCGTTCGAACCCTCCCCTTCCCCGTCCTTTCGTTCCATCTCGGCAAATTGCCTCTCCTCATTCAACCTCGCCCAAGTCTGTTCGAATTCCAAATCGATCGGCACCTCGGGACCTCTCTGTACAGGCGCTCCTGAAGTCGAGGAAGAAGCATTGGTCTTGTGGATCCTCGAGGATGGGGCTTCGGATGGACTGGCGGGTGAGATGGGAGAAGGTTTGATAGAGCTGAGGTTCGACAGTGCTGGGTTGGATGTTGTTGTGGGGATGATGAAGAGGGAGGTCGGGATGGGGAGGACCCAGATCCGTTCGCGCAGGCGTTTGTGCTGAATTGCTCGATAGGGAAGACTGATTAGCGTATGCCCGGCGGGAAAAACGGTCGTTGGTTTCGACGCACCCTTTCTCGATCATCTTCAATCCTTCTCAGGATGTCGTTCCGAGACAGACTCAGTGATATCGACTCGCTCGATTCGGCGTTGTTGATGGTCAAACTGGGCGAAGCGCGGGCAGCAGAAAGGCGCTCAGGATCCTCTTCCCCGATGAAACGTTCGCCCTGATAGTTTTCGAAGAGGACAGTACTCACGCGTCTTTCTTCATGTCAAGCTGCTTCAGCACCTCGTCCAGGACATCAACGTCCAGCAATCTCCTCGTCTTCCAGGACTTGAGAACCTGTTCGAGCGTCGGACGATGCGAGGAACGTTTGGGGGAAGAATGAGCCCTGCTCCTCCCATTTCCTCGCCCCGAGTCATCGGTCGACGATCCGACTTACCTGATGAGCACTCATAAGGTTAATTCTACCCTCCCTCGTATCCCCAACCACACCATCAACTACAAACTCCTTCAGATTCCTCTCGACCAACACGCTCCAAGTCCCGGACCCAACGATCGAGTCCTTCTCCAAGATCGCATCGATCAAATGCAGCAGATTTACACGTGCGTTGAGGTTGGTATGTGTCCCTTCCTCGACGAGACATTCCCAAATGTCGGGTGAGCATCGAGGGGTGTGTTTGAGTGCGAAGAGGGCCACTTTCTGAATCGAGGGGAGTGACGAGTTGAGGCGCGAGAGTAGGCTGACGAATTGCCTGGTGGACAGAGGATATGTGCGGTTGTTAGTTTCGTGTAGAGGCCTTTGACAGAGGTGTGTGCGAAAGTGTGCGACGTACATGCGGACCTTTCATACGAGTCCAGCACGGAAACAGAGAGGCGAGCGGTGGGCACGACGATCCGGATCAGCTACCTGGTCACCGTGTCTGAGCCCAACCTCGTTGTTAGAGAGAGGCCACTACACCTACCTCGAAAGGATCCATCTTGCGTCAAAGAACCCAGCGGTCAAGAATCCCGCGTCGCGTGAGGAGAGTGAGAGTGAGAGTTTTGCGAGGACCCGGAAGAGGAGGCCGATCAGAGGGGCGTGTTCAGGCCCGGGAAAGTGCATACACTCAACACTCGGCCGGCGCTCGGACCCTCCACGCCGGGCCTTCATCTACCTTTTCTGCCCTTTTAGCTTGGTAAAGTGTAGAATCTGTTCTTATCAGCTTTCATTACTGATATTCGTTCAACGAACAACTCTTGGGCTTGCCCTCCTGCCTCCCAAGATGTCCGTGCCATCTCACTCCCAGCACGGCACGTCAGGGCGCCACTTTGTCTCGCGCGGTGGACGCAGGTCATTAATGTCGCTCGACTGACGCTGCACCATGTGTTCCCAGAGCTGCTTCAGTCACCGGAGGTGCTGGTGCTCCCACCTACATTGCCTTCACTACACCCACAAGGCCTCTCGGACGACGTGCGCAAGCGGCTCAAAAAGTTCGTGGCAATCACCAATCTCTACCGGAGGCCCCTGACGACAGGGGAAGCCGTGCATCGAGGCCCGCAACCAGACTCGCTATTGGGAAAGCTTTGGGCGATGTGAGTGCTTCCTCTCCAATTACCTCTATATTGCCTCAGCCCAGCACCGTCCGAACCACCTTTGGCGACCACTACTTCCCTCGATCCTGCACCTACTCGTTCCTTGGAGCCACCCGCCCCTATACGATCAAAGCCCTCCGGCGCTTCATCAGTGAGACCCGTTACCCCCCGTTGGACGATGGTATTCGACTCAAATGGCCAACAGATCTCACAAAGGCGCAAAAGCAACAGTTTTGGCTCTGGCTCAACAGTCAATGGGCGACAGCGGTCGAAAAGGACGTTCACTGGAAGCTGATCTTCAGGGCGACGCCAACATGTGTTCTGCAACATCACCATGGGCACGCTGCATCTGCTGGGTGTCTACAGTGCGGACAACGAGACACCTTCATGCACTTCTACTTTGAATGTGACCATTCACGAGAGTTCTGGCGCCTGACTTTGCAGCTGCTGAGGGTTGCACTTGGCCAGGCAGATGACTTCCAGCTTGGCGAAGTTGACTCTCCTCAGATCATGCTTGGCCTTCCTCGAGCGCGTGGCCGACGTCGTGACTCTCGGACCCTATATCGTCGTTCGGGTCGTCCTTGCCATCGCTTTCAACAAGCTCTACCTTGCTCGATGGCACCGGCACAAGGATCAGGTCCCACTACCAACCCCGTACCTGCGTACTCGCGAGGTTCGCTCGCATCTCAAATGCAGACTTCGACGTCTGCCAGACGGCGAGCTTCTGGAACAGATGATGTGATTTTCCTTCTGATAGGTATGGAGTTTGGGAGTCGTCTTTCCAGAACGTCCCCCCACTCCCCCCCCCCCCCACTCTCTCTTCTCTGTTGTGCCTATTCTTCAACACTATGGAATAGGAAGGGTGGTTGGTGCTCACATTTTTGGGATTACATCTTTGGTGGTTCGTGAGGGGTGCATTGATCCAGTGGCTTTGACTTTACATAAGTCCAACCCCCCTTTTTAAGAAACATTGATTTTGCGTAGATAACCGAATATGTGCTATCTAATCAGGCTGGAGAGAAAGAAAAACGCCCGTCGGAAAAAAATTGAGTAGTAGTGCACGGTGAGTCATCACCTACCTGTCTACAATTGATTCTACGCAAAGAAACGATCAGCTCTATAGGATTCTGCTCGACGGGAAGTCTTAGGGTGTCCTACATGGACAGTTCCCCTCGGATGGACGCTAGCTTCATGGGCTGTCGGAGCTTCGTCGCGGCGCACGGTAGGTATAGATAGGAGCTATACACGATAGTCACAGAGTGAGTGGGCAACCAAGCTCACTTTCGACGTAAATCGAGACTTTGGCCCCGGGGAGTCGGTCCGACAGTCCGGCGCGCTGCTGCACCGCACGTCAACTATCGACTGCCAAGCAAGTTTCTCCGCGGTCCCGTCGATCCAATCAACCGCGTCGGATGCCCATGAGTTCCGCGGTACACAACCTTGGACCATGTGACCAAATTCACAGCTCTGCTTCGTAACAACCAGTGACCTACCTACCAAAGAAACCTCAGGATTGCACGAACCACCTAGGTCCTACGTCCGTGCTGAGGCGAAGAGCTACCCAGAGGCGGCTGTTAGCGTTTTGAAAGAATGAATGCAACAATTGCGACCGACTTGCATCACACCGATGGTGGTACGCTTGCCAACTGCGCGCCCCTATCTCAGTGCGCGAAGATTGACACTGCTAAGAGGTTATCGTCCGAATTTTTGCAGCTCCCATTCTCTGCGGATGGGCGAAAAAAATTACATCACTTCTCATGCAGAATAGGATGAGTTGTGATCTGCCCCACTTCTGTATTCCGTTCTAGCCTGACGAAGCGGATGCAGTCGTACATGCCACCGCTCCCACAGCTTTGTCTGCAGGGTGACAGCTGCCACGATCGAATCAGGCGCCCTCAACAACCAGTCGGCAATCCGTCGGGCCGGTCGGTCCCTAGGCTCCACTTCCTTCTCCATCTTCGCACACCCCTCCCACGGCTCAGCATGTCCGCCATCGTCCCCTACGGAGTCGTCTACCCGGAGAAGTACCATGCCGATCGAAAAGCCGCGGCTGAGATCGCCACACAACTTGGCTTTAAAGAGGTACGTTACTACGCTTGACGTGAGGCTGTACGCTTGACGGGAGGCTGTACGCTTGACGGGAGGCTTTGTTCCTGACAATGAACGCGTCGGCGGGTTCCGCGCGCGCGAGCCAAACTTGGAGTTCACGTGTAAGAGAGACTGACCTGCTCTCTCGACCATGTTTGGTATCGTTTGAACAGGATACTTTCCTCGAAGTGAGCGTACAATGGGGTGATCAAGACCCGAACGTTCATCTCAACAATGCCATGTACTACAAATACCTTGAAGCCGGTCAGTCCTAACCCGGCCGAAAGCTCGCGAGGTTCAAGAGCAAAACCTTGATCTCGACCGTCCCCTCGCTCTACCTACCTCTTTCTTCACTCACTAACCCCAACCCCACTCTTCTTCACTTCCAACAGGTCGAGGTACCTACGCACGCAGCATCACACGTAAACTCGATGCCCCAACAGCCAAAGCCATCAACAAAGGTGCCAATGGCCGCGGCCTCGTCGTCGGCCAAGTGATGAACCGCTTCGAACGACCCGTCTACGCCCCCGATCATCTCCTCATCGCTCATCGGGCGACCCAAGTTACCAAGAGGAAAATTGTGTTGACGAGTGTGATCGTTTCCTTCGAGTGAGTTGAAGCGTGTAGGATCTCGGTGACTGAGTGGCTTGCTGTTGACGGAGGTTCTTCGGCGTTCTCCTGCAGTCAACGAGCCAAAGTGTGTTCGGGCGAAGCGATTATGGTTGGGTTCGACTATGACAACCACAAAGTCGCCGAACTTCCGAACGGTCTCTACCGCCTGGTAGACCTAGAGATCAGTGACGCGGCAAAGACGATCGCCGCCGCACAGGGGTCAAAAGCCAAACTGTAGTCTTCGCCGACTGAAGGACATGTCTGGGCTGTATAGTATCGGAAGTAGTTGATGTTATTTATCAGGAACACCTTGTTGCACACTGAAGGGGAAAAGTGAGATCAAGAAAGAAGGGCTGGCTTCTGGTATGATGGAGAAAAAGACCGGAGTGCGTGATGCGAGGGGTGGGGTGACGCGCCAGAGTGGCACAACACCTAGTGACGACGAGGACCGAAATGTACAACTTGGGGTGGGACGAGAAAAGAAAAGACGAGACAGCGGAGAGAAAGATTGACGCCCTATCGTCCGAATTTTTGCAGCTCCCATTCTCTGCGGATGGGCGAACATGATTAGGTAAGCAAAGCCGGCCTATGAGAACGATGCCGTGGAGAAGGACGCACCGGTTGTCGAGTGGGCACACCGGCCGCGACTTGAGCCAACGACTGATGCAGTGGAAGTGGAAGGCGTGCTGTTGGGATGGGGACATCGTGTCAGCCTTTCAGTCGCTTAGGCCTCAGATGCAGGTTTTCGGTCCGTTTCGCTCACGTTGCAGATCCCCCATGCGACAGTACCTGTGTTGTGAGGAGACTGAGAGTCGGTAAATAATGGCCTTTGTCACTCTCGAGCTTCCTAGCGATGCGCTTACACTCGTCCGACGTTGCACTAGCATGGTTCGCTTGGCAGTCGATGCCTGAAGGCCGAGAGAGAGGGAGAGGGAGCACACGTCAGTCCTGAGGGATGGATGCATCACACCTCGAGACGCACAAAGGTCCATGATGTGGTTGCGGCAAATGGCACCTGTGAAACGAAACCATCGTGTTAGAGCCTCGAGCTTGATCGGAGTTAGTGACGCCGAGGACTGTCGCGGCCATGCGCCGGGGAGAACGCGAGCTTGACGAAGGACGACGAAGGTGCATGCCACGTACAGTTGTCGACCTGGATGTCTGTGATTCCCCAGGCACACGAGAACGAGTCAGAGACCGGTGGATGAACTCGGAGATCGTGCACCGTGACTGACCCCATGCCCAGAGCGCGACCGCGTTCCACTGCGATACCAAGTTGATCGAGCAGTCAGATCCTTCATTCATGTGGCATGTGGTGCAAGAGCCAAGCCATGCTGTTTCTGATGCACCTTTTTGACATCGAACCTCTTTTGAGCGGCGTTGTTGCTGCTGGCGTTGGCCGTGGCGTTGTCCTTTGTGGCGCCTCTGGCGGGAATAGACGAATCGATCTCCATGTTCGGGTCTGCACAGGCAGCAAACCAGGGGCTGTCAGGGCCCACAGCGACCCGATTTCCAGAGCTGTACCTCGTGGCTCACCTGCCATAGTCGAGGGAGTGTGGGGGTGAAAGTGGACGATACGAGAACGCCAACAAGATCCACGATGATTGAGCTCGCGAGACGACTGCGACCCCAACATCGCAGGCGCGCGCTGACTTAGAGCTTTCGATCACCAGTACTGCCTGTATTACTGCTTTCGCCAAGTGCTCCCTCGTTCACTCCCTTCCCCGGACCAGAGCCCACTCTCGCCATGGCCTCCACCGCAAGCGCTCGGCCCACCCCGAGACCCAACTCGAACCCCAATCCGAATCCTACGGGCTCGTCCTCGTCCTCGGGTCCTCGTCCTCGAGTACGATCTCGCGCTCGACCGTGGTTGAATGCTCTCGCATGGCTGCCCGTCATCTTCTTCGTCGAGCACCACGTCGTTTCGTTTGCGACAGTGTCGGGGAGGTAGGTTCGCTTTCTCCCGATCGCATTGCTCAGACCCTCGCTGACGACTTGCGACTGACTCATCCTCGCGCCTTCCTTCGCGATCGGCGCCCCACCTGCTCCTCGGATCGCCGAATCGTCCTCTTCATCTCAGATCCATGCAGGTAAGCACTTTGACTTTTGAGTATAGCCTTAGGATGCCTTCCTCGACGTCCCACATCGAACTAACCTCCCGCTCCCGTCTTCCCCACCCCGCAGCCGACCCTGAACCCGGACTCCTCCAAGCTGCGCCAGGACATCGTCCTCCTGAACCGCTTCAAGAACATGGAACTGACCCAAGGCGCAACACGCACCGATCCTAAAGCGGGTTATCAAATTGGAGATGTCGTAGCGTTAAAGTACGAAAGCTTTCATGTCCCGATCTAGGCAAGCCACAAAAACCTTGCCCAAGAGCACCTCGCTCACCACCGACCCTGCTGCTACCTTAGATCCCCGACGAACCCTTCCCAACTCCTCATAAAACGCCTCGTAGGCCTCCCCGGCTCCCTTGTGCGGACCCTCCCTCCCTACCCCGAAAGAACAGTCCGCATCCCCGCAGGGCACTGCTGGGTCGAAGGTGACGAGAAGAACCATTCCAAAGATTCGAACACCTATGGTCCGATACCGTTGGGCCTCTTGGACAGTCGGATTGAGGCGATCCTTTGGCCACCGAGGTGAGAGAAAGACCAATCTTGCTATGATGAAAGGGGTTTTTTTTTTTTTTTTTTTTTTTTTTTTGACATGGGAGCTAATCTCTTCGAGGGAACTCTTGTTCAGTCGGATAGGCGCGATCCCAAAGTCGACTTCGGGGTGGGAGAAGAGGGTTGTACATCCGCCGGGGATGTCGATGGGCTCGAGTACGACGTCATCGCCGTCGAAGACATCAACAAGAGTCTTAGGAGGGAGCTTCTAGAGCAGACAGTTGATGCTTATATGCAAAGTCGGCCTGGTCGAGGCATCCTTACCTTAGGCGAAGAAGGCATAGCGCGAGCCGGAGCGAGAAAGAGAGAAGCGAATCAATTCACCGATTTCAAAAAGCAGCACACACAGCCCTTTCAAAAACGACCTTTTTGGAAGAATGGCAGACCTCTTTGCAGACAGAAACTGTAGGCTACCTATGTTCGAGCGTCGAATAATAGATTGAAGAGGCGAGCTGAGGTGGTGGGCATGACAAGGTGAGGAGCAGACCAACAATGGGGAAAGACCAAACAAGGATAACAAGAGGCTAAGCGAGCAATGCTTGTTTGGGGCTAGAGGGAATATAGATTCGAAGTTCGAAGTTTGAAAACACAATCGGAGAAGGAGGAAAATTGGGCCAGGAAAAAAAAACCCCAGCGCCACCGACACCACCACCACATTTATCCACAAGAAACCACGATTCCATGGGGATACGACTAGAACAACAAGTTTGGAGAGGGAACCGAAAGGAGAGCCGAGCCCGAGGGGAACGAGAAGGACATGGAACTACGCAGTCGAGAATCGAGACGATTACGATAGACGAGGTGCGCATTTACTTCTTGGCAGCTTTCGGCTTGGTCGCGGCCTTTGCCTGGATGAGTAGAAAGACACGACGAAAAGCGTCAGTGAATAGGACGTGGCCACAGGGAACGATGGAGCGGAAGGCTTACCTTGGCGGGTGCGGCCTTCTTGGCTGTGGAGCCCAAGTTTCTACGTCAGTCTAATGTCCCGACACCTGGAATAGATGGCATCATGGCATCACTCATGACTTACCGACCGACTTGGCAGCGACCGTCTTCTTAGCGGCGGGCTTCTTCTCGCCGGCAACCTTCTTCGTCGCGGCGCCCTTCTTGGCAGCGGGGGCCTGAGCGCAAGCTGCCATGTCAGCGACAGCGGTCCAACAATGACGGTACCATATCAAAGTGATTGACGTACCTTCTTGGTAGCAGCAGGCTTCTTCTCAGCGGCGGGCTTCTTGGCGGCAGGGGTCTGTGAGGGAACGCGGGGACAGGTCAGCGGCCCGCGCAGGGGTCAACAGACAGGGGCTAAGGTCTCGGTCGCGCACCTTTTTTGCGCCGGCGGCCTGTTCGCGTTCCGACGGAGCACGTTCGAGTGATCAGCAGCGGCACCAGACATAATCTCAACCTGGTCTACTCGACTTACCTTGGCAGCGGCAGGCTTCTTCTCACCGGCAGCCTTCTTGGCAGCGGGAGCCTTCTTCGCGGCGGTTGTGGGCTTCTTAGCAGCGGCGGGCTTCTTGGCAGCAGCGACCTGACAGTGGGAGGGACGATGTTAAGGCATTTGTATGAGTAACGTAATCGATGACGCGGTGTGATGGAACAGGTGAAACAACTGACCTTGGCGGACGGCTTCTTCTCGCCGGCGGGCTGTGGTACACGAGGACCGAGTGCGGCAAGAGCGAGGGGAAGGTAGAGAGGGGTGGCGGATCGGAACGGTTAGCTCAAGATCGGCTCGACGGATTTCCTTCACACGGCGGCGAAATAGATTGAAATGTACCTTCTTCGTAGCAGTAGTCTTGGCAGCGGGCTGGAACATGATGAAAGACAAGTGCAATCAGCCTCCGCGAGAGGGTAGTCGAGGCAGCACATCGAGTCGAGCACAAGCAAGAGCTTACCTTCTTGGCAGCGGTCTTCTTGGCGGCAGGCTGCAATGTATCGACATTGTGTTAGTATCAAGGGCCAAGGTGAATAGTCAACCATGAGTCGGAGGACTTGTAAGCACCTGCAATGATCGAGTGAATGGGCGCGGAACGCGAGAAAGGTCAGTTCGAGCTCGAGGCGAGGGTCGCTTGAGCGCGACGGCAGCGTGGGCAAGACGAGCGACGCACCTTCTTGTCACCAGCGGGCTTCTTGGCGGAGACGTTCTGTTAGTAGTCAATCAGGTCACAGCACAAACCGGGAGGACGTGTAGATGAAGAAGGATGGAAAGGGTAGATGGGAGGAAGAAGCCGGATCAGCTCCTGCGCTCGAATCGGTCATGGGCGCACTCCGGGCGGCGGGGCATGCAAACGTGCTGCAAGGCGTGTTGCAAGACGTTTCTCCTTCGGAAAGGCTGGAATAGTAATGAATGTCGACGAGAATTTACCTCCTTGGAGGGCTTTCCAATCTTGATCTTTCCACCAATGCCCTTGGGGAGGTCGAACGTTCCCTTGTCGGCACCTCGACGAACCGCGGCGGCAATTTTGGAGTCGAAGCCGGCGCCATCCGCCATCTTGTAGGTCGCGAGCAAGTACCTTTGAGGCGGTGAGGTTGAATGGTATCGTAATAAGAGGTACAATTCACGAGGATGGGGTAAAAATCACGGCGGGATAAGAGCCGATGCAGCGAAACGAGTTCGAGGGCAGTGACGACGGAGGGGAGGGGAACAGGGGGCGGCGAGTTGGCAAGGTGGGCAATCACGCGACGTCGAGAGCGAAGCGGAACAGGAACAAAAGGCAGGGCATGATCAGTACAAGGCATATCAAGTATGATAAACAAGTGTCGAATCGTGATCCACAGCTCGTATCAAGTCGATACATGAGGTGTGGCGGTCGGTAGCATGGGCAGAAATCGAAGGTCGAGATCACGAGGAAGGGGGCGAGCCCCGTTGTTTACATTCCGCGCACGCGCGCGCGGCCAAGAATGGGCGCCTCGCGTGAATCGCGGCCCGTCTGAAGGCACAATACGCTCACCCCTTGACAACACATACGATAGCAAAGGCAGCTCGACTCACTTCTTGATCACGGGCCTCGAAGCACCGTTGCGGGCATCGCCTTCAGCCTTGATGGCGGCCTGTCGGAGAGAGCGGACGAGCGAGCGACGACGCAGCGGTCGGGGTTGGCAGCGCCGGACGAGAGACCAGAGGTCGGTAGGGTGGGGACGACGCGCGAGTTCAAATCAGCGCCGATATACGCATTCTACAGCGCGTCTTGCGACGAGATAGTAACATTGACATGTGGAACAGTTAGAGTACTAACAGTGATCATCTCCTCGTAAGAAGGACCGGCGGGCTTGGTGGGCTTCTTGGCGGTCAAAGGCTTCGCGACAGCAGCTTTGGGAGCAGAGGCCGCAGCAGCGGTCGGGGTCGATGACTTCTTCGTGGTCGAAGCCTTGGGGGTCTTGGTTACGCCAGCCATTGCTTTGATCGGTGACGCGATAAGGTTCTGAAGTGTGGAGAGAATGGTGAAAGATCGGCTTCGGAGGCGAAGGCAGACAAAAGTTTGGGCGCGGGTTGTAAGGGTTTGCTAGTGAGCAAGCAAGCGAAGAGCGAGGTGAGCGAGCGAGTGGTAGGTAGGAAGGAGAGGAGCAATCGCGACTACGGGCGCGCGTGAGCCTTGCCCCCGTGTCAGGACCCGCCTCGACCTAGGTCGCTCGCATTTGCCTGCTGTTGTTCATTCCGTCTTCATGTTTCGGCCATCAGCTTTTTCGCTCGACCCCTGTTGGACACACTACTCCAAAACATGACCCTTCCCTCGCGCGGCGCTCCTCCCCTTCGCCCTCGATCCACGCGATCAAAGAACTTGTCGGCGGTTCGGACAAACAACAAAGCTCCGAGGTCGAGCTCCGTCCAAATCGTGAACCTCAATCGCCCGTCACTCTCTGTCCCTCGATGACCTCTCGCTTCGGTTCAAGATCGATGCAGCTTCATGTATTGCATCCGGGCCAAGCCATGGCATATTGCATCACATCTTATGTAACTGTTCTATAGCGTCACGTCTCGCAATTGCTGTTGTACACCCTTGTTGTAGTGCAATCCGGCGCCGAAAGTTGGGGGCTTCCTATCGACGCGGGGACGGGGGGGGGGACGAAACATCGGAGCGAGTGGTGGAAGGGGTGGGAAATCCGAACTGGGCTTGCCTCGTTGCTCGCTCCTCGTCTTGTCCCGGGTCCATCCCCTATCCAAGCCACATCAGCTCGAGGCCGAAACATCTCGCCAGACTAAATGAGAGACAAGTCAGATAATAGACCGTGGGCATGAACTTTGTGGTGTTGATATTACAGACAGAGCAGTAAGAGGACATGCAGCAGATTGACAGAGTGCTCGAGAGGCGAGCGGATCAAAAAAGCTCGGCCGCGCGCGGACTTAAATGAGACTAGCTGACGCCTCCGTCAACGACAAGGGGCGGCCAGTCGCGACGGACACGCCGGGAAGTGGAGTGTCTACGACGCAGTACCAGCGACACAGGAGGGGAAGAAGACAGAAAGAGGAAGAAGGGAAACAGACAGGGCTCGTGCATCGTGTGCTGCGAGGAGAGTTGCGTCAACGACAAGGAAGCAAACTGAGGAAGTCTAACCTGCACTGGATCCGATGCGAGCCCGCAGGGTCGAGAGGTCGGGACCCCTTCAGCACCCGAGCAAGCCGCCGACGCCGAACCGGAACCGACTCTCCTCTTCGCTTTTCTTTACCTAGCGCAAATTGAAAAGCGCTGGTCATCACATTGAAATCTGTCCGATCGTCTTCTCTGCCACGGAGCCCTGGAACGCCGACTTTGCATCGATTGTTGCCTGTGGTGTGCCGTTGCTGCCGCCATTCACCGAGGCCGTCGCGGGCGCCGTCTCGCGACCCTCGAGCGCAAATGTGGCTGCCGCCAGCGCCTTTGCGTCATCGCTCGTCGATGACAGGATCGGTGCCGTGTCGGTCCCCGTCGGTGGTGCAGAGCCTTCCGGTACAAAAGAAGACGATCGCAACTTCTTGATCAGGCGGTCAGACATGTCGCCTGCTGCCGCTGTAGCATTAACGTCGGACCCAGAGGTCAGTTGGACCGGAGCAGCTGCGCTCGTCGGCGGCTGGCTCCGCGAGAACGCAACCGAGGTTTGCAACGGGTCGAGGGCGCGATGGAGAAGCGGTTGCAAGCGGATCGGAAAAGAGGTCGAAAAGGGAAACACGCAAACATGGTGATCATCAGCAACGAGCGAAGGGGCGCGAGAACGAGACACGAGTACATCGCACACGCGATGCCGACCGAAATCGAATGAGGGGACCCCGTCTGACCGCGTCTGGATTGTGCATAGTGCTGTCGCCCGAGGGGCGCTCGAGATCAACTCACCTTGCTCTTGGTCCTCTTTGTGCCGCTCATCTGTTTCGGGGCATCGGGGCCACTGGGTTGATTACCTTTATGTACGTACGCTGGTAGTGCCGAACTGGGAACGTCAAAGAAAGCGGGCACAGAATCAGCATCGTGGGCACCATGAGGGGAGCCCGAGTCGATTGGTTGCTCGACGCGTCCGGAACGATCGTCACGTGGTGCCCCCCCCCCCCCCCCAGCCGCGCAGCCGACAGCAACTCCGTGCTTAAAGAGCTCGTGTCGAGCCAGAAGAGGTGTACTGACGCCTTGACGTATCGAACAATGATTCCCATTGTACTTTCGTCGTACTTGTCCCACATCTTGACGAGCTTGGTGAACTCCGTCGTCGGGTACGAGATGTCGAGTTTGCGCGGCCCACTTCCTGCATCCATCACCGCCGCGAGGCCACGAGGCGCGAGGTGAAGCAGAGAGGACACCAGCGAGACCGAAAAGAAGGTGTGCATCAGAGCACTCGGACAAAAGGAAGAACAGTACATCAGTCATCATGTCACGACGAACCGGGCTTCTTCTCGATCATAAGACCAATGTAGAACGTCGTCGTGTACACCGTGCCTCCTTCCTCCGGGTTCAGCTCTGACTCGGGCCGGACATCGACCTGAGGCGGGACCTCACCCGTCGCGACGGCGTGCTGCTCCTCGCGGTTGATGCAGAAGTAGGTGCGATCAAACCCCTTGACATAAGGGTGGGCGAGGGTGAGTGTGTCGACAAACTCGAGCTTCATCACGAGCTGGCGAACTTTGGACTCAACCGTCCCGGACCACTTGAGCTGCACGTCGGCCGAGCCCGAACTCGCGGTGATCTGCAGGTATATCCGGTAGCGGGAGAAAAAGTCGTGGGGCTCAAACAGCTCGGACCATGTTGTCGTCCCAACAAAGACCTTGTCGACTATATCAGAAGCTGAGGGAGTGAAACGGGTCGGAGATTAGCGTAGTAGAAAGCAAGGCGACCGGGCGGGGTGACGGTGTCGCCGCCCCGCCGCCCGCTTCCGCATGGGTGCACTCCCTCTTCACTCCCTCGAAGGCTCACCTCGCTTTAGTTCGGACGTCATAACATGCTGGGTGCTGAGCGTGACATTGTGTGTCGAGCACATGGACGGATAAGCTGGTGTAATGATGGGCATTCGATGTGACCGGTCGGAAGGATAAAGCTGTGGGGCCCAGAGCAGGTGGTCCAGCTCAGCGCGGTCTTAACGATTGAGCAGCTCCGTGTTCCGCGCTCCCCTGATCTCGACGGACTTTTGGGTTCCAAACTCTGACTTGCAGAGGACCGTCCTCTATGGGTTTGAGTAGTATAGGTTGCGGCCATTGCCATTGCGCAATGATCAGGAAAAACCTGTGCAGCAAAATTGACGCAATGGGGCAGTGTCAGTTCTCAGAGACAAGCCTGCGCTCGAAGGCTCAAGTCCTAACTAACCGGGACAGAATGCTTCCAGCGCAACCCTTCGGATATAGCTGACAGACTCGGGCAACAAGCATGGCCCAAGCAACACCGCCACAGAAGCCCATGACATTGCTGTAGATTGCTCGCCCTGTACAAACAACCTCGATGGTACATCAGCCCCCAGTCACGACCCACTCAGACAAAGGGGGGCGCTGGACGATGAACCCATCAATCGAAGTACGTACGCTTGGCCCACAGTTTCACCGTCCGAAGAGCCTCCCTGAACACGGCCACGTCAGGGACCAGCCTAAGAATCTCGTCTGTGACACGGGAGCCACCCAGTGACCTGATGCAGCGCTCGTCGAGGTTGCGCAAGAGGTCGTTGTCATGCAGCTGCAGATCGTTCGGAACGGTGGCGAGGGCGAGACGGGCGAACAGGAAATCAATCTCGATACCCGAGACGACGCATTTGATGATGGGGACATAGGCTTCCGGTACGGTCTGATGCAGGTCAAGTCGTCGTGATCGTGGGGGAGCGCGTCAGTAGTTGGGCCAGGCGAGCTCAGTGAGGGATTGCACAGAGTTCCTACTGACCGAAACCTCGACCACACCTTCTGTTGCTCTCAACATGTCTTCAAACAGCGAAAAGAACTCTTCGCGCTCGACATGCCGCGGCACGACGAGCAAGGTGTCGATGTCGGCGCCTGGGCCATGGACGCCCAAGCGGTACGAGCCAAAGGTAAAGATCTTGCCACCGCTGTTGAAATGGAGAACCCAGACACGCACATCGTCAGATATGATTGAACAGAGTTCGGCCGGAAAAGCCATGTAGCACCAATGACACGCTTACGCTTCGCGGGCCTTTTGTTCGGGCAGGCCGTGAGCGAGCGACGAGCGGTACACGAACTCCTTAGCCAGCGTGTTGAGCCGAGCCAGGACCTTTTCTCTGTGTAGCATTGTACACGCACAAGATCAGTACCACAGCCTTGCGGATACGCGGCAATCGGGGTGAGTCTCGTCGCGTGGTCAATCGTTCGACCGACCTTAGGCGCCCCTCCTCGGGTCCCTCGTATTGTCCTCGATCCTTGAGCTCCTGAAGCAGTGTCTTGGTGACTTCGATGTCGCGAGCGGTCGGAGGTGCAATCGAGATCGGTGGGGTCACGCCCAGGTATCGGTCAGCCATGTCGTAGTGCGATGAGTCGGCGACGAACGAGGGCTAGAGCACACGGGCTCTGCGCGCTAAAATGAGCCCTAACGAGGGGCAAACTTACAAACCCGTGCGGGGGGTTACTCGTTTTTCTTTTTTATCCAATATATTTCAATAACAGCTGATTGTATGAAGGCCTGGAAATCTTCGGAAAAGGAGGAGATGCATTTAAGCACACTGGCTAGGCCGGTAGTGTAGGACTCGTCGACCCTGCAACAGAATCGACCATACCCACTAAAACCCCCTTGGGTGGTGCCACAAAGACATGAGGCCGCCACCCTTGGACGCCTGAGTAGACGCCCGGAGGTCTTCGAAAGCCGTTTCGGTGATCGGTTCCAAAGATTCCGACGAGATCGGCGGCGGCGGGAAAGCTTCCAGAGCGAATGGAAGAAGAGAATGCGCAGCTCGACCAGCCGACGCTCCGAGCGAGAGACGACCGCCCGAAGTCGGGGAAGGCGAGGTCTGGGGCGGGAGAAAGCACAACCCGGAGACGGCGGGCGAACGGGCAGCCGACTGAGAGTTGTGCTAAAGATTTGGGTGCATTCGTGAGGCACATCACGCAAGATGTGGACCGATTATTGACGTGGGCGTGGGTCGGGGACGCGAGTTGTTGACCTGGCTCCCAGGGAGAGCAGGTGGGCGGTTTCTTCGGCATCCGAGTGAACCTTGCGAACCTTTCGCAAGGCCCTCCACCACGAGTTCCAGCGTTGCTCGGGGAAAGTGAAGATCTTCTGGTGTCCTTTTGGGACAATAAGGGGTTACATGAGGCGTGATGGCGTTTGGACGCGTTCACAAACGAGGACGGAGTCGTCAACTCGCCGTCAGAGCCTCGGAAAAGCGTCGGGTTCACCGAGAGTTGAAAACCGTGACTCGCTGGGAAGAAGAATACGTGGTTTGCCCATCGCTCGAGGTTCTGGGCCTTGGAGAGTTCGGGGGGGTCGAGCGTTGTCACCGACGCCTAGGCTTCGAAGTAGCGGACCCAGCGTCGAGAGAGGAGTTCCCTCGTTTAGTGGACACCCAGTCCCCCACTGAACCTCACTAAACCCGCCTAAACCCTAGCGTTGTCCCGCGGGTGGGCCAGCCGGCGAGAGTCGGGCGAGTATTTCGCTTTCGGCCGCAAATCTGACGCACCAGTGCAAACACGTCCTCTTCCTTTCAAGCTCTTGAACGTGCTCCGCCGTCACCGGGGCGCATCCGTCATCTCCTCTCTGACCTTCACACGACGCTCTGCTTGATACACATCGTCGGGTCTTCCAGGGGTTACAAGATATCAAAACAATGGGGTCGGTAAAACCCAATACTCGAGGGATCACCGTCTTTTGCGGCTCCTCGTCTGGCGATGACCCCATCCACGAGCGAGCGGCCAAGGAAGTGGGGGTGGCCATTGCGAAGGCTGGGCTGCGGCTCATCTAGTGAGTCCTGTCCTCTCCAGTGATCGTCATTCCTTTTCATTTCGCTGATCACATGTCGCTTCTTGCCCGATTCGGCTCAATGCTCGCCCATCCTTCAGTGGTGGAGGTACCAACGGCTTAATGGGAGCCGTCTCCTCGGCGTGCCTCGAAGCCGGGGGCCAAGTCCATGGCATCATCCCCGTCGCGGTCAGTCCGCCTAGAAAAGCATGAGGAACCCCGCATCTCTTCTTTCCCATTCGCCCCCCTTCGCCCTCCCCCGCCCCTAACCCCCACCCTTTGCTGACTCGGACCTCGGTCCCAACTGACTTTCAGTTCCTTGCCGCGGAAGCGCCCCCGGGTTCGGTTCCGATGAACCCGCGGTACAAAGAAACCACCACGGCGTCGATGCACGAGCGCAAGCAAATCATGGCCAGCGAATGCGACGTCTTCATTGGTCTGCCCGGCGGGTTCGGGACGTTGGAAGAGTGTGCCGAGGCGTCCACGTGGACACAACTTGGTATTCGTGAGCTCGGGCCTGATGATCGTTGGATGTGACGTCGCTAAGATTGCTGACCCCTTACTGAACGAACCACGCGCTCGCCTCTCCTCTCACCATGATTGATACACGGCCCATGCGTCGCCGACTCCACGCCGCGACACTGATGAAAGCAAAGACCGAAAGCGTGAGTGGACGCTTGTCACTATCCCATTTTGTAGATCTGCAGCAAGTCTGAGTCGCCTTTTGATTCTTCGCTGCAGCGGTGATGCTGCTCAACGTCAATGGTTTTTATTCGCCGCTCCGCTCGTTCATTCAGGGGTTAGTCGATTGTTTGCTCAAGCAGTGTGGTTGTGGCTCATTCCTCGTGGCATAATACCCCTGATAACCTTCCCCCTCAATGTTGGGCCGGTGCAGAGCCGTCTCGTCAAAGTTCATCGCCGAAGTCCACAAGGCCTTCATGATCTTCGTCGACCGACCTGCCGACGCCGACGATTCGTTCAACTGGGGTGATGCGGCGCTCCAATCGATCAGGGAGTGGGAAGCCGCGGGGATGGGGGGAGGGCAGGCTTATTCTCTCGAATGGCCCGAGAACAGACGTGCCGAGCTGTTATAGCGCGAATGTAATAAATTGACGGATATACAGACATACCAAGACTGGAGACTCGCCGACCTCCGCCAGGAATCGTCCGGGCCCATGTTCCACAGACCGCAGGTGGTGTCCGCACCGCATAAAGGCTTGCCCAGTGAGCGCCTCACAAGACCGTCACACACCACACAAGAATGTTTATCTTATACTCGTGGATGTCGTTGATTATGGGTATCGCCCTGCTACTGGCGCGATCCTCCAGAGCGGTCGTCACGCGAAGCTTCACCCCACTCTCTTCGGCCAAGTCGTCCCACAGCTTCTTCCAACTCTCAGGCGAGTGAGACCACGCCTGATCCTCCGCTTCGGGGTCGGTGTTTTCGGGTAGTCGGTATCGATCGCGGAGAGAAGCGATGCTGCTGCCGAGTTGGGACCCAAATATTGTGGAGCCTGCCGTCAAGCTCAGGAGCGCGAACAGCTTATGCGCGAGTTGGACTTGTTTTACTTCACCAAAGAGGTGGAACAGCGAGCCGCAGTGAATGTGTCGAACCCGACCGAGAAGTGGCGTAAGAGATGTCAATGATTTGAGTGCCGGAGCAGGTGAGGCCGATGTCGAGGTTGAGGGATCCGCGGCCGGCGCAGCGAGGAACGATGTCGAGAAGAGGTCGCCGGCGAGAAAGGCCGGTGTGGAGGGCGACAAGGGTTCGTCTATGAAAAGCTTATGGCCCAACGCGAGAAAGCCTACATTTAAAAGACCCTTCAGCCTAGGTTCCGCGGCACAATCGTACGAACGGACAGGCAGGTTGAGCTCACGATCGTCAAGGTCCGTGCCGAGAAGTTGATCCGCGGGGAAGCCTTCCGCCACCAGACTCCTGACATCCGTACCCACTAAGAACGCGGCAAGAAGAACGACTTAGACACCTGGTCGCAGATTTGTGAGTGAATATGGCTACAACTCACTGCAACACCCGGCATCGATCAAGATCACGCTTCGGTCTTGCTGGCCATCGGCGAGCGCGTGATCGTATCCAAGATGGTTGCGCTTGATCTTGTAACGGGCAAAGTTCCACCTCCGTATACAGGGATAAGGGTGAACCTTATAAGCTTCCGCTTGCAGGCAATGCAAATGGTCTTTCAAGGAGGTGGAAGGGTCGGTCGAGTCGCGTCGGAGCCCTGTTGCTCGCTCATGGAATCGATATCTGGACAGAGACCGCCGTCGAGGACGTGGCGTAAGCGGAGGATCCCATGCAACGACAAAAGGGGTCAGGTGTTCGAAGCCAGGGTTGTTCCACTCACTCTTCGTCGTCCAAGGTTATGGGCACGTCAAGAGGGTCATTGTAGTAGATCGGATTCATGGCTCGGCACCGTGGCGCGCAACTCGTCATCTTATTTAACGCTCGGACTTGCCCGTTCGCCCAATCGCCCGTCGGGAAGTTCGTCCGCCGCCCGCCCGCGGCCCGGTCGATCGCGCCCCACCGCTCCCTCGTCAAACTTCCACCGGGTTTCCGACGGTAACACCGGGCCTCGAAAGTGTGCTCCTTCGTTACCTACCTTCTAAAAAAAAAAACCTTCCAAAGGTACTTACCAAGTAATTAGGGAATTAGCGGGGTGGAAATGATGTCGGCAACGATTTAGGTAGGTTAGGTACGTGGTCTTTTAATCCCTGAAGCTCTATAAGAGCTGAAGTTTACGGTACCAGATTGTCGGCTACCCAGCCGCGAATTGCTAATGGTAAAGCACCCGGACATAACAGCGCTAATCCAAGGGCACTTTGGTCGCATGATTGAGGCCTTGAGGACTTTTGCCCCGCGGACATTGGGAGCACATCATGCGAATGGCTGTACTGGTTGCAATACCTCATGTATCACTTCTCATGACTCCTCATGTATTACTTCTCGCAATCAGATGATCAAAAATAGCTTCCAAATTGGTGCTGTAAGCAGCTTAATCTCTTACATGTAGTATTCAAGGTTGCAGAGTTTAAGGTCACGTGACTCCTCACCGGGCGTCTCCGGTGATCACGACCTCGTTTGCCAGCGAATCAGGATCGGTGCAGCTCGTTCAGATGTATCCGAAGTCCACCCGGACGAGAATTGCAGATAAATTCGAAGTAAATTTCGTCCGTTCTCCGTCGAAACGCACAGTCCTGCCGAGGTGCAGGATCGCTTCGAAGTCACACCGACGCTGGTCTCCTAAAAACCTTACTCCGCAGTGCAGGGTGCTGAAGTCCGGTCCTGTCAATCTCGCATGTACCTGGGCTCAGATTATCTATGTTGCAGCGGCCTTTAGGGTCATTGGAGTGCAGG
Source organism: Microbotryum scabiosae (assembly GCA_022702605.1). Taxonomy (NCBI): domain Eukaryota; kingdom Fungi; phylum Basidiomycota; class Microbotryomycetes; order Microbotryales; family Microbotryaceae; genus Microbotryum; species Microbotryum scabiosae. The sequence continues at coordinate 1,094,207 of JAHWDV010000016.1, read as the reverse complement.
GGGAACGAAGGTAAGAAGTTGGAGCTTGATCCGGACTCGTCGGGGTCGCGGCGAAGGGTCACGTGACCTTAAACTCGGCTGCCGTGAATACTACATTTAGGAGCTCAAGCTGCTTACAAGACAAAATTTGATGCTGTTTTATCATCTGATTGTAGTTATGGGAGCGATACATGAGGTATTGCAGTCAGTACAGCCGAGTTTAAGGTCACGTGACCCTTCGACGTGAGACCGAAATGACCTCAGAAGTGAGCCCAAAGTAGCCTCGGACGTGGGACCAACAGCCAGACGACGTGGGCCCAAAGTGCCCTGCCATTCGCGCGACAAACCTAATTCCGAAGTAAATGCCAGTCCGGGATGTGACTGGGAGAAATGGAAGAAACTCGGGCCCGCGCCTGATCTGGTTTTGACCGGAAATCCTCGCACAGTTTAGCAGCAGCGGAGCTTCGACTCGCATTGAACACCTGTCGCTCAACGTGGAACGCTGGCCTCAGCTCATTGGCTGCTCATACCAAGCCTGGCACGATACCCTCGAGCTCAGTTCTCCGACTGCAAACTCGCGTGCTCTAGCTTATCAGACCGCCCAACCGCCGCGGTGGCACAGGCATGTGTATATGGGGCATCGTATTGCCTGTTGGTCAAAATGAGCTTGAGCAGCCGTGGGATGGCAAATGCCAGCGACAACAGAGGGGCTCGTTGAGTGCGTGATCCCGGCCGCATCTTAAAAACGAATGGTTAACTTGCAATGAAAGGCCACACCGAGTCTTCGTTTAGTTGAGAAGATTCGAGTGAAAGGGTGCTATCGATGAAACTGACTAAAGGAGCCGTGACAGAACCACATTTTCAAGGGTCGCTGCCGCCACGCTGGGATTTGTCTCAGCATGGATTCGAATTTGACGATGGATACGAACTTACGCCCGCCGCTCACCACCGCTTAGGGATGGATATGGAAGGAACGGAAGGGGATACCTTCGTCAGGATTTAGGACCATTGGGAAGTCTACCCGGGAACTGCTTGTAGGCTGGACAGTGGACACGTAACAGGCATGGGCACCGGTGGAAAGCGGGGCACCGGCGATTGACGCCGCCTGCCTCGTCATTTTCATCGAGTAGGGTTAGACATCAAGGGTCGGCCGGCGAGCCAGGCTGAGAGAAAGATGTTTGGAGAAACTGTGGGATAGCCATGGAGATTGGAAAACGCATGATCGCAGTACAACCTGGACTGAGTTTCAGGGACTCGTCGCCGCTCCGCGGTGCGTTAACTAAAGCAGAGTGCCGCTGGCGTTTTCGAGCGAAGAACAACTCTACTCCGAGCCAGCTCGCTCGGGGTCGCTGATGGTGATCAACGATGTTTCAAATACCCGTGCCAGTGCCTTAATAGCAGTCCAGCCCGACGGCAGCAAGAGCATCCTAACGAGAAACCGTTTTATAAGAGACGTCTGTTGCGTAGCTTAAACAGTCCGTACTCCCCGCGAGGCGCGATCGGCGGCGCTCGCTCCGCTCGTTCAGACATTGCTTTGTATGCCCCCGCTCAGATACGCTCGAGTTGTCTGTCAGGGATAATTACTAAATCCGAAACTAATTGTAACCCCACCTAGGGACCTTTCATGCCGAAATCTTGGGCTCTTCACATGGAGCTCTCCCAGCCACTCCGTAATACCTAGGTAAGAGTTAGCGGATGCACAAAATTGGAAATCGGCTGATGGATGCGTAGCCTTGAGGCTTGCGCAGCTGATATCCCGTGCCGTGTTCGCACCCGCATGAATGGCCCCCAGCACGATCTTCACGTTCACGTCGAGCACGATATCTCTTAGCGACACCCTTCGTGATACTTAGTGCTCCTCGCAGTACCCCTCGAGACTACTTGCACTGTCTAGTGGTGACCCATTCACTTGCGCGTCCCGCAGTCCCTAGCTGTCACCGTCTCGAACGTGCGAATGCCAACCTCTTTTACCTGAAACCCGGAACTGCACCAAGCCAATACTCCTTGACATCCCCCGTTGAGGTAAGTTTACGATGATACTCGGGGTTGGGGTGTTCAGTGTGAGAGCCCGATGCATTTAGTTCGACACTGCTCGAGGTGCCCCCTATACGTTTGAGCTGTTGGGGTGGGGATAGTTTCAGCTCTTTGGCAACGGTGGCGCCGGCGAGTATGATCAGTCGTCTATCAGCGTACGGTGGGAAGCTGTCGTGAGCAGAAATGACCCGTCGATCGTCGAGCCGCCCTGCATTCGGTGATAAACTATAGTGCTCCATACCTTCCTACCTTGTTGGCGTATAACCGTATAGTATTATAGGAGCCTCACGGATCGCCGATTCGCCGCGGAGTGACTCGCCGGGTCTCGGCAACCGCATCTGCCGCAACGGCCACAACAATGCCCATCCGAGCTTCCGCATCTTCGCGCGGAATCAGAGCAAGCTTACGGCTTTTAATCCTGAAAAGTGGTACAAGAAAATATATGGTGACTTCCCGATGGAGGCATTGGGGTTTGCTATCGGTGCACATCCAGGGAATGAGCGACAGGGCTAATTTGACCAAGCCTGATCGCTTTCCGAGATCCCTCCACGCCTGTAGAGTGCTTCGTTTCGCTACAGCATGAGAGACAATCCGACAGTAGTGACTTACGACCGCGTATCATGATGTACTGTCCCGCGAGTCGAATTGAACATCTTCTTTCAGAAACCAACGAGGCTATAATTAATTAGCGGAAGTGGTCAGAATATCGCTCAAGATCGCTTAGCGCTCCACCCCCACTTCTGAACGCGGCGACCCTGGCCGTCCGCCTGTTGCGCTTCGCTCTCCACTGTCCTTCCTTGTCGGGCATACTGTCCGTGCGCGCCATCATGTCGCAGCCTCTACACGTCAAGATACGGATCTATGACCTCCTACCACCGTCGAACCTCTCGTGGATGCTCAACACGCTCGGAACAGGTTCGTCCCATCTCGACTCCTCCGTTCGCGACTCAACCAACCTCCCCATCAATGCGCGGCTTAAGCCCCGACCAATCTACTGACATTTTATGAAGCTTCTCTCACAAAAGGGGTGTACCATTCCTCGATCCAATTACCCCGACGTGACGCTTCCCGACCCTACGACGACGCGTCGAACCAAGTCGAGATCGCATTCGGTGGACATGACGTGCCCAGTGCAACAGGCGTTTTCACCCTCGCAGCAGGGACCGCAGGCGAACGTATGCCAGGGCTTCGAGAATACCTCCTTCTCAATGGTGGAGAAGCGTTTGGTCCAGATTGGGAGAAGGAGTTCGGGGATCCTCAAGCGGCGGTAGAACGGACGGCCAGACCCGGCCCACGGCGCAAAGCCTCGAGCACGAGCCTGATTTCGATCAAGCCATGGCAGACGCGAACACCATCATCCGAAAGCACAGTCACGCTTGCGGGTCCTTCGTATGCTCAACAGATGAGTGCGGCATCGACGGCTTCGCCCGTGGCGATGTCCAGGTGTGATCTGTTGCCGAGCAAGGGAGAGGAGGGCAGCAATCTGGAACCAAGTTCAGCGAATCCTACCGAGGATCCTTTGGAAAGAGCATGGAAGATCGCCGATCTGATGAAGTCGGAAGAGGAGTGGAAAGGGACCAAGTACTCGTTGTTGCAAAAGGTGCGCACCTCCAAAAAGCACTCTTCCGAACCCGAGGGGTTAGGGGCTGATCACGGTCTTCGACTTTTGACGATACCCGCAGAACTGCAACAGCTTCACGGACGAATTGCTTTATCGTTTGACAGGCAGACGAGCACCGGGTTGGATCAACAGAGCGAGTTGGGTGAGTCGGATGAAGAGCAAAGCCCCACCTAAGCGCCGAGTCCGGCCGAGCTCATCGCGTTCGCGTGGCATCTTCGACTGGTGCACAGGTGGCGACGTCCGTGCCGTGTTTGGTACCAGCAGGATGGGTCGACGAAGTGGACGAGGTTGCTCCGGACGCACCAACCCCAGATCAGCCAGTACGGTCGGCTCCTATGGGCCAAGCACGGCGGATGGTCGCCTCGCGTTGAAGCTCCTCTTTCTTTAAGTGGCGAAGGATGGAGCTGAGTAGTCGATTAAGCTCATGTAGGACACTCACTTGCACCTGCTACACGCTGGAGCTTACCATGGCGCCCATAGCTTTTCTCGGCAAGAAACAAAGAGTTGGCTTCCAAGGACCGATTTTGGTCACCCGATCGCACACATTTTTTGTTGTTGTAATTCATCAGTTTCGTTCCAGTTAATCTGAGACCGGATCATCACACCTCTTTCTCGGTTATTCTTTCTTACTACTTGTACAGTTGCACCTTCATAAATCCTCGAAAGCCCCTGACACGGCCCTCTCGCACCTCCACAAGCCAGAAAACCTCCCGTTCCCTCGTTCAACCCTTTTCATTCCTCGTCTTTCACCTCCCCCACCTCGTCAGCATCACCTCTGGACGTGCTCGCCAACAACGCCGTCTGCGCAAGATCGGCTGGATCATCCACAGGAACAGCCTTGATCTTGGCCTTCGCCTTCGCCTTGGATTTGGTCTTCGGCTTGACCGGACTCGAAGGCGTCTCAGGCGGCAAAGCAGCTCTGACGCTCTGGGTTGGCGTCTCTTTAATCAAATTGGCTTCCGCTTGAGTGTCCTGGATCGAAGTCGTCTTGGCCCGTCGACGCCTGACGGTGAAGGGGGTCTTGGAAGGAGCATTGGCACTCGGAGTAGGCGTTTGCAGCTCTTCCTGGGACGTCAGGTCACCGTGCTCGATCGTTCCGACGTCGTCGAGGTCAACTGAGCCCAAAATCAACGACACCAGTCTTGAATCAGTACGCGCGCTGTATAAGCAGCACGCTGTACAGGCATCAACCTGTTCACGCCCGCTTACTCTTGAAGTTTTCCAACGCTCGTTCGACCATGTGGCGGTCCTCCGAGTCGAGATCGTAGAAACCTGCAATCTCAAACACGTAGTCATAGACAGTGTGCATGTTCTCGATCTGCTTGATCGTCACACAGCGCTAAAATAACAATGACACATGTCAACGATAGCCAGCTGACGATCACCCCGACGCCATCGATGCAGCACAAAGAAGGGTGGAAACGCACCCAATGACGCCACTGGAACCCAGCCCCCACATTACCGAACTCGACCCAAACGCCCAGACGCAACTCGTCCTGCTCGATGGGGGCACCCGTACAAGGTCGACAGTCTTTGCAAGTTGATTTTCCAGTCTTCGCATCTGCAGTCCGATGAAAAGGAAGGGGGAGGTGAAGGAGCGAGGACTGGGGCGATGTTAATCCGCGCCACGCGTGCACGGAATGTCAAACCCGCGCCAGCCCACGATCGAACCAGTGCAAGAGGGTGGCACCACCGGCGATCAAAGATACTGGACTCACACTCAAGCTTGTATGGCGTCTCCTCATTACGACCTTGAGGGCAACCCTCCAGACTGAAGCCTTCGGGCACACTCGTCCACGCGACGGACTTGGTCGGTTCAGGCATCATCTTGAACGCGGTCGAACTCGAGGTGGGCTGACTGCCAGCTGTTTGGGATGACGTAGCAGGCGTGTTTGAAGGGGTGGAGGGTTGGGCTATATTATATGGTGGCTGGGCAGATAAATGGGGTGGAGGACGGTGGGTGATGGGGAAGGTCGTTCGGAGAAGGCCGTCGTCCCGTTCGGCGCACCACCCAAAAGGCTTTGGTGAACAGGGGGTAGTAGTCAACGCTCAGACCAGCGATTCGGACTTGCGAGTCTACTCTCGGTATCACCCAAGGGACTCAAAGAACCGTGAAAAATGTATTGTTTAGCCCAACCGAGATTGGTCTCATTGCATTACACTCAGCATGCCCAGAACGGAGCAAGCTGAACTGATCCAGCGGGGAGCCTCAGAAGATCACCTCATCCGATGTGACCAAGGCATCGGGTCTACGATCCCACTCTGTCACAGGGATCTGATCGGGATCATCTTGTTCAATCAATTGAGTCTGAAGTGCTAGAGCAGCTGTCCACCGATAATCCGGTAATATCAGTGTCGGCTCCGAACTCGACTGATGTGCACAAATAACGTCAGCTGACCTGTATAAGGTGGGTGTTTGTTGAATCGTGTGGGATAGTCTCCAGTCGCGGTGATGTATCTTTTCCCATTCAGTACGTCGTGTCAGTCCAATACTCGTGACGGTTTGAGGTGCTCTTGACGCACCGATCGTAATAGCCTCTGCCATGTCCGAGCCGTCGCTTCTTGCGGTCGAACGCAAGACCAGGGACCAGAATCAAGTCGAGTCCACCTGATTGCTTTGATTCCGCTGATGGAGAAAGGAAAGAAGAAAGCGATGGGTTTAGTCAGAGCTTTGCCCCGGTATTCGGCCGTCTTGACATGTGTTGGGGGTCAAGATTCTCACCGTCTTCTAGCGCTTCGACCTGGAAGTACGACAGTGTAAGCGACGTGCATCATGACTCGTGAATACATCCACCTAGTTCTCTCCTCTCACCTCTTGTGGGTCCAGTTCCCGAATCCCCCATCGATTCAATCTGAGACTCTCGAAGTGTTGAACGGACTTGAGCCTGAGCATGCGCATGACCATCGGGTGCTCGAGAGGACAAAAGGGGATAAAGACGCGTTTGCCTGTGTTGGAGTTAGCAGGTATCAGTATTTTTCTCTATATAGGATGACAAGTTAGCCTGGACTGGACTGGACTGGACTGACCCTTGCTCAGGGCGTCGAGGATGATCGAGTCGGTGCTCGCTTCGCCGACCGGAGTAGAGAGGTAGCAGCTGACCGCATCGGCCCTGAGGTACCACGATGCAGTGAGGACTCGAGCGGTAATTGCAGCGGCTGTGAGAATGCAACTTGAGGGCCCCAGTCAGCTCCTGAAGGTGAGTTGACCAGCTGGGTGTCTTGTGGACCCACATTCCTGGGCGAGTTGAACTTGGGGCACGAGCTTGAGCCGTCGCTTGAGTGACTTGCGCAACAGGGCCTTGGCAGCTTGGGTGGTCGCAGTCGACGCAGAGCTTGACATTGCCCGTGTGGAGCTGGTTCATGAGGTAGCTTGCCGAGGTGCGCTGCCTGTCTGTCGACTTTGCAGCCTGATACCCACGTGAAACTGTGCGCAGAGCTGTGCGCGGCCCCACATTGGCTCCACACGCGCTCTCATCCAGAGCAATCCAGAGGCAGCCCTCGAGCTGGTTCCCTCTCCTTGCCCTTACCAGCTCCACGCATCTGCTATCAGCACTCGAGAAGGCCCCTGCCCCTGGCATCACTCAATACCAACTGCCTGGCGAATATGGCCTCTGGCGCACGCTTGACCGAGTCCACGGCTGCCGACGTTCCGGCACCCCCCATGACCGTAAGCGATGTTCAGCTGGGTGTGGCTGGTCTCGCACACGTCATAGCCGGTACGTCAAGTTGCACTCAAGAAAACTGACTCAGTCTCCAAGTCTCACTCGGTTCCTCTATCCCCCAACGTGTGCGACAGGGGTCGCCCTCCTCCGGGACCCCACAGCCTTCCTGCAAGCTGTACAGCCCGTTCTCGCCCTCATCGAGAAAAAAATCCAACTTCGTGCGTATTCCGGCAATGATCAAGCTCTCGCATTGGTCGGCGTGCTCTCGTTCGCCATCGGTCAGTCTCTTCACACCGCGCAGTGCGGCCGCTCGAAACTACTAGCGTTAGCTAATCGTGACGCTCACGGGGCGTTCCACCATCAAAGGCGCGCAATACATTTTGAGCGTGTACACATTGGACGAAAAGGCCAAAAGAAACTCGAGTGCGTCGTCGTTACGCAGCCACCTGCACAACCCATGCTGCCCACCTCGAGCAACTTCCTCTCGCACCCGAGTCGGTGGCAGCTAGCTGACCTTTCCCCCACTTGCGCCTCCTTAGCTCCCGGCCGTCTCCTCTTCGCCGCAACTTGCCTCTACGTATGCAAGGATACGCCTCATGGGTCCTCCCTTCTTGCGCTCTTTGGCATCTTCAGTTTCGTCTCGGGACTCTTCATGGGGTTCACCGTCGGTTTCGGGGATGGGAATGCCGTTGATCTCGAGGAAGAGGCTCGAGTCGAGCAAGCTAGGAATAAGCAGGCGAGGGAGGTGGCGAGAGCTTTGCAGCAAGCTTCTACGAGTAGTGTCCAAGAGCCTGCGGCGGGAACCTCATCTAAAAAGGACGAGTAGACGTCAGGGGCTCGGAGCATGAGGGGGAACCCGTCGCGCTTCAGCTTGGCATCAGTCGAAGGTCCTCTTCCAGGTCGCTTGGGTCATAAACGTAATCTAGTTGCAATCATTACGTAATGCAGGTATGAACAAAAAAAAAAAACCCCTGAAGAGACACGCACTTGCCATCTTCGACAGCTTAACCAGCAAACATAGCCTTGAGTGTCGCCTCACTCCTCGCCTGCCTCAACCTCTCCGTCTCCTCAACCCCACCACTCTTCTTCAACTTGCCCCCCTGTACAAAATCCTCCAACTCGTCCGCGAACTCGTCCGTCCTATTCGCGTTGTCGATCTCGCGTTGTTTCTCCGCTCTCGCGATCGCTTCCAAACGTTTGCTCGCGTCCGGTTGGAGATGCTTGACCTCGAGCAAGACGTTCGACAAGGTCTGACCGGGATCGAGGTCATTCCCTTCCAAGCCGTCCTCCGTACTCCCCGTGAGTCGATGCCCACTCTTGGACCGATGCAACTTCTTCGTCGATTTAGCCACGGCCTCGATATTCTTCAATACGTCCTTGACGTCATTGAGGTCATCGCACAGATCAACCAACATCGATTCATGCTTCTGCACCGTCTCTTGCTCGCCCAACACCTTGGCCAATTCCTCGGACCAGGTATGCGCCCACGTCGGCTTGGTCGTTCCCAACCGTTCCGCAACGGCATCCCTCTGTTCAACGATCTTCTTCAACGTCAACGCCGTCTCACTGAGGTACCCAGGCCGAGGTCGAACGCCTCGCACGACATCCGCTCGCATCAACTCGATCGAATCCGAGATCTCATCCACCTTGACCACCAATTCCGAAACGTCCGCATCCAACTTTTGCACCCCCGCTTCGACGAACGTTCTCGACTTGCCGACTTTGCTCGTCGAAGCGAGCTTGTGTACGCGCGAGGTCTCGACCTTCATTGCCGCGAAGATGTTTTTGGTGTGGTGCCCGAAATCGCTGTAGACTTGGCGCAGGACGCCGAGTTCGCGGCGTAGGTCTTGCACTTGTTTGTGTTGCGTTTTGAGCGTCTCGACGACTTGGTTCGCGTCGAGCGCTCCTGTACCACCACCATCACCACCCATCTTGGGGCTCACTAAGACAGTAGGGGAGCCCAACGTGGCAGCAGGTAGAGGCGGAGCACCAATGGTCGAACTATTGGCCTGCGAAGGCTTGGACGTATTGGGATCGCTAGCCGAAGCTTCGTCCGCAGTCGCACGAGCAGCCATGTTGGGGATCGAGCCGAGCCGTCGCATGCGCAAGACCTTTTGCGCCGCATCCTGGTACTGTTGCTCGCTCGGTTCGGGCAAGTTCTGCGTAGCGGCTGGCGTCAGTTCGGGGCTGAATATGCCGGCATGGGTCGAGACGCGTCGTATTGCCGTCATGGTTGATCGCAACTCCTTGATGTCCTGCGAGAGAGTCGACAAGCCTTGATCGATGTGTTGCTTGACTTGTTCGATGGCTTCAAGAATAAGCGGGAAGGACGTCGGTCAACAACATGGAAACGATGCCTGATCCACCAGACCCCAACACTCACTGTCGATGTTCAGACTCAACACACTCCCATTCCTCACATCCTTCGCATCCTCCAATTCGTAACTAACCCCAAAATCCCCGTCTCTCACATAAATAGCGGGGAAATCGGTCGCCCCAGGGTTGTACTGGAACCTTTCGACAAAGACGAGTTTGAGCGACGCGATCGTCGGTTCTTCGACCAAACGCGCCTTTTTTACTTCTCGACCGATTTGGAGAAAGACGCTGAGAGGGTAATCGTGCGAGTCACAGTCTGTCGAGACGGTCGTCAAGGTACTTGCGTTGCGTACGGGTGCGACAGAGGTAGGTCCGGCTCCTTCAGCTCTCGACGGAGTGGATGCCGACGACGTAGAAGGAAAAGCAGGCAAGTCCCCCGTCGGAGGGGGCATCCTCATCGATCCTGTTCGGTTCGCAGCTCCATTCCGACTCGGCGAAGACAACGAACCGGCATTCGGTGATCCCTCCTGACTCCCACCCGATCCCTCCTCCGCAATCGTCGCAATCTCCCCAGTCTCGCTCCGCGCCAAAGGGGATGCGACGGTCGTCCCACCTCTCATGGGTCGGAACTCGCTCTTGGCTTTCCGAGCCGGTGCCGGCGTCGAGTTGTTGTTGGCCCCACCACGTCTCATCCCACCTCGCTCATCCGCGATCGCCAACTCTCTCCCAGCCGAAGCACTACGAGGAAGCGACGATCCACCATCTCCACCATCTCCATTTCCTCCTCCTCCACTCCCAGCTCCCATTGGCGACGAACCCGAAATTATCCTCCTCTCATTCGGCGATCGAACAGGCGACCCCGACCCCGTCGTGATCTTCTGGATGGCATAGGCCGAGAATCTTCGACTGGCCCTCCTAGACAGGTTGTCGGACTGCCGCAACGCTTCGAGCGATTGCATTTGCGCCATCGTGCTCGCCGGTGGGGGAGGGGGTGGTTCGGCCGCTGCGGCAGCCAAGATGGCGGCGCTGGGTCGTCGATAGTGAACAGGAACTGAAGGAGCCCCCGTGGTGGAGCCATTTGTCGCATCGGGGAGGGACGTTCTCGGTGAGGTAGGGATGTCGTTGATTGGGCTCGTATCGTGTGTCGGCGTCATGGGCAAAGGAACTGGTTCCTTATCTCTCGGCGGTGGCGGTGGCGAATAACCTCTCAGTCGCTCCAAACTCCTTCGACGCAGGCTCCCGCTCGAGCTAGGTTTCCTAAAGTCCGATGATGATAGTACTGAAGGCAAGGTACCGAACTCGGCCTCGCTCGTACTGTGCGAGTCGCGCTGGCTACTGTTCGATTTGATCATCTTGGGTGAAGTCGTGACGAGCGGAATGGCGCTCTGTCTCGTCCCGGCTCTCGGGAAGTCGTCATTCGAAAGCGAGGATCGCGACTTAAGTGAAGGTCTTGATCCCGATCCGGAAGTCGAGGGTAATGCCGGCAGAGCCATCCCAGGCAACGGAGGCGGTAAAGGTGACGTAGTCCTCGTCCCCGGTAGACTCTGACTCGTCGAGGCCGTCGGCGGTGGGTGCTGTTGCTGCGCCTGACTGACGAACCTCCTCAGATCGTCCCTCGACCTCGTGGCGCTATCAGGACTTAACGGTTCTTTGCCGATCGAGGGTCGGGTCGACGAAGGGCCAGTCGCCGAAGACGACCCCGTTGACGAAGCGACGGAGTAAGTGCTCCCTCGATCGGGGGCTGGACCTCGATCGGGAGCTCCAGCCCCCGATCCCGTCGGCGGTGATGCTCCTCCTCCCGAAGCCGGCTCGTTCACCTGTTGCTGTTGGTGTTGGTGTTGTTGCTGCGCCTGTTGAGCCTGAGCCAGTTGCCTCGCTCTAGCCTGCTCCCTCTCCTGCGTCTCGCGCACCCTCCTCGCGGCCGAATTGTCCCTATACAGCCTCTGCTTCTCCCTGAGCCCGTGCAGTAGACCAATGATGATCTGTCGTACTTTGGGGAGATGTCGTTCGAGCGTCGCTTGCGAGGGTTCTTCGGACAAGCACGTCTCGAGACATATCCTCAGATCGCCAGGGACCGAAAGCAATTCACTATGGCCGCCGGCCCCCACATGGGTGTCAGCTCGTGAGTATCGGCTCCGAACATGGGATTCCGTATGCGCTCACCTCATACCAATGTTCTCCTTTGCAAAAGCGGCGACAGCGAGGTTGAAGTCGTTGCCCAACTTGACATAGATCTCGCTGATGGCATCCTCGCTCAGATCGCCTCGGGCCCATCTCGCCAGACCTGCAAGGAGGACCGTCAGTTCCTGCTTTTCCTCGGAACGTCAGCTTCCGTTGGGAATGCGTATCTTACCCTCGAGTAGTTGTTTCGTAGCGACGAGTAAGCGCGTGACTGTTGACAGCGCACGGGATGGAGAAGAGGAGAAGGATCAGCTTTGGATGGTGGAGCTCAGGAGCGCCGGGCGGTGATCAACACGAGGGGACGACTGACTGGTGCTGTCCATGTGCGATGTAGGCGCAGAGGTTCCCGATGGCTGCAGGGTAGAAGAGCGGTGTGCGTATCAGTACTTCGCCATGATCAGTGCAGGTCACCTCCGAGTGTGATGTGCCAACGTCCAGGCGCCAAGTGATCGTCGTCGTCACTCTCGTTTGAGCCAGAAGCCAGAACACGTACACGTACCCTGACCGTCCCCCTCGAGCTACCACTGGTCGAACCAGGTGCCCCCCCACCCGGTCCACGACTCCTACTCGAGCTCATAGCGACCGAAGACGAAGCCGAAGATCCCACCGAAGAATTCGACGCGATGCGAGTGGTGTGGTTCGATTGGAATGGGTCTTGAAGCGCCGGAACCGGTCCTCCAGCAGCGGAGGGGCGATGGCCCGACATGGGAGTCACCGACTTCCACAAAACACCGCCTGGGGTGTCGATCAGTCCAATTTGGTTCAATCCGTTGGTCCAGTGTCCAGCTTGTCAATCCAACGCGTGGCGTACAAGATTGACAAGGCGCCGGTGATGTTGAGCTCCGTCACACGCGCGTTTCGCACCCAGTGAAGTGTTGGGCGACTGGAGCTTGGAGTGGGGGGAGCACAACTCGCCGCTCAGGCCCCTCTTGGCCACGGTCCAGAAGCGCCCCGAATTTACGTTCTTCTCCGACACTCGAAGGAGGTACCTCAATGACATCGTAACAGTGAAGAAAAGTGGACTCATATCAAAAACACCTCCGAGTACAAACAACGTTAACGAAGCAATACCCAGCCCTCAGGCTCAGGCCTCAGCCCCTTCCTCTTCCGAGTTCTCCTCCTCATCAACGTCATCCTGCAAACCCTCCATCTCGACCTCCTCTTCCCCCTCTTCTTCCCATTCACCTTTCCTCGCTCCTTCTGATTCGACAATGACCGAAGCTTGGTTCTCAGAGTTGATTCTGATCAGTCGTATCCTGTTGAGAGTTTCGTAAAAAGGGGCTTGATCAGTGCTCAAAATAGGAGGCTGAGAGGATGGAGACGCCAGTATCGATCCCCACGCAGAAAAAGAACCTTTCAAAAATAAGGCTGGTATGACTCACCGCCCCAAGAATGAAGGATCACCGCCCTTGTTGGGGTGCGGGTTCTTGGGTGTCGGCGTCGGGTGGATCCATTGGCGGCACAGGTAAACGTTTTTCGCCAGCGTCAAATCGGGCACGACTGTGGGGAGGATTCAGAAAACGACATACGTTTGAGGATCAGTAGCCATACCATAGCCAGAGAGTTGATTCCGAGATGGTGCCATACCAAAGCCCGTCCTGTACTCGTCCTTGTCCTGCTCCCTCTGCTTCTCCAACTCGACCTCCCTCTTGCTCTTGGGTTCGGCCTTTCTCCAACTCCGTTCCGTCCGTTCCTGCGCGAGCTGGACCATCTCCGTCTCGTCGCGATGGATGTAGTCGTGGATCGTTTGGTGCAGTTCGGCCAAGGAGAGCGAGGTTCGGTCGTCCGGGATCGAATGCACGAACCAGAGATGTCGGTCCACTGCGCGGCAAAACAAGAGTCCCAACATCAGTCGCCCAAAAATTTCCCCTCCAACTGCCCCTTCCCAAACACACGCTCTCCCTAACTGACCCCTCTTGATCTCGGTCACCCTCTGTACCTTGCCCTGCACCTCCAACTTCCTGGTCCTCAACTCGACGCGTTGCAGTTGCTTGGCCCGGCGCGAGTTGGGGTGGATCTTGTGGCCGTTGATGTTGGACTTGCGCGACTGGAGCGCCTTCATCGTCTTGATGCGGTTGCCCGGCATGATTCAGGACGCCAAGGTGGGTGGGGTGGGTGGTGTGTGTTGGATGAGGTGAGCTTGCGCGAAGGTCCGAGGGTGGCGATCGGTTGCGAAGTCGGCAGTTGCGGAGCTTGAGGATATGATCCGAGTGGGAGCTGCTTGACGATTTGCGTTTCAGTAGCGAGCCCAAAGTGTTTCGTGAAGAGTTCGTTTCAAGAGGTCGTTGGGAGATACCGAGACCGAATATGTGAGGGATGCAAGGCAAGAGAACCAGCTCTCTTGGGCACGCGCGGAGTTCGCTCGGACCCACTCGACTTGCGCCAGCCAGCGCGGGCCGATCATCCCCGCCGAGTCCAGTCCGAACAACGTTCAACTCTTTCTCCTGTCGCACCTACCGCATCGGCTCGTCACCACGCCTCTCGGAAGCGCTCTCTTCAGTCGTACTCGCTCATGCTCCAGAGCGTGTGTACCCTATCGGCATCGCCTCTTCCCCGCTCTCCCGGTCCCGGTCCCGACGATGTCGTTCTCACCGACCCCACACGCGACCCCTGGGCGATCCAACCCGTCCCACCCCCACCCCGACGAACCCCCGAACCAACCCAAGAAGAGCTGATCCAACTCAAGCGGCAAGCAAGGTTGGACAAGCAGCAACAAAATGCTCTCCAGGTCCAGGCGATCAAACTCCATGGCGCTTCGACGACGCCTACGGTGACGAGGAGGTTCAAGCCTAGGCCTTGGTTGAGGAGGGAGGGGAGTACGGATACGAATGCAAATGGGAGTGGGAATGGTCAAGCAAGGCAGAGGAGAAGGTTTACGTTGTTGAGTTGGAATGTGGGTTCCTGAACAGCTTGACTGGCGGGGTCAGAGCTTCAGAGTCGGCCCCCCTGACTCGACCTTGTGGCTCCGCCACTCCCACGCGCAGATGCTCGCTCAGGCTTTGGTCAGGAGGGAACTGTTTCCCGGGTCCGATTTCCTCAAGGTTGCTTTTCATTGGGATTGGAGGAAAGTACCGCTGCAGGTAAACTGATATGTTCCCACCCTATCTTCCGCAGGTCAAGACCCGAATCCCGACCCTAATGGCCGAGTAAGTCCTGTGCGCCTGGCAAGACGAGTGATAGTCCTAGATCTGACCCTGATCGCCCTCATAGAGTCCTGCACTACTCCCCCTCGCTCGTCTGTCTCCAAGAAGTCGACCACTACGACACCCATCGTCAAGCGCTCGAACAAGCCGGCTACGACCTGACCTACCACATCGGGTACGACACCAAGCCCCATGGCGTCCTGATCGCCCACCAAGCTTCTCTCTTCGATAAAGTCGATCAGTTCGAGGTCAAGTTTGATGAGGAAAAGATGAGACCTTCGACGACGACGGCGAGCATCCAAGTCGATCGAGAAGATCTCGCGGAAGCAAGGGCCATCCGAGCGCTCTCCCGATCTACGAGGAACGTCGCTTTGTTCGTCGCGTTGAAACACAAATCATCGTCGGATTCTTCGTCGTTGTCAAGTCGTGAAGGAGGTTTGATTGTTGGGACGACGCATCTGTTTTGGCACCCTGCCCATGTTTACGAGAGGGTTCGACAGACGTATCTGTTTGCGGAGAGGGCCGAGAGCTTTAGGGTCGAGATGGAGGGGAAACACGGCGGGGTCTGGAGACTGATCTTGGCGGGTGGTGAGTCTGCAAGATTGCGCCCAGGCGACAGGTAGCCCAAAAATCTAATCCACCTTTCTTCTCAGACCTCAATACCCAACCCAACGAAATCACCTACGCCCTCCTCAAGCGCGTCCCCTTGACCCCCTCCCAAACGCACGATTTCGAAGCAAGTTGCGTCATCCACCAATCCGTCGACAAGATATACGATCCTTCTTACGAGACGATGGGAGTCGCCAAAAAATCCGCCGAGGGTGACGAAGCGGCCGAGGACCCCGATAAGGTGATCAAGAATACTCGAGTTGCGAACGAGGCTGATGGGCTCGTGTCGCTCGACGAGTTCAAGCTTCTCTTCGAGGGTCTACCCCACGTCCGTTCGGCCTACGGAGAAATACACGGTCTCTTCACTGAAGAACAAGCGCAATGGTACGTTGAACGACCACCCGGTGTCGAATCGAGTCAAGGGTGGAAGGTCAGCGAAGATCCTCAAGTCGCCGAACAACGTCGTCAAGGGACGTGGGAGGAGCGTGTGACGAGAGGGGATTTCGAACCCATGTATACCAACTATACCCCGTTGTGGAGGTGTTGTCTTGATTACATACTTGCGTTGGAGAAGGAGGATCGGGGAGTGGGGTATATTGAATGGACGGCTTTGATGAGGATGCATCGCCGAAACGAGATGGGGAATGGGTTGCCCAAGTTGGGCGTCGAACCGAGCGATCATCTCGCCGTCGCGTGCGAGTTCGTCTTGCCACTGTAGAAGGCGGGTCCTTTGTGGGAAAGACTGCGTGTTGTTGGGCATGAATGCCTCCGAATCGATTCCCTACCCGCGTATTTCTGCTCTTGCACTGTCCGACACCCCCGCATGCTTTCTCGGAAGATGATGGTACAAATCACTGTCCAGTCGTCGGTTGCAGGCTCCATCGATTGTACTACGTTGAAATGCAAAGAGCCGGGCTCCTAGTCTAACCCTTCCCACGTTACCCTAGCCTAACCCTTGTCTCGATCGTCGTCTATGCAACCCGCGCTGCTCTCCTAGATCGTTCACTTGAGGTCGTCCGGCATTGTGGTCGAAGGTGTCTGCTTGAACTGAACCCATTGTTCCTTTGCCGGCGTGACTTCGAGTTCCTCCCACCTAACAGCACAAACAGCATACCGTGTCAGTTGCCACCGTCAACGCCTCGCTCTGAACCCGACCTCAGCCACTCACGCCTTCCACTCCAGCATCCTGCCCGCCAACGTATACTCATCCTCCGCAATCTGCATCACCTCCTCGATCCCGCCCAACCCAATCTCCCTCTCGACCGATTCCACATCCGTTTCCGAGCCTTTACCCCCGAACTTGGCCAACACGTCCAATCGCTCTTTCGTCGTCGCCTCGACCGAACGACGGTAGACCGCGCCTGGGGGCATCTGTTGTACGATTGAGAGCGTCGCTTCGAGCGTGTGTTTCAGAGTGGGGAGGGGCTCGTTGTGTACGGATAGACCGACGACGTTGGTGGTGAGTTTGGTGCGCGGGATGTGCGTAGGAGCAGGGGGGGTTGTGGAGGGCTTCGCTTGGCGTAACGCTCGGGTGGCGCGCAGGACGGATCGCATACTGGGCTTTGGTGAGGGGGTATGGGGTGGCTTTTGGTGTGTGGTTTGAGTTTGAATGGTGTGAGATGTGAGATCAAGGCGTGTGCGAGGTTGCGGAGCTGAGCTGAGCTCGAGCGGAGCCTCGCGCGCGCGCGCCAGTCTGTCTGCGTTAGTTACGGCAGCGAGCACCAGAAGCCCCCCTGAGCGGGCCTCGTCGGTCCGGCGCGAGCCAATGACCGGACGAGCGCCAACCCGTGCTTCTTCTCCTTCGCCTCACTCGCGACCCCACCAACCCCAAACAACCATGCCGCCATCAGCTACAGGTCCCAAGAAGGAGGTGCTCATCGGTAAGCGGGTCATCATCTTCCACTGTCCAACTCCGAACAGGCTCCCTCCCCACACGCCGGCGGCGACGGGCCAACCGCCGCCTGAGCTCGCTCTCGTTGCTGTCCGCTCTTCGCACTCCTTGATGGGTTCACCAGCATTTTCACCTCTCTAATCTGTCGAATCTGCTCCATAGTCGGCACAGGAGCGGTCGGAGCATTCTACGGATCCCGTCTGCAAACGTCCCTCTCCTCGGTCTCAGTCACGTGCCGGTCCAACTATCAATCCGTTTCCACCTCGGGCCTCGAGATGCAAACCCATTCCTTCGGCCACTACCACTTCACACCCAAGCTCGTGTTCCCCTCCCTGCCCGCCGCGGCTTCAGCCGGCGTCGAATGGGATTACATCGTCGTCGCGACCAAAGCGCTCCCCGACTTCTTGGACGATTCCGAATTGATCGCTCCTCTGTTGGCAACCTGTCCCGAAGCGACGATCGTCCTCATCCAGAACGGCGTCGGCGTCGAACTGCCCCATCGCAAGAGGTTCCCCAATAACGTCGTCCTCAGCGCCGTGACCGTCGTCAGTGCGCAACAGACCCAACCGGGCCTGATCAAGCAGAATCGGTGGACGCGTATCTCGATCGGACCTTTTGTCGGCGATGAGAGCAATACGGCCTTGGGGAAGAAGAGTCAGGAGAGGTGTAGGGAGTTTGTCGAATTGTTGAAGCACGGCGGGATCGAGGATGCCGAAGAGTACGATGAGAGGGGCTTGCAGCTCGTTAGGTGGCACAAGTTGGCAGTGAGTTCACCACCTTGGACGAGGAGAGCTGGATGACGCGACGCCGCCCAAGAACCCACCCTGATCCTACGTTTCTCCTCAGATCAACGCCTCGATGAACCCCTCCTCGGTCCTAGCAGGTGCAACAGGCAACGCCCGCATGTCTCTCGACCCCGAACTCCGTCTTCACCTCAAAGGCTGTATGAACGAAATTTTCCACACCGCCCCCAAAGTCCTAGGACGAGACTGGCCCCCCAAGTTGAACAAGATCGATGCGGATATGATCCTCAAGAGTTCGGAAAGGAATACGGATGGGTTGCCGAGTATGTTGGTCGATTGGATCGAGGGGAGACCGATGGAGATTGAGGTCATTCTGGGCAATCCGGTCAGTTCTTTATAACGAAAGGGGGACGATCGACCCTCTTTTAAAGTTCTCGTCCTGGTATCACTGACCGATGAACTCACTCTTTGTGCAGATCCGCATCGCGAGGGAGAAGGGTATCGAGATGCCGAGATTGCAAAGTCTGTACGCTTTGCTCAAGATGGCGGCGACTAGGCGGGCGGAGGAAGCAAAGAAGGCCAAGAGAGCCAAGCTCTGAACGTATTACTCTCCCTCGACTCGACGCATTGGGAGTGAACGATATAGCAACATGACAACTCATTATCTGTAATGAACGAATGAAGCAAGCGAAGCGATGCGTAGGGAAAGGACAAGATGCACTCCTACTCGACGACACTGAAGTCCTCGGTCCTGCACCACCCCAAGATCCCCTTCCCGTCCCTCGCCAACAACCAACCCGAACCCCCCTGTTCAGAATCCGCCTCTTCCAACTCGACGTCGACCTGATCCCCCTCAATGAAGGAAAGCAAAGGGTATCCACTCCTGTACGCGCTCGAACACGCCGAGGCGATCGCTTCGGCTCGGTACAGGATGTGATGCGTCGGACCCCCGTCTTGTCCATCATCATGATCTTCTTCCTCTGATACGCTGTCAAAGTAATTCGAGATGAGACTGCTCGACGTCGTAGGCGTGGGAAGCAAAGGCGGTAAAGCTTCCGAGGCTCGCTTGTTCCGAAGTAAAATCGACGATGTTTCATGCCGACGCAAGGAAGGTCGACCCATCGACGTCGAGGAAGGCATGCTTCCGTTATTACCGTAGCCTGAAGAACGTCGCTGGAGCGAAGAGGAGATGGAATAGTCCTCGAACTGGTTTGCTTCGGATCCATTGAACCGACCTCGGGGAGACATCACTGGCGTAGTGCTGGACGAGGAACTGCTCGTCGAATGTAGAGAATCCGGCCCGAGATTCCCTCCGCGCGCACTCTTGGAATGACGTTGGATCGTGCCAGCGGCTGCAAAGTTGACACACACAACAGACCGATCAGTTTGTATTAGGCTCAGTGAAAGTGGAGATAGAGAGCGGCTTACTGGCTATGGAGAGGTTGAGCCCTTTGACGATGGAGGCGAGCATCTGCGTCACATCCCGACTCGCATCTTGGAACGCGGCCTCAATCGCCGCATAGTCACCCTTGGGGATCTGCGTCAACCACTCATCGGCGTACGCCTCCCATCGCTCTCTAACACTATCCTGGTATATGTGCTGAACATTCGTGAACGCCCAAACGACGATGTTGAAGTACTTGCTCACGCTCGCCAAGAACTTGGGCAACTCCTCGAGCAACTGCGTCGTCAAGGTGACGAAATCCTCCGATCCTCGCTGGTCTTGGGGCATCTTCCGCGTTATGTAACGGCGGTGTTCGGCCTTGTGCTCGTTGCGCCTCTTGATCACTTGAAGTGGGTTCTCGAACAAGGACAAGAGGTGATCGGTCTTGGACACGAGCGAACCGCGAATCTCGTGGTCGAGCTCGCGGAAAGGGCCTTCGATGAGCGGTATGAGCACATCGTCGAGGAAGACCTCCAAGCGGCGGTAAGAAGGATGCGGGTACATCTCGTCACCGATAGGAGCGTAAAGATCGATCCAACCCGATACCATCGTGACTTGGGCCTCCAGAGCTCCTTTGGTCATGTGTGACCAATCCTTCATCTCGGATGAGAATCGCAGCACCCCAGCCCTAGTCGTATCGACGAGCGCGGCGAGCGTATCGAACAACTCATTCTGGTCCGTGATGTTGCTCGTGGGCTTGGACTTGGGAGCAGACCAAAGCAATTTTTTGGACAAGGAGAAGGACGTGTCTCGACTGCGAGAGTGGGAACCCCGCTTGGACGCGAGGACATTCTCGACCTTGTCGGTGCGCTTCTTGTAGTCGTTGATGTGCTCCGCCGTCAAGAGCATGGTTTTGAGCGCCACGACGAGCGAAGGTCGATCGGGGTGGTCCGTCGGTGTCACGACGAGGATCTGTTCGAGCAGGAGAGGATACTTGAGGCAACGTTGCACCGGCTTGATGAGCAGGCTCGCGAGGTCCCAAGCGCTCGTGCGCCCGTGGCTGAGCGCGCGGCACTCGAAGAAATAAGTGCGCAGCGTCGGCTCGAGCTCCTGGAGGCGAATGATGGCACGGTGGTGGCGGGCACAGTAGGTCGAGTATACTTGCTTAATGTGGGGAAGCTGTGTCGAGCAAAGAGCACCACAGATCAGCTCACCATCGCATCCCCGCATTGCCTTTTTTTCACGAAGACCTACCATGTCGACAAAGACTTCGCCAATCCGGTCATCCTGGGCATCTTCGCTGCCAATGCCTTGTGCAGCATCCAAAGCTGCAGAAAACCTTTCCGCAAGATCCGCAATTTCTTCAAGGTTGATGAATATGGTGTAGATGTCCCTCGACGACATGACCGCGTCCTCGACGTACTCGAGCGCCGGCACCGTGGAATGTTGGCGGCGACGCTCGAGCTTGGCTGACAGCGAGCTTCGAGTGAACGAGGTCTGGCGACTTCGAGGAGTACGAGTCCAGGTCGCGTTAGAAATTGGTGATTCTTCCTTGTCCTCGCGAACCAATCCGAGACCCGACGCCATGACGTGGTCGGCGATTGAACTCATCTCGGCGCCGCGGGCCCGCGTGAGGAAGATGTGGCGCAAGACGGCCAGGTCGCTCGCGTACACTCGTTCGGTATCGCACAGCTCCTTGATGGTACGTCGTCGTTTCTCGGCGCGCTTGTTCTGCTGTTCTGCAGCCTTTTGTGCCTCCTGCGCTTCGTACGCAGCTTGGAAATCCCGTGACGGCCGTCGAGATCCATTGGTTGTCCGTAGCTCCTCGTGGGCCATGGCAAGAGACTTGCCGCCTTCCATCGCCTCAGCGGTTTCGTCGAGGTACGCGGCAAGGTTGGTTCGTTGCTCGACACTCGACAAGTGGCTGTTCGACAATGGCGGGCCATCCTCTTCAGACTCGGAAGAGGAGGATGCCGTACGATACGGAGACGGCGTCGAGGTGGGGTGGCCGAGCCGGCCAAAAGCATTGAGCGAGGGTGATGTCTTCTTGCCCCCAGAAGCTGCCCTGCGTACGTCTGATGGCGGACGAGGCTTGCGCGATGGGAAAGGCCTCGAGGCATTCGGGTAGGTCAGGCCATTCGAACCAACAGAGGCCCTGTGCGTGGGCAGCGTGATGGAAGGACCTACGGGAGAGGCGCCGAGTGGCAATGGAGTAAGTAACGATATCATGTCACTCCGTCTCTTCATTCATATCCTAATGGGCCGAACACTCACGCTGAATCAGCCCAAACTCGTTCGAACTCGATCTACCCGAAACGCCCAAGCTCGTGCAGCGCGCCACACCCCCGCTCGGCCGAATCGACGACGAGCCAGGTGGTGGTGGTGGCGGGTCATCCTCCAGGAAGGAGAGATCTAAGCCGAAGAAGTCGGATTGCATTTTCGGTTCCCGTGGTTCAAGCATCGGCCGTCCGCGACGAGGGGACAGGGAGACCGGTTTGAGAGGTTTGGGAGCAGCCGAAGCCCGTCGTAAGGAGCCAAGTCCATCGCGAGCCGCCAAGCCCGACGCCGACGAGACGGTCGGGTAAGGGAAGGTCGACGCAGCAGTGTCGAGGAACGAGCCGTTCTCACGTTCAGCAGGCAGTGATTGTACCGAGGTTCGATTGTGATGGCCATTCGAGCGTGAATGCGAGGTCGTGGGTATGTGTGATTTCAGGAATCGTGGCGACGAATCCGGAGAGGTACCGTCAGTGTCGTAGGAAGCCGCCGACGATGACACCAAAGACGAGCGCGAGCCACGGGACGAGCGGTTCGTCGATGCCGAAAAGTTGGAAGAAGCGAAGGAAGAGCGCTGTGTCAGCCTCGGATCCATGGCGACAAGAAAAGCGGTGACCCTGTCGTATCGTCAGGAAGTGGTGAGAGCCAGGCCAGAGAGAATGTGACGGAGCCGACTGCAAGGTGGGGACAGGCACCGAGAGGTACCAAGCGGCGGCGTTCGCTTACAACCCAAGAAACGTGAAGGCTCAGGAACGCAGGGGAAGTCAAGTCCGCGACGCCCAGCTAGCGGAGGGTTGTGGAACCTTGAGAGCTTGTTCGTGGCGGTTGCGCTTGCTTGTCCACATTCGGCATCAGGTTCGGGGTGAGTCGCACCCGACTGATCGAGCGCAAGGGGTCCCGTTCTGGGGTAAGATTCTGAAAATCTCGCCGCAAAGGGAAGAAGCGTGACCCGCGCCACGCGCGCGCCGCCCGCGCAGATCATTCCCTTCCAGGCGCCCTCCCTGCAGCTCCTGCTCGATCAACCTCAGCTCCGAGATCGCAAGCGGATGCCTGGCCCGGCTCGCTCCGTGAACTGGCTCTCCCTGGGGTAACATCAACGATGAAATGGGACCGAGACGGCGGAACCATAGGAATGACAATGATCTCCGGGGGCTTTACGCAGCTTCCTGGCTGGCGCATTTGTGCTGGCCTGGAACTTCGAACAGCTTTGGAAGATAACTCACCGTCGCCCGAGCTTCGGGTTCCGACTACACGATCAATTGCTTCTTGCGCGTTTCGCAGTTCCTGTACGTGTAAAACGAGTGCATCACGTCAGAGAAACACAAAGCACGGAATGGGCATTGATCTTTTTGAAGGTTATATGAATCTTTGGGTGTGGTGGCGACACGAGGGTCTCAGGAGCTACGCCACGGGACAATCTACAAAGTAGCCTGACGTAATAGCGGGCTTATTCGAGCGCGCTCGCCGTTCGCGCGCCTATTTCATGCCCGAGCTGTGCACCTCTGTTGCACACCTGAACGCTGTCGAGTTTCGGGTGTGCAGATCCTTCATGCTGATACCCGGCATAGGTATGGGTATCGGGCACTTCCAACTCCGACTCACCTCTCTCGAGCCGTCAACCTGGCACCTTCCTGTTCTCAGAAGCACCCTGAGCAGCACGAGTGATCGTGCATCCCACTGATAATCCGACGAATCACAATGATAACCCGTCAGATACGGTAACCCGTCATCGTTTCGTTTTACATCGCACGCTTGAACGGAATCATTTTCGGTATCACCACGGCCGCCGATGATTTTTTCGAGGGTCGACTCGGCGTTGCGCCCGAATTGGGTTGAAGGCGACGTCGATGATGTCGGCTGCCAGCGCGGGGTCGAAAAGGCGACTGCTGATCCACGCCCGTGCGAGGTCTGTGTCGCCACTTCGCTTCCGAGATCGGTCGAATAGTTCGACACACTGTCAGAATCCTCGTTGTGCACGGAGGTTGATGAGGTCGGATGGGTTCCATGTCCTTCGAGCGACCCTGTGCTACGGCAAAGGTGACTTGGCTCGTCGTTTTCGTCGAAAAAGCTCGTTGGCACCCCAGTCCTCGATTCGTGCTGATCCTCCTGCGATGCTGTTCGGGCGAACCGATCGTGGATCGGCGTCGGCGTTGGCGGCACCGAAGCTGGGCGGATCGGGCTGCTCGGGGGATGTCAATCGTCAAGGGGAAGGATGGTTTGGTCGGCCTGTTGAGAAGTTTAAAAAAGGTTTTGAGTCGTGGTGGGACTGGGTTGGGGGTCGTTCCTGCGTTGCTGGGGGTATCACTCCTCGGCGCCGACGAGGCCGTGGTCCCCTTGGGCCCCACTGCGCCTGCGTCTGCGTCGCCGATCCGAAAGGAGGGGATTTGGTCGCCGAGCGCTTCGTCTGGGTGTGTGGGAAGTGTTACATCGCCAGAGCGGGCTAGTCGATGTAGCATATGCATGGTGAGTGTCGGTGTTGGTGGGGCAGTGGAGTAGTCGATGCGCGACGCGTACGATTGTCGATAACTCCGAATGACAAAGGACTTGCAGCACAGACGCCTGAGGCCGCAGAAAGGAGGTCCGAGCGCAGCCCACGGCCCACAGGCCACAGCCCCTGCAGCAATTGTGCAGTGTGCACTCAAGTAGTGCCAGCAACTTTCTCAAAATCTCCCAATCTGGTCTAGTTTGAGCTAACAAGAGATGGGCGTGTCTGTCGTACAACCTCTGAGCACATCCAGGATGCCTCGTTCTCGTTGCGGGTTCAAGGAATTTCGAGCACATAATTGATCGGCGGTCATTGCAGCTTTAAAGGATATGGAGGACAATAAACACCACAAAATCTACGAGGAACACTGAGACAAAAGAGGGGTACCTTGCTGATCGAGGGAGCTTCACCGCGGGGATTCGGGGATTAGGATTACTCGATTTCACCATTACGAGGCTCATTACCCACACTTGAATTTGAGTCCTACACTACTCGCCTAGCCAGTGTGCTTAAATGCATCTCCTCCAATTTTTCCGAAGATTTCTAGGCCTTAATACAATTATGCTGTTGTTGAAATATATTAGATAAAAAAAAAAGAGGCGGAATTTAATCGTCCGCATCCGAAGCCCTCCCAAGCTCACGAGCGCTCGCGGCTTGTCTCACATCTCACCTAACCTCGAAACACTACAACCCTACTATCCTGTGCTTTCACTCGACCAGACCACCCAACACTGATCATAATGGTGAGCCCTCCGAGACATCCCATCCGACGTTCTGTACCTGGCTGTCCGTGGGCGACGCGAGCAAGGAGGCATTGCACGGCGTTGGCGCGAGGAAAAAGTTCAATGGCCTGCCTGGTGGTGCCCGCGTGCTTTCTGGGCAGGCCCGGAGGCACATGCACAACGACATACATCTGCAACCATTGGCCATATGCTATCATTCGCTTGAACGAGGGTGTGTGGCACTGCACATACCTTCGTGTGCTGTGTGTGCCCACCACCGCCGCGTGCACCTCCTCGCTACCTTTCGGTGTCGATCATAGAGCCCTGCTCAGCCTCGCACCATAAAGTTCGATGATACTGATGAACCAATCCATCCATGACCAGTCTTCCCCTAGCAAGATACTCCGAAGCGCCAACGCTCCCCGTACCGCCCCTGATGCGATCGAGACCTCGGTCGCCCAAGCCCTGCTCGATCTCGAAAACGGCGTCGCCGAGTTCAAGGCCGAGCTGCGACCTTTGCAAATCTCGGCTGCTCGAGAGGTCGACATCAAGGGTGGTCGCAAGGCCATTGTCATCTTCGTCCCCATGACTCAGCTCAAGGCGTTCCACAAGATCCAGGGCCGGTCAGTAATGCGCGCTCAACCGATTCCCGTTCCTCTCTCTCGGCTTCGAGTCTGACTTTCGCTTTTGCCCACCTACAGTTTGACCCGCGAGCTCGAAAAAAAAATCTCGGACCGCCATGTCGTGTTCATCGGCCAGCGACGAATGATGCGCAAGCCGACCCGCGGTTCCCTACAAAAGCAGATGCGACCTCGCTCGCGCACGCTCAAGGAGGTTCACTCGGCCATCCTCGACGACCTTGTCTTCCCCACGGTACGTTTCTGATCATCCTCACCCGATCTTGTTCTTTGTCTCCACCCCACTACTGTTCGGTAGTCACATCTGTGGCTCCAAGGAAGCTTCGCTCGTTCCCACCCCTCGGGCAACGAGCACGATGAAGCATCAAGAGGAAAGGTTGGATACAGCGATGTGAAGCTCTCTCTTGATTGAGAGAGCGGATTGCGGTATCACCTTGATATATAAGGTACTTATTTCTCGGTGTTCGTCCCGTCTCTTTTCTGACTCTTGTGCAGGAGGTGATCGGAAAGAGGACGAGGCAAAACGTCGACGGCTCAAAGTTAATCAAGGTGTAAGCGGGTTACTCTCGTTGTTCGAACCGTGAACTCTGAACATCCCGACTGATCATCCCGGCATTTGATTGCTGACAGTTTTCTTGACCAACGCGATGCTACCTCCCTCGAGTACAAGCTCGAGACCTTCTCGTCGGTCTACCGAAAGTTGACCGGAGAGGAGGTTCACTTTTCGTTCGTGGCCGGTCAGGATACCACATAAGCGATCTTGACCGTGCTCGTCCGATCTCGTTTCCTTTTTCCCTCCGTCCTTTTCTTGTAATGTATTTTGCATCACCCAACTTCATGGTCGCCTTGTCGGCTAGCTAGCGGCAGTTCCAAGTAGCGCCTAAAGAGCACAGTTTCGCAAATGGGCTAGTGAGCCGAAGACGCAAAGAACATATATAAAAACCCAGACAGTGTCTGGTTCATGCTACAAAACGTCGAAAGACAGCTAGAGGCCCAGAAAATTGCTCGCGAGTCGCCGATCGATCGACGAATCGGACTTCGCACGCCCAGCGCCGACTGCCACGAGCGCCCATGCCCACGTCCGCGAACCCAGACCGCGCGTGACCTTGGGGTTTCTTGCTATGACACTGCACACCACACGACAAACACACCCGAACTCAAGCCTACGCCGCTTCCACAGCGCAGACCAGCGCCGGCCTTTGTTTTCACCAGCGCCAGTCAATAGCTCTTCTCACACCGGTGATCACCTCATCTCACCCTGGGCCGGGCGGCGTCGACAAAGCAGGGCAGCCAGCTCCGGCTAGAGTCGACTGCGCGACGACGATATCACGACTTATCGAGCTCACGCCGCCGCCGACGCCATGTTTCATCGCGTGCGACGGACCATCACCGACCAACTCTCGACCCTCGCATCAAATCTGCCTGGCTCACCTGCGATCGGTGGTAGTAGTTCGACCGACCACGAGGCTGAGATGACGTTCGCTGGAGCGACCTATCGCTCGTTAAACAATGGCGGCAGTGTGACGGGCATCACCGCGCCGACGGCGTCAACTCATGGCCGATCACCCATCGGGCTGTGGGGGCCGTGGGGGGCCTCGAACAACTCGCCCACACCTCGCTCTCGTCTTGTGCAAGTCTGGCTCTTCGTCTCGCCCTTGACCACTATCCTGCTCGTCGTGACCGTACTGCGCATGGCTGGCCGATACCCGCCGCCGGAGCCCGTGCCGAGGCCCGCGCCCCTGCCGGACATTCTCAACCCGTACGCTTGTGGGCCCAAGTCCAACTTGACCGCCTTGACCGAGATCTGCACCCTCGTTGAAAAAAATGCCAAAAGCTGGAAGGAAGTTGCAAAAGGGTACGAGGCTGGCCACGACCGACATCTGACCCAGGCCCAGTGCGACAACGTCTTTCCCGGCCTCTATCTCGAAATCGATCGCGCCGTTGCATACTGGAAGCAGCAAGGGGGAGTCACCCTTAAGCATCTTGATGAGGCAGAAAAGAAGAGTCAAGCTCGAATCTTGATCAAGAACAACAGGGTATGTCAGCGCTCATGAGATATCCGGAAAATTACGATCGGGACCATCTGCTGGTCTAGAGCTCAAATGTTCGTCCTTTACCCCCTCGCAGCTCTACGTCAAGAGCTATTCAGATGACCAGCAAGGCACACGCACCAAAGCTGTGCTTGCATCAATTCGCGACGCCATGATTGGCTCCCTCGAGCCGCTCCCTGATGTCGAGTTCGTCGTGCAAACGGGCGACACGGGCATGCCAGCAGGCGCAGCGTGGGCCCTCGGTCGTCGAGAGAAGGAGGCTCAATTGACGCTCATGCCCGACTTTGGTTTCTTCTCCTGGCCCGAACCCGGAGTTGGCGGCATGGTTGAGGTCGCGGACAAGTGCAAGCAGTACGAACAAAGGATCAAGTGGGCGGACAAGGTCCCCAAGCTATTCTGGAAAGGCGCCTTCATGGTCGATATTCGCAAGGAGCTGTGGGTCATTGGGCGCAAGTACAAGTGGGGCGCGATTTCGGATCTCGAGTGGGGGGACAAGGCCACAATCGAGAAAGAGGTG
Source organism: Microbotryum scabiosae (assembly GCA_022702605.1). Lineage (NCBI taxonomy): Eukaryota > Fungi > Basidiomycota > Microbotryomycetes > Microbotryales > Microbotryaceae > Microbotryum > Microbotryum scabiosae. The sequence goes on along the minus strand of JAHWDV010000016.1, from coordinate 1,065,957 downwards.
CTCCCACCGGAGGAGCACTGTGCCTTCAAATACCTGGCGCATGTCGAAGGATTCGCCTACTCCGGCCGAGGGAAGCAATTGCTGCAGTGCCGCTCCGTTCTCGTCACGCACAAGATGAAGTACATCCAGCACTTCCACCACCTCTTCAATTCGGATATGAACTCGTCGGATCAGAATATCGTCGTCTCGCCGGGGCACAACTTTGACGAACTACCGGCGACGATGCAATGGCTCATCGAGAACGACGACCGCGCCGAGCAGATCGCCGACACGTCGTATAACTTTTTCCGCCACTACCTCTCGCCCGCGTCGGTCGATTGCTACTGGCGAAGGCTGCTGCAACAATGGGCCGAGCTCTTGACGTTTGAGCCCGAATTACCTCGCGACGTTGTATCTTACGAGTCGTTCATCCTAATGGGGAAGACCAAGTGGGTGCCGTTCTAGAGTCATCGTCGGCGCTCGCATACATGGAGCTCGAGGTGACGATCCGGACGACATGATGTGCGGAATGAGGATGATTTTGTTGTTTTGATTCTGGACACTCGGGAAGCGACTTGAGGGAATGGATGGCCGTGCAATGCATATAATTAAGCGTACCTTCTACCTGCGAACCCGATCTATTCTCGCGTTATGCATCGCACACCGTCCATATCTGGTTGCAGGGTTATTGATAATAATCGGTCCGAAGCACCGCCGCTGATCACCTGCACGCTACACATACCTGTGCGTTGTCGGGGACCGAGGTGCTCGGATCAAGATACGATAGGTGGTCATTGCGGAATTTCTCACTTCCCCTCCGAGCTCCGAAGACGGTCGTCGGCAGGTAGCCACTTGGCGTTTGGGTTTGGTTTGCTTACTTTAGGGTCGGACTTCGCTCCAATGCCGAGTTTCGAGGACCGAGCACTCGGACCGTTGGTCGATGATCGCCGGCCCTCGCCGCGCTCGGGAGCGCGCCGTTGCCGAGCAGGGCGCCAAGTTGAATGAGCTCTCCTTTCGAGGTCGGTCCCCCTTCTTCCTTTCCCCTTTCCCCCTTTATCACCGCACGTCGCACGTCGCTCGGCGACTTGGTCATTCATTGTCCATAGGTGAGTTTCAACGATGACATTTTGGAGTGAAGGGATCGGAATACTATACATGCTTTCGTTCCCCACCCGCCCGAACGCGGTTGACTGACTCTTCGCCAACGGTCGCCTTCGCAGATTCGCCTCACTTCCGGCCGCTCAGCGCTCTCAGTCAGCATGGTCGTACCGTCGATCGATCCTCACCCGCTGTCGGCCGTAGCCAAAGGATGGGTCATCCCCGATGAGGATGTCGACAGTCGTCGTGCACTCCGTCAAGCCAAGCGCGCGTCGTTGTCGCTGCCGTCTCTACCGCCACCTCCGTCGTCATGCACCCCACTCAACCTCGCCGCCGACGCCACGGCCGCCGTCCACGATTCATCCTTTGGCGCTTGCTTGGACGCACACCCAGACGAGGAAAAGGGTCGATCACTGCGAACCAGTTCGAGTACTCTGCTCTTTGCCAAGTCGACGTGGGAACCTCCACTGACGCGACACGACATCGCATCCGCCTCACCGCCCATTGCTGTCGTCGGGTTGGGTGATGACGAGGAGGAGGGCGGCTGGATGGACGCGTGGATCGCCGAGCGCGGCATTAAATCCGAAGACGTCTTCAGCAAAGCCAACATGTCCTCCATCGTCGGGCCTAGCAACTTTGATTGGAGCGTCGTATTGGCGACTGCCGTCGAGACCGCCAATGGCAATCTCGATCTGAGGTAGGTCTAGGCTTTCCCCACACCGCCAAGTCACGCGACCCACGATACTGACCACTGCATCAATAACCTGGATGCGCGCAGTAATCGAGGTATCGCGTTCGTACCTGATTCGGTATGGGAACTCAAGACCCTCAGAAGGTTACCTCAGCCTCTGCCCAAGTCGACACCGACCGGTATCATCTTCTCCGACTCGTCGCACTTATCCGGCGCAGGGTCGGCACGCTCCCTCTCCCGAACGCAATCAGTACCGACGACTGCCCCCAACATGTTTGGAGCAAGAAGTAGTACACCAACGACGGAGACACGCTCATTCGTTCGCAGCTCCACCGTCTCCTTCGGCCGCATCCCCAGCGAGCAAAATTCGCGCTCCTCGCCCCTCAGCTTCTCCGTCACCCTCAAGCTCAACCTGACCCACAACGAGCTCACCGCATCGTCCTTGTCGAATTCTCTCTTCACTCTCCCGAATCTGGAGCAACTGTTCCTCGGTCAAAACCGACTGGAGCGGATACCCGCTGGGATCGGTCGCCTCTCTGGGCTCGTCACCCTCAGTCTGCGCTCCAACAAGCTGCGGCATCTGCCGGCCGAGATCCTACAGCTCAAGAACCTCGAGCAGATCACTCTCCATCCCAACCCCTTCATGCCGCCTCCCATCACTTCCAAAGATGAAAATTCGTCCGGACAGGTCAACGACACCCATTCCAAGCGCGTGTTGGGCCCTCTGCGAGTCCATTTCGCGGTGCCATCGTTGGTCGAAACGATGACGCGCTACCTTCTCTCGCCCTCCGTAGCTCCGACCCCATCCGACCCCAACCCACCTCTGCGCATCTCGTTATGGGAGCGACCCGCAAACTTCCCCGACTCGCTCGTCGAGCCTTTCCTTTCCACCCCCTTCCCGACCTCATGCGTCTCCCGCCGAGAACGCACCGTTTCCGGCACCTCGACCGCTTCGTCCTGGTCCGTCGCTTCAACCGTCGATGAAGGCGCCGCCGTATCGACGAAACCTTTCGACCCGCTTGCCAATGTGTGTCATTCTCCGGTCCACGGTGGCGAAGTAAGGGTCTTCTTCCGCCCCGCGGTCGAACGGTTCGAATGGGTCGCCGAGGGCACGTTCCTCAAGCCTTCCATGAAGAAGGTCGAGGGTGGCAAGACGATCCCGATCTTGCATCGCGGGTGCGGGAGGACGTGCTTGGACTGGCTCGAGGATTGTGAATACTCCTCGTCGTGAAAAAAGGTCTTTTCGTTTGGCCCTCGATCAGTAATAGCAGTGGTGTGTGTACGAGTCTCCTTCTTTTCCTTCGTGTCATTTTCGCATTCGACTATTTAGCATTCACTTTTCGCGCATCGCTTCCGACTTTGCTGCCATGCCATACCGCATCATTCCGGGACCACATCCCGATCATAAATTAATTCGGCATTGCAGAGCCCCAAGAATACAAACACAAGAGCTGGCGAGTCCTAAAGAACGACAAACAGACGAAATCAAACCGAATGGAAACTCTGAAAACCCTCTAAGATCCCATGGCATTCTCCCCGACCAGCACAACCCGATCGGTGATCTGCTTCGTATCGAGGAGATGATAGGTCTCGATCGTCTCCCCATAGTCACTCAGCTGGTACACCCTCATCCGCCTCAAGAATCCAGGCCGGCCATAGCCCGAATACGAAGCCCCTCCACCAAAGCAGAGCCAAATCCCGTTGACCCTTCGACAGTCCTCGCTGATGTGACAATGTCCATTCGCGACGACCTTGACCTCGGGTCGACCTTTGGTCGGTGCGGACGACTCGCCGTCCCAGAACGCATCGACGGGCCCATTGCTCTCGGCCATCAACTCCTTTTGCGCCAAGAGGCCTTGTTGAAAGAAGCCCGAATCCGTTTTGGATGCGCCGTTGCCTTCCAACCGTTCACCAAAAAATAGGCGCGTACCGTCCGCTCCGATGTCGATCGGCGAATCGTACGCTTCTTGCAAGGGGATATGGAAGAAGACGAGCGCGTTCGGCTTGGCTTCTAAGGGAGCAGCTCGGGTCGGCCCCACGGGAAGTACGGTTGGTTCGAGTCCCATCTCGTCCTCGAACAGAGGGTTGCCCTTGACGAAGGTATCCGTCTCGTGCCCAGTCGGTGCGTCTTGTATGTTGGCTCCATCGTCAGGCATCATCCCAAAGCCAAGATCGATCTTGTCATCGATGTTGCCCGCCTCCTCCCCTGCGATGGCTTTGGCGATATCTTCTGTGTTGTCATCAGCGCCGAGGACGGAATCGTCGCCCGCCCCTTCGCCGAGCGCATCCGCACCCTCGTCATCTTGTCTCACATGCAGTGCGCGCTTTCTCATGCGCTTCCCGCCGATACCGAACCCAGACGTGGCCCAGTCCGGATTTTCGCCATTAGCCGCGGCATGCTTGGGTGCTTCGTTGGCTTTGGACGGTCTCGCTTTCGAGCCCTTGGTCGTGGCCTGGACGTTCGACGGTGTGTAGGGTCTTTTGAGTGTATGGATCTGCGCGGACCTCCCTCTGAACCAGTTGATCTGATCAGGCTTGATAAAGTCATAGCCCGCTTGTGACCACGGTGCCGTCTTCTTGACGTTGGCATGCGAGTCGAGGAAGTACAACGTCGACAAGACCGTATCGGAATCACTGGCTCGGACCGAGCGAACATAATTCCCTGATCCAGCGATCGAAGAAGGGCCTACTTCACCGACAAAGTACGGCAAGCGACTCATGAGATCGATCTGTTGCTTTAGGTCCAGATCCGTCGTTTCGCCATCGTGGTTCCCAAAGACGACGGTCCAAGGAATCGAGCGTTTGTAGATCAAAGGCGCGAACTTCATGATCGCTGATTGGACCGACCACGACGTGTCTTGCCCGTTGAGTTGATCACCCGACAAGACTACGAGGGAAGGTTTCACCGTATCGAGCGCGGTTTCGAGCCATTGCAGTGAATAGGTATCGGCCCCGAGCGCCTCGCAATTGGTGCGTTGCTTGAAATCGAGGTCGCGGCATTTGCCTGGACCGACACTGAGGTGCAAATCGGCGACTTGGAGGATCGTATAGTTGCCCTCGGCCGAGAATCGCAACGAAGGGGCAGCGGCAACTTCTAAAAGGTGCGATAGTTGATCTGTGAGTGTTGAGCACACGACACCAAAACGTCTGTCTCAGAGACACTTACTTTGTGAAATCTTGCGATACGCCAGCGTCGACCCGACTCGAGAGCCTTTTCGATTCCCGGTGCCGACGGCCTTTTCGTCATCATCGCCACCCGAGATCTTGACTGGGAGTTTTGTGTATCCAGGGAGCGGCTGGACCTCGTCCCCGCCATAAATGACGTCGAGCTGGGTGATGGGCTCGAGGCTGTCCCCGGCATCCCGACCGGGTGAGGCTGCTCGAGAGGCCTTGACGAGATGCTGGGACGTGGATTGGTAGTACAGGTACATGGGCTTTATACGAGGCCAAATTCCCTCCCTGATATTTGCAGATACGCGAGTCCACACGCCACTGATGCAAGACGAGTAGATGGGTTTTCTTCGTTAGTTTTGGGATCGCGACGCGGCCCCTCCTCGTGCTGCTGACTCACTTGCTACTGTCGAGCTCGACCTCTTGATCGAGCAAGGTGATGTTTGTAATGATCGGTGTAGAACTTCCCGGAATCAGTAGGCCTGTAGGGAAAGTCGACGGGTCAACGAAGGTCTCGTGGTAACCCCGCAGGCGAAAATCCTGATAGACCTACGGTAGTAGAGGTAAGCATAGTAAATGCCGATGCGCTTGTTGAGATCCCTGTCGACCCTCTTCCACTCCCCCCTCGTCGCATCCTCCTTCTTGGAGCTCGTCGGCGAACACAGATCGTACAGTCCCGGCGGGAGCATGCACGTCTTGAACTGGATCTCAGTGATGGGCGTCGTCTCGGCGACGAAGGGGTTCCACTCGCCGCGAGCGAAGCCGAGGTAGTTGTCGTCGAGGGGATCGTCGTCGCCTTCATCTTCAAAATCGGGCAGTGTGTCCGAGTTGGAGGAGGACGAGGAGGAGCTTTCGGCGTTGACGATGGCCTGACCCGCCGTTGACGCTCGAAGCGCCACGTCCCACTGGGAGATTTGAAGAGGTGAGAGCGCGTCAGAGGGCAGCGATGGAGTGCATCACGCGTGGAGATGTGGACCGACAGCTTGATATCCTATTCTCTGGGCCACTCCGGGCGGGTACGCATGCGGCAACGCGAGTTGATGTTGTGCAATCAGCATGAAGGACAGGCTGGCCGCGATCGAGAGCACCGCGCCTCGGGCGACCGAGTTGGCGTACCGCGACGCGAGCAGCACCATCCTGCGCTACAGCGAGGTGTCACGTCCTAGAATTGCGATGCAGCACGATAATCGGTTATCGGTGATCGTGTCCTGCGGGTGGGGTGTCGTCGGCGTGGCTGATGTGTCACTGTGCGACAGAATAGCGAAAAGGCTCGGACGAGACACAGCCGCAAGTCAACCGTCAATCGCGTCGCGCCTGTGATGAGCTTGGACCAGCCAACGGAGTGCCCGAACGCCGACTCGGAGGTGGCAATTTCGCAGGTTAAGTGTCGACTAACCCGAAAATTCGATCCTTTTTGCTGCGCCTCGAATATTTTTCATCTTGAATGAGAGTTCTTGACCAGAGCACCGGTGTAGAGCACATCGGCGATCAGAGTATGCACAGCCACTCTGCCACGGGCTCGGGCTCGGGCTGCCAAGGGCTGGTGCACGCGGCCCGCTCGGGCGAGATGACGCGTGGCTGTCGGGCTCCACCACACCACAGCACGTAACGAGATCCAGTGTCACAGCAGCCCTTCGCTCCCTCTCTGACGCAGCCGACGATGAGTGAGCTCTTGTTGGAACCTCATGGTGTAACTACGGGCTGACGTCTGCCATCAACTTCTGCACCGCAGGCCACAATTCACCCTATCCTCCGGCCCAAGCCGGCGGTTACGGTCAGCCTCTAGCGCAGCAGGGCTACGGTCAGCCACCCCAAGGCCAATACGGTCAACAACAGCCTCCCCAATCAAGTGTGTAACATGGCCTATTGATACCTTGGTGGGGTTTCGGTGGCTGGCGTGTCCCACGGTCGGGGATGAGCTCCTAACGACCATGACTGGTCTCGAACCCCCCTCTCTGTCTCGATTCATCGCCTTGATCAGGCTACGGGCATTCCCAAGGACAGTATGGACAACAGCAGCAATACGGACCACCCCCTCAGCAAGGTAGGCTCGCATCTGAACAGGAATGGACACCATGAGCTCTTAGAGTCGGCGCTGACAAGACCCCCTCCCGGTTGCCTCGCGACTCTTCAGGTCTTGGCCAGCCGCCGCAACAAGCCTATGGCGTGCCGCAAGGTGGTGCATACGGTGGAGGTGCAGATCAACAACTTCTTCAGTGGTTCGTTCTTGATTTGCGAGTCAAGGCGCGGCGCCTGCCTTGCTGACGTCGGTCTTGTCCAATTCTTCATCAGGTTTAACTCGGTTGATCTCGATCGATCCGGGGCCATCACGCATATCGAGCTGAAGCAGGCTCTGATGAACGGAGACTTTACTCCCTTTTCGGACGAGACGGTGCGTCATTTTAATGGCGCGAGGATATGCCTTTCCACAACCGGCTGAATTCTCATGCTTGCCCCTCTCGCAGATCAAGATGCTCTTGAACATGTTTGACAATGACCGCTCGGGAACGATTGGGTGTGTTCGGAATTATTCTAGGACACACCTGGGCTTTGGCTGATGCCTCTACTTTCTAAGATTCAACGAATTCTCTGGCCTCTGGAACTACATCAAGGAATGGCAAAATGTGTTCCGAACCTTTGACCGAGACAGGAGTGGTGAGTGATTATTGACTTCATCCGAGAGGGACAACGGGATGGTGACATAATACTTGAACCTGATTCCATCCCCATGAAGGCACAATTGAGTCGTACGAACTCGCCAACGCGCTCAACTCGTTCGGCTTCGCCCTCAACCCGCGCACCGTCGACCTCCTACAAAAGAAATTCAACCCTCCACCGGTCATGAAGTTCCCCGGAGGTCGTGCACAGGAACAACGACCTGGACCACCCGGTATCACGTTCGACGCTTTCGTCAGGTGTTGCGTCACCGTTAGGCAGTTGTCCGAGGCATTCCAGAGCGCCGACACGCAGCGCAGTGGGTTTGTGACGATGGGGAGGGAGCAGTTCTTGGACATGGTTAGTCCGGAGGCGCTTGAGTTCGATTGTTTCACTACGGACAGTCACTAACGTTAATTTCTCTTCTCATCGCACAGGTGCTGCAAGCCCCATAAGGTCCGAGTCTTCTATGTGGGCGGCTTAGAACGGACTTTCTCGTTGTGCGACTTAGGAAGTAATTTCAGACTGGAACGATGTCATCTATATACTGCGCTATACCATATATGTCACATCTCGCGACTGGAGAGAATGTGTTGGCTGTGCCTTGCGCCAACGAGACTTAGCGCAATCTCGCTGGCTCCAGTTCGTCTCGAGACGCTATCCTAGTCTCTCATGCCAAGCGGACTCAGCGTGGCCTAAAGTAGCTCGCATGCGCTTGAAAGGCCCTTACATCAAGAGCCGGACATGGATTTGAGACTTTTGGATCTGTTCATCCCAACTGTCTTCATTTGACATGACCCTGGCTTTTCATCACCAAACCTCGTTCTTGTGGCGCCCAGCTGCCAGCCTCGTGGTGCCGCCACGAGCTTACTGCGGGTCTACCTCCACACGCTCACTCGTCGCGCCGAGCCGCCCAGGTGGAACCCCCTCCACCTCGCGTACTCCGACGAGGCACTGAACCAGAGTCGCTCTATTCCAGAGGGTAACAGTCTATCCGGTATCTTGGTCCTCTCGACCGCTCGACAAGTCGTCCGTTCAACACCCCTCCAACACGGACACAAAACACTCGCAATGGACTTCCTGCCGCTGAACCCGTGGACCATGTCCGTCAGCGGACTGGGCATGATCATCTGGGCCGGCTGTCGCCACTTTGCGTTGCACAAGAAGATCACTTCCAAGCAGTACGTTCCTATCGTATCACTCGCTCATCGTGGACCGGTGGGCCAGCCTGGAGTGGGGCATTCGCCCCCTTATCGTTTCGTAAAAGCGTCTCCCGGCGAACTCGGCGCTCTGCGATCAATTCGACGTCCGACGTCATCACGCGCGATGTGTCGCTCGACTTTTGATCGACTGTCCCACAAAAAAATTGAAAACTGACCCTGATTTGAGTGATCATGCAGATCGGCTCGGGGATCGTTCCTCTTTGACGAGGCGTTCAGTACCATGAAATATTTTGTAAGGCGTTCAGTGTCGAATTGTAGAAATTCTAGCCTCCTCTCCATCCTCAGCCACGGTGACACGGGACTTCCACGCGTCGGACATGCGAGGCGCGAGGCTAGCAAGCCTGCGCATCGACGGAGCACCTTTGCCGAGGCGGAGTATTGACCACAGCACTTGTCTACACAAACGTGCAGTTCGCCAAAGCGACCGAGCACACCGTCGAGGAAGTACAAGCTCTGGGAAACACCGTAATTCCGGCACCCTGGCACGTCCGCGTCGTCAGGGTGCTGATCCCTCTCGATACCAGGCTGGAAGCGAACCGTATTCTTATCGATACTTTGGGCGAAGACGACATTCAAAACGTCGTGGGAGGCAAGGAGTGGTGGCAACGGTGCCCAAACCCCGACGGCGCGCTCAACGGCGAATGGATCTATATGAAGAAGGATTGGCACGGCCTGGATGCCGACGAGGTCGACGACGACAATCTGGAAACAATCAAGAATGAGAAGATTGAGGCGATGAAGCGCAAGTCTGAAGAGGATCACAAACGCCGATACAAACTCGGCCGAGAACGGCAAGAACGAAGAGCCAAGGGCGAAGACGTCGCTTACGCGGACGACGAGGAAGGGTCGGCGTACGAACATGACCTCGACGAAATGCGGTGCATCCTTTACATCCATGGCGGCGCCTACTTTTTTGGCAGTCCAAACACGCATCGTTTTAGTATCTGGCGGTACGCACGCAAAATCGGCGGCCGAGCTTTTGCGCTGCAGTATCGCCTGAGTCCGCAGTTCCCCTTCCCCTGCGCTCTCGCCGATGCGCTGGCGTCTTACATTTATCTCATTCGCCCGCCTATTGGAGCCAAGCACAGACCCGTCGATCCTAAGAAGCTCGTCATTGCTGGTGATAGTGCAGGGGGTGGGCTCACGCTTGCCCTCTCCTGCTTGATCCGAGATGCGGGCCTGCCCGCACCTGCAGGAAGTGAGTGCACAGTGACTGTTCAATCAGGGTCCGAACAACGGGGACTGACACGCTCCTGATGCACAGTCGTTTTGATCTCGCCATGGTGCGATCTTACTCATTCTTTCCCTTCGATCTTGCAAAACACCGAGACCGACGTCGTCCCCGCCTTCGGCTTAGGCCTCTTCAAGCCGTCGATGCTCTGGCCACCCCCTCCCGCCGAGTGGCAAGAACGGGCAGACCACTCGACATCGATCAAAGGGCTCAAACATGCCGCTGAGACGATCGGACAAGAACGTAGGACCACTCGAAAGACGAGCATGTTCTTCAATGGATCGAGCAGAGCCGACCGTAAGGGAGAGCAACTGTTGGAAGAGGTCGAAAAGTTCCCGGGGGAGGATCCTCAGCGCGCCGAACAGACGGAGACGCGCAAGGAGGGCGCACCGGACGGGTCGGGAGGATCGGCACAGGCTAACGGCGAGTCCAAAGCCGAGGTTGGCAAAGTGCTTAAGTTCGAAATCGATGGCGAGGAAGTCGAGGTCCGAGATCAGATTCAGCTATACGCCACGAACGACCAGCTCGTCTATCCGTTCGTTTCACCCGTTTGGCAACCGAGTCTTGGCGGTCTTCCTTCGATGTATATCATGTGTGGTGACAAGGAAGTGTTAAGGGATGAGATTGTATACGTCAGTCACTTTGTTCCTCTTGAGCTCCTCCCTTTCGTGGCTAGTCTGACCTACCGATTTGTACTGGCCCCGCAGATGGCCCACCGAGCTGCACATCCCGACCGATACCCAGTACGTCAAGCTCTCCTCGACGCCAACCCCGAACGGACCAAGCGTCACGCCGAATACCCTCCCACGAAGGTCCATTTGCAGATCTACGATGGTATCTGCCATGGTGAGTACCAATTACGATTGTTCAGCGACCCAGCGTGCTCACCCCCTCGTTCCACGCGAAACCAGACCTCCCACTGTTCGCCTTCACGACCCCTGCCAAGTACTGCTACCGGGCCATCAGCTCTTTCATCAAGTTCGTCACTGCTGACGAGAACGAGAGGGGGGTCGAGGGTGTGGTGCTGGCCTCGCCCGTTTCCAACACTGGCATGAAGCTTCCCGTCGAGATTTCGACTGCGCACGAGGATGCCCAATTGCATCAGGAGCGCGCCGCCGAAATGGCACCTCCGTCTCGCGTTAGCTCCCTACCTCAGGGTACCGATAGTTTGGCTCAACCCACACCTCAGATCAACATCGACACGTCCGTGTCAACGGAGAAGACTGCTCATATCGGAGAAGTCAAGGAGAAGCGCAGCCCCTCCTCGATCGCAATGAAGAGTCGTACGAATTCAGTTGAGCGAGCCAACGGCGACAGCCTATCAGGCCAACCCGACCTCTCGCTCAGTCGATACTATACCAACTTGGAGAAGACGATCTACGCCTCAACGCAACCGTTCCATCGACCCGACTATGTCGACAATATGGTGCGCGAGAGGGTCTCGTTGACGGGTGTGGTGAGGCCCTTGGAGCCTGAGGAGGAAGTGGAGGTGCTCAAGATCTCGAAGGATGATTTGGGGCTGGTCAAGGAGGGACCAGTGAAGCGGTATCTGGCCGGAAGTGAGTGCCTTGTCGTTTGTTCGGAATGATAGTGCCTTGTCGCTTGTTCGGAATGATTTGACGACGAAGACTGACAGATCGTTCGCGCTTGCTACCATCAGAGGCCAAATGGGACAGAAAGTTTAAAAAGACCTACGAGCATGTTATGCGTAAACGAGAACGTGAGTCTCAATTCCTACTGACCGGGCTTCAGATCATCACGCTGAGCTGACAGACTCTTGAACCATTCGGCTGCTCAGAGCAGCTCAAGAAATCGGTACGAGAGGAAGCCGAACGTATCTCGGCGCAACTCAAGCAACGCACATTGAACAAGAAGAAGAGCTCCAACACGCCTTCACATCAAGGGTCGACGTTGATGCCCCCGTCTTCGGACAAAGCCGATTCCCCACTCCGGAGAGTGGACTCCCCCGGACCGATAGAGGATGCCGACGAGGAAGAGACGGACGAGCATATCCATCTTGGTATTTGGGCTTTGCCGGGTGAGCGACCGCCACCGTCTTCGATTGCGGCCAGGAAGGATACCAAGGAAGCGAGGAGGTTAGCGAGGGTGTTAGATGAGCGGTATGCGAAGTTGAGCGCGCTCAACCTTTGGAATGAGGTCAGTACGACTGCTCGGACTAGATGATGGGACATTCTGACCGATCAGCTTGTTGTTGGCTCAGGTCCATCGAATGGCGAACAAAGTCGCGGAACCGCCAGGTGAAGATCTCGGGGCTCATCATCCTACAGCAACTGCATAATCATAGAATTCCTTCCTCAGCTGCGATCGTTCCTCGTCGGGATGTAATGGAGCAATCAGTAGTAACCGCTTTGTTTGACTCATAAAGTCTAATATCCGGACCTCGTTATTATTGCAATATTCATCCGAAATACACTAGACCTTAGTACCCAAAGAGAACCACCCTCGCTAGTCTACGAACCACCCTGCATTTGGCGTGTTGGCCTACAATCGGGGCTTGGCACCCAACCCGTTCCCAACACCTTGGAGAGGCTCGTAGTTGGCTCGCATGAGGTAATCGGGGTTGGAGTCAACGTTGCGACTCGAGAGGCCTCTGATGTCGACCATCTCGGGGGTCACATCCGCGAGCGTGGGAGCACCGATCAAGCGAAGGCTAGGAGGAGGGAGGTAAAAGATCAGCTGGGGCCATTTCCACAAAGTTTTAAGGAGGGTTGCTCACTTCATCTCCATCTCATCCTTGAGGATCTGGAGCGCGCGGGAAACACCCTCTTTGCCGTAGGCGCAGTAAGCGTAAAGTAACGGACGGCCGAGACCGACAGCCTTGGCTCCTAAGGCGACGGCTGGATAGTGAAAGCGAACTCATCAGTCTCTTCGTCTAAGATCCTACCAAACCGCTTGAAGAGACCTGCTCACCCTTGAGGATATCACCAGCACGACGCACACCACCATCGATGTATACCTCGAAGCCGCCCTTGAGCAGGTCCCGTTCCCTCAACGCGTCCATGACCTCGACTAAGATCTCGATACCTGACTTTGCAAAATCCAGCTGTCGCCCACCATGGTTGGACAAGACGACACCGGCCAAACCCGCCTCGGCGGCCAAGACGGCGTCTTCCCAACATTGCACACCCTTGAGGATCAAAGGCATTCTGGTGATGGACTTGAACCACTCAATGTCTTTCCATGACAAACCGGGGTCAATGAAGGACGAAATGGCCCTAGCTGCACCTTGCGACTTGTCGACCTCGGACCCTTTTTGCATGTCCGAACCTTCGTCGGAGAACTTTTGTCGCATGTCTTTCTCACGACGACCGAGTTGAGGCGCATCGACGGTGATGAAGAGGCCTTTGACACCTCGTTTTTCGGCGTGGCGCACAATGCGCTCCGTGATAGCTCGGTCCTGGATACAGGGCTTGCGTCAGTAGGAGGAACAGCATAAACACTGCTCGAACTGCAGCTAACCTTGTTGACGTAAAGCTGCATGACCATGTTCTGCCCTGACTTGGCGGCGTCGACGATCTCGTCAAACGAGCAACTCGCGAGTGTTGGGATCATTTGGATGATGTCATGCTCGGCACACCCCCATGTCAAATTCTAATCCCATCCGAAATGAAAGCGATAAGTACTACTCATTGACGCCACGCCTAAGTCACTTTTTTTACGTACCTTTTCTCCGTCAGGGTGCCCCAGCCGACCCAAAGCGGTCGCGGTCGCATAGACGGGCAAACTCGTCGGCATCCCCAAGATGGACGATGAAAAATCAACATTCGTCACATCCCTCAAAACACGAGGACGGAACCAAATCTGCAACGAATAATGCAAGGACGGGTGACATCAGATAATTTGTATGTATTCTGGCTTGCATGAGTTCGCGACCGGATCTTTCGAACATTGAGCGCGCGAAAGCCTCCCCTTTCCGCGAGTCGGTGGTGGGCCAGGCGCGCCGGCCCGTCGACGCGGTCACGGGCTTTTGTTGCGCCGAACGCGAAACGATCTCCGAAGCCAAGGCGGACATCATGCGCGCGGGAACGAGGCCGGAATCGCCTCGGGATATACGGAAGGTGTCTGAGACGAGGTGATGTGGTATGATACTGACTCTTTGGTATGCAGACCTATTTTCACGCATTGTGATTTCGTCGTCGGCTCCGGAAGAGTAGTAGGCCCATGCTGCGGTCGGAAGAATCGACTTTGCGACAGCCTGAAGAAAGAGAGACAAGTTCCGCGATGACCCCTCGGAAATAAGCAATGGGCATGGGTCGCCGAACCCCTCAACGCCTCGACGACGAAGATACCCACGACCATGTAGGTTCACACAATGAGAGGCGCCTCACCTCAAAGTCATACAGGGACAAGACCTCGCTAATATTGGGCTTGTTGGCGACGCGGATCTTCCTCGCCTTCTCCTCCTCGGTCTCTTCCTTGACCTCGACGTCGACGCCGGTCATGTCGACGCTGCCGAGATGCTTGTCCTTGGGAAGGTATTCCTCCAACGTACCCGGAGGGTGGATGGGCTCACTGTTTAGAGAAGCAAGTTTGATAAGGGGCCCAGGTCTGACTGCCGAGACGATCTTTGCCGCCACCACCACCACCACCGGGTCGTGAGCACAGATTGGCAGCGCAGTCGTATGCAGCGTACTAGGCCTCTGTCGCGTCCTTGCCTGCATACTTGAGCAGGATCTTCATTCCTCCCGGATGCTCCGGAGCGAAATCAGTCAAGTCATAAGCTGTTGAGGATCTCGGAAAGCCGGCGATGTGAGGAGGTTCAGCGCATCGTCAGTAATGGCCTCGATCATCGCGCGAGAAAGATGGAGGCCAAGTGGAGAACGAGACCACGGCTGAGATGTACCTAATCCCTTGACGATGACGACGAGGTCATCCTTGTGGTTGCGTTTGGAGATGTCGTCGTATGTGAACTTGAATTCGCTCATGATCGGGATGGAGGTGGGGGTCGGTTTCGAGAGGAGCCTGGGAGAAAGCGAGAAACGAAAGGGACCCATTCCGAATGGCTCTCGGCTCAGAAGCGCGGGGAACGAGGCGCCCGCCGCGTGGCCCGTGTGGAGAAGCCGGCATTCATTCGCGCTGCAAACCATTTTTGAGCTCGGACCCCGCTCTCGGTCGCAGCATTTGCAGCAGTCTACACGTGTCCACTTTTTTTCTACAGTCTAGCTAGTCAGAATCTACGGCCAAGGCGAACATCTCACTTGCACATTCACAATCTCCCCCCTTCGGGTGTCGCTGTCCCCGACGAAGTTCCGAGCGACGGCGAGGGCACCGAATCGATCCCCTCCTTGCCCGGTCCGTCCGGTCCAAACAATTCCAAATAGTGCCTGAAGAAATGCCTCCATGAAGCCTTGGAAGGCGTATGGTGACCCCCCTCGTGCCATTCGACCCTAGCTTCGACAAAAGCGTCGGCCAAAGGCATCGATCGTTCGTTCGAAACGATCGCATCCGCTCGACCGAGGACATGAACGGTCGGGGTGTGTAACGGCTTGTCGAATAGTTTGGACATGGTTGGGTCTTGGGGCATGAAGCCGGCGCTGAGGATGGAGAATTTGAATGGCACTGGGGGCCAGTCGGGTCCGTCTCGGGCAAAGATGGGGTGCAAAGAGGGGTTTTCCACGAGCGCAGTCAAGATCGCAGCGCATGCGGCACCTGCAGGGAAAGTATCGAGCATGAGCGATATGTGTCTGCTTCGTCGACAGATCGAATCTGGTCTCACCTTGACTGAAGCCCCAGCACCCGTCAAAGGGGCCCTGGGTGATGAGAACTTCGCGCAGGTATTCCAATGTTTCGTCCATCTTGGCGAAATGCCGGTAACCCTATTCCGTGTTGAGAAGACATCATGATCAGTACCCCAATTCCGCGAAATTCCGCCGGATCACGAACCTCCTTTTGTTCGGCAAACCACCAGCACCTCGGGGTCGTCTCCGTCGAGTCGGGATCCAAAGTTGCCGACGAGTCGAAATCGGCGGACGAGTTGGTCGGCATGTCGACAATGTGCGTCTGGTGAGCGGATACATAGTGTGAGTCTGTGTATTCTGATCACAACGATGGTCCGAATGGGTCCGAACGAATGGACTTGCAGGATCGATAAAGACGAGCTCGACCGAGGCCGGTAAGGAGCGCTTGATGGCGCCCATGCGACCCCTGAAGATGGTCGCGTTCTGGGTGTATCCGGGGAGCATCAAGACGCGCACGACGTTGGAGGGAGCCCGGACCATGTCGGATGGTTGGTGCTTGCTGTTGGGGTTGGAAGAGGTAAACGAGATGGACGAGGTGGAGGGAGCAGCGGCGGACGAGCTCATGACCGCGTCACCGGGGGTCGGGAGTGTGAGGACGGAGCCGCCAACGCCGCGGCGAGTACGAGATGACCAATCGCTCGAGCCGGGAAGTGCTGGGTGGTGTAGAGGAGGGGCCGGAGGTGTATGCACTACTCTCGTTGTGTCCCGTAGTGGTATCGAAGCCAAGAAAGGTGCGAGGAGGGAGAGGAAGAGACTTAGCGCACTCAATGATCAGTCCGCCATTAGATGCCCATCGCACCCCTCCGCACCCACTTTCTCCCTGCGGGCCCAGCGCGGCCCTCGATCACCGGAGCGTCCCCCACTTGAGCTCCTCCTTTCCCGCCCCTTCTCTCACAGCGCATCGCCTCCCGCACAACATGGACTACCACGCAGACCCGTCCAGCTCGACGGCGCTGACCAACGTCTCGCTCGACCTGCGTGGCCACCGGCTCGCGCTCGAGCGTGAAGCGTTGATGGAGTTGCCCGAGAGCGTGCTGCTGTGTCTGTTTCCCAACGGCGTCGTGCTCTCGGCTCAGCGACAGCCTCGACTTGATGGCACCCAGGACGTTGACGATGGCGAGGACGTCTACTTTGTTGATGTGAGTCTTGGCTTCTTGAGCGTGGAGCAGCTCCGCCAGCTGCCGATCAAGCTCCCTAGTCGTCCGATCGTATGATCACGTCCTCCGTCATCGACACCCGTAGAGGCCCATCTGCTACTCGAGCTTGAGCATCATCGTCTTCTCACCGTCTTCACCCGGGCTTGCTTCTCCCGGGATGGTGGACTCTGCGGGTGATGGTGCTAGATCTACAGCACGGCTGCCACCCTGTCAACTTCATCGAATGGGGCGGCGCTCACGTGTTAGCCAACGGCAACCCATAAAGACCCAGCTCGTTTGCCCACCCCACTCCAAGAGTCTCTACTCGGCATGACAAGATTCTGACCGTCCGGAAATACCCATCTTGAATATCCCCAGTTTGACGCGAAATGCCTCGAGTTTGTGCTCAACTTCTTTGGCACCGCTCGCGACGCCTTCTACGGTCTGCCGCAAGGGCCACGACGGGACCTATCCGAATCCGCCCAGGCCGCCGCAGCCAACATGCCCAACCCGCTCTTCCTCAAACAAGCCATCATCGTACTGCGCGAAGAACTCGAATACTTTGCGATCCCGCCCAAGGGCAAAAGCACCGCCGCCACCGCCGCCGCCGACAGCTTCGTCGACGAGAAGCACCCGCCGACAACAACAGCTGACGAGGTCGCGGGGACGGACGAGGCGGGCAAACCCAACAAGACCCTGTTGAAGCTCAAGATGGACTGCGGTAAAGCCTTGTTGGAACGCAAGAGGATCTTTACGGCCCTGCAGCGCAACGTCAATCGTGAGAACAACGTCGCCGAGCAGCATCTCATCGACATGCTCTGCATGAGGTGAGTCGAGTCGGCCTCATCTCTTCCTGACCGAGGATGTCATGTTTTCTCAGTTTATCACTCATACTCCAAACCACATCGACCTCGCTTCTCTTCGTGTAGCGGCTTCGAAAGGGAGGACATATGGGGCTACCGCTCGCTCGAACCGAATCGGTGCTGCATTGCGTCGATCGCCTTAGTCCTCCTCAAAACGGGCATCACCCACCCACCCATCACACTGCCCGAGGGAGAGACGCTCAGACCGTCGGTCGACGTCAATGCGCAACAACTTGCGACGGCGCAAAAGCTGCTGCTGTTTTGGAGGAAACCCGCAGTGAGTCTTCGGCCCTATCCAGAGCTGTCCAGCTTCATGTCCGGCACTGACTCATTCGAGCCAACCCGGAACAGCGTAAATGCTGGTGGGACGCGACCGAGTTGACATTGGACGAGGGGACAGACCAAGCACGGCAGATCAAGGTCTGGGCTCGGCGGGTGTGGACTTTGGAACTCAGCCTCATCTGAACGGCACCGGCCGTCCACGCCTAGTGCGCCCGGTCTTTGGTCCTCGGATACGTTGGCTGGAGAAGCAATCTCTTTTAATATATACTAGTGCGTGAGTTCAGCCGAGTCGCCGACGCTCAGGCCTCGACTCTCGAGGACCACGCGCACGAGGATGGACTGGGCCGAGCCGCAGACGCCGGCCTCTCTCACAGCTTATCCAGATGTACTGAACCCACTCAATGCCCGTCTACAGTTTCTCTACTCCTCTTTCACCTTTGTCTACTTTGTTCTGCACTACCCCGTGATTCGCCGTCTCACACGCCGTCGCAGCCTTCCCTAGACTCGGTCGCCCCGGTCGGTTGAATGATTTTTCGACGTCGATGGGCCCGGAGAAATTCCGACCGAACCGCTGCGCCTGTTTTCTCCCCTTGTTTTGTTTCTCTTTCTTTGGATGGTAGAACATGTACTTGACTGTAATTAATACACGCATTGATCGAAGCACTTTCGCAGCATTGCCACAAGTGGTGTCGCCGAGTTGTGGCGGAGAGGCGCGTTGTTTGGCGCCCAACCTGGCCGCCAGCGGTGACCGGCGCGAAATTGGGGGATAGCAATCGCGTGGTGCACTACACGGCCGGGCATTCGGATTCAGGATCGGCGCAGGCCATTCCCCCTGGGCGCCCCTCCCCCGCCTGGCGACCCTCTTCCCAGTCCAGTCCCAGCACATCCACTCGATACCTCTTACCCGTTCCCACCCCAACAGGTCAGTACATCACGAGCGTGTCGATGCGTGCTCTCAGCTGATCAGCCATGTTGCCTGTTTCCCACCCTCCCTTGCTTTGCCTCCTGCCATGTGCGCGCCCATCTCTAACCCAACGCGTCGTCGCCCTCACTCTGTGCCGCTCCCCCCTTTCGCGTCTTGTCGTACCACCCTCTCCCCGCGGCCCCGTCTCGCCCTCATCCTCAACACACGAATCGCGAGTTTAGTTCCACCCGAACAGAACAAGAAATGAGGGAAATTGTTTCTCTCCAAGCTGGGTGAGTCGACGACGCCCATGCAGTAACCCCCTCCCCTCTCCCATCCCCTCCACCCCCGTTTGGCCCTCCGCGCGCGCGCCTCAGCGGTGGCCCAGGCCCTCCTGCAGTGGGTGGGCGGCTGAACGAATGCCAGGCCGCGTGGAGGCCGCTTAGCGGAGGAGGCCGACATCGCGACGATCACCACCACCCGGGGAGAGTCGTTCGATCATCCGTCTTCGTGTGGGCTGACCATGTTCTGGTGTTTGCTTCAACTAGACAATGCGGTAACCAAGTGAGTCGGAAGCACCAACTGTCGCCGTCGGGGCCAATCAATGAGGCACGATCCCGAATTCCTGTCGATGCCACGACGCCCGGCTCGTTTGGGCGGCGCGCAGGGACAAGGCAGTATCACGCGACGACCACCATTCTGTTGGCTGTGCCGTGTTGTTCTACCCGTCGAAAAGACGTTTGATGGCGTTGCCCAGTTCCAGAACGCTGATCGAGCCTCTTTGCTTTCTCGCGTCCTCGTTCCCTCTCGGCCCCTACTGTGGCTTCTCGTCCTCGCCTTCTTCCTTGTCCGGGGGACAGATTGGTACTAAATTCTGGTCAGTACTATTGGGCCATCCAGTTGACCTACTGTCGGTCCCAGACTGACCTCGATCACGGACGTTTACAGGGAGGTCGTTTCGGAGGAACACGGCATCGACGGCTCGGGACAGTAAGCAACACGCGACGTGCACTAGTGACGAGACGTGGTAGTCGGTATTGGACGCAAAGCATTGACGTGTATTTTCGTCTTGTTTGCATCACGACAGGTACACCGGCACGACTGATCTCCAGCTCGAGCGCATCAACGTCTACTACAACGAGACCGGGACGGGCAAGTATGTGCCCCGTGCCGTTCTCGTCGATTTGGAGCCCGGAACAGTCAGTCACGAAGAAGTAGGGATACAGCGATACCTGTGGAGGCGGGAACTTATTGCGGATTGTATGACCCACTAGATGGACGTGATCCAAGGTGGACCCCTCGGCGGCTTGTTCCGACCCGACAACTTCGTCTTTGGTCAATCCGGCGCCGGTAACAACTGGGCAAAAGGTCACTACACCGAAGGTGCCGAGTTGGTCGACCAGGTCTTGGACGTGGTCAGGAAGGAGGCCGAAGGGACCGACTGCCTCCAGGGTGTGAGTCCGAATAGAGCGTGGGCTCGTGTGGGGTGGGGTGGGGCGGGGATCTTAGGATGCTGACGTCGGGATCGGACGCGTTCACAGTTCCAATTGACCCACTCGCTTGGTGGAGGAACGGGTTCCGGCATGGGTGCGTCGAGAACTGGTCTTCTCTTGACGTGTACCGCGCGTGCTGACGTCTCACTTTCCGCGGGACGCCAATAGGTACACTCCTTGTCTCCAAGATCCGTGAAGAGTACCCCGACCGAATGATGGCTACCTTCTCCGTTGTCCCTTCACCCAAGGTTCGCAATGGGTCGACCAAACTCTGCAGAACATCCGCTCATGCTTGCTTTTGAACTCCTTTCAAATAGGTTTCGGACACCGTTGTCGAGCCTTACAACGCCGTTCTTTCGGTTCACCAGCTCGTCGAGAACTCGGATGAGACCTTCTGCATTGACAACGAGGCTCTTTGTGAGTCTACCGTTCTTTCTTCCTGAATGAGAACTGGCTGGCTGACACCATAGCTTCCATCGTAGACGACATCTGCTTCCGCACGCTTAAGCTCTCGGCACCGACCCACGGCGACCTCAACGGCCTCGTTTCGATCGTCATGTCTGGTATCACCACCTGCTTGCGATTCCCCGGTCAACTCAACTCGGATCTGCGCAAGTTGGCTGTCAACATGGTTCCTTTCCCTCGTCTTCACTTCTTCACCGTCGGCTTCGCTCGTGAGTTTTCTTGTAGCTGAAGCTCGTGCGCATACTGTTCGTTCGTGTTGACCGATGACTCCGTACTGGCATACCCTTCACCAGCCCTGACCGCCCGCGGCTCGTCCCAATACCGCGCCGTGACCGTCGCCGAATTGACGGCGCAAATGTTCGACGCCAAGAACATGATGGCCGCGTCTGACCCCCGCCACGGTCGTTACTTGACCGTCGCCGCGTACTTCCGCGGTAAGGTCTCGATGAAGGAGGTCGAGGACCAGATGGTCTCGATCCAACAGAAGAACTCGCAATACTTCGTCGAGTGGATGTAAGTGTTGTTTTCAGCGGGGCTCAACATTCGAAAAGATGCGAAGTTACTGATCGACCGGTCCCGCGTCCCTTCCGATAGCCCTAACAACGTTCAGTCCGCACACTGCGAGGTCGCTCCCCGAGGCCTCAAGATGGTGAGACCTCAGTCGATCGGGTGCTATCCTACAAGTAGGTTGCTGAACTCCAATTCACTCTCCACTTTCGCAGTCCGTCACCTTCATCGGTAACAACACCTCGATCCAAGAGCTGTTCAAGCGTGTCGGTGACCAGTGAGTGATTTGGGTGCTTGGAATGACAGTCTTGTATGATAGCATGCTCATCCTTGTTCCGACTTCGCTCAGCTTCGACGTCATGTTCCGACGCCGTGCTTTCCTGCATTGGTACACCGGCGAGGGAATGGACGAGATGGAGGTTAGTCCCCACGTTCAGGCCTTCCGGTGACGAGATCAAACCGTATCTGACATCTCCCCTCTGCCGCCCCACTTCAGTTCTCGGAAGCCTCGGCCAACATGCACGATCTCATCGCCGAGTACACGCAATACCAAGAGGCCGGCGTCGACGATGAGGAGGAGGTCGCATACGAGGAGGAGCCGCAAGAATAGAGAAAGGGGGTTTCGAAGAATTAACACGTCTGTTTAATCTCCATTCTTCTTACGTTTATGTTGGCTCTCCCTTTTTCTGGTCTGTTTGCGCAAAAGGGATGTCGATTCGCACCACCCTTTTTCTCTTCCTTCTTTTTGGGTATTTTCTCTTCCTTCTTCCGCTCTGAATACTTCCTTCGCTTTTTACGGGTCTATCAAAGCGATCATCCTCCCCCCATCCCACTCTCCATCCCCCCTTTCGAATACCTCGATCCTCCTTCGGTTCATTTCTTATGCCAAATACTATTCCTTCACAGCCTTCCATACCTGTCTTTTCCGAGTTGGTGACAAAGGACTTTTCTCTCATAGTTAGATTACTTCTGGGCCGTATGGGAAAACCAACGATGGGTTCAAGTACAGCCTGGGGTTCTATGCTATCCCAGAGGGCTACATAAATGTAAAGGAGTGCAGGTTGCCGGGTTGCCGCGGTGACACATCTGCCGCCCGGAAGAGCTTCGTGTTGTACACTATTTTCGTGTTGAAACGGGAGTGTATCTCCGTCAGCCAAGCCCGCACGGTCGCACACGCAAGGAGATACGCTCTAGCGGGAGCAATTGACACGAACGCAGATGATAATGTTTACAAAAGTGCGAGAACAGGCGGTGGAAGATTGAGGAATGTGAGGGAACTGGGAAAGGTGCATGTGTAAGACAAATTGGGTACACAAACAAGGAAGGATTCGAGGAAGTCGTCGATAATCGAGCGCAGTGCGCAATGCAATGGGTGTTAGGACTGCTGCACCGAGAGACTGTCATGTGAGTGTCTGAGGGGTCATAAACTACTAAGTGCTGAAGATGTTGAGCTCATTTCTACGAAGACTTTCTGCTCGCGCACGTCTTAGGCAACTTGTAGTCCTCGGTGCGGACTCCTCCACCCCAAGGCGTAGAGCCGATAACAACCTGCGGAGGAAGTGACACCGCGACTGTTTAGCAAGCAATCACCTGGATCCAATGATACGCAACAGGAGGCACGTACAGCGTCGGGTCCAAGTCCGCGCTTCGAGAAGGCCTTCCAGATCTCGCACTGGTTGTCACCGCCGGTAAGAGCTTTGTCGGCCTGTGAACGTGAACAAGTGCAACAAGACAAACGTGTCAGTTTTGAGCTGGTTGAGAGACGACTGGGTCCCGATCAACTTACGGCCAAAATGGCATCACGAGCGTTCTGGAAGGTGGGGCGGCAAGGCTGGAGCTTAAGTCCATCGACGACCAACTGCATGGCCAAGGTGTTGCCCTTTGCAGGCACCTTCTTCTTGTAGACAGGGTTGTAGAAATCACTCTTGTCGGCATCAGCGGGGGAGGGAGGGAAGAGCGAGCTCTCCCATCCATGCTTCTGGATGAGGTTGTGCATCATCTCCCAGCACATTTCAGCCCAAACCTCGCCGATCGCGTGGACGCCCCAGTAGCCGGGCTTGTCGAGGGACTTGTAGGTGTCTTGATTGGTTGTCAAGTTGAGAGTGTAGGGGTAGTTGCGGATACCGCCCTCGCGGCTGGAGGCCCACTGGCCCATCGTCACTTCGGTCTGGTTTGCAGCGATCATGCGAATCGTCGACGCAAAGTAGTCACCCCATCCTTCACCCATACCTCCGGCCTCACCCCAGCCCAAGCAGCCCGATTGAGCGGGGCCACCAGTGAGACGAGTCGAGATACCATGCGCGTACTCGTGGATGACAATGCCGGCCTCGAAGGAGCCATCGCGGTATGGCTGACTGCCGGTCCAGTAGTACATCCTCATACGGGGTCGACTTCCATCAGGGGGTGTGGCAAAGTTTGCGTTGTTTTGGCCTGCGCAACATACCCAGGGTCATTAGCTTCTGAAAGACGAACGAGTCGTGCTGGATTGGGCTCACCTGAACCGTCCTGTGCGTTGGCTTGGACAGCATCACCGCCTCGACCTCCTCGACGAAAGTTGTACTCCCTAGAGGACAAGAACAGCGAGCGTCAGAGGTGATGATCAGCGAGGATGACGGTCGAGGGAAGATGATAGACGTACTGGAAGTTACCCGACACTTCATCAAAGCCATAGCGGTAGAACAAGTCATGGATAAGGTTGTTCGTATAGAAAAGCTCCGTGATGGCGGCATCAATGTAAGCTGCAGGGGTGGGAAGTGGGAATTATCAGCATTCTGCCAGTACGATGCACTCCCGATCTACGGGAGTGCGGTCTCCCAGACAAGAGACCAATTTCGAAAGTCGTGTTTGAAAGTTAAACGTACTGCTAGGCTCCAAAGGAGTTCCAGCCTTGGGCCATCCGAGCTTGAAATCGAACATAAGCGACTTGCCGCCGGAAGGTCGGTGACCGTTCATCGAGTTGCCACCATCGACGTTGTCCTGCGCGAAGACGTTGTTGCCTCGCGTGTCCCAGTAGAGCATAGGCTTTTCACGCTCGAACTCGGACTCGACGGTGTGCCAGCCGGAAGGCGAGGCCACGACGTCCATCAGGAGCTTCTTGCCGCTCAAGAGCTCGCGCTTACCCTCTGAAGGGTCGTTCACACCCCAAGGGAAGACTTTGTAGGAGGCCTTGGCGTTCTTGTGGGGGACCGTGGA
The DNA here is from genome assembly GCA_022702605.1 of Microbotryum scabiosae. NCBI lineage: Eukaryota > Fungi > Basidiomycota > Microbotryomycetes > Microbotryales > Microbotryaceae > Microbotryum > Microbotryum scabiosae. Next base: position 1,041,308 of record JAHWDV010000016.1, on the reverse strand, counting down.
ATCTGCAAAATCGGGCAGCAGCGCATCGGCCTCATGCATCGATCCACCAACGACGGTGCCAACGCGACCTTTGGAGAACTTGACCGGCTTGCGTTGGCCGCCAAAGGTACCGGCGAGCTTCGAACGCGTTCCGAGAGCCATAGGGGTCATCAGCGCCTCGATTCCCATCTCACCACCGGTGGGGCGGTAGTCGCGAACCCAGTCGACGACGAGGAAGACCTCTTCGTCACCCGAGACGGCCGCATCGGCTTGGACGTAGGCTTCGTATTGGTTGTCATCAGACAAAATCTCATACTTCCAGGCGAGCTTGAGCTTTTGGCCATCGTGAACATATGTGAGGGTGGCCTTGACGGGCTCGAGCGCCGAAGGGACGTTCAAGATAGTGTGGGCGTGCGTAGCGCCATCGACACGTGCAACCTCCAAGGAGTCGACGAGCTCGGCACGAGGAGCCGAGACGAGAAGCTCGCTCAGATCGGCGTTGGGCGACTGCACAGCGAGGAAAGTGAGAAGACCGTGGCGGGGATCGTTGGGCTTGGTCGCGACCTTTCGGACGACTCGAGTCATCTTGCCCTCGGGAACCAAGGGAGGCGAGGCGTATATCTCGAGGGGGTCCTTCTCCTTGCCCTGGGGGCCATTATCACCGAAGACGGTCTGCGAGGCGGCGTTGAGTGCCTCGACGGCCGACTCTTCGGCCTCGGCGGCCCAACTCGCGACTTTGGCCTTCCAAGACGAGGCCGACGACGACGACGATGACGACGCGTCGGCGTTGGAGCTGGCGAACGAGCTATCACCGTACGAGACAATCTCGTTGTTATCCAGATCAATACTAGAATGGAGTAGACAAGCATTGGGGGTTGTATCAGTCTCATGACTCTACATCCGGCGATCGCGAGGTGGGAGGGAGCAAGCGCGAGCTCGGCCATATCGGGATCGGGGCAAGCCCAGTTCGGTCACATGTTCGCTGACCCGAGCCTGCAACACGCGGCGGCGGGGTGGGAGGCGCAGAGGAGCGGGCGGGGCAGGGCAGAGCGGGCAGCAGACAGGTACTTACTTGACGTTCAGGTTAGCGTTGGCGACATCGATGCCCCCGACGGTCTCGAGGAAGTGGGCATGGTACACGTTGTTGTGCTTGGACACGTAGCCGCTGACGAGGCGGAACTGGGACGAAGGGTGCAACGACTCAACTGTCGGTGGCAATCGACGGACGAGCGCGGCGAGGCCCCGAGCGAGCACGGCATCGGATAACCACGCCGGAAGATAGGCGACGAGGGTCAGATATCCAGATCCAGTAGGAATCATTTACACATCAAGGACCTTGAGGTTGAACTGACCAAAGGCTTGGGCCACAGCAGAACCGACGAGGTTGGCCGCCGTCGAGGAGGCGCCGTACGCCGAGGGGTCTACGCCGAACGACGCTTTGAAGGGGCTGGCATTCCACATGGCAATGCTCGCATCGGGGCTAGCCGAGGTGTGGTGCTTGGAGGGGACATGGGGGCCAAAGTTGATACTCTTTCGAGGCGTCGAATCGCCCATGATCGACCTGGTACGAGCACCGGCAGCCTCACTGGCGGGCAAGGCGATCGCTTGCGCCGAGAGCGCCGAAGCGAGGCCGGCCGCCAGAGCGATGCGGCCAGGGGTGACGACCCTCTGCTGTCGTCGGCGTTGTTGGGGATAGATCATCATGCTATTCGGAGAGAAGGGGCGGGGGTTTGTATCCGGTGAGGGACACGGGTGGGGAGGGAAGGAGAAAGAGAGCGGGAACGGCACCGGCCGGGGGAGCTAGCGCTTGGAACCGTGTGGGAGCCGTGTGGCGGCCGGCCGCTGATAAGCCCAATCGGGCCGACTCCTCGCCTCAAAGCTTCAGCTTCAAATAGGGTTGCAAATCATCCAACACACCGCGATGGGGGATCGTCCTTTCATATGCAGCACCGCATCCAACCGAGTATCGGGAGATGACGTCAAGCATGGTCCGACCCGTCGAGGTCGCTTACCACCGCTTGCAACCAGCCTGATGATAACGCTGGGTGTATGCAGTCGGGGCGGCACGGGTTCTCATCTCCCCATGGCGCCCGCCAGTGATCGCGTGACACGAGGTTCGGACGCGTAAGCGTCTGAGCTAATTTCGACCGCGGTGAGACACCGTAATGAAGAGTTGAGAAGAAAGGGAGTGGGGGTGGCGTGGACCATTACATAAATATTTACTACAGGCCTTTGGCTAGACCAGTACGTTAACAACAAACAATACACATCTATTCGTGTATGGCAGACAGATTGCCGCGTGCGCCGCCGAAGCCGAGCCTGAGCGAGAAAGAGGACCGACCGAAATTCACGTACAGTCACAGATCGTACAGTCATCATTTCTTCGTGGTGAAGGCTCGGTGCGCTTCAATCATCTCCTTTTGGACGCTGGGCAAGACGGGGGCGTGCCGGAGGTACTCCATCGTGAATTCACCCTTGCCTGACAGGGGGCGAAGAGTTTGAATCCAGGAATCAGCAGTTGGACTCGAGTTGCTCGACCTCGAGTATTCTCTGATCGGCAGCTTACCTTGTGTCATGCCACGAAGTTGGGATGCATCTGAGAACAAAGGAAAAAGCACGTCCAAGTAAGTCATGTGCCACTGCGCTTCCACCTCCCGTCTCCCGATCAGCCAAACTCACATCCAAACATGTCGTTCAATGCCACCTCGGCTGAAAGCGTGAACTCTTCATCGCGCATCTCGGTATCGGCGATCGTACCCCGACGCTGGTTGATACCGCCAATGACGGTACCTTGGAACTCGATAGGTGCAACAATCTCGACCTTCATCACGGGCTCGAGCACGACTGGTCGACCTTTGGGGAAAGCCTCGCGGAACGCTCCCTGGGCAGCCAGTCGGAAGGCAAGTTCGGACGAATCGACTTGATGCGCCGCACCATCCTCAAGCACGAACTTGCAACCGCTGATGGGGTGGCCGGTCAAGATACCTCGGTCGAGTGCATCATTGAAACCCTTCTCGACAGCGGGGATGTAGGCCGCAGGGATGTTGCCACCGATGACACTGCTCTCGAAGGCCGTGTCCTTGCCAGTCACTTCATCCATCTCCATGGGCTCGATGCGGCCGACGACTTTACCATATTGACCAGCACCACCCGATTGTTTCTTGTGCGTATACGCGAAGGAAACCGGCTCCTGGATCGCTTCTCGGAACGCGACTCGCGGCTTACCCGTGACGCACTCGACGTTGTACTCGCGACGCATACGCTCGACGTAGATGTCGAGATGCAGTTCACCCATGCCTGAGATGATCGTCTCCTGTGACTCGGCGTCGACGTGAACCCTAAATGTCGGGTCTTCCTTCTGGAATCGGTTCAGTGCTCGCGAAAAGTTGGGCGTCTCCTGCCCCTTGGGTCGAATGGCGAGCGAGATGACGGGCTCGGGTACAAACATCGAGGTCTGATAGAGCACCAAAGGCAACATCAGCGCCAAACCAACTGAGTTTCACAATCAAGGGACTCACCATCGAGTAGCCTCCGCCACCGGGCGTATCTGAGAACGTATCGCCACTCGAGCATTCGACACCAAACATGGCGCAAATCTCACCCGCTCCAATGCTGTCGACGTCCTCCATCTCATCCGAGTGCATGCGCACCAACCGCGGCACCTTGACCTTCTTCCCCGTGCGCACGTTCGTGATCGTTCCACCCCTCTGCAATCGACCCTGGTACACGCGAATGTAGGTCAATTGCCCGTAACGCCCTTCTTCGAGCTTGAACGCGAGCGAGACGAGCGGTGCTTCGGCCGTCGGGGTCAGGGTTTGCGGTGGGTCGTTGGGGGAGGCGACGGACAGAGCCAAAGCCGGCGATTCCTCGGGTGTGGGCAAGTACAAGCAGACACCATCCAAGACGGCCTGGACCGACTTGTTCGCCAGAGCAGACCCTACGAACACGGGTGAGAACTTGAGCGCGACGGTCGCACGACGGATAGCATCGGCCAACTCGCTACTCGAGATCTCCCTCTCTTCGAGCCAGGCATCGGCAATCTCATCGTCGACTTCGGCAAGGGTCTCAACCAACTCGGCCCGTTTAGCCTGAGCAACTTCCATAAATTCGGTCGGGATTTCATCTGCTCGGATGTTCATCCCCTTCTCGCCCTCGTTGTAGATGGCTTTCCACTTGACGAGATCGATGACGCCGTTGAAGTTGCCTTCCTCGCCCATCTGGATGTTGACCATCGCGGCCTTGATGCGCAACTTGTTGCGGATCTGGTTCAACACACGTTCCGGGTTGGCACCTGCTCGGTCCATCTTGTTGATGAAAGACAAGCGAGGGACATTGTAGCGGCGCATCTGTCGGTCAACGGTAATCGTTTGCGACTGCGCAAAATGAAGTAAGCCCATGGAAAATAAGTTATGTCAGTAATCCATCAATATCGGTCTAATCCTGCTATTCAGATTCACCTGGACTCCAGAAACGGCACACAGCACCAAGACGGCACCGTCCAAGACTCGCAAAGCTCGCTCGACCTCGATCGTGAAGTCGACGTGACCTGTCGGCAACTCGGAAAGGTTCAGTCTTGGATCACAGATCGGAGCGCTATCAAAGCCAGTCAGGCCCACCAGGTGTATCAATAATGTTGATGCTATAGTTGCCCTCCTGACCTGGGATCGGACTCTGCTTGACATCCCAATCCGCAAACGTCGCAGCCGACTGAATCGTAATGCCTTTCTCCCTTTCCAGTTCCATCGAGTCCATTTTGGCACCAACAGCATCGCGCCCTCGAACTTCGTGGATACTCGCAATTCGGCCGGTGTAGAAGAGGATTCGTTCTGTGAGGGTCGTCTTGCCCGAGTCGATGCTGCACACGGGTAAGGAGAAATTCGCCGAGACGGGAAGAAATTATTCGGTCGATGCACAGGAGATCGGAAGAATCAGTGCTGTATCACGTCGTCACTTCGGCACTAACTGCCGATCGTGCTTACTGTGCACTGATGCCGACATTCCTCAGCCTGGTCAGCCTCTTTGAATCGGCCGGAGTGACCTTGTAGATCGGAGCGAGAGGAACGACGACCGCCGGTTTGGCCGGTTCACCTTCCACAGCCTCAGCCTCGGCATCGAACGTCCTTGTCGAAGCGTGGAAAGTTCTAACGGGGGTAAAAAAGATGCTCCAAGCTTTGGAAGCGGTCCACGTCGGTGTTGCGAGACGGACGGAAGGGACAATTCGGCACGTGCAGGGTGCGACGGAGCGCTGGCGAAGCGGAGCTGCCAGAGCCGAGAGACGAGTGCGATGCACTACCAGAGAGAAGAAGAAAATTAATAAAAAAAGCCACTCGAGAAAGATGCGCTTAAGGCCGCACTCACTGGCCAGAGTCAAGGCACCTAACCTGGCGAACGGGTGCGCGACGGACAGGGGGGTCGGCGAACGAAGGCTGCAGCGGTGTCGAAGGAGAGAGTTTGAATGTGTTCCAAGTCGCAACCCGTCTATAGATGTTTCGATCCAATAAGTTCCGTTCGAACCGCTGGAAAGATGGACAAGACGAATTCGAGATGCCCGGTCGGCGTGTGAAGTGCAGTCGGGCAACATCGCTCGATCCTGCCTTGCGAAGTCGATTTGAGCTCGGACCTACCCCGAGCGCTGAGCTATGGCGCGTCTCGCGCCTTCTGCTCATTGCTTTCCACGGACGCTCAGGTATGCAAGACCGAACCCTGTAGTATATTGAACAGAAAGAAGAGCCAAATCTTGAAAAAGCCAAATGCGAGAAAAAATAAGGTGAAACAGAACTAGACTCATAGTCATGCAAGGTGGTGGAAATGCTAAAACCGGGAAAAGGGGTAAATTGCTGAAGCAAAGAAAAACGGGGTAAGATAAAGTACAAGCGGGTCCAACGTCTAGCATCATATCTGTTCAAGCGAATATATTTGTATGCATTTTCTCGGCAGCGCCATCGTCACCTTTCGTAGTCGTCGACGGTGTCGATCCCGTCTTGCCAATCATCGACAAGAGCTTGTCGACCGTCGCCCGATCGAGTTGCACCGTGCCTCCCGCTCCGCCCGCCAGAAGGGCCTTGATCGCTTCTTCATTGTCGGTGCCTGAAGAGCCTTCACCCAGGTTCGAAACGAGGTTCGAGGCCATGAGCTTACTCGAAGTCGCCTCGGTGTCCGCACTACTCATGATCGCGTCCTCCGCACCCGAGGCAGGGCTTTCGTCGATGTACCCTTCCCCATCGGGGGTGATGCACGAACCAAACTCTGACGGCGTCGGCCCAGCTTCGGAAGGGAGCGCAGGAGGAGAAGAGGGGGGCAACGAGCCAAAGTCGAAATCGGCGTCCGAGGTCGTCGTCGAGATGTGAGGTTGGAGGTGCTTGGCTGCGGCAGGGTGATGCGGCCGCCTACTGACAGCGTCTCCGCCCGATGCCCCTCTCGACGTCACGATCCTGGTAACCGTCGACGTCGATGCTATGTTGGACGTGAAGGCATCGAGCGTCATCGTCACATCGTCGTGCTGCCCAAAGCTCGCCGGGGTCCAAGATTCGGGTTCGCTCAAAGGGGTGTCACCATTCGATACAGTGTTGAAGGCGAGGGCTGGCACAAGACCGTCCAAGAACGAGTCGACGATGGAAGGTGCTGGTCGACCACATGAGGCAGGAGCTTTGCCCTTGGAACCAGGTGTAGCAGAGCTCGTTCGAGGCTGGACACAAGGGCTCGAGGGCGTAGGCGACGACGGCGCGGTCAAGGCATTGGACGAGAGGCGCGTGTTAAAGTCGCGTCGAAGTGAGGTCAGAACAAAGTCGAATGGATCGGCGTCGGTTGTCGGCGCGTCGGTTCGAAAGGCATTGCTCGTTGCGTACGAAGGAGGAAGGAGAGCCGGATCGATCATCGCGCAAGGGTCGGTCGGGGAGGGACCGTCATTGAGTGCCATGGCCATCGCCGACAGCGACCCCGGACGCTCATTCTCCTTCTCTTGGTCGCCATCCAACGAGCTCAGGTACATGCTCAGAGCGCGATCGAGCGTGCCCTCCTCGTCATCATCCTGGTCCGCGGCCAAGTGCTGCTTCAACGTGTCCTTGAGCAACGAAGCGTCGTCGGTCAGCGCATTCATGCCCGACATGCCTACAGCGCTGGTCAAGCCAGCGTTGAACGAGTCGAGGTCGATGTTGGTGTCGTTCAGGATGCGGTCGAGCGCCGTTCCAGGGCTGGCGGTGAGAAGGTAAGCAGGTATGTTGCGAGACGAGGGCCGCTCAGGTGATGGGCTGTGGTGGCCGACGCCGAAGATGGAGGTAAAGTTGGATGAGGTCGACACGCCGCGTCCTTCGCCATCGCTTTCGTACCCGCTCCTCAAACCTGCAGCCGAGAGGCTGAGGTGAGGATGATGGCTCGCTCGTGTCGGCGACGTCGCAGCGAATCCAAAGGGGTTCGATGAACCTCCGCTGCGGTGGCTTGAACCTCGCAGACGCGCAGCCGAATGGTGGCGCTGCGGCGAGGTGAACGAATGCGCTCCAAAGTATCCAAAGGACCCGCCCGGGGTGTGTCGCGGACCGATGACCTTGCTCGGGCTCGGGGGTGCGACCATACCCAGGCCACGAGCCGCTCCCTTCTTGGTCGTCTTGACCTTCTTCAGATCGGATTCACAAGCCGCCGTCAATCGGCCTTGCAACGGTTTCCCCCCTCTTCGAGCGGGAGCGCCGGCCGTGCTTGTCGAGGCTTTGGCATTACCATCTTGAGCGGCACGCGCAGGCGACGTGCGCTCACCCTTGGTGCGATGACGACCATACTTGTTGTAGTGGGCACCACAGGCGTTACAGCACGTGACGCGCGTCCCACCGGATTGGTGGCTTTCTTGCCAGACCGTGCTCTTCTTGCGCTTGCAATTGAAACAACCTCCTGTCGCGTCGGCGGGGTTCGATCGCCCTTTGGCGCCGTCGGCAAGAGGGGCTTGGTCCGGAATGGGGGTGAAAGCTTCGACCGACTTGCCCTTCAACGACTGCTCCCCAGGTTCCGTTGTCGAGGTTTCTTCGCCGACCTGACTATTGCCTTGTTTCGATTGACGGACCGCCGCTGCCGCGCCGGCTTGCTCGGACGGGACCCGGACGCCGTAGTACTGCGCAAGCGTGCGAATCGCGGGCAATAACTGACGGGCTTCTTCAGACTCGATGGATGCGGCGGTGGGCGAAGTCGAAGAAGCGGTGAGCGAAGGTAAGAGTTGCGCCAGCAACGCAGCAATGCGCGGATCGTCGACCAGGTTCGTCGTTGAGGATGCTGTCGTCGGCGTGGTCAAGGCCTCTGTGCCATTGAATGTTGATGATGCGACCAATGGCGATGACAAGGCGGTAGAAAGGCCCAGTGAAGGAGGCAGTACAGTGATCTGCGGGCGACCCGAATCGCGTGGCCTCTTCCGTTTGACGGGATCCCCTAATGGCGGAGCACCCCGGCTGACCATTCGGGCCGCCATTTGACGCGCAGCTTGCCCCGACAGCATTTGCTCGCGTCGACGCGGCGGGAACGAAGCCCGATCGGACGAGTCGTGGGGTTGCGCAGGATTGGCGAATGACCTCAGTGACGTCAGAAATTGCATCTGGGTGAAGGATGGTCTCTGCGGGGAACGACGCGATGTTCAAGTTGAGGCGTCAGCATCGCGGGACTTGCAACTTCGATCCCTCGTGAATTGACGCGTCTCGGGAAGCAGGTCACGTGATGACCTCCCGCCCACCGAATGTCCACGACGGACTCACCTCGACAAGTTGTAGCCACACTTCGAGTGTTTCGTGCATAGTCTCCTCATCATCACTACTCTCATATTCTTCGTCGTTAATCACGAGTCCATCATACCCTTTGCGCTTCTTGGTCCGTCGTCGAGCCGCTTGTCGCTCGTCCGGCACCACCCGTCCGCACACCCATGTTGTCCCCTCCCGCTTCTCGGCGAGGTTCCACGACAGCATGCCTTTGCCCTCCATCAGGCCTTGACCGTTGACAGCCGAGGATGACGAGTTGGACGCAGCAGCAGCCAATGATGATTCATAAGGGTCGAGGCTCGAGACGGCGTAGTCCTTTGAGGGATCTGTCACCAGTTCGGGCCTGTACGTTGAATGAAGGGCAAACGGGTCAGTGTTTTCAGTCTTTGTTCACCATCAATAAATGAGATTCAACCCACCTCGAGATGCAGATCGCGCTCAAACAGGTCTTGAGCGTCAATCGCCCATACTCGATCACGCCCTCGTCGAGCTGCGCTTCAGTCGGTTTGGGTCCGAGCAATTGCACCCACACCGGAGTCTGCAGTCGCGCGATGCACGTATAACTCTGTTGCTGAGGGACCGGGAACGGCGATGGAGCTAATACCGAGGATGATGACTGAGCGGCGGTCGGTGCGCTCGTTGCTGCAGGCAAGGACGCGAGCGCGGGGTCGAGAGGGAAACCCAGGGGTGACTCCGCAGGGGTCGATGCCGGGGCGGGAGCTGGTGAGGGTATCGGCGCTGGCGAGTTGTGATGGTTGCCGCTGCTGCTAGAGTTGTTGGGACGTGGTGTATTGAGCGAGTAAAACACTTTGACTGTATTGTCAGGCATGCGAGGGAGAGCGTGAGCGAGCAGGCGCGCGTCAGTCTCCGTCAGGGGTTCAACGCGCCAGAGCGTCGGACAGGCAAGCTCGGGACTGACCCATCATTTCTCGACCTCGGCCGTGCTTCTTCTTTTTGAGCTTGTGGACAGATGGATCCCCCAACGCATCAGAGGCCGTGGTGTTGGTCATGGAAGGGGCTGCGGATGCGTTTGCGATCGAAGCGGAAGTCGACGCGATTGGCGGTGGGTCCATCGCCGTCGTCATCTCGAATCGAGTCGGGCAAAGAAACTACCGCCGGAACCAGGCCGCGGCTGTCGTCGAGTTGCGAGGTGCGAAAGAGCCGAGTCGATCCGTGTTGGGCAAGGATGGATTGGGGACTGTTGTTGGAACTCAGATTGGGGTTGCGCCGTAGTGTAGGCTGCGCTGGTCGTCTACGTTGAACGTTGAACGAGGAGAAGGATCTCTGTTGGACGCGTCGGCCGATCGAGTCGAGTTCGGCGTCACGGCTCGGGACAGCAATAGTCGGGTCTGGCGTAGCGAATCCAATTTAAAGGCAGAAACAGGGTCAGCCACGTTATCACGAGTGCATCCGAAGCCAATGCGTGTCCGAGCTTGTCCGGGCGAAGGGCACTTAAGATGTTGGGCATCTCGTCTTGTCCCGTCCCGTCTCGCCGCGCCGCGTCGCTGCTATCCCGTCGTCAGGCGCTCGACGGCGCGTGTCTACAGCGCCACCCACATGGACATAGTGCAGGGCCCTCAACATCTTGGGTCCAACTCCATCACAAGAAAACACTCCACGGATCCTAGGTGGTGATGGTCGCACCGAAAAGCAGAGAAGGTGGCACTGACCGGGTTGTGTCGTCCTCGAGATGGAGGAGTGGATCACACGACGAGGTCGACCACACTCCGCGAGCGATCGAGCCGGTGGAGTGGGTGGAAGGAAGGAGAGGAGGGAAGATCCGGACAGCGCAAGCGCAGACGAGCCAAGCTAACGGAGATGAATGTCGAGGGAGAATGGGCGAAGGTGACGAGAAGCCGTCACGAGAGAGAGGCGAGGCGAGAGCGAGGACGTGATTGACGACGACGACTGGACGACAGCGACGACGACAAAGTCAGCCAGCCAGAGTGCTCCAAAGTCCAAAACGGCCTGGGCTCTCGACCGCGCGCCTCACGGGCGAAAGCGCGGGCTGACGGCGCGCCGTCGTGCGCGCCGCGTCGCGACAGGTTTTTATTTATTCTATCTAATAGATTTAAATAACAGCATAATTGTATTAAGGCCTAGACAGGCCCAAAAGGGCGATCACTGCACTGAAATACAAGCTAACCGACCGCCACGCGATAATAGTGCACCAGTTCCAAATTACCAAATTTGTACCGGTAGTCCGTCACATGCACTTCATCACCCAGAACAACATGACGCTCTCGACTTTGACGAGGTGAAAATACGCTATGTTCTAGTTTCATCTGCTTGCAGCAAAGTTCCGTTGATCCTCTGACGCAAAAGTTGAAAATGCAACGTACGTATGACCACAGCTCAAAGATGACGAGAAGAAAGACATGGTAATTGCAACTGAAAGTAAGCTCCAGAACGATAAAATTAGAATAGAAAGTGTAGAGACCTCAAGTCACGACCGCACCCCTCATCCATTTAAGCGCCTCGCCCCACCCCACGTCCCGGATCATGAAACCTCGCTCAGCATTCACAGGATAATGAAATCCCGACATGGCTTTGAAACGCAGAGGTTCTCTCCAATGGGAACGCTTCGCCCCTAGAAGAGGCTGTGGATGCGACGAAACTACATGGACGAAAAGAGGCAAGACGGATCGCACACCCCTCTCCCCCCGACAAAAGCGGAAGAGTCGTTCAAGGACGAACGCAAGTACCCATCGAACAACGACACATGAAGAATCGAAGTCGAATCACTCTGGCAAACGGGAACGGCGCCGAGGACACGTCATCGATCAAAAGATCGAGAAAGACCCAAGAAGCAACTGCGGGCACGAAGAGGAAAAAAAGCGAGCGTGCGAAGGGCGTCGTAGGACAAGTGATGTCAGCTGACTGTGGCCATGGGAACTAAGCATGACGTATGATACGGGAGACTGACCTTTAATGTTCGCCATGAAACCACTCATCACCGCGCCCGTCTGACGGGGTACGGCAAGGAGTGGTCCACACTAATGCGGAAAGAGCCCAAGAGGCGAGTGCGCGCGTCTGCTCCAGGTCGTTCTCAGCCGGCAGCTCCGACTCAGCGACTGCCAGGTTCTGACTTGCACATCATCTACTTCGGAGACAGCCGATCAATAAGGCCAATAGGATGAAAGCGAATTGACTACATATCATGAAAAAAAGAAAAAGAAAAAACCGAAACAGGCAACCCAAAACCTAAAGACTACCGAAATCACCCCTGACCGCCTCGGCCCTCTGGCAACGAAGCCAACCCCGAAGGTGGAGGCATCGCGGCCCTCCTCGTCCTGTTCAACTCCGGCACAGGAGGCGCCGGTGATCCCGGCACGGGACTCGAAACCGCCGCCCCACTTCCCCCTCCACTTGTCGCATCCTTCTTCGCTGCGCTTGGTTTGCGGAAGCACAAGAACTGCAGCGCCGTCGCACGTCGACTGGCAACCAACGTTCGTTTCAGTCCTTCCAACTCCTTTTGCAGTTCTTGCGCGCTGTCTGGTGTCGGACGACGGTAGTAGGATTGCGAAATGGTCTTGTAGATAGACTGAAGCGTCGAATCTGCCAGGGGCGAAACGTGTTGGGAAAGGGTCTGGTGCATGAACTCGATCTCGAGTGTCGCCTGAACAAAGTGGCAGCATGTTCCAGGTCAGATTTGATCACAGTACAACATAGAGTGACACGGAATGAAGCTCGTCTACTGACCTGTAACATTCCTCCCATACCAAAGCGCTCGACCTTGCCAAACGCATCGAGAGCGACATTCGCCAACTCCTCGACCAGACTGCCTAAGGTTCTCGCCACCAAAGGCCTCGCCGTCGCCGAGACTTGAGCATGCACCAACACCAAACTCAACAACGCATCGTAGATGAACGGGTGCACCTCTGTGGGCTTGGCCGCCTCAAACCAATCGACCGTACCACCCAATACACCTTTCCTCAGGATCTTGGCGACATCGGCCGACTTGCGTTTGACGTAGTCGTCGAACAGGATCTTGTCGAGTTGCTCGGTCACGTCCATGAGCATTTGGACGTCGGCTTCCATGTCGATCTTGAACGCCGATTGGAACTGATTGATAATGCGTGGGATCGAGGTTTCACGGAGATGCGTCAGGTTCGACACCGTGAGCAGCACTCGGATATCCTATGTGGTGCCAACAATGGGGTTCATATCAGTTTAACAGGGCCTCCATGGCTCTCAGATAGAGATGGATGGTACTTACGACATTCCGGATATCGACCTCCTTGGGTCGCCCATCCTCGCCCGTTGTGACCAATGTCCTCGCCGTGGGATTCGTTCCTTTCTTCGACCCCGGCGCAGGACTCGCGAAGATGTGTTCCGGATCCGAGAAAGCGACATGCACCAACCCGTCCAAAAATGCATACAATCCATCGAGGAACGCAGCTTGGATCTTCTTCACGAACTCGGTGGGGAGGTTGACGTCGGAGCGTGACCGTGAACTCGGCTGGCTGCTCGGGTTCGACGATGCGTTCGGCCCCATCAAGGCTTGTGCCCGTTCCTCCGTCCCACCGGCGATCCGATAGGTCGAGATGACGCAGAAGCGTTGGAAAGCCGCGACTTGCCGCAGGTACGCCGTAGTGAAGGGTTCGTCCGGATCAGGGTGCCACGTCTCAAGTCGGAAGAACACCTTAGCATCTAGGTAACGGAAGCCTCATGGTCAGTTTCGACCGTTGAGAGTTTCAGCCAAGCCATTCCGATTGAACTTACCGCGTACCCAACTCGAGCAGATTGCTTCTTCGAATCTCCATCTCGAGGTTCCAACCAGCTCCTTAAGACTCTGACTAGCCTCACCAGCCAGCTCGAGTGCGGTCAGGTCACTCGCACAGTCGATAATCTCATGCAGCGTCCTCAGTAGCCAATGGCAGTTGGAGGTCGCGTTTGCATTCGGTGGTACGAAGGAGGGGAGGGGAGAGACGGCGTTAGGATCGGCGGGGTCGGGCAGCATTGGGGGTGATGCGCCGGCAGAGGAAAGACTGAAGAAGGTCGAGAGCAGGGATACGTAGAGGGTGACAATGTCTTGAGACATGACTCGGCATTGCGTCGGTGAACGCCGTACGCCCGGGTTCAATGACGAGTTGGACGACACCCTCTGCTTGGGGAAACAGAAGACCTCGTCAGATTGCGATACACTTTCGAAACCAACCGCCGGAGACTATCCAACCTTTCGGTATTTGCCCTCCATGTAGCCTTTGGCGACCTTCCAGAAACTCGGCAGGTTCTGGAGGATGACCTCGTTGAGATGGCGAACGAGATCGTAAATCAACCGCCACACGTCGTTTCCGGCCGCATTTTCTGCAGACGCAAGGAGATATCAGTCCTTCTTCCGAGATGGGTGAGGATGTGAACCCGACTAACCACGAACGCCTTCCCCGTCGAGCGCCTCAAGATTGGCGACACACGTCCTCAAGTCGGCTGCGCTCTTGCGGTCCCAGTCGGCTGCGCTCATCTCATCAGTGGCATTATCCATCGCAATCCGTATCCTCGATGTCGAAGCTTCGGCCGATGTCCTCAACAATTGCAGAATGTGCCGGTGTTGAGTATCGAAGAAAATCCACACCGGGTCGTCCGTTGGATCGAGCTCCAGAAGAATGCTGTGGGCCTTACCAACGTGAGCTTCGATACTCGCACAATCTGTTAAGCGTTCAGGGCCTACACGATGGTCTTTTCTACCTCATCCAGTCCTCGCCTCGTGTTCCTCAACCGCTTCCCCAGGGTCGCGCGCAAGTCACCGATGATCTTTTCGACTTGACCCCACACCTGTGCAAAGATGAGGGCCCGATGAGATTCGAAAATGGTCGAGTCGGGTGCGTTGTTGCGTACCTTGTCATAGATCCTCTTCTGCTGCTGTTGCTGTTGAGGCGTAGTCGCCACAGGAAGGCCGAGCAACTGTGCCGGTCGACTCGCAAGGATATGCCTCCCGTGCTTGTAAGCCTGCAAAGCCACTTCGTATCTTCCATCCTCCACCGCTTCTCCCAGTATTGTGGGTAGATTGAAGAAGAATTTGCTTCGCTCAAAGACGCCGAGGGTTGATTTCAGTCGCTCGGCTTTGGTCCGGGCATCGAGGATGGGTTGGAAGACGTTATCGGCTCGCGTCGATGCGACTATCGTTAAGCGGATAAAGAGTGCGGGAATCAAGAAGCATTCTCGGACCAGCTTGCAGCCATTCAGGCCTCACCTTTGAGGGTTTCTCGGATTTGTTTGACTCCATGATCGGCGTCAGCGGCAAGAGGTCCCCGAGGCTGTCGCATTTCCTCGTGAACCGCTGGTGAGTTCCACACGGATAGTGATGATTAGTGAGGACTTCAGCTATGAATGTTTCATCGGCGACTCACTCTCTGTGGCAGCCTTTACAGAGACGAACCGATCCCACTCGGCCTGGACCAAGAGCTTGAGAGCCCCACTCCTCTGCTCGAGGCTGTCCTTGAGCCTATCCCTGCCCTTGTTGAGGTCATTGAAGGTTGCATTAGGGTGTACGGTCGAGAGGAACACCTTGGGGTCGAACGTCTTGGAATGCAGCAGCACGGCGGAGCGCAAGTCGGTGGGCAGATTCGGGTTGGAGGCCAAGACCCCGCCTCGCATGAGCCCAAGCGGATCCTGCTCATCCCCTTTGGTCGCTGCGGCTGCGGTGGTGGGTTGACCTGTCTCCGAAAAGGCCCCGTCCACTGCTTCCACGTCTTGCCATTCGTTCTGGTTGAAATAAAGGTGGAATCAGACCAGCCGAGCGTGACGGGCAGCGCAAGCGCACGGAGGGAGGCGCGTCAGTTCGTGTGGGGGAAGGCGGAGGGAGCCTCCGCATCTCTCCTCGGTAGTAGGCGGCGGGATGGCCTACAGGTGCCAGGGTTGTGAGACCGTATAATGAGAGCACTGCGAAGTAGGCCAGGGCAATGATCAGCTTCGGAAACCCTCTGTCGGGCCGCGTGAAGATGAGCTTCCACTTGTGCGCTGGCTCTCGACGTGGAGCGCAACGTACTGGCTTGTTCATCGTTCTGCCACGCCAGATCGCCGTGATTGAGCTTGTCAAAGTCGTCAAAGTCGTTCCCGTTGTCTTTTCCCTGCCCATTCCTGCTCGGTCTCCTCGACGACGGAGACGGATTGTTGCTGTTCTTGTTGGACGGGCGCCGCGAGTGGAGGTCGGTCATCGACGGCCGTTGCTGCGATCTCGGCTCGAGCGACGGGCGGCCAGCGCCTGGTCGTAACTGCGGGATGCCACCTACTCCGTGTCCCTGCATCGCAGTTCGTTGTTGGACCAACGACACGCAAGCTTATAACCTGGGTTGAGCCGCTCGGTCGGAGTAAGGAAGCAGGCAAGTCCGAAGGTCAACGGCGCGACACCCGCCGGGCTGCTCCTCCGGTCTGGATCAGGCTGGATATTGGCGAAATTAAGCCTTGAAAGTACTTTTCCTGGGTCAGGCTTCAGAACCATGAGAACCTGCCTCAAACAAAATCGATGAAAATCATGTCGCGTAGGCGGGCATATATCCAACCATTCCGACCATTCGCCTCGGCACGCACTGGCGACGATAACGCGCATTCACCATGCGGCTCCCGCTCCTTTCACGACGTCACACTGCACTCGCGCCGCAACAGAACCGACTCGAGGCACCCTGTCCACGCCAGCCCCCGGCACTGCACTTGTTCGGCCAGCAGGATGGCCGAATCTAATGCCTCGGCACCATCGTCAGGTGTAGAAGCTTCGTCGAGTTCCAACCTCAAGCGACGTCGCCGACCGAAGGCGCCTGAACGATTGCCTTCGGCCGTGCCTCTCAATCCCGGGACAGGGGGCCCCCGGACCGCGATGCGATCGACCTCGTCCTCGTCGGTACAACGCGTCCCGTTGCTCAGTCGTAGTCTGTCGATGAAGATCGGGGACCAACCGGTGAACCCGCAGATTGAACTCGACCCGAACACGGGCAAGATGAAGCTCTCAGTCGTCAATACGCCCTGGCAAGAGTTCGGCGATATCGACCTGTCCGACTCGTTCCTCAAGGCGATACACGAGGGACCTTTTGAGCCCAAAAACAAAGTTTCGTGGTGGAGAAAGCGTAGGACCGTATTCATCGTCGGTGGCATATTAGGCATACTATCGGGGTCAGTGCCTACTTCACAGTCACCTCCCCGAGACGGAACGAGAGCGATGATGAGCATGAACGGCGGCCTCCCTTGTTTTCCGCTCAGCTTTCAACACCCGAAAGCTGACTTGAGAGCTTTACTACTGTAGATGGCTCTTGACGGAAGGGGACCCTCTCTCAGGACTCGCAAACCTCGACTTTGGCGACGGCATGTCCAAGTTTGACCTGCAAAACCTGATGTCCGAACTGCCCTCACTCACGAGTCTCAACGTGACCGACATGTTCACACCGGGGAGGGAGTGGCTCAACGCTCGTGCGACCAATTTCGTTGTCGGCAGGGAAGCTGCTGAGCGCGGTCTGGAGAAGAAGCATGCTGTATGTATGGTCCTGACCGAACTGATTGAGAGAGAGGAGAGCCCGAGAGAAGTTTCGAACCTTGCAGCTGACACTTCCGTCATCCTGCTCTCCTCCACCTTCAAATCACTCCATATCTAGGTTATTATTATCCCTGGTATCAGTAAGTCATGCGACTGCGCTAGACCGGTGGATGAGCTTGTCACTGACCCTGATCAGTTCCGCACTCCAGTCTCGTCGGGTCTGGAATCGTGGTCAACGACCCCCGAGGCTGCCCCGTGGTTCCGCAAGCGTATCTGGGCTTCAACGACGATGATCCGCGCCTTGATCACTTCCAAGGACACCTGGGTCAAGGCCATGTCCTTGGACGAGCATACTGGTCTTGATCCGATCGGGTACAAGGTCCGAGCCGCTCAAGGTCTTGACGCCGCGACGGCTTTCATGCCAGGGTATTGGATCTGGCAAAAAGTCATCGAAAATCTTGCAGTGATCAGCTATGATCATAATGACTTGCATCTGATGTCTTGTGGGTTTGGTCGTGTTGATTGGTCGAAGTCTGATGAATTACCTAGGAGCTGAGAGTTCCTCATATCCACACAGACGATTGGCGCCTCTCTTACTATAACTTGGAAGTGCGAGACCAGTACTTCTCCCGTCTCAAGTCCCAGATCGACTACAATCTCGCGATCGGAGGAAAGAAGACGGCATTGCTCTCTCATTCGATGGGATCTCTTGTTGTTCTGGTACCTTCGAGATTTCCTGAGCTGGTGTCTCGGCATGCGTCAACTAATGTTGATCCGTTCCCCCCTCTTTGCGCCCCTCTTTGCGCGCAGTGGTTCATGAAGTGGGCCGAGCATCCGGGGTATGGAAAAGGGGGGCCGACATGGGTCGAGGAACACATTTCTGATTGGGTGAGTAGCATTGCGCCCATCTGAGCGAGCGAAAATAGACGAATCTGATCCTCTCCCTTCACCACAGATCAACATTGCCGGAACCATGCTCGGAGTCCCCAAGGCGATGTCAGCTTTACTATCCGGTGAAATGCGCGACACGGTCGAACTCAACGGCGCAGCGGTCTACTTGCTCGAAAAGTACTTCTCGCGTCAAGAGCGCGCCAAGTTGTTCCGTTCTTGGGCTGGAGCGGCTTCGATGATGCTCAAGGGTGGCAATGCGATCTGGGGCGATCAACATTCCGCTCCGGACGACCACACAAACGCGACGTTGACTGCGGGAACACTCTAGTCAGTTGCTTTCACAACCTCTTCTCTCGGGCCCAGAAAAGCCGTTACTGAAACTATGAGCCCCCTGTTTCGACAGCTACTTCAAGCCGGAGACCCAAGAAGGCAACACCGACATCACCCAAACGACGGCGAATCCCAACCTGACGATCGAAGAAGCGACGTCTTACATCCTCAACCACGTGCCATCGTCGTACCAGACGATGATCCATAACAACTTCTCGTTCGGATTCGAGAGTGATCCGGTGCAAATCAAGAAGAACGATGACGATCATCGCAAGTGGACGAACCCAGTGGAAGTGGCGCTGCCGAACGCTCCTAGTCTGTCGATCTACTGTCGTAAGCAATATCGTTCGGGCACTGCATGATCGAAACAAACTACTGACAAACTTCGAGCCTATCTGGTACCTCAGTATATGGCACAGGCAAAGAAACCGAGCGCGCCTACTTTTACCAACAAGGTGGCTACGAGCACGACGAATCACCCACGGTCGAAGAACCCGTCTGTACCGATCCGGATGCGGGATGTGGTGATATGGAACAAACACCTCGACCGCCGCTTGACATGCCTTTGTCGAGAAGGGTGTGGATCGATCCTTCGGTCACGCTCGACGGGGAGTCGATCCCGAAAGTCAGGAGTGGTGTCGTCTTGTAAGTTCAGGTGCTGAAAAGGTCCGTGCGCCCCTTCCGAGAATCTGATGGGACCCAACTCTACTCGTTGCGACAGCAACGATGGCGATGGCACTGTGTCGCTACTTTCTCTCGGGTCAATGTGCGCGAAAGGATGGAAGGTGAGTTGCTTCTCGAATCACGGGCAGTCCAGAGCCAGTATTGACGCGCGTTGTCCTCTATTCCAAAGCTTCCTCATTACAACCCCGGCGGATCGAAAGTGATCACCCACGAGATTAAACACGAGCCGCTCGCCTTCGATCCTCGCGGAGGTCCAACCACAGCGGACCACGTCGACATCTTGGGTTCTTCCGAATTGAATGACGCCATCATGGAAGTCGTCAGTGGCAACGGCGAAAAGGTCAAGGATCAGTACTTCTCCGAGATCCGGTCCTTTGTCGAGAAGATCAAGTGGTAAGGGGTGCGATCAGCTAGACGGGCCGGGGCTGGGTCGACGAGGATGGATTGGCTAGTCGTAATGAATGTTGGACATGTCATCATGGAGATTTATTGGCCGTGAAAGTAGTGAGGCATCTCGCGGGGAGGTAGATTGATTCTCAACTTGGAGTTAATCATTGGTCAAAGCAGGACTGACGCGCGCAATCTACAACACCAAACGAAGGGGAAACAGCAGTCTAGAACAAAGCGGAAGCACAGCAACTAAAGATATCAAGTTTACAGGGAAACATATTGAAGCACGCTTGGTTCAAGGACCCCAAGCCGGAAGAAGGAAGCGGACCCCTCGTGATGCACACCTCGCTGGGGCGAAAATTAATTACATTTTGGCCACTTGTCGGGCAAGGTCATTGGCGAAGGTCTTCATGAAGTGGAAGTCTTGCTTGTTGAGAATCCTATTGGCAAGTAGAGCGGAAACGTCAGTGGGAAGGCGGATAGAATGTGGCAATGCTGGCAAATAACTGACCTCCTCGGGTTTTCAGTGAAAGCGCCCAGAATGTAGCCGACATCATCGGTCGTCAAGATCTTGATCAACAGCCCACTCGAGAATTCGCCCTCGGCACCGGAGAAGTCAGGATCCGTGTACAAGAGCGCGCGTTGGTGCGAGGTCAGCGTCTCAAGATGGAGGTCGACATCGAACAGGGGGGCAGGAATCGGCAAGTTGTGGGAGGAAAGAAGGCGCATTGGCTTGTCACCAACGACGCGAGGCGCGGACGACTTGGGCAGATCGATGGCAGCAATATAGGTGAAGTCGATGTCGAGGGATTCAGCTATGATTTGCGACGAGAGGTCGAGCATGGATTTGATGTCGGGCGGGACGCGGGCAGCCGAAGCATGCACTCCCGAGCGTCCTCGTCGCCTGCCGAAGGTTGGGGTCATATCCGTGATGGCAAGATCAACCGAGCCACCGTCCGACGCGGTGTCGGCGAGGGAGCCGCGCTTGGATGCCAAAACGGAAGGCATGCCATTGCTAGAGCACTCCAAAGATCCAGATGAATCTGATCGCTCGACAGCTGCGAGAGGTGTCGCAGTGATGGTGTGCCCCCCATCCTCGGCCTGCAGCATGGCCGGAGACGTCGGAGGCGTTGACTGCTCCTCGACGGACGCGAGACTCGTCTTCTCGGAGACTCGTCGGACGAGCTTCGAGCGCCTCCAAGCCTCCCGCTTCGTCGCGAGTGTGCTAGCCCTCGAGGCCGATTTTTCCTGAGATGCCTTGAGGATCTCCTCGGCAGCAACCTCGGCCATCCTCTCCAGGTCCTGGCGATCCTCGTCTGAGAACGCGCCTCGTGGTTCCGAATCGATGACGCAGAAGATGCCGCACGGTTGTCGCTCCTCCGAGTCGCCAAGCGCCGATGGCAGCATGATCGGAGCTGCAGCGTAGAAACCCTTGGTGAACTGGACAAAGTCGTTCGAGGCAAAACGCCAGTCTTTGGCAATGTCAAGCACGACGAGCGGTTCCTTGGACTTCGTCACCGCCGCCTTGAGTATCGTGTGTGAGCAGATGGTGGCTGTGAGAGCAAATTGAGGGACGAATATGCCACAGGAGCGTTTGTCAGAATATGCTGCACGCTTGTTCCTCGCATTCACGATAACGAGCCGTCAGAACGAGCCGTCACTCACATTGACGGGGTAATTCTCTCGTGTTGAAACCTTCTTCGGCGAGGAAGACTTGAGAGCCTTGGTCCATGAGCGAAACTGTGCCGCCATTGGTGTTGAAACGCTTCTTGGCACTCTGCGCCAGCTTGAGCAGGGCCGGATGCATCGCTAAATCTTCTGGGTGTGGTGGGACAAGGCCGACGTCGCCATGGATCTCGTGCACGATCGGGCGGTCCCACGGTTGAGAGTCAAAATCATCACCCTCGGCATTTGGCTGGGCGCTTCTGTGGCTGTCGATTGCGGCAGCGAATTCGGTCTCTTTCTTCGATGTCTCGGGGGAGACGCCAACAGCACCACGCCTCTCGTAGGCCTTGTGGTTGAGCAAGTTGAGGTTGTCGACCGCCCGTTGGCGTGCGCCTTCGTCGGCCGGCAGCGGAGCTCGATATTGACCGGTCGGCGAGGCGTTCTCCGAGCCGATCCACAGATTGGTCGGCGGTGGTGGAGGATCATTGTAGTCTGTTGTAATCAAGAGCAATAAGTTCTCCTGAACTCGGGGAGCCGTTGTGCGGAAAGAGCCAGGCAGCCAAGAGCTTCCAGATATCGAAGGAGACCTCGGAGGCCGCGGAGGGACCGCGTCGGGGCCCGGAGCACTCAGCAGAAGCAGTCGGGCAAGCTCACCGATCAGACCCTGAAGTGAAGGCGGCGAAGCGAGGGGTTTCAGCAGCAGTTTCATGGCACTGGTAGTTAATGTTTTCGCTAGGGTGCAGAGACTAACCATTTGGTACGTCTTGTTCCATTCGAGCCATGTCTGAGGCAGCTCGCTCGCCGGGGAGGAGCTGTTGAGCAAAAAGCGTGGTGCGGCGAGCGAGGAGACAGAGCTCCGGTTCAGCGACGAGGCGTCGCTTACGCTCGAGGCGGAGGTCCCTCGGTACGAGGTGGTGTTGATCACGTCATGGATGGTCGGTAGTTCGTTGACGCTCGCGGCTTTGTTCTCGGATGAGTCGCGTCGAGTGAGCGACACACGACGAGCCACGGCGCCAAACGCCTTGCGTAGCCCGCCGCCCGCTCCTCCGCCGCTTCTGCTAACGCCGCTATTGCTCGCCGCGATGCTCCTGTGATCCAAGGTCCGGCTGGTGGGTCCCATAGCAGTCATCGCACAGACTGGTCAAGGTCGTAGATTGGTGTCAAGCTGTGCTGCCTTTTTCAAACCGATTCTGGTTGGTGCACGATCGTTGCTGGGGGTGAGGAAAGGAGGGGTCCCTGCAAGGAGATAAAGATGGGAATGGGACCTGGATCGAGACAGGCGTGAGGGCAGTGCGCAGCTGGGCAGTGGACAATTGGCTGTACATTGATTGGCGTTGGCTAATGAGCAAGGCCGGCCACAGACCAGGCCGTGAGATTTCGGCGCGATCTGATCAGCCGGCTGGACCGTTCGGCTTCCGTTCAATTAATTCATCGAGCCCCCGTGGCCGCGCGTCCAATGAAACGTTCTGGGCACACGCTCTGGAGCGGCGACGACCAGATTGAGGCCTGCCCAAAGTAGGCAGTAGGCACGTCGTCGGCGGGCTCAACGCTCATTCAAGCTAATAAGTGCATTGTCAACGTTTGCGAGGCGGTTGGCTTGGTTCAGCTAGTTCATTTTTAGTGGAAGCCACTGATCTATTCTCTCAAGTACCTATCTACTTACCTGCCTAGTAGCTGGGCTTTCCATGTGCTTGTATTCACGTTAACCTTGTCCGTTCGTGCGCCCCTTTAAAACCGTAAAGTTTTGCACAAACCGACCCTTTGAACCTAGGTAGGCACACCGAAGTGCAGTCGGCGGCGACTCACCTTCTCGTAGGAACCTTCCCCGGCGCATACAGGTGCCTCCGTCCGTGCCCCAGTCCAAGTAGGTGGCAGCAGCACACTCGATCGACCTGGAGGCGCGCTGGCAGAATATTCCGCATGCCTGCTTTGATTAGCCCAGAAACAGACAACATCTCTTGCACGACTATCTCCCTGAAAGGATTTTTTTTCTTATTGGCTACCACCCCGACATGCAAGCAGCGAGTTCTTAGTCGAGTCTGATGCATGCGCCAGCGCAGGACCATGCGTGCCGACGCCAGCTGCAGATCAGATTCGGCCGAAGATTCGGCCGACGGTCTTTTGCTCGAGTATCACCAGGTTCCGCCTGTAGACACGAATCCCCAGCTACCTAGGTAAGTATGGACGTAAGCAGGTAGGCACGGTGTCCGCCCATTCACTAGAACACATTCAGGGCCCAAGACTTGTTGAGGTGAGAGTGAGCGTGGTCAAGCAAGACCTGATGCCGAGCCTCGAGAAGGCGCCAAAACCTTCCCAAAACGGCGGATGCCGGCGCGGCTGCGTGCGCCGACGACTCGCACATGATCGCCCGATTGTGATTTCGGCAGGTTGGAGGTACCTATAGGGAACTTAGAGACCTTGAGGAAATCACTCCCTGATTAGGAAAGCACATTGAGAAGCGGATCGATTACAAAAGAGCACACCTTAGAGACGTTGAGGAAATCGACTGCCTGATCAGCGAAAGCACATTGAGAAGCGGATGGGGAGAAACTAAGCCGCCTTTTATATTATTTTATCTAATAGATTTCAATATCAGCATAGTTGTATCGAAGCCTAGAAACCTTCGGAAATGTCGGAAGAGATGCCTTTAAGCACACTGGCTAGGCCAGTAGTGTAGAACTCGTTGACCCTGCTACAGAGTCGACCAAACGCACTAAAACCCCCTTGGGTGGTGCCACAAAGACATGAGGCCGCCACCCTTGGACGCCTGAGTAGACGCCCGGAGGTCCTCGAAAGCCGTTTCGGTGATCGGTTCCAAAGATTCCGACGAGAATCGGTGGCGGCGGGAAAGCTTCCAGAGCGAATGGAAGAAGAGAATGCGCAGCTCGACCAGCCGGCGCTCCCAGCGAGAGACGACCGGGCATACGAAGTCGGGGAAGGCGAGGTGTGGGGCCGGAGAAAGCACAACCGTCGAGACGGCGGGCGAACGGGCAGCCGACTGAGAGATGTGCTAAAGACTTGGGTGCATTCGTGAGGCACATCACGCAAGATGTGTACCGATTATTGACGTGGGCGTGGGTCCGGGACGCGACTTGTTGACCTGGATGGAGAGATCCCAGGGAGAGCAGGTGGGCGGTTTCTTCGGCATCCAAGTGAACCCTGCGCGCAAGGTCTTCCACCACGAGTTCCAGCGTTGCTCGGGGAAAGTGAAGATCTTCTGGTGCCCTTTTGGGACAATCAGGGGGTACATGAAGGCGTGATGGCGTTTGGACGCGTTCACAAACGACAACGGAGTCATCTCCTCGCCGTCAGGGCCTCGGAAAGGCGTCGGGTTCACCGAGAGCTGAACACCGTGGCCCGCTGGGAAGAAAGGTACGTGGTTTGCCCCCTCGGTGCCGGCTTTAAAGAAACCTAACCATCGCGGCAACCGTGTGAGCATGCGGAGCCCCACCTGATAGCCGAAGGGTGGTACGCATGGCTATACTTGTACCCTCATCAAGCTAGGCCAATACCGAGCTACCTTGAGCGCGTGAAAAATAAGGCGTAAGATTGATTCTGTGGTCGATACACCGCTCAGTTGCGTGCGGAGTCTAACAGCGTCTAAACCCTGCCCAATTGAACATTTTATAGTGAATATTGAGACCAAGAATCCCTTGCCTCGTTCATACTCACGAGCACCGCCTCAACCCAGTTGGCTTCCCCTATGCTCACAGACGAGATCGTGTTCTGGTGCACCAACCCATTCCAACAGTACCATCGGCTGGTCGTGCGATGGTACAGGCTCTTCGTCATGTTACTTGATCAATAATCAACAAAAGGGTTCGGTACGGGCCGGTTCGGTCGATTCGAATGGGCGCTTGACGCCCCCTTTTCGGTGATGAGACCGGTCCTGACGCTGAAGCGCTGGAGCACCTTTCTATTGCTCGCCAGGTCGCAAACGAGATTTGACTCGCGACCAAGTCAAGAGATGCTTTACAAATGGCCTGGCCCGGGTTCACTGTCTGACGTTCCTTTGTCTAATCAAGCCAAAATTCCCTCACAGGGTGGTCCGAACGGAATGCATCAGGCTTATAATATCACGGTGCGGCAGGACGAAGGAAGCGAAGGAATGTGGGGACGAGCTAATGGGAACATGGAGAAGGGAGAATTGTAATATCCACAAGGAAGTATTGACAAAAGCTGAAAGTCGCCTGTTTCGAGTTCAGCTGGTCCCGAGGAAGTGTAGAAACGTCGCCGAAAACTCGTGATCTCGGAGATCAGGCCTCAAGTTCTTGCACACTGGCGTGCATCGCCTCGAGAGCAGAAGCTGACGAACTGTAGTTGTTGAAGATCAAGATGTTGGGCGAGCCATCGGGTAAGGGTGCATTGTTGGCGTCCGACAGGAGGTCCTTGCTGCCAATCTTCTTCAGCGCCTGCTTGAGCGCAGCGGGCGACAGGGGCTTGGCGGCCTGGGCCGAAGCGCCGCTCTTGCGGACGGGAGCGAGCCAGTTTGAAACGCGGCCGAGAACCATCTGCGCCGCACCCGAGACTTGCTCGTAAGACTCGGAGGAGAAATCATTCTCTTGCACGTTGAAGCCGTCGGGGTAGAGCGATAAGAAGTAGGCGGCAAGACCTGCGACGTGGGGCGAGGCCATCGACGTGCCCGAGATGGTGTTGGTCGAAGTGTTGCCCGAGTTCCAGGTCGACAAGATGTTCAATCCGGGCGCGAAGACGTCGACGCACTTGCCGAAGTTGGAGAAGTAGGCGCGCTCATCAGCGATGCTCGAAGCACCGACGGTGATGGCGTTGACAGCGCCGGCGGGCGAGTACTGCGGTCGCAAGTCCGTCAAAAGTGCACGAACACTTTAGCGTCCAGCTCATAAATGGCCTCAAGAAAGTCCATAGCAACTCACAGTGCAAGCATCGCGGTTATCGTTACCAGCTGCAACGGCAAAGTGAAGACCGTCCTCCACGGCCGAGTCGACGGCATCATCGAGCGCTCGACTCTTGCCACCGCCAAGGGACATGTTGGCGACCGAGCCCTTGTGCTTCAAATCTTTCTTGCTGGCCTTGGCAGAGGCCGCATCGGCAGCCCATGCGACACCGGCGATGACGTCCGACATCGAACCACTTCCACCATCACCGAGCACCTTGACGGCGATGATGTTGGCCTTCTTAGCGACGCCGTACTTCGCCGAAGCCATTGTACCGGCAACGTGCGTGCCGTGACCGTTCAAGTCCTCATTGGCGGCTTGAGCTATCGTCTTGCCCCACTTGGCGCGACCTTCAAACTCGACGTGGTTAATATTGACACCCCTGTGTGATCAATCGAGGAGACATGAAACGAAGTCCGTGTCGTCAGCTACCGAAGCAGACGATCCTTCAGCAAGAAATGCAAAACTCACGTATCAACGACGTAAACGTCGACACCGTTACCACCTTGGCCATCATATTCGTAGCGGTTGAACGTTGCGAAGGACAAGGGCTTGCGGTGCGAAATTCGAGCAAGACCCTACAGAAGACAGTCCCGCGAACGCTGTCAGCCAAACTCGCTCACATGCGCGAATGCCGAACCAAGCCGAGGCCACGCTCGGACCTCCACCCCGGATCTGTGGGGATGACGCGCCACTTGCGCTGTTCATCCGACCCAAGCACGGGGCGTGGAGGGGAAGGAAGCGGCGGAAGAAAGGGGAAAAGGGACAGGTAGAGAAGGTACTTACCCAGGGAGCACCCGTTTCAACTTCATAGGCGTGGACGATTGAGTCCCGCTCGACGTACTTGACGCCCTTCATGGCACGGATCGCATCGAGCGTCGATTGGGAGAACTTGCCCGAATAGCCGCGCATCACTTTGCGGGCCTTCTTGTTGGCTTTTTTGCCAATGTCGAAGCGATGCTTGATGCCATGTAGTTCGTCCATGACCTGGGTCATGAAGAGGTTATCGCCGTCGCCACCGAACTGGGCGCGGTGCTCCTCGATGCGCTTGAAATGACGCAAGCGCGAGTCGGCGGCGTGCAACTGCTCGACGTCGGCGTGATGCTCGTCAACCTCGTGGTCTTGGAGGTGGTCTTGGAGCACGACCAAGTAGCTGCACGGGACAAGAAATGGACATGGCAAGGTATCAGCAACGTTGTGGGAAAGCGCATGGCGGGTGCGCTGAAGGATGCCGAGATAAGGATCGACGGCCGGACCGACCACTCACGAGTCGCTGATGATGTGGGCGTTCGTTGCCGCGACATCGGACGCGGCCGATGGGTTAGAAGGCGTGTACAGCGGCGCTAGCACATAGTCGGTCAGCGGCATCGGGGTCGCCTGGGAGCAGGCAGCCCACAGGGCGACAAAGATGGTAGCGGGCAACACAACTGTTCGCATATTGGATGATGGAGTGGGTCAAAGGCAGGGCGAGGAGGGAGGGAGAGAGTGGAGGCTGTGTGGGGTCGGGTATCGGATATGCGCGCGGATGGGGACTGCACATTGAACGCTCAACAGGCGGCGGGGGCGGGTTGACCGATGGTAACGAAGAGCGCGCACACACATCAGCTAGGCCCGTCACAGACGAGGAGCATTCGATGCAGACTGACTGTACTTGAAACTCACGTTGTTCAAATGTCGTTGCACTCGAGGGATGATCGGCGGAAGGCGAGTGGAGCCGTCCAGCCGCACTGGATCGAGTCACGCGCGGGCACCAACTCGCCTGATTGGGAACGGAACTCGAAATCGGTTGCAGTTGGTAATCGACGATCTAATATCGACCTAACGCTAACCGCCGGCCCGCTGTCCCGTCACGTACAACCCGGTCACCCAAAAAGCCAGCTCATTCAGAAGATGATATCACATCAATCATGCATCCAAGCTCTTCGTACCTGATACCATTTGCCTCCGCTGGACCACTGGACCAGGAGTCTGTGGTACTCGGGATCCCGTCGGAATGGTCATTCCACATTTTCAGGGCCAACAACGGTAGTAGCGGCAGCAAGTTCCGGACTTGGGCGCATCGACGACGAGTCACCTCGGGCGATCGATCAGGTCAACGACAGCGGTTTCGGCAGATATCTCATCGATAAAGCGCTTTCGGGTAAATTTAGTACTTCAAAGTCTCAAGGATTCACTATCAACAACTATGCATGCGGCAGAGATGCATACGGAGGACCGGGCCCGGCCGTACGCGGGAAAGGCGGCCCAAGGCGGGCTGAAGGGAGGAAGAGGAGCTGATTCTGAACGGGCCCTTCGCCTTTGCGCCACGAAGACTGGGAAAATGACGGGCGGTGGCAAGGAAGAGTAGCGTGGGGTTCGAATGGAGGACCGGGCTGGATTAAGGAAAAACGGGAAGAGCGGTTTTATGAGTGCATGAGACAGTGAAGGGGATGAAGGGCGTGGGACGGCTGGAATGACCAGGCCGTCTCGAGGGAGTTTGCTTCTTGTTCTCAGGTAGACGACTTCTTGGATCCAATACAGCAACTTACCTGGCTCTCGTTTTCTGCGTGTTTCAAGTCCCGTTCGGCATCGTTCTTCAGTCTCCAGTCTCAGCGTCTCATTCTCGTTCTCGGCCTCGTTTCTCGGTTCTACTCCTCTCCCGCGCTCTCTCCTCTCACCCCCTGTCTCTCTCACTTTGAGTCTCTTTGGAGGTTTGAGTGACATCCCATCCATTCACTTCTTATATCATCTTTTGATCGTCCATTTTGCTATACTAGGAATCCTCCGATCGACAGGATCGCGAGCCTGACTCGTCGTATCTGAGTCCGCCAGGGTCGACGGTCCTGTGACGCGAGGTAGGTAGGTAGCACGCGGTATGCCGTCCGGGGGGCCACTTTCCAAACCGCATACAACAAAGGGAAGGTTCGCAGTAGCTTACCATCTCGTTCAATTCTATGAGCATGCTGACCTTCATCATCGATTCGTTCGCCCCTACTGCCCCAGGGATTCCGGTGGGCCGCGCAAGACAGGCGCTGCACCTTCGCGAAGCAGTGCAATCTAATTTCCCATGGGGTGGTCCAACAAGAAGACATAGCCACCCCGATCACTTTTAAATTATCACAGTATCCTTGATTTTTAAAAACGTCGTGGCGAATTCTCATGGGAACTGCGGGAGCACTTTTGATCAAAGCAAGTGATCAACTCTAGTTCAAATATGGGTTGCAGCATGCACATGTACAAATTGGGACGCGCTCAAATCAGAACAAAGACGATATAATACAGTCAGGACTCGGTAAATAGAAAAGTGGCACAGAGGATGCGAGTGGCATGTGTGAAACATGTGAATGGCGGCCGAGGAAGGCCGCCAGTAGGAGTGCAGACATTCTAGATTCTTGGACCATCGCCAGGTCCGAATTAGGTAAACAAGATCATCGAAATGAGACCTAGCCCAAAGGCAAAGGGGAGAACTGTCAAAGAGGAGGCCGATCGAGTCGAACCCGAAGTCGTCGACTTGTTGGAAGAGGAGTCGGTTGGTGATGACGACGAATTACTTCCAGAGACCGCCGTTCCACCCGAACCAAGTGTGGCGAAACCAACAGCGGCAGGAGAGGAGAAGCGGAATGCCGAGTAGACACCCGTCAAGAAGGCATCACCGATGATCCACTGCAGCGAGCTCGAACTGGTGCCAGTGCTGCTGCTGGAGGTGAGCGCAAAGATGGCACCGAGGCAGTTTCCGCTCGAATCGTATTGGCCAGCGTTGAAGGCATCGGATGGAATTGCATAGCTGACATTTCCAAACGTGAATTCGACGTCATAGCTGCCGCTGCAGGGGATAGAGTAATAGCCGGAAGAACCGCTGAGCGAGATGGCTGCGGCGCCACTGACTTGAGCATAGATGGCGGCGACAGCTGCGGCAGGCGCCCCGATCAAAGTCGTTCCCGTGTCGATGACGACATTATCGACCGAGATACCGACATCAGTGCCTCCGACGGTGACGGCATCGAGGGGAATTTGCCAGTACGTCTTGCTCTGGTCGATGTTAACCCAGTTGATGTCGCCGGAGTAAGCCGCCGTGTCGGTGCCACCGATTGTCATCTTGCCGCCGGCCATGTAGTCACTCGTTAGCTGGTTGTAAGCGTACGATTTGAACCAGAGTCCGAATATTTTTGCAGGCAGGTCATCGCTGTCGGCCAAAGCTTGGACGAGTGGGACTGCCCCTGAGGTCGCAAGCCCCTGCCACCCGAGACCGAGCAGGCCGCTGATGTTGCCAGCAACAAGGTTGTCCATCGTCGTACACGAAGCGAAAGTCTGTGAAGCGACGGTGTATCCAGCGATGGTGACATTGTCTTGGACAAGCGTACCCGATGCGCTCCCACTGCCGTAGGTGATCGAAAACGATGTCGACGTGCTCGCGGACGAAGAAGAATCCGCGGCCGAGTACCCATTCGTCGTTGACGCACACCCCGTGCAATGATCGGCTGCCATGATGAGGTCAGCCGACCCAGTGTCGAGGATGACGGAGTGCGATCCGGCGGGTGTTCCGATGAAGATGGTTCCAACGTACTCAGCGTCCTGGAAGGCCGTCATCGTCACCGAGCCAGCAGCCCGTCTTCGTCTCTGTAGATACCACAAGCCAATGGACGAATAATCATGTCAGTACGTGTCAGATTTTGGTGCAATTTTGAGAAGGCGCAGAAGGCTCGGGTGGATAAACCCCATCAAATGCCTCAAAGGCAGCCAGCCAGTTCGAGATCTCGGACTCCGAAGGCGGTGCGCGCGACCTGGATGCTCGCAGCACCCAATTGAAGCTACGTAACCTGTTCGAGCACTGACCTTGGATCGCGACTCTGCCGTACTTGTTGTATCGAAGCCGTACTTCGCTTTCATGAACATCGCCTTGGCTAAGAACTCGTCCCTCGTTCGGGTGCGTTTCGACAAGCGTTGTAAAGGAATTTCGATGACGCCCGGCGCGGCCTTGACCGTTGCGATCGACGCCGCCGCCGCCGGTCGCGCATCGGTACTCGGCAGCAATAGCAGGGCCATTGTCGAGGCGAGTTCGAATGTAGTCAACTTCATAATGGCTGTGGTAGTAGAGTAACGAGAGATGCAAGTTGGATCGATGATGTTCCTAGCCCTTTTCGAGTTTCGAAGATGGTCGCGACGCGGTGGTAGAGTTCGACTTGGGGGAAATCCGCAGTTCAGCCGAGCGGCGTCGAACGGGGCTCGAGCAAGTGAGGTTGTTCCTTTCTGAGTCTGGAAGCGAAAAAGAAAAGATGGGACATGAACTGTTTGATGGAAAGAGAAGAAGAGAAGGGAAGTCTGGGGTCGAACCACGGGACGTATGATGAAGGCGAGGCCATTTATATCTCAGCGTCTGACGCGGCCGCACAGCAATTCACTCATCTCGCAGTCGCAGCACCGGTGATGACGCTGACGCGTGGAACGATGCGCGGCGGCCGAGCCCTGGTCGCGCGGCTCGGTGTCCGACGTCCGACCGCCACCGGCCAAGCTTCCGTCCTACGTGTTTTAGAGCGTCATCAGGGGTGCATGGCGAACCGTGAGGGAGGAAATTGATGCGCTCTCTTCAGAGATGGACTCATTTCTGGACTCCACGAGTCCATCTCATGCACTCTGCCCGATCATTTGCCACCAAATCAGATTTCGCTCAGCGGCAGCCTTTTCGAGCGGCTAGCCAACGTTGAACTCGTTCTGCTTACACCAAGACTGCGCTGTAGCTCAAGTGACAACGATCAGTTGGTCGCAGGTCGGGGGACAATACAACAAAGTCTGACTTCGCCGCACGAGCTGCAGCTTGTAGGCAGTGTCACGCGGACAGGCGCGGCACGTCGCGACAGCGCACAAGCCCGAACTAGCTGCGGTAGCAGCGCTGCGGACGGTGGTCTTCGTCTGGGCCAAATGCATCTTCCTCCCTAGTTAGCTGTCAAGGCAAGCGGGAGGGAAAGGAAAAGCTCGCTTCATGAATGGAACATGTGTGCTCGACAAAGCTACTGCAGACCAGTGATCGCGGTTCAACGCTGGACACCATCGCGCTCATTTTTCGGTCCGGGGCGAATCGACGCGCGACTAGCGATCTCTCTCACGAATGTCCTCGCCGCATCGCCACGAAGAATGAATGGGATGCAAAAAGAAAGCTGTGCTCATGTACCATTCCATTGAAAGCAAACCCCAACAAGGACAAGAAGTATTTGAGGCGACTGAAGGAGGCTCCCAAAGGAAGTGATAATGGGCCACGAGGAACCTTTTACTCTGTAGGAGCGCGAGAACAGAACGACGGATGGTCAGTACAACGAATTCCTCGAAAGAGTGCAGAAAGCATCAATACGCAGATATGACAACTCACTTTTCTTGGAGACACCGACGGTCTTTCCTCGGCGACCGGTGGTCTTGGTGTGTTGACCACGGACACGGAGACCCCAGTAGGTACGGAGAGCTCGGTGGAGACGGATCTTCTTCAGTCGCTCGAGATCCTCACGCATCTAGTAGAGCGGAAGTTGCAGCAGTGGCGTAAAACATATTATCAGCTCAACTGCATATGAAAGCTCGCACAGAACCAGGAACAGTGATGGAAACTCACTTTGGAGTCAAGTTGGTTGGACAAGAGTTGGCCGTACTTGCCATCGATCCAGTCCTTTTGCCTGTGAGACGGTTACGCAGGGTCCAAAGCCAATTCTGGTCAGCATCGCCCGTTCATCATCCGGAGCCGTGTCGAATGGCCGGGCATACCTGTTGAGGAACCAGTTGGGGATCTTGAATTGGGTGGGGTTTTGCATGATGGTGACAATGCGCTCGAGCTCATCGGGGTTGAGTTCACCGGCACTGGTTTCGGCGATACGATAGGGTCATTGATTAGCTGTACAATCATTCCCTCATTCATCTGCCGCCATCGTCCATCCCGTCATGCGCCACCAGCGCCTGGGCCTCCCGTGCCCCCGGCCCAGTCTCTTCCCCATATGACCTTGTAACAGCGAATGCAAACTGACCGCTTGTTGAGATCGACATCGGCCTTCTTGCAGACGACGTTGGCGTAACGACGGCCGACACCCTTGATCTCGGTCAAGGCGAACATGATCTTGCGCTTGCCGTCAACGTTGGTGTTGAGCAATCGCAAGATGTGCTGGAACTGCACGTGGGCTTCCGGGACGACCAAAGACATGATGACGTCTGTTCTGTGTGTGGGCCAAACAAGAAGTGTAGAAACCGAGTAAGCTTCCGTTGTAGGCGAGGATGTGCGTGCGAGTGTGGATTCTAGTTGATCCCGGCGTTATTCGTGGCCGGTTGCGGGAAGGCCGGCCGTGCGTCGAGTCGAGTCGAGGTCGCGAGTCGGCGCTACAAACACAACGGTTCTGCCCTCAGCCTAGCCCTGATCACTGCCCATCTATGCTTAAACCACCCTTTCACATGTTCAAGACCGCTGTGCTAGCGCGTCGGGGTGCAGAAGCGTCGCGTGCCTACGACGACCGCAGCTTCGCCCTGCCACGGCTCATCGAGGCCCCTGCGACAACCCTCTGCACCACCTATCCACACCTTCCACCGATGAAAAGTGTTGAAATGGCGAGGAGAGATCCGATATGCGACAATACCGCTTGTCATAGTCGATGACGAGGGCCGGGGTTTCGGGTTGGTGCGCAAACGCCGCAGCCGAATCGACGGGTGAAAAAACGCAGAGCGCTGGGGCGAGTCGCTCCCTCCAGCGCTGGCGAGGCGTAGCGAAGCGAAGCTGGGGCCAGACTCGACGACAGGCGGCAGTTGCGGTGTCGTACGCGGGATGCCACGGCGCAACAGGACGAGGTCGTTCACGTGTGCAGAGCAGAGCAACAGCACGAACCAATGTCGACGTGTGACAACTTACGATCTTTTGGTGGGACGAGGGGAAGTGAGTCGATCGACGTACGAGGCAGGCAGAGGTCAGCTCCCGTCCCACTCCGGGCCCAGGAGCGGAGGGGGGTTGGGTCAAAATCGGTCCTCGCGCGTCCGAAACCCATTTTCGCTGCGCCGGCGGAAACCCAAAGCCTGAGTTTCGCAGACCACAGCCGTCCTCTGCCCTCTCCGCTCACCACCTCTTCGTCCCATCGAGTCATCTTCGGCCACTGCCGACGGTCTAGCTGGTTCCACATCGTACCTACCATTCCAATCGTGCAGTGCATGCCATCCTCGCACTACACCTTGCTCCTCACTCGGGGCATGGCATGCGACGCCTCTGCTGAGGGCGTGGCAAGCTCGTCTCTTTCGCCAACGACGTGGCCCCTTGCGACAACACCATCCCCCTCCTGCTTCCGGGATGCTCACCTTAGGTTCCTTCATTGTGTCTTGTGCCGACTGAAGTCACCGACGACTCAGAAAAATCACCTCATGCCCTTGTGTTTCCCTCCCCTCCTTTTCCCTTTTCCTCTCCCTCCCGCCAGGGTCGACATCGAACACGATAGACATGAAGAACAAAATTTATCTACATTAGTCAAGTCATTGTCACCTTTTAAAAAAAAGGACGATCAATCGACGATGCGATTTTTAATTAGACGCTGATCTATCCACTGTTCTCGACGTTCGACCCCGGTTGGGAAAGGAGGCGGCGAATGATGGCGATCGGACTGACTGGGTTGCTTGCGTCCTCCTACGGGATGAGGTTAATTTCCTGGATTAGCGGTCCTTATTTCGTAACTTTTATTATGATTATTGCGTTTCGCAATACCAGAACGAGACCGTGTGCTCTTTTAACATTGCACGAGCGTTGACCCGTGGCCGAACCGGCCTGAGCCGAACCGAGGTGGCGGTGACGATGGTGATGTGACCGAACGGAAGCGTTACTGCTGTGCTCCGCTGCTTCCCAACATCCTGTCGCCTCGCGCCAATCGCACACCATCATTACTTTCCGTCGCCTCTTCCATATTACCCTCAGCACCTCTCGAGCCATGACGAACCATCCCCCCTTCAAGCAGGTACGGCACACGTTCTGCGCGATCCGCGATCCCCATCCTCCCCCCTTTACTCACGTCATCGGCATCTCCCCCACTTTCCTTCCCACAGGTCGAAGGGAGCCGAGCCGCGTTCCCCTCCTCCACGGCATGGAACGTTACCCAGACCGTCGATCCGAACTATACTCCCGGATCAGGTGCTTCACAGAACGTCGAGCTCGACGGGGTCAAAGCCGGCCTGTGGACCGGCAAGGACGACGTCAAGTTCAGGACGATCGACCCAAGCGACGACAAGCTCAACAAGGCCAACTTATACAAGTTGATGATTTCGGTGAGTCCGAGTCCACTGCAGAGAAGATTCTACCAGGATATCGATGCTGATGACTCTGGAAGCTGATCTCGACATTCTGGATATTGTTTGCTTTCCTTGCACTCAGGGGGTGGTGAGTTTCCGGCCGAGAGAGGATCGGGCGGGAACTGAGGTCGACGGAGCCGGTGCATGCAGGTACTGACCGCAAGCACCTGTGTGCCTCTCTACAGACTCCACGACCTGTGGGATTCATCTCATCCATCAGTTCTGAAGGACAAACCAACCTCGCCCCTTTCTCTTGTACCTTTCACCCCTTCGGCGCTCCTGAGAATTCTGGCCCTAGTCCGAACCATTCCATGTACGATGCTTACTGATGGGATCTTCCACCACCTTGTTCTATTCACTAGACTTCAACATCGCGTGCCACGATCCTCCCATGTTGATGGTCTCGTTCACCCACCCTGGACCGGATAAGCTCAAGCACACGTGCGATTTCATCCTCCAAACCAAGAACTTTACGACCAACATCATCAGCGAGCCTTTCGTCGACGCGGCCAACTACACCTCGATCGATGCACCCAAGGGGGTCAGCGAGTGGGCCTTGTCGGGCTTGACGCAGAGGAAGAGTGATACGATCGATGCGCCGAGGGTCGGGGAGAGTGGCTTCTCGATGGAATGTGAACTCGGTCAGTCGCATAATTCAACACGGTCAATTCTTCTGCCCCGTGTGATGGCTCACATATTTGTGGAGATGTCCTCGCTTCATGCTTGACAGTGCATCACTACCACCTCTACAACGACAACGAGGACCGCACGGGTACAATCGTCATCGGTCGCATCAAGCGATTCCACGTCCGTGACGATTTGGTCGACGAGAGCTTGCTCGTGGATACGGAGAAGCTGCTTCCCGTTTCGAGGTTGGGAGGCATCATGTACGGCAGGACGAGGGAGGTGTACGAGACCCCTGTGAGTGCTCTACTGCTTCCTTCGACCAAGACCAACGTACAGGCTTGCTGACTTGGCCACCGGGTGAATTTTTGTGTTTTAGCGACCGGTGTGGGAGAAGGAGAAGGAACGAGACGAGGTCAAGAAGATTCGTGGAAGCGATGGCAAGGCAAAAGTGTAGATGTTCTTCTGGTTTAGACTGATGTGAATGATTGCGCGTAACAGTACTCTTGGCTGACTTGAGGCGCAGGCGGACGTCATATGGGTCCGTGCGCGAGGGTCGGGCCGGGCTCAGTGAAAATCGTTCGCAGCCGTCAGGCCAAGTCGAACGACAGCATTGGGGTCTGCTCTTGTGATCCTACCCGACGACTTCGTCTCATACCCAACAACACCCTCCATCCCATCCACTTCCCCCTCGCTTGCATAGACGCCTCAGTCTTCTGCTCTTCCAAACCCTACAACGTATATGTCTGCTCATCAACAACAAAATGGATTAGAGAGCTCTTTCGGTCAGTGGCCGCCTCCTCGCTCTGCGTGCTTCGCCGTGCTTCGTGATCCCTTTCACCTGGGCCTCGTTCTCGCTGACTCGGCTAGGTCGAGCACGAGTCGGAGACGATGCCATGGCTGCTGTAGCGACCCATGACCATCGTCGACGAGTTGTTGGGCATGCAGTGACCCCCCTCGATGGTACTGGGTACTGACATTCCTCTTTTTGCTCTCTTGTTTTCACGACGCCACCCGCGTTTTTCGAAATCGACGCGTCGCAATCGGTCGCTTCTCGCACTTTGCGTCCGTGCCCAACCCACGCCCACGCCCGCGCCCGCGCCCACCCACCCAAACTCGCCTCCCTGCGCTCGCTCGCCGCCGTCCCCGTGCCGGCCTTATCTTACCGCCGGCTTGGCCTCGTCTTTGTACATCGGTTGCAACCCAAAACAGGCTCTCTTTCGGTCTCCGGTAATTCCGATGCACCTCGATCCACCTACGTCCCTCCCCACGCGAGGAAGTCCGCCCAAGCCACGCCTGCGTAAGTGCCTGTTCACCGGTTCTTCCCTCTCCCGCCCGTTCGCGCCGAAAGTAACCTCGCAGGCCTTGGCCAGACGCGGCCTTAGCCTGGCGATCCCGATGTCACCCATCAATCGAGCATATCCTGCCATTCTACGATCAAACCACGGGCGCTTGGCCTGATTGAATTCGTTTGGCTGGGCCAGAGGTCGCAATCGGGTCACCGGAGTTCTCCCGTGATTGCCGACCGGCGCTCGCCACCCTATCGCCGAACCCAGACCAGACGCGCCTCAATGCGGCCATCGTCAGCTGCGCTGCTTCGAAGGCACCCATTGAAAAAGCTCTCTGCCGCTGTCAAGTTCCTGTGTACTGACCATTAATTGCTCCCGCACTGCCCAACAGTCTTTCTCCCGCTGCTGCTCAGCGACCCGCTCCTGCCGCTGGCTGGGGCAACGCCAATGCTCCCGCGTTCGTCCCGACCCGAGGAGCCGACTGGTCGACCCCCGCACCTCGCCAAGGTGGCGGATGGTCCACCGGCGGCGGTGGTGGAGCCGGTGGAGGATTCCACGGTGGCCACCAACGCAACGACGGCTTCGGCTCGTGGCAGAACGGCAAGCACATCCCTGGTGCGGCGAACGCCCGCCTCGAGAAGGAGCTCTTCGGTGATGTCGGTGATGTGAGTAAGCAACAGACCGGTATCAACTTTGGTGCCTACGCCGACATACCCGTCGAGGCCACCGGTACCAATGTGCCCGCCCCCGTGACCGAGTTCACCTCGCCCCCCATCGACCCTCACTTGCTCGAGAACATCAAGCTCGCGCACTACAAGACGCCGACGCCCGTGCAAAAGTACTCGGTGCCCATCGTCGCCCAAGGTCGCGATCTTATGGCTTGTGCCCAGACCGGTTCCGGAAAGACGGGTGGTTTCTTGTTCCCCATCCTGTCGGCCTCCTTCTCGCGTGGCCCCCGACCCAACCCCATCGTCGAGCAGCAAGCACGTGGCTACGGTCGCTCGCGCAAGTCGTTCCCGACGGCTTTGATCCTCGCGCCCACTCGTGAGCTCGTCTCGCAGATCCATGACGAGGCTCGCAAATTCGCGTACCGCTCGTGGGTTCGCCCGGCCGTCGTCTACGGTGGTGCCGATGTTGCATCGCAGCTCCGAGCCATGGACCAAGGGTGCGACTTGCTCTCCGCCACCCCCGGTCGTCTCGTTGACTTGATCGAGCGCGGCCGCATCTCGCTCGCCAACATTCGCTACCTCGTCCTCGATGAGGCTGATCGCATGTTGGACATGGGTTTCGAGCCCCAAATCCGTCGCATCGTCGAGGGCGAAGACATGCCCGGCGTCATGGACCGCCAAACGCTCATGTTCTCGGCCACATTCCCTCGCGACATTCAGATGCTCGCCCGTGACTTCCTCAAGGACTACATCTTCTTGTCCGTCGGTCGTGTTGGTTCGACCTCGGAGAACATCACCCAGAAGATCGAGTACGTCGAGGACGAGGACAAGCGCTCCGTCTTGCTCGACATCCTCCACGCTCTCCCTCCTGGAGGGTTGACCCTCATCTTCGTCGAGACGAAACGCATGGCCGATTTGCTCGAGGGCTTCCTTGCCCAGCAGGGCTTCCCTTCGACCTCGATCCACGGTGACCGTACCCAGCGCGAGCGAGAGTACGCTCTCGAGACGTTCCGTACCGGTTGCACGCCCGTCATGGTCGCGACCGCCGTTGCCGCTCGTGGTCTTGATATCCCCAACGTCACGCACGTCGTTAACTACGACCTGCCGACCGACATTGACGACTACGTCCACCGAATCGGTCGTACCGGTCGTGCCGGTAACACTGGGTCCGCGACTGCCTTCTTCAACCGTGGCAACAAGAACGTCGCTCGTCCCCTCATCGAGCTCCTCCGTGAGGCCAAGCAAGAAGTTCCCGCTTGGCTCGAGGCTGTCGCGCTCGAAGGTGGCTTCGGCGGTGGAGGACGTGGTGGCGGACGTGGCCGAGGTGGCGCCCGCAGTGGTCCCACTCGCGATGCCCGAGTCGGTGGAGGACGCTCTGCTGGTGGATTCGGTGGAGGATACGGTGGCGGGGGAGGAGGCTACGGCGGCAGCTACGGCGGCGCCCCTCGCCATATGGGCGGCCCCGGTGCCTTTGCCGCTTCGTCCAACGGCGGCTCGTCCGCTTTCTGGAACTAAGTCATTCACTTGCGACTCTGTACATCGTCACTTGCGCCCGTCTCTTCTTCTTGTCCATCGTCTTCGTCCATGGCGCCCGAATTCTCGACTTTCCGACCGCCTCTTTTCAACCTTCTGCTACCTCACGCCCATCCACGCAAACGAACCAAATACCATAAACCAACCACATTCACACGTCAGCAACCAATGCACACGGAAATTCTGCCACCCGAAGCCAGGGGGTCACCGTCGGCGAGATTCTACTATTGTTTACCCTTCCCAACGGCGTTCAGCATGCCCGACAACAACTCGCGCTCTTTTGTACCAACGACCGAGGCCTTCTGCAACGAAAGGTCAACCAACACACGATTACGGGATTGAGTCCTTGATTGAGTCTTATGATTCCCTTCCTCACGTGTGTGTATCGCCTTTTTCTGCATCTTTGACCTCGACCCTTTCGCAAACCAAGAAAGATCGCGATTTTCACACCAGTCCCTCGTCATGCAACGCTCGCCGCAAACGTAGAGATGCGTTCTTTTCTGTTTCACCCTCCCACCGATATAGAATTTCTTTGCCCCTCCTTCCTTCCTCTTTTAACGATGCATTTTCCGTGTTTACTACATTCTCCTTCTCGTTGTTCTTCCTTTCCTTTTCCTCGTCTCGTTTGATTCATTTTGTTTGCATGGGTTGTGTAGCATCTAGAGTTTTCTCGCGTTCTTCTTTGACTTCTCAACCCCTCTTCTTTTCCATTGCTGAGCTATTAATGGAAACCTCACAAAACACGATGTGTCAAATCGAGGACTGGGAGAAAAGAAACTGCACGTGCAAAATGAGCATGCCGAAGGTGTGTCCCCCTGTGCGAGCTCGCTGCCCTTTTCCTTCCTACCATCCACTCCTTCGAATTTGGCAAACCTCCGCGAGCTAAACATCGGTGCATGGCCTTGGATTGACCGCCGAAGAACTAAATCTAAGCTTGGTCTCGGGATCGCAAGCTACGGGAATACACTTTGCAACAATTTCGTTCGAAAGGATGGATTTCAGTGGGACCACAGCATCAGGATCTGGGCTGATTTTTCCGTCGGAATCTATCGACGCGTTCCAAGCGCATCGTAAAACGATCAGATCCGAACTACGCGATACGTCAGTCAAATCTGGGTGGAGATACACCCTAGCAATGTCGTACTGACGTTTCAACGTCTGCTGTGCGGGTAGATATAATCGGTTGCACTCGATTTCGGAGGACGCTGCATTTGTGGCCGAGCAAGTCAAAGTGGCTTTTCCCGACTTTCCTATCGTTGGTGAGTGGAGAATTAAAGAGTATTACTAACAATAATACGCATTGAAGGCTCCATCGGATCTCTTGCATTGCAGCGAATCAACGGGCCGGAGCATGGTACGTAAAGCCGGTTCCCGGGGAAGTTCGGCACCACGCGTACTTCAAGTCGACCGATGGCCACGCCGGGCAACACGACTTCAATCTCAGAAGTGAATTCACAATCTCTAATTAAGGAAAATGTGAGGGTGGGGTATTGACACATCGTTACGATTCCATTGTGTGGGCCCACAGGAGCAAACTTGTCTTTGCTGTCGTTGATCTTAGAAAGACAGGGGTAGGCGACACAATGCTACTTGTTATACAGTCTATGGAAGTTTACTGAATTGCATACACCCACCGGTTGCAGTATTACGGTCGTTGACTCCACTAGGAGGGGCAAGGTCTGCATCGTCTGGTTTCCGTTGGCAACTCGCTCTTCATACTAACCTGCGATCCACTTTCATCGCAGCGCTTTCCCGATGCGTTGTCGAAGACGATACCGACATGGTGTGCGGTACTCAACGCGGCCCGATGCATCCTTCTCCCGCCGACCTCTGAGAACTCGACGGCATCGATCGAGGGATGGAAACGAGATGGAGCTTTGTGGACTCTGTCGTCTGCTATCAGCCGTTCCGAACACTCTCAGATCGAAGCAAGGATAGATGAATGGGCACAGATGCTGACTGTAGGTCTGATGTAAAGGGAGCAGGTACTGACCGTCGGTCGAAGCAATCTGACCCCCGTTTCGCTCTCACAATCGCCATCCCACAGTCCTCGTCTTACGACCTCAGCTTGTTACTCGCCCTCGACCGCCCCTTGCGACCCGTGTTCATCTCCCCTGCGTCGAGGCTTTCATCTGATCCCTCCCCAGCCACTTCATTCTCGTCCTTCTATCCCATCATCTGCGTCAGCGCAAGCAAACTCGCTTCGGACCAAGATGGCCTCGAGCGAGCGCTCGGATTCACCTATGTCCAGGGAAGCGGCGACGACCACGAAAGCTGGTCGAGGGGACTGACCGCCGACGTGTACTGGAAAAACGAGAAGCTCATTCTGGAAGCCAAACGGGAGGATGTCGACTGGGTGATTGAACGTGTCGTGGAGGAGGAGAGAAGTCGGGCAAGTTTGCCTGGGCAAGGCTCTGGTGGCCGCGGTGGTGAGACAGCCGTGAAATGGATCAGGCGGACGGGAGTGGGCTTAATTCTCGGTGCTGAGCCCACCACTTCAATGGCTGTCACCACCCCGACAATACAAATCCTTGCCGGCAAGACCATCCCCGCAACACCGGCCTTGGAGCAGATGAAGGATGGCCATCCGAATCTCGTCCTTGTGGCCAAGACCGGCAAGGCGGGGTATTCTGGCTTCTTTTCGAGCCTCGACGGTCCCATCACATTAGCAAAAGAGGCACTTGGGAAGAGCGATGCAAGCCTTGTTGTGCAAGTGGGCTTATCTGCGCAACAGAGCGAGGCGAACGATCTTGGAGTGGCGCTGGCTTTGATCCTGTTTGGTACGTCGTGTCAGCGCTCCCGACGAAAAGCCCAAGGATCGAGTTGACCCTTTCCGTGCGAGCCCCCACAGTCAAGCTTTACAGCGACGCAGGCGAGCTCGAGATGTCTGCGGCACGGCCAACAAAGGAGATCATCCGGTCCCGTCTAGCTTGGATCTTGGAGTCCTTCCCGTCAACAAATCCGTCGCGAGCGGTCCTTCAGAAGGTCAATGAGTTTCTCATGTCTTCCACTCGGGAGCTGAATTGATCGGAGGTCATGACGTTCATTAGACTGCAATTGCAAGAGGAAAGTGGATATATGAAAATCTTCACAACACATGCTAAAGCGTGGATCGGATAGAGGGCCACTCGACGCGGGGAAAGGCGAAGGGTCACAGCAAGTTCGGTAATCCTTGATAAAAGCATACTGTTCTTACGCTACTTCCAGATGCTCTTGCATAGCACTAGGACTCAATTGGTGATTCGTCCTCTTCCGCCTTGACTTGACTTGCAACCGCCTCGATGAAGACGTCAACCGCGCTATATCAACGTGGGGTCGGATAACAATTAGCAACTATAGTGAGAGGTGGGTCATGAAATACGTTTACTCTTCGGGAACCCCTTAGAGCACGTTATCAAGCGTGTAGTGACAGATCCACAGCTTTGAGGGAGGGCAGAACTTTGAACAGCCGATGTCTCTGCCTTGAAGGAGGATGTGATCACAGGGACACTTTCAAACGTCGGAAGGCCACAAGACACCCTCCAGCCCATCGTCCACCGCAGATTCCCGACGAAATACCCCTCGAGCTCGCAGTGGTAGCTCTGTGGAGCTAAGATTCGTATCCTCCCGATTTGGCTCGCGCAGACGATCAAGGATTTGCGGATCGTCGAGTACGAATTGCTTCGACCACATCCTCTTTGAATTGAGTAGGTGAACATCTACAGGCTCCAATGGATGGCCCACTACCACTTTGTGGTAGAATGGCCCAGAGATGAATGATCGCAAAGAGCCAGCTTTTTTGATGATTTCAACGACACTGCTTGATCGAGGCCCCTGTGGGGGTGCGACCAAAGCCCGTCCGTTCGGGGCAGCGGGGGCGTTGGGAGCCGTTGGAGATCCACTTATACCAGTCGGTGTGTTGACGGGGGTCTCACGGCGTGCAATCGGCAGGGAAGTCTGGCGTAAGTCGTTCACCCGAGTCGGGCCACGAGAGGTGGCCGAACACAGAGGACTCCCGAGCTTGGGCTCGATCTCTTCGCCGATCGCGAGTTTCGAGGGGCGCCTCGGGACTTCGGACGGGCTTGTCAACCGGGATTCCATGAGCTTGAGCCTCTTGAGTGACCGACCGGGCAAGATTGTCGACAACGATGGCCGTCTTCCTGCGCCGGCGGAGGAATCACCCAGCGCAGTCTCCGATCGGATCAGAGGCATTGGCGATGCCACAGAAGACCAACAGCTTATTTAAGCTTAATATATACCCCAGAGACTACACGTAGAACAGACCCTAAAGCTTGATGATATAGTCCAGAAAAGTAGCCGGTGCTGGAGTAGGGATTGGAGTGGTATTCGCTGGTTTAATTACTGGAATTGCTAGAAACCCAGCACCAGGCGTGAACGACGAATCGGAAGTCATGGAAGATGGGACGGACGCTGGAGCCGACAAGACCCGTGCCAGAAATTCTGTTCCGACAGTCAGAGGGATGTCTCTGGGGCAACAGATGACAAGAGCTCCGCAAAGACGGTTGGGGATGACTGATACATCTCGCACGGTAGGCCACTCGCTCCTGGATTTCGACCCGTGTCGGTTTTGCTGATTCAGCTGCAAACTCGTCGGCAGTGAATGGTTCCTCAAGCATCTTGGCGTCTTGCGCCTTCATCGGTCTCATGAACCCGGAGTCAAAGTGCTTCTTTCCCCTTGGTAACGCGCTTCTTAAGGGACCAAGGAGGGTGGACCGCGCGACTTCGACGTGAACGGGATCCCGATCG
This sequence comes from Microbotryum scabiosae, assembly GCA_022702605.1. Taxonomy (NCBI): domain Eukaryota; kingdom Fungi; phylum Basidiomycota; class Microbotryomycetes; order Microbotryales; family Microbotryaceae; genus Microbotryum; species Microbotryum scabiosae. The sequence continues at coordinate 997,142 of JAHWDV010000016.1, read as the reverse complement.
TCTGGTGGCTTTGGAAGTAGGCCTGCGCGTGGTCCAAGCACTTGCTAAGGTCCGTTGAGAGCGACCCATCCGCCAGACGAAGGGTGTCGATCTTGATGGCCGTCCGGCGAGCGGCGGGTCGGGCATGGACTGTGTGCGAGAGCTGCCCCTCCGAGCTTAGTTCTGGGATGTGCGCACGAATCCTCATCTGGCGGGCTCGGTCGAGCATCAAAGCCTTGGACATGGTCACCAAATCTTGCTATTCGACTCGCCTCTCGTCGTCAAAAGCACCGAGTACCTCGAGTTCGTGGATACGACGTTCGAGTGTCCCCTTCGTCATCGAGAACTGCCGATTCAGGTCGCGGGCATGGTCGCTCGAGGGGGTTTTGAGTCGAGACATCGCTTCCTCAAAGGCCGAAAGCGGATCGAGCGGGTGGGACTTGCGCGATGCGTCGATGATGAAAGGTATACAAGCTACGAAGGCTTCGTCGGCATAGACCCGTGTGTTGACTCGTAGAAGCTGGGAGGACGTTTCCGGGAGCGAAAGTAGCGCCGACGTGCTTTTGGCGGATAGGCAGGCAATCCCCACATACACGGGGCGATGGTCCGAGAGCGGCGCGTCGAAGTAGTAGTCCCCGAGACCAGCAGATGGGCATGTTGTTCCGACAAGAGGATGTAGTCGATGCGCGACCAGGACTTGATCTTGGCCCCCTGTTGATGCGGCCTGCTGAACTGATTCGAGTGTGGGTGGATGCAGGTACCGAATCCCGTCGATCACAGCGTAAGGGAGCGAGCGGGCTGGTGAGCGTACGCCAGTGTGTGCGGGAGCCGGAATTTAAGCGAACCCACCTCCTCTCTCCTCTTGACCACCTCCTGTCGCGAGTGCAAGCTTCTTCTCGCTCGTTTTCGCTAGCGAGTCTATCGATCAACAGGTCAAGATGTCCAAGCGCATCATCACCACTACCACGACCACGTTCTCGAGCCGTCAAAGGTCCTTGTACCGCTTCGCATGGAGAAGGTTCGGTCAATTGCTCCCTCTCGTGCGCTACGAACGAAGCAACCTTCGCGCCGTGTACCGTCCTCAAATCAGAGAACTGATTAAAGACGAACATTTAGAATGGTCTGCGGTCGAGGAAACAGGTTCGTCCCCTCTCCCGTTCGGTCTTTACAGACAGATGGATGCCCAGCTGAATCTACCACGCCCTTCTCACCACGTGACAGTCCATGCGACGTTGAAGTTGCTCGAGGGGTCTCCATCGCTCTTGCACCAAATCCCATCCCTCTACTACCACCACCACTACAATCAAGCCAAGGCCGATATGCACCAAGCGATCAAGTGGAACCCGCAGGACCCGGCCAGCGCGAGTAAGCAATGGGCAACGAGGCAAAAAAAGGCACAGAAAGAGGCCGATAGTCTGGCAGAGAGGGTTCAAAGTGGTGTCGCCAAAGCGTTGCAAGGCGTCGTGGATCGTGCCGAGAAGGGGGAACGGGTCATGCTGGGGCTCAATCGCGTGCGGTAGGTAGGATCGCAGGAGCTCCAAGCGTCAGGCATTTGGAAGTTTTTCGCCGGAGGCTCACTTGACATCAACGGCCTACATCTGAACTTCGAGTGGATCTCGATCCAACGACACGCTGAACACAAACACACGATTGACAAGCCGCCTCCACATTCCACACTCAACGAGAGATTGGTCACGTGACAACGATCGAGAATGCTCGCTGAGGGACCTCATCATGAACGATCAAATTTCAGGCCCGCCGTGGAAGATGGTACAAGAATTGATGTCGACGAACCATACGCGACCGAGCGTCTGTATCGAAAGCCGTGCGGGAACCGCGACAAAGTTGCAGTGGCACCTACCAACTTCCTCCAGCCACCTTGATCGGCGACGCTCTCGGCAACACACGAAATCTCGCGTCACGACCACAGTTTTGTTGACAACATGATACATGGTGGCGGCACCAAGTCTAGAGCAATGTATAACAGCTCCGACGGCGGGCCACCGGCGGTCACTCATCGTTGGAGCTAATCACTACCCTTCGCTCTCTGGAGGAGGCCTGATCACGTGATCAGACTTTCCGAGCCCCTCCGCGACGGTCGGGAAAGCTGTCTCGTGCTTTTTCGACGACCGAGATTATTCCCGTTGACGACCCGCGTTTTGCAAGGGAGAGAGTGTGTTTGCCTACCCAAAAAATTACGATACTCTCTCACGTGCATTTCGTCGTGTACGCTCGGTAGGTCTGCTTTTGCTGCTGTTTCAAAGTCGCTCGTAAAGGTGGACTCGAAGTTGCGAGCCCTCGATCGAGATTGCGCGCCGGAAACCCCGCGTCTCACTCGACTGCTGCTGCCCCTCCCTCGTCTCGTGCACTCCGCCTCACCGGCGATCGCTCGTTGTCCGATGGGCCGATAGTGGTGTTGCTGACTGTTGCGGCTACACTCCGTCTATCGACCGGTCATCGCGTCATCGTCGTCCCTGCCAGTGCGTCGCAGTCAATCCAGGAGTAGAGTCACGTTCCGGTCTGGGTCCGGCGGTCGGCGAAAGCAAAGCTCTGCTCGACCCCGTGACCTGTGCCCGCTGCTCGGGGCGAAGGCACGATCGAGCCGCGACGGTCGACCGATCGCAACTTTTCCCACGCCAGTGCCTTGAAGGGGAAGAGTGGGTGCGTGTCCCCTGACAACGCAGGGCAAGAATGGAGGGCCAGGAGCCGAGATGGTACTACGACCTAGCTGAAAACACCGCTTCGACCGGCGCCGGCGGATCGACTTCGTGGGCTTCTTCGCAATCGCACTTGAGCGCGCCGACTGTCGACCGGCCTCGGGTCGCCTCGATACAGCAGAGCCCCTCGACCAGTCCTCGAGTGCCCGTGGTGCACCCTGATACGCCGGAGGATTGGTTGGCACAATACTGGAACGAAGGTGATGCAGGTCTTGGTATCGCGCACGCCCCCGTCGCGCACCAGCCGTCGCTGCCAAGGCCCACGAGCGTCTCAGACCCCAGCACAATCGCCCCACTCGCGGATCACCACCGCCGCTACCAGCACCAGCACCATCGCCAGCACCAGCCCGAGCCGCAGCCCACCTTCCCGATCGCAAACACGACTCCCGCGACCACCGCGACCACCACGGACAGGCAGGGCAATGGGACAACACATCGTCAGACGAATGAAGCCCCAGAATTCGAAACGTATGCTTTTCCAAAGGACATGAGCCACATTCTTGCGCGCACCGGTTGGAGCTCGCATGCGGCCGCCGCCCCACCTTCTCAGCCGGCGCAAGGTCACTTTCGGCGGACCTCCAACACCCAGCCTAGGCCTCCAACATTCAACACATCCCGTTCTCCTGAGCCAACGCAACCTCGACCTGATTCTCGATCTCGATCACAGTCTCAACTACCAAGACAAGCACCCCAGGTAGGCGCATACGATCATCCCGAGTCGGCGAGGCTTTGGACGCTCAAGCGATTGGCTGCGACACATGAAGCCCATCTCGACCTCACTCGAGAGTTGAGCTCGGCCCTGGGATTCCGTCAGTACCCTCTCGATCGACACGGGAACACCTTGATCCAACCACTAATATCATTCTGTCGCTTTTCTGTATCTCCCACAGAAATTCGAGCCCACCTTAACCACAGCATCGAGTTAGCGTTCAAGCTCAAGGGGGTCATCATTCGAGTAGGCGACCTGGCCTCATTACCATGGCACACCAAGGTCGAGGGCGTCCTTGCTACAACATACGTCGCCAGTGAGGGGATGCCCACATTGGATCGCAGATAGATATTGACCCACCGAAACACTGACTCACTTTGATCTTCCACACATTCCGGCAGTTTATGGAGCCTGGACGGATTACTGCGCGCAACAGCGCATAGTCGAGCTACCCATCCTTGGTTCGCTGGCAGCTTGCTGGATCCACTCACTGGCCCCAGACCAACGGGTGTCGGCCACGATCGTGCTGGATGTGGTTCGTTTCGTCACAAGTTCGGTGTTTCGAGAGTTCAAGAGGACGGCGCTTCCCTCCGTCTCGCGGGATGCCACAGAATGGGGGTGGTGGGAACGGGTGAAGGAACAGTGCGCATGGAGCTTGTGGAGCTGGCACGCTGTCCGGCAATCGCTATCGGGCTCGATCACCCCGTACCAGTGCGAAGTTTTGAATCAGCAAAGCATGGCCAAGGAGAGGAAGATGGCCGAGCAAATCAAGACACATCGCGAGCTGGCCGTCACGAGGACGCCACCTTTTTCAGACCCACCTTGGGCCCAGCCTGGAGGGGCTCTACAGCCTTCGCCGACGAATCGTGTGGTCTCGGCCGGTGGTGCTACCTCAAGCTTTGTCGTGAACACCGCAACAGCGACAAGACAAAACGAATCCGCACACTCCCTTTCCCAAACAGCTCGAAGCAAACAGCGGGCGGTGGATCCGGGGCCATCCAAGCGCCGTACGAATGCCCAACACCGCATATCCCAGCCTTCACAGGGCCTGCCTCCCGCCTATCCCATCACGGTCGCTCGTCAACCTCCGGCCGCTCAGTCTCGTACCGTGCTCAGACCTGCACGTACAACCCACATCGCTACCGCCCAACTTGCCTCCAACCTAGGGGAAAACATCACTCGGATATCCAATCTACCTCCTCTGGTCCCGTTCCTCGCCAAGCCGATCAGAACGGCGGCAGAATCGAACACAACTCTGCGCGATCCCAACGACCTCTACAGCGACCTCACTCCGGCTGCGTTCAAACAAGAAACCGCACTCTTTGAGAGGGCAAGCAAGCTCCAAAAGCTCATCAACGCTCATCAGTTGAAGCGGGGTCAAACTCCGACTTCGTTCGAGCCGATCCAGATGCCGCCAAAAAGGAAGCGGGAGAAGACACGCTTCTCTGATGCCGTTGAGGAAGCTGCCAAGAAGCAGAGGCTCACTGGACCGACACAATTCATTGCTGTCAATGGGACAGGAGGGGTAACACACAGTCAAAGTATTCCGCGTAATTATCCAACGCCACCCTCGCTCCCGCCAGCTCAGCCCCTTGTCTCTGCACAAGTTCAAGTCAAACCTGCTCCGGCTGCACCGCAACAGTCTTCCGGCGAACCTAGAAAACGTTACATTCCCCCCGACAAAGCAAGCCAGCCTTTTCTACCCTCAAGGATGTATGTTCCCACTCCACTTTTCTACCCTCTAGCCCGCGACTTCCCTCCACCACCCATGGAACACGCTTTTCACGACTACACCCCGTCGTGTCGGCCCCTCGATTGCCACCTCAGCCTGCCCGCACGCGTCGAGCTTTCAGGACTCGATCGTATCTTTCTCCATCCCGCTCCCCGTCTTCCTACGGCATTTCCGATGGAAGCAAGTGCTCTAAGGCCAGCAAACACTTTTGCCTCTCCACTTCACAACCTCCCGGACGCAGCTCCCTTCGTTGCCCAAACGACCACAACGATCGTTCACAACTGGAGGAATCGAGCCTCGCAACTCCAAACGTATCAAGCTTCTCATCCCAGTCTGGACCCTAGCACCATCAGCGACGCAATGCTGCTCCAGGCCGAGTCCCTCACTCGTGTGAGGAAAGCACTGCTGGACTTGCCTCATGTTGAACGGCCGGCACGGACAGTCGATCTGGGCAAGTTATCGATGGACGCAAGGACGCAGTTGTTCCAACTCTTCGCACTGAAAGCATTGTCTGCGGAACGGAGAGGCCAGATTTCACCCATCAAGACGAGAAACAGCAAGAGTAAGGGATCCAGACTCGAGGACCCCGCCACCACTGGATCGATCTCGGGCCCACTGGCCAACACGCTTCCTGTTCACTCTTCTACGGGGCTACCAGCAGTCCGGGGGGACTCTGCTGGGCGTTCACAAAGGCAACCTACGACAGTAGAGCAGCCGCTACCTGGACCCGATGCGTCGGCGAGCAGCAAGTCGCTGCCCAACACCCCTCAAGCACAGACGGCATTAGCGCCTGCAACAGGCACTACCCGCCCGTCGGTTGTGAGTGTTCAAGCTAGGGTGAATAGTTTCTTTACGGACTTGGCTGACCCGCTGTTGGTCTCCACAGGTGCAAAAAGCGGTAACACGAGGCGAAAATTTTCCAGCATTTGCGCGGACCAGATCGGCCAAGTCTCCCCCGACGGCCCAGCCAGCCTCCGCAAGCATCGCCCCGGGTTTTGCGCGCTCGGCGTCTAATGGGCTCGTTCGTAACACTTCGGGCAAAGAAGTGCACCCACTCTTGCACTTCTACTCTTGTGTCGCGCCGGCCCAGCGTCAAGTTGCGCGTATGCTCGCCCAATCACCTCGGAGCACTCGACCTGTGCCACTGCCGATATCCCATGCCACTGAGGGCTCAGGGCAAGCGCTGCCAAGTTCTGCCTCGCCTCCTGTTCTCCCAAGCCCAGGATTAGACTTTCCGGAAAACCTCCCCAGTGTCGCTCCGTCAGCGCAGAGTGGGACTCCTTCATCGTCAACCTCAATCATCTCGCCCTCGCCCGCTCTCGACTCGAATAGTCTTCCACCGGTCCCCCCCGCTATCCAGAAGCAAGTCGATGCAAAGTTGCTGGAGTTTGATCGCATGGTCAAAAGTGGGGAAATGGAAGTTCGGGTGAAGGACGAACATGTGAAGGGCTTGAAGGAGATCATTCTACAGTGCGTTCAATCGGCTTTTGCTTGACCTCCTCTCTCATCTCAAAGCTGACGCCTTGACTCGCGGTGTTGCTTCTCAGAGCTAGGATCGTCGAACAGCGTAAACTGGACCTCGCCCAACGCGCAGCTGCCAAAGCTGCCAAAGCTGCTCAGATTAGTGCAATGCTCGTGGCACCTGCTTCGCGGCTAGAGTCTGCCACCGATGGCAATGTACTTGGCCTTTCTACCTCTGCCCCATCAACGTCCTTCTCGGCGCCAGATCACATCGCGATTGCGGCTCGACCATCGGGGCCAGAGCCAGTTCTAGCACCCACCGTCGTGGGCGAGGAAGCAGCTCCGCCCTCACTCGGTGCCGAGCCATTCGCAACTTCGTACAAAGGGTCTTCATCTGATCCAGTTCTACTCGGCGGTCCAGTTGAGCCGCTCCTGCCCCTCCATCCCGTCCATGTCTCCGAGCGACTGTCGCCGACCAACTCTGGAATCAGTGTCGATCAATCGCTCTCCGGCGCTCGCAACGCGGCGAAATCTCCTCCGAACAACAATGACGACGAGGAAATTGATCAACTTGCCTCGGATCGCGAACTCGACCATCCTTCAGCGCAAACACCTTACTCACCCGAATTTGGCGTGCCGCCCGAGCCTGTACACGGTCAAAGCCCGTCTCGAGGCCCACCTCCTCCCTTGGCTTCTGCAGAGTTCGAAAAGCAGGCACCAATTTTGCTCGAATGGAGCGATTCATCGCCCGACGTACCGCTCTCCCGCAACGCCCCTTCGAAGAAACGAAGGGAGTCGGTGTCATTGAGACAGTCCTCCGTCGAGTTCGAGATCCCTCGTTCCTTCATCATCGCAAACCAACCCTTCAAGCCATTTGGCTCCCTGTACTGAACGGACACGTCCGCTGCTCGCAACCACCTTGTACTCCTCGTCTTTCTTGACTGTCAAAGGTTTAGGTCTTGCTAGTACTAGTCGCTGTTGTAATGAAGTAAGCTCGCATTATCGCATGACCTGCTCCTGCCGCGAGGCACCCAGGTCGAGACCCCTCTACTGGCGTTACAGCACAAGAGACACACTGCGTTAGACTATCAAGAAAGCAAGGAAGAGATTTAATTGATTTTGTTCCGGTGTGACAGAGGCCCAGCCATCTTGCCTTCCTCGCGTCACGGGCTACCTGCGTCTTCACAGGCGGAGGAACCCGAGTCGCGGTCGCTCGCTCTTGCGATAATTCAACCTTTGTGAGTCTGCAGTCGTTTACCATCAATTCCGAGACGAAATAGCTACTCTCAAGATCGTCCACGGCCGTCAGTGAGAGTTCCAATCGGATGGCAGACCAGTTTGATGGCGAACTCACGCCCAACAGTTCGGGGATTTTAATTCCCGCCAAACCGTACTTGGCTTTGCCCTCGGCCAAACTCATGTCGGACAGCAACATCTTGCGGTCTTGCAGACTGAGGATGCGAGCTTCGATCGTATCTTCGATCACGATGCGTTCGACGAGGACCGGTCGACGCTGGCCTAGACGATGGACGCGGTCGAAGGCTTGAAGTTCAGTCGAGGCCGACCAGGCGAGATCGAGGGAGATGACCCGGCATGCCGAGGTCAGATTCAGGCCGACTCCACCGGCTATTGCAGGACGAGCGGAGTCAGATCAGACACAAGTTATTGAGTGAACTCCTATCTAATGCGGACAAATTCACCCTTCATCGAAAGCAACATCACTCTGACGTTGGGGTCCGTGTCCAGTCGGTGGGTTGCTTCCTTCCTCTCGATCGCATTCGAGCTGCCCTGGTACCGCACCGTTTCGATACCGCGGCCGCGGAGATACGTATCGAGGATCTCGAGCCCAGACACAAAGGACGAGACGACGATCGTCTTGATGGCAGGATCTTCCTCCTTCCATGCCTTGAGTTGCTTGTAGCAATGCTGCATCTGTTCCAAGTCAAACATTTAGTGGGCCTAAGCTCCTGATCATTGGTCCGGCCTCAAAGCACCGACCTTGGTTGAAGGAATGATGGTCTTGTTTCCGACGGCTCGATACCACGATCTTTCGACCACATCGTCGTGGTCATCAATTTCGGCAACGGGCTGGAAGATGACTTGACCGGGTCGGAGTCGCTCAGGCGAACGGAAAGGATCTTGCTTGACCTTGCGCTTCAACCAATCGAGAGACGTCTTGGGCTTGACATCAGGCTGGACATCGGTCTTGATCTTGGGTTTCAGATCCAACGTCTCGGCCTTGGCTTTCGTCCGGCGCGCAGACTTGGCGTTCTCGTCATCGGTGAAGACGCAGTCATCCTCCGACTCGGCCTTGGCTTTCCCTTTCCCCTTGCGATCAATGACCTTGGGCTTGACATCGGAATTGCGGTCGGATTTAGCCCCAGGCTTGACGTCGGATTTGGTTTCTCGTTCGGACGTAGGCTTGACGTCCTTCTCAACCTTGGGTTTGACTTCGAATTTTGCCAACAAACCCGAGGGAGGAGGTAGTTCCTCGTCGTCCGAGTCGATGATGATCAATTGAGCAGGTTGTGCACGATGCGATGTGCTCGAAGAACAGATCTCGCGCGATGGGCTCTCCTTGATGTCCAAAATGTCGTCGTCGTCGCTGCTGTCGTCGAGAACGTCGTCGGCTTCTTCAGAATCCGCGATGACGGCCCTGCGCTTGGCCATGGCCTTTTCTTCGGCGTTCTTCTTGGGTGACTTGGGCTTGCGGGAGATCGCCACACGGACTTCGTGAGCGTGGGGTTCGAAGGCCTCGATCTCGATCAATTTGTCCTCGCTGAAGGGTGTACGACACGTCGGGCACGGTCGCTCGTCCTGTCGGTACCCCAACATATCGCCAAGGTCCAACTCGCGGTGAGCTTCCCTCAGGAGCTCGGTCAAGCATGCGCGGCAGAAGCAGTGGCCACAAGGGGTGACGACGCCTTCGCCGCCGAGACTGAGGGGCAGAATCGGGTCAAAGCAAACCGCGCACTCCTCGTCGACTGGATCCTCGAGCTCAAAATCCTCGATCGCCTCTCGAGCAATCGCGATCCTCAGGCGCTCGTCCAAGAGTCGCGTGATCGACTCGGGCGACAACAGCGTCTCGGCCTTGCGGTACTCGTCCTCCTTGTTGAACTGGCCCGTCCCTTCGACGGCGATCAACGACGGATGAAGACACATCTGGCGCAAGCGCAGGATGAGTACGAAGATGCACGACATGTTCTTCAGCAACGTCCCTTGCCTCAACCACTTGGATATCTTGACCTGAGCCTGTCGCTCGACCTCATCGTACCCTTCACGCTCTTCGTCGTCGGTGAAGGGCAGATGAACGACATTTACAGTCTTGGGCAAGAGCTTGACGAGGGGCTTGCCGTCAAGCTTGTCGTCCTTGCGTCGGCGGATCGTCACTCGGTCGACGATCGAGTTGCACCGTGAACCGGCTTCGAGCAGATTGGATTTCTCGAGCTTGACGACGTAGTCGCTGTTGAGTAAACAATCGTCGTATCAGCTCGATGCACAGTTAACGGGTTCATGCCGTGTAATTAGAATACGCACCGGAACTGTGACCACGACGTCCAAGGACGGATGCGAAGGAATCTGGCGGCAAAGAGCCAAACTTAAGAGCTTAAGCATTCTTTCAGCACGCTCGATACTCGACATTCTTCCTCACTTTAGAAGAGGAAAATAGTCGCCCAAAGAGTTGATGACCGGCGTGCCGGTGAGGCACCATCGGAAGACTCCGTCGAGCTCGACACACGCTCGCGACATCTTCGTCATGCGGTTTCGGATAAAGTCTGGTAATGGGACCGCAAGGTGGTTAGTTGGCTTTGCCGCCGTAACAGCGCTTCGCAAAGAGAAAACCTACGAGCTTCGTCAATCACGATGCGGTACCAGCAAAGCGTGAAGAGCAGTCCATGACTTGAACCCCCTTTAGCAGGATCTTGCCACTCGCCAGCGAGAGTGTTGTGGGTCGTCAAAACAACGTCGTACTTGGTCAACTCCTCGACCGTCTTGGCCTTCTTCGAGCCGTGGTAGACGTGGACCTTAAACCCTTCGACGAACTTGGAGATCTCGTTCTCCCACTGCGCGATCAACGCCAGGGGGACAACGACGAGATTGGTGCGGATCTCACCATCTTTGGATCGACGGCTGGCCATGACTGCGAGCATTTGCACCGTCTTGCCCAAACCCATCTCGTCGGCGTTGATCCCGCCGCACAGCTTGCTCTCCTCTTGCTGTCGCATCCACGCGACAGAAACGATCTGGAACTCGCATAGAGGGTATTTGAAACCCGGCAAGATGGACTGATGCGATTCGAGGCCCAAAGCCCTCGCCGCATGCTTGACCGTGACGCTTGCATGATGGGTCGTCTGACGCGCCGGCGCGAACCACGCGTCAATGTCCTCTTGACTGACGCGGAACTCCTTATCCTCTTCGTCCGGATCGGCTCCGTTCATGCTCAGCTGCGTGACGGACAAGGCATTGAGGGTTGAGTCGATGATGTCTTCCTCGGGGCGCCAATACCTCCTCGCGGCCATCTCAGCCATCGTGGCAAGATGATCGTCATGCGAGGCAGCATTGCCCTTGGACGTGGACGCTTCGGCCGAGGGAGCGATCTCTTGGTTCGCGCGCTGCAGAGCTTCTCGGTATCCTCGAGCCTCGCGCATCGCCGCCTCCCGGGCACGTTGTTCCTTCATCTGGATCTCGCGGCGTTTCAGTGCCCCTTCTTGGTCGCGCGTGAGTTGAGCCTCGAGCAACATGTTGCGTACCGCGGTGCTAAAGCCGCCAGCTCGCGGGCGAGCGGCATTGATGGCCGCAGCCCCGGCCGCGACTCCGCGACCGCTTGCGGCAACAGCGCCGTGTGCACCATAAAAGAGCTGGTGCTGCAATGCCGACGTATCCGAGGCGGAATGTAGCCCATGGTCGTGTTCGACCGCCGAGTAGTCGTTCATGGAAGGCACGAACGGACTAGGGCGACGGCCGGCCGAGGCGGGAGGAGGTTCGTACTTGGCCGTCGTGTAGGTCCAAGAGCGTTGCGATTCGGAAGGATCGGTTGGGCCGATCATGGGCATGTTGGGGATCATCGACGCAGGTGGAGTAGAAGATGCAGGCGGCGCCGGGGGTGCGGCTGCCTGGGCAGCCTGTGCCGCTCGTTCGTAGTACAAGGATGGGGCCGGCGGAGGAGGGGGAGCCGTGTCTAATTTGCGTCGAACGCCTTGGATGTCTTCCCTTTGTCGCTGACGTTTTTCCCTGATCCTTTGTTTCGCCGCTTCGAGGGCGTTGTAATTTTCCTTGGACGTGTTGCACCCGGACGAGCTCGAAATGGACGACGCGGAGGACGCTGAAGAGGACCATGATTCCTTGTTTGCAGACTGGGTCGTGGATGACGAGGAGGAGAATCGGTTCGGAAGCGCCGATGTAGCATTCTGGAGCCTCGCCAAGGTCGCACTCATCGATGTTGAAGAAGTTTGCGAGCCGCTCGGTACAGCACCGGCAGCGTTGCCTGCAGGGTAGAACAGGGGAGCAAAGGTCTTGTCCCAATCGACGCCCAGAGCCCTGGCTCGGACCTTGAGATCCAAACGTTGCTGCACGACCGCGATACGATTGATCTTGCCAGCCAGCATCGCTTCCGCAAACTCTTTGGCATCTTTGCTGAGTTGAGCCACGGCGGCGGGGTCGACGGGGCTCGAGTCCGAGGTGCGAGGTTTCTTGGCGGGTGCGCTCAAGGGGGCCGATTTGGGCACGACTTCGGGGTCCAAGTCCGAGTCCGAGTCGAGTGCGGCTGCCTTGCGACGTTTCGCGTGAGACGAAGACGACCAAGAATCCCTCTTGTCGGATTCCGAATCGGACAGGATCACCGACTTGGGGTCGGCTTTGGTCGTGGAGGAAGTGCCGGTGGCGGCCGAGTTCGACTTTGGCACCGGTGTGGTCGGGCTGGTGGAAGAGGGGTTCGACTTGGCCCTACGAGCGACGATGTGACGCGACGTTTCGAGATGGGTCTGTGAGGAGCGAGAGGGTATTAGACTCGGATAAGGCACGCGCAGGGTGGGGATGATTCGCCGGGGGGTTGCTCGCCTTGAAGTTGCGATAGGAGCCAATGCCATTGGCAAGCCCTCCATCGGACAGTGCCTTGTTGGGACCTAACTCGGTCGTGTTGGAGCAAAGAAGGCATTCGACTTGACCGTCTGCGCGAGAGAATAGTGGGAAGCGACACAGTTGGGGTCTCGAGTCACGTGCTGGCCAAAGCCGTGCTGGCTACTCGTGACGGGCAGGTTGCAAGAGCGCAGACGAGCTTGGCAGACTTACAGCCGTGGCCCGGTGTGGTCGAGACCTTGATCTGATCGCGCTCGAGTTGGGGGTCGAGTCGGCGCAGATCGTCGATGGCGAGTGCAAGCGCATACTGTGGCCTCGCCGGGGGGTCAGCGGGCCCACGGGGTGGTGAATGCAGTAACATGGGTAGGTTGTAGCGCGTCTCAGCGCGGTCGGCGAGCATAAATGCACATGATCTGTACTACAAAGCATGTACAAATACTGACAGGGTTGAGGAGTACTGGTGATGGTGCCATGGTGTTCGGTGTCTTGTACGCGGTGGGGTCTCAGCTCGTCGTATGCACCTCGCGGCGAGGCGCGACTCACACCGTAAGCCGACGCGTGAGCCGACGCGTGAGCCGTTTCGCGAGGAATCGAATACTCGCGCCTGCTGCTGCCGTCGGAGGACTGCGCAGTGGGAGCACGCCACGTGGGTGGGTGGTGCAGGGATGGGGGTTGAGTGTACACGACTCCAAGACGATGACTGTGAACAGATGTGAAATGGCCAAAGGGCAAGCTGCCCCCCAAACCTGGCGCTGGCACTCGATCGGGTGCTCCAGCCGAGTCCAGCCAGGTCCAGCTCCCGCCCGGGTCTCGGCGCGGGGACGACGCGACGGTGGCAGCGCGCGCCTTTGGCCCTTGGGCTGCTGCACCTGATTACGACTGCGATTGCGCATCCTCGACCCCTCAACTCGGTCAGGTCAGTCCCGCAGTTTATTCGCTCTCCTGACCCCGTGGCTGACACCCCACCTCTCTCATACTGTTCCAGCCTCTCCACTTCGCGCTTGGCTCGTCGTGACGTGACTTGGGGTGTGCATCTCGCTCAGCCGCTTCCATCTCGATCTCAACACCTGCATCGCCATTGCAGCAGCACACTTGTGAAAGTGATTTGTTCCCTTCATTCAGAGTCCATTTCGAACCCTCGAACCGGCGATAGCTCGACCAGGACCGTCGGCGTGCGTGAGAGAGAGAGCTCCTTCATCTTATCGCTGTTCATCTCGCATATCCGAGGGTGCAACACACTCTCAGGCAACCCCTTGATCTACCCGTCCGACCTCAATCTCCAAAGCTTCGACAGTTTGCCTCTCTGTACGAGCTCACACCCCACCCTGCATGGTCGGCTCGACGCGTGCCAGTTCGCGTCATCCGTCGCATCCACCCCCACCTCCCGGTACCATCGACCCGAGCTTCCTCATCACCCTCAACCCGACCACCTCCGCCGCCCGCATGACGAGAACGTCCTTGCCCAACGTCCACAACGACGCACCCGCGCCTACCGAGTCCCGCAAGAAGGCACGTCGCGTCGTCGACACCTCGGACGACGAGGACTATGGCGACAAAGCTGATCAAGAAGATGATGCGATGGAGCAAGATGACATAAACGATGACGAAGAAGACGACGCAGAGGACGAGATGGAACCCAAGGTCAGAAAGGGAGGTCGAGCGGTCGTCCAATCGGATGACGAAGACGACTTCAAGCCCGACCCGGCGGCCAAGATCGCCACCACCACCGCTTCCGGTCGACGGACCTCACGCCCCGTCGTCTACGATTCGTCGACCGACGACGAGGAGGAGAAGGAAAAGTTCAAGCAAAAGGGGACCCTGCGTCGAGGCAACAGAAATAATGGCAGCTACAAGAGGGACGACTTTGTCGCCAGCGAAGACAACGACGCCGATGGGTGGAGCGACAATGACCGTCGATACGGCTCATCGAAGCCCAGCACTAGGCCAAAATCGGGTGGCAACGCGTCTTCGAACGACAAGAAATCGTCCAAGAGCAAGCGACGCGACAGCGACGTGTCGTTCGACTCGGGCGACGTGACGAGCGAGGACGAGGACGCCGAAGAACTCGACTTGCACGACGACGACGATGATGATTCGGATATTCAACTGGCCAAGGCGCACCTGCCCAGGAAGCTGCGCGAGAAAGGCAAGGTCGACTACTATCGCCCGCTCGACATCACCACTGCGACGAACGGCAACTCGGGCGATAGCAAGGGCAAGAAGAAGAAGAAGCGGACGCCATTCAGTGAAATGGGCAAGACAGAGTGGTCGGCACTGTACCCGGGAGGCGCAGGTGCACCTCCGTCGGATTCCGTAAGTAGCATCGCGTCGCTTTTGGACTCGCTCACACGAGTCCCTCGAGCACAGCAACATCTAACCCTCTGACTTTGCCCCTGTGTTACTCCCACACTAGTCGTCCGATGATGACGGTGCAAACTCATTCGGAACACCACGAAAGGGCTCGGCTTTCCCCATGGGTGCAGCAGGTGGCTTTGGCGGCATGTTTGCCGGTGGTGCCGCTCCTCTCGATCTCGCCGGTACACCTTCCAATCTCGGCAAAGTCGGTGGTCCCGCTGCTTTGGCCGACACGGATCCCTTAGGCGTGTCATCGTCTGTCTCATTCGACTCGGTTGGTGGGCTGGGGTCGCACATCCAACAACTCAAGGAGATGGTTTCGCTGCCGCTGCTGTACCCCGAGGTGTTCGAGCGCTTCAACATCACTCCGCCACGAGGTGTTTTGTTCCACGGTCCCCCCGGAACGGGTAAAACGTTGCTCGCCCGAGCTCTTGCCGCGAGTTGCAGTACCGAGGGTCGCAAGATCTGTGAGTGTCGAACAAGCGGAAGGAGAGCCTACTTTGCCCGGGAATTGATCAAGACTCGTTCGTTTTCCCCCGTCAGCGTTCTTCATGCGCAAGGGTGCCGACTGCTTGTCAAAATGGGTCGGAGAAGCCGAACGTCAACTGCGTCTCTTGTTCGAAGAGGCCAAAAAGTGCCAGCCGAGCATCATCTTCTTTGACGAGATCGATGGTTTGGCACCCGTGCGTAGCAGCAAGCAAGAACAGATCCATGCCTCGATCGTCTCGACGTTGCTCGCGCTCATGGACGGTATGGACGGTCGTGGACAAGTTATCGTGATTGGTGCGACGAATCGACCGGATGCGATTGACCCTGCACTTCGACGACCTGGTCGTTTCGATCGCGAGTTCTACTTCCCTCTGCCGAATCGAGATGGACGACGCAAGATCATCGACATCCACACCTCGGGGTGGAACCCTCCGATCGCGCATTCGTTCAAGGACGAGCTGGCGATGCTCACCAAAGGCTATGGTGGTGCCGATTTGAGGGCACTGTGTACCGAAGCAGCTCTCAATGCCGTGCAGAGAACGTATCCGCAGATCTACAAGACCAACGAGCGGCTCGTCATCGAACCGACGACGATTGATGTCACCGCTCGCGACTTTGTCATCTCGCAAAAGAACCTCATTCCCTCCTCTGCGAGGGCCACCTCTTCGGTCGCCGCGCCCTTGCCTCCGCAGCTCGTGCCTCTCCTTTCTGATTCGCTCGAGGCTGCCAAGACAGCGCTTAAGAGGCTCTTACCGGACGTCAAGAAGGCGAATGTGCTCGAGGAGGCCGAATATGAGGATGATGAAGGTGGATTCGAGAAGGAAAAGATGCTGCAAGGTCGGTTCCCTATCTCCGTCGATTGCTGAGTATGAAAAGCTTGTCTGATCAGTTTGTTCTACATTCGTGCAGCCTACGAGACACTACGAATTTTCCGACCTCGCATGCTCATCTGCGGCGAGACTGGCATGGGGCAATCCTACATCGGTGCCGCAACGCTTCACCACCTCGAAGGCTTCCACGTTCAGGGCCTTGACCTTGCCACCCTCGTGTCGGACTCGGGACGAACGATGGAAGCTGCATGTGTGCAACTCTTTGTCGAGGCGAAACGCCACAAGCCGTCGATCTTGTTCATCCCGAACCTTATCACCTGGTCCGAGAGCGTGAACGGTGCCGTCAAGTCCACAATCAAGGGCTTGCTCGAGGGACTTGACCCATCGGACCCGATTTTGTTGCTCGCACTTGTTGATGGCAAACTCGACGAACTGCCACCCGATGTTCGTGGTTGGTTCGGTTTCGTCAAGAACAATCGCGTTGTACTTGGGAAACCGAGCGAGGCGCAACGCAGAGCCTTTTTTAACGATGCCATTGACGGTGTTCGGCGACCGCCGAACGAGTTCCCTGATGCGATGCCTCGACGCAAGCGCATTCTGGCTGAACTCCCGATCGCCCCACCGCCACCGCCACGCGAGCCCACGGCCGCAGAAGTCGAGGCGCAGACGGCAGCGGACAAGCAACTGATGGACTACCTCATCTGGCGATTGACGCCCATCCTGAGCGATCTCAAAAAAACTTTCCGACGATTCGCTCGTTCGCTCTACGACGATTGGATCGTCGATGACATGAACGAGCGACGCGTGCAGCAACAAGCGGGCAAGGAGATCATCGGCCACGGCAAGCAGCCTTACTTCAACGTCAACCTCGAGTCGATGGCAGCATGGCTCTACAAGGGTCACTACTACACGCCCGACGAGTTCTTGGACGACATCCTGCGCATTCAATACAATGCTGAAGTCAATCGTTGGACCGAAGCGGATCAGGACGCACCGATCAAAGCTGGGCAGATGGTCAACCGAGCTCGAGTCATGCTCGATCAGAACTTTGACCCGGCTTTCAAGGCTGCTTGCGCCAAGATGTCGGAGCGATTGATCGAGAAGGAGAAGAAGGGCCTCGCGAAAGCGAGGAAGACCCGGGACCCACCTCCCGCCATCGACTTTGCTGACGGTGCGAAAGCTGCAGCAGCTGCCGGAGGCGGCCGCGTCACTGCCGAGCGACGCGTGAGTATGAGTGGAGCTCCCAGGGATGGTGAGGAGGATGCTGCAGCGAACGGTTTGCGTACGTCGACAAAACGTGCCCGCTTCGAAGATGGCATTCCGGGCACAAAAGCAGTCAACGACGGCGAAGGGTCTGATGCCGAACAACCATCGAAGCGTTTTCGAGACGTCAACAGCATACTCGGGACTCACGACACGATGGATTCGACCGCATCGACTTCCTCGGCCGTTCCCATCCTGCCTTCCGCACTCCCAGGTGCCCAGTTCATCGGACTCGTACCAAACCGCGTTGCGCCAACACCAATCGCAGTAGGCGCCAAACCCAGCCTCAACCCCGCCGAAACGCTTGCTTTCGCGATAGCCCCTCCGCCTTTGGTTGGCAACGCTGTAGCCGGATCCTCGGGGACTTCGGTAATATCCATTGCCCGTCCCGAACCTAGCTCGGCTCCCGCTCCCGCCGCCCCTGCTGCTGCTGCGCCCTCGTCCCCGATCGTCGTCGATAATCCGACTCCTGAACCGGAGCCCCTACCGGACTTTGTCCTTTCGTCCGACCGTGTTGAGAGCTTGTGGAACTACTTGAGCGAAGGCACCAATGCACTCAACATCGATCAACTCGAACAATTGCGAGCGGCGTGTTACGACATCATCTGGCACGGCAAGACGATGTGGCAACGCGATGCGATGGTCGACGAAATGCTTCAGATGGCCAAGGAGTTCGTTGCAGAGGTGCAAGAGGCGAATGCGTCCGAGTTCGGGTTCGGTTTCTAGTGTCATCTTTCGATTATTCCTGAAGAGGTGTGTGTATAATGAATCCGATTCTGGAGAGAGATATCTCACTGGAGTGCGATTCGCGGGCGCATCACACAGTCTGCAAGACGGGACCTGGCACAGGTGCTGGACGAGTTCCGATGCATAATGAATTTAAAGCTACAGGATCATGAAATGCTACAAGCGAGTGTTAAAGACTACGAAACGGGCTGTCTCGTGAGGTTGGGTCGCCATGAGAAAACCGCGAAAAGGGAAAGGGGCCTGCCGCCTCCCAGGTCGTTCATCCGCACAAGGGCGATGACTGCATCGTGTAGGGCGAGTTGCGTCGAGATCCGACCGTGGGTCGATCAGTCCCCAAAGGTGGTGTGGAACATGTGTAGGGTCTGCTCAGCATGACCGGGGAGTACAAAAGTGGCGAGTCGGTCCCTTGGGTGGGTGCGCTAACCGGCGAACTGGGGACCGCGTACAAGTGCCAATCGAATTGCGAGCCGCTGGTGAGGAAAGGGGCCCCGGGCATGTGCGATGGAGTGAGGGGTGTCAAGGGTCCGTGGTTTAACGCGGATGCGAAAGTCGATGTGCGTGACAAGCTCGGAGAAGCGAGCTGAGAGGTCGAGGGGAATGAGAATCCCTGTTGGCGGTCGCGAGGCGAAGTGGACAGCAAGGGAGAGGAGGACTTGAGCGGTCGCAATGCAGGAGACCTATTCGTGGGCGAGTATGACAAATTGGGGAAGGTGCTCGCGAGAAGCCAAGGAGCATCGCAGGTAGAAGAGTCCCACGACCTTTGGTGGCGAAGTCTTGTCGGCGAAGCGAGCAGGGACGGGGTCCTCGGTACGTCGACTGGAGCGAGTCCGAACGCATCTTGGGTCGGAGTGGTGGAGTTCCTATCCTCGCCGAGTCCGAGAGCAAGGCGGAAGGCCATTTCAACTCCGCTGCCGGCACTGACGGTACTGGAGGGTTCTTCCATTCGAGGGCTGGGCGTTCGTCCGAGACCGTCGAAGCCAGCAGATCCGGGACCGACACCCAGTCCTGGACCCGCCTCGGGCGGTGACTCGAACCGCATCTTTTGCAAAGACAGCAGCGCACGAGTCGACAGCTTGCCCTTCTGCGCGCGACGAGTAGCCAACGCGGGTGAATATTTGGTCGGCGAGCTCGGGGAAAGGGAGTCGCCGTTCGACGGGCAATCGACTTGGCCACGAGGCGGGGTTGGAGGAGTGACTTCGGGTAAAGCTGGCTTCTTCATAGTCGAGTACTGTGGAGTCCAGCACGGCGCGACCCCTGCTTCCGAGAAGATCGGTGCAACCAGTTCGTCGTGATCAGGGTCGGTCGAAGGGCGTCGAATCGAGACCGTTGGCGGAGTCATATGAGCGCTGTCGCCCAGTCTAGGCGATTGAGGAGGTGTTACAGCCTCATCTGAAAGGTCATAGTAGGAGAAGACGTGCCGACGGGGTCCATACACATGAATGCATCAGTCCCTGATCGCGAAAAGGGGTTCGGGCAACTGCATGACCCGTTCGAAGGCGGGCAGTTTAAGACTCACCAAGCAGAGAATCGATGGTGCCATCGGAGCTGACACTCAAGTTTCTGAATCCCCCTTCTAGATAGGGTAATCCTTGATCGTCATCCTCTTCCTCGGCGCTGCCTGGTGAATGATGAGGGTCGATGAAGGCTTGAAGGGCCTCCGGCACCGGCGCAGCCGACGAGGGTACCGAGATCGAGCCGGACTGTGGGCGCGACAACTCAGCGGGGCCCGGGGCTAAGGTAACGTCTTTGGATGTAGATGATGACAGAGTCGGAGGTTGAGGCGACATTGAAGATGTCATGGTAGGATCCACACCTAAACGGGTGTGTGAGCAGTACGTGCGAACCAGCGCAGTAGAATGGAAAGGTGGCTCGAAGTTCTCAGACGCCAGCGCGTACAAAGCGGGCGAGTTGCTCGCCGAAAAAGGGGTCGAACCGAGTCGCAGAAAGGCGAGGATGAGACTCAGACCAGGAGTCACCACCAGCGCAGAGTGAAGAGAGATCGTCAAGATCGAATGAAGGTGGAAAGAACGAGCAAGGGAATACTTGCAGGCGCGGC
The DNA here is from genome assembly GCA_022702605.1 of Microbotryum scabiosae. Taxonomy (NCBI): domain Eukaryota; kingdom Fungi; phylum Basidiomycota; class Microbotryomycetes; order Microbotryales; family Microbotryaceae; genus Microbotryum; species Microbotryum scabiosae. The sequence goes on along the minus strand of JAHWDV010000016.1, from coordinate 976,729 downwards.
ACGGAGAAGCTGAACGCAAGGGCGAAGAAACGGAGCGGGGCATCGACTGATCCGAACTCTAACGGCGCTCACTACAGTGAGCTAACTGGCTTCGGATACCTGCTTCCCACAGGCGGGCGACTCCTACCGCCGAAACGGCGAACGGCACCCAGCTCTTCTCACAGTGACGCCTTTTCCGAGTGCCTTTTGGTTTTTTTTTTTTTCTTTTTTTTTTTTCTTTCTCTCTCTCTCTTCGTATCGTAGACGAAAGCTACTCGTTTTCCTCTTGGCGAGTGAGCTCAAGACTACGAAAATGCCTAGTGGGAGAAAGACAGAGAGAGGAGAGAGCATCCTTGGAGAATCCTGAGGCTGTGCTTATCAGGACTAGCTCGAAAAGGCGGCAACGCTATCCCGCGCCTGCGATTTCTCTTTCGAGATAGGACTTGCCAATCGCGCGTGAGCGCTCTTGTCGCGTGCGCTGGCGACCCCCGGCCGGGATTTCAAAGGGACGTGTAAACGGAGGGCGCGCCTTTTCCGGGTCTAGTGCGGCACGCGCGCTTAGAAGGATACCGCGCGGCGCGCAGCCGGCCACGCTTCCAGCCCGGCGCCATCACGAATGAAACACGAGGAGTCACTCCACTGCTAGCGTCAAAGACGACAATGATGCTTGCAGGCACGGCCGGCTGCCCAGATGGCCAGAATTGAAAGACATGTGTTCAATTTAGTCTTCTCAGCTCCTGAACATGACAGGAACCACAAACACCCTTCTGTTAAGTGCCTCTAGTCTCAGGTCCTCGACACTCAGGAGTCGTGTTGGTTCGACTTGGGGAAGGTGCTCCGCGAGCGTAGAAGTGATCGCTTACTGGTTCTTAGTCGTAGCGGATGTAGGTACCTGAAACGCTTTCTAACTGCGAAAAGGTTCTTTTTCGTGCACAGAAATTTGTTCCACATCTAGGGTCCTACCCGGGGCTGGTCCAATCACGTGCCGGCTGCTGGCTTTGGCTAAGGCTCACCCACATTTGGTGTCCAGCAGTGGTGCTAGGTGTCTTTGTAGGTACCTAGGCACCTAGCTAGCTACGACAGAGCGGAGCTTTCGGCACCGCAGTCTACTTTATCTAGGTAGGGTAGGTAGGTACGTACCTGTTCAATCGAAACGGCTCGTTGCCGAAGTCTCAAAGTTGGATCCATAGGTTGGGGTTCTCAAAAAAGGGGACTGGCAAGACTGTAGGCACTTATAAGATTGTGATCGGCTAGGAAAGCTGCGACATCTTATACGGGATTTCCTTAGCCACTTCGGAGGACGGCCCACTCTTACCAGATTAAAGCTCTCATACAGGACCGAAAAAATCCGTAAATGAGGAAGGGCCGACTGTTCACCTGCTTTCGGCATACGGATGGTAGGAGACGCATTCTTGAAAGTGGTCTAACCCACGTTTTGAGGAGTATGAGACTCCTGGAATCGGAAAAGTCACGTGATCACGTGTTTTTCTGTTCATGACAACTTTTACCTGGCCAACCTCGACAAATTTGCTCGATGCGTCCTTATCCGTATTTAACTTCACTAGCGAAAATAGGAAAAACCCACCGAGTGATAAGTTCGACATCCTCATTGCTTGGGAGCTCTTCAAAAGAATTGAGGGACTCGCAATTCTCGATGTACCAGATTTCTAGATGCTTCGAGCGGCTTTGTACGTCATGATCTTTGTCAGGGACCGAAGCGCCAGTTTTCACCCATAAGAGATGGTGATGCACGCTGTTCGGCTACGGTAACAGAGATGGTATGAGAAACTCCCATAAAGTCTGCTGCCAGCCGAACACAATCTAATTAACCTACTATGGACTAGCTGCCTAGTTACCATGTCCCTGTGGACGGCATCTAAGCAGTCGAATTTAACTTACCGACGCATCCGAGCTCCCATTCGTCTACACTTGCCGCGACCATCGACGAGCCTTTTGAGCGGGTTCGTTGACGAATCACGACGTCCGCCGAGTCCCGACCCGCACGCGCTCGAAAGCGGCTTGCTAAATGAAATCTCGTCCGATCATCGCCGCTTGGCTCGACTAGGGCTCCCGGCGTATCGGCCTAGGTAGGGATTTCCTTTGAAGATCGTGCTCTCTGATTGCAGATCACTACGCCGACTTGACGAGCTGCGGCACAAACATCCTCCAGTAAGCTGTCCTGCAGGCTGCAACACAATCTGAGGGGTGGGATCGATCAAAGGTTCATGTCGATGTCCATGAGTCCTAGGGCCCTCTCAGAGCTGAGACGTAGACAAGCTACCCCTAGGTACCTAGGTCCACACGTTCAGCACCCTTGTCCGGACCTAGATAGGTATTTAGGCAGGCGGCTGTCCGTTTTGTAAACCGATCTAGAGCGCGATGTGAATATTTCTCACCACCAAGTTGTTGAAAGTGTAGGTAGGTAGTGCTAACACGTGTAGGCACTTGTTGGTATCCACCGGATAGTCCTCTACCTAGGTACCCAGGTATTTATAAGCCCGAGTTCGGGCATGCATCTTCTCCTTGCAGCGGTGGCCTCGGCGCCCCGCAATGCCCATGCACGTAGAGTTCACATTACAGATGCTAGCTTTGGAGTAGAGTTGGCACTCATAGGCACGCAGTAGGTGGGTACCTAGCCTTGACACCTACCTACCTACGTAAGCACGACTCGGGCAGAACCCCTTTCACTTCATCAATCGTCCAGGTCCGAATCGTCGTTACTAGCGCCGACGCGGGAGCTACCTCGGATCCCTCGGCTGGCTAAGTTGGAGCTTCTCGAGCTCCTGGCTGCACCAATCACACGACTTGCGGTAGCCGTCAATTTGGGGTCCTTGATCACATCTGTTAGAGCAAATATTTTGGAGGAGCCGGTCAGATTAGGTTCGAGCTCGCGGCGCCGCACTAGGTTTTGAGACGGACCGGTTTGGATCAAACCAAATTCCAACGCCGAAGTCGAGAAGTTGTCACCACCTGGCAATTCTTCGAAGCCGACGATTCTGCCGAAGGCGAAAATCATAGAAGACGAAGAGGCGTGCGTTAGACTCTCTTTCAGTGGTGACCCTTCGTCGATCGGCAGAGTCGACCTACTTTAACTTTGAGACGGCTTTGACGAAGCCGATGACGCAGGGCAGGACCTTGACGTCCATCTTGGTAACGAGGAAAGGAGCGTTTGCGACGTCGATCTTGATGAAGAGTGTGTCAAAGTGTTTCTTGGCGAGTTTCTATGCGACGACAGTAGGAACCCCTCTTCGTCAGCGTCTCATTTATGCCTACCACGGCGTCACTTTGAGCATGGCCGAAAGTCAAAGATTGCGGGTGAGACCGGACGAGCGCAGCGGCGCCTCGTCATTCGATCTCGTGCCATATACGCGCGTACGAAGATAGAGGAAGAACGACGACGGCCGGTTAGAGAACGAGGGGTTTCTTCTTCAGAGATCGGCTCACCTCTAGATGCGAGTCCATGATCTTACATCTCCGAAAGTCTCGGTGGTAGAAATGGACAAGTGATCGACTTGCTTTGCTGTTGCGGGTTGAGCCATCACGCCGGGGATACGTTCCAAATGCCAAACGAGGTGGCTTCAGCTCGACGCGTCGCGAAGTGGACTTTTTGGACCGGTCAGTGGGAGGGATAATGGGTGGACATACGCGGTAGCTGAGATGACGTCCTTCTCCTTGGTGTACTCGTTGTACTTCCCAAAATCGCTCTGCCTCATCTTTTGTATCTCTTGCATCCTGTGAAAGTAGGGCCAACTCGGGATCTCGGTCAGTGATGTGCTCATGGGGTACACATGCTGCACTGCGCGAGACCACACGTACTGGGACTTGAGTTCTTCCATCCTCCGCTCCCTGAACCCGCCGAGGTCAAAATTCTCATCCAGTTCCTTTTCCAGTTCCTCCAAGTCGGCATCGTCCTCACCCTCGAACTCGTCCATCTCGGCCAGCTGTCGAGCTGTCGGTGAGGCATCGGAGGCAGCGTCGTAGGGCTTGACGTGAATCGAGGTCGAGCTCGACGGCTCGGCAGCTCCTTCCGCAGAGGTTGACCTGTGCAATCAAATGTCGCCTCAGCTGGGTCCAGGCGAATCCCTCGAGTTGAGCTGGTACTTACGCTTGAGGTGGAGCCATGACGTGCCAAGGTAGCAATTAGAGAGAGAGCAGGAGAGAGCACAGAACGTAGCGTCCACGTGGGCGCGCTGTCTCCTTCCCAACTCTTTCTAACAATTCCTTGCCTCTCGCACCCACCAACGCTTCACGATGCCCCCGATGAAACGAACCTTCTCCCAAGCCTCGCCACCACCAGAGGGATCCGGCTCAACTCCGTCCCAGTCCAAACCCAAGGTCAAGAAGAGCAAAAAGGCCCGCGCAACAGCCGCTTCACCCGGACCGGCGTCGATGGGCACACCTCTGGCCTCGTCACCTCCGTACTCGGGGATGGTAAACTCGCCCCGACCGAGAGGGAGGAGTCGCAGTAGGAGTAGGAGTGCCAGTGTGGCTCCAAGGTCGGGGACGAGCAAAGGGAAGGGGAAGGAGAAGGAGAAGGAGGTCCCGCAGGACGTGCACGCAGCGGATGCGCTCGAGGAGGCCGAGGATGAGGACAATGAGGACGAGGAAGAGCTACTGTTCTCGGACGATGAAGTCAGTGTCGTTTGAGAGCTCTACATGGGCTGCGAGCAGACGATGCAATGGCCTGCGGTGAAAGCTGACTCAGATTTCCCCCGCACACGCCACGTACCACTTGTCGATTCCTCGTTCCTGCACAACAGTTTGGGGTGAACCAAAAGGAGAGCGCCAAGCAGAAAGAATACCTGCGGGTCTTGCTGGAGCATTTTGACGCAACTCAGATGGATCGCTACGAGGCGTACCGTCGATCGGGTCTCAACAAAGCCGTCATTCGCCGGGTCAGTCTCGGCCCGCGGAGCGAGCATCGATTAGGTGACACATGAGCTTGCTGACCTTGTAGGAAACATATCCACCTGCAGCTCGTCAACTCGGTGCTGCAACAATCGGTCTCGGCTCCGATCTTGACAGTCGTGCGTGGATTTGCCAAGGTTTTCGTCGGAGAGGTCGTCGAAAAGGGTGAGTACTGAGGCCTATTGATCCGTCCAAGGGGTGCTGACGTCGTTGCTGGATTTGTGCAGCGCGGTCTGTGGCCAACCATGATGGTCCGTTGACGCCGGACGACCTCCGAGAGGGCTACCGACTGTACCAGGCCGAGCACGAGCGGGTCATCGCCACGCCGGGCAAGAAGAAGCTGTTCGTCCGGTAACTACGTGACATCAACCTTTGCAACATCAACCTCCGCACCACTTGTTGTTTTCGATTACAATCCCATGATAGTATCTTGTGAGAGCATGCGACTGGGTCGTACGGTGCTAGGTCTGACTGCGCAGAAAAAATTAGTTTAGGAGAGCCGTTGGTTGGACAGGAGGCGACTCAATGCTCCTCTGATCGAGCTTGGCGGTCGTGTCACGTCACAGCTGGTGCACGGGCGACGCGTCGGCGGCCGTCCTGTCGCCCTCTTCCCTCTCTTCACTACCACCTGTTGGATTCCACCTCTTGCCACTGAGGTCCCTGTCCTCCCCCACGGTAAACATCGCTTGCTATCTCTTCACCAGGCTTTGCCCACGCACACACCGGTTTCCCTGCTCGCCTTATTCTCCCCCAGAGTTTGGGGCATCACACACCATCTCAGCTCACCCCGCTCATCTCACCCCCTTCATCTCACCCCCTTTGCATCCGTTCACACCCTCGATCCGGCACCCTAGCATGACTGAGCAACTCGCTCGACAAGTGTTTGTCAAGGCACTGGTGTCATATCCCCAGATAGGTCACCTTAATCCACGTGATCTCGTCGTCAGTCAAGCACTCTCGACCTGGAGCGCTGACGGTGGCGTCGCATGGCCATGACTTGTGTCGACTACTAGCTCGTCACGAACCCACTCCCGCACATCTTCGGAGGGTTCAAGTCGTTCCTACTCCACTATCCTGACGAGACCAACTGTCGCATCGTCGTTGACATGCAAAGGCAGAGCTATGGGTGAGTGCATGCACACGGTGAATGCGCGCGGTCGCGAGTCTTTGACATCGCGTCGAGACTCGGCTGACAGGTGGCATCACTTGCATCTCTCTTCCCCATTCACCCTCAGACGCGTCAAATGTCTTGAGAAGCATTGTCATGGCACCGTTTGAAACCGGGGCAATTGGCCTGCCCAACGTGCCGTCGTACCATCTCCAAGGACAAGCTCTTCAGCCTTGGGCATTCGATCCATCGGACGATGAGGTTATCGCCGAGTTCGGCGATATGGTTGTCGACGTGGATGGCAACGATGATAAGGACGATGAGATTGACCAATTGGCCGATGATCCGGATCTCGGGGGTTTCATCGTTCCTGACGGAACTGGCGAGGACTCTGACTACGAGCCAGATTTGGAGACCGGCCACAAGCAAGCGAACGGCCAAGGCAAAATGAAGGTCCCGATCGTCAAACAAGAAATCGCATCGCGTCGTGGAGAGCTCGGACGAGGGGGAAGAGAAGAAGCCTGTCGCTAATGCCAAGGACGAGGAAGACGAGAAGAGGCCCGTCGTGGATAGCAATGACCTAGTCGTGGACGGAGCGGAGGATCAGAAGCCGAAGATCGATTCCGAACAGGACAAAGTCCAGGGGGCGAAGCTTCTCGAGCTCATGCGCGGCATGTCCACCGATGGACCCTCCACGAAATCGACGTGGGCGGTCGAGCACGTCAAGAAGCTCACCAAGGGTGCCCCTTACGACAAGATCATCTTACTCTCGAGCTTCACCTCTGGTGAGTTTTCGTCGTGCAAGCGGAGGTCAAAAAAGAAGCTTGCTTGTTCGCCTCTCGCTGACTGCTTGATTCGATACATAGCACTGGACGTCGTGGACCTTCATCTGCAAAAAGACAGCATGCAGTGCACGAGGCAGGCGTATCACGAAATGAAGAGTTCTCAAAGACTTTGCTGTGCTATTTGTTTGCTTCCTTTCTAGAATAGATGTTTGTATTCGTGTAGCATGTGTCACCCCTTGATCATCCTCTCTGTCCAATATAAAATCACTATCAAGACGTCAAGGCGCCTCGCACCACCACAGTTCTTGAAGTTTGACAAACTATCGCACCGCACCGAGAGCCGAAAAGATCTCACTCGCAGCATGATCAACCCTGCCCAATGTTGGCTCGTAGCGTGGTCCACTTCCCTAGTGACTCAAAACTTTCCTCGGCACAAAGTCTACACTACAACCGCTATGGACAGTCTCTGCAACCTCTCGACACACTCCTCGCACCGTTCCCTCACTTCCGCGACCTTGAGCACCAAAGCAGGCATCGCTTCCGTCGTCAGGATCATTCTCTCCAAGCCTGAACTGCTCACAACCCCTTTGTAATTACCGCTCGAGACCGACGGCGCATTCCGAGCTGGGGAAGGCGCGAGCGAGGATTGGTCCCAGTCTTCTTCCTCGTCCGAGTCGACTCGCAGCAACGACGATCGATCGGGAGGACCGTTGGCCAACGTCGGATCAATTGAATTGGAGGTGGATCGTCGCCCGTTTGATGGTAATGGGCCCACAGGTTCCTGATAGAACTGCACTGACGATGGGAGGGCCAGATCTTCGACCACAGATTTGTTGCGCAGTCGAAGCAGGAATTCCTTGATCCCCGAAACGCCAGCTCGCGATACCCTGCGGAGTGACTTCTTGGATGGCGTAGAGGGGAGTTGGACAGCAGAACGACCATCAATCCCCGTGAAGCGAGAGAAAGGTAAAGTGCCTTTCAACCCGGCTGGGTGGCTGTGCAGAGCCGCCAGAGGAGGGCGGGGTGAAGGAGGTCCGCGTGAGGGCAAAGAAGCGCCTTTGGGTCCCGGAACGAGCACGCCACGCAACATCTCGTGTTGACGACGAGCCACACCGCTTCTGAATACGCTAGCTTCAATCGAGGAATCGCTGGGGCGTCGACCAACCCTCTGCGTCGTGGCAGCGTCCGCCGAGTCAGCTCCCCAAGCCGATTCGTTCTCGTCCGACGAGGCTGCTGAACCATTCCAGGGTCCCTTGTGCGGAGGGCTCGGGGCGAGCGAGACGCAGCGATCACGACGACTCGCGATCGATCCAGGCGTTTGTCGTGGCTCCACGAGGCGCGGCGTTCCATCTCCTAGATCGACGAGAGCATCCGCTTGCTCCCACCACGCCCCGTAGTCGATTTCAAGCCGTCGAATGGCTTGTGATGCGGGACGGAGTGTCGTACGCGAGCAATATTCCGAGTGACTTGGGTCGATGTCAAACGATCTCGCAGAAGGCGCGACCGTGCGTAGTAGTTGCTGGTACCGCGTTCGAACAAGCTTGAGCTCTGTCGTATTCAGAACCGTTTGGAATTAGCGTCATTCACAGCAGGAGACACTTTACGACTGCACCCGTGAACGTACCTTCGATCCCCTGAGCGAACTGCTTGACTCTTTCGAGATCCTCTTCGATCCTTGCCTGTGCCATTGAGATCCTCTGTGGGATCTTGAGGTCGCCCAGGCTGTTCCTCCTTGTAGTTTGGATCGACGACGAAGTGATGGAAGCGAAATCATCATCGCAGAAGCGTGAGGGTGGACACCCACTTGCCATCGGTGCGTGTGATGGTTGAGCTTTGGGAGTCCGATCAAGACCCAGAGCCGATCTAGCCGGAACGGGTTCCTTGGGTACAGCAGGAGGCAACGGCGACGAAGGCGGGGCCCAGGACGAAGGACGACCTGGCATGACAGCCGAAAGTGAAAGTGAAGGTCGATGACCTTTGACGAAGGGACTGGGCGAACGACTGCCCTCGCGTGTGGCAGAGCCAACTCGATCCACTTTGCGATTCGTGATGACCGAAGGAAGTGCCAAGTCCCCCTGCCTAGTCAAGCCCATCTCTGGCCTGTCCGAGACGCCACTGAGCGTACGCGAGAAGCTCCAGTCATCACCCAAGCGAGGTCGTGGGGGAGGATCGGCGCCAGGACGGCTGGCTGACCCCGAGCGCCCCATGTGCTGCACCGGCGCCACATTTTCGGCCGGCGCTGGGGTTGTTGGCCGTGAAGTCTTGTGCCCCTTCGACAGTGCACGAGCGCGGGTGACGAACGAGTCTCGCTTCGCCGCAGGCGGGAGCACCTGCTGTCCAACACTTTGTGAGTGCGAGAGAGAGGGCCGCGAGCTCGATGCTGGGGAAGGGCTAGGAGGCAAGGTCGAGGTCGATCCGAGGACACTGCTCGAGAGCGAGCGGCTGATCTTGTCTCTACCCTTGCGAGACAGGATCGAGGTGGACTTCGATGAACCGATAGAGGGAGAAGGGCTCGGCGCTCGTTTGCCGACGAGTGGAAGGGAAGAGGCCGATCTGGTGAGTAAATTGACGAGCGACGAGGAACGTTTCTCCCCGTGCTTTTTATGCGCGACTGGTGGATGGGTTGGTTTGATTGACGATCTGCGGCGCAGCAGACTCGGCGACAGCCCTCGAGATGCAGGTTGGGGGGGAGATGCGGCGAGCGCAGGTCCCCTGCTCGGGGACAGGGGAAAGGGTTCGACTGCCAGCCAGCCGGGATCATCTGGGATGTCAACCACCGCCCCTCTCTCCACAGTGACCGCCAAAACCGGCGCTGTGAGACTTCTTGGCCTGTTTTTGGACGCCTTTGTCACAGGAGGGCTAGCGGTGATGTTATCGACACGCCCTGCTAGGACCATCGAGGATTGACGAGGTGGAGGCATCACCGAGGCGGTTGATCTCGAGTTCGGGTCCGGCCGAGGAGGACACGCAGGCATCTCGCTGTTCGACATGCCGCTACCATCATTCAAGCTAGCCATCGAAGCATGGGCGGCGATGGAGGATCCATTGATGTCTGCAGAGTCAAGTCGCACCGTGGAGCTGGAACGGGCCGGTTCACGAACGTCCGACGGTCGCTTCCTGACCAGCTTGCGCTTCTTCTTGGACGAGTCGGCCCTGACATGGTCCCATTCCGTCGATCGTGCTGGTATTTCGGGTGTCGATTTTTGCGAGGCCATCGGAGGTAGGCCGAACGCTTTGGCCGACGACGCGAACCCAGGAATGCTACTCGCCGCTTGGATGTTCGTGTAGACCGTCGTGGAGGAAGCCACAGAAAGTCTCCCCTGCGCCGGCGCAAACATTCTTTTCCCCATTCCACGATCATCGGCCGACGTTTCAGCCTCCGTTGCGTCGGCGGCCTCATCCATCGAGGTAACTCCGTCCTCATCCATCTCACGGTAAAGCTCGAGGGACCGTCTGGAATGCATGGGTGGCGGTGGAGCAAAGGTCAAGCTTCGCCGACTCGTGTTGGCTGGCCGACTCGATGACCACCACTCTGCGCCACCGGCGGAATCGAGGGTCGAGCCCGAGTCGTGAGAAGAGTGAGGTTGCCGGGCCACGGCGTTGAACGTTCTTCGATCCTCATCGTCCGTGCTCATGGTGGAACCGACGCTCATTCGACTTCTTCGGCCGAGTACTACGAATTCGGCGTTAGGAGGTCTCGGTAGACCGGTCGAGGAATCAAAGATCGAGGTTGGGCCTGCAGTCACTTGTGACGATGTAGCGACGTCGGATAAGTCCTTCCTCGATGCCGACCTCTGAATCCCTCCATCCCTCTTTGCCGTGGACCCGGATCCAAAAATGCCACTAAGTCGCTTCCACTTTGTGTTCGACGATCGATGAAGCAACATCGAAGGGGGTGACATCTCGTTCGCGCCCGCCTTGTTTGCGATATCGTGCGACCCAATCATTTCATCCAACGTCGTTGCGGACGAGTTTTGACTCCAGTTCCGGACTCGAGTGCCGCCGCGCCTTGGCTGCGTCGGTGCGCACTCCTCTTCAGTCTCGATTTCGGTGGTCGAGATGCCACTCCGACCCCACGAAGGTGTGTCGGAACGCTCGACGATGCCTTGAGCCACAAAGCTAGGGTTGAGATGCCCTGTCTGCGCCTGATGTGATGGCCGTCGAGGTGTCGTCATGTGATGAGCAGGAATAGCAGGCACTGGCGGCGGTGGACTGGGCTTGCTCGAGCTCGGCATCGGCATCGGCGGCGGCGGGGACGAGCGAGAATTGGCCAAAGTCAGTGTCGGATCCAAGTCGATGGACCAACTCGAGCCAAAGGAGTCCTTTGAAGCGTTTTTTTCTGCTCGAAAATAAGGACCACTCGATTCGGGGAGCAAGAGGGGTGGAGGTTCCTTGGCCGAGGACTGGCTCGAGGTTCGCGCCGAGGTCGCAGGGGTCGAGGGGGTCGACAGCCCCCAAGATCGGTTGGACTGCGAGGAAGACAACGACACGTTCCTCGAGGGAGGCCCTGATGAAGTGCAGTTGGACGACCTTGGGGGTGGACGACGGGGCACGCTCGGTCTTGGGGTCGTCATCATGGCCGTTGTCGCGGTGCCAGCAGCTGCAGCAGTACCCGGAGAGGGGCGTGTGCGTGGCAAGGGTCTGGTCGTCGTAGGCGAGGCAGACCTGGACGAGGACGATCCTTGGAACAGAAAGTCGTCGTCCCATGATTCCGTGGTTACTGTTGGGACAGTCACACACGCGAGTCAGCAAGCTGCACCAAATGACATTGGGTCATTGAACTCGTACGCGCCGCGCGCGCCCGTGCGAGCATGCAATAGCCGCGAGTTGATTCATCACGGCGACGAGCGACGGGCGACGACAAACTACCTCCGCAATACAACTCACCAGCTTGAGCTACTCTTGGCTTCTTATTGACGACATGACCTGTGACATGGTGCGCGGTCGAGGAGGTGGGGGCCATGATTGGCCAGGGCAGGCCAAGTAGCTGTGAACGAGCGCTGTGGGTGAGCGGAGCAAGAGGCCAGGACCGACCGAACGCGGGGAGGCGCTTATCGAGCCAGAACGATTCCAGCCAGCGCCGCAAAGGAGACCAACAGGAGATGCTGGCACTCGCGCCGATTGACCAAATTATTATAGGCCCTGCAGATACTCTCCATGTAGATATCAATATTCAAGAATTCCCCCTGCACACCCCCGATCCTACAACCTCCACTTGAGCCCATCCGTCTCGATCGCCTTCCCCCTCGGGAATTCAGCCGAGGCGAAAGCGGCTTGGATCGGCGTGACCGAGATCGCGCCGTTCTGTAGAGGACGCACGAGAAGTCAGCTAATGATACACAGCAAACGTATGTCTTATGAAGAGAAGAGAGCAGAACTGACCATAAGCGCATGATTATCCGTTCCTTCTCGCTGTGAGGTCCAATGCCGTCCGATAAGCAAAAATAATAATCACATCGCCCCTCGGAAAGCAAGCCATGGTACCACTCACCAACGACGTAGGGCTCGGGTTAACCAAAGGACCGATATCAGGCGCAAACACAAACTTGAGCGGTGCCTGATAGTGCAAATCGACCATCCTCAACGCCTCTGCCCCAGACCCCTGACCCTCGGCTTGCTGCTCCTTCCCTTGTTCGACCGAAGACTTGTCCGCAGGGATTGCGGCGGGCCCACCCTCATCTTGGGTCTTGTCCTTGACGACGAGAGCAGCGATCTTGGCTGTCGATTTGAACAATCTCTGATACTTGGTCTTGGCCATCTCAGTCCAATAAACCGTCGGACCCCCCTTGGAGATGATCGAAGGCATCAGCGGCACATTGACCGAATAAACGTCGACGCGATGCTCGTTGTCGGCATGTTCCCAACCTAGTTCCCAGAGCTTGAACGCGATTTGGCAGGATACCTCAACGGCACCTTGGATGATGGATTGGGAGGGAGGTTTGTAGCCTTCCATGAGACCCCAGGAGAGCGCAATTGCCGGTATATGGGATAAGGACGCAGCCATCGCGGCTCCGATCGTGCCTCTAAAGCAGCAGGTGGCTTGTTAGCATATGTAGCAATCAGAATCTGAGTACTTATCCACTGACGAGGATAGGGCGAAAGCGGTCGAGGTGTTGCGACCAAAGTTAGGGCCCGAGATGACGAGATCGATCGAGCCCGGTGGGTAGAGAGAGTGGATGGCGATGTTGGCGCAGGTGGCTGCAAGCATGGATCATGGAACGTAAGTAAGCCAGTGATTGGCTCCTTTTGCGCTAGTCAGATGAAGCTACCCACCCGGTGTTCCGTCGAGTCTGTAAAACCCAGCCCCCAGTACCGTCAGTCTCGTCCTCACAACTTTCGCAAATTGTGAAGCTGCCTCGGCATTGAGTAGAATCACTTACAAGACCCATTCTGTCTTCTCCCCCTCCTTCAAAGGCCGAGGCAACTCGCACTGCTCGCCATCAGTGCCGTTCGGCCCTGTAGGGTAAAAGTATCGGCCCGTGGTCACTTGGGCGATAGCGTAGGATTTGCCGACCCTGTCCAAGCCGAAAAGTGGGGGCGGGTCAGCTTAAGCTCGCGAGTAGCTTCCGAACGCAGAGACAGGGATCAAGCCCCGCGTTGCCCTTCTGGATACACCGGATAGTAACACTCTTACTTACCAAGACCTCTGACTAGAAGGAACGACGACCTTGACGTCCCACCCGAGTTGTTCGGCGAGCGCACACGCGAAAGGGTAGACGAAGGGTGAGTGACCCGACATGTCCGTGGGAGGTCCATCGTCGTTCGTGATCACGACTCGTGGGGCTCGGCGAGACATTGTCGTAGATCTCGATTGGGTGGAACTAGCAGAGAGTGTGCGGAGAAGGGTAGTGCACCGCAGGATGACGGAACTTGGTCGGGGATCGGGGGGGGGGGAGTAGAGTAGCCGAGCGTTGGCCCAGTGACAGCGGCTCAACGGAAGTAGTGGGCTGGAACGAATAACCAGATAGTGTATTGAAGCAGCAGCAAGTAGTTCCTCACCTAAGGGGGTGGGTATGATGAACAGTCAAGTGTGCGGAGGAGAAGGCAAGAAGGTGAATGTGTCATCCGCCGGTTCGGCTCGATTCAACCCGGCTAAAGCGCAAGCGCAAGAAATTCTATCTTCTTTGCAACGCAGACAGAATGCCTACTACGCAATCGCAAAACAAACAAAGCAATGCAAAGCATCTCACTCGAGCGTATGGTATCCACCTCCTTCACTCCTCCCTTGATATCCCTCGGCCCCTGCATTTCCACCCACCGCAGCAGGGCCCACCGGTCTCGAGACGCCCGAAGGAGCCCTCGTCGGAGCAGCCACGGCAGTCGAAGATGAAGGTACAACACGTTCTTCTTGGGAGAAGGATCGCTCATGGTAACCTCCTGCACCGGAGGGCGTTTGCCACATGGTCTCGTTCGCGCCTGTTCGAGCGGGAGGGAAGTCACCGCTGCCGCCGAACTGATCGTTGCCTCCCGGAAGGCTGAAACCGCCGGGCAAGTTGACCCCAGAAAAAAGGGTCGCATGTCCATGTTGACGCAAATGGCCCAGTGTCGACAGTAGAGTCACCGGCTGCGATGGGGGGTACACAGGGGAGGTCGTGTCAGCAAGCAAGCCTTGAAGGGGAGTATCGAAAGAGCATAGGTCCGAGCTCGCATGCCGTTATCGGTTATCAAATCTAACACTCACTGACCTTGAGCATAAAGTTGACGACGATGAAGAACCATGTCAAGGTGTGGGTCGAGTTGGACAGTAGCCATAGAGCGTCGAGGAGGAAGGAGAACGCATACAGGGCAGCGAACTGGGTACGAACGAAAGGAAGCTCGTCATTAGTGATCGACGCGGGTGAGGACACGTCTCGGCGAACGTGTGGGTGTGCGTGGCACCTGCTGCACTGGACTGGGACTCACCTGGCGAATCGAGTCACCGCCATCATCGGCGTGGTGTGATACGACGACCAAGCCGTAGAGGCTGAGCGGCACGTTCCACACGGGCGCATTCGAAAGGTTGGTGAGCAGCGACAGCACCGCGTGCCCTCCGAGCAATCGACTCAGATCGAGCGACTGCAGTTCCGAGGCCACTGCCGCAGGTTTCAGATCAGGTGATGCAGTGGTCAGTGACAGCCCACGTCCATCGTAAAAGAGATGACCGCCGTGACTCAGGGGACTGACTGTTGTAAGGCGTGCGAAGATACGGCTTGGCACGGTCGAGTGGGGGGAAGCTGTGTGAGCTGGCAGTCAAGTGGGGCAGAAGAGAAGGCAAGCGATCCGAGTCCACTTCGCGACAGCGCGAGCGCGCCCGCGGCCGAATTGCCACAATTAGTAATGCAGTGGGGTGATCCGGTGGTATCTCCGAATGAAACACGGCACTAATCCCCGTAATCGCACCCTCGGCGGGCCCGGAAAAAAGCCCGGTGGTGATGCATGTGATGACCCCGGCGCGCCCTAGGGCTTACACTTGTGCCCACAGGTGATAGATATACCCCGCAATCTCCGTTCGTACGCTTACCACCCTCTAGGCTCGACCGCTCCCCCACAAAGAGACTTTTCCCCAAGTCCTGTACCCCACCTCCCCACGTCCCACGATCACCTCTCGACATTGACCGTCGCCGCCGCTGCGTCACCGTCTCGCAAGTCCGACTCCCCACCGCGCGTCGCCCGAATTTAATTCACATTGTCCCGGCGTGGCCCCATCCGCGACGTAATCCGCCCCAACAACAGCAACGCCCGCCAGCCTCGATAGGTGACGCCCCAGTACGACGATCACGACTCGGTCCGAACTTGAATACAGGGTCTCATCAAGCCAAGAGCGAACACCTCCCTTTCTTACAGCACTTGTAGTCGCTCAACCAGTCCCCAACGATGAATCACTCGGCCTCGTACGGCGGATCGCTGGTGCAGACCCGGACCCACACCCACACCCAGGCCACACCCTCGCCGCTGGGACGTCGCATGCGGCCATCCGCCTCTGTGCCCGATTTCACTCGGCAGTCGCAGCAGCAGCAATCCAACAGCAGTGTTTCCCCCGACATGAGCTCGCTCCAGACGTCTCAACCGGGCACCGCGCCGCGTAACGTGCGCTTCACCACCGACGCGTCGGCCGGCAATAGTCCGTCGTCCAGCTCGTCCCCGCGGAGCTCACAGCTGTCCCACTACCCCAACCTCAACCCGAGCTCGACCTCTTCCACGCCCTCGTCCTTCTCCCCCGTTCCCCTAACGCGTGTGCTGTCGAATGGATCGACGCCGATGAACCACCCGCCCATCTCAGCCACCACCGCCATGGCCTCGCCCTCGCCCCGATTTCCGATCGCAAGACCCCTTCCGAATTCCGCCTCAGCTTCAGCTTCCGCCTCCCCCTCCATCTCGCCTGAGCTGTCCCACATCAACCCCAACAATAGTGCGACACCACATCGCTCCTTCTCGGCGGGCTGGAACGCGGGCGGCGCCAGCTCGACACCGGTCAAAGCCATGGCTGCCGTTGCGCCCGCCGCCATGACCTCGTCCTCCACCGTGGCGAGCTCAGTGGCCGCTACACGCAGCATTGCGCCGTCGTCAACCAAGGCAGGACCCTCGACGATCGAACGAAGAGCATTGCCGCCCATGACCCGGCAGGAAGTCGCCAGGAGACTACGCACCAATGCGGTCCTCCTCGTGCTGTGGTGGATCAGCTCCAAGACGCAGGTCTACAAGTGAGTGCGGACCTTCTCTCTCCATACCGCAGCGATACTAAGACCGGCTCCTAACCCACTCAACGCAGATACATCTCTGACTACCTCTCCGACTTGGTACCCTCGCTCTCGGCACCCTTGGACCTGCTCGAAAAGGGCCTCTTCATCCTGCTCTGCTTCAATGTCGCTGACTCGATGCGCTCGCTCAACAGCCTCTCCTCTCTGACACCCCCGCCCCCCTCCACCCCAAGCAAAATCTCCCCGTCACCCCGTCTGCGTCGCACCGTTTCGGGCACACCCCACTTTTCGGCGCCCGTGCAGTCGTCGCCCAAGACTCGATCGACCTGCTTTGCCTCCCCTTCGATCCTTCCCGGTGGATCCCCTCTCGGAGGCAGCTCGACGACCAACACCCTGTCTGGATCGCCGACACGGACGTTCCGAGCTTCGGCCATGTCGTCTCCTCAGCCCCCCTCACCTCAAACTCCGGCATCGTCGTCTCGACCGATCGCTTCGAGTGCGCTGAGGAAATCCTACGTCGGCGAGTTAAGGACGAACGCGACGCCTTCGACGCAGGGGAGCCCATTAGGTGCACGAGGGGTAGTGGGGACGCCTACGATGACGTCTTCGGATACGGAAGAGATGTCGAGTCTGAGGAGTAGTTTGAATGCCTACATGGCAAGGCACGAGCCGTTGAGTCGTGAGTTACTCCCCTGCCATTCCGCACGGACGAGCCCCGCACGGACGAGCCCCGCACGGAGCTGAGTATGTGCGATATCGATGCACAGCTCCAAGAATCTCGGTCGATTCTCAAGAAGCTATTGATAGAATGTTCGAGTCATCATGACGATGTTCCCAAGGTGCAATGGGACCCCAGCTGAAAAGTTGCCCGTATATTTCCCCTCTTGCCTACTCCGAACCCTTATTAGGGCCTCAATGCTGGTCTGTATGAAATACACGTGATGCACATGTCGAAGTTGAAGCAGTCCCTGAGACACCACTTGAAAGAAGAAATTTGATGGCACCCCAACTTGATTCGCCCTGATTCGCCCGACTTCCGCTCGAGGACCCCCCTCTCCGCGCTCCCTCACGCCTTTCTCTCCCGTTCCTGCCAGACTGCTCCCCCTCACGCTCCTCCGACCCCCTCTCCCACCATGTCCGCATACGGCACCATAACCCGCCCCCCTGCACCAACCTCAACCCCGATCCTCGAACCTCGTTCCTTCCCGCTTCACAACCAAGACCCCTCCATCAAACGCCTGACCGTATTTCCCGTCACGCGCTCGACCGTACCAGAGGAATTAATCGTGTATCTACAGGGCGTGTTCAATGACGTGGTCGAGGAAGGGAGGACGTATCCGCAGATGGGCGAGCAGAGTTATGAGGAGTTTGTGAGTTCGTTTTGGGGGAGGGGAAGGTGACGGTGGGGGGTGCGTAGTGTGCGGAGGGCGATGGTGGAGATCAAGTGTGGCTGACATGATGGTCATCCTACGAAATAGGCAGGATACTTCTTCGGTACGTCGCTCCGAAGCAGTCAGGTACCTCATCTCAGTCTGACGTCCTCCTCCCCCACGCGAAGGCACCGACTGTTTCCTAGGCCTGCTCGACGAGACCCCCTTTGACGAGGAAGTACCCGAGACGGGAGTCTATAGGGAGAAAGGGCTAGCATTAGACACTATCAGAGCTGGAAGGGAGTGGAAGGATGCTGTGTTGGGCATGTATTGTGAGTCGTTGGTCGACAGAAGCTCTCTTCGGTTCGGCGAGACGTTCCCCTCACCAGCGCAGGATGAGAGAACATGACAAGACCTTCGGTTGCTGATGTAGTCCCTTCATCTGCTTGTTAGATATCAAGGTAGACTCTCATTGTTGGCACACCGTCCCGATGAGGACCCTCTCTGACCCTTGAAAATCCTTCACCCTACAGCCTAATTATCCTGGTCGATCTTCCCATGTAAGCCCACATCGTGTCCTGCTGATTCGTGATCAAGCTCGGGTCATGCTTCCCTCTATGTGCCTCGTCCCCCAGAACTGTAATGGCGGCTTCGTCGTCCCCCCGATCCACCGTGGTCTCAAAGTCGGCATGACGCTCGGTCGTTCCTACCTCCACTACGCGCCTCTACTAGGTTCGTCCCGACTCTGAAACCCGTTCGTTTCTGCCAGAACGAACCTCACATGTATC
This sequence comes from Microbotryum scabiosae, assembly GCA_022702605.1. Classification (NCBI taxonomy): domain Eukaryota; kingdom Fungi; phylum Basidiomycota; class Microbotryomycetes; order Microbotryales; family Microbotryaceae; genus Microbotryum; species Microbotryum scabiosae. The sequence continues at coordinate 958,114 of JAHWDV010000016.1, read as the reverse complement.
ATCTCCTCATGGACAGGCTACAAAGGCTCCGTCTTCAACCTCGTGTACGTCAACAACATCGCCTCCCTCAAGATTTGGGACTCGCTCGGATTCCAAAGAGCGGGCTTGATCCCGAACGCGGGCTTGCTGAAGAAGGCCGAGGGGGAGGGGGAGGAGTACGTCGATGCGATTGTGTTCCATTATAACTTTACGAAGATGAAAGCTTAGATCCGGGAGATGAGGGAGCGACGAGGGTGTCGAGGAAATGGTCTTGTGTGGGTTCTTGGAAGTATTTTTCGGGGCCACGCCAAAATTTGCGAGTTTGGGTATTAAAAAGAAAGCAGTAGATAATCCAAAAGTAACGAATGCACTGAGATGAATAAGTTATGGTACACGAGAAGAGCATGCCTGTTCGACCGACGAGTCACAGTCGAGTTGTCGATCGAACCTCGACGGTCCAAACCACTGGAACGTCGGTCGTGACCGTAATAGTCTCTTGAGGCAAATGATTCGACGAAGAGACGCCCGCCGCAATCGATGAAGGATACGCAACTGTGAGGCACGGCAAACCTCTTAGCTACATCGCTCGTGCGTCGGCTGGACTGATGCTTGCAAATGCCTCACAAGTCGTCGGGGTGAGATCCCATTTGAGGCCAGAGGTGGTGACTTTGGCCGGTTCGCCGACGGGCAAGATGCCGCACGTGTCGCCAAAGTAGTTGAGGTTTGTACTGATGTCGTGTGTACCCTATGATCGTACAGGATTAAGCTTCTTCTCGGTCGACCACCCAAGGAGGTACCACAATATCTCAAACTGACCTGGCCCAAGACACATGCCAAACTTTCCTCCCCCAAAGCCCAAGTCATCTCCCTTTCTTGGTCCAACCTCGTCAACGTATGCAATGTATGGATCGTCTGATCCAATCTACCACTCAGACCACCGATGACCACGAGTTGATGTTGGATGGGTGTCCGCGGTGGTGCTGATTCGTTGGATGTGGAGGGGTTAGCTTGGGTAGCGAGTTTGGTCTCGTATTCGGTCAGCGCGACGACGCATTTGCCTAGGTCGGTCGAGTATTGATCTGGATCATGGACGATAGAGACGTTCTGGATTGGTCAAAGACGGGAGCAGAACGTCTCGTGTCAGTAGAGTACATAAAAATATTGAGCCGAGATGAAGGTTGGACGAACGGACCTTGCTCTCGTAGTAGGCCCTGACATCGTCACGCAGCGAGTCTAGGTCGCCCTTGATGGCGTCAGGTATCAGATCGTCACCTTCATCGGCATCGGCATGGTGGATAGCTGTTGTGTCATCTCTATTCGCCCGTGCTGCCTGGGAAGACAATTTGGATCGATAGGCGTCGTAGAGCCGATTCGCGCCGCCATCAGCGCAATAACGAACGGATGCTGTCATAGAAAGGTAGAAGTGAGCCAACTTGTCTTCTTCTTCACCTATGAGTACCCTGCGGAATTCGACTGACCTGCCGCCCAGAGTTTGCGGAACAGCTCGTCTCGCACGAGCGGGGTATTGAGGATGATCAGCGCATTCGGGCGAGCACTATCGTCTCGAGAGAGGAAGGTGTCGGTCCTCCATTTTTTGACACCTCGAGAAGAGGTGCTAGGGGGAGGTGTGGAGTCTGCCAGCGCTGCAGATTCGAGAGGATGAATGGACCGAGATGGAGGTTGGTGTCAGGAGTCAAAGCTGTCTCGGCACTCGGGCTGGGGGATTCGTCGCTCGATCGAGAGCCTGGCATCGCCTACCATTTCACGAACAAGAGGTGATGCGATCAACGGCTTCATTCCATGGTCATCTAGTCTCTGCCTCGTATTTCTTGCTGAAACCAGTTACCCAGGTGGAGTGGGACGGTAGGCAGTTTCATCCTGATGTCAGACTCGAGTCCGAAAGTTCGACCGCAAGCGAACAGTAATCACGTGATTTCCACGTGCTGCCCATCTCACCGCTGATTCAGATCGGCGTTGACCGTCCAGAGCGGTCTGAGGCGGTGCTGGTCCACACTGGCTCCGATGTGGAAAACAAAGTTTGGATTCGTTCGGCGATTCCTGTATCGACAACTCCTCCAAGGAGGTCAAGAACTTATCCTACATGAATGCATTTGAAGCTTGTGGTAGGTCAGGTACGACCCTTCCCACACGGTCGTCGAAGTGGAGGCAGCCTCATAGTCGGTCGAATGTGGGATTGGCCATCGGGTCCTCGATTGGCAAGGTCTCGTTTTCGCATCGATCTGCAACACACTTGTAATCAACAAAAGCGTAGGCGAAACGCGGCGCTCACTGTATGACTTCAAACAAGAGTAAGACATCTTCCCAGAATCCGATATTTTCCTGTGCACGCTTTTCATACATCGGTCAGAGGATCGAGAGCTGAGCGCTTAGTGCATGCACGCAGCCTGGGGGAACCCCTCCCTCCCCCCGTCCCACTCGGGTGCTAGCGTCGTAGTTCGTACACCCGTCCGGGCTGCGCAGGAATCGCTGACCTAAGCTTGGCGTTGCAAGTGGAGGGAAGGAAGCGTTTGAAAGTGCTTATGATGGTGCACTTTTGGAGATCGGATCGAGTTGAGCCCTAGTCGATGCTCAGTTAATAAAAGCGGGTCTTTGATTGTTCTTGTCGCCGATTTCCATGCAGTCCGACGAGACCGAGACGCCGCGCGTCGATGATGGCGAGGCCCAGCACTTGGCGACGAGAAGGCTGAGATCGCCAGCCGGAATGCGCGATCGGCCCGGCTTCGTCATTTTTATCAGCGGCGCGCAGGGCCTTCGTTAATCGGAACAAGTCTTGACATCGGCTACAATCCAATCTCCCCTCAACGTCCTGCTCCGTGCTGTTTTTCGCCCGCATCGCGCATCGTTTCTCGGTCGTCCACTTCCTTCTCATGCCCTTACCCTACACTCCTTTCCAGTCCTCTGTAATGTCGTCGTCGTTCTCAACATCGAGCCTACCATCTGGCCAGCACCCTCTCCAGCCGCCCCAGATTCAGCATTACCGATGGAGTCGCCATGACTCGGGCGTCTCAGCGTCGTCCATCACGCCCGCCTGCCTGTTCGCAGGACAGTCGGACCTGTCGATCGCCTCCCTGTCCGAGAGCCCAGTCAGCTCGTCCTCCGACTCTGATCAAGCATCTTCACCACGATCCGATGCCTCGTCGAGTGCACCCTCGCCGGCATCGTCCATCGCGTCGTCGCCGTTCCTCTCGCCAGCAAAAGGCCTGTCGCTTTCGCCCGTGCTCGATCAGCTATCGCTCTCCAGCGGTCAGCTGGATCTGGACCCGCTCAAGCCCAACCCTACCCAGCTGGCAGCCTATGCATCGAGCATCGTACGCAACGAAGCCTATGCCCTCTTGGCTCTCGCAGCGAGGCTCGCTCCGGCGGCGCAGCCGATCGTCGAGGATGAAGCTCCCTTCGCGCATCATGACCTCTTCCCCGGCCCCGGCTTCGGCTTTGACGATCGCGCCTTGGACGTAGGCTCGCTCTACAACGATGACTCGCCGGTCGAACCGCGGGCAGAGTCGAGATCCAACATCGCCTTCCGCAACGTCGTCGACGCTCTGTCCTCCCTCCCCGCCCACGGCAAGATCATCGTCACGGGTGTAGGAAAATCCGGTCTCGTCGGCCGAAAGATGGTGGCGACGTTCTGTTCCCTCGGTAAGTCTCCGTTTCCGAGCTTGCGTGGCATCGCCTCCCTGCAAACACGTCGAGCTTTTACGGTCCGTCAAATTGACTTGTGAACGATCCCTCTACCTCTACCCAGGTATCCAATCCGTCTTTTTGCATCCCCTCGAGGCTCTCCACGGCGACCTGGGAGTCATCTGCCCCTGTTCGCCCAACTCGCCCTGCGACGCGCTCCTCATGATCTCGCACTCTGGCGCCACCGCGGAGTTGATGCGACTATTGCCCATCATCCGACCTCGTGTGCGAACACTGATCGCCGTCACGCGCAACCCCAATTCGGTCCTCGCACGTGCTTGCGCCGGCTGGCTCGATGCCGGCACGGGTGCCTCGACCCAGAGCGCCGGTGAGAAGGTCACCGATGAGGCTGACTCGGCTCTCCCTGCTCCGACAAGCAGTGTCATTGCGGCTTTGGCGATCGGCGATGCGGTGGCCCTTACATTGAGCAAGATGCGAATCGGATGGGGGCGAGACGGCAAGGCTCGAAGAGCGGATTTCCTGAGGTGTCACCCTGGAGGTCAACTCGGCATCGAGGTGAGCTCCATGACTTTTGCTTTTGTTCAATTGTGGCTTGCTCGAGATGCATGTTGCTAATCATTCATTTTCTTCTCCATAGCTTGGACGTGAGGGCCGAGGCGTCTAATCGCCCATCCTAAAAACTGCTGCCTAGAAGCGGCATTGCGCCTGCTGCCGTGGTCTCCTGGTGTTCCGTATATGCGCCATTTCACCCCTCATGTCGTGCTTCTATCTCTTAGACCCCTTCCGTCTTGTTGTATTTCCATATTTCCCCCCTACGCCGACCGACATGCCGCCATTTCTTTTGGACGCTTCAACGTTGGTGCGGCAGCTTTCGTCGATTTCGCAGTATCCTTCGTTTGGTCGCTTTAAAATATACACTGTGCTTCGGATCGTAGAACCTTTTGAGTAGACTTGGGCAATTTAATCTGATTTGGGTACTGCGATTCACGTCCTCGTCAAGGGGCTGCGGAGAAAGGAGAGTGAAAGCGGGCCGAAGCACGTGACCCAACTGACCGAACTCCCGGCACGGGTTCGCTTGAACCGTTGTGCCGTCATACGCAGAAGCCTGCAGAAGGGTAGATCCCGTCGCACGTTGCAACTCGCTCCCGAGTTCCTGACCCTCTCCTCCTACCTCCATCCGTCCGCACCAGACCACCAGTTCACCCCGTATTCACACCCAAAATGGTCGTCACCAAGAACCCCATCATCAACCGCACCGAGCATGGTCAGTCGCCCTCTCCGCATCGCATCCTCTCTGAGCCTCTCCCCCGCATGCCGCTCCCGTGGCGTTCTATAGCCATGCGTCCACGTCAATCCCAATCCCACATTTTCATTCGCCTTCTGAAGAGTCTGAATTACCGGATGGTGTCATCCCATGCCATCCGACTACACATCTCTTGCACTCAGGGTGAGATCGCAGGATGACTGACTTCCAACTGAAACCTTTGCCCGAATTCACAGTTGGCTCCTTCTTGCGCCCCAAGGAGATCCACGAAGCTCGTCAAGCCCATCTCGAGGGCAAGATCAACGATGCCGAACTGCGCAAGATCGAGGACGAAGCGATCCGCACCGTCGTGCAACAGCAGGAGAAGGCTGGCCTAAAAGGGATCAGTGATGGAGAGTTCCGCGTGAGTCTCTTTCGCTGTTTTGACAGGTGGCTAGACGACACGGCCCGGGAACCGAAGGTGTTTTACAAGGCCGGATGGGAGAGGAGTTCTCGGTTTGTTAGGCTTGCACGCGGCAGGGTGCTAATTCAGACGAGGGACTTCATGCTTTCCTTCTTTACCATCTTGCAGAGAGAATACTTTCATCTCGATTTCTTGAAGCACGTCGGAGGTGTCACCGTCACTCAGAACATGCTCGTCGGGGGCAAAGCCGAAGCCGCACGTAAGTATTCGGCTGCCCAGGACGATCGATCGATGAGCAACATCATTTCTGACTACTGATCGAGCCTTAATTTGTTGAACAGCCCCCCAATTGACCGTCACGGGCAAGTTGGCCCACACCGAGCCGATCCAAGTCGCCGACTACCAATTCGTCAAGTCATGCCTCTCGGCCGAAGGCACCGAAGTCAAGGTCGCGATCCCTTCGCCGACGATGGTCCACTTTCGAGGTGGTCGCGCCGCGATCGACATCAACTCGTACCCCAATATCGAGGACTTTTTCGAAGACTTGGCCGCCGTTTACCGGACTGAGATCGATGCGCTTTACCAGGCCGGCGCGAGGTACATCCAGTTGGATGACACCAACTTGGTGAGCAAGAATTTCTCCCAATTGTGCCACCGAAACTAACGAAGATGTTGCTATCCCGTAGGCCTACCTGTGCTCGAACGAGATGAGGAAAGCAGCCGAGGAACGAGGCGAGGACGTCCGACAATTGCCTTCCGACTACGCCAAGTTGATCAACGCCGCGTTGAAGGACAAACCCGAGGACATGACGGTCGCGATCCACTTGTGCCGTGGTAACTTCCGATCGAGGTCGTTCGCCAGTGGTGGCTACGAGCCCGTGGCCGAAGGCCAGTCCTAGACGCAGTCATTTGACAGGAATGCTCTAATGAGCGGAGGTGCTGACTCTGTTCACCCGTCCTTCGATTCAAACAGTCCTGCTCAAGGACCTCAACGTTGACCAATACCTCCTTGAATACGACGACTCGCGCTCCGGTGGCTTCGAGCCCCTGCGCCACCTCCCCAAGGGCCACAAGACCGTCACCCTCGGTCTCATCTCGACTAAAACGGGCAAGCTCGAGGACAAGAAGGAGGTCATCGCGCGTATCTACGAGGCAGCACAATATGCGCCTTTGGAGCAGTTGAGCGTTGGGTGCCAGTGCGGTTTCGCTTCGACTGTGCATGGCAATGAGTTGACGCAGGAGGAACAGTGGGCCAAGATCCAGCTTTGCCAAGAGATCGTTGAGGAGGTTTGGGGCAAGAAGGCATAAGTGCGAATTGTTAGTCCATAGGAAGGAGCTTACGGGAGGAGGGATACCAAGGAAGATGCTTGGGCAGCATCCAACACTCAAGATCATCAACACTATTCATACCTCGTTTCCATCTTGACGCATCCACAAGGCTCAACCCACTGGTATATACCGTTTCGCAAGCACACGTTCAATTGCATTTGAATACGCATCTGGTACATGAAGTTGGTTGCTGAGATCTCTCGAGTGGCATGTCGTTGAAGCTCTGGACTATTTGCGATCGAAGACGATGCCAGAACACAAGCAAGAACATGGTGGAGAGGAAGGGACTGCATTACTCTATAATATAATACAGGCGCTGCCAAAAGAGGGGCAAGCGTGGCTACGTACACCAAAAGCGAAGGGCGCAAGAGATACGAAAGCTGAGAACAAGACTCTGGCTCGCGGTCGTCATCTACATATACATCAACAACAAAACGGTCGGGGAACGATGGTATACACATGTCTGCTTGGGAAAGCTGGAATGGGTGGGGTGTCATCTCCTATCTGGACTGGCTTCCAATTCGCCGACGACGCCAATCAAAGTCGTGATATCGTCCCTCTTGCCACCGACGAAGTGAATGCCTTCCTCGACGGCGCGTTGTTGGAAGGGTGAGCTGACGGCACGTGGGTCCTCGTAGACGCTCTTGGCTCGGAGACTGAGCGCCTCGGAGACGGCTTGCGGCGAGAATCTATTCAGCGTGTACCTCGGTCCCGTGGCTCCGGGGGGTGCAGAGCCTGAAGACGAAGCGGTCGGCGCGGGTGTCGAAGCCACAAACCTCAGCACTTCTTCCAAAATGTCTTCGTCGTAAAGATTGTCCATCAGGCCGTCGGAGGATAGGATGACGATGTCGTCCTTTTGAACCTTTATGTTAAACCTCTGCGCATCCTTGATGGGCGTGTCCTTGGACGTCGTTCCGGCCTGGACCGGGTAGTTGAATGAATGCTGTTGTTCCTCTGAGCGGAAGATGTAGTCGTTGCCACGAATGATGGAGCAGCAGCAATCGCCCATGTTCGCGAGCCGCAACTCGTCATTGCGCAAGACGGCGAGCAAAGCGGTCGACGAACCAACGACACCCTACATTGTGGTACAAGCTCCGATCAGTGCTTGTTCACTCGTATCCGCGCTGAATAATAGTCCTCACCTCATCTTTGCATTCCGCGAGACTCTTTTCGAACGCTCGCTGCAGGACCTCGACGGGATCGACTTCGTAGTATCGCAAAAACGACTCGTCCTCGACGTTCTCGTAGCGTGCTAGCTCGTTAGAGCAGTCTGTGAGCAGGAACAATAATTGGTAAGTTCATAAACGTCCACGATGGATCGGGGGCAAGGCAAGCGGGCCCACTCACGATGCATCAACTTGCGCGACCACCTGGCCGGGTTTGCACCGGCATGGCCTGACCATCCACCGACTCCATCAGCGACACCGAGAGAATCCGTCCTTAAAAAGTACTGCATCGTGCGCAACCACGTCTGATTAGTCACTATCATCAAGCCTATGTTACCTTTTCAGCGAAGACTCACGGCATCCTCTCCAATGCTGACGCTGAGATAATGATCCAGCTCGCCCGTTTCTCCATCGACCTTCTCCTTCCCCCTCGTAGCCAAATCCTTCTCCCTCCCGGCTTTAGGTATCCCGTACGCCCCATTCCTGAATACAAGATTACCTCTCCGCGCAGTGCTCAACGAGGTGCCAAAAAAGCTCGGTAGGGCGTGGTGGGGGATAGAACGGGCGTGGTCGGAACTGAACAAGGCTGCTGCACCTGAAGAGGCGGCTACGGGGGCAGAGGAAGAAGAGGTGCTTGTCGACGCCGACGTGGACGGAGCCGACGAGGATGAAGACGGTCCATCGGATGATAAGGTCGTGCGCGAGGCCGAGACGTGGTGGTGCGGACTCGACAGGAGCGAGGACGGATCGTTCGATAGCAAGCTGCCCGAGCCAGGACTGCCCGAGTGCTGAGAGGAGTGTCCCGACTTGGACGAAGACGACGGCGGAGGTAGCGGATGAAACAAGTTCGAGGAAGAGGCATGCGCAGGTTGCTGGTGGGCTGCTCGAGCGTGCGAATGGAAGTAGGCGACCGAAGACGGCGAAGACGGAGGGGTTGATGCCCGACGCAGGAAGGCTGAACTTGACGCTGTTGCAGCTGCTGCTGCGGTGGGACTCGGTGCCGATCGAGCTAGACTACTCGATGATAAAGCCAAGTTGCTCGCGGATCTGGAAGAGCACTTAGAAGTCCCAAGAGCCGAAGAGGATGAAGAGGAAGTTGATGCCGCTATCGGCGTTGACGGCCGTTGAGGACCGCCGAGAGCAGGGGGGGGCCTGCGGTTGGACGACGCCGAGGCCGACGACGCTGCGGCGGATTCGGTGCTGGCATGGCGTCGGTGTCGCTTGACGACGAAACAGCTCCGCTGCACATCGCGTATGACACGATAGAGAGCTGGGCTGCTGGCGTGGTGCTGGTGCTGGCGGGTATGGTTCTGGACGGCGGAGGTGGCGGCGACTGCTGAGCGCTGGGCGGCCTGCACCTGACGCGCGGCTGGGTTGACTCGCGCGAGCGACGACAGCTGCAGCGACGAGGCGAGCGTTGACAGCGATTGGCGTGACTTGGACATGCACTTGGGCGGGCCACCGGAGCCCTGGGGCGAGTCTGTTGGCTAGGCACGACAGCTAGTTGCGAGATCAAACCAGATCAACCGAGATCGCACGTGGTCAGCATGTGCAAGAGTGCGTGCAACACCGTGTATGGGGGGCAGTCGAGCGAGCGTCGATTGCGATGGCAGCACAGTGCCCAGCGCCCAGCGCGGCGCCCGTTCTGGCTGGCGTTGCCGAGACCCCAATCGCGAGTTGGAAGAGGGCCGAGTTGCCCACGACGACGGCCGCGAACGCCGGAGACTCGTCGACTCGACGACGGTGAATGCAGCCGTCACACGTGGTCGCTCTTCCATGTCGAGCCACACGACAGTCCAATGTAAGCCAGTACATGTGTGCTCTAACTCACCGATCGGATGGGTCCGAGGTGAACAGCAAACGACGCGCTAACCTGAGGCCGAGCCGAGAGCCAACCCAATCCACAGCAATGCACGGCACGAGGCGACGACGTCAGGCGCAGGCAGGCTAATTGGCACTGGGCTGGAGTGCACGTGCACGCTGCAAACGGAATGCGGCGTGGGAGTCTCCTAGGGGGCAAGTGAACCCAAGTTGTTGTAGGAGATGGGACGAGTGCGGGCAGATCTCAAGGGCGTCGCGTTTAGTTGGAGCCGTCAGCGTCGGAAAGGGGGGGGGAGACGGAAGCAGAGCTGGAACTGTCGGGTGGTCCAGGCGGCTGGCGCACGCTCTCGCCTACTTTCGCACGGAATCAGACGCTTGCACTGCCATGCAGTCGGGGCCACAAGTGAGAAATGAGAGCCCACGCTCGAAAACAGTTCGTGTATGAGACAAGAAATGAACCATTGATGACGTCGCATTTACCTGATCATGGACCAGATACTTCTTCGTGGTGTATGGAGCTGATCACCGATGAGGTGGTAAAATCTGCGATCCCCGACGAAATTAACCGATCGGTGTTCTAAGTTCTTGTCCGAGATCTTAAACCTGAGATCTGAGAGTAAAACTACACGGCCGTTGAGATCCAAACTAAACTCACCTCTTGATCGGAGTAAGCGGGAGTCGATGATTTACTCAAGGTGTTTAGTCCGCCGACAGTCGCCAAACCCAACCCACCAGCCCGTAACTAATCGACTCTGAAAACCCGAACCCACCTGAATCGCAATGAACAGATAATTGGTTTCTCCTTATTTTGGGAGACGCCTACTCTCGGATGGACAGGGAGATCAGTCGTACTCGCAATTTCGACGTCCTTATCACCCAGCTCTAGAATGGTCGTCGTAGGAACGCATTCTTGTGGACGACAAATAAAAAGTGTAAAACGGGTTGCATTGACAGCCGATATCGGGTGGCGAATCGCGGGCAAAAGTCACAGGGAGAGAACAAGATTTAGTTTGCATGAAGGATTTTCGCCAGCTCGGAGACGACCGGATCGAAGGGCCGACACCTAACCGTCGGTCGTCGCAGGCGCTAACCCCATACCCGCATGCCAGCAATGGTCAGCTGATTGAGACGAGGAAGAAAGGGACCTTACGGTTAGACCACGTTTGCAGAAATAGAGTATCAGAATACCAAGAATTAAAGCAACGTGCCGCGTCTAAAAAAAAAAAAAAAAAAAAAAAAAAAAAAAAAAAAAAAAAAAGTCGTAGTGCCCCGCTGGGTTGAGAGCCCACTGGGGGAAGGTGTATTGCTTGCCCGCTCCACCGTTGGTCGCGAAGGTCGAAACGAAGACCATCAGTTGCGTTCCGCCCTGATGAGAGTAAACAGAGAATACTTAGGTGGGTCCGAGGATACGCCCAGAGGCGAGTTCAAGATATCGAAGAGGATTGCCCAGCCGCGACTCACGTCTAAAGCCGCGGCGAGGAGGTAGTTGTACTTTCGGAAAAAAGGTCGCTCTGTTTTTGCGGACGTAGAACTGGGACCAAAATATGATGATGAGATGAAGGTGGCCATGATGCTTTAGTTGATGCCGACCTGCTCAAAGGCGACTTTCAAGAAAGTCAGCGCCCTGCGACACGCCCTTTGCGGGGTCACGATAGAATTGGACTACGCACGGAGAGGTAGCCGAGGGAGAAGCAGAGGATGGGCGTGACTCCCTTGTCGAGGTGGAGTTTGGGGAAAATTGTGACCGAGCCAGGAAGGAATCGGAATGAAGAGGCCGATGACTGAAGGAGGTCGGCGACGGGATGTGACAGGAGACTCAAATTCTTTTTGGACGGTGAAGAGCGCAGTCACACCGAGTCCAAGTGATACGATGACCTATTTGCTATCTGCAAGTGGCTTGATTGGATATAAGCTACACTCATGCGGAAATGCGCCTGGTAGTGGCCCGAACACCTACGAGAACCCCACTTCGTGTAGCCGAGCATCCTCGTCGGATCACTGCAGTATTCTGCCAGTGAGACCTAGATATGGTGCCCTAACTTACCATCTCTTTGCCCATTGCACCCCAGCTTTGAGAAAGGGAATAATTACAAGAGCTAAAGTACTTTGCTCCACGATAGGACGTGAAGAGAACTCACGTCACGGCCTGGGGTGGTATGAGAAGGGATGCTCCCGTTAGCTCCACGCGCTTTCAGAGTGACTACTAAGCCTTCTACTAACGACGACGAGGCTCAGAATTGATCTTACATTGGTCGGGAGTTGGGGCGAATTGCCGAGCTGGTGGATCAATTGGAGATAGCTGTGCTGTAGCTCGATGACTTGTTCGGCATTGCGGTTGGCGGGTCCTTGGACGAGAGCTTTTAAGTGGTAGTGCTTCGACCACTGGGGTGGAAGAGGTTGAGCTCGATGGACGTCGTGGGGCGCCTCCCATGAGTGATCGCGGCCGCAGGCGTCGGCGATCAAATTGTCGTCGGTGACGGCCGAGGCAGGGAGGTGGACGATCTGCCGAGATGGCATGCAGAGGGCTGGGTACAGGTGGCCCTTGGAGATATAGATTGTTTCCACACGAAGGGCATGGTCGACGGTGGCGGCGAGGAGCATGATGATGATACTGGTGTGTTGGACTGAAGGGAAAGCGGGCACGTGAAGGGAAGTGTGGGAAAGTGATGGAAAGGAGAGAGAGAAGTGGAAGTCGGAGTCGAAGTAATTGACGGTGGGATTCTGAAATCGTAGCTGGAGTGATACCATGGTTGGCAGCAAGGTTGGCAATAGCGTGATCAAACGCGAGAGCACGCGGTGGCGAGCCCGAGACCTTGATCGGAGCGTTCCCTGTTTCGGCGGCGGCGCTTGGGCTTGCTAGGAGTTGGCGCTAGTGAGCATCCCACACTCGGGATCTGCGTCGAGCCGGAGATCGTGATCAGTTCAGGGTCTTGGAGCCGAGCGTCCTCCCGGAATATTGACTAATACGCCAACATCTTGAGGTAGTGCGGGTCATCTTGCGTCCTCGTCTGCCACTTGCGAAAGGCGTTTTCCGCAACTCTCAACTCTGGACTACGCGCGCCTTCAAGTTCGTCTTTCCAGCGCAAGTGGCACCGCCTTTCTCGTGTCGCGCTGCGCCCCTCTCCCTTTTCGTCCCATACGCTATTGAACTTTCGGACCATCGCTCTCAGCTCTGAAGCTCGACTTCCTACTATTACTATATTCGGTCACCAAGCACCGTCTACTCAAGCATCGCCTCCTCAAGACCTCTGCTGGTTTCCACCGCCTCCTCTGACCGAGCTCCGCAGTTTCGTGGCTCGCTTTTCTCTTTCCTTTCTGCAGCTCGAATCGCGTCAAACCTCATATCCTTGCTCTCGTCCTCGTCCCCTGTGCTCCTCTTCCTTGATAAGTCCCTAGAATATCTCTCAACTCGCCCCTCGTCTCGAGCCCCTCCGTCCGGCTCACCCCTCCTATCTTTGTCCTTCGTGATACCTTGCTCGGCCCAAGCCGTCTTGTTGAGGTTGTAATGGAATTCGAGGATCGCTCGTTGGTCGTAGATAAAGTTGTTCTGTTGCGAAGAAGAACCTGAGATCGACGGGGAAATGCGAACGTAACAAGGGAGTGCGTGCCACCTTGACACACCTCATAGAACAGGGCTTGCCCGAGGGAAGGGTAATCCTTTGCGTCCAAGATGTTGTCTGAGCTGCCCAGTGATTAAAGGTGTGTAAACGATCCCGGGGTAAGAGTATTTGATGGAAATTATATCGAGTAAAATACTCACTATCCCGTCAGCGAGATGACGATGAACGACGCTACCCCTACTCCGGTCGAGATCGTCGAAGCGAGCGGCAAGGACACTGACGCAGCAAGCACGAAGGATTGGACGAATTGTCAGGGGCTGCAAGCAAACTGGTACCCGAGTCATAGAAATATCAAGGAGCACGCTCACATGATCCAATCTGTAGCCAGTCAAGTCCGATCCAGAACAAGCCGAGGCCTTCATTTCTGTTCGTTCCCCCGAAGATGGGCGTAAAGGTTCGACTTTTGCAGTTTGAAAGACTGAATATGCCGATGTCGCGTCAGAGCGTGTTGCCGACACCTTCCTTTTCGTAACTCGACACGCGATGAGGTACCAGAACACACTGACGCCTGTCAAGATCGGGGCGATGATCTCGGGGAGCCATTCCCAGACGGAAATTGTGGCAAATACCTACCCTCGCGATGAATCCGCGCGACCTTGATCAGCATTGTATTCCAACAGGAGAGGGTTCTACAGACACTCAGGATCCAAAAGAGTTTGTACCACCGTTTGTGTACATCGCCGTTTTGTTCCGACTGCGAAGAGTGTCCAAGCCCAGGCCACTGTCAGCGCCAACCTGCGGACCGGCGACTCGATGCGCGATCTGGCCCGGTTTCGAACCGAGTGGGGGTGGGGGCTGCAAGAGTCCAGCCTAGGAGTCGGCGTGCTTGCTGAATGAAGCAAGGGGAGGATGGGTACCCCAACGAATGGGTTCATAGGATCGAAGATGCAATGGGGTAGATGTTGGAGCTCAATGATCGCTTTGATCGATGATCCCTTGGGTCGATGACTCGAGTACCACGCCATGTCCAGCCGAGGCGCTATTGTCTGTCGCTCGACTCGTCGAAAGCGTCGTGGCGAGTCAGTATCCTCGGTAGTATCAGTTGGGCAACCGTTCGTCGATCCACCAACTCTTATAGTTAAAGAGTAGCATATAATATTTAGTAAAAGTATTTGGGCTTGGGTGGCAATTTCCCCACGACACGGCCCCGCGAAGTAACCGGCGACCCAAACCGGCTCAATCTGCGCCGCCGCGAGCGAGGCCGACAAGGGGGACCCCCCGACCTAACACGACGCCGAGGTGGAGCCGACGCTTATCGCGGAGATTGGCCTTGGCCTTCGGATCCGCGGACCGCGGCGGATTTCGTCGACAAAGTGGCGTCGGTCCACCGGCATCCATGGCTTCCAGAGACAAGCCAATACCGGTGGAGCTGCTGGACGCCAAGTCGAGCCAGAGGCAGACGACGACCTGCAGCGAGTGTAGTCGACGGGTAAGTCACGTGCAGTGACACGGCCCAGATTGTGACCTGTCGCGTACCCACTGGCGTCGGTCTCAGCCCCAATGATGCACGATCATAATCCTTACTTACGACGAGTCTACTAATCATATTACCTTTTTCCACAGAAAACGAGATGGTGCGTTCTAGGTCGACGATCGGATGTCAACGGCTCCGACGACCATCGCCGGTTCGGATGGCCCTGGCTGATGAGAACCACATCACTGACATCGATCGATTTTTGGACTTGCTCACAGCGACAAGAAGTCACCTTGCTCGCCCTGTGTCAAAAGAGGTGTGCTCCCATACCACGGCCTCCCCTGGCCGGCAACCCCATCCTGGCTCAGCACTAGTAGAGTTCGAGCTACGGACTGATCGGATCCTTCGCTGCCTACAGGCAAAGCCCACATCTGTCGGATACCGGGACATCTCCAGTCAGCTCAGGCAGCTCAAACAGCGGCTTCCCCCACCGCAAGCAATACCGACGACCTCGATCTCCTCGCCTTCACGGCCTTTCGCGAGGTGGAGCAAGTCCGAACCACGATCGACGGCCTCAAGAGTAGAGTTGCCTGCTTGGAGACCTTGCTTCTGCAAGCATTCGGAAAACTCAAAGAAGCGCGAAAGGACGGAACTTTCAAGGACGATTTGGACGTTGGTTCTCTCACATCCGGCTTCCGTGAGGATGAAGACGAGCTCCGAGTGGACGACGTCCCTTCAACCTCGAAACGTGCACCTTGGCCTGGATCTGTGCCGCAGCACGATTCACCGCGGCCCAACGGAAAGGAGAAGTATCACGGAATCCCACCAAAGCGCTCCACATCATCGCAACAAGATGAAGCGCTTGAAGAACGAGAAGAGGATGAGGATGAGGATGAACTTGGCGAAGATTTATCAGAATTGCGGGAAGAGGAGGTCGCCGCGAGCTTGTCCTTGGAGTTCATGGTTAGTGGAAGCGACATCTGGATTAGGTTGCGGCGGAACTAACCATCTATACGCTATCACTCCAAAAGGCATTGGGTCGGAACTTGGCACCTCCAAGCCTAGCGGCCCCCTCAGGGGTCAGTTCAATCCCAGCTCGGACCAGAGCTCGTGCTCCAAGCGCAAGGGCAGCATCACTATGACTGACTTATTTAAATTTCTAATTTCGTACAGGACGACATGAACATTTCCATCTCATCCACATCGTACACCCTCGCGTTCGACCCGACTTGCCTGCCCCGAAACCCGGTCGATGTTTTCTCAACGATCCGATCCCTGGCGGGAGTAATACCGCCTTACAACGATACTATGGCGATTCTCCGGCACTCACTAGAGTGGATGGGCTGGTATCATGGAGTCGTCTTTGGACCCAGCTTTATGAACGAAGTAGCCCAATTCTGGGAAGCCGGCGATCGGAGGGTGGAGGTGACGCATCCGGCATGGCTAGCGCTCTTCTTTGCTCAGCTGCGATGCGGGGTCCGACATATGACGGGCGAACTCCTCGGCACGCTCGGCACCGACGGGCTGAGCGAGACGGACGCGAAGCAACTTTCCGAAACGTTGCTTGATGCCTCGCTTGCCGCACTTTATCGCTCCAACTTTATCGAGGTCCCCCATCTCTACGCCGTGCAGACGATTGCGCTCCTCGTCATCACTTGCCAAGATGGAGGCTCGACAGTCCTCTTCCCAACGTTGTTGAACGTCGGTATCGCGATCGCTCAGCGTCTGGGTCTTCATCGATTGCCTTCCCGCGCGGCATGGGAGGCGAACCACTCGGCCTTGCAGCCGGCGGACCGAGCAAAGCGCCTCATCGAGTACGAGATGAACAAACGCATTTGGTGGGCGCTCGCATCGCAGGACTGGTTCAACATATCGTACCGAAGAACAACGGCGGCGCAACCGAGCCAGATGACCACCCCTTTACCCCTCAACGTGCGAGATCAAGATCTTAGCTTTGGCAATCTCATCGAGCGACCCGTGGACGAGTTCACCCCTGCTTCGAACGGTCTCGTGTTCGTTCGCCTGGCGAGTCTCATCCAGGCGATGTTTGCCCACATCGACGAAAGCGCCAAAATGTCGTACGACTACGTGCTCGCGCTTGATCGTGACATGCAGTCGATCATTGACCATCCTCCTGCCTGGGTGCATAACGACATTCTACCGTGGGCGCGTAACGTTTTCTACATCGGTTCGCTACACAAGATATTAGTACGCGCGTACATAAAGATGTTGCAATACTGTGTACCATAACGCTGACGCTTTCAAATGCTCTGCGCAGGCTCTTCATCGTCCCTTCTTGCATCGAGCTGTCCGCGAACGACGGTTCGAAAAGAGTCGGATCCGAGCCCTGGAGACTTCCCGTGCAATCTTGCGCGAGTCTCTCAATTGTGGCGACACGCGACTGTGGACTTTGCCGTACCAGTGAGTCAACATCTGCGGACGCGCGATGGGCCAAGTCCTCCTAGACTAATGCGTGATACTCTCCCCTCTCCAGCATTGGCTCTGCGGCATCGTTTGTTTGCCTGGATCTGTTCCAGAGGGGGTCCGACAAAGCCACATTGATGGAAGAACGAAGAGAAGTACGACAAGCCCTCGAGATACTACGAGGCATGAGATCCCTCAGTGCGACCGCGACTCGTGCCGTCGATTTGGTCGAGAATCTTCTCACGGAAGAATCGCGACTGCAAGACAATGCATCACCCCGGCCGTCGGCGCACTCCGGGACATCCACTTCGAAGAGGAAACGAGACTCGCATCAGGATTGGTCGAATCATCGACAAGGCTCGCTTGACTTCACCCAGGCTGTGAAACGCCTCAGTTCGACTACGCCTTCGCCAGCGATGACGGACTCCTTGACCGGCGCATCACCTCCGCGGAGTCCTCACTCGATGTATCATCCCTTCCCTCCCCCTCAACCCATGCCACCCCTTCCTCGTGGTACATTTGATCCCTCCCGAGGCGTGCCGACTTACGTCCCTGGCACGAACATGGGGCCGCTCCCCTACCCTGGACCACTGCTGGATCTCGACATGATGGCAGGTTTCGATTTCGGTGCCGCATCGAGGGACGCGCTGCCTGCCGAGTACCTGAACGTGTTCCTGGGATCTGGTGAGTTGACTGTCACGTCTTGCTCTCTATGCTCCTTATCGAGGACGATTACTCATACTCCCGTCTTACTTTCCGAGCAGGCTTCGATCCACTTGATATGATGGGGCAGACCTGGTCGGCGGCTGCGACTCCTGCTGCTGTAACCAACGATTCTGGCCTGGCTCTCGATCCGGCCCGTGCGAACTAGTACCCGAATGAGCTGTATCTCAATGTTTTACCTAAATATGTTGTACGTTCGTGAAGAACTGGCAATCCCAGACTTTGTTTCATCGACGTTTCGGTGCGAAGTTGGGAAGCAATTCTTCACGCCCTCCTCCAGGTCACGCAGTGACGTCGGTCGCATCCCGTCGAAGTCTCGCGAGTCCAGATCGTTCAGCGCTAGGCATGTGGAATTGGCATAGCGATCAGCCACAACTTGACAGGTTATACCCCTCATTCTATCAATGTTCGATTGTGCTCCAGCTCCGAGCATGGAATGGCACTTGGCCGCTCGGGAGCCGGGGAAGCCCTCGATTTGCTCCTCCCTCGAGATCGATGATCTCATCTTTTCCGAGCTTGGCGGGAATCTCCGCCCGCTCTTTGATATTTTGACGTTCGTTCCACAACTAGGTAAATAAAAATCAGAATTTGCTGATCTCATCAGTGCCGGATTGAAAGGGTGTGCCTCGGTTATACCGGATGCTGATGGCATGACCGAGTCTGTGAAACTTCACAGTGAAAGCTCGGCCTCGGGTTGGATGCATGTTGCGCAGGAAAACAAGTGGTCGCTGCCGGCCGGGGTGGTGGGTGTCCTGCGCCGTGTTGCGAATTTGAGTGACACGCCCACGCCCTCGCCTACCGAAGCGCATCGACGAGCAGGCTCTCGGTTTCGCTCCTGCTCCAGCTTGTGCTTCCAGCTGCTCCTCGCCTCCGCACGTGTTCGACCTTGTTGCTCAATCTTCGTCGACCTTCCTTGTAGCCCCTTCTCCCAGCAAGCAACCATGGTGTCCTCGTCCTTGTTGGCCTCGCCGGCGGGCCCGGTGCGCTCGTTCGTCGACGCGTTGCCGCTGCCGTCGCTGCCGTCGTCGATGCTGCAGTGGACCGTCGGAGTGTCGCCCTTGTCGACCAACACCGAGGTCGTGTCGGCACTCGCGGTGTACCTCGCCGTCATCTTTGGTGGGCAGTACCTCATGCAGGACCGCAAGGCGTTTCGTGAGTCGTGTTTTCTGGCGTCTCGTGTTTTGTTGTGGTCGTGTGATGCGGAGCTCTGTGAGCGGCCTGTCTCGCTGGTTCTTCTGTCTCGTAGGATCGGAGAGGAGCGGCCGCAACTCGACTCGATCGGTTGGGCCTTGTTTCGCGCGGCAGAGGCAGCGGCAGAGGCAGCGGCAACCCACAGGGCCACACCACACAACCCCGAAGAGGCAGGCAGTTAGACTTTGGCCGGGGCACCTGGCTGCCACACACTGCATGCATACACGGAGCCAAGACGATACCCAGACGATGTGCAAGAGTCGGGTCATGGGCCGTGTGCTCTGTTCCCGACCCTTCCGAGGTCGCATTTTCGGCCGCGACGACAGCGACGACGACGACGGCGGCCCCATGCCGACGACGCGCACACGTGCCTTGGGGGGCGGGAGCGATCTTCACTTTTTGACGCGTCCAATCGACTGCCCGCCTGCATATTTGCACTTGCGATCCGCGATTCGGTCCACACCGCTGACCATGCACCTCACGCGACCATGCAGAGTTCAAGTCGCTCTTTATGCTCCACAACTTTTTGCTTTCGGTCGGCTCGGGCCTCGTGCTTGCGTTGATGTTGGAGGAGGTCAGTGCACTGTGTCGCCCCCTGAAAGGCGACGTGCCTGATAACTCGGACCCGGACCTGACGATCCTTGCGCCCATCTTCGTCCGATTCAACAGATTCTCCCCATTCTCTACCAACGCGGAGTCTTCTACGCCATCTGCCACACCTCGGCGTGGACCTCTAGGCTCGAGACTTATTTCATCATCAACTACTACGTAAGCTCGGCTACATCTCCGCCTGAGGATAAGATGTGCTTGGGCCGCTGCTGATCACGCTTGCCCATTTCCTTCGGCCTGGTGCAAACAGTTCAAGTGTGAGTCCTGCACTTTTCTTGCTCCTCCGAATGGATCGAACACAGCACTCATATCGTCACACTCATCCACCACCAGACTGGGAACTCGCCGACACGGTCTTCCTCGTCGTCAAGAAGAAGCCCCTCCAATTCCTCCACGTCTTCCACCACACCGCCACCGCTGCCCTGTGCTACACCCAACTCAACGGCCGAACCTCGGTCTCGTGGGTCCCCATTGCCGCCAACTTGACCGTCCACGTCTTGATGTCAGTCAGCAATCATGGGGGTTTGTTCAGAACCAGCTGAGCGAAAGGCGACTGACGACGAAAACCCTGACTCGTGCGTGTGCAGGTACTACTACTACCTCATGACCGCGGCCGGCCACAAGATTTGGTGGAAGAAGTACTTGACGACGCTGCAAATCACCCAATTCGTCGTCGATCTCTTCGTCGTCTACTTCGCTTGTGAGCCTGCACTTCGCTTCGACGAGTTTTTTCAACCGCGATGCTTGAGAGCTGATTCCGTATCCCCACCTCCTCAAGCCTACTCATACTTCGCGGCCGAGTACTTCCCTTCGTTGCCTTCTTATGGCTCGTGCGCCGGTACAGAAGGTGCCGCCGTATTGGGCTGCGGTCTCCTCACCAGCTACTTGTTCCTCTTCATCGTAAGCGCGGTTTGCTTTGTCGTCCGAGGCCGGCCATGGATGGCTGATCCCTCTCGAATCACATCGCAGGCCTTCTACAAGAAGACGTACAACCAACAGGCGGCCAAGAAGAACGCTCTGCTCGCAGCCAAGAAGGTTGCGGCGGTGCCGACTCGCAACATTGCCGACTTCAAGAAGAAGAACTAGGCGGATCAAAACATGCAGGGTGAGAAGCAGTGTTTACGGACTCGACGAGGAAATGGCTACATGAGGCTGCTGTTGTGGTTACCTGAGGAGGGTGTGTGTGCGTGCTTAACGGTGACGGTCATTTTCGATTTCTTACTGTGTGCCTGCTCGAATAGAGGTGTTTGCGGATGATGCTGTCGTCCCTTCCTACCACCCTGCGACTCATCCCCGAGGAGTCTTATCCTCTTTCTCCCTCTCTCCCTCCCTACTTCCCCAACTTCATCCCTCTCTTCGCTCCAGCTTTCCACCTCCCCCATTTCTCCCATTCATCTCCTGGAACGGTGGAGGTCCTTTCCTCCCTTCGTCTCGGGCCCCTTTCCTCTGTCTCTTTGCTAGTTTCTCTTTGTTTTCCTCTTCTCCTTGGCTGCGCTCGCAGCTTGCAGTGTAATATTTGTTCCCTTTCCCCCTTAGCGAGGAGCTGCCGAGCCAGAGTCCGAATGGGCGCCCGCCATTAGTCATAGCTAGAGGTCCGTGCGCCGATGGACTTCACTTCGCACACCCATTTCAAACTCGCCGTCGTCACACCGTTCAGTCATCGCTTCTCTTCCCCACTGCTCGGGCACAACCGCACCCCACCTCTTCGTCGCACTACAGGATGGCCCGAACCAAGAACAAGTCGCGGACGAAAAACAACACCAAGACCATAGCTACCAAAGCTACAGCCCCCGGAGTCCCCGCCGAGGCTCAGACGGGAGAAGCCGTCATCGCCCAAGTCCAAGCCCTTCTCGTGCAAGCCGCGACCGCGATCGCACACCAGGACTATCCCTTTGCAAGGTCGACGTGTTCCAAGGCTGTTGATTTGTGTCAGACGGTTCAGAGTGAGGGGAATGTTACGAATGTTGCCGCGGCGCAGCTGTTGAGGGATGCTTTCGAGATTCTCGGAACGGTCGAGTTGGAGTTGGGCGAGGTGCAGGTCGCTAGGCAGGTGAGTTTAAATCCGAACGGATATGATGGTCCGAGAGGAATGCTCACCCTACATGTTTGGTCACACCCGCTTGCTCCCCAACAGCACTTCCTGTCCTCGCTCTCCTTGTCGAAGACGTTGACGAACCCATCCCCGGCTCCTCATTTATACCTTGCCCAACTGTCCTCTCCACAAGACTCGCTCCAGCACTTCAACCAAGCCCTCGAGATCATCCAGGGCAAACTTGTCGAGTTGGGAACACCAAGACCGGAAGGGACGACGGACGAGGACGTTGAAGAGGAGAGGAGCGAGTTGAAGCGCAGTGCTTCAAAGGCTTTGGTCGGCATGACGGAGTTGTACTTGACGGATCTATGGTATGTCCCAATACTCGAATACTTTAAGTCTATTTAAAAGTTTTGCCTTCGCACGCCACGCCCTGAGGATTGAAGGCATGGGAAGAGCTTTCTCGTCCGACGAAATTCACCGAGCTGACCCCTGCTCTACAACACAGCTTCGAATCCGACGCCGAAGCAAGATGTGAACAGTACCTCGCTCAAGCCGCACAAATCGACTCCACAGATCCAGAGGTTTTCCAAGTCAGTCCTCAGATCCGTCTTTGCCTGAAAGCCCGCCGCCTTTAGATTGACCTACTGACCTCTCCCCCACACATCCCCACCAGACCCTCGCCTCCGTGCGCCTTTCCCAACAACGACCCCTCGACGCCTCCGAAGCAGCGACCCAATCCTGGTCGCTCTGGCGCAACCTCGATGCCGACTCGCCTTCATACCCCCCTTCTTCATCCCGACTAGCTCTAGCCCAACTTCTCTTGGAGCTACAGCGTTACAGCGATGCGTTGGAGGTTTTGCAACGGCTGGAGATGGAGGACGACGAGGATCCTGAAGTGTGGTATCTGAGTGGATGGAGTTGGTGGTTATTGGGTTCTTCGAGGGAGGAGGGTGCGAAGAAGGGTGATGGTGCGGCGGGGACAATAGAAGGGGAGGAAGCAGTGGAGGGTAAAGAGGAGTGTTGGAGTGAGGCGAGGTTGTGCTTTGAGAATTATTTGAAGGTCAGTCCCCCGCGGGCTTTCTGTCGAGTATCAGGCACGTCTTATTCAAGCTCGTTCCGCTTTATACCTCTCTCAGCTCGACGAAAGGGATCCATCAGGATCGGACCCCGAACAGTTGAAGCACGTCAAGGAGCTGTTGGCCCAACTGATCCAAAGTGGGATCGTTGCGAGCGCAGGGCAAGAGGAAGAAGGCAACGACGAGTGGGTCGACGATGATGACGAGGCCGACCATGTCATGGAGGAGTAGTCGCTTTCTTCGAAGTATCGTGCAGTATAATGACGATCTCTTTATCAGGAGGGCTTTCAGTTGTGGAGAAGTGAGAGATGCATCGAGTCAGGACCTCGAAGTTGGAATTACGGTTGACCAGAGAGGGAGAGAAAGTCGAAACTACAAAATGGTCCTAACACAGATTCACCACTTGACCAACGGAAACGAAATCGCTCAAAAACGGGGAGAAGAGAGAGCTGGATTCCTGCAGTTTCCCACCTTTCCTTGACACAATAAATCCCAGGGATCAGACAAAGAGACCCGGTCCAACAACCACCTAAGCCGGTTCCACTGGAAGTTCGAATCCACCCGTCTTGCGATGATTCTCGACGAGCCCCTCGGTCTCGGTCGATTGTCCTCCCACCGGTGCTTCGGTATCGACTTCCTCGGATGCTTCGGACTCGGGACCCTCAGCCGCAGCCACTTTGGCTTTCTGGTCAGCCGAAGGGGTAGATTCGGATGCGGGCTCTCCACTGGAGAGGAAGTAGTCAAACACCGCGGCTTGGACACGTTCGTCATATTGGGTTTGATCCGGTATCAAGTTCAACTCGTCGGCGTTAGGCGCAAGGCTCGATTCCGCTGGCTCGTCTTTGGGTGTCGAGTCATGGTTCGTGCCCAAGAGGGTGGCCCCAGCAGTCGCAACCACGACCAAAGGGGCCATCACAGCCGCACCTGCGAGCCCGCCCAACCCTTTCGACGGTTTCCCATTCGTGATCGGTGCCGCAGGCTCGACAGTAGTGGCGTATTTAGTGCCGAACCACTGATCAAAGAGTTCGAGCGATTCGTCCTTGGTCGAAGCAGCTGCCATCCGTTGACGCAAATCGACCATTTCATCTCGCTTCCACGGATTCGAATCGTCGTGATCGGTGACAGGAGAAACCGAAGCCTCGGTTGTGGATATCCGATCGGTCTGCGTTACCACCGTCCACCTCGTGGGCTCTCTTGAGCGACTCTTCTCGCGGTGGGCAAGGCCCAAGCCAGCAGTGCCCGTAGCTGCAGCTCCCGCCCAAACCCCACCACCGATGGTGCTTGACCCATGTGTACCACTAACATGCTCCCCAGTAGTGGAGTCTATGACAGCAGTAGCGTTATGGGATGGAGCTCTGGACCGCGACGTTTGAGTGGAGCTCGTGCCCTCAACAACTTGCAGCGAGGAATTCGATTCACGAAAGCGTAGGGAAGGGGCCACTTCACGCGACAAAATGATGGTCTGGTACGAGCCCGGTTCCTCACTGAGGCCTGGAGGTAGTCGCGGGGGAGGTCTGGTCGGAGACTGCGGCTGAGGCTCGGTGGATTTGATTCGATTTCGCTGCATATGCGCTTGCGAGACTGCTGACGTCGTGGCACTCACCATCTCCGAGCCGCTGTATCCAGCCGAGGCTTGTTGATTCAGAGAAGAGGGGCGCCGCACGGTTTGTGCGACTTGACGCACGGCCGTTTCCGAGAAGTCCGCCGCAAGTACAGCTGCCGCCGACACCATCTCGGGAGAAGGAGAAGGTTTGGCATTTCTGGATTGGAACGATTGGTCCTTGCTGTTCGGCGACAATGAGGCGGCAGCATCGACCGACGCTCTGCTCGTCGACAGGCTCTCCTCCGAGTTCGAAGCAGCCACTTTGGATTTGCTGAAAAGCGTCCGGAATCCGCCCCGCTTCTTCACGGGACTCGGCGACGGTGGAGCAGCGCCAATGCGATTCGTACCAGTAGCCTTTGACGGAGACGGTGCATTTGTGGCGTACGAAGGGGAGGCCGAGGCAATGCTCTGCGCGTCCGAGGGTCTGGGTGGAGGCGCGCTGAAGAAGTCGACCAAGTCATTGTTGACCTGACGCTCAGACAAGAGATACTTGCGCTCGTCTTTGGCCCTTCTTCCTCTCATTTGCGCGTTCGGACCTTCGATGACGACGGGCTCGATGTCGGAACTGGCGTTCGAGCTTTGCGAGTCTTGTACTCTCATGGGAACCGAGCTAGATCCGGCGCCGGTAGAGTCATTACCTCTCGATGACTGCCTGCTCCACGGTGGGGGCGAGTTGAGGATGTCGATGAGTGGATCCTCTTGAAGCGCTTCGAGCTCGTCGGGCAGTCGGGGGGATCGAGCCTGGAGCCGCTTAACTGGCAGTGGAGGAGTAGCGGTCGAGTGGATGCTGACTCGAGAGAGCGCAGACTCCTCTGACGCATCACCACCCGAGCCGTTCGGTTGGTTTCGCCCTCGATCACCGAGTCGTTCCATCGTCCGCAGTCGGTCGGGGGTTAAGGACAGCTTCATCGTGCGGTTATCCTGCAACAGTAACTCGAAGTCGTCCAGAGTCTGCCGAAACAGGAAGACTTGTCGTCAGCTTCGTGCTTGAATCGGAAGCAAAACGGACTGGGACTGACCGATTCAACCGCCAGAGTGGAACTGGGCAGGCCACCGCCCTTGACGCTTGGAATGGACCCAACTTTCGAATCGTAGCTTGATCGATGGAGGCTGGAAGGCCGGCCCAGCTTCGGCGAGCTCGTGAGTTTGGAGCTTCGAGATAGATTCGTCGGCGAGTCGATCGACTTCGACGCCGCGACTTCAGCCTCGAGATGTCCACGGATCCGCATCCCCCTCAGCCAGGACCAAATTGAATCGTCCTCTGCAAAGGCCAGCTCCACGTCCCGTAGATCGACCGCCTCCGACAGCCCGCGCTGATTGACTTGTCCGACGGCTCGAATCAGATGCTCGGCGACATGGGAAAGACACCTCTCGGCATAAAGCACGAGCATGAACGTGAGATGGGGAGAGTCTAGGTGGCGCGGGGCGTTTCGGCCGAACGATAGTGGCTCCTCCGAGGACGGGTGTGACTTCCGTGAACGAAGCGGCTCACTATTCTCCGGGGGAGGCGGAGGTGGAGAGAGTGCAATAAGATGATTACCAAGGTTGGTGGGACCACCAATAGGGCAAGCAGCTAAGATCCAACAGGAGTCAGTACCGCACAATGCTAGTCCTGGCGAATATTCGTGCCTTTTGGCTCACCCCCAAATCCCGAGATGCTCATCAGCCGTTCCCTCAGGGCGCGGAATATTGTATCGGCTTGTGTTAGTGCTACAATCTGTTGAGCCGAAACTGCATCCCTTGACGATGCACTCGACGCAATCGTCGGCTTTGCCCTGCGCAGTGCCGGATCGGCTCGAAGGCTCGGGGCGCCCAACCTCAGCAGCTCGCGGACGGCTAGCTCGGCCTCAAGCACGCTGTTCTTGCCCAAAGGTCCGAGGACGCGAATGACACCGGCCTTGAGTCTGTCGGTGGTGAAAGCGTCCGAAGGTCCGAGCGGGCTTGGGCCCGACTTGGAAGGTAAGACGGTGGTCGCGCTCGTCGTCGGCGCGCCCGAGGCCGCCGGGGACTGCATTAGCGCGGCGTGGACCCAGAGCTGCAAGAGCTCATCGAGGGTGTAGTTGATGATAGCCAGAGCGGACGGGGTGAGGCTGGTCTGACGCATATCGGATAGGATCGCCGTTGCTGGCTCGCTGAACACATACTGAGGCTCTGCGGAGTCGGAAGCGACCCACCCCCGGGAGACGGTGTTAGTTACGGGCGTACTGTTACGCGGTGTATGGGCATGCGGACAGATCTCATGTGCCCATGTAATGCAATACAGTGACGCAGAAGCACTAGGAACACGAGTGCAGCCTCGAGACAATCTCCTAGCAACGCCGGAATGGCTGCATATGCTCGCTCCTCGTCGGCGTTGCCGCGCACCACCCCACAAGGGCAAGTAAGTGTCTCCGACGTTTCGAGACAGATTCTGTCTCCCACGGAGACTAGCCACCGCCTGCTCGCACTGCCAGCATATCGTGATCGCATGGCGACCGACGTACCTGTATAGATCCCCGACATCTTGTGCGACGAGCGATTCGAATCACTGAGGTGCCTTCCTCGCTTGATCTGTCGACTCGAACTGCGTACACCCTGCGTTGAAGCTCTGACGAGGATGGTGAAAAGGCAGGAGCGCGTGCGGCGGGCCCAAGCTTCAAGGCCTCAAGCCGTTCGGTGCTAAAAAACAGCTCGGCCGGAGCAGCCAAGGACTCGAAGAGGCTCCAAGCTCCCAGTTCCAGAATCCCACTCGCTCATGAGCTCGCAGTCACGCGTCTCATCCCGATCGTCATAAACAAGTCAGACCTGACCCTGACCAAACTGGCTCGGGCTGCGCTTGTTATCCACCACACGTTTCCCCAAACCACGAGCTCGTCGTCTGGTAGCGTGGTTTCATTCGGGACTCTGAAAACCGATCACGCGATGTTTTGGTCTGACTCTAGAGTAAGACCCCGAAGCGCTCGTTGGGCAGTGGGCACGCCCCTCGGACTGATCCCGCCACGTCCCCCGGGCAGAGTGGCGCGCGACAAAAGGGGCTTTTCCTTGAATCGCGTTAGGCGCTTCGCTGGCTCGCTCGATCAAAGGCTTGCAACACCGGATGCCAGTCTCACTAATCCACCAGGAAACGTCAGAGACTAGCAGGGGAGCCGTTAGATCTCCGCATAGTGAGCGCCTTTCTCACATCGTTGACGATTCCGTCCGACGCGCGATGACTAGTTAGTTCACTCTCAGATGCCACAAGATGTTACACCCTTTCACTAGTTATTACAGGCCACCTTACGGATCACACAAAGCTCAAAGTGCACAAACACAATGGATGGCTATCCCACCTCAACCCTCAAACCCCTCGCTTTTCAACAGAAAGAGAGAAAAACGAGTGACCTGTCAATGTAAGCAGCGCCGTCAGGGGTGAGAAGGATGCAAAGATATTAGGCAGAGTAGAGCCCACACAAAAAAGACAAGAAAGACGAAGAAGCATTACTCGTTGTAGGTATTAGCCAAGATAATAGAGCTGATGGTGGGTGAGGAGGGGCGGACAGCGGAGGCGGAGGAAAGGTGCCGTGGCAGAGAGGAGTGAGTGGGTGTGTGTGTGAGAGGGACAGAGACAGAGACAGAGACAGAGACAGAGAGAGAGAGAGAGAGAGAGAGAGAGGAGAGAGAGAGAGAGAGTGTGTGTGTGTGTTTGTTGGTATAGGGGGGCTGATTTAGAAAGATGGAAGACTGAACCCTCCGCGTCCGATGACCCTCGGAATGAGGACACAACGACGCGCTCCATAAGATTGTCGACCTTTTTGGGGGCTTTCTAGTTGTCCCTCGCGCGGGGCCTGGCCAAATCAGGCGTCATTGCATGAAGCAGTCGGTGCACTTCGCCGTCGAGGTCGGCGCTCACGAGATCCGATTCGGACTCGAGGGCACCGACCCGGGTGGGGGAGACGGTGAAGGCTTGCTGTTGCTGCGGCGGGTGCTGGTGCTGGTGCTGGTGCTGGTGGTCGTCGTCGCTGCCGTCGGCAGATTCAGCGTCGGCGGCTTCTGCGGACCTTGCAGCGTTCGCCGTCTCAGGCGACGTTGCGGTTGCTGGCCGTCCGACGACGGTTGCGACGCCGCTGTTCCCGAGCGAGAGCCCTCCCGAGTTTGTCCTGACCATTCCTCGCCCTCGTAGCTCTCCGTTCCCCGTAGTGAAGGTCGTCGCGGACGAAGCACTTGTGGGACGACATTCTCCGCCGAGTTGGACGTCCTCTCGTTCGGCGGCGTGCTTGGACGACGGCGATGTTGCTTGGGGTGTGCCCGTGGGGCTGGAGAAGGGCCGGGAGAAAGAGGCCGTGTAGAGGGGTGGGAGCGCGCACCGGGCGGGGTGCTCGGGCGAGAAGGATTCGAGGACCGTGGTGGCAGCGGTTGCATGGGCAGAGCCGTTAGTGCTTGCTTCTTGAATTTGTTGCTGTTGTTGGCCAGTGAGGGGGAGGTACGACGCGCGAGGGGACCGAAAAAAACTGGACCATCCCTTTGAGGTCGAGTATTCGGGCGGCGACGCCGAGGTGGCAGAACCGAGGGAGGCCCGGTGGGAGACCTCGCTCGAACGTGCCGATTCATCGTTGGCGTGCATCGTTGATAGTGGGGTACCGTTGAAGGCGCCGTCGTGCATCGACCCAGGTGCGTGAAGGATCGAGTTGTTCGAGGGCGAGGGCGGTCGAGAGTACGAAGGGATGGGGCTGTACCGGTTCGCCTCCTCGTCATCGCTATAGAAGAGGTGTGACCATGTTCCAGGGCCCGCTTTTGTCGGCGTCGACGTTCTTGTTCCAGCTTCCTGGGGCATGAACCAGACGGGGAGGTAGTACAGCACGCCACGACTGCCCTGAGGGCCGATTTCGGAATGGCGGCGCGAGCTGCTCGGTGATCCACTTCTCGAACCACCAAGGGGGCTGTCGGGTCGAGCACTGCCCGGTGTACCGGGACGGGCGAGCGAAAAGCTTGAACCGTCGAGGTGTAGCGGCAAGGCGATCGGACCGTGCGTCTGTCCGGATGTCGGAACGGGCTTCTTCATCCCGAAGCGCTTGCCCCACATCATGCGACCGATTCCCCAAACAACGACCGCCACGCCGAGGTACATCAAGAGCATGCCGAACTTGCCGAGGAAGGTGATGAAACCGGCGTCGTCACTGCAGTAGGCAAGTAGCGTGGTCAGCTTTCTAGAAATCATGATCGCCTAGGACGAGCCGCGGCAATGGGCGCTGAGCAAACTCACGCGTGCCACGACGACCCATAGAAGTGCTCAAAGAATGAATCTCCCATCTCGTTCGGGGGAGCGTTCTTCCCGTACCATCTTCGCGGAAGAACGCGGACCTGGCGCTCGGCCAGAGTAAGATCCTCCTTCGGCCATAAACCGTATTGCGCCGAAAGGAACATGGGACCGGTCGAGAACATGACAGTGGGGTAGTTGGTGCCGTATTGGTGGTTGAAGGTGAGGAGATTGCGGATGACGTTGTCCATGAAAGGGTGGCCCTTTTCGGAGAACATGATGTCGTTCGACACACCCACGGGGATCGTCGCGGGGAGGATCACCTGGTAGTATAGCAGAGGATCGAGAGGGCGCTTGCAGCCGACGTCGAGATCCATATAGATACCACCAAAACGGTGCAGCACAAAATAACGGATCGCATCGGCGCGTTGGATCGGGTAGGTGTACCCATCGAAGGCCGAGAGGAACCAGGCGTAGTGGGTCGCGATGAACTCGCGCGAAGCCGCATCAGACCAAAGCTTGAACTCGCTGTAATGAACACAAGCCAGGACGGTTCGGGTGAAAAGCACGGTCCTCAGCACATGGGCAAAGTAGGTAACGCCGCGCGTCTGGACAGAACAACTCACTAGTCCGGGTGCATATCCATGCAGCCTTGTCGTGCTGCGAGCCACCGCTGGGGGACGACGTCCGTCTTCCAAGTCGCATGGATGATGCGCGGTATCCGCGGCGTCGGCTTGGTCTTGAGGGAATGTTCGAAGTCGTCGACCGCAGCGGTCAAGCTGGCCTCGGTTGCTGTAGTGCTCGTGGTCGGGGTAGCAGGTGCGCGTCGAGCCAACGGATGGGACGCCTCGACGTTGAGGGACCGTAGATCGAGTTGCTCGGCGTCGCCATCGTCGCCGCGCGCCGTTGAGGCCAGGGCTTCGGGCTGGCTGTCGGCTCCCTCGACAAGTCGGACCACCGACGGTTCGTCGTCTTCGGCACTGATGTCGTCGTCGAAAGCAAGCGTGGAATCGACGACGGCCCCAGCATTAGCCTTGGCTTGATGTTGAGCAGCGGCGCCGTTGGCGAGAACGACCTGCGTGGCGGCTGCTTCTCGGGCCAAGCGTTCATAGAGGCGCATCTCGGGCTCGGTAATGACATCGCGCCGGTCGACGCCAAAATACTCGACCGCGGTCGTCAACACCACCACCGTCCCGAGTAAGAA
The DNA here is from genome assembly GCA_022702605.1 of Microbotryum scabiosae. Lineage (NCBI taxonomy): Eukaryota > Fungi > Basidiomycota > Microbotryomycetes > Microbotryales > Microbotryaceae > Microbotryum > Microbotryum scabiosae. The sequence continues at coordinate 927,381 of JAHWDV010000016.1, read as the reverse complement.
CAGCGCGAGAAACGTAACGAACACGCACAGTGCCCGTCGCCATCTTGTGGGCTTGGGTCCCACCATGCCGGGGTTGAGCGAGCGCGCGTTGGTGCGGGAGCCACCGACCGGGCAGTCAGATTGACGCCGACCGCTACCGACGACAATTCGCGGTTTAGGCGGCGGCCGCGGCGGCGGGGGCTCTTACACGCGCCGTCGACCGACCGTGCAGGGACGTCGCGCACGAGGCGGAGCTGCGGAGGCAGGTCTGGAGGAGGTCCGGGCAGGGCAGCGAGCACTCGCAGGTGGCAAGCTGATGTTCGTCGTTGTCGTGCTCCCCGTCGTTATTTGGTGTCGTGGAAGGGAGTGGGATAGGGATGAGGGAAAGGAGTGAGCGTAAGAAGTAGCCGCGCGCTATCGTTGTTCGGATTCGCAGGCGGGGGCGCCAGCTGCTGAAGGCGGGCCGTGGCCCAACGCCTTTTGCCTGAGCGCGCGGCGCTGAGCGCGCGGCGCTGGGCGCGCGAGCGCGTGCCAGAGTAGGTAGCAAGCACGATGTGTCGATGACGACTATGCGCCGCCAATCGCCGAGCTGCAACCCTCAAAAAGCTGGTGCAAATCCGGGGGGAGCGAGGGGACGTCGAGGCCGCACGATTGAAGCGGGGTCGTACACGCGGGGTGGCGATCACCCAAATGAAGCATCGTCGTCATCCTTTCGTCGTGCCTTTCCTTCAATCTCTTGCGGGTGGGTGCCTGACACCTGTGCCGTCGTTTGCACAGGCGGTCCGAGCCGCTGATCTGCATGCATGCTCGCGCTGCTGCGCGCGGAGCATAAATTCTCTCCGAATCACGGATCTCTGATAAGGCAAGTTCTTTATACTGCAACCCGGACCAAGCTACCGACGAGGCAACAGAATGAACCAAAGACCCTTTGACTTGGGTTGACTGTGCAGCTCGTGTATTTGCGTGCGGCACTTCATGCTCTAAGCACCGGGCCAGCGGCTGCGCCGCTGCTGCGCAGCGACCTCTCCTTCCTCCGGCAAATGAATGGACCGGGAAGCATACTTATGAACGGTCAGGAGGTGAGTAGTCCGACTGTGTCCATCTGAATAGGATTGTGCATACTGTATAAACCAATGCCATAATCGGTATGCAGAGTTGCTCCTTTCTCGGATCTTGATCAAGCCTCCGGCCCAGAACGAATCGATCGGGATTCGCCCAAGGCGGGGATCGGCGCACGATCCTACGTGTTCGCGATGACGTTAGGTCCCAGTCAAATCCACGTCGCTCTTTCAGGGTCGCACCAGGTCCAGAGCCGCTGTCCAGATTGGCCACATACATGAAACCATCGCCACCCTTCATAGGCGAAGCTCTCAAGCATAGTGTTGAGTAGAATAGCGGCCATTGTAGGGGATGGATGGACACTGGCAGTCGACTGTCAGGCACTGAATTCGAGTCCGCAAGACCCCGTCACCCCGGATTACCGCCGAGGCAATCGAGTGCTGGATGGCCGGTAGCACGGTTCAGCAGGGATTGCTCTATCTTCTAGTACTGTCAGGACACCAACTACAACTCATGTGCTTAGGGTGTAGGTGCAGTCAGACACTACTCTTGCCATGGGAGCCACGGAAATTCTCCGGCCTCGAAATGAAGGACAGCTGGCTAACGCCACGTGCTCAGCGGTCCTCTGAGACTTTTGGTCCCTCTACATCTATCAATGAGCCTATGCAAAAAGTTGATTCATTTAGAGCCTAGAATAGCATGACCCGAAACGCTCGGCTTGCTCAGATACTTACGAAGATATTGTTGGTGCAAACATGCCAAACCTGGTGCCGCGGAGGACTTGAGATCGCTGGGCTCCGGAGATCCGGCTATCTTGGCCCAGCTTGGCCCGGACTCTCTTGCCGCCCGACCCAACCCATTCACTCGGCTAGCGTTTTCGTCGCCTGGCCTTTCTCTGTTCCACATCCGCATCCTCATCCAAAACAATCATGTCTGCCCCCGCCCGTCTCCAAGCCATCTCTTCCCAACTCGCCTCGACGCCGAAAGGTCTGTTGGCAGGTGAAGTTGCCATCATCACCGGTGTACGTTCATCAATTCTCGAGCGGAAAGCCTGGCTCGGCCGGCTCGCTCGCAATCCACGGTCGTCGTCGCTCCTTCAACGCCGGTGCTTTGGCTGACGCAGAACACTCCGCTCCTTCGGTTGGTCCTCATCTCACTCAGGCTGCTCAAGGTATCGGTCGATCATGCGCCCTCTTGTTCGCCAAGGAAGGGGCCAAGGTCGTCGTTGCCGATTTGGACGAGAGTACGTTACCCCGGCGTGCCCATCTGGCTTCGACACTCGCGCGCGCGCGCAGACTGAGCCCCGCATGCCCTTCGTTCGAGACTAACCTCTTCCTCTGCTGCTCCACGGCCTTATAGAGAAAGCTCAAACCGTTGTGGATGAGATCACGAAGGCTGGAGGAGAAGCCATTGCCGTCGGAGGCGATGTCACGGCCCAGGACTACCCCAAGAAGCTCATCAAGGCCACTGTCGAGTGAGTCCTGTGAAGGCTCCGTTGCCGAGCTTCTCGGGAAATTGAGGTCCCCCCTCGGCCTTGACGTAGGGTACGGTCGGTTAACACCGGCTTCCTCTCTTTGCTGAACCCGCTTTACAGCAAGTACGGAAGCTTGAACCACATCGTCAACAACGCCGGCTTCACGTTCGACAAGATGCTCCACACCATGAACGACGACACTTTCGAACTCATGCTCAAGGTCAGTTCTTTCTTCCCCGCCTTTTGATTGGCTTCGCTGACCCTCAAGTTCCGCTCATTGCATGTTAGGTTCACAACACGGCTCCTTTCCGGTTGATCCGTGAGGCGGCTCCCTACCTCCGAGTCAAGGACCCCAAGCTGTTAGCAACGAACCGATCGATCGTCAACGTTTCGTCCACCTCGTGAGTCTCGACAAGATGCCAATCCGCCTAAATGGGAATAGCATTGCTCACTTTCATTTGCTCTCTTACTCGATTACAGCGGTCTTCACGGTAATGTCGGCCAAGCCAACTACGCCGTCGCCAAAGCCGGTATTATCGGGTTGACCAAGACGATCGCCAAGGAGTGGGGTGAGTTCTTTCTTTTCTCTCTTCTCGTTCCAAAACGGGACACTGACGTAGCGTATCCCGATCCTCTTCAGGTTCCTTCAACGTCCGCTGCAACACCGTCGCGTTCGGATACATCAAGTCTCGATTGACTGGTACGTCTTCCCGTCCCACCTCAATCTCCTCTCTCCGGCAACGACTGACCTCTGGTGCTCCCGTTCCAGCCGCCAAGGAGTTGGGCGAGTACATTGAGGTCAACGGCCAAAAAGTCGCGCTCGGTATTCCGGGTCAGGGCAAGGGCAAGCAAACCGATTCGGACCGACTTCCCGATAGTAAGTCCCGAAAACCCTTCCCTCACGAGTCACTTTGCTTCACAAACTGGGGAGCTCATCAACTCGCTATCGCCTCTCTACTTTAGTCCCCTTAGGTCGACCCGGGGAGCCCGAAGAGGCGGCGAGCGCGGTCTTGTTCTTGTGCAGTCCGTTGGCGAGCTATGTTTCAGGTCACACGCTCGAGGTCAGTGTTTGTAGTTGCGGTGAACATCATCTCGCTTTCAAGGGGGGATGCGTGCTGATGCCGGATCCTTCCTTTTGTTCCAGGTCACCGGTGGCCGAGGTATCTAAAGTCCTTGACGTTTCACTCTCCTGTCTACTATCATGCGAGTTCCTAGAGAAAACGAGGGTAATCTGGATTTGTAATTTGACACACAAACTGAACGATAACGAGACTAGACCGGGATTGAAACGAGGGAAAGAAAGACACGGGGCTAAAATTGACAATAGAACTTGCGAGGAGCGAGAGAATGATAACAGGTACAAGCACAGTACGGCGAAGGCCGGATTGGGGATGATTGCGTGAATGAACAAGGTCGATGATTAAAAAGATGAGAGGGTTTGAGAGGCAGCGAGTGAACGATAATCGAAAATGGGAGCTGAATCGAGGCGGCGCTAGAACATAGTCTCAACACGCGCACCATCCGCCTCCGGATTCCTCGGCTTCGTCGAGATTGACGGTTCCAGAGGGAAATTGACCCGGTGGACCCTTCTTGATGATCGAGTTGACGCCGATACTGGTCTTCATGTACAAGGAAGGGGTTCCAACGATCTGGAGGCGGGGCACGAATCAAAGCGAGCACAAGGGTTAGCACACTCGAACCCCTTCTTGAAATCCGAGGACCCTCATTCAAGAGTTACTGACCTTATCAACCACCCGACTGAACAACCCATCTGCGCCCGTCACGTCCTCGCCACCTTTCTTGGCCGAACATTCCATGAACAACCACGGCGGGTTCTGCGCTTTGGCAAACGCCTCCCCTTCGGCCGTACTGACGACGCGCGAGAACTCTCGGTCCGTTTTGTTGCCGACGATCATCCTGACGACCTGTGGAGTATTTTCGACTGAAGGTCAATCAGCCATCACAAAGCATGGGTCGATGACCTGGAAATCAATGGACGAACCTCTTTGGCTCCCGACCCCGTCCCGGCGAACGTGTCGAGCTCGGCGATCCACGACGTTAATGACTCGAACGTCTCGCGAGCGGTGATATCGTAGACTGCATATAATACATAAGAGGGTCAGCGAAGCTCAGCATGGTCGTAACGAGAACGTTCCAAGGACCGCGTCCGCCCCTCACCCAGAATCACTCCTTGAGCTCCACGATAATAGGAGCTTGTCAAGGTTCGGAATCGCTCTTGCCCTGCGGTGTCCTGGGATTCCACACAGTGGGTCAGTATTGGGATGAGCAACACTTCGAGTCCGTCTCCGTATAGTGTCGATGTCGTACCCAAATGGACAGCTTCCAGCGCTTGTTCTTTCGCTCGATGACTTTCACTTTGAAATCGACGCCGATTGTGGCTAGTGGGAGAGAAAGTATTCGAATACGTCAGGATTGGGGCGAAAACGCCGATTCGAATGTGAGACTCACCGCTTGTTTCATCGGGGGATAAGAAGGTCTCGTCGGTGAATCGAAGCAAGAGCGACGACTTGCCGACCGAAGAAGCCCCTTGGAGAATCGCATCCAGGTCCAGCCGTGTATAGGAATGAGCGTTAGTTACATTTCGTCCCCCACACTTCATGTCCTTGCACCTGAATTGAAGAGAAGGCGTTGGTGTTGGCAATACACGCCCGTGAACGTGTGCCGTCTCGACATGTGCCGCTCCTTGATCGTCTCCGTCGCCGAGTCACGCGCCAAGTGGAGCGGACCCGGAGCAGACCCGAACCGGATGGCTAGCCGCCAGGCCGATGTTGACACCGCGAACGGCCTGGGCATGACTACCATGACGAACTCTGCCAAGATCGTATCATAGGAGCATCTAATCCGTGCCCTCCATGGCTTGTCGATCGTGGTGTGGTGCATGGCGTGTTCCCGAGCCCAGGGTGCCGTTCGTCGTCGCGATTTGGCTGTTGTCGTCACGACCCGCAAGCGAGGCCAGCTCCGGATCCATCCAGAACTGTTCGGCAACGCATCGTGTGATTCTACCGTCTCCCCGCCGACCAAGTAGAGAGCAATCTCATGCTTCATGGCGTCACTCACCAATGACGAGCAGCTTGAGCGTCGTAGGGGGTTCGGTGAGCGTCCCGAATGAGGGCTGCGCCGTCGGGCCGTTCGAAGCATACGACGCCACTGTTCGGAGGAGTAAGGGGCCGTGTACAGGAGGGGAAGTCAGCATTCACGACCGCACGAGGACAAGACGAGAACGGAGAGACTGACTTGTGTCAGGGTCAGTTCGGAGCGATGTCGGGTGTGTAAGCTGCCCGTGTCGGTGAGGTGAGCCAAGGGCCAAGTGTGTGTGGAGTGAGAGCGAATGACGACGGTCAGGTCACGGCGCACAGGGCACGCATGGGCACGCTGTGACGGCGCCTGGCTGCGAATGCACTCAAGTCTCCAATTGCTGGTTTCCGGGTTCCTCAGACGAGTCACTTCCCCACGAGCAATCTCTTACTTCGGGAAGAATAAATGCGAGACAATGCCTGGCACGAATGACGAGAGTGACAAGACTAGTAGGGCCGACCTCCGAGAAAGAGGTCCGAGCGTTGCCGCGCGTTGCCGCGCGTATTCAGCTCGGTCAAACGTATGGTGAGAATTCTGAGCGGCTTAGAGGGTGTGAACATGTACTTTCATACTTGAATATGCACTCTTCTAGGTCTGGGACCGTACCAGACTTGCTTGATTGCCAGTGAAACGACCGCCATCTGTCAGACGTGAATTTCTTGCCCAGTTTCTAGTGCGCTGCCCAGCGGAAGCAAAAGAGTTTTGTTTTTGTTTTTGTGGAAAGCTCGAGAGAGTGTTAGCGGCCTATAAGAGTCTTTGCGCCAACGTGTTGGTCTGCTACTCTCTAGAGCTGCCATCTGCCAGGCCACTCGTCGTCGGCCACCGGTCACGTTCACCTTTTGCCAGTCAGCAGCGGTGGACGAGGAGACCGGCGACTCGAGCTTGAATGCCGGCGTGGCTGCTGGCCGCCTTCCCCGCTCGTGGACGGCAGGCTGCACCTACTGCGGGGTCACCACCCTGCTTGCTTTCCTTTCAGATTTTGCCGACACCCTCGCGCTCCGGAGCTGCGCAGTTCCTCCAAGAACCGCACTTAGCACCTACAAAAAAGAAAAAGAGAATCCAGTCCAGACTTCTCCGTTCTTTCTTTCTCCGCCTCTTCGCCGCCCCTCCGCCTCGCCACGCTCTCGCAAGTTTCTTCATTTGTAGCCGATCGCATCTCCCTTACGGTCACCGCCCTGAACCAGCCACGCACGCCTACGCACCCGCATCAATCCTCTCAACAATGGCATCCAGCAAAGGTTCCATGTACTCGACCACGCTCGACCAAGCCCGTCGATTGGCGTTGTGGACCGAGGCGCATCCGGCGCATTCGTCGGGCAAGGTCAACTCGCCGGCCGAGTCGGGCTCGGGCTCGAGCAGCGACAAGGGGATGGATTGGAAGGAGTTGGTGCGCAAGTTTACGAAACATAACCCGCAACGACCTAGTGAGTGTGCGATGAATTGACTTGCGCGACTGGCCTTAGTCGTTTCGTCGACCGGCAACGTCTACCGCCCGAACGTCATCGTCACCCCGTCCCGCCGCCTCGAATAGCATCAGCTGGAGGGGCGACGGTGGGGAACACCAGAACCAACACACAATACAAAGTCACGAGAGCAAGCTCGTGATAGTATGTCGAGCTGGTGACTGTGGCGAGCATGGCTTGCACGGGTTACAACACGAGTCGCGTGGCCAGTGGAGACTCCTTGGGAGGAGGCGACTCAGAGCTAATCTCGAGATGGGCACACCTGATCGGTTTCTCCATCGGGTACAATATAAACGAACTACACGAGGCCGAATTTTGATCTCTCGACGAGGACGACTGTTCATCTTGACCTGCTTGCACCCCCCCGAGACCAATTTCTTCAGCTCCAGTTCAAGATTCGCAGACACTGACTCGCCTTCACAACCCCCCTCCCCCACAGTCACCGCTGCTACAGCACAAACCGACCAGTTGCTTCACTCGTTGCTCGCACGCGCTACAGCAGCTTCGTCCTACTCGCCCTCGACCTCGCACGCGCTCGACAACCCCGGTCAAGCCCCTGCGTGGCCCCCACTGGTCCGAACCGACGACCGACCCGACATCTTGGCTTCACTCGCCGCTCTCGAAGCCGCTCTCCGAAACAGCCAGGGCAAGGACGTCGAACGAAACTCGGCGGCCATCGTCACCGCGTATGGCTTGTACTCGGTCGGAGAATTCGATCGCGCCGCGAACGAGCTCAAGCAGGTCGACAAGGGGTTGCCAAGTGGGGGCGACTTTGAGGCGTACGACTTGACCCTAAGGGTACTCGCGAACGCGACCGAAGGTGAGTCACCTCACGGTGAAAGCAAATTCTCTTTCAAAGGAGAATTGACCCTTTCGTGTTTCAATCCGCAGGATTTGCCCTCGAGCGGCTCGGAAGGGACGACGAGGCGATCGCAGCCTACACTCGAGCCGCCAAAATCTACGAGGATGCATGTGACGTCCTGTCGGTGAGGAATTCACCTTTGGATGATGTCGAACTGCACGTTGTCGGCGAGGCCGCACTCTACCGTCTCTGCATCCACTCCAAGGCCAAGAGGTGAGGAGCTCCCATTGATAGGGTTCTGTTGACGGACTCGGAGCTGAACCATGCGTTGGGAGCTTCACTCACAGTGATCCACGCGTCGCCTACGCTCACCATCGCCTCTACGTTCGTCGCGCAACAACCATCAGTGCAGCACAGAAGAACTCGTCTCGTCGCGCCCCGTCGACCGAGTTGTTCCCGGGGAGCAAAGCGCTCGTGATTCAACGCGGGTTCCGAAAGTTGATGAAGCAGACGGGCCAGTACGAGGCCCCTTCGTTGGGCTCGTCACAAGAGGCAAATCTGAGATTGTCGACATCCTTGCCCAAGGCTGGGCAGGTCAACAAGCCTTACCTCATGTTCTTGGATGAGGTCGCTGAAGGATGGCGCAGGAATGGCGCAGGTCGAGAAGGAGCTGCTGAAGTGGTCGAGGTGAGTCGGGTTACTCGTATCTGATGTTACTGGCACACGTAACTCACTCAACGGGGTACGCACATCGCACCACAGGTCATGTACAATGCGTTGACGCACACTTTTCAGTCCCATCGACTCCTGCGCCATCTCGCCCGAGCACTCGTCGCCCTTGGTCAATACGACGAGGCTGGCAAAGCCGTGCGCTTATACTTTGAGCTCTGGAACAAAGCACGGGAAACGGACGCAGTCCAAGTCGCGAAGGATATCCGTCGTTTGCGAGGCGACTCGGCCCCTCGACTCGAACACGACGATGATCGAGAGGACCGCTACGCCAACGACTTTGATTCGGATCGCGACTTCATCGAGACCGCTGTATGGGGATCGCGCTTGTTCTGCAAATACATCAACGACTCCAAGTACGGATTGGAGTTGGCCAAGAGGGCCAAAGAAGTTTTTGACGAGAAGAAGGACCGTCGATTGGCCGAGGACAAGGTCGCTTTGAGCAAGATCGAACGAGCCTGCGGTGTCGCGCTTGGTGCTTTGACGGCCCAGGAAGCCGACGTCGAATCGCGACCACGCCAACATGCTGAGGCGCTGAAGCATCTCGAAACGGCAGCTCAACTCGATCCCAACTCGTGGGAAACGCTCTACCACCTCGCGTACCAACTCGCCGAATTGCGTCAGATCAACCCTGCTTTAGATTGCGCTCGAAAGGCGGCGGCGCTCAACAACTCGAGCAAGGAGGTCTGGCACTTGCTCGGTCTGCTCGTCGCTGCGCAAAAGGATCTCGGTGCGGCCTTGCAAGTCATCGAGACCTCGCTCGACGACGACGACGATGACGAAGAGGACGAGGCTGGGGTCAACGGGATCCGAAACGGTCAACCCAAAACCAACTCGGTCGAGAACGGTCTGGATCGCTTCGAGTTTTCGAGCGATGATACCCAACGGTTGCAAGTCGAGTTTTCGATGCGCATGACGCGTAACGTCGTCATTGAAGCAATGGAAGGACCCGAGGCCGCTCTGATCGATCAGCAACAACTTCTGGCTGCTTTCTCGAAATCGTTCACCCAAGTCCGCGATGCGCCCGAGCTCAAGATCGTCGCTGATGCGTTACCGATCGACACGACGAATGGCGCTCCTTTGGCTCGACGGAAGAGCATCTCCCTGGGTCGAGCGAGGAGTATCCGAGGTGGTGTGAAGGGCAACGACGAGGCCGATTTTGTAGCCGTCCCTGCTCCGTCCGTTTCGACGAACCCCCGAGCAACCAAGGTGCTCGTCGACCTGTGGCTTATGTCCGCCGCATCGTATCGACGCGCGCACAAGCTCGAAGATTCTCGAGGCGCGATCGCCGAAGCCGAAGCTCTGAATCCCAATGACGCCGATGTGTGGACCCAGTTGGCCTTGTACCGTTTGGCCAAGAACGAACTCAAGGCCGCTCGATCATGTCTCATCAAAGCCCTTTCGTTCCAAGCCGACCATGTCCCGGCCGTCATCCTCATGGCCCGAGTCTATCTCGCAGAATCCGTCCCTTCCTCAACGACAACAACCCCGACACCCACGGCGACTATGAACCCCAAGCTTCCATTCGCCGAAGCACTCCTCGACACCCTGACGAAGCGCTACGGATGGGATGTCCCTGAAGCGTGGTTCGAACTTTCGAAATGCTACAAGGGCAGCGGCCGAACGCAGCGCGAGAAGGAATGCCTCGTTTGGGCATTGCAGTTGGAAGAGACGAGGAGTATTCGGTCGCTTTCGGCTGTGCCCAGGTTGCTATAAGGATTGAAGTGCTCTTATGCCGGGTATTGGCTTTCTCTTGTTGTGATTCATTGGTGCCAGTTCGTAGTCTCTCCTTTATCTCTGGTGTTTTTATCCCAAGTCTTCAATAATATAAATCATTTTTACAACAAATCTATGTCCACTCCTCTAGCCCCAGTACTGCAACCCCACACCGATACTACGAATCGGACTGACCCTTCCTGCACTCTTGGTCGCCAGCCTTAGATCGGCGACGACACCTAGAGAGACGAGGAAGTCCCCCAGTCGACCTTCCCACAGGAGCGAGACGTCCTGAGGGCACGTATTGGGCACATCAGCATGGAAAGGAAAGGAAGGAACGGTTGTTGGTTTCGGCACTGACCGAATTCGTCGACGCCCTCGCCTTGACGACTCCGACGACCTCATCATCGTCCCGAGTCCTTTTGTTCATCTCCTCCCCGCCCAACTCCCCTGGCATCCCCCTCCCAAACGCATCCCAACTCTTCGTAGCTTCCTTCTTACCCGCGCGACCACCCTCCGAGGTGTCCACTTGCCTCATCTTCGCGCGATGTCGTCTCGTTTGAAACCATTCCCCACCGACGGTCAATTCGGCTTCGTAAGAATAGGTATTGAAATCGAATCGACTGGCCAACGCCGCGACTTGACTCGTCTGCACGGCATACGCAAGTGAAAGTTGGCCCATAAAAGGGTTCAAGGTCGCTGTCATTACCGTCGGTGGTTGAGGATGAGAAGAAGCGTGATCTCCGTTGTGTTCGGGATGAGGTATGGTTGCGAACCGGAGGCCGGTCGACATCCCTGCGGACCGTTCTTGGGCAGAAAAGTAGAGCTCCCCACCTGCTGACCAACGACCTTTGAGGCCCGTTGACGTCGCCTCTTCTTCATCGACGACGCGTTCGCGAACATGCGAAGAGTGGGATTCGTCAGGGATCGTAGCTCCATTCGAACCAGAAGCCACCGACGACGAAGGGTCTCCCGCCGAGCTGGGGCCCGAATACCCAAAGTTGTACAAACCCCTCGCACCCCACATCCCATCGCCGACAGCGTACGAATACTCGGTCGACCACTTGCCCGTATCATGCTGCAACTTGAACTCCAACTCGCTCGACCTTGTCGAGGTCGGCGAAGCCGGGGGGGCGTTGATGGTCATGCTGGAGGCTTCGTCGTTGGGTTGCCACGAGAGTTGGGGAGGGGCGATGGGCGCGGGAACGGAGATGAGGGACACGAGGCCTAGGACGGTGGGTGCGAGACGATGGGCATAGAGGGCGTCTAGACGAGGGGAAGGGGCGTATAGCCGACCGTACATGAGGAAATCTGCGGGGGAATGCGAGGGTTCAGCCGACGCGGTTCGCGAGTTGTGGGGCCCCAGGTCGAGTCGCACGTAGCACTTACCCGCGGTGGTAGGAGTGCCTGGATCCACGACCCTCGTACGTGGCTTTGTAGGTGGATCACACGCATAGAAGCTCTGCACCGCATCCTTGAACCTGAAGCCACCTTCGCTGTTGCCCTCGTTGTGTGGTTGTTGTTGTAGATCGACGGCCTGCTCGTCAATCACGAGCTGGACATTGCCCTCTCCAGCGTTCGCAGCCGCCAGTGACGTCGCCCTGTGTTGTTGCTGTTGTTGTTCCCTCTTTGTGCTCTGATGCCCCAACGGAGCCGAGCTGAAGAAGTAGCCCAATTGCCCACTCAACAACGGGTCGACAGGCGGACCCAACACGGGTGCATTCGCCTGAGCATACGCCTGAGCATACGTATTGTACGTCGTTGAACCAGTCGGCGCCAAGGTCGACAATTGCAAACTCGAGGCGAGGAGGGAGGTCGGGCGATGCGAGAGGGAGAGATGGAGGCCGGGGGGGATGGGGAAGTCGAGCAGGTTGCGCGAGGAGAGCGTGAGGGCATGGTAGTGGTTGTCGAGCGACCAGTTGGTCGCGACGAGGTGTTCCCGCAGCAGGTAAGCCGCTTGTGGGTACACCATCTCCACACGCTGAGTTCCACAGGGGCACCGGATCAGTTGCCTCAGTTGAGAACTCCCTTGAGTGGAGGTGGGAGGTGGAGACGCGAGTGACGTCAAGTTGGGACAGGGGGTGAGAAGGAAAGGGAAGGCAGGGGTGGCGCGCTCGGACCCACCTTCTCACTCGGCAATCGATTTACAAAAGAAACGATTCAGGTAGATCTAGGCGGAGTTGGCTTAGCTTCTGTAGGCTTTTGTCAGCTTTGCTTCTCATAGTCCCTTGTTCATACACCCAGGCCGTAATGATCCACCATGTCTGCATTGCATGTTGAAACACGTTCAGGACCCTGAGCCCTCCTTCTCACAACATCCCTTCCTTTCTAAACAGCTGCAGGTACGCCCACGCCGAATGCTTGTCGGACCATTCCCATCCCCCTGTCTTATCCTGCTGGGTCGACATCAACCCAGCCTCGTACATCTGCTCATGATCGGGTTCGTAAAACTCGATTTCACCCGTCGCGAGCGCTTGGGTCGGAAACAGGGTCGAGCCGAAATCTCGAATAAAGGTCGAGTTGGGGGGGAGAAAAGGTACAGGGAGGTAGGTGATCTGAAATGTCGACTAGGTGTGAGCAACCTGGTCATGCTGGAAGAGAGGGCTCCTCGTGACCGATTTCGACACTCACCTCGACTACGACCCCTTTGGAAGAACCGACGCTGGCGCCACCCTTGAGACCGACGGTCGCGATCTTGACTTCCCAATCGCCTGTTCCATTCGGACCTCCTACAGAGAAGGTGAACCCGTCCAACGATACTGCCGTCGGTCTCGGTGTCCAATGCGCTGCGCTTGAAGGGGGTTGAGTCGAGCCGGTCGTAATCGGTTGGCCGATCGAAGCTGCCGAGGAAGATCCCATCGTGGACGAGGACGAGAGCAGAACGCGTTGTAGGAATGCATCAAAGGGCGATACGTGTAAGGGTGAGGATGTCATGTTGGTTGCGACGCCCAACGAGGTGAAGGTCCATTGGGTGTGACGCGGTGTGGTTTCGACAACGAGATCGTCTTGACCCTCCTGGTCGTCCTCGTCTTGGTCTTGGCCTCGAATGGCTGTGGGCTCGGCCATGGTCGTGTCATCGCCTTCCTTGCCCTTTACCTTATCGAGTAACTGTCCTTGACTGATGGTCATGGATCTCCTCGTCGGCTGAGTCGGATCGTTGACCCAGACAAACAGCTTGTCGTCCGTGGTGCCCAACGTCCTGAGCACCCACATGTTCCTCGACGAGTCGACACCCGTTCCCGCTCCAGCTCCTTTGCCTGAAGCGGTAGGTGCTGACATGCGAAAGGGACGTATTTGCAACGCCCTCCTACCCGTGGCGATACCACAGAGGTTCGCGGTGATGGTGCGAGCGAGCAAGGGTACGGTCGACTGCGCGTTCGCAGTGGGCCATCGAGCGATCAAGGTCGTCGGGCTGACTCGAGGGCGGGGACCTGTGTGAGGTGGGTTGGGTTCGACGAGATTGACCATCGGTAGGAGAGGATCGCGGGTGGTGCGATGACGGCTAGGACGGGAAGTGACGGAGAGTAAGCTGCTCCCCCCCCCCCCCACTTGTGACTTTTTCAGTCGATTTTAGCCGAGTGGACTCGGAGTAGCTGTGGCCAGAATTGTTTCCATGCGCTTTTGGGTGCTTGAACATTGTGACCAAATGCCCTATGCTCTGTGGCTCGTCCCATCGGATGTGGGGAATAATGCAAAAGCAGCGGGCAGTGCCAGTCCGAAGTCATCGTTCAGAGAGGTTCCGGGTCATTCACGCGACACGCGGGGCGGTCGGCACTCGGACGGAGCTTTGCCGGGCTTCTTGCGCTTCTTGCGCTGCTTGCTCGCTCCGGCACCCCTCCACCCCTCCACCTGTCCGACCCCCTCCGAGGCCGCCATAATGTAGGTCAGCAGAGTGGGCAGCTTCAGCGACGAGTCTTTGCTTATGCTTTCCACTTGCTCCCCACCGCAGGCCCTCGAGCTCGGCTGCTCGACTGCGACAGCTCGCAACCACAGTCGCGACGGCTGCTCCTCTACGCACCAACTCGATCCCAGCATTCTACTCCAACAAGGCAGCTTAAACTCGAACGTGTCTTTAAACATGCGTTGTTTCACACTCTGACCTGGGTTCTTTTCCCCACCCAGACGATCGAAAAGTTTGCGGCGCAGCGCTCGACGCCCATCTCGCTCAAGCACCTCATCAACTTTGGCAAGCATGGACGCAACAAGGGCGAACAGGAGGAGGGGGAGAAGCTGCTCAAGTCGGCCAACTTTGTATGTTTCTCTGCACCGACGTCCTGGAATTCCGCGCCCGGACTGACCTTCGCTCTGCTTCGGGCAGTTGAGGACCGAGTTGCCGACACGGCTATCCCATCGTCTCCGGGATCTGCAAGAATTGCCGTATGTCGTCGCTAGTAACCCAAGAATAGAACATGTATATCAGCTATACCTAGAAGCGTTCGAGGCGTAAGTATCCGGAGTGCCCCTTCATTCTCCGCCGTCGCCAGAGCCGAAGCTGAGCGTCGGGGCCCGCCCGGACTGACCCCTGACTCAATCCCTCGGCACAGCATTCGAAGGTTCCCCGTCATCAAGACCCTCGAGGACAATGACAAGTTTTGCACCTTTATGCAATCGACACTGAACCGGCATCGTGTCGTCATTCCCGACTTGGCCATTGGGTGAGCTCGGCATCGCCGGAAAAGCCTGAACTCTCCTCTCTTTGCCCAAGTTGGCTGACCCGCTCTACGTGTATCATCCCCCACTCCAGCATCTGCGAAACCTCACCCCATCACCTTGGCCCTCGTGAAGTCGACCGCATCATGACGCGCATGCTCCGCTCCCGCCTCTCCCGCCGCGTCATCACAGAACAACATATTGGCCTCACGCACCAACTGCGAGATCGACAACGAACGGGCAAGCATGCGATCGACTTGGATCGTTACGTCGGAGTCGTTGATACTCGGATCCGATTGGTTGATGTTGTCAAGCGGTGTACGGAGTTGATCAAAGGGAGAGGAGGACCGGAGGCTTTGGTTGAGATCAAGGTCGAGGGGAAAGGCGTCGAGGACGAGTTTGCTTATATCCCTGAACATCTCGAGTGGGTCCCTTCCATCTTCCACCCCTTGGCATTAAATTCCCGAACTGACACTAGAACGTGCTTTCTTGTCCCAGATTCATGCTTTTTGAACTCTTGAAATCCGCCGCCCACTCGACGATCGTCAACCTTGGCGCTGAAGCCGCCTCTTCCCACCCCATCACCATCACCATATCCCACCAACCACGCGACGTCTCGATCCGCATATCAGACCAAGCCGGAGGAATCCCACCTTATGGTGGACTCCCCCCCACCGAACAAGACACCCTCCTTCGTTCCTATTCGACTTCACCGGATGTCGTCCTCCCCGTTGCGAATAGTCAACGCCTGGACCTCTTCACCTTTGCGCATATGAGGCGATTCTACCAACACCATCTACTTGCGAATGAACAACAGGATCCAACACGAGAAGTCGAAGAAGGGAGGAAGAGGAAACCTGTTGAAGGCATTGAAGCTTTACGGGCGGTCGGTCAGTTGGAGGGAACGGTGGCGGAACAGTTGAAACGACATCGCGCGAGGGCGCAGAGTCAGTCCGAGGAGGAGGATGGGAGGGAAGAGGAGGAGAATGATGAGGAGATGATGCAGGATGCACAAACGAAGAGTGGGATCGGATTGCCGTTGGCCAAGATGTTCGCCGAGTGAGTGCGAGGGAGCGCGAGCGCGAACGCGAGCGTTCCAGGCGTCGCAGCTACAGAGTACTAACCCCAAGTCTGCATTTTCACCGCGAGGTATTTTTCGGGATCGCTCGAGATCTTTACGGTTCAAGGCTACGGATCGGATGCTTGGTTAAAGATCCCCAAATTCGGGAACGCGACCTAATCGGTGGCTAGTTTCAAACAGGGGGCTGTTTCTCTCTTGTGAGGCGTACGATGCAACATGTTGTTTTATCATCCAAGGAATGGAGTACAAAAAGGTTTAATAGGATTTGACGTGATGGTATAAGACAATATCCCCCTCCTGTGATCCGATACAGATCACGTCGCCTCCTCGACCTGTTGTTTCTCCCCATCCATCTTTTCCCGACCCAAACCACTCGCACACGTCCCATTCCCACTCCCACACCCACTCCCATTCCCAATCATCACAACCTCTTTGTCCTCCTCCTCTTCCAACAACTCATACAACACCTTTTCCCCGGCATCCGCCACCTCCGTCACGGCCTGTGCGATCTTGCGACACCAACTAGGCGAGATCAACACCGCCGCGTGTTCACCGGGCATGATGAAGAGGTTCTTCCCTTCTTCGAAGCCGGACCCTCGGAGATAGGGGGCGAGCTTGCCGGGTACGTTGAGGATGCAATCCCCTTCGGAGAGGAAGACTTGGCTGGGCTGAGAAAGGGAAGAGGAGACGAATTGGGATCCAAAAACGAGGCAGGATTTGCATGTAACTCCGGTTGAATGGAAAGGCACTCACAATAGGTCCATTGGGACACGCACTGATCCATTGTGCGTAGTTGGGTCGGTCAAAGGGAACCTGGATCTCAGTCCTCGCCACTCTGGGTACGATGGCCCTTTTCGCCTCCTCAGGCAAAATGCTATTCGGATTGGGTCCAAAGATGACCGAATCCGTCCACCGCAGATGCCTCGATAAAAAGTGATTGATCCCCCTTTCCAACGCAAAGTACTTGAAAAAGGTCTGACCCGCGGTTCGGACGTCAGTGCGGAAGAAGTTGCGAGGACCGTCGGCGGCGAAGAGCATGATCGACATGGGGTCAAGCAGGACCATCCCTGCGACGATGTCGGGCGCATCGCGGAGGATCCAGCCTGAGGTTCCACCACCCAGGGAATGACCGACCACGACGCAGCGTGCTCGTCGCCAGTCTTCCTCGTCGTCTTCGTCGCCGTTAGTGGCGTCGAACAAATCGCTCGTGTCGTTCGCCAAACCAAAGCCGTGGCGCCAAAGTGCTCGTCGGACCATCGCTACGGTCTCGATTCGAGTTCGAATCGCCGAAGGGGGTGAAAGGCGCATAGTGACATAAGGGAACTCGGGCAAGATCAAAGGTCTCCCTGTGCAGTACTGCAGGTAGAGGATGAAAGGTGTCGGACCGTACGTGCCCGAGATGCCGTGGAAGAAGAGGATCGGCGTTAGACCTTCTTGTTGAGCCTGCTGTGATCCGGGATAGAACCAGTAGCCGACTCGGTTCGCCAGCTCGGAATTTGTCGATCGGTCCATGGCTTCGAGCTCGGATGGGTCATGCAACGCGTCAAGCTGCTGGCGAGATCCCCTCATGAAAAAGAAGGGGAAGGGCCAGGATCGCTTCGGGCCATAGTACTTAAAACCACCGAGCCAGAGAGCAATGTTGCCCATTTCGGACGCGAACCAAATCGAGACGTAAAAGATGGCCGGGTGATGCGAGGTGAGGATGGGTTGGTCGTTGACGAGGAAGACTCTATGCCGCGATCGACCTTTGAGGAATTTGAACTCGCCTCCTCGATTTCGACCGAGCGCGATCTCGAGCAACTTGATCATGGCGTCAATTTCTAGCCGATCGATCGAGCCAGGCTTCACCAGTCGTAGTTCTTGGTTGAACATGAAGTGGGCGATGAACTGCTCGATATTGGACCGACCGACGTCCTGGATGCGAACACGGGTGATGGCCGGGTCGTCCGCTCCAAGCGGAGCCGAACGGGCACCGGGTGCCAAAAAAGCACCTCCAAGCCATTCCCAGGGATCTTGGAACGACTCGAGCATCTTGACCCACAATCTCCAGCGTTCCTCGGCCTCGAGGGACTGCTTAGCGTCGCGAAGATCCCAGTAACCACGAGCGACGAGGTGCCTCCCGATCGTGTGGAAAAACCACCAGAACGTCTCGATGATGCACCATCCTGTAACGATCTTGTGCAGGTAAAAGTCATGGCGTAGTAGGAGATCGAGATGGTCAATCGGCCATAGTGCCACGAGCGGATGTACGGGCCATAACCAGATCGAAGCGGAGGTCCAAGCGAGCGAGAAGGGTGCGATCGAGTCGAGCACGAGGAACAGGATCCGCAGTGCGCTACGGATGACGAGCAAATCCGGAAACTGACGAGGTGGCAGAATTACGGTATGGAATGAGAAGCAGAGTCAGCTGTTGCCTTCCAAGCCATCGTCGTTGAGGCTATTAGCACCTATTGCGAACGGCGAGCCCGGTTTCCGGCCGTTTCCCGAGGACCCGGCCTCGTCTTCAAGGCGCAGTGCATATACGACCGACTGACCATGATAAACAGCTGGCCCCGCCCCGTATCCTGGTGTTCTCGAGCGGCCCTTGAACCCCGGTGCGAGTGCACTCCCCGAATGCGACCCCTCCTGCCTGTGATCGACCTTGCGGAGAGAGCGGAGTCCAACGATGTGGATTGTTGCCGCCCCCGGCCAAGTTTGGCCGAGGCACGCGCCAATTCTCTGCCAGGTGCACCTTGCCCGGGGGGACGACCGCTCCCTCGGTGGCACCGGCGCAAGTTGGGCTCGACGAATGGTTGTGTCCAGAGGGCTCAACATGACTCGTGCTTATGAGTCCATGAGGATGAGGGGACAAGCATAAGCCTGGTCCAGAGCACAACACACAGGACTGAGCTCGTCTTGGGAGTAAAAATGTGAGACAGCGCCGACGACGGCTGTTGAGAAATATCGGCATACCCCTGTCTCCGCGACGGATCGTCGGCCGGGTCCGTGAACCGCGCTACCGAGCATGAGACAGGAGTTGACACACTGTCTATGTGCCTTGCGTACGCCCAACGAGGTTGGCTCAGGGCTTGATTTTCATGCCTCGAGTCGGCCTTCAGATCGTCCTGCAGCTGTTGGGATCCCACCTGGACGGCGAGATGCCGCCTCATTGTCGATCAGCGTTCGGAAAGTGGAGGGCGAGAGGAGAGAAGAGATTAGATATGAGTAGAGCTCTCGGGCCCACACAGCCGAGCTCTTAGCTCTTAGCTCCTAAGTACTGGGCTAACGATGCCTTAGACAACTTCAGTAACAGACACCCTTCTTAGCCCCGACGCAGATCGCAGTTCGGCTCGGCACGATAAAAAGCAGTGCACCGTACGTGTAATGGCTTACGGCGTAGAGAATCACCATCTCTTTAGCAGCTAGGATCTCTTCTCTTTTCATGTTGCGGTAAATTGCTAGGTACGCACCGGATGTCACCGCTTCTTAGCTGCAAGGCATGTTGACAGCTGACAAAGCTACTTCTGCTTGATTCGACCGGCGATTCCATTCTTCTGGTTTGCATTCAACCTAGTTCGGCCTCAGCCTCCCAGCTGGATACTAGGTAACTAAAGTACCTGTGATTTTTAGACGTATTGTAGCTGGCAGGATGCCGAGTGAGACATATCGTGCCATACTAATGGCTATCTATCATAGGCGCGCCAAATTCGACGTCGGACAATTGCTCCGTGCTGGCAGGGGAGATTCAGGCTGCCCCCGAGTCGGTGCCGGTGTCCCAGCCGAGTCTCAGCCGTTGCCTGGAACAGCCGAGTGCTCCTGGCTTTGTGCCTTCGGCCCGCCGCGACTGGCTCGTCATCGTGCTCTTGCTCTTTCACGACCTCGGCCAAAAAACAGAAAACGTCTTCGAGCCGCACCGGTGCTCTTCTTGCGCACCTCAGCCTGCAGCCAAGCTCGAGCATCCGCCTCTGGCTATTCGAATCGCATCGCATCGGCATCAACGTCGTCCTTCGTAGACGACAGAGGAGACAACAAGCGATCCTTGGTTGATCATCGATCGTCGCTCGGTGCGATACACGACGGCCGACCATGTCACGCGTGTACGAGCCCTTCATCATTGTACCGCCATTGACGACGTGCACGACGGCGTACATCGTCGTAGTGAGTATTTCTGTCCACTGTTCGGCCTCTTACGCGCGAACTGTTCGCCCTTGGGTCGGCTCACGCATGGCCTCACGTGAGAGAGGCGCTTGCCTATCGCTCAGCGCCGCCCTCGCGAGCGCACAGGGACAGCGCGCGTCGCTCACCCCTTGCCCCCCCCCCCTTCTCCTATTCTTCAAATGGTGGCTTACCCCACCGCCTCCACAGGGGGACGGTACACCGCCCTACCGAATTTATCCCATCGCATCCGGATCGGGCAATGCCACGTCGTTGGAAAATGTACCCGCACTCGCGAACGCCGGCGCGTACCCTTGGCGAGTCGACTTCAACCAGGGAGCGAATCTGGTGAGTGGCCGCTCCGAACACCGAAGGACCGAACCAGCGAGCGCGGATTCTGCTCTTCGGCCGTGTCAGTGGTCCAGATGATCAGAGGTGACCGAACCGCTGACATGCTCATTGTCTTGCCGTAGACTTGGGTGGTCGTGGACGATACGAACCAGGTTAGCTATTCAGACTTTCGAGGTGCGTTTCAGACTTTCGAGGTGCGTTCGGATCTCATCGCCGTCTCGGTGACGATCCCAGCACAGCACTTCGGTTCAGATTCTGACGTGTTGGCCCCTCTACGCCTTGGATAGTTGTGAGAGCCCAGCCCGCGACCGGTATCACGACGTGCTCGTGAGTTTTTCTAGTTTGGGCCATCTGCCCCATGACTTTCCTCGAGACTACACGTGCTCATGCCTCGTCATTATTTGACATCGCAGGAAAACCGTGTATGGGTCCGGCTCCAACAACAGCAAACGAGATGCGGAAATAGGAGGAGCCGTTGGTGGTATCGTGTTGTTGTCCGCCATCCTCGTGGCTTACCTCGTCTACCGACGGCACATGAAGCAACGCCGGCTCGAGGAAGAATTCGCCACCTTACCCCGCGCGCGGGAATCCGCCGATTCGGTTGAGATGTCGTCCTCGTCCCGACCCGCGGGCGTCGCTCGCCACGGCACGTTCAACCTGCACCATGTCCAACTCAACGAAGGCAACACCTTTGACGCACCGCCGAGTTACGTCCCTCCCGCTTCAAAAAGGAGGTTCATGGGTTTAAGGTCGAGTCGTCCTATGAGTCGAGGGAATAGCGTGGTCGAATTGGGAGCCGAAGCAGAAGCGGCGGCGGCGGCGGCAGCGACTACAACGACACTTATCCCTGCTGAATCGACCGTCGCGACTTCAACTTCAGGATCGGAGCGACCAGAATCGCCGCTAGTTACTGCGGAGACGCACGGCGAAGAAAACACGATGGGAACCCACAGGCGTTGACGACCTCGACCTCGACACCGCAGCCGACTAGTACAATTTGACTTACCCATCCTCACTCGTTACTCCTACTTGTTTTTCGTGTACATTCGTTCTTAGCACCCTTTTATTGACCGCATTGATAGTATATCTCGGGAGACTGGCGCACCAGAGTCTCGCGCTCCAAGAAATATTCATTTTCGAGTAGTTACAGTGCTACCTCACAAAGGTATAATCACTGTTCCACATTTGATATATATATTTCCATATTGCAGGTTCGAGAAACTCAGTGTGAAGAGCGATATGCTGGGAAACGAAAAAAGTCAAGACGTCCATCGAATGATTTCTCCGGCCGCCACCTCCGCCTCACGGCACAAACAGCTTCCCCTCGGTTCCTGCACCACTCCTTCCACCTTTCGACCCCGCACCTCCACAATCTCCCGTCGTCCCACTCCTTCGCTTCGCATGTGTGGACCCCTTCGATTTGCTCTCCTTCGGATCAGCTTTTCCTCCCGGTAAGGGCTTTCCCTTCGCCGCCGCCGTTTCTTTAGCCAAAGCCTTGAGCCATTCTTTCGCCGCGACCACTTCCGAGCTGGGTACGACATAGAGGTGGATCGAGCGCTCGTAGTGCGTTTGCACGAAGCGAGCGAGGGTTTCACCGGATGAAATGGCCAGATAGTCGAGCGGTGGGGGTGGGGCTTTGTTCGCTGGGCCGGAGATGGAAGGAACCGCCGGAGGTGGTGTGGCCACGACATCGAGGAGGTGAAGCACATTGAATAATACGAACACGTTCTTAGGGGACTGCGAAGCAAAGAAGAGCGCACACTGCAACGGTGACCGCCGTGAGCGCGGAAGATCTTGAGCGCTCGGAAGTCGGGGTTCGATGACATCCGGTGAGTCCTCGTTCTCTAGGTCGACGGGTGGGTCTTGGTTCACAAGCGGATAAGCTTCCGGTGGGGTCTGGAAGAGTCGCTCGACTTGCTCCCACGACACCTCCTCGCCCGCGGCCTGGGCTCGCAGACGAATCTTCGCATCCGCTTCGGGACAGGGGCCACCCAAAGCCATTTCAATCCGCTGAACAATCGCGAGTTGCGACTCGAGAAATCGGGTAGCCTCGTGCGCAAGGTCATGCAGTGCTGCCGGTGCTTTTTTGAGAGCGTCCAAAGTGGAAAAAGCTGGGGACCGACAAGGGCGCGGGAAGGCGTTTAGCAACGGTTCCGCGCAAGAGCAGGGGCGCCCCAACGAGCGTATCACTGACCTTGCAGCGGAATGACGAGCTGATGCGTATCTTGTCGCAACCATCGTTTCACGACCGGAAGGGCATGCACGAGCACACTCGCATCGACGACCTTGATGGGTCTCTTGACGCCGCTCGTTCCCGACCGCGTATCCGAGCTGCCTTTCGTGTTCGGTCCATTCCTATGATTCAAACTCGAGTTCACTTGGGCCGTTCGATCCGTTGAGGTCGGTCGTGGTGGCTGCAAGAGTCGACCATCGCGGGAGAAGGTGAGCGAGTCGACCGAGCGCTCGAGGGATTCGACTTGATGCGAGAGGAAGGCCGCGCCAAGAGCTTTCGATAGTTTGTCACGCTGTCATTGTTTGGATGGAAGGGAAGACCGAGAGGTGAGTCAGTCTAAGATCACTGCAAGCGCCGGGCAGTGGACGAGCTCCGCAAGGCGCGGCAAGTGGGGCGGCAGTCTGGAGGTGGCGGTGAAAGGGGCGACTGCGGAAGGCGTCTGCGAAGGATTGACCACACAACACACCTTGTCTTGAGCTGATGGGTCGTTGGCGCTCATCGATAGGGTCGCGACTGTCTGACGCTGTCATGTGAAATGAACGGGTTGGCGATGACACGACGCTGCGCTCGCTTGCAAACGGGCACTGAGCGCCAGAAGCCCAACCCTCATCGTGGCTCGGTTGCAGTCCTGACGCCAGCTGGCGCCGACTGGCAGCTACTGGCAGAGACTCGCACGAGACTGGCGCGTTCGGGCACGCCGAGTCCGTGACTGCGGGGGGTGCTAGCGGCGTTACGCCCGCTTGGAATCTCGAAATGCGCGCTTGTCTCGGGAGGCCCCTACGGGATCGCCGGAGTTGGAATCTTCAACACCAGTGTGATCAGCACCGTCACCTCTTCTCGCGACTGCTCTCTCACCCCTTCCTCGGCTTCCGTCACGTCGGTTCGGTTTCCTTCCCCTCTTCTCTTGACTCGACACCCTCTCGTCACACACTCCTTGATTGTCTCGTCTTGTGTCGGGGGCCTACTACATCGAGCGCAGTCAAACAAGCAGCGTCGATCCCCCCAGCGCGCCCACCCACAGTCGTCTCGTCGTCGTCGGCCACATCAACGCCATCACCCCCCAACACCGACGCTATCTGTAGCCATGGTCGCTGCTCCCGGTCGTCAGTCCATTCTGCTCGCAACAGCCCTCCTCTTGGTCCAACTCGCCGCGGCGACGTCGAAGCCTCGGAAGCACTACCTCAACCGGCTTCAGGTCTTCGGCGATTCGCTCTCCGATGATGGGTCCGTGCTTCAACCCCAAGTCCATGCACTCACACCCCGCAGGTGCACCCCCGCTGACCATTATACCATCTTCTCTCCTTCTTCAGCAAAGGTACATGGAACCTGACCAACCACACCTGGCCCTCGAACCGCAACTATTATCAGCACCGCTTCACAAACGGCTTCACCCACACGGAGATCTTGGCGCAGCATTTGGGCTTCCCACTCAACACCTCGGCCATCGCCGGTGCGACGACCAACAATAATCTCGTTCAGGGTCTTACGGGCCCAAGCAACAGGACCCCCGTCCCCTCCATCTTGGACCAGGTCGCGCGCTTCATTGACCCCCCGGCTTCCGACTTTCCTCCCGGTTCCGGTGACGACATCACCCGCCCTCCTATCGATCGGATACTCTTCGTCATCTATGCTGGCGCGAACGACGCCTTGCTAAGCAAAAAGAAGAATCTTTCCGCCAAGCAAGTCGCGAAGCAGATCCAGACCTCGATCAAGACGCTCAAAGCCGTCGGTGTGTTGCTCAGTCGCGTGACTGTTCCCTTCTCAGCTGTGATGAGCTTGTGGAGCAATCACTGACCCAGCTTTTCCGCTCGACCCACATTCTACAGGCGGTGTCTACTTCCTTTTACCTACGATGCCGCCTCTGAACCGCAGTAACCGCCTCAACAAGCAGTCCTACCTGGCCAACTACCTCAACGACCTGCGCATGGAGATCATCGACATCGGTCGCAACGACCCCAACGTCATCGTCGCCGATGTTTATGGTTTGTTCCAAAAAATCAACAGCAAACCTTCAAAATACAAGTATACGAACGTGCTTGCGCCGTGCTTGGCGGGAGGTGAGTTGTCAGAATCTTCCTGAGCTGGACGGTTGAAGCGCAAATCTTCCGCTGCCTCGCGCCTTTACCACGCAAGCCGGGATGTCCGACAGAAGACCAGACGCTAATACAACTATCCTTTCGGCCTGTCTTCTTACAGTCTATGGGAAGGGTAACAAAGTGACCTTCTGCCAGAAACCCGACGACTACCTCTACTTTGACGAATACAACCCGGGAAGCCGGGCGCAAGATTTGATGGCTGAGGTCGAGTACAATGCGCTCAAGAAGGAGGGATGGGTTCGATAGTATGGATTAACGAGTGGTTTTTATTGCATCTTGCAAGTCGGTAGGTAGGCAGTCCCGATGTGTGGATCGGAATGAGCCTCGGAGAAGAATTACCCAATCACTCGGGGCGGACCCCGGTGCACGATGACCCGTCGTCCGGCCTTGTGAACGATGACGTTTTAATGCGATGTTATCTGGCTTGTGTACCTTTACTAGTGTGAATATATGGAACTAGTTTCTTGTGACGACTGTTCCCGCTGTTGACAGATGCCATGCGAGATGAGATGCTGACATGTTCAAGCATTTTTTTCAGCCTCCGGTCCCGTGGCGAGGCGGGCTTTACCGAGCGCAAGCCAACAGAGCCCAAACAGCACGGGCCAGTGAGCCGCCCGCCCCCGAGGTTCGCTTCTGGCCTCGCAAGCATCGTCGTCCGACCCCACTGATCTATCAACATGGGACTTTTGACAAGGCAAGTCAGGCAATGGGTTGTACAAGTAGACAGACCGGTCTAACATCGACCATTCCTTGCAGTGCTTCCATCGTCTCGGCGTCGTTCCTGCTCGGCGTGCTCTTCACGACGATCGTCTGGGACAGCTCGCTTCTCTTCAGCAAGCAGATCCTGACCGACGGGACCGTCAATGCGGTCGAGAACTACTACCTCACCTGGTGGAACGCCGAGATGACCGTCAAGGTCATCCTGCATGTCGTCGTCAGTCTCCGTTCCGCTGCTTCTCGTCAAGCCTTCCGGGGTGCTGGTCGACAGCTTCGAGCTTCGCAGAGTCGCTGATAGATATCATCCTCGATCGCTTTGTTTGATGTTTAGGTCGGAATCCTGTTCATGTCGCTCGTGGGCAAGTTCGCTCGCAGGTCTGAGACGGCCTACTACTTCTCCGGCGCATCGTTGCGTGAGTGTTTGAGATAAGGGTGTGCAGTGGGTGATTATCATCCCGACTATATACTGACACATTACTGCTCATCGCTACAGTCCTGATGATCTTGGTCGCTTCCGTCTACATCGTCATCACGATTCCCTCGATCCGTCTGATCGCTCAGTAAGTCCCATTTGCCTATCGCAACCCCCCCACCGGGCAGACTCCAAACGGGAACTGACCGCCGCTTCGCCTCGTCCCAGGGACCCGCTCGACAAGTCCATCCTCGTCTCGAGAATCCCCGATACCTTCACGCGTCTGCAAGCCTACTTTGCCAAGTCCAACACGGGACCTTTGGGTGATCGAGCCCGTGATGCCGCCGCGGCTCTGCGCAACGCCGAACCCATGGCCTGGGACAAGCGAGTCGAGCACAACTCGGTTCTCTGCGCCGGTAACACCATCATCGCCGCCTTGTTGATTGGTGTCGTCGTTCTGCAGATTTCGGAGTGGTACGTCGAGGAACAGCTCGCCAAGGAGAACGCCGAGTTGGCGGCTCAAGGCCTCGCCCCCGTCGAGGCTGTTGCTGTTACCGAGGAGAAGAAGACGCAGTGAGCGTGATCCGCTCAAAAAGCGGTCAAAGAGAAAGTAAAAAGTTACCACAAAGTCCGTTCAAACAGAAGTGATGTCGTTGATATACCTGGATTATGTACCTGCAATCTCAGCCGCCACCAAGACTCCCCAGTGCACCTTGCCAGGCTGTTAGAGCCGCCCACAGTTCAGCTGAAGGGAAGTGCTTCTTCACAGAGTTCATTTACTGCGCCGGTGATTTTTTTTATTCCCTTGGCCCATAAAACCAACGCTCGGACCCCTCTGCCTCGCGAGACGATGACGGCCCAGTGTTTCGTGCGAAGTGTGACGAGAGGAGGGCCGAGCGCAGGTGCGGACTAGCCGAGCCGGACCATCACGCGTCGACCCAGTGGTCGCGTCTCCGAGACGCTAACCCTTGATGAAGAGCATTGTTGGGTCTCTGCAAAAAAAGGGGGCATGGAATTGTATCACGAGGACCAGTGCACGCGCCTTTCGCAGTGATCACAGTAGTTACTTCCGGCAGCAGTGGGCCAGTGGTTTCCGGGTTCCCGCCGACCGCCGGTCGTCATCGTTCAATGACCGGCTTTCACTTAAAAAAGAGATGCGCTCTGTATTGAACCCAGCTAGAGAATGTATTTAGTCTATAGTGCTTAGCCAACTTGGACGACGCATAGTCTCGCTCTCACACCTGTATATCGCTCTCACACTTGTAGCAGATTTTGCAAACCTGACTTTAAGTGATAGTACTGCGCAGCTGCGCGTACAAGGCAGGCGACGAGTCCCGTGGCCGGCGTGAAGTGCAATTGTGGTACCTACCTAGTAATACTGCCAGCACATGCGAAGAATATGTTGACGAAATTTATGTGTCTCGAGAGGCAATGCTCTCTCCTCGGGCAAAAGGGTTAAAAATACGGGGTTGTGCACCAGTTTCAAGTCCAACTGGCGATGGATCGTCTGATCGCTGTTCGAGTGACCGATCGCCACCTTGGCTCCGTGCGGATCGACCGCGGTTGTCAGGGGCCGATGACGCTCGCGTTCGGGATGTCTCTGGGTTGTTCAGATCACCTGTCGTGATCTATGGGAGCGACAATTTTTTGGATCATATCCCACTGGAATATTTCAGGGGTTGTCTCTAGCAAGGTTTGTACGACGAACGCTTGCGACGAGCTGTCGAAAATGAGGGTCCGGACAAATTCGCCAGTCATCAATAAGGGCATAGGGGCCAAACAAGGATCGTGGCTCTGGATCTCGTAAGGAGAGCGGTCAATTTCCCGGCTCACCCGATGAAGACTGTCCGAAGGGGAAAGTCGAGACCCGAGACTCGACACTTGAGACGAACCGTTGGCGATCCAAATCATTTCGTGGCGCGGAGCCACGACGATTGGACGAACTCGCACGCCGCGCGCTCGCGCCGCCGCCAATAATTGCGCTCACGCGAGCGACGACCGTTGGAGCCTTTCTTCTCAGACGCACCTATGACCCCCGTTGAAACCCTGCACGGACAGCAAATTGTCGAGACCGATCTTTTTTAGGTTCCACAAGTGGCGAGTGGCAGATCCCTTCTGCACTCTCTTTCCCTCCCTCCATCAAGCTGCTCTCGACCCAGCAATATTATACGTAAAGGCAGTGCGCTGCTGCTCAAACCCGACGACGATCCCGAACCGCAACCGAAACACCCGCGCCCGCTCCTTTGACCCGTCGCGTCTCGTAGGCCCCGACGCCTCGTTCAACTCGACTGTGCACCGGCTACGCGCTTCGACCTCGGCCTCGTCGCGCCGCGCTTTCGTCACTTCTCCCTCTTCCTCATCCAGCCCCAACCTCCGGCCCACTCCAAGCCATGTCGCTCTCTTCGACAACGTCTTCCGATGATGTCCCGGCGTCGATGATGCAACACACCATGCGACCTCGCCCTAAGCCCAGCGTGTTCAACCTCGCGGATGTCGCCGCCGCGGCGCTGGCGCGACCGCGAGTCCCGTGGACCGACCAAGATGACGGCTCGCATTACGCCGAGGCCTCGTGCTCGTCTTCGTCATCCCCTGTGTCGTCTCCGTCCTCCGTGTCCTCGTCGTCGAGTTCGAGTATGTTCTCGTCTCCGCAATCGACGGCGGCCAGCTCGCCCTCGACCTCGGCGGCCAGTTCGTGCCCCATGTCGGCGAGCAACTCGTTCGAGGGGTTCGCGGTCCCGGCCTCGGCGGCGCGCGTCGTCGCGTCGGCGCCATCAACGACCGCCATGGCCAAGTCGCTGCAGCCTGCCGCACCCATCTTATCGTCCGAAGCGAGGACCCGCTCTCGAGAACGATTTGCTCCCAAATCTCCTCGAGCTGCCGAAAAAGCCGTTGCACTTGACGAGCCCAGACGACCGGCCGATGACGACTGGTCCGCCCAAGACTTCTCGCTCAAGCTCATCTTCAAAACGCCCGAGGTCTCGTTCGCTCCTTCGAACCACATCAATGGCGACCCCGAGCACGTTGTCCCGCCTGCCTTTTTTCCTTCGCAAAGGATCCACTTCCAGCCGTGGATGCGCATCGTCCGACCCGATGGCCTCCCCTGCACTACCATCGCCGGCATGCAACTCGGCGTCACGGGCATGATCGATCTGACCGACCCCCTGACGGGCAAGATTGTGGCGCAGCGCATGATCGCCGACTTTTGCGTCGACCTTTCCACCGGCTTGAAGTGCTGGAAACGCGATGTTCAAGCTGCTCGACAGAAGCAAGGTCTCGAGGCAGAGCTGCCCGGTCAGGAGCGCCTTCCGCCGGGCACGTACAGCATCCCCCTCAGCATGAAGATTCCCGTCACGAGCCGAATGTGAGTCACATTTGCGTTGCTGAGCTCTTCTCTTGGAGAATTTAGACTGACATTCTAACTCAGGCCTCCGTCGTTCGAGTGCGCTCAATTCCGCATCCATTACTCGATGGCCCTCGCCATCACCGCGGCCGCCTGCGCGCCGAACGGAACACCGCGTCGACTCAAGATCTACTCGCTACCCTTCCACATCCTCCCTTCGACGCTCCCGGCCCCTGCACCTGAGCTACCTGTACTTAAACACGACCATCCTCTGGGTATGCTCGCATCGCTCGCGCAGTCCTTCACTCTGCGAACGATTCCAACTGGCTTCCACCATGTCCACCCTTCCTTGCCGACCTCTCACTTCTCGCCCGGCGGCCACGCCTCCATCCCCGTCTCGCTGCGCATCCGAGACCGACCCCTTGAGCCGACAGATCTGTACATCCGCCTCGCGCTCGTGCGCAAGACCTATGTCCGCGACTCGACGCGCTGCTCTCTGCACAACGCGATCGAGGAGGAATGGGGTGCCCCCGGCGTGAGCGTGCGCAATCTCAACTACCCCGAGGAGATGCTCGTCGAGCCATGGTGCCGAGACGAGGAAGAGATCGTCTCCCGATGGGGCTGGATCCCTTACTCGTCGCGACCTGGTGCGGACCCTACCGAGCTTGCTCAGGTCGACATCAACGACATTGCTCTTCCTCTCCACGGTCTAGACCCTTCGAATCCTGCGTGGATGCACGGCTACTCGACCGAGCTCGATCTCGAGCCGACCGCTGTCCCGACGCTGAAGCAAGGCGCGTGCTCGTGGTTCTCGCCCGTCTTCCGCACCCGACCCCCAGTCACGCAAGAGTATCACCGTCATTTGCACGTCTCGACGCGCTTCTACCTCTCGATCGAGATGGGCTTTGCCTCGCCTCAGCTCGGAGCGACGCTGATCGAACTGAAACGACTCTCTCCCGGCCTTGACATCCCGGCCCCTAACACGTTCACGTCACCTCGTGCTCCCGCCACGTCGAGCTTGAACGGGACCTCGCTCGTCAACCCCTTCTTCACACCCTCATCGATGTTGGCGCCGGGAGCTGCAACAAGGACTCGCCCCTCGGCTTCACCTCTCGCCTTCCCTGGAACCAAGCGCGAACTTTTCATCCCCATCACGATCGGTTCAGTCGCCGAACCGACCATGTCGGCCTTGGCGCAACACGCCGAACCTTCTTGTGCTCGTCAACGCGCCGAACGCGAGGCTCGCGAAGAGCGTGGCGAGGATCTGAGGTCCGAAATGGGTGAGGGTGCCGAAGGGGCTTGGATTTGTGCACCTCCGGATTACGAGGAGGCTCTCAAGCGGGTCCCTGCTTATGTTCTTTGAGGTGTTTGTGACTTTGTGTGCATTTTCGTTCTTTCTTTGCTTGTTCTTTGTCATGTTGTTTTCCCCCACGGCTCAGTTGGAGTCAGTGCAGTCTGTAGCATACCTCAGTGTCAGTAACAGCTTGAAAACAGAACTCTTGACCATCATCATGATCGTGCCTTCGAAGAGAGATAATCGCCACCCGTCGACATGCGAGCTCGAGCTTGCACCGCTTGGGACAACTCGCTTGGTCTTTTATAACATCTATGTCGTGGATGAGGACAGCAAACACTTTGAGAGAAATACAATACAAAGTAGAAGGCGCTAGGAGGGACTATCAGAAGACGACTTCGGAGGAGCACGTGTGAATGACGTCGCGTACATCGTGGTCAGAGATGAGCAATTTTCTGGGGACGACACAAGATGGTGGCGAGTCACAGCATGCAGAAATTGACCCCGGTGTCAGGCGATAATTCGAAGTTCGCCCTTTCGCTTGATGGCGTGTTTATTTTTGTAACTGCGTAGGACAGACGCGCGAAGTGAGTTCTCGAGCTCAGTCTCGTAGGAACAAACAGCAACAGCACTCACTCGTCCCAAATTATCTTCAACTCCTCGATGTATCGTTCCTGCACCTCCTCAAGTTCCTCCTTTGTGGGGTTGTCACGCTGCGAGACACGGATGGGCCGACCGACGACGGACACGATCGGATGGCGGTACGGCAAGATGCCAAGGTTATCTGTGGATAAGCCAGATTTCGTTCAATTTCTTGAACGATATCTCTATGTACACCTCAGACAAACGTCCTGCTACTCACAGTTGAAGATTCCCCGGCCGTGGAAGATCGCTGCGGGGAGAAGGACAAATGTGAGTCGGACTCTCTTCGATGTGAGCGTTTGGGCCAGTCAACTGACGTAGAGTGAACCCAAAAGCGGCCTGAAACTTCTTCTGCATCTTGTACAGCTTCGTACCTCTCTCGTTCGGCATCTGTTCGAAGATCTGTGTCGAGTAAAGTTTCGAGCACAGTCAGCTGCCGCAGATGACCAAAACGGACATTAGTATGAACCCACATCGTTCTCTCCAAATGAAAAGACGGGGACGAGATCTGCGCCTTGACGCATCGCCAGCTTGATGAAGCCCATTCGGCGGCGGAGTGTCAAGTCGGCTGTGCCAGGATGCGCCGAAAGGGATTCCGCGGCTCCTCCCACGACAATGGTCAAAGCAGACCCCGGGCCTGAATCAAAGCGATGTGAAACAATGTAAGCCTCTTCATCTGTTACTATGCTGAAGACAGATGCATGTCCCTGACTCACCCTGCTTGAGGATGTTTTGACAAGACTTCATGCTGACAGAGCAGATGCCGAGCGCAAGCAAGAAATCTCGATATATCGGCAGTTTGAAGTTGGTAGCAAGTGTGAGGAGATGAGGGTTGAGTCCTGGGAACAGCTTAGAGAATCCAGTGGCTGTTGATGAGTAACAGGATCCGAGTTTGATCAGTAAGTGGGTCCGCTCGTAAGTTTTTGAGACGTGCGATCTTACCGTCGGTTCCGAAATTGGCAACTGCAGAACAAAGACCCAAGAGCATATGTGAGAGTCCGACACCAAGATGGAGACAGACCCTAGATCTGCGTTCATGACTCACTCGCACCCATTCCAATGATGCCATGGGGGTGGTAACCTGGGGTGTAAGAGGTCGTTGAACGAAAACTCTTCAGTCGGGGGAGCTTTTACTCTGAGAGTGGTCATCCGCCAGCTTACCAAAGACGTATTTCCGTTCCGGGGGTAAGTCAACCGTCTGTTTACATCATCCACCAAAGATCGGTTGTTGTCACTTGATTATTCACAATTTGGCCCTTTTCAGGCTCGGGTCCGCGCAGCTCGGCTCCATGGATGGGAAACACACCTTGACGAGACTGGCGGTAGAGGAAGAAAAGATGAAAGTGAGCACAGCGCGTCCAGCTACGTTCATGAATTTCCGATGAACGACGTACCTGATGGGATAGTACCCTGCGAACCACACCCAGAACCGACTCTGGCGAAGCCATTTGCTCGCTCGTCCTCCCTGCGTCGGCGAGTTGTCGATGACGTGGATCCAGAAGAGGTAGGGCACGATGATGGGCCACAGAAGCGGGACCGAGCTGTACAGATCAGATTGAGAACGTCGAGACAGTAAGGCCAAGGGATCCAGGCGAGGTGAGAACGATCAGCACAAGTGGGGGTCGCGATCACGAGCAGGGGTGGGGGGCGGGGGACGGGGACCGTCGCGCGTTCGGGGACTTTTTGGGTTACAGCACTTACCACAGCAGGAAGAAGAGACCAAGCATGAGTGGCAGTGCGGTCGTCCATCCCAGCACGGCCATGGTCTGTGTAATCAGTGTACACCATCCCCGTGGGTCGGTGGTGTTAGATAACGTATTCTCGACGGGGCTCCCTTCTCCGTCTCGGGTGTGCTCTGCCTCCCGTGCGCGCGTGAAGTGAATGCCACGGGCGAGTCCGGCGCCGCGCGAGGACCCTCTCGTGTCGGTGGGCAACGCGCTCGGGAGAGGAGGCGATCCGAGTCGGAGACGGAGATGGGGCAGCCAGCGGGAGCCAGCCACAGCGGTCCTCAAACTGACCTGTAGTCGTCGATGGCGTGGTACAGCTAGAGGTGCGAATCTGCAGTCCACATCAAACCATTCCGTCAACACCAAAGCCAGCACGGCGCTCTCTTGATCGATCCGACCGGTCAACTCAGCCTGAGCGGGCTCGGTCGCTGGCTCAATGACGGCGAAGTCGATTCGGAGCCGCTGACTGACTTGATGTTGGTCCGGAGCGACTGCGTGTACTTCTCCTGCGGTGCGACATCCTCCTTGTCCTTGCCTTCGCCTCTGGACGACGATGCTTGGGTCGAGGTCGGGTCCACGTCTTGCAGCGACGTCATGGCATGCGGTGCTGCTGCTCGTAGCTGCGACGGGAGCGACTGGCTGCTGTGACGGGCAATGGAGTGGTGCGTTGGAACCAAGCCTGCATTCGGCATCCTCAACACGGGTCGAGCCCAGAAATTGGCATTCAAAGGCGTGATTCACCACATTTACATATGCTTCCCCATGCACAATTATGGAGCATCTCATGTTCATTGTTCTTCCTCTCGGCTGCTCCCAACTTCGAATATGCGATGGTAATTTTGAACGACGTCGGAGCGTGTTGCGCCGGTGTCTCGAGAGGCTGTCTTGCTTATGTGGGCGACGAGCTCTGCCGTCTGCATGTTTTCGTCTGAGTTCACGCGCGAGAGTCGTAGAAATTCTTGAGCATGTCGATATGAACACTTTCGGATCTTACAGCCTCATCACAGCGCCGATGTGCAATCGAAGATCCTTGTCCGAATTTGTGCGATCAAGATGCGTAGGCAGCAGCCGTGCTACAGACACAAATTGTGCCCAATTGATGGATCGATTGCATGGGTTTTAATATGTGTCTGCGCTATCGCGAACAATGCGCCACCGGCAAATGAGCACTCTTCGATTTTCGTTCAAAAACTCGTCAGTCGCCGGGATCGGCTACGTTTTTTTTTGTATCAAGCCTGATTAGATTTCACATATGGTTATCTACGCAAAATCAATGTTTCTTGAAAAGGGGGGTTGAACTTATGTAAAGTCATAGCCACTAGATCCATGCAGCCCCCACACTTCTGAACCACCAAAAGGTGTGATTCCAATCATGTGAGCACCAACCACCCTTCCTATTCCATGGTGTTAATGAATAGGCACAATCGAGAAAGAGAGAGAGAGAGGAGAGGGGAGGAAAATCAGGAGAGAAAACTCAGAAACTCCGTACTCATGAAAACGTCAAGTCACATCATCTGGTCCAGAAACTCGCCGTCTGGCATACGTCGAAATTGGAATTTGAGATGCGAGCGAACTTCGCGAGTAAGACAGTACGGGGTTGGTAGGGGAATTTGACCTTGTGCTGATGCCATCGAGAAAGGTAGAGCTTGTTGAAAGCAATCGCAAGAACGACCCGAACGACGATGTAGGTCCGAGAGTCACGACTTCCGCCACGCACCCGAGGAAGGCCAAGCATGATCTGAGGAGAGTCAACTTCGCCAGGTTGGAAGTCACCTGCGTGGCCAAGTGCAACCCTCAGCAGCTGCAAGGTCAGGCGCCAGAACTCAGGTGAATGGTCACATTCAAAGTAGAAGTGCATGAAGGTGTCTCGTTGGCCGCACTGTGGACACCCATCAGATGCAGCGTGACCATGGTGATGTTGCAGAACGCATGTTGGTGTCGCCCCGAAGATCAGCTTCCAGTGAAGAGAACGAATTTGTTCAAGGAGCAGGGACAAGTGACTTCCCTCGTCTGAGGCCTTTCGACCAGGCATGAAACCATGTTGTGAAGGGGGAAGAACGGATGGCAGCACTTTGTTTAGCCTTGCTACGAGGACCTTGATCATCAACTTGTACGAGCACTCACGAAGCGTGATCGGGCGGTAGTACTTGAGGTCCGAGTAGTCAGCGTCAGGCTTTGATTTTTTGAGGAGGCGGACAATTCCTTTGGTCATGGATTCAGGCAGAGCACCTTTCGTCCACGCCTCTTTACAAGTCGAGGCCAGTAGCTCCGCAAAGACGGTTGGGGAGGACTGATACATCTCGTACGGTAGCCCGCTCGCTCCTGGACTTCGGCCCTTGTCAGTCTTGGCAATTGCGGCTGCAAACTCGTCGGCAGTGAAAAGTTCATCGAGCAGCTTGGCGTGTCGCGCAGTCATCGGCCTCATGAAGCTCCGTTGTCACTCCGACCGAGACGACCCTGTCGATGGGGGAATGAGGGAGGGTGATCGTCGTTGACGAGCCCCTGTACTGGAAAGCCGGACGTTGGCAGGCGCGGGCGAAAGCCTCGGCGTTACGGAAGTTGATGTCGTACGTGTGGACGGCGTGGTTGCGGCCTTTCGACGGGTCGGCCGGGATGACACGCGGCGAGATGCCGCAGATATCGTGATTGAAATTGGATCCGAGCTTGATGATGTTGGCGTTAGGAATGGAGAAGAGGCATATGGATTTGGGTTTCGCCGTGCTGTAGTGTGCCATGAGTGCATTTTCGACGTCAATGCGAGGGAGCAACTTGTGGGTCGCAAGACTGAGGGTGATACGGATGGTGTCGGGCTGGACTACATCGCGGAAATCGATTTCGGATCCTTTCAACTTCCTGGAGGCGTCTTTCATCGCCATGACGGAGGTAGCTGGGTACAGAGGGTGATGGTGGCGGACATGGAGCATGCGCCCAGCGTTGGGGCCAGGTACGATATTGAGCTCTTTGCAGAAGAGTAGACGTTCAGCAGCATCTCGTTGTTGTTCTTGGATCGACAGCTTATGGGCAGCCGTGGCAGCCATGGCGGCGGTGATGACGGTGGGGGGTGACCGGTGACGAGGGGCTGGCGGATGACGACGCATCTTGTTGTACGACGGGTCTACCCGCTGGTGACGGTGTAGCGACTACATCAGGCGGCAGGGTACCTCCTGGGTCATCGGTACTGCTGACATTCATCAGGGATGTTTATTGGTTGGTGGTTGCTTTAGTTGTGGATCTTTTTGTGTGCGAGCCCGTCGGGAATCGTCGACCAGGTCCGTGCGAGGCCTGCCCACGAGCCGGTTTTCGTTTACTGGGCGCGCCCACCCACGCCGCGCCCCCACTGCTTCCGCGTCCTGATTTCAGATCACGCTCGCTCCTTCGCCTTGCGCCAACGCACTACTGAGGCCGGGAACCGCAAATGGAGCCAGCCTGGGGCCGCCGTAAGTGCTCGTTCGTGGTACCCCTGTTCTCGCTCTCCGCTCTTGCCCCTCGCTCGTTTTGTCCTCTAGCTGCTTGTTTGGCCCCGCCCCGTTCGAGTCATCATTCCCCTCCCCTCCCGCCCGCGCGCCTTGCCGTTTCCGGATGCTGACCCACGCTTGTTCTCGCGGTGACCCTTGACGTGGCCATACCCCGGACGAACAGTCTTGATCGCTGGCGGGTAAGTCGGATCTCTCCCCTCACCACACCCCCTCACTGTCGCGATAGGGCCGAGCACGCGCTGGTGCGGCTGTGCCTCAACAGTCCCCATCCATCATTCAAGTCTGTTGCGTGACCTTGCATTCCGAGCGCGCCGACGCTGACTTTGCGCCGAGTTTGACTCGCCGTCAACGTTATTTCACACAACTCCTGCGCTCGCACGAACCTGTCGCTCCACTGCCACCCCTATCACTTTTTCCTTATTCGCCCTTTTTTATCCCGCCTTTCCTCCCTTTTCGCCGCACATTGTCATGTTGTTTCGTGCCATACTGTTCTTCTGCTACTTCTTTTTTCCATACAGGACGGATTTCGCCATTTTGGGTCGAAAAGACAAGACCGGCAACAAGCCTAGCAGCGCGCATCCCGAAAGGTAGGGCCCGCCTCCCGGAAAAAGCCGGCTCGGCACCACGAGTTGTTTCCGCGTTCGCTCATTTCCGACTCGTATACCCCTATAGACCGGATCTCCCCGCAGCCCAGATTATGCGATGGGTCGCAAATAGTAAGGCTGCACAAGCATCCCTGCCACATACGCTCAGCGATGATGAGACTTGCAACCGGTCGTTGGCTCGGTCCAGCCCCTCGGTGCCTCCTTTCGGCAACTTCCGGCTGACCGAACGTACTGGGGTTTCTCATTTCGGAAACAGTCAAATTCAAGAGTGTCCACATGTCCCACTCGAGCTGCCATGCTGTCGCCATTTCGAGTGAGTCATGCTGTGTGAGTGCGTGTATTCCCGTGCAAGCAAAGGCTGATCTTTCATCGTTTTCGCTCGAACGCAGGCTCAAACGAGGTACAACCAATTTATGCGACGCCAAGGATTAGATGCACAATACTCACCCGAGATTTTCTGGATCTAGGCCTACCTCTTCGGACGCAACGAGCACTACCAGCTCTCGTACCCTCTGCCTGCAGAGTTGACGACCCCTTTCCTCTCAACCGACGGCACCCCGTCGCCGACCCCTCCCGCCTCGTTCCCATTCCCCCTCAAGTCCCTGCCGGAGGAGAACGCACCGGCGAACTTGAAATCACAGGGCATTGTCTCGGCGGCGACGGGTCGTGGGCACACCATCCTGATCACTGAGCATGGTGAAGCATGGTCGGCTGGATGGAACCACTTTGGTCAAGTCCGTCAATTCTGACGCGTTTCATCCAACCTGCGCGTCGCTGACTCTATCCTTTCACGTGATCTTTCTATCACCTTCCCAGTGCGGACACGATAACGAGGCACACGAGCATGTCACCAGTTTCACGCGCGTTCTTGGCGATCTACGAAGGGAAGAAGTCGTGGCAGCCAGTTGCGGAACGACCTTTTCCCTCTTCCTGTGCAAGTCCGGACGCGTCTACGCCGTAGGCACGGGCGAGAAGGGTGTCTTGGGCAACGGGAGGACGGGAGAACATATTGCCGCATCGAAGGTGCTATTCACCGAACAGTCCGAACCGCTGCTCGTGCAGGGCGTGCTGCGAGGGAAGCAGATTGTGCAGATCGCGTGCGGGCAGCAGCATGCGATCGCGCTGGATGAGGAGGGTGTTGCCTACGCGTGGGGGTTCGGAGGTGGGTCAGACGCGAACGGTATGAATTATGATGCGTGCTGACCACAAGCTGTGGTTCACCAGGTCTTGGTCGACTTGGAACGGGGAAACAAGAGGATGCTCTTTCACCGGTCGCCATCCCAGCCTTTCAATATCCGACGGAGACAAGTCGAATCGTCAAGATCGCGTGTGGAGCGACCAACTCGATGTTCATTGATGGTCAAGGGATGGTTTTGCTGTGTGGTAAGTCGCGATCATGGGCGGAGCTGGCTTTTGATCAGTTCCTGATCGTTAGCTTTCCTTCGTTTAGGTCGATGGAAGACTTCAGGGGATGGAAGTGCAGGCCAGGTGAGTGAAGCTGACTTGGAACACATATGCAACATCCTCTCTAAACTTTGTTGGGTCGGGTCTCGTTGGGTAGCCGTGGATGACGCCCAAGTCCGTGTTGGACCTCCAAGGCATGAAGTGGGATCAGATCGCCGCGGGCGGTGTCACCTTGTTCGCCAACGCCATCAACGACCAGGATGGCGAAGTGACGGTCAGCTGGGGGCAGAACGCGCAGAACGGTGAATTGGCTCTAGGCGTCGACGCTCCTCGATCGGCGACGAAACCTTCTCGAATCGACGCGCTTGATGGAGTCGAGATCCTCGATATTGCTGCGGGTCAAGCAACGACCCTGTTCATCGCTCGTCCACCCGCCATCAAGGGTGCAGAGGTTGACCAGAAAGCGGATGAGGTCGACACACCGGATGTGACAGGAAAAATGGATGACGTCGAAAATGATCCAAAACCACAAGCGTCGAAAGCTCTCCGTCCCGTGGTGGACCTGTCCGGCTTTGGGTTCTCATTCGGTCCTCCCGTCCCCGTCGCGGTGGTGACGCCGATCGCTTCGGCTCGAGCGGTCAAGGATACGGGAGCAAGTCGAACGGTGCAAGAGAAGTGGGATCAGATTGGTCGGTTCCCTGTCGTGTACAATGCGGCGGACAGTTGTTTGGTCTGTGGAAAGTTCGAGGGGCCGGAGGAAAGCTTGGAGTGTGAGATGGTACGTTTCGTTGTCGATGGGGTGGGGTAGGATCCAGCGCTGAATACGACTTTGATCTCCTCGCAGTGCGAGAATGCCTTCCATGGCGCGTGCTTGAGCCCACCAATCACAGGGATTCCCGAAGGCGAGTGGTTCTGCCCCAACTGTGCGCCGCCAGCTGAGAAAGGGGCCGGTGGGGGTGGTAAGAAGCGAAAGGCCGAGGACGACGATGGTGAGTGTTCCCCACCTGAAACATGGAATGCGAGGAAAGAATTGGCTCACTGACTCTGCTCTACTTCCAGTGAGCCTACCGACGAAGAAGGTGTCGGGTGTATAGTCGGGTGCGTGCGACGGACGAGGATCGGTGAAGCCTCTCCTCTCTGAGAAAACCGTGTAGCCGACGGGGGTTTGCGGGGTTATGTA
Organism: Microbotryum scabiosae; assembly: GCA_022702605.1. Classification (NCBI taxonomy): domain Eukaryota; kingdom Fungi; phylum Basidiomycota; class Microbotryomycetes; order Microbotryales; family Microbotryaceae; genus Microbotryum; species Microbotryum scabiosae. Next base: position 887,721 of record JAHWDV010000016.1, on the reverse strand, counting down.
GTACGACAAGCGGGTCGCCATGGTACTTGCCTGTCAGCAGGGGTGCACCTGGCCCTATATGAAATATCAAAGTGTCTTGGACTGTGCCGTGTCAAGTTGGAAGACTAGTTTTGGAATTGGGCACCGCTCGAAAAGCCGATTAGAAACGGAGACTGGCGAGGACTGGCGTTTTGAGCGCGGCTGGCTGCCCTTCGCAAGTGAAGCGCTCTTGACTGTCGCCCTTGACTGCCGACTGCCGACCCGTCTCGCTCACTCGCTCACTCGGACTGCCTCGCCCATCCCTACTCGCCCCTCAACACCTGCGTCTCGACTCGATCAGCTGTGGGACTCGCTATCGATCGAAATCTACTATTCACCCACTTGTGACACCGCCCGGCGGACCTCACGATGGACTCGCTCGGCGGCTTGAGCGACACCTTGCCTCGAGGCTCGGCAATGGAAGCGACCGAAAAGGAGCTGCAGACTGCGTTTCGTCAATCGGCTCTTGCATTGACGGGCTTGTTCAAGGTAGGCAAGAAGGCGACCCGACGAGGTAAGCTTGGGTGCTGTGTCTTTTGTTTCTTGTCGGCGTGTATAAGCGGTGTCGATGCCGGTGCGACTCGCTCGGACCCCCTCGGGCCTCTGCTTGACGACCAACCGCGCCCAACGACGATCATGATGCCACGACAAGACGGGGACTGACTGTTGTCTGCTCTCACCGAATCACAGCCTATATTGCAGGGAAGAAGGAGGCACTACAGGACGTGCTTGAGTTCCTGCAGGCCAGTCTCGACCACCCGCTCGGTCACGGCGAGACATGTTCCCTGTCCGGGCCACCCGGTCAACTCAACGTCGCACGTCTGATCGACTACATCTGCGTGAGTTCACCACTTTATAGCGTGTTGAATAGGTCACAGATAGCTCACACGGTTGATGCTCGTCCACAGGCTAGGCAAGAGACGCTGCAGGCTGAGGAGGACGGCGATCAGGACGAGGAGGAGCCGTCGACTGGGACCGCACCCGCATCCCACCACCCGGCGAACCCTTCCACCTCAAACCAACACTCACGACCTTCGACCGGAGGGGGCTCACGATCCGCATCGTCGCTGTTCGCGCCGCGCTCGTCCGCCGCAGCCTCTATAGCCGCGTCGATGTCGACGTCAACACCGGCGCCGCTCCGGCCCCAGTCGGCCCCACCTTCACGACCGACCATCGCCACCAGCCCCATCGCCTCGACCTCAGCCCCTTCCTCCCCACCCCTTTCCACCTCGACGACCCCACAATTCCGCGACGACCCCGCCCCCTTTGCTGCCCAGCGACCGAGTCTCTTCTCCCAGTCGAGCGCTCCCGCCAGCGCCCCCTCCTCCCCCTTGGCCAGCGGTTCAATGACACCAACATCCACTTCCGGCTTGGGATCGGGCACGGGCACACGACGACGTTCCAACATCGTTTCGGGCGCGAACTCGAACCTGGCGAGAAGGAACGCGAGTGGGAGATCGTTGTCGTCGACATCGGGGTCGCGTGACCGGTCTAGCAATCTCGACGCCTCGGCCGGCTCCCCTTCGACGTCAAGTTCGTCGGCCGTTGTCGACGCCGCGTTGGGTTCTTCGGTCGGTGCGATGAAGCGAAGGTTTCACACCGTCTCGGTGGCCGATCTCGTTGACTTGGAGCGGCAGCAGGAGAGTGGGACGGCCGCCGTCGTCTTAGCAAAGCCGCCGACTAGCAGTGCAGCGGAGGGGGTGGAGCTCGACGCTCATCCAGGTGATGGCTCGGAGGACATTGACATGGAGATGGACGGGTGGGACGGCGTGGGGGAACGGCCCTCGAAGCGAGTACTAAGAGCGAGATGCTGACTTGTCTCCATCTGTAAGAAGAGTTGCCGCCTGTCGTAATAGTGCTTCGGGCCCCACTGTTTGAGCTGCTTCCACTCCGTTGACGCCCCTCGGTGGCCGTTTGTCTCGTTGGCAACCGCATAACCACAACCCGCATTTAGTAGTCTCACCTCTGCCATGTTCCATTGCAATGCTCTGGGTTTCGACACGCGTTTTTACGGCTATCGATTTTATCTCTCTCATGTTTAAGAGAATCTACTCTGGTTCTCAGGGTGAGGTCGAGGAACAAGAAATGAAATGAGTATCGAGTGCAATACGAGGTATGTGAAAAGCGTCAATCATTTGGTGGGATACACCAGAGCCACATGTGGGGGTAATACAAAGACAAGAAACGACGACCCATCAGTCCGAGTCGATCGTCGTCGGTCGCTGCGGGCTGACCGGTTCCCATCGTCTCGTCGACGGCAACGACTTTGAGCCCATCGACTCATACTCATCATCGCCGTCGCCATCGTCGTCATAAGGGCGTGGGTGGTGTAGTCCAAGACCTTGCGCAGTCGCCATCGCGATCCGCTTCGAGTAATGGTGCAGAGCATGAAGGTTGGCTGTGGGTGTCCCCAAGGAGATGCTCGATTTGCGCGTCGGCACGGGCGAACCTGGTGTGTAAAAGGACGAGAAATCACGAGCCCCTTCTTCATCGAGCGGGCATGATTCGGGCGTAATCATGCCCGCCCGCCCCGTCGATACCTCATCGTCAAGGTTCCGTCGCCCGTGGCGTCCAGAGGAAGATGAAATCGAGGCTTGGGGGCCGCGAGTGAAACCGGCCAAGGTGCGAGCGGCGACGCCGGCAAGGGCTCCGAGTCCTCGCCTTTGCAGTTCGTAGACGTGGCCGACGATAGGGAAGATGCCTTCGACCATCTCCTTGATCCCCCACGTGTCCTCGTGGAGGATGATCTTGCCGTGCTCGTTGAATAGCAGGCGCGTGTGTAGGCGCAGATGCCACGTCGTTAATGTCACGGCGAGGTTGCGAGGGGAGAGCGAGCTCAAGATCTGGCCGATTGGGGATACGTTGCTGTCTCCTGCCGACCTTGTCTTGCTGAAGATACCTCCGGTCGGATCGGGCGTCGATTGGAGATAGGGCGTCGTCGGGAGGGAGAAAAACGAGTGGGAGCGGTGGAGAGTCGCCGAAGAAGGCGATTGAACGAGGTGGGCATGGTTGGGATCGAGGAAGGGCAGAAATTGTACGTGGAGAACATGCTCCATCACGACGAGACGATTCCCATCTGCGATAGAACATGAGCGGTGTGCCCCGGTCCGTCAGCTCGAGAGCGTCATGACGCGATTGCCGAGCTCGGTCTCGGTTGCTGCAAACGCTTACCATATCCATGCGACTCTGCAATGTCGCCCATTTCAGAGACCATCGACCCAGGAACAATGTGCAGTAGACCTGTGTCGAGTTGGAATGTTCAGCGGTAGATTATGGTGATGCGGGTGTACGATGCAGCGGAGTACGTACTGAACATTTCGGCAATGGCCGAATGCCCGGTCGCGAGCGTGAGCGGGTTCTCAAACACTGGTGGAGTTGCGCCGACGTCGCGGTCAGTACCGAGGCCTCGCCTGTACAACCTCATTCACCATAAGCACTCACCCGCATTGGCGTCGTAGCATTCCCCTACAAATGCGGTGATGTCGTCGCGAGACCTGTCCTTGCCCCCGTAGAGGGTCGACTGCACCTCGACGACGGTCGAGCGGTAGTAGGACGGACTGTGCGGTCGACTGGCCTGGTCGTACTGCGAGTGGAACGACGACGCCGGTGGCATCGTCACAAAAGGGAGTGGGCGATCTCGTCGGTTACGAGGAGAAGGCTGCGAGGACGACGGGTGGGAGGTGTAGCCGAACGGCATGCTGGGCAGAGCTACGAGAGGGTGGAGGAGGGGAGGGCGACGGGCCGGGGAGGAGGCGTGAGAGGCGTGATAGGGCGTGACGTCGTCGCGGTGTTTACGAATCCGGGGCCGGGCAGGTCAGTCGAATGGGAGTCCGCGGGCACAAGCGTGTGAACGTGTCCTGCGATCTCCTGAAACGAGTGAGGGTCGGAACCTCCAGTCGTGGGGGTGGGTGGGGTGGTTGGATGGGGCTTGGAACCTCGAACGGGCAGGCGATGGGCTGAGAGAATTCAGACGAGCCAGCCTCGAGCGCTTGATTTGGCCGACTGTCCCGGGCGCGGGGCGAGATCAGGCGCGCCGTTTTGCGCGTGTAAATGGTCACCGTCAAAAGGCAAGTCTAAGGACGAAGGACTCGACAAGGTCTGAGGAACCCCTATTCGTCCCAATGCGATAAACTAGGGCAGAGGAATGGGAGCCGATGAAGAACCGAAAGAGAAGTGTGAGGCACGAAGCTTCCCCGCACGTCGTGGCAGGAGCACAACCTAGGGCAAATCGACGGACGTCGGGCCGACTACAAGCTGGCTGGCTCCCCAAGCTAGCCCAAGGTCCCCTAACGTCTGCGCCCCGCAGCCAGCAAAGGCAAGTCAACTGGTAAATGTGAAGGCCGGAGATCGAGATTCCATCTGGGTTGAACCATGACCAGTTGCTTCTAGAGTCTCGATCAATCAAAGATGACATCACTTCATGTGTCCTGCGCCATAGGTGTAGATTACCCAACATCTCACCCCGTTCGTCGGCACATGGTCTCACAAGAGGATGGGCGGATAGGGGCTCACGTGTCCGCCCCACCCAAGAAGACATCTTCAGTGGACGCTCGAGTCCTTAATGAGCGGAACGGATGACGTCTATTGCGTTATACATTCATAAATGAAAACGACGGAAAATGCGCAGATCGTACACAACAACAGATAAACACACAGCCCGAAACTTATTGCTGAACCGACATCGGGCTCCCTCAGCCTGCGACCGCACCTCCCGGAGGCCCCTGGGAAACGTAGAGATGGCCTCGACTAATCATCTCCCGCTAGCTCATCATCTTCCTCCAGTTCGCCCGCGGTTGTCTTGCCGGGCTTGCGAGCCCGAGCGACCTTGCGCGTCGGGATGCGCGTCCCTTGCTTGGCGAAACACTTTGACAGCGGTGTTGGGTCTGCAACGATTCAGGGCTCGAACACGAGCTCATTATCATGCAGTGGAGTCCAAACATGTTCGGTAAGGGCTCACCTAGCATGCCATCGAACTTCTTGGCGCTCACGACGTTGAAGACTTGGGTATACGTCGTTGCTTGCAGAGGCAGTGTTTCCCCGCTGGTGTTCAGACTGTCACTAGAAAGAGACCCTCATTCGTGAGTTCCGCGAGCTAAAATGATGCTCGTTGTAGAGACCCTGTGAGGAAGAGAGAAGAGTCACTCACAACCCGATCGACATGAGCCTCAACCGCAGCCGGAAATTGCCCTCGGTCCGCACCGACAAGTCGGGCAAGACAAAGAAGATCCCCGGCTCGCCTCGATCATCGGTCAACTTGAACGCATTGGCGTGCAGGGACCCAATCAGGTTTGGTACAGGGGGAGCAGCTTGATAGGAGAAGATGGGCAGCGGGAGCGGTGTTGGTAGTCGAAGTCCCTGATGAGACGGCATGAACCCCGGCTGCAAAGAGGAAATTGGTGCAAGCGGGGTTCCCTGCCGATTCGCTCGTTCTTGACCATCGGCTAGAGGCTCAGATGAATTTGTGCGGGCGAAGTTGCTGGACAATGACGTGCTCGAAGCCGTTCTTGTCATGGCCCTCAACTGATCCACCGGCTGCAGGCGTGCGTGGTCGACTCGTGGGGACAGAGTCGGTGACGGTGGTGCCCTCCGCGAAAGTACATTCGGAGGTGCCCATCCGAGATTCGGATCCCCCGCAGTAGGCGAGCTACGCCCGACCATGTGATGATCGTCAGGAAAAGACGGGCGTCTTATCCCTCCCTTCGAGTGGTCCCGAACGGCGTGTCCACAATCCGCACTCGGTGGTGGCGTACGCAGTGAGAAGACGTTTCGCCCCGGCTCGGTTGGGGTCGTTCTCAGATTCTGTGTGTGGACGGGTGTGGGTGAAGGTTGAGTTGGATTCCGGGACCCGTACGATTGGAGGAGCATCGAGGGGGTGATCCCGCACGAGAGGAAGGGTGAGATGTTGCGGGTAAGGTTTGCCTCGGCGAAATCGGAAGTCCAAAGATCGACGGCACAGATGAGGAAGGATGTATCGATCTGACTGTACCATTCATATAGCGAAATACTTTTCTGTCAGATGTCCGAGTCAAAACACTGTAGGCAACCCGCAATTGAGGCGAGAGGGTCATCACAAGCTGGGACTTACGACAGTGGCACTGGACCTCCGGTTCCTCGACTTTTGCAGACGAGCTTGGCTATGAGCGGAGGGGTAATGGGCCTCCGGTCCTGTTGCGAGTTGGATATAATCAGTAAGGATACTCCAAATCCACTAGCTCTACCTCGCTGCGCGATCCTAGAGCCGTGGGAGAGCACGGGAATAGTCGACGTACCCGATCGCCCAAGCCACACATCCGAGCGCGCACAGGTTGCTGGACCACCTCGAGTGATAACTCACTATACAAGGCGGAAAGAGGGAAAGTTCGCGGTCAGTACCAGGGACTCCTTAATCGACGACGGGAATACAATGCAGCTGCTGCGCGGAACCCGAGCAAGCACCGAGTGGCTTCCGAGGCAGCCCAGCTGAAGACAGATGGTACGGCATGTGCATCACCACTCTTCGCGGTCAAAGGAAGAGTGGCAGTTACCTGCACTAGATCACACAAGTACATCAAGTATAACCTCCTCTTGGCGCCTTGTAAATGCTGTCCCCCCAGTGCGATCAGCCCGACGATAGGGGTCGCCGATCACCTTATCGGAGCGCAGTCCCACAAATGTGGGTCGCCTGTCGCACACAGCACGAGTGTACGACGACGCCCGAACATACTGGTCGCAATTCAGCTCACCAAACTCCGAGCACTTACCGATCTTGATTCGCCGGCGACGACACCCCGGCTGCTGCGAGTAATGCTTCGACGGACATCGCAGTTCAACTGCTGGATCGACCACGGCGTCGACTTGACTGGCTTGGGACTGCTTGGGAGTCGAGGCCCGGCGGCGAGGGGTAAAGGACGGCGGTCCAGGTCCGAGCTTGTGCGACCTGCTTCAATGTACGATCAGTGGCTAGCCACGATTGTACTACTCAGTATGGGCACCAAGAAGGACTTGACCTAGACGAGATGAGGGTAGGTAGTCACGTGTATGAAGTGTTGAGTAAGCAGCGGGGCCGCAAAGCCGGGAATTTCGATGTTGCTACGTGCTGCGCTCAGTCGTCGTCGAAGGCTGCTGCGGATGCGCTGACCATGTGGGGCACAAGCCAATGGTGACGTCGGTCCAGAAGCGGGCACGACAGGGGTAAATTCGATGGACGGCGATGGAAGCGTAGGTATCAGCCACAACTTGACACAACTTGGGTCTTACCGCTCCCCAGATTGATGACATGCATCGATGCAGTGGCTTTCGGCCAAGCACAAGTGGTCCCCAACTACGCATGTGGGAACGCTCACCTTTTTTGGTCGGTCTGATCCAATTTGGTCCTGAACTGCCAGGCTCGAGAAAGATCGCCCGCCCCGCGCGCGCGGAATATCGACGGGGAGCGCTGAGCGACCCTCCAGAAGGCTTCTGGACTGGAATGAGGCGCAGAGATCACGGGGGGGAGGACCAGAAGGCAGAGCGTGGATACGAAATGCGTTAGCGCCGGGCTTTTCCTCGCAGTCACAGAAATGGGGGTCGTGTTCGGTGCAACACAGCCGCGAAAAGAACACTCGCTACGGGTCAATATTTATTCTTCCGGAACGAGGTTAGAAATCCCGACTCCCAGCCGATTCGGGCCGGACTCGTCGTTTCTTGGAGCCGGTCAACCGCGAACTCGCAAGCCGTCGAGCAATCCAGCCGGAAGTCGTCCAGCCGGTTCCGACGACACACACCCCATCTCCGCGCTCGGCAGTCACGGAAGATTCCCCCCGGATCCGCTGCGTTTGGCTGCGATCACGCGACTTTGGGGACGGGAGGTAAACTCACAGCGATTCCGGAGACGATGAGCGAGATTGAAGTTCCTGGGCTGTCCAACCAGGGCCAGAAGTTTCATGGAAGGGAGGGTTTCCCGGTGTAAGAGGATGCCGAACTGGCACGTTCGAGCCGATGACCGAGCGTTCAAACTTGCTGGCTAGATCGTTGCAATGGCGTGGGGCGCACAGCAAAGTCCGTAGCCGGGAATGGAGTGAGTATGCGTTGGATGGGAAAAAGAAAGGTGCTCGACGTCCTGGCTGCTGCGTATCAACGACCCCTCGAACGTGCGATGATCTATAGAAATAAGCGGTGGCGAAGGCAGAGCCGGGAGAGGGAGCAGAGGAGGGGGAGGAGGTAGTGACAAGGATGGAGTAACCACCGAATAGGATGCGAAACATCTCTCGAATCACGGAACAGCGCAAAAGGAGGGCAAAACGGTTGAGTGAGAATTCGGAACCGCGATAGGAGACCACCTTGTTCTTTAATCCACGCGCGCCCCAGATCCCCTCCCCCACTCCCCAACCAGAAGGGGCGCGAGTCCGGACCCTGTTTTGACATGACCGCTGCACCGGAGCCGAGAAGTGATGTACACATCCTTCGGCATATCGAATTAATCCTCTCCTGCTCCAGCCCAACAGGGGTGGGTCGTCGGCACTGCCTGCCATGAGCTCGGACCCTCCGGGTGTTTCTCCGTCTCGTCCCGCGAAGGAGGTGGTTATCTGGAGCTGCCCCGGGAACAAACGGGCAGAAACCACTGTCACGGGCACGTGCTAGAGCGTGGAGGGATTAGGCTAGGTGGAGTGTGGGGAACCCAGGTGTTCGATATTTCAAATCAACCGCTGCCCCACCCTTTGTATCGGAGAGAGCAAAGACAGTGGCCCGAGCTCAAAAGGCCCCTGTCCGCTCTAGGATCGTGCTAGCGTGCGTTGCGGACGCAGGGCGCTCTCTCGCCGAGTCGCCGGCACCGATCGTCTCATGCATAGACACTACCATGCTTTGCCTCGAATGTGGATTATCCACCACCCAAACGCGGATCGTCAGGCCTGAGCCTTTGTTGCCCCTTCATGCAAGTTCATGGAGATGCGGGTGGACTTGTGCACGCTGCTCATTTACATTTCCGAAACCGTGCTTCCCACGCTGCTCATTTACTTTTCCGAAACCGTGCTGCCCATGCGGATCTTTTTGTCGGCCGTCGGGGAGCATGGACTGGACAGCACTTCCCAACCTCCCGTCGCAATTCTTCCCCCAGGCCTAGCTCTCTTCGAGTCTTCATCCCTTTTTGTAGCCTCTCCCCGCGCCGGAAATTGTATCTTCCCAAGGTCGTAAGAAGGGGCTTTCCGACCGGCGGCCGTCTAAGCGACCGAACCTCGTGGGTCGGTCCACGACGGTGCGCCCTCCCGAGACTCCCGAGACGCCTGACAAGGATCGCGCGACGTCACCGTGATCGACAACAGGGTGTTCTTCCGATGTCGAATAAAAGGACACATTCCCGAACTGGTACGTTAGAGGAGTATGTTCGGAAATGTGCGTCGAATGGCACAGCGCTAGCCAGTGGGTTTCTCCTATGATACGGTAACTCGAGTGGGGGTCGTGGTGGGCAGTGACGCTAATCGTTGAGACATCCGGCGCAAGGGGCTAGGTCTGCGGTGGGATCTCGAGCATCGGGATGTCGGGTATCGAGCGCATTATGCAATCAACCTGTTTGTTTTTCCTAAGTACACTCTCTAACTGGATTGCGTCATATCCACTCGGCATTGGCTCATCCACAGGCAACGGCTCAATCACAGCTTGGACGTGAGACCTTTCTCGATCTGCAAGGGGGTGATCTGGCCGTGAATCATCCCAGAACGGCTAATATTCCGACCGAACGCTGGGTACCAACTCACAGCCAAAACCTTATTGAAACCCTCGATTAAGTCACGCTTCAGATCGTCGAAGTCTTCCAAGCCGATAGAGAGACGCACTGGATAAATGCGAAACTCGGCGACGCATCAGTTCGGTTGAAATGGGTCAGCGTCACGGCCCCGAGACAACCTACAAAGTCTCGGATCAGATCCAGGGTCAGACATGACTCTCTGCTCAATTAATGACTCAACGCTCCCGAGTGAGGTAGCAGGCTGCCGAGACAAAGACCACAGTTCAGCCGTCTAGGTTCAACCGTTGCGATCCCCAATCGGCGATGACTCACCACGAACAGTCGAAGCGCGTGACCGAGGTGGACGGCGTAAGATTCCTTCGTGGTCATGAAGGCGAAACATGCACTACCGATGGTCATCTGTTTGCCTTCACCAACTAAGTCCTTGACGTCCTTTTGGAGGGAGACGTGCCAGACGTGGGCGACCACACCCGAGGGGCCGTCGAGCGAGGAGTTTGGCGCCGCGCGAGTCAGCGAGGCGAGCCACTGTGCCAGAGCAGTCGCTGTCTTGGCTTGGCGAGTCACTCGGACCGCAAGAGTCCGCAAAGATCGTAGCAAGAGCCATGATTCGAGTGACCCCTCGTTGCATCCCGTGTACGTCCGATTGTGCCACAACTGTTAAAGCAAGACCATAATCGGAGGTCAGTCAGTTGAATTCGGTCGTCACTCAGGGTCCTTTGGAGGGCGTCATCGGCTCACGTTCAGCCATGACTGCTTGTCTTTGACACTGACGGTGCCGCAGAGCAAATCGGAATGACCACCAAAGTACTTCGTACCAGAATCTGTGGACGACGATGAATGCTGGTTATTACCGTTTTTAGATTGCGTCCGATGTACCCCCTTATAAAGACTGACGCATGACGATGTCGGCGCCCCACTTGAAGGGATCCTGAAGTGGGGGTGGGGCGAACGTTGAGTCGACCGCCATGGTACCGCCCGCGGCATGGGTCCTCTTGGAGTCTGGCGTGCAACGAGCAATACCCAGATGTGGGAACCGGTGAGTTTCAACTGCGTCGCCACAGGCGTGAGAGACGACCGTGACTGACAAGCTTCGATGCTCCTGCATTCGCCTGTCGGATTTAGGGGTGTCTCGAGCCAGACCAGCAACTTCTTGTCGTTCGGATAAGCGTCGTCGAGCTTGATCACGCTCTAGAAAGTTGTCAAGAAAATGGTCAAGTTCAAGTAATTGGTTAGCCCACACCCTGGCTCGAAGTCCCTTCCAGGGCTCGGTCCGGGCCGACGAAGCTGTTGAGTGTGGGGGGCGCACTCACAACTCGATCCTCGCCCCTAGTCTTACGGTAGACCTCGATTGAGGTATGGCAGCCATGATAGCCGTCGGTGATGGCGATGACGTCAGGAAGAACGTGCAACAAGATTGCGAACGTGGCGGCGATTCCACTCGCTAGTCAACAGTATGAGAGATCCAAAAGGGTCAGTTCCTTCCGGCTTCGGCGAGAATATGCCGACGACGTGCGCCGGCGATGAGGGGAGAGAAATTTCCAGTGGCATGGGTTGCCAGGAGGGCTGGAAGTACACAGAATGGACGAGCCAAGGAAGACGTTGTGGAGGTGTGATAGTGGGTGGTGTTTGGCGTGAGCTTACGATAGACGATGGTCGGCTGGCCGATGACCGACGCGAGCACGGCTTCGGCTTGAGTCAAAACCGGCTGGGTATACCTGCCGTCGGGGTGGGTCCGGCGTCGAAGAGGGCCATGATGTCAGCGCAATGGCGAGCGAGAAAATACAAGAGAACCATTTGCCACGCACCTGGAGTAGATGTCGCGCGAGGGAGTGGACGGATCCCACTCGGTAGTGTAATGGCCCGGAGCGGCGGCGAGGATCTCCGCTGGAGAGGGGGCCCGGAACGTGGTGCTGACGCTGTTGGGGGTGCAAAGGGTGGGAATACATTGTCATGAGCTCACGTGTTCTTCGCGTCGGACGGGAAGAACATGAGGAGGCCTTCTGTGCTCCAGCAGTGTCGCACGGTGCTCCGCTGCTAGCCATACGTGCTCGCTCCCTGCTCACCTGATGGCCGGCGCAACCTCGGGCCGAGCGACGAGGTGGTGATCGGCGTGCAGCAGACGCGTGCTCAGATCCTCCTCGGATTTGCGAGCGCTAGAGGGGGCCATTGAAGTTGAAGAGTCGTGGGGTGAGAATTGAAGTGGAGCTGGATGAACTCGAGGGAAGGGCAGCGAGGTGCAGGGAGCACGAGAGCCGTTCGGCCCGTTCGCGGTAGTCGCGCGGCCACTCGTGCCCATGACTGGGTCCGTACGAGTCGGCCCGTTCATTGAATCAGATTGGGCTGTTGCCGGCTGGGATCGTAGCCATGAACGTGGCTGAGTGTCACCCTCTCTCTCTTCCGCGTGCTCCAACTTGTTGCCGTCGATCGCCCTACAGAGCCAAGGCTGGGTCAAACACGCATGGCGGGGTACGTCAACCCTACTGATCACTGTGAATTATGTTGCTCATGCGCTGTACTCTCCCTTCCTCCCTCGTGTCGCGCCGTGACCCTCGCCAGTGATCCGCTCTCGGATCCCCTATCATCGTCATCGCCATCGTCATCATCATCGTCATCGTCACCGCCCTCGTTAGCCTTGCCCGGTCCAGGTAGTACCAAGCCACATTTCGACTCCTCCTCTCCTTTGTCATCTCTAGCAACATCTTCTGCGCCGTGGGACCCAACTTCCGTCGGGAGCAAGCGAACGATCTCGGCGTCGTCGTCGTCGTCATTCTCGGCGACGTCGGCATGGGGGCGACAGCATCTCGAGCAGGAGGCCCGTCTCTTTTCCGGCGGCGAGTGGGACCGCGAACCGAATGGTCACCTTGATGCAGACGTCACAAACCCCCACGAACATGCCGAAGACCGCAACACGTCGCCGTCGCCCCCTTCACCACCCCACACTCAGCAGCAAGAACGGAGAAAGTCGTCGCTGTCCGCAACAGCCCCGGCTTTCGTCGCCCCCGTGTTGGCCAAACCCACCGCAGCACTGGATCCCGCCGTATCATCGTTCGTCCCACCGTCCTCATCCACAGATCTGGGGGCGACGCGACCCATCGCCATTCATCGATCGCCGTCGTCATCCATGACGCGCAAGCGCACCTCGTCCAATTCGGCCGTGCGCGATCCCTCAGGCACGCCGACTCTCTCCACCAGCTACGGCATCTTCATCACTCCAACTGGCATACTTCCCCTCCTCCACCATGACAATCCTGTAGGCATGTCGACCACTCCGTCGACAGCGCGACCGTCGCGCTTAGAAGCCCTCGATGACGCCACGTTGGGCCCCACACCCATCTCCAACTCGTTGCGAACCGACAGGGACATCCTGCAATCCATGATCGCCGCAGCATGCACGGCCGGTGAACTGAATCGACTCAAATCACTACTCAACGATTCTACTAGTGACGACGAGGACCACTTCCCGACCAGTTTTGCGCTGGCGAACCAACCCACGGCGTCAGGTCAAACTCCACTCCAACTCGCCTCGGCTAGGGGGCATGCTGATCTCGTGAGGTGGCTCGTCAGTATAGCGGGTGCTTTGCCTGATTTGGAGGACGTCGAGGGCGAGACGGCTTTGCACAAGGCTGCCTTTAAGGGCCACGTCGACGTGTGTCGGTTCCTCGTCAATGAAACGGGCGTCAACGTTGACTCGCAGGACAATGATGGGTGGACGGTGAGCATCAGTTCTCTCAGTGTGCTTATGTCACAGTTGACTGATTTCGGTATCATATCTCATGCGTTCACAGCCCCTGCATAATGCATGCTCGCTCGGCTGGCTCGATATCGCTACGCTCCTCGTCGACTCGGGCGCGAGCATCGACCTGAAATCCAAGCACGGGTACACGGCATTGATGAACGCGGCGTCCAAGGGTCAGCTACCCGTCATCCATTTCCTCCTCAAGCGTGGTGCAAATCCTCTCGTGCGGAACGCTTGGGGCGAGGCAGCGTACGATCGTGAGTCAGACTGGCGCGACCAGAGCCGAATCTCAAATGTCCCACTAACGAGTAAGGGCCCTTCTTCTCGTCCATGACAGTCGCTGCTGCCGTCTTCGAAGTGCGCATCTGCTCAATTCTAGCTTCGTACGAAGCAACGCGATGGTCTCAAAGCTTCACCGATTTCAATGCTCTTGCACTCCACTCGACCGTGGCCGTCGTGCTGGAGGAGAATCAACGACTGGCTAAGCCGACGCTCAGGAAAATCTCAAGCCTCGGCGCGGCATTAATTACGAACCTACGATGGACATCAAAGGCTCTGAGTCGTAACGACAAGCGAGCGGCATTCACGATCCCCAAGCAGCCGACCAGCCAGGTGGAAGATCGTCCGGTCTTCAAGAGCGAGGTCGGACTGCCCGTCGTGGGCAAGGAGTGCGAGCTCGTGCTGCCTGCTGGCCGTGAGATGCGGTCGGGACGTCGCGTCGGCGTGTCGCGGAAAAACAGCAACAGTAGCAGCAACGGCAAATCTGTTGACGATTCCGCAGCTTTCAGATCTCTCTCTGCAGTTCTGTCGGCCGGAGGCGAGCCGATCAGCCCCTCATCCCATCCTGTGACACCTGTTGATGCTGGAGAACCGGCTTGGTACTGGCTCTCAGACTGGACAGTCGACTTGACCGATCATCTATCATCACCCGAAGACGGATGGTCCTACGCAACGTCCTTTCAAGCTACACCAGACGAATGGTCGTCGGAGCCTCCGGCGGAACTGGTCCGTGTCTTGAGTGGCTCGGCTTCAAGCTGGGGCGGGCAGAAATGGGTCAGAAGGCGTAGATGGATCCGAGTGGCCAGGAGACGGTTGGACCTTCCGGACTTTGGATGCGCCGACTTGACGACATCGGGGTCCGCGGAATCGGTCGAGTCTGCCGACGGAGTCGAAGCAATCGGGCACGATGTTTCATCAGTCAAGTTGGGCCAGGTCGACTATCTTGTTCGCGCCCAGTTCCTCGCCAAAAGCCATTTCTCCGTCCTTGATGGTACACAAGACGTCACCGTACTTCGCAAAGCTGTCGCGAGTCTCGATCGAGCGGCGGATGAGCTGAGGGAGGGCATGAGCGCCGATGAAAGTATCGAGAGAAGAAGGCGGGCGGAAGCTGAGCTAGAGATCGTTCTGCGCCAGTTGGCTTTGGTCAAGTCAGATTTGCCTCAGAATGAGGCAGAGGAAGGTGAGAGATACCTGCAAACCACATCACGATCCTGAGGGCTTGCCGACTGACAACCGTGGCGATTCTTTTCGTTTTGCAGAGTCTGACGACGATTTCGTGTACGACGGACAGGACATGGATCCCGACGAGGATGGCCGGTCCGTGGACACTCGTCATACCGTTGCGACCCCTTGCCCATCTAGTCTCAGATCGACACAGTCTGCCCAATCGCTCGCAGTGACCAGTGCGCCAAATTATTTCGGGTTATCGACGAGCACGTCGCAGTTCCCTGATCTCACACCACAACTGTCAGGCGCTCCCGACTTCCGCGTCCCGACGCACGAGACCCGACCTCCTACCAATCGGACCCACACGTCGTCTTTAAGGGCCCTTCCACCCATACCGGGAAGCGTCGCACGGACGGCGGTCTGGGAAGCTGACGAAGCCGTCAGCGAGTGTCGCAACTGCTCGAAGAAGTTCTCCTTCTTTGTTCGCAAACATCATTGTCGCCGGTCAGTTCAGCTCTTTGGGGTTTGTGAAAGACGCAAACTCACTATCATTGCTCATTCGTCTTTGAAACAGATGCGGTCTGATCTTTTGCCATTCGTGCTCGAACAACCTCGACCATCTCGATCCGTCTGAAGTGGTTAAAGAACCGTCTGCACGGTTCGGCGAAGACATCTTCACGTCCATCCACCGAACTTGTGGGGACTGCCATGCTGCCATCTCTTTGGCCCTCCCGCCCGTCCACTCGGCGTCGACTTTTTTCTCACGACCAAGTCCTCCCACTTTGCCGTCGACACACCCTGGCAATGGTGTAGCCTCGGCGAGCACCTCGGACGCAGGGGCGTCGGACGCTTCCGAACTTGCCGACTGTCCAGTCTGTGGACTCGTCCTCGCTTCGCTAGGTCATCGAGAGGAGCAAGAATTCCACGTCAAAAACTGTTTGGAATCCGGCGGCGGATCGATCGTCCAGAACGGTCGCTACCTCGTCTTCCGCCTCCAACCGGGGCCACTGGAGAACTCGGAATGCGGCATCTGTTACGACGAGTTCAGTGTCGGCGACAAACTGGCTCGGCTGAACTGCCTTTGCTACTTTCATGGGACTTGCATCAAGTCGTGGTTGGAGAGGGGTAAGTCGTGCCCCTACCACATGAGTCGTGACTGAACCTCGCCTCGCGTCCGGATACACATACCACCATGGATATCTTGCGCCCCTGATTCCGTTTCAATCTTGCATTTTGAGTCACTCCACCGGTTCGATTGCGAGCACTATTCCTCACTCCCAGTTAGTTCTTCGTAATGTTTGTTCTTTTACAAGCCGCAACGTCGTTCTGCATGCCTCTCTGTTCATCCCTCCTCTCGCGGCGTCTTCACTTTGGTATCGTGTGCGCGGTAGCAATCATGCTTGCAAGAACTCCTTCCCAATAATAAGATACATACTACAATAATATAATCCAATCACGTATGGTACGACGAGAGAGATGGAAGGACAGAGTGATTCAGGATACTCCCTTCCGCCCCAGTCACGCCACTAGATCTCGGGGACGGGCAATCTCCGTGTATCATCGGCGACACTCTGCGTGACGTAGGGATAGTCGCGTGGGGATCGCGTCATGGCCTCGCGGGAGCTCGCGGTATAGTGAGGATAGTGGTGCGCGCCATAGACGGACGCGTTGGACGGTGTTGAGATCGAGCGTTGCGCGTAGGGGTACCTTGTCGCGTCGGTGACCGGATAGGCCGTGGAGTAGGATCCGGACGAGTCGGTGAGGTCGGGAAGATGCGCCGGGGCGATCAGGTATTGATTCCCGTCCCAACGTACTGGAGACGGGGTCGCACAGTGTTGGGCCATCAGCGCCTGGTTGTGAGGATGCACGTGAGGGTTCGAACCGCCGTATTGTGTGCCCATCGCACTCGCGGCATAGCCACCGCCCGGACCGTGCGGGCCAAAAGGTCCCGGGCTGTACGGTGAATGCGCATAGGGTGATGTCTCGTCCTCGATCGCCATCATTCCCTCAGCCTTGCGGACCTTGTGAACAGGGGCACCTTCGGTCCGTCCTCGTTCGCGCGTCTTCTTGTCTCGCCGCCAGAGGTAGAGCAAGAACGAGATCAGAATGAGGGCGACCACTCCGCCCACGACGCCTCCGATGATGGGGGCGACCCGCGATGCATCAGAAACATCCTGTCCGCGCGAGCCCCCGGTGGGTTCGGCGGTGGGAATGGACTCGGTCGCGGTGTACGATGCGATGTTGATGGGGACGAACTCGGTCCAGATTTCGGTGATGAGGTAGGGGTAGTAGCCGAACCGAGCATCGGGACCAATCTGTGCCAGCGTGATGGTATGCTGCTGGTATCTCAGTACTCCACTGGACCAGATCTTTTGTTGGCCCTTGGAGACGCTAGAGTCATCGTAGAGGTCGATTCTGTAACCCCAAAGCCTTCAGGGTCAGCTTGGCCCGAACGCAGGTCACCCGCTTCGAATACGTCGGAGGGCTTGGCTCGGACGTACGTGTAGGCTACCGAACCGTCGACAATCAACTGACAGAGCCCTCGATCGGCTTTGCGGACCGACCAGAACGTTGCCCCTACGCCGGTGAAGGTGAAGGTGACGGAAGCATCGGACAAGTTGGAGTAGGCTGCGATCAGGACATTCGTGTACGACAAGTCAGCGCATGGATCATGGTGACTGCTCGAGCATGCTCAAAGACGCCGACCGACCTTGATAGAACCCGCCCTCTGTATCAGATCGCCATAGGGACGTGTCTGGAGGCGAAGTTGAGGCAGCCCCGTCAGCGCACAGGTGTCACGACGGGGCAGCGCGTAGGGTCCACCGCGGAGGTGACACGTACACGTCATTTGCGACGAGTCTGATGTGACGTTCTGTGCGAATGCTCCCGTCGGCGTTTCCATGCCTTGTGCGTGGCTGGTCCGACTGAACACAGCCAGTAACAGGACCGCGACGAGCACCATTGTCCGCGAGGCGATCATGGCGCTGAAGGCTAGCTATTTGCGACGGATATCCACCTGGTTGAGGTTTGATGGGGTGTATGTGTGCTGTACGGCTTCAAGCTTAGACGCGTCACAAGTCCACGGTGCAAAACTGGAGTCCGAGTAGCGGCAGGCCGGAATCGCTGGCGCGTTGGAGACCCCGCGAGGCGGTGCTGTGTGAAGCCTTGAGGCCGGGCCAGCGGAGGGGATAGGGCAATGAGGGTCAGTACGGGGACTACATGGCCATGGCGGACGGTGACGAGACATCAGTTCACTAACTCGGCTCCCAAGTAGTGCTGGCTGTGAGCGTTGTCCCGAACAGCTTAGGCGGAGAGTCTGAACGGAGAATGAAACAGACCGAGCAGGCGCCAAAATGTGTTTTGCCCGCGCTTGGACCTCGGAGATCGCATGTCGCCAGCCGTCGCCAGCCGCGCCTACTGGATCCGAATTCGTTTCAACCTGCTCCGAAGTGTGTTTGGTCGACCGGGAGCCTGAGCCTCACGTGCCCTTTTAATCGATTCAGTTCCTGCCATGTCCCCCACAGATAATCTTACTCGGTCGCGGACTGGTCATACCGCCTACTGTCCCGCTGATCACTCATCGTGGATTGTGGTCCTCGCCCTGCTCCTACTCCGGCTCGGCTCGACGTGCACTCGGCGACGGGCGAAGGAAGGAGTTTTGCTCGAAGTAGGTCGCGAAGAGTCGATTCGATCGGAGCGTGCACGAGGGTGCATAGATGTGCAATCGCGTGCAGAGGGGTTGGGAGAGGAGTATGCGTGGGTATACAACCATGTACGCATGAATGCACATGCATGCACAGGACCGGCGACCTCGATCCGCGATCTGGCCCGGTTTCGCACCGAGTGGGGGTGGGGGCTGCAAGAGTCCAGCCTAGGAGTCGGCGTGCTTGTTGAATGAAGCAAGGGGAGGATGGGTACCCCAACGAATGGGTTCATAGGGTCGAAGATGCAATGGGGGGGAGGGGGGAGGAGGAGGTTTACGTCCTTTCTACCATAGGGTGCACTCGGACTCACCATCGACGGTGCCCACCAGCGAAACCAAAGCCTGGGCTTTGGGAACGATACCGAGTTCTTGGTGGAGCAGCTTGTGGCAGTGTGCGATCGTCATGATGGAAGGTCCAAGTGGGGGATCGAAGTGAGGGATCGAAGTGAGGGATCAATGTAGACCCTCGAATGAGGCTGTGGCAGTAAGAAGGTAGTACCCGAGGCGTTCGTCGTGTCGGACGTGAGCAAGTTGCGCCTGACGGGGACCGGCGAGCTCCTGGCTCACCAGCTCGATCACCTCGGAATGTCGAACCATGGAGGGGCATGACAAGTAATGCGTCGTTCGGACTCAGAGCTATGTCATTTTTAAAACATAATGAACACTGATGTGCTCAATGTTGCTGCTACAAAACGGTCACTGAGGCGACCTTGGCGACCTCGCTGACCGAGGGGTCTCCTTTGGGCAGACCGCAGCGCCAGGGGAGCTGCGATGCTGGTCGTGGCTACAACGAGAAGTGACCCATTTCGACCGCCTGCAGCTCGTCCTTGATGCCATTCGGGGATAAGCACTTTGTCTCGCGCTCGTCAGTGGTCTCCCTTTGACAAGTCCATTAGGGGGCCTCTCCGCGCGCCCTGCTCGCTTTGGCGCTCCGAGTGCGCCATGGAGCTCGGACAGAGATGCAGGTTGCCACAACTTAGAAGGTTCAGCATATTGCTTGTAGTGCTGTGGCCTACATAAGTAGAACCCAGTGATACCTGCTGTGTACCAGCATACTCGATGGGAAGTCCGAAGGGCAGGCAGCATGGCGACCTTACAAGCCGATAACATCTCGATGGTACAACAGCGAGTCGATCAGTAAAGCCCGTGACGTGCCCCCTTGGGGTCAGGTGCTCAGCCGATCTACTGCCGCTTTGACCGCTTTGAACCCTGCCCCCATTCGATCGCTCGCTAAAGTGTCCTCAAAGCGAACGCTGTCTCCCGCCCGGGCCCTCTTTCTTCTGATCCTCTTCTCCCTCTGACCATACGCTACCGGCTTCACTGCAACCCATCAACATCGTCCCCCATGCCCACGGTGCCACATGATGTATTCCCACTCGACTCGATATCCCGACTGACCCCATCTCCGTCGGTGTTAACTCTCCCCTCATGCGCATACACTCTGCTCCCATCGGAGATCGTTTCGGGTGACTCGCCCAGCGACAATTTTCGCGGTGGCGTCGACTCGTTGACCACTCGAAGAACAACCATTCTCAACACTCATCGCCATTCGACATGCGGTGGGCTCAACATTCGACATCCACTAGGTTCTGAACACTCGGCGCCGTTTGCAGTCCTTGCAGGATGATGGACATCTCGGAGGCGTCTGGCCTGTGTCGGCTTGAGGATTCTGGGGCCGAGGGGGGGATGGGCTGCGAAGTGGGCGCTCTAGCCTCGATTTGAGTTTGGAGGCATCGCGATTCAACGACCTACCATGTTCAAGATCGAAATCGCCACTGCATCGACGTCGGTTGCTTCTTCGCCGCGGCTGAGGGCACACTTCGATGACACCTTCGATTCGGTTCCGCCTCGTAGTCCTGAGCACCGCGTGAACTCAATTTGACCGAGACTTTCGGACGCGCGAGCAGTTTCGGGCACCTTTTTGGACGCCGTCACCGTCGACTTTTTGCCCATCACAATTGGCTCGATCTGTTCTGCTGCTGCTGCGATGTTCGAATTAGCCCGTTGGTGTCGGATCAACCGGATGGATTTGCACTCTGCATGGCGAAATTTCGAATCTCGGTGTTTCGGAGAAATTACAGCTTGGGAAGGAGGAAGCATTGTCGAGATCTTGCAGGATCGAGGATTTTTGGGAGACTTGACGGGTCAGCTGTTCATTGTAAGGGCCGCACTTTGGCTACGGATGATTGCTCAGTACGAACATCAGAAAATCCTGACATTTTCATATCGCTTACCTCCAGCGCCTATCTCGACGGGTGATTCTTTGGCTGTACTTCGTCGGTTGCCCCGATTTTCCCTCGAATTCAAGCTCTACCGACGTCGAGCTAGCGCGGACTCGTTGAAAGGGCAAGGCTTCGCTCTTGCGTGATTCCTCCCTGGCATGGACCACGTTCACATGCACGCCATTCTACATCCATCCTGAAGGCAACCTCGACATCAGAATCGGGAGCGTTTTTCACCCTGGGCATCCGTCGTCCGAGGCCTTGTCGCGTTGGGAAGCAGGCCTTTGGGCTCGGAAAGGAGACGCTGTTCGACAACGGCCCCAAATATAGCGCTGCAGTGAATCGTCGTATCTCTGGTCTTGGTGATGTCATCAAGCGACGCGAATTAGGACGGCGTCTCCGGTCCCTCTGCTCGCGGAAGTGAACAGCGTTCTGCAGGATATCCACACTCGGTTCGACTGGTTTATGGGTTTGGTTGGGACGGATGGGGACATGCAAAATTGGTGTGCCGATGTGGTAGGTACTCGAAGTCGTGAGGTTGGAATGAACGAGAACGTACGCCGGCGGAGACGCAGAGCGCGTGAACGTCGAGAACGAGTCATGATTGATGTAAGTAAGGGTCGCAGTACTAAGGTCCTACTACCTAGTTATTCGAATGGTGATCTACCGAATTGCGGACAGGTCCTCGTCAAACTGGGTCTGAGTTTCCTCTTACGTGTATTCCAAGGAGGGACTAATAAGAATATATCTGGCAGCACCATACGGGTGGCAGAGATGGCACCTGCGCTGCGTGTTGCGCTTTGCCCCGGCGCGATTCTCTCCGTCCGGATGCCGATCCCAGTGGACGCTGCTCGATCCAGCGATCCAGCAATATCGGCGTCACGACCCAGACCTGGCGCGCCTTAGATCCACCGCGGAGGATGTCTCAATTATTTGTTGTGTCAAGTGTCAAGGAGTGAGGCATGGCAAACCATGTGTTGTTGATCTTCGAATTTCTGTTGCATTACTGCAGTAGACACCAACAATTACAAGAATGAGCCCGAGAGGACCGCGTACAAAAAATGCGGAAGATCTACTGCTCCCCGAGGCACAAGCATCAGGGGTGGGGTCATGAATACTAAGAGGAGGTGTACAACGATGAAAGCAACCAACTGTAGGACGGCGACCAGGTCGGTACATAGTTCGGCATCGAAGCATCGGAGAAGGGAAGGTTGCAGAGTCGGACGTTGCGAATGCAGCCAGCCGGGAGGGCGGTTGGTGAAGGAAACGAAATGCAGCTAAGACAGAGTCGGATGCGTATCGAATGAGAGCGTTGCATGCGGAATGCTAGGAGAACGAGGCGCCACGAGTGAGTCGCCCAGGTGCCACCGGCGGGAGGGCGTCGATAGCTGCCTCAAAACCTCGCGTCGGAATGATAGGCGTCAGGGCAGCGAGGCCCAGCGTCGACCGTCGCGGACGGGTCATCGAAGGCGAGGTCGGGACCGTAACCATCAACGGTGCGTCAGGTACTTGCGAGGAGAGGGAGGCTGCCGACAAAGATGCGATGGTAGCGTCGGAGAGATGTGATGAAATCTCCGGGGACCCAGGCGCGCGATATTGAGGCACGTAGGTTGCGGAGTGCGAGCGATTCAATCGCCCTGGAGAGTAGTTGACGCCGACATGGTTGAAGGGGAAAGGAGGGAGCGCTGCAGGCTCTGCTTGCTCACGGGGAGGCAGGGCCGCACCCCACCCTTCTTCGAAAGGTGTCACCAGCGGCGAGGGGCAACTTGGCTGCGCGACAGGGGTGACGGGTCGTGCGGGCATTAGGCCAAAGCCAGATGGCGCGCGCGACATCATTGAAGAACTACTGAAAGCCGCCATCGAGCGCGTTCTTGCCATCTTGGTAGCCGATTCGTGCATGAGTTCGCTCGCGTCTGCTTGTCGGCGGCGGCGTTGATCGAGTTCGCGTTGGGTCTCGACGGGCGACGAAACGGAGCGCGCCATCATGGATCCTCCCGCCGCCGAGGCTCGACGCAGGACCGCCGACACGGGGGGTGACGCGGGACGAGATGCGGGTGCAGCAAAGGTAGCGAAGGGGAAGGATGCGGGAAAGACGGTCGGAAGCGGCGACAAAACCTCGCTTGCCTCTGATGCTGGCTTGAACGACGAGATCGGCGACTCGCACGTTGGCGTGGAAGAGTTGGACGACGAGGGGGAGGTGTCCAAGATTAAGTACGAATCGACATCGGAGCTACGAGTGGATCGCCCAAAAGCGGCGGCGAATAAGTCGGTCGAAGAGCTGCACGAGTCGAGCGAATCGAGCGAGGCCAGCGACGAGGAGGGCGAGGGCGGCGAGAAGTCCAGAGAGAGGCTGTCGACGCTCGCGAGCGTTTTGGCGTCGGGGGTCTCGGACGACGATGACGAGGCCATGGAGTAGGAAGGGCAAAAAGGTGAAGAGGCAGAAGGGCCAAGGTAGGGGGAGGTCGGGCTCGATACTTCAAAGTGCGAAGGGTGAACGAAGATGGGCTTGAGGACGATGCCTCCTGCGACGCGTGGGATGGGGATGGAGGCAGCACGAGCCATGGGAGCGAGTGCCGACATGTTTGCTAGAAGAGCGGAGAATCCAAGGTTTCCCTTTATTTCTGGTGACGATGACAACAAAAAAGAAGATTGTACATCAGCATCCGGTTCACATATTCACAACTACAGCCCATGAGGAGCCGGACTCCGGAGCCGGGAGCCGCCAGCACAGCCGCCGGCGACGACGGTCGCGTGCACCCGAACCAGAAAGGGCACCGACGATCCAGGGCAAAATGTAGCAACTCACAATTTGGACGAGCGCCGAGACACCTGATAATCCGAGAAACGAGTTAACGTGTCGAATATGGGAGATGGTGTCTGTATTTTGGGCAGTTGATGTAGGAGGGAGCTCAACGGGGTTGAGGTCGGACGAGAGAAGCTTCGAGCTCGTTGAGCTACGCCGCTGTGCGATGCAAGATAAAGGGATGGGAGGAGAGGATGGACGACGAAACACAATTGCAGAAGAGTGAGATGCAAGAGATGGGAGAGCTGTCAGGACGATGGCGACTGCGACTGACGGCAACGGCGGCGACGAACGAATGGAGGGAGGGGGAAGGCGAGCGAGACAGCGGATTGGATTCGAGTCGGATCGGCCGCGCCGCCAACGGTGGTTATTCAACACCTTGCGCTGATCGTCGGGGCCCTCTGCCGCCCTGGAGTCGCCCTTCGCGACTCGAGACGAAACTCAGGACCGCGCCGGCGGTGCGGCAAAAGGCGCGCATGGGAGTATCGGGCACTTTTGGACCCACGCGGCTTCTTTCCGGGTTTTCGGCCTTTTTTATGGAGCAGCTGAGCACCTTTGGGGCCAGCGCACCTTCGATCCGAACTCGCACGCGTTGCGTGCTCGTTCACGAGAGCGGAAATTTAGCCCGTCCGGTGGGTGTGACCGTCCGGCCAGTGCCTCAATCCACCCACGAAGGTCGTTGCTGCCTGTGGCACCGGTTCCTGCTGGTTACGGCGCAGTTGGAGTCGCTACACACCTGCGGTAGATGCTGGTCCCTATCTACCGCCTAAGGCACAACATTACTCCGGCCCGCCATAATTTCCTTCCAGCTGTCGTGCGGATTTCAGTCGGCCTTCAGAAAATAGTTCAAACACCTACGCCATGTGCGGCCGACCGCGCCTATTAGCTTTCGCCCCTGGCCGCTGTTTGACTTTGCACCGAACGCACGGCCATCGTGTAAATCTTTTCCTTGTTTTTTCTCCAATGATCTCCTTGTCTCATATAAAACATTCCCTTGGGAAAGCCCAGGATCTTGTTGTCCAGGGCGATACAACGTACAAAGCTCGTCACGCCACAGCCTGCTCGGCGAAACTTGGCAACCAATTGGCTGGAAAGTGTCAGATTCGCCAGGTCCGAACCCAAGCGAACCTAATCTGCAGCCCGTGGCGAGCATTCGCTCCACATGACCCAATACTCTACCAGAGTATCTACCAGGACCTATGAGAAAGGCACCAATGCTCGGGCGAAGGTATCAATCTGCGGGTTAGTGAAACATTTGTTGCTCAGATAATTTGGGGGGAGTCTTTACGCGAATCGCTAGAGGTCTACCGCTGCAAGCCAGGTCCAGTGGCACCGCTGGGTGGCCGACCGCTGCGGAGCCCGACCGACGGCCGTGCTTTCGATGGGTGATGATCATCGACGTGATGACCTTGAACTTGCAGCAAATTTATGTCGCGTTAGACATGGGTGACGGAACGGCCCTACACACCAATCTAAGTATCCGTGCCTTTGTAGGTTGGCTACATTGTGCTTAGGTACCTACCTACAGTCAGGTCTCTGTAATTGTGCTCAATGACAATTCAGCAAAGAAACTCAACTTGTAACGAAGGGTCCCTACGAGGAGGTAAGGGGGCAATTCTAGTGCTCCGACCACTTGTGCGGTCCATAGAAGTGTTGTGTGCTGATCATCCTCCGCGGAATTGAATGGACTACGCAAAACGAGACGCTTTTTTTGTTCTGGTTCACGTTGCCCCCAGAGACAAAGCAGGGTAGGCGGTCGTTTTGTACCTTTTTGCGCAACTGTTCGGCACTTACGGTTACATGAAGGGTTCGCTTGATGGCTCATGGCCTGGGCGGCGCCACCAAAAGAACAAAACATTGTAGATCATCTGGGTACCTAGTTATGAGGACCAACCAAAAACTTTGCTTCTCGTACCTTTTCAAAAAGGTCTAGGCCACCGTGAGCAGCTCGAACAACGAGTGAGCACAGAGCACTTCGAAGGGTTCACTGCTCAGCTCGCGACTGTGCGAGTGTGGAGGTGCCCACCTCCCGGGTGCCCCGATAAACCGAAGAAGGTGATTACTGATCAGCGCAAGTGACTGATAATGCCTTCCCCGCAGCTCGCCGCGTCAGCTCTCCCGTGGGGTAAAACCTCGAAGACTCGAAGGTCTGGCAAAGAAGGGTTCGACTCGGGCCGGCCAAAACGGACCTGGAGCCCGGGCTCTTTGGTTTTCCAGCACCCGCACCAAAGCCTGTGAGCGTGGATGATGATCCAGATTGAACGTGACGCAAATTTCGGGCGTCCCGCCGTCCGCGAATCGATCGGCTCGACGCGCCTTTGATGGATGATCCGCCTCGACCTTTTTGTTTCGCTTTAGCTTTATCGACCGTTGGCTTTCTTTTAGCCTAGCCCTTCCAATTGAATGGTCTACTGAAATGAAATGCAAAACGTCGTTCCGAGAAGCATTAGGCGTGAGACTCTAATTCATGTGGGGAAGATGGGAGAACATTTACCTACCGTGTACCGACAACAAGAGGTTTCCAAAGGTCGATCGATATCCAGGTACCGCGCACGGGTCTGGATCGATTCCGAGGTCGGGGGAGAGGTAATAAATCGAGAAAACGCATGTTCCTACCGTAGACTTGCATCGGCTTGTTAGCCCCCCAAGACTCAGGGTCATGTTGCCCTTGCCCCCCCCCCCCCCCCCGGGTTTCGATCACCAGTCCCAAGTGCAAGTGCCGGTCTCTGCGAGTCCCGCTAAACCTTCGACGACGTGTTCAGATGTGCTCGCGCTCACTAGGGATGTCGCAAGTGGTAAGGTCCGGGATCGGAGCCAAAAGCCAAGAGCTCTCCGTGATTCCTGGTTTTGGTGTGGTAACTAGTGGTGTGATAACAGATTTTGGCAAAGGAGATGCTAGGTAAAACGTTTCACCAGTAGAACTACATCCAGAATTTTTTCTCCCCCCCTTCTTCCGTTTATCAAGGGTGTGTCGCGAGAGGTATATCACATGAGAGAGAGAGCTGGTGGAGACGGGCGAAGAGAGAATGGGCTCCTCCGGACAAATTGTTTGATTTTTCGTGTGACGACCATTAGTGTCGGCGGGAGAGCTTGAGCTATGGAGTAGGGTAGTTGGGTACAAATCAAGCAGTAGGAGCACTTCGGTTCAGGCCGAGCTGTAAGAAATGAGAGAAAGTCGCGGTACGTCAGCGACTCCGTGATGTGACACCGGCGATGAAATGGGGCCAAGACCGTGCGCACCTTTTCCGCGTAGGACGGGTACGCGTTGATGAAAGCGATTTGGGCCCGAGTAGCCTATGAGTCGGACATAAAGACCCGTGTTTTTGTGAGTCGATTGTGATCCCTCAAGCTTCATGATGCTGCACTTACGCATTCATAGGTGAGGGCGTTGATCAACTCGGGTTCGGTGCGGCTCACTTGCGCGCTCAGCTCGAACATCTTGACCGCGTCGTGGACCTTGTTTTGCTGCAGCAAGAGCTGTGCGAGAGTAGCCACCGCGACATCGCATTGCTCATCTACGGTAGTGAGATAGAGACCTTGGGTCAGACGACTGCTGGCAACCAAGATGGAAGCAACGAAAGGACTGACCAATTTCGAGTGCCTCGCGGCAGATCTTCTCCGCTTGTGCAAAGTCTTGCTTCCACTGGAAGACGGCCAAGGCCTTGTTGACAAGGGGTCTGTGCGCGTCAAAAGTGATAAATTTGTTCGTCAGCGAACTGTTAACGCCGGATATTTTATGGTCAGATCTGGTCACGCACAGGGCATTTCGAGGAACGCTGTGTGGGGTGTGGGGAAGGATGATTGTGTGTCAGACAAACTCCCCAATCTATTCGCCTTCACATAGCTAGGCAGACTCACGAGTTCTTGTCCAACTGAATCGACTTTTCGAAGTTCTGCACCGCCTCCTCATACTTTTGCTGGTCGAGCAGCAACTCGCCATAGTAATTGAACACCTCGGGGCTCTCGGGGTATTCCTTCAGGAACTTGCGGAACTGGTGCATTGCCTTCTCGATGGCCCCGTTCTTGTAGTTCGCGACCGCGAGCTGGATGTGGGAGAAGATGAAGCTCGAGTCGATCTCGCTCGAACGACGGTATTCGGTGATGGCCTTGTCGAATTCGCCCGTAATGAAGTACACTTGGCCGCGGTGGTAGTAACTGGGAAAACGCGTACATTAGCATCTACATTTGATACCGAAGAAGCTTAAAACTTGATCGAGACTCACACATCAGCGTTTTCCGGGTCGATCGCGGACGCCTTGTCAAAGTCCCGGAACGCCTCCTCCGGCTGCGCAAGCTCCATGTGCACGCTCGCCTTCTTGACCCAACTCTGCGTGCCCGTCGGCGAAAGCGACGTCGCTTCATCGAGGTCGACCAAAGCGGCGGGTGCGTCGGACATGATGAAACGGAACGTGGCACGCATGTTGAGCGCCGCGGCCTTGCCCTCGTTGGTCGAAATGCCTTGCTCGATCGCCTCATTGAAATAGCTCAGAGCGTGGACAAAGTCCTTGGCGTGCAAGGCCTCGAACGCGAGCTTGAGGGTTTGGTCACCCTGGGACGGGTCTTCGGGGAACTCGGGGTCGGGTTCTGTACATCAGGAGATGCGCAGTGTGAGGAGTTTGTCAGCGCATGAACCGCACGAGCCGAGCGTCTAGCTGAAGGACTCACGAGATCGGAATGCCTCGAGGTAGGCCTTGATAAAGGTAGGTGAGGGCAATCGGGGCTCCCGGTCCTTGAGAGCGATCGTCGCCTTTTCACCAGCCAGCTTCTTCATCACGCGTTCGACCGAGACTTGGGTTGATTCGGTTGAAAAATTGTCGATGATGGCCGCGGCGGTGAAGTCTGCGCGCAGGAAAAGGGGACCAGACGATTCCTGGTCAGCACGATATTTCCTCTCCGGAGAGGATCTCTCCTGCTAATTCAATACGTACCACACAGGGATTGGTAAAGGTGGTCGATGCCTCCGATGGATTCGTGAGCGGTCGCTCGTCGGTTGAGGGCCTTGATGTAGCTCGGGTCCAATCGCAACGCCGAGGTGCAGTCCTCGATGACGTTCTCCTGCTCGTTCAAGTTGGTGTAGCCTGTTTTCTTGCATGTATCTCAGTCAGCCTGTGGATTCAAGACAGCCGTATAGTGAGGTACGCACAGGCGGCTCGGTTCGAGTAGAAAACGGCTTGCTCCTCGCATGCGATCGCCCTCGAGTAGCATGCGACGGCTTCCCTGTACTTTTTGCCCGAGTAGAGCTTGTTACCCCTCGCTTTGAGCGTCAGGGCGAGTTTGGTTCGTTGCTGGAAATAGAGATGGACGAGTGTCAGTGTCGGCGTTTGCGCTTTGCCTACGCTGTGTCGAACCGTCTATGTCTGCACCACTCACCTCTGGGTCCATGACTTCAACATCCGCCTCAGAGGGGTCTGGTAGAGTGTGATATCGGGACATGAGCTCGGTAAGGGTGGGGGTCACGTTCCGCAGCGTAGCGCCATGCCGTTTCGCAGACTGACCTTGCTCCCCACCTTCACCCGGTTGAGAAGAGATGCCCACCTGGGTAGAAGAGGTGTTGGAAGTGCTCTCATCGGCTGTGGTGGATGTGGCGGTGCGACTCTTTGACTTTTTGCTCTTCTTCTTCCTCTTCTTGGCCGCCTCGTCGCCGCTCCCACTGCCGGATCCATCACCGCCGTTCTTGTTCAACGACGACGACGACGATGAGTCTCGTCCACCTGATCCTCCTCGACGTCGACCTGAACTCGGGGCTGAGGAGCTGTAGTAGTATGCTCCTGTAGCACCGATGGCGACGGCGAGGGTGACGAGCACTGCTCGGCGATGGGTATTGAAGAAGGTCGTCAACGATGCTGCGGGCGATCCACCTCCGCCACTGGTCGTTGTCGCCGTCGTGGATGTGGCCATTGCTCTGTTTGCTGTGCTGCGAAGGGGGTGTTGCGGGGTGCGATCGATCGATCGGATGCAGCGAGAGGCAGAGCGAGAGGCAGAGCGAGAGGCAGAGCGAGAGTGTGGAGGCGGTCGCACCTCAAGCAGTCGCAAGCAAGTCTAGGAAAGCCCCGCGCCGGTCGATGACGCTGGGCTGGCTCTGGCTGGCTCTGCTCTGGCTGGCTCTGCTCTGGCTGGCTCTGCTCGGGCTGGCTGGACCGGCTGACCTGGGCGCGCGTGGACGCTGGCCGAGCGCTGAGCCATGACGAGCGCTGTGACGAGCGCTGGAGTGAGCACCGCTTCTGGGCGACCGACCGGTTGCACTGGCACTCGCCAACCCCGGTACCGTACTCGGTGTACCCAAGCTCTCCCGGGGGAATCACCGACCCGTTCGCCACAGGCAATCGACCCCGAGTCAGTCAGGCGGTCGTCAAGTACTCGAGGCGCACCCACTGCACCACCACACCACCCACCCAGCACCACCACGGTCCTCCACGGTCCCACCCCCCGTCAACGTCGGTCGGTCGTCGACGTCGTCATCATCACTGCACCGCACGCGTGACCCCGCCTCCCCGGTCGATACGCGGCTCACTCACGCGCTGTCAAGTCGACAGCAACACCTCTGGATCGTCGTTGGACGCCCTCCCACTGCCCGTTCCTGCGCCTAGCCCCCTGCAGCGGAGCAGATACCCTCGAGGGGACAAGTCGCTGCGCGGTCAACTCGTGACGATCTCACCGACCACTGGACACGCACGCAGCGCAAATTCACTCGGTCTAGGTGGGTGCATCGATTGGGTGGAGGCATCAACAGCGCTTGGAGCGGGTCCACTTACCACAGGCTTACCTCGGCGCACCCAGAAGGACATCGAGGATCGGTTGCCTGCTCGGTTTGGTGAGGAGCACCCAGCGAGAAAGCGAAAGGGGCGCTTGCCGTGCCACAACACACCGTCTCAGCCCAGTGCAGCGCAGTCCTGCGCAGTCTGGCAACACGCCTCGAACATGGCCGAACTGCACTCCAACTTGACTTTGGGATCGACGCCGACTTCGGAGCTCAAAGCGCCCTTGTCATCGGCCGCTCCCCCTCTGCCCCCGCTACTGGCCGAGACAGACCCCTCTCCTATCCTCGCTCAGCCACCCGTCCACGCCCCACCACCTCCACCAGCAGCAGCAGCACCGGCCGAACCTCCCCCCCCTCTCCCTTCTCTAGCCCCCTCGCCCGCCTCGACCCCCATCGACGACGCGACAACTACCACGGTCGTACCCGCCACGACCGCCCCACCTCGTGCAGACGCCGCGGTCGATATCCCCTCGGCAGCGGACGAGAGGATGCGTGCAACCTCGCACGTCGACCAGCTGCACCCTTCACCGCCTCAGCCCGAATCCGCCATCGCCGCAGCCGGGTCACCCCCTCCCAATGTCCTGGTCCTGCATCAGCGTCTAGCTCACGACAACGACGGCGCAGCTGCCTCCCTTAAACCGGTTTCGAGTCCGATACAGCGACCTCCGTCCGTGCCCACACCCGACTCGACCAGATCGTCCTACCTTGCCCCCGAACCGGCGCCGAGCAAGCCGAGACACCCCGCCTCGTTGGTCGGCTTCGATGACCCTGATCCTCATCGATCCATCCCTTCGACACCCGTTCACGATCGAGAGTCGCTCATCGATGATACTCAGCTTCACACGACTGAGACCTCCTCGTGCACGCCTGAGACCGACCCGAACGCCACCTATACGCGATCGACGACCCCCTCTTCACGAGCCGACGATGGGTTGAGACGAGCCGACAGTGAAAGTCTGAGCGAATTTGGCGCCTCTTTAGGACACGATCGAGTGGACGAGGGGAGGCCGGCAGACGTGGGCGTGCGACCGCCCAGCGTCGTCGTCGATGGGGACATGGATCTTGCTGGCAGTGTCGAAGCGGCTACCGCCATCAACGGTCTTGCATGGGCACGGGGCGATACCAACGAGCCGAACGAGTCACAAATCATGACGCCTGACCCCCCGTCGAGGGCAGGGCATCCGATATTCTCTTCGACCTCTGGCCTACCACCAGCTGGAGCAAGTGTCGCAGGGAGCAACAGCGTGGCTGGACCGACCCCGGCGATGACAGCTCCTCGATTACGCGGTCAATCTGGTGCCCCGGGGAGCGTCACCCACAGTCTTGGGCGAACGAATGGGGTCGGGTCGACGCCGACGAAGGGTGCCACGGCCGAACAGAGGGAGGCCAAGCGCCAGGAGAGACGTGAGCGAGAAAGGGAGAGGGAACGTGAGGCCTATCGGGAACGAGAGCGAGAGCCCGCCGCACCTTCGTCGTCGTCGAGGAGTCGTCGGGTGTTGGGGCAATACACGATGGGCAAAACCCTCGGCGCGGGCAGTATGGGCAAGGTCAAGTTGGGGGTCAGCGCCGTCACGGGCGAAAAGGTGAGAACGGTCGAGCGAGTAGCCTCGGAACTGGAGATGGTCTCACTGACTCTTTTTCTCATCTGCGCTCTTCGAAAAAGGTTGCCATCAAGATCATCCCCAGGTTCACCTCGACCGCCGCTGCTCAACGCCCATCCCCACCCGAAACGGTGTCGGGCAAACCGGTCGAGCCTTACAAACCACCGACCGCTTCTTTCTTGGCCAAGGCGGCGGCCAAAGATCAGAGCAAGGAGGTTCGGACGATCCGTGAAGGTAGTCTGTGCTTGTTGCTGCATCATCCTTACGTGTGCGGCATGAAGAACATGATGGTCTACCCCGTGAGTCCTCCCCCTCATCTCACCGTGGAATAGGCCTTATGTGCCAGACCCTCTGACCGTAACCGTTGCTTCCCGCCTAATAGAACCACTATTACTTTGTGACCGAGTACGTCAATGGCGGGCAGATGCTCGACTACATTATTTCGCATGGTCGTTTGCGTGAGCGGAGTGCCCGCAAGTTTGCTCGGCAGATTGGTAGTGCGCTCGAGTACTGTCACGCCAACTCGATCGTTCATCGAGGTGAGTCTGATCAGTCAAGCCGACACGTGTTGGGATGAGCTAATCGGCATCTACTCATCTCTGTGCAGATCTCAAAATTGAAAATATCCTCATCAGCAAAACGGGCAATATCAAAATTATCGACTTTGGCCTGTCGAACCTGTACTCGCCGACGTCGCAGTTGTCGACGTTCTGTGGATCGCTCTACTTTGCTGCACCCGAGCTGCTGAACGCGAAGCCCTACACGGGACCCGAGGTCGACGTGTGGAGCTTTGGTATCGTTCTCTACGTGCTCGTGTGCGGCAAGGTACCCTTTGACGATCAGAGTATGCCGGCGCTCCACGCCAAGATCAAGCGA
Source organism: Microbotryum scabiosae (assembly GCA_022702605.1). Lineage (NCBI taxonomy): Eukaryota > Fungi > Basidiomycota > Microbotryomycetes > Microbotryales > Microbotryaceae > Microbotryum > Microbotryum scabiosae. Next base: position 854,859 of record JAHWDV010000016.1, on the reverse strand, counting down.
GGTCAATTCGATTACCCCAACTGGCTCAGTGCAGGCGAGCACCATCCGGGTGCCAGTTTCAGACACAGCTCTCGAAAACTCGAGCTAATACAGCGCTTTCACGTGTTCCCAGAATGCAAGCACCTCCTGTCGCGGATGCTGGTGACGAGCCCTGTTGCTCGGGCCACGATGAGCGAGGTCCTGAGCCACCCTTGGACGGTCAAAGGCTTCTCGGGTCCGCCTTCATCTCACATCCCCCATCGTATCCCTTTGCGAGCTGAAGAGATCGACCGCGAAATCATCAAAGGCATGAACGGCTTCGAGCTCGGCTCCGAACATGAGATCTACGACTCGCTATGTAAAGTCCTCTCCCATGACAGCTACAGGAGCGCCCTGCGAGCTTGGGACACGAAACGTGGTCGATCGACGGGTCCGAATGGTGACTCGCCCGAGACCGAACGACCCGCGACTCGCGTTGATGGGAAAGACATGAAGGGCGTTGGACGCTCAACCACGAGCAAGCGTTTCTCCGGACTTGGATTCGTCGGTAAGAAGCTCACGAGCGGGATTAACGCGGCCTTTAGCAGCGGTGGCTCTTCGCTCGGGTCGAAGAGTCAAGACGAAGCGAGTCATGGAAACAGTGAAGAGGCCACCTCCCAATCTGGCGGACCGCTGATGACGAACAGTCAAGGCATCAAGCTCGACATTGACCCGACGCGAGGCTTCCACCCCCTCATCTCAATCTATTTCCTCGTTCGCGAAAAGCAAGAACGCGAACGTATTTGGGGGTCGGGTGTTTTTGCTTCGTCGACACTTTCGTTGACAGGTCCGCCACCACCCCTTGCGCCCGCCGTGGCTTACCAAGCCGGATCGGGCCCACTCCCTCCCAGCCCGATCGTCAGCTCTTCGACCATGTCCGCGGTTCCTCCCATCGCCACGCCTCAAATGCCGTTGACCCCACAGCCAAGGCAGCGCGCGACCGGGGACGTCTTCTCGTCGCACCCCTCGACCGCACCGCGGGAACTCGCTTCAAATGACTACACACGGCCGTCGTCCTCGTCCACCGGAAGAATGTACAACTCGCCTTCGTCGTACCATCAAGATTCGGTAGTGCCTATGACGGGTTCCCCAAGGCCATCCGGATCCTTCGGTGCACGACCCCAAGCGACGCTCGAGCTGGCTTCTTCGACCCTCGCCCGCAAGTCGCATGAGCCCGTCGATGTGGCGGCGAACTCGTCCGAAGCTCATCACGCGGACGATGTACCCCTTTCTTCATCCCCAACGGGCAACTTTGCTCGGCGGTTCAGCTCCTTGCTCAGCCGATCGTCATCGCCCTCATCGACTTCGAACGGCACCGATCCCAACTACAAGGCCCATCGGCAACGAGCGAGCGTCGGTGGTGGCTTTGCGCACAAAGCAAGTACCAAAACAGCCGTCACGGCGCTGCCACAAGTGAACGAGACAACTTCTACTCGCAACGGTGCGACCTTGAAGCCCAGTGGCTCCGACGTCCCCTTGGCTATCCCTTCTGAAGGACAAGGTGTTCATCGCGCGAGTACGGTTGGCGAGTCCAGCCCTGGACGACACCAGAGAGGTGTGTCGATGGGCGCGAGTCTGGGACACACCTCAATGGGGCAAGTCGGCCGTCGTCCTCTGTCGGCATCGGGACCGCCTGCGGAGAAGCAGTCGCTTGTTTCGCGAGCGGCGTCGGGTTCGATGACAGTTCCTGTTACTAGCTCGGGTCTGGGTGCTAGCGTGTCGGAGTTCGAGGCCGAGGAGCTCGCCGAGGTCCCTTCGTCAGGAGGCGAGGAGTCGAGCAATCCCACGGACCAGGGGGTACAGAACGTCGGCTTCATCGGGCGTACGGCGCAGGGCAATACCGACGTCGTTAAACCTGTGTGGGGGTTGTGGAGCGTCAATACGACCACGACCAAGTCCGTCGCTACTATCCGCACGGACCTGATCCGCGTGTTGGGCCGGTTGGGTGTGCAACATCGTGATGTGAAGAGCGGATTCGAGTGTGCGCACGTCCCGTCCATTGACCTTTCGACCGTCGGTGGGGCCAAGGACAAGGACAAGCACCACAAGGGGACGATTCGACGACGTGCGTCGAGGATCTTGCTCGGCAAGGACAAGGACTCGACTTCGGTCACGGGCGAGGAAGAGTCCATGGCGTCTCTTGCTCATATTCCTTCCCATGGGGCGGGACAGACGAGCGAACAAGAGCGACACACGACCTCGTCCTCCTCGTTTGGTGCGGTCCATGATGCACCTCAAGGTCCTTCGCAGTCGCCGACACCGGGGACATCGGGTGGTGAGGCCAAGTTCACGTCGTCGACCGGCGAGGGATCAAGTGTCTCGAACGACATGATCGTCCGCTTCGAGATCTTCATCGTACGGATGCCGCTGCTGCCTGGGATCAACGGGTTGCAATTCCGTCGTATCGTGAGTCCACGCTTCCCTTCTGCCTTGGCGTACTAAGAGGGCTTTGCTAACTGTCTTCTGCATTCACACAGGGTGGAAACGCATGGCAGTATCAGATGCTAGCTCGCAGGGTCCTATCCGAACTGAAGGTGAGAGCGAGCTTTCGCCCATCTCGGGATGATCCCGAGTGAACCCGAGCTGACCATGTCGTGTGTCGATCTTTTATCAGTTGTGATGCTCGACTTTCACGCCCGTAACTGTTGTGTTGTCTGTCGTCAACGAAATATGCGGAACGACCCCCTATGTGAAGCGGCCCGTGCGCGTTCCCCCTGTCTATTTCCCATCTTTACGAACCCAACCTTGTCAGCCACCAGGAAACGAATTTCACGTCCTCATAATCTCTTCTATCTCTCGTTTCTTGCATCTTTTCTTCTGTGTTTACATCGTATTCCGTGATACTGAAGTGGAATGCTACGAGCAAGGTTTTTCCCGATAACCAGGGTTCACATCGCAACAAGAGGTGATTACATCATTAAGCACTAAGAGTGTAAGCGAGAAAACAAAAAGGTGTGATAAGTATGGTTCAAGAAGGTCAGACTGCTGTACTTTTACCACCAGCTTCCATCGCCTCGTCTGACACCGCCTGCATTACCATGCCCCATCCCCAACCTCGGCGTTCCGTTCGATCGATCGCTGTGAGAGCTCGAGGGTCGGTTCTCCATGTTCGCTCTTGCGACGGACCCTCTACTGCTACCGCTGCCATTCCCTGATCCACCGTTCGAGGACCCTGAGCTTCCGAAATGAACGGGCTGTTGGATCACCGTCGGCGTACCCAGCAATTCCTCGTCTGAGGTATCGTCAGTACCGGATTCTGTCCCACTCGGCGCCATGTCTGTTTGATACACATCGGTCGAATCACCCGTCTGATGCGTCCGGGCAGTGACGGCAGTTCGAGCCGTTTGAGCCGTTTGAGCCGTTTTGGCACGTTCGAAGGATGGGGGCTGGAGCACGGGAGTGGCGAGGTATCCGAGGCCAACTTGTTCCGTCCATGGCACGGCCGGTGGAACACCGTGTGCCGCTGAATGCCTGAGGTTCGGGTTTTGACGGGCGAATGGATCGAGCCCATCCCCCGAGTCGCGGCTCGTAAAGCTGCCACGATTGTCGTCATAGTCTCCCTGGTCGGCAGACGACGAACGGTGGGTGAACGCTCCTGCGACGGGAATGATGGTCGGAGCGAAGGGGTCGTGGTGCTGTGGCGAGGCGTACCGTCGTTGGAAAATGGGAGTGCTGGGACTGCTTTCCGACATCGAGTTGCTGAGGATCGATGGTGTCGTGACGGGCCGCATCTGACCAGGTTGATAGTCGATCGCGGTGCCAGCGTAGTCCGAGATTCCGGTCATACTGGGTTGGCGCCCGCCCCCGAAACTGCTGGTTGTCGATATCACTTGATCACGTCCTCGGCTACCATTCGAGCCCCCAACTCCAGCGGCGCGAATTCCACCGGCAATGACATCTGTCAACGATCTTCGACCCCACTTTGATCGGGGTTCGACACCACTGTAAGCCACGCCGATCGCCGAGGGGCTCGTCCCGAAGCTGTCCTGACTCGGGTTGTTGCTGCTCGAACCGCTTCTCGAGTTCGACGTGCCCGCCGCTGCCGCTGCCATTAACGCAGCAGCAGGAGGGGCTGCCATCCCTCCATCGTTACCGCTACCACCCCAGGACGACTCGTTGCCTGCGGTCCCCGCCTTGTCTTTGCTGTTGCGACGCTTCGTGCACAGGAACAGCGCAATGCCCAGTAGTATCAGACCAAGAGGGACGACTAGGGCGGGAAGTAGGATATCCCGCAGCCGATGACTCGAGGATCTATGTTTGCCAAGTACAAGTCAGGTCAGCTCTGAGGCGTCTTGGCATCAATCGCGGAATTGTAAGCTTACGAAGACGCGGCTGGCGTTGGCCCAGAGGTTGCTGAAGCCGTCGAGGATGTCCCCGATACGCCCGTTTCCGATGCCGAGGTGGCTAAAGAAGTCGAAGTGATCGAAAAACTTGTTTGCGTCACTGTCGATGCCAGAACAGACGACGCTGCGGAAGCAGATGCTGCCGAAGCCGATGAAAATGCCGAGGTGGCGGCAGCCGTCGTCCTGCCGTCTTGCCGGACCGAGATGCTTTCAGCTGCGGCGGAGAAGAGACTGGCCACGCTGGCAGCTTGCGCTCTACTTCTACTTGCACTGATCGAGGCCTCGGCTCTACTCCGACTCTCGACACTTACTGCAGCCCGACTGAAGGACGCAAATACAAGAGAACGGATCGACGCCGATGCGGCCGAGTTGGCGGCCCGACGCGATGAGAGGGCTGCGGCCGCGCGAGAGAAGGCGTCGTCGACTGAAGAAGTGATCTGGGGAGGTGTGGCACGAACCCGTCGTGTTGAGACAGCTGTTATAGTTGCTCGACTCGGACGCCTATCTTTTGTCGTGGTTTTTGCCCTCTTCTCTAACGGATGACCTATCCGATCCCCATCCTCCGTCGAAGCAACGATCATGGCATGGACTTCTGCATTCCGCTCAGCGTGGGTATTAAGAAGCGCGGGATCATCAGGCGCAATTCGATCCGTTGAATCGAGCTCATTCCAAGGGAGAACGTCCTCGTCGAGCGTGTGTTGGTCCTCGATGCCTTCCGCTTCCTCGGGTAACAATGACTCGGCCTCTTCAAACGGTGCAAAATGGGTATCCTCCTCCAGTTCAAATTCAAGACTGTGGGAATACCCTTCAAGTTCCGCGTCCTTGCCTCCATCATCGTCGTCGTCCGTTTTACGCCGCCGTCTCGGTCCCGACTCGATCTCGTCGACCTCGTCGCCCCTTTTCCGTCGGGCAGGGACGACGCGTCGCTTGATCGGCGATAGCGGCACTCTCTTGGCATGAGGGGTGGAGCGGACAATGTGCGCGCGCTGTAGCCGCAGTGCCGAGTTTGACGCGAACGCACGAGAAGATGGTAGAGTGGAGGAGGATGACGTGTTGGTGTCGTCGGATGCGATCGCTTTGGCCTCGGGCGCGTGCTGGCTCCTCGGAGGCCGTTGGACTGCCGCGGTAGCTCCAAAAAGGGTGCCCGACGAGTACGCTCGGGCAGATGTGGCCTCAACAGAAGGGCTCGAAAATGGGTCATCGATAGCTGCGGCGAGGACTGGGGTATTGTGTCGTGGTGCAGCACCTTCAGCATTCTGCACGACCCGGCGACGCATTCCGCGCAGCAGTTGAGGACGCGGCTCGCGAGGAGCGGCGCGTGCGCGTGGTAGATCGAGATCGGCCGAGTGACACGCCACGACGTCGTCGGAATCGAGGTGGTGGGCGAATTAGCAAAGGTCGGGCGGACCAACTGATCCTGATATGGTCTGCTTGACGTGATGTATCGGGTGTAAAGGAGCGTGCGGCGTCTTGTATAACGATGTGCCAAAGGGCGATCACGCGAGCGGGAGGCGCGTAAATTGGCCGTGCAGCTGTTGGTCGCTGAAAGCGATGCGCGCGCCCGAGCGTTGCGCTGAGCTGTAAGGGGTAGATCAAGGAACGGGATCAGTGTCGTCTATCGACGATCGAGCTCGAGTCCTCGGGGGCTGAGGCACGGGGATGCACAAGGAGTGTTCTCACCTTGACACCAGGTTCTGCTTCCACTATTCTTTCACAATATATCCTACTGCACTCGGATGTACCTCCGCGTAGTCGGGCACCTCAATCCAGCACCTGCCTTCAACCAAGTGCGAAAGCGTACTAGATGCGACCAGTCGAGTGTCGCCGGCGGAGGCTTCGCTACCGAAGGTGTAGAAGGTCGGAAGGTTGATCGAGTACTTGTAGAAGTCTTTGAAGGCCTGGGTTTGTCGATAAGAATCCGTAACCCACTGAAGCGGAGGCCGTCTTCCGGTACAGGAGTGGAACCGCGCGAGAGCCCCGGCCACCGGAGAGGCTCGTTCAACGAATTTCTACTGGCAGCTAGCCACCTGCGCCCAAGACTAATCGCCGATTTTGCGAAAGTTGGTCTCGCTTTCATTTAGAACTGGTTGCCTGCACCTGCCTAAATGCAGTCATCCCCATCACCGGATGCTCACTGCGATGTTTGAAACATTGAAAGTTACCTCATTCTCGATTGTAAGAGTTGACGCACTGCTTACCACTTATCAAGCACCTCCAACGGTGTGGCGAACCAAGGCAAAAATCTGCGGCAGCCGACCTCAGCCGACTTCAGCCGACCCGACCCGCGCGAAATGGACTGACCGCCTTTGGCACGCCCTTGAAACCCCACTAGCTTCTCGGGCCGTCTGGCCACCGTATCCAACCAGGCAACCCGTGCAAAGACACCGAACCATGCTCGAGAACCAAGGCACAGCTCTAGTAGGACCTCGCCTGATTCTTGTACCCTATCGGTCCGTCCCACCTGGCCCTCTCTGGCCGAAGCTCATCTTCATCCTACTGACCCAGCTTGCTCGATGGATGACGCACGACAGGAGACACCACGTTCCGCGCTACCACGAATGGATGTCCGACCCCGCCGTACGCGAGGCGACAGCATCCGAGCCATTGACGTTGGAGGAAGAGTTTGCAATGCAAGGTCATTCGAATCAGCAAGCTCGCACGCCAGGTGCTGTGGTTCTGAGCTTCGGCTGGGCTAGAACTGAACTCGGCCACCTTCGTGGTGCGGTCTCCTCCTACAGAGTCGTGGAGAGTCGACGAAGACAGTGAGCATTCGGCAAACATCTAAAGCGTAGAGTAGTAAGAATCAATCACCTGACGACTCACTGCTTGTCTCTGCCAACAGAAATGACCTTCATCGTGCTCGCCCAGACAGAACCCACACCTCTTGACGCCTCAGCAACCATAGACCAGCTCCGGACCCATGACACATCGAGTGCGATGATCGGAGACATCAACGTGTTCCTCTCGACAACGTATCCATTCGACGACGAGGAAGGAGCCGATTTCGATTCGAGCTCGAATCCTCGAGCTCGGGACCGACATCCTTTGCCTACGGGACGGCGGCAGTGCGAGGTGGAGATCATGATCCCAATGGCATCGAACCAACGAAAAGGATATGCGTTCGACGCGCTTCGCATGTTTCTGCCCTACGTTTCCCAAGTGCTCGGTATTCCCCCGAACGAGTTCTTTGCGCGAATAGGGGCGACCAATTCGGCGAGCTTGGACTTGTTCGAGCACAAGTTGGGCTTCAAGAGGGGCAAGACGAGCGTATTCGACGAAGTGGAAATGACTTGTTCACACGACGAATGGACCTTTCCCAATGTGCCGGCGGCGTCACTGGACTACCCGGCGCCACCATAGTCTTCTTATGTCATACCACGCGTACCCACCATGCATAACGGGACGGATGGGTCGCGTAAGCGCCATTCTAGTGGTCGTGTTACAACATATTGACAACATATTTGTGGAACGAAATACAACATCTATGAAAAAGCGACCGTTGAAGGATTGAGCAGCCGCACCCCTCGCGGCGGTCATCGAGTTTCGCTGATGGTGTTGTCGGAATTGTTCGAGACACCACCTTCGTTGGAGTCACTCTTACGGGCAAGCTCGCTCGACTCATCTTCAGGCCGTGAAAGCAGCTCCGTAGAGGGCTTGGTATAACCAAATCCATGAGCCTCGCCGCTCGAGTTCTCTCGCCCCGGCTTATGCCCCACGCGCTCCTTTCGAGCTTCATCCGTCTCCGGTTCGACCGTCTCGAGCCCACCCTGCCCGTCAGGACCGTCTTCGTCGCGACCGGAACTGGCGTAACTACTGCGCGAACCACGACGCGTGAAGGCACCATCGCCACGCGTCGACCCTGTTTCTGCCGTCTTGATCTCGGACGCCAAGAGAATGGATCGATCGATGGCTTTACTCGGGTACAGCAATACAAGAGGTCAGCGATTGAGATATGCAAGCGCAGAGCCATCACAACTCACCGACAGGAAGACCACGATGACGACCTCGGAACATGACGGCGCATAGGACGAGCTTTGAGAGCGTTCGAAGAATTCCTGACAAGGAGGTGTCTTTGCGCGAAGTGCCGAGGGATAGGCCGACAGTACCGTATGCAGAGGCGACCTCGAACATGATGGTGAAGATTGTGACCTCGGGGTACTCCACATCTCCAATCAGGCGGCGCTCGATGATGCAAATGAGCCACACGGCGAGCACCAGCCACCACATGTCGAAGGCGAGCTGCTTTCGAGCATGGTACGAGATGTACTGTGAAGCCGAGTGCGACTTGTCGAAACGAGCTTCGGCATCATCTTCGTCCTCTTCCTCCTCGAAGACGCCCATCGACTTTTCTTCGTACACGTTCGTGCTGCGAATTGAGACGGCAATAGGGTAGACGGCAACATACATCATGACGACGTAGAGGAGTTGCAGAGCGGGAGCGACGGCCGAGAGCGTGACGATGGCGAACCCGGCAGACCGCACGGCGAAAGCTTGCAAGAGACCATCAATGATACGAGTGCCTACCGGCAACCGTTCAATCTCCGTATTTCCAATGTCAAGCACGATGAACGAGATCCAATCGATGGAGTTGAGGATAACGAGCACAAAGACAAGGAACCAAGTCTGATGGGACGGGAAGAGGTAGATGTAGCACCGACGAGGGTGGTCCAGCAAAAATTGCAGGGTTTCACGGGTCCGTGAATGTCGCGGAACGAGTTTGGAGATGATCCAGATGCATAGGCGCAAGAAGACGGGGTAGGCAGTATTGCCACCCAGGATGAGGATGCTCATGACGACAATCAGCAGGTAGGCCTGCTGGAAAGGGACCATCGAGGCATCAATCAGACTTTTGGCGATGCAAGAAACGGGTCAGCGTGGTTATCTCGTGGGCAAAGGTCAGGTGGGTCACAGGAAGCTCACCTCATGCCGTTGTTACTGAACGCGGACCAGACTTGGAAAAAGACAAACCACGTTGGCGAGACGGCCCATTGTGGATCGTCAAATACAGACCGGTACCTCTCCGAATACGTCAACCATGGTGCAAGCACGAGGACGGCAATGAGTTGCAGACCAATCCAGTAGCCGAAAACGATCCGCAACAATAGTTGTAGTGCGCGATACTCGACGCCTCCAAGCTCCTCTTGCTGCGCAGACGTGAGTCCTCGGAACTTTGAGTTGCGTCCCACCACCGCGTCGAAAGAGATGTAGGACACTGGCTTGAGGTTCTGCGTATCGGCAGGTGGGCAAAGTCCCGAGTGCACCGAAGCCAGCGTCTGAGTCCGGGGTATCGTCAAGTTGCGTTCCACGACCGTGTTGAAGACTGGGATACGCTTGCGCACATAATCGGCCGCCGCCACGATGGGGTTGGGGAACCCACCGAAGCCTGTGTTGAGCGCGTCGGGTGCGGTCGTGCCGGTGCGGGTCAGCGTGCGAGCTTCAATGTCCCGAAGGTTGCCTTGCGACTGCCGCTGACGAGCATCCGGATCATGAGCTCCTGTCGGTGTGCGTCGCATCCTCAGATTCGAATCGCCGTTGTCTCGAAACTCGATTGTTCGAGACCGCGGAAAGTCTGGTGAAGCCGGCGACGTCAGGGAGTCATGACGGTGGCCGTGGTCAGGGTGAGCGTCCAGAGTCTTCACTCTGGGGAGACCAACACTATGGAACGTAGGCGATAGGGGCGCGGGAGCATGCGCAGTAGGGTCGCTGGTACGACGAACATGGCGATGACTTCGGTCCGGCTTGGTCGAATCATCGATGTGGATCGCGGTGGTGTGAGGTGCTGAAGGCGCCACAAGTTCTTCGGCGGCCTCTGGTTCGGCGGTGATGACCCCACCGAACTCCCCCGCCTTGGTGATTCCTTCGGCTTGGGTCGTGGTCACGAGTTCCTCGGCTGTCTTCGCTTCGTCGCTGAGCCACCCCGTGACGTTCATCTGGTTGACGCGCACAGGCACATCGACGCGCGTGATCATGTCGGCGCGCAGCGGTCCCTTCTTCTTCTTCTTGGCGCCGCCTTCCTTCTTCTCTTCCCTGGTCCAGTTCGTACTTGAGCCTGCTGGAGAGTGGGTCGCGGCGGCGATATCGCTTGCTCGTAGGTGGGTGGGGAAGGGTCGGAACGACCGCCCTTCCAATTGTGCTTCCTCGGCGCCTACGCGGTTGACTCGCTGACGGGCAGCAGGATCATGCTCGACGATGTATTCAAACTTGCGTCGGAAGAAGGAACTGTAACGATAGTGAAACGGGAGGGCCATTATGGGTAATCGAACATGAGTCGATGGTCATGCATGCGCTGGAGGGACCACTCACAGTCGGATGACGATCGTTACTAGCGATACGAATACAGTAGAACCGACAGACATGTTGATCTGCGATGCATTGAAAATGATGGTGCTGGTTAGTTTCTCTCCACGGTGCGGCGTCGAACGATGGTAGCAGGGTCGGGGCATACGAAGAGCTGCAAACAGAGGAAAATGTGCGGTCCCGGGCGAGAGCACGAAGCGGCACGTCAGCGGCTCGTGGCGGGAGTATGTGCTCAAGTAACGGGTTTCAGGTGTAGCTCACGATGGTCTGCTGCCACCTCGTCATGGGTCCCAAGAGGGCCGAGTTGAGTCCCGTGACGGTCGACGCCGAGACGGTCATGAAGAGCGCGTCGATGTAGGCCACCTTTGTCGCGCCATTCGAAGCGTAAAAGATGCCCGACGAGACTAGTGGCATGACGAGGAAGAAAAGCATGTGGACCTGTAGGTATACGGAGACGATTTTGATCTCAGCCACGTGTGCGGCAGCGACTCAGGACACCAAAGTCTTGGCGACGTCGACGGTCGCCGCCGTCATGTAGCCACCGTGGACGACGAGGACAAACGAGACTCACGCTGCGGACACGATGGGGACGGCAGGACCGGGGTGATACGGCACAGCATGATACGACACGCGCGTCGAGATATAAAAGCACAGATTTAGCAAGATGACTGCAGAGTCAGTACACGCGCCAGGCGACCATAGCTTGCTCCGTCCTGGCCGGAATGCGGTTGTGCTTACCGGTAGAAGTTGAGGTGTCGGGCTGCCGGGATCGAGATCTCGGTTGCATCAGCTCGCGCTACACATCACGCACGAGATACGACAGCACACTCACACATCCATTCTGATAAGCCGGACAAGGACGCCGACTTTTTGAACAGCGAAGGCACGTGTGGCGCGGTGCTGGGGTGTCGAGCGATGCTCAGCGACTGCGACGGTTTCACCATTGCGCGCACCGGTGTCGGGTTGGAACCAGGAACGGACCACCCCGACGTGTCTTCGGTCAAGGCAACGCTACTGAGGCGGTGCACACGGCCGTTCCCAAACGAGCACGCGGACCCTCTCTTTGAGCGTTGCTGGACGAGCGGGACGGCGAAGGTTCCGGTCGGTTCACGGTCGAGGAGGGTGTTTCGTGGGAAGAGCGAACCGACGAGAGCCGGCGGGGGCCTCGATAATTGGTCGGGGCAACCGATCGCCCAGCAATAAATGAGACATCGCATCGATCCGGCCTGATTCCACGGAACTCGGACGTGTAATGGCATCCACGTCGAGAAGCGGTTCCTTACATCATTGCACTGGGCGAAAACATCAACAGTCCTGTGTTTGCATACTATTCTCGACTCCATCCGACTCGGCTTTCACGGTCTGGCCGATTCGACCCAGATCCCAACAAAGTCCGCTGCGCCGTGGTCACGCGCAGCGCGACATGAATTCCACCCAGACAGGAGGCCAATGACCCGTTTCGACCTGGAGGCTCCAGCGGCGACGAGTCGGCAGGATGATGGGTGACGATGGATCCCACAAGCTCGGCAGTATGCAATAGTCCCAAGGTTTTCCTGGACATCTGTCATTCAAACTTGCAACAAAGATCGTGCAATGTAGGGTCGCACCCAGTCGTCACAGGCTGACACGCTCGCCGCTCCGCCTTCGCGGCCAGATCATGCAGTGGCTCCTTTCTTAACAGGAGCGCGTGACTAGCTGGCACCGTCTCCTACTGGCACCGTCTCACGCGCTGTGACTGGCATCCACGGACGGTCCCGGTTGCAATTGCCGCCCGACGGGCTCGAGTCACCTCTTTGCTTCTTCCTCGCCACTTTTCTCTCCAGCTCGCAGCAGGCCGTCTCATCTGCTTCGAACGTGGTCGTACGTCGCTCGTTCAGCTCATCCGCCCTTTGTTCTTCTTGCCCCTTCGGCTTTTAGCTTTCGTCGTTGTCGTGACCTCAGTCAACAAAAGTTCGTGTCCCTTTGGCATCCTAAGGATGACGCGCCTAACCTTGTTCGCCCTTGCGACCGTCGTGGTCACGATCTTGGCCGCGCCGAGCACGCTACCTTTGTGTGCTCATCCCTGCCCAAAATTGGTGTTCGATTCCCTCAAGGCAAATGCAAGTTGCTCAACCGAGTCTCACAGGCTGCGCTGCTCGTGCTGTCGCCGTGTTCCTGCCGTTTGACTCGCTGATGGCTGCATCGAGTCCCTCCCTTGCAGGGGACGAGCCATTGTAAAGGCAGAGCGGATTTGACCTGCCTTTGTCTTTTGGGAAAGTCGTACCACGACAGTCTTGCAGAGTGCTACCCCACTCAGAGTGAGTCGCGACCCTTCAAGCCTGGGGGCCATCGACCGTGTGGCCTGCGGTTCGTCTGAGACACTGACGCTGGCAAACTCCTCACTTCTTGTACCGGCGAACAGGGTGCAACGCCGTGGACGAAATCCTCGCCCAGCAGTTCCACAAGAACTTGTGCTCGAAAGCTCTGGAGTCCACACGACGGCCCATTTCCAATGGACAAGACACACTCCCTCGGCCCAGTACTTCTAAGACTAAGACAGGTAAATTCAAAGCTCTTGGCGGTCGCCAAGGGGTCTGGGGCCGGCCTCAACCGTCTGGACATGGAGACGACTCGACTTCCAACCCCGTTAACTCGAAAAATTCGGAAAAACAATTTAAAGGCAACAAGTTGGCGCATCATCCGACCCCAGACTGGCACAAGCTCGGCACCAAAAAGAACCTCGAGCCGGCGGTTAGAGACGAGACGACGCACAAATCTCCTTCCCTATCCTCTACTGCCAAACAGGGCCAGCATCAAAACATCCGTGATTCCCAATCGCATCGCTTGCAAGCACACAAACAGGCTCATTTGCCAGTTACTCCTCACGAGACCCACCCACAAGACGGTACGACTCGTCATCCCCCGCTCCCAACTCGTCATCCCCCGCTCCCAACTCCATCGTCGATTCGGAACTTGTCCATTAAGATTCCGCTCACCAAGGAAACACCGGCGATGAACTCGAAGCAGGAGCACAAGCACGACATGCCTCGTTTAGAGAGGAAGGAGTCTAGCGCTTTACCACCGACCGGTAGCAGGACGAAGTTACCTGTGAAGAAGACGGAAACTTCCCCTCCGACTCCCAAGAAAGAACTCGCGAGGAAGGGAGCTAACATGTCCAAGGCGAGCCCTGGCAAGTCCGGCCCTCAGAGTCAAACGACCAGCTCAAAGCCGCCCCGAAATTCAAAGACCGCAGCCGGCGAGAACTACAACATGGTGATGCAGACGTCGAACAACACCCCGACTTTGAACGAAAGTTCCGGAGCCACAGGAGGCGAGAGCTCGCCTCCTGCTTCTCGAGCTGGACCTGCCTATGTTGTAGGCCGCTGGACCTGCCTCATTACTCTCGGTACAGTGATCGTTGCCGCGTGGACCATGGTCTGAGCAACCCCTTCTACCCGCCAGCCGCAGCGATATCCTCACTCTTCGTTGTCCAAATGCATTACCGACCTTCGTGCAACCCTTCAAGTCGTGCTCTCCCTTTTTTGCATCATCTTCTCACTTCCCCACAATCACCGTTTTATATCCAGACGACATCTTTCTATTTACTCCGGTCTACTTGATCCTGCCAATTTTCATCTGCTGCACTGGATTTTGCAGCGACTTCATCGCAATTCGGGGGCGACCATGGTCCTTCCATTCAGGGCTTGAGCTCCCCAGAAGCAATGCGCTGGAACATATCGAGGAAAGTGTCGGTCTCCTGCGCACTCGAGATCGCCAATGTGTCTGGTGACTGCATGATGCATTGGAACAAGTGATCTGAGATACTGGGTATTATGTCGGCGAGATGGACTGGCTTACCGTTGATGATGGTGAAGGGGACGCCGCGGGAGATGCGCCGTATTATGGATTTGGGACGCTATGTATCTCGCACTGAATGACACTTCCAGTTAAAACCGTTGCGAGGGAGAACAATAGCTATAATGACAACTCACCTGAATGACACTTCAGTTAGAACCGTTGCGAGAGCGAATGTTTTTTTCTCTTTTTTTTTTGTTAATAATAATAATATTTTTCTAAAACAGCATAATTGTATTAAAGCCTAGAAATATTCGGAAAAGTCGGAGAAGATGCACTATGCACGCTGGCTAGGCCAGTAGTGTAGGACTCGTTGACCCTGCTACAGAGTCGACCATGCTCACTAAAACCCCCTTGGGTGGTGTCACAAAGACATGAGACTACCTTTAGACGCCTGGATAGACGCCCGGAGGTCTTCGAAAGCCGTTTCGTGATCGGTTCCAAAGATTCCGACGAGAATCGGCGGCGGCGGGAAAGCTTCCAGAGCGAATGGAAGAGAATGCGCAGCTCGACCAGCCGACGCTCCGAGCGAGAGACGACCGGGCATCGCAGTCGGGGAAGGCGGGGTGTAGGGCCGGAGAAAGCGCAGTCCAGAGACGGCGGGCGAACGGACAGCCGACTGAGAGATGTGCTAAAGACTCGGGTGCGTTCGTGAGGCACATCACGCAAGATATGGACCGATTATTGACGTGGGAGTGGGTCGGGGACGCGACTTGTTGACCTGGATGGAGAGATCCCAGGGAGAGCAGGTGGGCGGTATCTTCGGCATCCGAGTGAACTCTGCGAACCTTGCGCATGGCCTTCCCCCACGAGTTCCAGCGTTGCTCGAGGAAAGTGAAGATCTTCTGGTGCCCTTTTGGGACAATCAGGGGGTACATGAAAGCGTGATGGCGTTTGGACGCGTTCACAAAGAGGACGGAGTCATCACCTCGCCGTCAGGGCCGCGAAAAAGCGTCGGGTTCACCGAGAGTTGAACACCGTGGCCCGCTGGGAAGAAGAGTACGTGGTTTGCCTATCGCTCGAGGTTGTGGGCCGTGGAGAGTTCGAAGGGGTTGAGCGCAGTCACCGACGCCCAGGCTTCGAAGTATCGGACCCAGCGTTGACGGAGGAGTTCCCTCGTCTTCTTCACTGCGTGGTGCCATTCTGGTGGCGGGTGGCAAAAGTAGGCTCACCAGATCCAGATCCAAGGGCGACGATGCTGGTTGTGGTGGGTGCGGGGGGGGGAGGGATTTGCATAAGGTAAAGGACTTGCGCTGGTTTGCGCCTGGAGACGAATGCGAATGTCGAAAAGGTGCCGTGTGAAGCAGCCATCCGGGTCGCGGAGTTGGAAAACCCACTTGGCGTGATCGATCGCTAGGTGCCGAGGCAGATCAATCAAACCAAAACCACCGTGGTCCAAAGGCGTGCAGAGGCGCGACCGAGATATATTTGGGTCTCTGAGTGCCATCCGAGGCTCGACCGTGACTCGCGAGCATGGCGGCCTCCTCGATCTCCTTGACAACGCTCTTGGGAGCCGGGAGGAAACGGCTGTAGTACAGGATTTTTGTGTAGCAGTATATATTGACGATCGAGCACTTGGCAACGTAGGGGAGGTCGTACATCGGGATAGAGCGTATACGAGCGATGGTCGAGGACTTGATCACACTTGACCTTATTCCAACGCGCGTCCTCGGCAATGTCGACCCCGACCTGAATACCGAGGTAGCGGAATTGCGAGTCGCCGAGACGCCAGGGCCCGAGGTGTGAGGCAAACAGATGGTCCTTGAACGATCCGAGGGGGTAGAGGAATGATTTGGCATTGCTGAGTTGGCTGGGGCTTGCCCGTTCGTAAAGGCCAATCACCCGATTGCGGTGTTCGAGGTCGGAGAGGTCATGGAGAGCGCAGCAAGCATCGTCGCCAAAGAGGAATTCACGAATCATTTGTAGGCCCGGACCCTGGATGCTTGTGACTCTTGATCGGATCTTACAAGCAAGCCCCTCAATCGCCAACACAAAGAGAGAGGGAGCAAGAGGATCGCCGTGCCGAACGCCCGACAGGATGTCGAAAGCGGTAGAGAGCCCCTCGCCCCCCCAGCTCTCGTGCCTTCATAATCAATCGGTGATTGTCCTCGATCGCCGAGACGGGCCCGTCGTACGAGAAGTTGATGCCTTGAGCTTTGCCCCCCTCTTTTATCTGAGATTCCATCTGATGGAACTTGTCCCCGAAGCGGCGGACATAGCGCTCCTTTTTGGATTCACCGGGCGACTTTGACAAGGTCGGGTCGAGCTCGCAGCCTGGTCAAACGCGGACGTGATGCGCTTGTAGCCGATGCAGCAGAATGGGCAGATTGAATCCGAAGTGATCTGAAAAGACCGAAACCCCAAGCGTCAAGCGGGTCCGCTCGCAAAGTCCCGGTCCATCGAAGGCCAGTCAGTGCGTGGGCCGCTCGTTGATGACATGAGCCCCGCGTGGAGAGAGGCATCAGATACTGGTCCGGAGGTCCCCTCCGGATAGCTCATCTCCAGATTGACAGGAATGCGGGATATAGCAGCGGCTGTGATCATGGTGCGCGAACGGGGCATAGGTCAGTGGATTGTAACGGCTGCTTTGTAGCGGAAGAGAGAAGTCGCATGCGAAGGCGAATGCGGGTGCGGGGCTGGACAGAGGGGTTGCCGCGGCGTGCCAGCGGGTCGGACATCTCCCACGAGTGGCACCAGATCTCACGAAAAATAGGTATCAAAATTTGTGAATCATGGGATTCTCAGTACCCTCGGGGAGCCTTGTATGTGCCGTACAATTCGCGAACTTGGGGCCACGGGAACTTCGGCGCACCGAGGCACTGCACAAAGGAAGGTCACGTGCCATGTGCTCGCATTGTGCATCCAGTGTCGACTCCTCTCCGTCCGTCCCAATTAGGTGGCTCACCCGCATACGAGCTCCGGTTCTAGCATTACGCCCAGCCTGCGGACTCGTGGTTTGCAGCATCATGGCTACCCTTCACGGGTAAGTCACACTTCAAAGCCTACACCAAACCCTAAAACCGACTCCTAACCTGCCCTACCTCGTTCCTAAGGTCTTCTGAAACGACTGCGGACTGCGGCTTGCTCTCGCTGGTTGTCATCATCTCTGAGACCCTTATCCAAAGCCGAAATGAGGGCCTTCCACCTTTTCCTCGTCAGCGCGGGTGCTCGAGCCTGCTCGAAATAGCGAGCCATCGTCATGGCATACACAGCTCCACCGAACCATCCCTCTCTTCGGAGATACCATCCCCGGTGGTAGGCCGTACGAAGCGATGGCTGAGTTGAAATGGTCAGTACAGGCCCGTAGTAGTACAAAACTGATGGCTCCGGAAAAAAAAAACCTTCCTTCCACCCCCAGAACAAAATGAACATAACAACCCACAAATTCCGAGACGTGCAGATACAGGCCCTTCACCCGTTGCGGAGGCGAAAGAGCCACCCTCACCCTTCGGCCATCAGCTATCTTTGTTGTTGACTTCCGCCCATCGAATCTTCGACAAGCGCCGTAGGTGCTATCGAGAGCCTCCTCGTGGCCAGGTAGCGCTCTCGAGCCCTCAGCTCGGCCTCGTCCTCTTCATCCCCGCCGACCGATTGCTCACTAGCTGCAACGGCGAGCATGCCCAGCCCGAGCGGCTCGGCCGGAGGTTGAGCTGGTTGAATCGAGCCACGATGGACGGCTAGCTGGTCCACGGTCATCTTGTCGCTCCCACCCTCTCCGATCTGATGCGCGGTACTTGTCGAAAGGGAGGACGGCCGTGAAACCGTATGGCGCCGATTGAGATTTTGAGCTCGGAGCGACTGGTCCGCCGCCAGCCGAGACGAGTACGCAAGCTGGGCGGACTTGGAGTTGGGCGAGAGCGTTGAAGACGATGCGTGCGGTCTAGGTTGACCCAGGCCGGTTGTTGATGCGTTTCCGAGGGGTTCTTCGGTTTTGGACATTGCCTCCATATTGATCTCGTCGACACGCGAGCCAAAAGTCTGCGCGTCGTCGTCCTCGTTTTGCGGGCGGTCCGAACTCTTTTGTCGTTCGCGCATGGTTTCCCGGTGTCGCTCATCCCAGATATCGGGCGATAAGATGGGTCGGAGCTGGATCGGGCCCTCGGGAGGACCACTCGGGATGAGAGGTGAAAGGTCAAACATGCCAGGACGCGGGCTCGCTCTCGGTGATGCGCCGTTGACGCCAGGCGAGTCGAGTGAGAGGCGGAAAAAGTGGCCACCTCCAGGACTGCTGCAGTATGAGACGGGCGAGAACGGGAGATCCGACCCTGAAATGTACGACGAGCCCGAGGTCGAATACCCTGAGGGTGTGCCAAAAGTCTGGCTTCCCTGGTACGAGGAAGCCTGAGAGGGTGAGGGCAGGGGTGCGAATGGCGAGTAATTGGACCCCAGAGACGGCGATGCGAGAGATCCCGGGCCTCCTAGCGAGCGGAAGATGGCACTTGGAGACAGCAAGGGCAGAGCAAGCGATGGCGAGGGCCGCTGGTAGTGCGTCGGATACGGCTGACCTTCCTCTTCTTCTGGCCGACCTGCATAGCGTCCCGTTTTCGTTGGCACGGCTTGGCCATGCCCATCAGGGTCGGCGGCAACGAGTCCAAAGAGTCGCACCGGGGCTGTTCCGGGCGACGTCCTGAAGAACGCGGTTTGAGGCGCGAGCCCCTCCTCTGGCGAGCCAGGGGCCCCCTCAGCGGCGTATGATCGGTCTTTCCACTGCGCACCGTCGCTGGGCGAATACCCTTCCGACGCCGCGGCAAAGCGTGAGGTGTAGGATGTGATGGCCGAAGGTTTGGCAACTATGGCCGCTCTAGCGGGTTCTATCCGAGTCGGCGGCGGCATCTCGGCTGCTTGCTGTCGGGCCACCTTGGCACGTCGGTTTTGGAACCACACCTAACGTCAAAGTGATGAGCGAGGGCGTGCCACACGACGTGTCAGCACGATCCGAGGGCAAGAGCAATGCACAATTGCTGAGACTAACCTGTACCTCCCGGTTGGTCATTCCTACTTTGACAGCAACATGTTCGCGCATGTCGTAGGTAGGCGAGTCCGTTCTGTCGAACAGCTCGCAGAGATGCTCGAGTTGCTCCGGCATGATCCGCTTTCGTTTCTGCTTGACCTGGCCAGGACCGTCGAACCCCCCCGCCGCTGTGGTCGTCGCGTTGATGAAGGTGATCTGGGCCGGTGACCTGGGCTTGGGTGACTGATAGGGGTGGAAGGCTGGCGACGGGCCTGCGGAAGGGGACGGGCGCGCAGGATTCGATTGTCGGGGCGAGGGACCTGCGAAGGAAGCGTAGGCCTGCATCGAAGGGTGCGAGGAGTGCTTGAGAGGCGTTCGAGGGTAAATTGGGTACTCTTGAATGTATTCGCCTCCTGTTGAAACTCCGAACGGTCGCGGGGCGGACCCTTGCCCGGCCCAGGAATGTGGACGCGCGTCGGAGGCCATCACCACACCAGAATTCTGCACAAGGTCAAAGATCGAAGCCATTCCAGCGAGCATCAACATGCGCTTTGTCAGTACGTGTGTTTAAAGACCAAGCCGGTTTGGGCGAAGCACAGCCTTTGCTCGTCACTCCTGTTTCCGTCAGGTGGGACCCGGCTCCAGATCCGACTTATGTTGAACACCTCGCGGCCCCGAACCCGCTGTTCGGCGAGCCGTTGGGGGAGCCCAAGGCTGTGCCGTGACGATTTCGTCGTCGGCTGAGACACACAACTCACATCGTGGGGTAGGTTTTCGACACGCGAAGCGTAGACTGCGCTTGGTGCTTGAGCTGACGGGTGGTGATATGATGCTGGTCGTGCGGTGTGCGAGTGCTGCAGCGTGTCGTGCTGCGCCAGGGTCGACCTCGTCAAGGAGTTGTGGTTCGGTGCCGAGAGAACGACGGAGGGGCGCCTGTGTTGAACGGCGAGCCCAGACGGAGCGGGCACGGGCGGCGCGCGGTTTGGTTGTTGTGCTTCAGTCGACCACATCAGTCGCACGGTGAGAGAACGGCGGTCCTTTTTGACGTCGGTGAGGTTGATTCGATCTGCCTCACGAGGCGGAAGAATTGAATCGAGGGGTTGTCCGAATCAAAGGGGAGGCGCGCGGCGCGCGCCTGAGGCTGCGGAGGCACCGAGGTGCGTTTGCTCCGCTCGGAGATCAACGACAAGCCAATCCGTACTCTTGCTCGACTTGGAGAACAATATATTGTCCACGAGAGACGATGAAAAAAAAGGTATTCCCACCACAGAGATCGGATAAGCACAGTTCGTGTTCTGTCGTAGGCTTCGTGTGAAGGCGGTAACGCCCAGCAGATGCGAGCTGGGATTCGACGGGCGCTCCAAACACCGTCGAGACGGGATCGCTCGAACTGCCGTGTTCCAAACGCAGTGAGGCTCGCAGATCAGAGCCGGTCGCGGGCGAGCGGGCGATCCGGGAGCACTTGACGATCTACGGATATTGTCGAGAAGAAGGTCGGCGAGGAGGACAGGAGGACAGGAGGATGGAGTCGGTAGATGAGTCACGTAAGCAGGCAGGACGCAAGCAAAGGGGGAGGTGTCGCTCAGCAAAGTCGAACAAGAGTCGACGATACGACAGCCGCCTCACGAGATCTAGACTCGGGACGCCGATCCACCCGGGCTTGGCGCCCGCCAACTCGAGCGATCGGACTACCAGCTTTCTCCTTCGGGTGTCGGCCTATTTCCAGAGATTCGGTCCACTCGAAAATTCGCTGCTGTAGCTCCCTATCCACCTAGTCTTCTACCTATCTGGAGACGTATATCTTCGTGTGGCGTGTATACATACCACATTGAATACATGCTGCTACGTAGATAGCGTAGTGCAGAATTCGAACATCTTGACCCAGGGCGCGCAGCGGCACAGCCGGCCGGGGCGGCGGAGGGCGGCGGCGCTTGATTTCCTTTTGACCGACGTTGCCAACGCAGCCGACGCCTCTATTTACCCGCCTTCTCTGTCCGCCGCTGCTGCAGCTGTGTGAACGTGAGGAACCGCTCTCACTCGTGGACCGGTCCCCCCCCCTTGTCCAAGCCCCCACTCCCTTGCTGTAGGAAGCGCTTTCACCCAGCAGCTCTGGGCAGGTGCCTCGGCAACATTCGAGGAACTCCTCAAATACCTAAGACCTCACCAATTCCTGGACCGAGAATAAAACAAATGTCCCTAATACCTACTTCCCTTGGGTGTTAGCGAACTGCGCTAGATTCCTTTAGGGCGGCATTCAGTGCCTGATGCGTTTGTACCTAGGTACCGACCTACCTACCGTAAGTACGATGCTTCATGGGCTTCGGTTTCCGAGCCCAGGCCCGGCAGGCAGGTCACTCACTCGTTGCCCTGGCCGCGCGGTTGCACGCGATCGGCACGTGGCGAGCCCGTGGCGGGTCGTGCCTGGCGGGATGAGCAGTAAGCATCGCATATGGGAGTTAGGATTCATAAAACAAGAAACCCTCAATTATACCTGTCGACTTTTCCCCATGTCAATTACTGTACCTAGGTAGGTTAGGCAGAGACTAGATGGTACCCAGGTACCGGTACAAATTGGTAGGTAGTTAGGTAGACGATTGTTCTGCCGAAGGACACACGCAAGGTGGGCCTAGCTGACTTCGCTGGTCACCTCAACAAGTGGGAACGGACGGGCGCCGCAGCAGCAAGCGTCTCGGCTGCACGTCGATTCTCGACTCCGGCTGACTCAGTCTTACCTCCGACTTCGAGCTATTTCGGGGGAGACACTGCCAACTTGAGTCTTGAAGCTGTGTGCATCCTGTCCGAACTTTCCAGGTTGGACCTACCAACCGTACGTACAGAGACACCTAGCTAGGTAGGACGTACACTTGTTAGGTCGATTGGCAAAATTTTCTGAAACCATGTAACGGTTTGTCACGCGGACTTGTACCCAGAGCCTCATCGCAGGCGGGGCTTTATGTGATTATGGAGCCACCATGGTACCGGTACCGTTCATTCTAATCATTTTTCATTTTTCGTAGATACCTACCTCCCTGTTTCGATCAGCCACAAGTCGGCTGGTCGTTCATCGAGATAGGTAGGGTCCGTAATCCACCACGATTGGCTGCGCACCCAGGCTCCGCGGAAGTAACGGGGTTTTCGTTCTTTGATCGTCATCCGATTATGAGGCCTACCGAGCTGGGTGGTAGGTAGATACCTTAGGCATCTGCTTGGCGGGCAAGATGACGGGGCCGTGACACCCCTCTCCGATCCCACGAGCCTCCTGCTGTAAGCCTGGTTCGTCTCCAGCAAGGAGATGCCTAGACAAGCGGGTGACTACATGTCAATTCCACATCAGGTGTTGGGGGTTTATTTCTGCAAACATATAGAACAACAAGATGCAGCAATAACTTCTTTCAGCCAAGGGAAGGCGGGGGTAACCCCTTCAACCTCGCTTCGACGTTGCTTCGGTGCACTCGATTCTTGAAATGCACACTAAAGTTGTCTAGACTTTCGCCAGGCCCAACGTTGTAGAGCTGCAGACGGTCAGCAGAGACCCGAATCCTATCAGCCTCCGAAAGCCACCAAAATTGAGTGTATCGTCGCCAGCGACTGAGTGAGTGCTTGAGCTCACCTTGCCAGGGCAGTCGAGACAGCGGATTCTCCATTCCTGGACTGCGGTCGGATCCACCGGGCGAGGGCGGGGAATGATATCGAAACGGTCGTCGACTTGCTTGGCTCGCAGTTCGGCAGCGGCAGCGTGCATCCAGGTCTGTAGAGCAGATAAAAATACAGCACGACAAGGCCCTCAGTATATTTCACTACTTCATAGCGGCCGGGGATGGGAAGCTCAGCCTGACTCACGGGAGGTATAGGAGGTCCTGCATCTACTGGCTGAGCCGGTCGAGGCAGATTAGCCATGGGAGAGGGGACAGGGGCGTGCATAGGAAGGGGAGGGATGCCCTTTCCGCCTATAGACATCGTGCGAACATAGGAAGGGGTCGGTCGCCTCGGCGAGTCGGAGGCAGAGCTGAGATCCGAGTCGTTTGAGCCCTCACGGACAAACGGAGAAGGACATCGGGGAGAGCGATTGGACGGCGTCGGACGGGCGGATCTCCCCGTCACGGATGATCCGTCGTCCGAGTCGTCTTCGTCGTTGCCAGACTCGTCGGACGAGTTGTCGCGCGTCGCCGTCCCACCGCGATCAGATGCCGTCGAAAGCATATTGAGCTTCGTGGATGCCATCGCAGCGTCGTCACCGATGGCAGCAGCAGAGGCAGCGGCAGCGGCAGCGGCAGCGGCAGCGGCTGCGGCGCGAGCTTGAGCGGCGGCTTGGTTCTTTGCAAATTTGGCTGCTGCTGCGGCAGCATCGAGGGCGGCCTTGACCTGGCGATGCGTCTCGAGGTCAGTGGTGTAGGTGCATGGGCGATTCCGACGGTACCGATGGAAAAATTTGCCTGCATGGAGTTGAAGAGCCAGAGATCAGCACTGTCGCAAATTCGGCGGAGGTACTCTGCCACTCACCACATTGACCGCATAGGCTGTTGGCCCCCGTGGGCCCTTTCCGGCGACCGACGGCAATCGAGTCCGGCACACCACAATTAGCACAGAACCAAGCACCTTCAATGATATGCGGATGTAAACCCAACACCTCCAAATTCGCGCGCCTTCCACGTCCTGGACCACCCGGGCGTTTGGCTACGTCGCCTGGTGCTTGGCCTGATCCGTCCCCAGCCGCTGAATGCCCTAAGCCATCACCGTCGGACCTCTTCAGCACGTTTTTGTTGGGTTTACCATCGACAGTGTGACCAATACCGGGCTGACCCTTGGCTTGGATGAGCTTGAGCGGAGAACCGGCGTAGGTCTCGAGGTCGGGAGGTTTCTCGATCGAGTACGGGGCCACGATCCGGTAAGGCATTCCAATCTCGCCCATGGGGTACATGGTTTCGCCTCGTGCGTCTTGATACGATATGATCGGGACACCTGTCGACTTGGGGACGATGGTACGATGCGTCCGGACAAAGTCGCGGTCGGGAAGCGTGACCCCTCGGCCTTTGGTCTGTCGGCGCTTGCGACGTACTTCTCGCTCCCTTTCCTTGTCGTTTCGATCGACCTCGTCGGGCGTCACTTGATTCAGAAGAGGGGTGTAATCAGCTGCACTCTCAGACCGAATCGGCTCGGAAACGGGCGTGAGGAATTGTCGGCGAAGCTCCTCGTCGGCAACAGTCAAACCTTGGGCATGTCCGAGTATGCACAGCGATCGGGTGAACACGTCGAGTTGCTCCCTGATCGAGTGGCATATGGCGGTCTGGAAGTCGCCATTCAACCCCAGCTCGGTCGCAAACGTTTCAGCGAACTGTTCTGGCGAGTTCTGTGGCTCGCTGAGGTCCCACTCGAATCGGTCGACGAGCTGCACAGAGTCGATTGTTATGTCGAGTTGGATCGTGACCCGGAGCTCCTCGTTCGCGTAGTTATCGAAATGAGCGGGCACGTCTGACTTTCCTTCGACGACAACAGATACTTCTTGCGGCGCATGAGCCAAGTTGTCCCCGAGTCCGAGCACGACGTCGGAGGCCTTTGTCTCGAGGTGATCGCTGATCTGTCCGTAATCCATCTCGATAATTTCGTTCACGGGTTCTAGTGGGGAGTCACCGGCTTCCGGCGGCTCATCTGGATCGGGCCCAGCCTCCAGTTGGCCCTCATCGGTCAGCTTGTGTTGTCCCTCCTCGAACCAGCGTCGATTCATCTCCCTTGTGAGGCCGAGATTGTCGGCCAGGTATGCATCATAGTTCTCGGTCATTTGAGCGTCCTCGATCGCCCGCTTTATCTGAGCCACCACCTCCTTGTAAAAGTAGGCATAGGGTAATCGCAGATCCTCGCAAAGATGCGAGGCAAATATCTCTGGTGTCACCATCGTTTCTGCACATCACATCCACCAAAGACGTCAGCACGAGTCCAGGTTCAAGATATGAGCCGCGTCGATTCGAGGAGTGGCTCGACGTGCCTTTGAGATTCCAGGTGAACGTATCCCGCAGACGATAGACTTCGTGCTCGATCTCCAGACGTATGGGGACCAGACACTCCTTGCTCTTTGCGATCTCCCTCAGCTGAGCCTTGGACCTGCTCGAGGACGGAACCGGCAAGAATATCAATCGCGCCGCGATTAGTATTGCGATTGGCAGTGCGTCGCAGGCCTTGTGATCAACGAGCTGAAGTACGGGCTCACATCTTGACCTCCTTGCGATGAGGACCTCGCTTCCCGCTCCGTCGATCCCGCTCCCTCTCCTGCTCTGTCTTGATCCGCAGCCTATTGCTCTGCGTCGGTTTGGCGCCGCTGCCTTCGTTCGCCAGCCTCGGACCGAGCCAATCCTGGCCAACTGCAGCCTCATCGAACAAGCTTTGCGCTTCGTGCGTCCTCGAGCGTTTCTTGTCCAAGTTGGCGCGTGCGTGGTCGAGGTCGCGCTGCATCCACTGCTTGACGCGCTGCTGGTCCCGTTCGTCCGCGATCGCCGGGAACTCCACGCCCGGCTCGAGCGTCGCAATGCGCGTGAACAAGGCGTGCATGGGCACCTTGAAAGGAGGTCCACCATCGTCCGGTTCTGTACGCGGTAACGGCGAAGGGACGTTACCTGCGAGCCGCGCTTGTTGACGCGCCGCAGCGCTGTATTGTGCCGTCGTCGTCGCCGACAAGGACGTTGCCGAGGCCGACGGCACCGCTGACAGGAGCGTCGAGCTTGGAACGGCCGGCTCGAACCCCGAGACTAGCCCGTTCGACGAACTGGGACCGGCCATGGGGTGTGCAGGGTGGTACAACGGCGGTCCCGACGGCCCTGGCGTCGTCAGAGGTGCTAGTGAGGGCCTAGTGCCTCCTCTTGGCAGGTGCGAGCCATCCATTGCTGACGGCGGTGGTGCGGCGGCGGGACCATGTCCGTTCATAGCTGCATGCGTTTTCGGTGTGGGCTGAGGTCGCGTCTGGGACACGGGTGATAGGCAAAGAGAGAACCTCAACCGGCAAAGCTGGTGGGGTCGGTGCCTCTGGCCCGCGCGCACAGGCCAGCACTCGGCACACCTCAGCAGCAGCCAGAAGCCGAGCAAACCTCGGCGCAACAGGGCACTGCCACCTCGGACATGCAACTGAGCCTGGAGCAGAGACATTGTCATGACATTGTTCTCGACATACTGACTCATCGTTTCGGGGTCCAGACGTGCTTTGCCGAGTCGTAGAAGCTGACGGAGCCATAGAGGCCTGTGAAATTTCGGATTCACAGGTCACGTGTTGCTCTTCGTTGCCCTCTGAACTCGACTCGGACAAGCTTGGAGGCAAGTCTTGTTGTTGTCATTCATCGTGGTACTACGGGCAAGACCTGGCGTCATTTTCAAATTACTTCCAGCCAGCTACGACTGATCAATGCACTGATTGCTCATGAACGAGTCGATTATCGCCAACACTAGAACGAATGTCTACACCCTCGCCCCCTACACTGGCGTACCCGGGACTCAGGTCTTTGCAAGCCTACGTCTCCCCACAGTGAAGCAAACTAGAACAACACTTTTTGTGATCATCGGTGGCTTCCCTCGCGACCTGGGACGAACGTCGTTCCTCCTCGGCTCGGGCAAACTTACAAAAGCATCGTCACACCAGCCGCGAAAGCGAAGAGGCCACCGAGCGTTTGGGCAACGAGCGAACTGGCTCCAGAGGCCTTGGCGGTCGTAGCAGCAGCAGCAGAAGCGGACGTGGCCGCCGGAGTGGCGTTTTCAGCGGACGTAGCCGTACCAGTTTGGGATGCACCGGCAGCGGTGGTGGAAGCTGGCGTTTGTACGTTTGCAAATAGTCACGCGGCCGACCGATGTCCGTAGGCGAACCGAGCAAGGAGAAGAAAGGGGAATATCAAGCAACAAGTCAGCCATGTCCTCTCTTTCTCGCGCAACAATGGTCTGGTCGACTAACCCCCACTCGGGACCACGGAGGTGTTGATAGGGGTGCCGTTCGCGGCGCAAGTCTGGGCACCGAAGGCCAAAGCGGCTTGGAGGTCGGTGGCATTACAAGCTGTGGCAAAGTTGAAGTAAGTCAGTAAAACAGTCAGAAAACTGGCACACACAACATCAAGGTTCATCGTCGTGGAGAATACGTCCCGTGCTGGGATGGGGCTGCTCAAGCGAGGGGACCATCTGCACGACGGGAAATGCTTCGAGTCGAAGCGTTGCAGAAGCGAACATACCCTTGGTCTGGCAGTTGTAGAACTGGAGTTGGTAGGTCGGGTTAGTGCAAACGCACGTGACGTTGGCGGTCGCGCACTGCAGTGGGGACAGGAGGGACGAGCGCGAACCAGGTCAAAATCAGTTCAGGTTTTCCAACATGGTTATCGAGGGAAGCGCTGGGTATGGGATCCGCCAACGTCGGTAGCCGTGCAAGAACCACCCTACGAAGTGGGCACAAGTTCGACTAGCCTGCAGGCGGAGGGGCCCACTCAGTTCTCGAGAAGCCCTCTGCTCCCCACCATGCAATTTAATTGAGCCATCGGGTCGCCCGCGCGGGACCCTATCCCGTCTATCGAACATACGGTGGCGACAAAGACGGCTCGGCCTGCCCACTAGGATCATGTGCAGGCAGAGCCGTCCGAAGGCATTACAAGGCACGACCCATGAAGGAAGAAACACTCACGCCCGAACCAGACAAGGACGAGATGGCACAGTTCAAGGCGCAAGCGGGCAACGAGCTGACGTTGACACCTCCGGTCGAGTTGGAGGTCGAGCTTTGGGCGACGACAGATGTCGACGCGCTGAGGGCAGCGAAAGTGAGGGTAAGGAAGCGGAGCATGGTAGGAGGTGATTGACGAGCGGGGGTAGGAAGGTGAGGGGTGTGTGGTGATACAGGTGCTGGGTGGGGAGAGGAATGAGGCGAACGAGCGCCCGGAGGACACCAGGTGCCGGGGACGCGGGATGAGCGACCACGCCGGACAGCACGCCGCCCTCACGCTGCTCACATCGAAGTGAAGCATGGATCACGCTGCATCCTCCTCACTCTTCGTCAATTCCCCTTCCCCCACCTCCTTTGGTTATTCTATCGACGGGAAAACATCAACTACGACCGACGACGCGGCATCTGGTGGCGCTTACTGCTGTCCTTTTTTTGCAATTGTTCGCGACCTGTGGGCCGGGGCCGCGGCAACCACTGCTGCTTGACTGTAGCCGTCGGGTGCGCCGTTCCGTGCGCCGTCCGGATGCCGTTCCGGCTGCCGTTCCAAACCCGTTGACAGTGAATCCCGATACTACGCATACACCGACGCCCTGCGTTAATGATGTCCATGTGCCCTCCTGTTCTATCGTTCCTGCTTGATGGACTGAAATCGAAGGGAGAAACCGGTTGTTTCACCCAAAGAGGCTGCTCCAATCTGTCGAGACACCTGGGCACCGAATTTTTCTCAGAGTGGCCGATCGCGTTGCCAAACGTGCAGGCGATGCGGGCTCAGATTCGATTTTGCCGAGTCGGGCCAGGCCGAGTCGAAACGCTTGTCGATCGCTGGCCTTCCCCACCTTCCGCCGTGCCTCGGCCTCGCGTCTCGTGTCTCGCGTCTCGTTTGGCGCCCTGCTCCTCACAATCCCCCACTTACTGCAAGTCGCCACCTGCTCCTGCAAACACTACGCGCTGTCGCCCATTTCGCCTTGGCGGCCATGACCAGCTCGTTGCGACTCCGACTCGGCCTCGTTGTGCAGCTGCTTGCGCTTGCCTGGGTCGCGGTCGTCTCGGCCCAGAGCACGACAGGGACATGCGACAACGATGGCCTCTTCAACTCTTCGACGAACAGCTGTGCCTGCCCGTCCGGGTTCGGTGGCGCGAACTGCTCCCATCTCGTCTGCTCCAACCCGATCGCCAACAGCTCCTCGCGTGCTCCGTTCAACATAGCACTCGCCGGTTCATCCGGTAGCACTGGGTGTGCGGCCCAATGCACGGCTGGGTGGTCAGGCCCGATGTGCTCCATCGCCAACGGCAGCTCGACCTGTCTCACCGCAGTCACCAACAACCTCGGCGTGTCGGAACAGACGTTCACGACTTCGGGCGTCTACAACGACATCGTGCACAACTCGGGAGCGTATGTATGGACCGAAGCATACACATACTGTGATGTAGTCGTACGTTGCCGCTTCCCTGTGTAACTTTGAGCGTTCCCGAGTTCTGCTGTCTCGGCGTTGCGCCGTGTCGAATCCCGGACCTACCTCCTGTCGATCACCGTCGGGGCGATCGTCCTGGCACTTTGTCCAATGCTGACAAAAGAGCTCACCACCCACCCCAACTTATGGCATCGTCCTATGCAGAATCCAACATTGCAAGCCGTCTTTGCTGGGACCACCGAGCTGGTGTTTCAGAACTCGTTCGACACAGCCGACTCACTCTACGCTAAGTCGTCGGTGCCGACCAGGGGCATGCAGGCCACGTTGTTTTATGCCGCGCCTACGGGCAACACAACCCTCACCGAGCAGTTCTACTGTGCTGCCGACACGTGTACCCAACGAAATGCGACGACGAACGGCAAGACGATGGTGACCTGGCAGTGCTCGAACCTCAAGTTAGTTGGGCCTCTCAGAATCTTTCTCCTGTCTCATGGCGATGACCGCATTAGCTCGTGCGCCACCCTTAGACCCTATTTGCTTACTGCGCCCCATCGAATTTCTTCTGGCGCATGTGTAGATGTCGCTGCATTCCGGGCACTCAATTTTGCGGTACAGGCGCACTCGATCTCACCGACACCATTGATGGCCTCAACGGTGGCATAGAGGTCACGTGCGATGGCGATGGCCCCATTTGCGCCTTCAAACAGAGCGTGCTCCAAACTCTCTTTGGTGCCCAAGGACTCGGACTCAACTCGTGCCAACACAGCGAGTGCACACGATCGTCGACGATCGCGACGCTTGCTGCTCAGCGCGGCAACGACTCGACCACTGCGGGAGCGGGGCTCAGCCACGGTGTCATCATCGGCTTGGCCATTGTTGGCGCTTTTATCGTCGCTCTGCTCGGGTTCTTGATATGGGGCTACGTCGTGCAGAAGAAGGCGAGACGAGCCGCAACGGCATTGGCGGATCACGACGACCACCAGGATGGAGCGGTTGGCATGCGGTGGTCCGGTCTCAGCTATACGCTGCCACAGCGACGATTCGGCGTGCTCGGCCAACGACGTCGAGCAGGACGCGTCATCCTGAACAACTTGAGCGGCGAAGTGCAACCTGGAACGTTGTGCGCCATCCTTGGTCCGACCGGCGCCGGAAAATCGACCTTTGTCGAACTCCTCGCCGGCAAACGCAAGAACGGCATCACTACAGGCAGCATCCACCTTGTGCTTGCCCAGGGTGCTCGTTCCCGCAAAGTCCAGATCGGAATCGTGGACCAGCACGACGTGCTCCTTGCGACCGCGACCGTTCGGGAATGCCTTCATTTCGCTGCGGAAGTCAAGATGCCCGAATCCACGTCCCCGTCCGAGAGGAAGGAGCGCGTGTGTGAGGTCCTTACCCTTCTTGGCCTGATCGAGTGCGCGGATACACTCGTTGGCGATACAGAACACCGTGGAATCAGTGGTGGAGAACGCCGTCGACTCTCTATCGGTCTGGAATTGCTCGCCACCCCCGCGGTTCTCATCTGCGACGAACCCACGAGTGGCCTCGACTCGTCCGCGGCCAAGAAGGTCATCCAAGTCCTCAAAGATCTAACCAAGGGCGTCACGGGTGTTCGTACGACCGTCATCACCACGATCCATCAACCTTCGTCGCCCATGTTCAACTTGTTCGATCAGCTCATCCTGTTCGGCTCGAGCGGTCAGATGATGTACTGCGGCGACGCCCACAACGCGAGCGCCTATTTCGCAACCCGGGGAGACCCTGTACCGTACGAGTGGAACCCGGCTGATCACTTCCTCGAGCTCGCGGTGGCGCCGTTGCTCCAGCTCGGCAGCGGAGACACGCTTACGAGCGACGGGCACGATGAGAAGAGATGCTGGGGCGACAACACGTGCTTCATCGACACACCGACCGCATCGATGCACTCGAAGCCGCAGGCCTGTGCGCTTACACAGTTCGAGGCGCTCACCAAACGCGAGCTGCGCAATCTAAAACGCGACAACTCTTTGGTCTTAATGCATGTCGGGACCGCAGCCATCCTTGGGGCGTTCATCGGTGGTATGTACTTCCAGGTCAACCTCACGATCGGCGGTTTCCAATCACGCGTCGGATCGCTCTTCTTCCTCGGTTCCCTGATCTCGTTCTCGTCGCTGTCGGCGTTGTCAAACTTCGCACACTACAAAAGCCTGTTCCTGCGTGAGCGCGCCAATGGATACTACTCGCCCGTCTCGTGGCTCGCCTCGCGAATCATGTTCGATCTCATCCCTCTGCGCATCATCCCGATTCTTATCGTCTCCTCGATCGTGTACTGGATGGTCGGCCTGAGCCCCGACGCGGCTCACTTTTTCAAATACTTGCTCATCCTCGTGCTTTACAACATGTCGACGGCTGTGCTCAACTTCCTGCTCGCCGCAGTCATCACCGACACCGGCAATGCGATTCTTATCTCTTCAATTCTTAATCTTGCCCAAATGGTATGTCTCGAGCTATCATCTCGATGACATGCATGTGTGCTCATCTTTGTTTGCATTCTCACCACAGGCTTTCGCTGGCTTCTTCATCCACTTGGACTCGATTCCTGCCGCGCTGCGGTGGATTCAATGGCTTTGCCCGTTGAAGTACCTCCTCGAAGCTTTGACCGTCAATGGTGGGTCATGCTTCTTCCGTCTATCGGCACCAGGGTTGAACCAGGACTAATCCTTGGAAAGTCTTCATCTTATCCAGAGATCTCGGGCGGGTTGATGATCGTGGACACGTTGCAAGGCGTTAAGGTCTCGATCTCTGCCAAGGTGATCATGATCTCGCTCTTCGGGTTCGACACGGACGCCTACTACCGAGATGTGTTGGTCATCGCCGCGTTCCTCATCGGTTTCGCGACGATCCTCACCGTCACGGTCGTGTTCAAGCTACGAGAGATTCGATAGGGTGTTCCTATCTTTGTTATTCTGCATAGTCCGCCCTCGTAAATTTGTCGTTTTTTCTCATCTACATACCTACACCGCCTCGCTCTCAGTTTTGGTTCGGGTCAACCTTCAAGACCTTCGTCACTCGCTCTGGTGTTTTTGCATGACCATAATTCTGTTAATATTCTTGAAGACAGACTTTCTTCCCTAGCAAACCAAGATTGTCGGTTCCGATGATCACAGCTTCTTCCTCATGTACTGTCAGAACAGTGCAACCGCCGATTGTCAGTGTCGTGCTTTGCCGGCGGGCTTGTGTGCCGTCCGCTACGTACCACAGCGCCCAAGATGACCTGTTCACCGGTCTTTTTGTGCGACTCGTGGTACCTGGGCACATTCCTCCTCAAGACCTCGTACCCACGGCGCGCGTACCAATCCTCATTGATGCGTTGACTCGGATCGAACGTCAGTCCCAGCGTTGTTTCCCACCATGCCGGATCACGCGCGAGGTCCCCATCGAGCGTCGTCAATGTGATGTACTTTGCGCTGTATTCGGGAGTTCTGGCCATAGTTTCGATGAGTTCTATCACGAGCGAACCGAGACCTTGACCTTGCTGCGAGAGGAGGAGGAAGAAGGAGGTGAAGGTGATGTTGCCGAGTTTTTTCGAAGCGAGCGTCTCGTCGTCGAGCATGTCTTCCCAGTCCTGCATGTACGAAAGGATTGCGGAGTGGGTCAGATCAGCTCGGAGGCAGAAATTTTGCACATACGAGCCCCTGTAGCTCACCAGAGATGCATGTCCGATGGGCCTGAAGTCCTCAGAGACTGGCGGAGGGGAACGAGCTTCGGGGTCGTTGGACAGATTGAGCTTCTCGAGTTCGGGTAGGGGCTTGGCGGCGAAATAAGCCTGAGCGGCGGGCGTCGACGATCTCATGATCCATACCAGACCCTGTTCGACGGCGAAAAAAGAGTCAGCTACATGTGCAGACTCCGGCGCGTCGTGGTAGAGAACTACTGGCTCCGGGCCCCCAATGAAGCTCCTAAATGTCCGCCGAGTCATCCCACGCACCTTCAACCCTTGACGAGCCTTGTTGCACCACCCTTCGACAAGATCTTCATGCCAACCGCAAATCTACGAGCCATCCCACGACCCAAGCATCAGCATCTCCTCACTCGGGACCGCGGTTTCAACATGACCCACTCCTCGAACGCGCCGGGATCACGTGGAGGAATTTGAAAGCTGACTCACGATCCTCTGACGCTTCAATTCCGCGACGTGCACTTCACTCTCGGGATCAAACTTGACCAGATGCACCAGTTCGTCCTTTCCAGGCGTATCCACCGTCACGGTCATATGATCGATGAGTAAGTCTGAGGAAAGCAGGGAGAAGGAGAGTGAGAGCAGAGGCAGAGGGAAGGCCGAGTTTCGCGATTTTTTTGATTTTTTGATTTTTAGACGCGGCACGCTGCTTTATTTCAGAGTCACTTTGAGCGCGTGGTTCGATCCCTGAAATGAGCCGAGCGGAACGCCGAACGGCTGCGACACCGCCTTGCTCATTGGGACAATCCGAGAATGCCTGAGTAGTGCATGTCGTGTGGATGCGAGCTCTTGGGAACCCGACGGTGAAAGTATTGATCTGCCATGTGATCACAGTACGGTGTCAAGACTATTGTACCGCTCAAGTCATGCATTGCTGGTGTCCGGGGCAGATTTTCGCGCCAGAACTCGACTGAGTCATCGCGGGTCGCACGGTCAAAGCTCACCAGGAGTACGGGACGAGGAAGTGGGGAACATGTCTGAAGTTGCATTCAACTACAGAAATGGATAGGTAGGTATTGTAACTGAAAGGCCAAAAGGACGTGTACGCCAGTCAATGCACTCTCTTGGTCGACTCCGAACGTCGTCCTCAGATGGCGGTGCGCGCCAGAAAGAGATCGCCGGCCCGTATTCAGCTCAGCACTTGGCAAAGGCCTCAGGGGGGATCGCACCGCTCGCGTGCAGTTGCTGGAAGTTGGCCAAGGCGGTTTCGGGGACCCAGGCGTTTTGCTCGAGGCACATGTACGCGAACGAGTAAGTGAGGTTCGTCACGGATTGCAATTGGAGGACAATCATCTGTTGCTCGTCCGTCTGCGGGGCACGAAGTGGGTATGAAAACCCGGTCAGAGTTTTCGGAAGCGGCGCTCGATCCTCGGAGTAACTGTGACTACTTACAATCCCTGGTGTTCGCTCTTGAGCAGCAGTCCCCAAAGGGGCAGGTCCAGCTGCTGCTGAGAGTGCGTCCTTGCTGCCTTCAGGAGTCCATGCGATGGGACTTGAATACCCACGTACAGTCATCTGCTCCGACACGATCACGCACGGCCAGCCGGCATTGTGCGCACTGTATATTACGAAATGTTCAATATATTAGTTGCCACGTTGGACAACCCGCGTATATGCGTTGAAGACTACTACTCACGGGGAGCCAGGAGGTGCGGGCGCCAGAATGAAGGTTCTATCGAAGGATCGAACACCGTTGCAGGGCACTGTGCGGTGCGGGATCGAAAGCAAAAGTCAGAAAATGCTCGAATATCTGAAGAGGACAGAACAGTGGCGACGCAAGTAATCAACTCACATTCGATGAATTCGCCATGAACGCAAGCCATGATGACGGTTTCCGGCTCACCACCCAGTGTGCTCGGCGCGAGGAACGCTGGTAAAGTGAAGCAATCAAACACGAACTTTGTCGGATCGTCGAGCGGGTGCTGGGTCTTGGGCAACGAGTTGAGGGACCGAATGACGTCCTGAGGCGTGAGTTGGAGCGTCGCGACACGTTTCTCGGGCCTTCGGACGCGGGTCAGATTCCGGCTCCCCGTCGCGGTGATGTACTCCTTCCAGTCGAGCTTGTGCTGATTCGGCAACGACTTGTCATGCTTGGCACCGATGCGCTTTGCTCGCGACCTCGATGGTGGGACCGTGTCTGTGCTGAAGGAGAAGGTACAAGAGGGTGCATAGACAGGCAGCAGCGTCGAACGGTCCGAGTCATAAGCGGGGAAAAATTTGCCCAAAAAGCCGGCCACAAAGTCGCGAGTGACTTCGAGGTCAAAGAATCCTGGGGCGATTGGCACAGGGAACACAACCGGTTCTCGATTTTGTCCCTTGGCGGTTTGTCGAGCGAGACCAGGGGAAAGACCGGCGGGGAAATCCGACGCTGAATCGCCCGGTCGGTCTGAGAAGGCGATAGAGGTGTCGATCGGTTCTTGGTCCAGGGATGAAAGGGTGCTGAACCGCCGAGCGATTTGTCTGGATCGTCGTATTCGGATTGCGTGTTCAGTACGAGTGCTATGAATATCGAACGTCGTGCTTCTTCACCTTTTGTAGTCGCTCTTTTCGACCATAGGGTTACCCTTGAGGACGAGCTCCTTGAGCTTGGGGAACCCTTTGGGCTTGCCATCGTTCCGGACCTTGCCGGTATGCGGACTCAACGAATCGAGGTCGTGGAAGGCCCTCAGCCTGTTGTTGGCCAGCGACAAGTTCTCGATGTTGGGTAGTGATGTCGTGAGCAGATGGGGCGAGAAGGGGAGGAGGGAAGGAAGGTTGTTGTTGGCGAGGGAGAGTGAGACGACCTGTTTGCAAGCGTGAGGGGTCGAAGGTCAGCCCAC
Source organism: Microbotryum scabiosae (assembly GCA_022702605.1). Lineage (NCBI taxonomy): Eukaryota > Fungi > Basidiomycota > Microbotryomycetes > Microbotryales > Microbotryaceae > Microbotryum > Microbotryum scabiosae. The sequence continues at coordinate 818,796 of JAHWDV010000016.1, read as the reverse complement.
CTGAATATTTCCTTCAGACCAAAGTAGTAAAGGAAGCGACTCGTACTTCTGGGAACATCTCGGCGGCGAGTTTCCACCATACGGCGGCGAGGTTGGTGGCGCTGTCCTTGTGACCGGGAGGCATGATGCCGTACTTCTTGAGGGTCGGGTCGTCGGCGAGGTACTCGAGGTTGAGCATGCGCAGTTCGACCGAGTAGCGCATGCTGAGGAACAGGCGCAGGTTGTCGATGTTGCTGGTCGAGCGAGCCGTCTTCTTGGCCGAGTCGTCGTTTCGATTTGTGTCGTGGATCACGGCCGGCCCTGGGTTCCGACCTCCACTCGGTCTTGCTCTACCGCCTCGATTCCCTTTACCCGGCTGTTGGATCGGGAGAAGAGAAGAGAACAGTAATCTGTGATGAGTGTTCCTTCCTTTGTGCAGCGACTGACCAGGCATGGTGGGCGGGGAGCTCGGGGTTGACTGATGTCGCTGAAGCGCATGGACGTCACAAGTCACGTCCCGTCGAAAGCAGCCGAGCTGCTCTGTTTGACGAAACGCACCAGCGCATGCGACTCAGAGCGCCAAGTGAACTTTGCATGTCTGGCAGCTGTGTTGTCGAGCCATCATGCTGGCACAGCGACTGCAGCAGGTCCTCGTATCCCTTGCCGAACGTCCACCACGCGTTGCTTGCCCGGCTCTCCTGAGATCACTGTGTACTGACCCTTTCTCCCATCGGTCCACTCGATCGATGTGCTCCCATCTTGCCCTTCCTAACGACTCCACTCGAAGAATCACTCATTCCAACGTCCTCGTTCCTTCGACCGCCTCTCCCACCACCAGATCCAGCCACAGCACCTCCGGCAGCTCCCCGGATCGATGCACCTCCTGTACCTGTACCTGAGCCTGAGCCTGAGCCTGAGCCTGAGGATCCATTGCGAGAAGGTAGAGCGGCTCTGAAGATGGCTGCTGCTGCTGCGGGGGTGGCCATGTTTTTGACTAGAGCTCACGCTCCGGCCGGACGAGGTGTCGGGTCGGTGCGCGTGCGGTGCGGAGGGACGCTCGAACCCTTCTCGTCCCGAGTGGTCGGCGGTAATATGGGCTGTGACGAGGGCCGAGAGACCTGTAACTCGGAGCTACTACCGATTCGATCCCGCAGCACGATGAGGTGTCGACCACGAGCTGGCGAGCAGGAAGGAGGATGGCACGGACCAGGTGGTTCGAACGAGGAAAGGAGTGACTTGGACAATGCGTGAGCTCGTCAAGTCACGCGCCGCGTTTTTTTGGGCCCGAATTGGCTTTCGGCGCGCCATGGTCAAATCTTGACTTGGGTGACGCGACGGCGACGGGTGGCGGCAAATCTAGTGGAAAAGAGGTACAAGCAACCCAAATCCATTACATTTCCAAGGCCCAAGCTGATAGGTGCCAGGAGGGCTCAATAGGAGGAGATCAAGGACGAGGAATAGGTAACGACAAAGCAATGCTTCGAGCATAGCACCAGCGGTCGGATCGAGACGGAGAGAAGACTGGTACAAAGATTCAACTCTAGACTCAAGGAGAAACCAGCGCCATCTTCCTAAACCTGCAACGTCACCATCCCCTTGACGACCGCAGCAGCTTGTGCCGAAGCGAACGTACCCTCGCTCGTGACCCTCGGCGAAGGCAATGGTGTCGGGATGCGCAGATGCGATTCCGGGTGCGGCGGCACGTACGACTTTTGGCGTTCGAGTTGTTCGTCGAGGCATCCTGCCGACGCGGCAATGAAACCGAGGTAGGCTGGCGAAGGGTTCAGCGGCCGAGTGCAGAACTCGGGGTGGGCTTGCAATCCGGCAAAGTACGGGTGGTCTGCGTACGAGGAGGATGAGACACACTCGCGGTCAGCAATGGGTCAGAGTAAGAGCCGCCGGTCCTGGAATTTACCTTTCAGCTCTGCAACCTGCATTCGCTCGCCCTTCTCGTCCTTACCGGTGAAGAGCAGACCCTTCTCCTCGATCCGCTTGACGTAAGCGGGGTTGACCTCGTAACGATGACGATGGCGTTCCCAAATCATCTCGGCACCACCGTACAACTGCCTGACCTTGGACCACTCCGTGTTGGGTTGGAACTGGGTCGGGCGCAGGCCTAAACGCATCGTACCTCCGAGGTGCGTCTTTGAGATTTCGGGCATGAAGATGATGACCGGATCAGGGGTCGTTTCCAGTAACTCGGCCGAGTGCGCCTCCTTGATGCCGACAACGTGGCGAGCAAACTCGATGACCGCGATTTGAAACCCGAGGCAGATACCCAGGTACGGCACCTTCTTCTCCCGGGCCCACTTCGCAGCGGCGATCATGCCTTCTGTTCCCCTCAATCCGAAGCCACCGGGGACGAGGATACCGTTTGCCGTGCAAACGGCTTGCCAAGCGGCGTGGAACTCCTTGGGACGATCCGTCTGTGCGTCGGGCTCGAGATCGGACGCCTCGACCCAGGTGATGATGAGCTTCCGGGCGCATTGCAGACTGGCGTGTTCGAGCGACTTGACAACCGAGGTGTAAGAGTCCTGCAACGCCGTGTATTTCCCGACGAGCACGATGTTGACCTTGTCGAATAATCGGTCGTGGCCAAGCGTGAGCTCCTTCCACATCGTCATCAACTTGACACCGCGTGCGAGTCTCGGCGCGTCGGTCTGGACATCCGAGAGCTTGAGACGCTTCTGCAGGTATTTGAGCAGACCTTGGTCTTGCAGCAACAGAGGGACGTGGTAGAGCGAGTTGACATCGTGGACGGCCAAGACTTGGTCGGTCGGGACGTGGCAGAAGTTGGACAGTTTTTCCCGAACGGGGAGCGGGAGAGGGCAAGGGCACCGACAGGCGATCTGAGTGAAACTGAGTAGCGTGAGCCATGGGTTAAAGGGTGATCGCGGTCATAGCAACCGTGAAAACTCACCAGATCGGGTGTCAATCCGAGTCCTCGGAGATCTCGGATCGAAGCTTGAGTCGGCTTGGTCTTGAGCTCGCCGTTGATCGAAGGCACGAGACTGACGTGGATGAGGGCAAAGTTGTCGATGCCTACCCTGAACTGGAACTGACGCATCGCCTCGACGAAAGGCGCGGATTCGATGTCACCGACCGTACCTCCGAGCTGTGCGCCAAAAGAAAGAGTCGCGTCGCGGGGGGAGAGCCGTTACACAAGGTCAATACACCGAGTTGCGCGCCTTACCGTAAACCAAGCTCACCTCGATGATGCAGACATCCGGTTCCTTGGCGGACTCGTCGACGGGTTGACGCGCGACGCGCACGACCCAATCCTGAATCGCTCCCGTGACGTGAGGGATGACCTGCACCGTCTTGCCAAGATAATCGCCTCGTCGCTGTGCAGACCCAAGGTTCCAATTCACCCGTTTCAGCAAGTCGGGTCCTCAAAGTTAGGGTGCTGGTGATGATCCTTAGACTGACCTCCTTCTCGATCACCTCGCGGTAAATCTTGCCCGTGGTGATGTTGTTCTCACGGCCGAGGGTCACGTTGAGGTACCTCTCGTAGTTGCCCAAATCGAGATCGACCTCACCTCCATCGTCGAGCACAAAGACCTCGCCTGACGGGATCGTGCAAAGAAGGGTAGAGCATCAGCTATTGGGAAGCCGAGCGTTTCTGACAGCAGCGCAGATAGCACGAGTGACTTGCCATGCTCGGTCGGGGACATGGTACCCGCATCGATGTTCATGTACGGGTCGATCTTGATCGCGGTGACATTGTATCCAAGCGTCTTGAGCAACAACCCGGTCGAAGACGCTGTGTTCGTCCAGCCAAATCCACGATAAATCCCCCAAGTCAGCTCCAGCTTGCGAAGTCGATCAGCCACGCCCCGCCGCCCTCCGCGATGCTACTTGTAGAGCAGGTGACAGGTGGCAGACACGAAGCGTATCAGGGACTTACCGATAACACCTTTCCCGATTCCGGAGATGACACCGCCGCTGACAAGGATGTACTTCATCGAGGCGCTCCTCTTGGTTGCGGAACGACGCGTCGAAGAGTCAAGACTCGGCGGGCGACTAGCGACGGGGCAAGGCACGCGAAGTCATTTGCGAGTAAGCCCCGGTTGGTCCATTGCGAACTTAGCCGAGATGGTTGAGTTACTAATGACACACTTCTGGCTCCCGTCGGCAGCATTTTACCCGTGGTTTTCAGGCACCTTTTGTCTGTTATAAACAGAGTTCATCTCATTTCCAAGTCCATGTCACTTTGCTCCCTTTACTTGTCCGAGTCGATCGGCCCATCGATGATCGCCTTGATGAGAGGTTTTCCGTCGGCACCTTTTCCGGCTTGGTTCGCCTTGAATGCCACATTCGCATCTCGGAAGGAGAAGCTGGAGAAGAAAACTCTGTACGTCAGACTCGAGTGACATGGATACAAATACCTCCGAAACACGGTCCACCCGGCAGTTCCCAGATACTCACCGATGCGTGATCAAGCGATCGAGGTTGATCAAACCCCTCGCAACAAGATCGATGCTCATGTCGTAGCAACCGGGGCCGTACCTGAACGAACCCTTGAGCGTCACCTCCTTGACGAGCAAGGTCGACATGGGAATGTTGATGCTATCGTTGCCCATCCCGACTTGGACACACGTTCCACCGTGTTTGACGACGTAACTGTCAGGGGTGAACTTGATGAAAGTCAACGACGGAGCTCGTTCAATCCATGAGAGACGACAATCACCACGAGACCTACACTCCGGTCTGGATGCACACCTCTGCACCTGTACAGTCAACAACGAGGTCGACACCGGTAGGACCACGCTCGCCAAAGCCGAAGCGCGATCGAATCTCTTCGGCCGAACGACCCGAGTACTCGAGACGCGATTCGCCTTCCTTGGTGGGAGGAGGGATGAAGTAGTCGTTGGCAGCGTACGAGGCTGCGAATTCGAGTCGAGCTTGCTGAATGTCTACAGAGGGAGAAGCGCGAGCCGAGCCAGCGGTCAGCAAAAGTCGGGGCACCAGTCCGATGCAGGAAAGGGCACGTGCCGACGGCGATGACTTTTCGGGCGCCCAATGCTTTGGCAACGGCCATGGTGAGCAATCCAACGGGTCCGGCTCCGAACACTGTGGCGGTCGACGCGAGTAGAGATCAGCTTTCGGAAAGTGACGTTCGAGCGAACTTTGACCCTCGACTCACCGACAACATTTGCGCCAAGGGGCATGCGAGCCACCTTAGCTACAGCCATCACGGCAACACTAAGCGGTTCCATGAGCGCGCCTTCCTCGAGCGAGACCGTCTCGGGCAATTTGTATGCCAAATCGCTGGGCAGGCGGTAGAAGCCGGCGAGCGTGCCGTCGTAAGGCGGTGTTGCGGCAAAGACCATGTCGGGGCATCGGTTGTAGAAGCCTTCCTTACACACATTGCACTTGCGGCAACTCTCTCCCGGTTCGAGAGCGACTCGATCACCCTTCTTGAGCGTCTTGACCGCGGAGCCGACCTTGACGACGACCGCGGCCGTTTCGTGGCCGAGGACCAGGGGTTTGTCAACGACGAAGGCGCCGCATTTGCCGTGCGAAAGGTAGTGCACGTCCGAACCGCAGAGACCAGTTTTTTTCGGAGCGACGATCACACTGTTTGGCCGAGGAAACCCGAGAACGTCAACCCCGGTTGACCGGAGACGGCGACCGGAAACGCGGGCCGGGCCCCACATCACCCGCGAGACGACCCCGGAAAGAATTGTGTTGCTGGGGACTCACTCATGGGGACCGCATTCGGTCGGAACCTCGCGGTCCTCAAAGACAGTGTCCTCAATCCCCCGGAGTACGTAGGACGGGTTCGTGGTGGGGATGGACAGGTCTTCTTGTTTCGCTGCGGGCATGGTGGCGGAGAGAATAGAGTGGAGGTGGAGCTGTGGTGAAACAAGGTGGACGGCGAGCGAAGAGGAAGGTTAGTGATCGAGTACAATGCGGGGACACGAATTAGATGTACTCGGAATCAACAGAGAGAGCACTCACTGGCAAGGACTTGGGGTAATAGGGTTGTGGAGCGAAGGCAAGAGGAAGCTCAAAGTCGACGACGACAGTGACGAAAGAGTTCAAACGATTACTTATTAGCGTGGGCCCTTACTAGCAGCTACAAAAGTGGATCCTTGTGAGGACTCGAAATTCCGACCGCTCAGTCGACGCCACATGCACTTGCGACATCTAGAAAATGAACAAGTTCTAAAGCTTGTCCCAAGAGGTAACGAATGTTCCTGGTGACCTCTAACTGTACGGCTCCGTCAAAGGCAAGAGTGGGTACAACCGAGGCAAAAGTCTAGGGGCGCTGGATTTGGAGTTCCGTTCGATCGGGGCGGTCCGTGCACTTCAAACCGCTTCGACAACGTTCTTTTTTGACTTCACCTGCAGCTTGATCGTCGGCGGCGCTCCTTTGTGTCTGCGCTCATATCGCACGATTATCTCTACAGAGCACGTATCAACGCACTGGCACACCACCACCACCCATACGAATCACCGCATCCCGAGGCTTGTGTGATTGAAGATGGCCAATGTTGAGCGTCAAAAGCAGTTGCGGGTGAGTGACTTCGCGAGTCGATCGGTTCGAGTGGTCCCCCACATGCGCGGAACGCTCAGAGCGGACCACAGACAAGCCTCCTCGACGGCGGTGACGTGGACCCAGGTCACAGGATCAGGTAATGACTGATCCGTCACCCTGACTGTGCACAGGAAACAGTCGACAAGGCGATCCAAGTGCGACTGCAAGGCAATGACAAGCTCAAGGCCGGTGATGTCCAAGGCGCTTTGCAAGACTACCACACCGTCCTCTTCTCCCTGCGCGGTAAGATGCCTGATCCAACTCATATGCTTCCTTGTATTATGGTCAACGCAAGACACGGAATGGGTCTGCACCCCTGTTTCGTCCCAGGGCTCACCTGATGACCCCAGCTCCGGTGCCGGCAGCTCCCTGCCGTGGACCACAACTGACCCCGTTTCTGTTCCTTCTCCCTCGTGACATGTCAGGTCTCGATGGATCGATCCAAGAAGCAATGGGCGCTGCGCCCGAGTTGCACCGTCCCTCGCAAAGTGGCGCCGCGGCCCCCCTTGACGACGAGGCCAAGGCGCAGAGAGAGCTGATCGACAAGGTCAAGCAGGCAATCGTGTCGACCCACATCAACATGGCCATGATCCATTCCAAGAAGGTCAGTCTCGGATGTTTTGCGCGAGCTTGGAGAGCATATGGGGCGTCAAGGAGGAGGCGACTTTGGGGGATGAATTCTCATGAAAGAATATGGGTCCGAGCGTCGATCGCCCGTCCCCAAATACCGACGCAACACTTCGATCAGTCGTGAAAGGATGGATGGAAGCAGAAGCTAATCCTGCTCATCTTTGTCGTACCTAGGCAAACTGGAGGCGTTCCCTCGACTGCGCACTGGAAGCTCGCAAGATAGAAGCGTGAGTCTTGCTCGAATCCGTAAAGATGCAGCATTTCTCTTTGAGGTGAGTCCAAGATGAGCCGACGTATCTTCCCTGAACCCAACAGAGACAACCCCAAGGCCAGGTTTCGTGAAGCCCAAGCACGCATCAAGCTCGGTGAGGTCACGAGTAAGTAGCAAGTCTATTCCATCGTTGGCCGGTGTACGGTACGCTGAAAACGACTCTTTTCTCCACCTCGACCACAGCGGGCAAGAAGATGATCGAGGACTTGCACAAGGCGAACCCCGACCCGGCATTTGTCAAGGCTCTCGATGACCTCCAGTTGGAGGAGAAGGCCAGGACCGAGAAGAACAACCAGCAATTCCGTTGAGTTCCTCCCAAATCTCCTCCCGATTGCACAAACGGGAAGTACTGACCCTTGCTGTGCATTGATGGGTAAAAAACAGGGGGGATATTCAGCAAAGGCAAAGACAAGGGCAAGCAAACCCAGAAGTAAAGATCCACTGCCCGTGTCGTCATTTTTCGTCTTTCCCGTCCTCTTCTTTACAGTAAAAGTCCGCTCGCCTCACCAATCTCAAAGAAAGCTCTCGTCGTTGTTCTTACCTTAAAGTTTGGTCAGTTTTCCCTCTTGTTTGTCAGTTTCGGCTTTCCAACACTGCAATGCATTATTCCTCCTTATGACATCGCTTCCAGCGGAAGGGTCTTTCTTCGGTGGTCACGATGACCCGATAGGCGAAAAACCGATGATGATCCGGTATAGACTACATTTTCTAACACTCTACGTTGCTTAAAACCTCTTAGAGCGCCTTGAGAAGGGGTTCGAGCTTGCCACTCGAATGTAAGGACTGCAACTCCGAGCAACCGCCGATGAGCTGGCCCTTGATGAAGATCTGCAGAGGTGAAGACCGAAAAGAGATGAGGAACCGGTCGAAGGGAGTTTCGCGAAAACGCTGACTCACCTGGGGTACCGTGACTTTCGACACATCGTTTCGTTCAGCCAAGTAGCGTTGAATAGCGACACCGTTGTTGTCATGGTCCAGTTCGATGCTCTGTGGGCCGAATTTGCGCAATCAGCGCTGCACGTTCATTCTCCAGAGAATTGCCACGCCGAAGGCGGGTTGTAGGTAGACAACGGAGACCTGACCCACCTTTGTGTTCTCTTTCTGACCGAGGTTGACAAGGAGTGATTTGGCCATGACGCCTTTGCAAAACGGGAAAGTGCGCTTGCGTCAGTCAATGCACCTGATAGGCGCACGAAGCTTGTCGTCGGCGATCGGACGACAGCAGCAGTCGGCGATCGGGTGCTGCTGTCGTCCGATCGCCGAGGATGATCGCCGAAGATGACTGACAATAGGGGCAGTAGCTCTTGGAGAAGACCGCGATTGGTGCCGAGCTGATCAGGTCCTGAGTACATGCACAGTAAAAGCTGCGTCAGATACGATGAAAGTGGTGTGCCATCACGACTTAAGGCCAGGCTGAGGCCGATGACGACATGCTGGCACTGAAACGAACCTCAACGGTCGACTTGGCCTGTGCGTGGTCTTGCTCGGACGTTTGGGGCATCCAGCCGTTGAATAAAGCGCGGATAAAGTTCATTTCGGGTGCTTGGGCTGGAGGGCGGTGACGAAATGGGGTGTGGTCTGAAGGAAAGAAGCGAGCAGAAGCAAGCTGAGGAAGCGCCTTGAACTGAGCTCCGCCGCGCCTCCACTCTCCTCTCTCACTCTTGGCTACTCTTGGCCCCACTTGCAACAAGTCCACACTTTGACCAGCGAGTGTGGAACAAGTCACCATGAGTACCACCCCCGCCTTCAGTGGTATCTCGACCAAGATCAAGCACAGCTACACCAAGGCCTCCGCCTCAGGCGCATGTCTCTACACCGACAGCGAGCTCAACGAGTTGGAGGATCAAGACACGGGCATACCCGTCCGTTCAGCTTGGAGCGTTGACTACGAATAGACTTGCAACCAGGATAGCAGACCTGATGACTGGAGTTTTTCGTTACAGTTCGAACTGCGGTATGCACCCCAGCTGGCCAAGAAGCCCACAGCAGCAAAGGACTCGGGCTCGACCGATCAACCGAAACGTGCTCCCCGAGATCCTTTCGCCGAGCCTTATCCCGAGCCCGATCTCTACGTCCACGAGGAAGAGGTTAAGGAGGATCCTTCTGATACATCAGGAGATACATTTGTCCTGCTCGTGCGTGACTCGTACTTCGGGGCTCGATTTCTCCTAGCGAAGATTTTGCTCATCGCAACGATGAAACCCACGCCTCTCGCTTTGTACACAGCTCAACAAATTCTGCATCGTGCCTCGACATTTCCTCTTGGTGACCAAGAGATTCGAGAAGCAAGAGCGACCCTTGACACCGCTACAATTGCTGACGACGTATTCGGTGCTCAAGTCGCTCGGGACGAGGGAAAAGCATTTGGCTTTCTACAACTGTGGACCCCTGTCCGGTGCCTCGTAAGTCTCGAAATGATCAGGGCAGTACCAAAGCTCATCTTACTGAACACTTCAACTTCTTCCGCACAACAGGCAACCCCACAAACAGTTCGTTTGCCAAAGAGTCCACAGCTTGTCCAGGAAAGCGATCGCTGATTCTTATTCCCTTCCTCAACCCACTGCAGCGTCCAATTCATCCCCTTGTCAAACGGTGTCGCACCTTTCGACAACTTCATCCAAGACAACAAACCCTCAAACCCAAGTAGGTCTTTGAGACTTTTTCGATCTGGCCCCAGCTGAGACCCCAGCTGACTCTTTCTCTCACCTCGCTGCGGCGCGGCGCGGCCACCAGAGGACCCATTTCAACTCCCCCTCCCTTACGCCTCCTTCACCGTCATGCTCTCACCCCCCTCAAACGGCGATCTTGTTTCCTACCTCGGCATGACCTTCCTCTCCCTCTTGGACTTGATGATCGAGCATCTAAGAAGGGCCTCGCTCGTCAAATCTTCCTCGGAAGGAGCGAGCCCTGACCGCTCAACAACAACAGCACCTCCACCCTTTTCTTCAAGAGGTGGTCTCCTCTTAGGCTTAAGCTACAACCTCATCATGACCGAAAAGTACCTCCAAATAATACCTCGCTCGAAAGAGAACTGGAGCGCCTCGGGATCCAAGCATCATATCAGTGTCAACTCGTTAGGGTTCGCAGGTATGTTATTGGTTAGGGATGAGGAGGTGTTGGAGGAGGTTAAGAAGGTTGGGGTGATGAGTATACTGAAGGAGGTGGGGGTAAATCCGGTGGTGAGTGGGGAGTGGGAGTTGGAGGTGCAGGATGAGGAATGATCGGGTTGGGCTAGACTTGGAGTCAGTCATCGATAGATAGCTGGGGTTCACAAGCGAATGGGAAGACAGAACGATGTATTATGCTACAATGCTGTAAATGCTGTGTGATGCGGCGAAGGGTACTCCAAAGCACGATGGAGAGTGCGACGACGAAGAAATCGGAGCGAGCTCGTGCTCGGCGCTGATGCGAAGCCGACTATGCCTTCTTGCGTTTCTTGCTCTGCTTCTTGTCCCTTGTCGATTCCGATTCGACGACTTTCCTCTTCTTGCCCGTGTCCTTTTTCTTCTCCGAAACCGCCGATGTGTCCACCTTCGTCGCACTCGAAGCCGACTGCTCGCTCTGTTCCCGTTCAAGTCGTTTGACCAATCGCACCAATGCTTCCTTGATCGCACTTGCTCCTGAACCACTCAGGACTCGAGTCGCGGTCTCATCGGCGAGGAAATGTTGAATTTCGACGATCGCGGATGAACTGGGAACGGAACGGATTCGGAGGGGTCGGAGATGGAGAGGCGCGGGGAGGGGTGCGAGATCCATGTGTGTGATTTGGGTTGATGAGGTGGGATGGGGGTTGATGTTTTGGTGTCTGAATGGTCCAATGGGAGAGGTCAGTGGGAGCGCTCCGACGGACGAGGGAGAGCTGAGACAGGGGCTCTCGTTGACGAGGTTGCGAAGGAAGCCGGCTCCGAGTGGTGCCTTCTCGTGCGTGCAGACCCGTATGCCAAAGCTGAGAATGGGCTTGACTCAACTCACCTTGAGAGTGCAACTGTAGGGGTTGTATGAAAGGGGAAAATGTAGAGTGATGCCACGCGGTGTGGACGAGAGTCAAGTGGATGGAGTGATCGCTCGCTGCAAGCATTCGGATTAGTCTTGGTTTCTAATGCGAAATCGACCGGGGTGATGACCCCGTCGGGGCGTGGCTCTCCATTCGGCCCCGCTCCGACTCGACTCGACTGACTGTCCGCATTCGTGGCGGGTTCTACCACATCGCGCGTTTCCTTCACGCTTCAAAAGAGTACCCGCTCGTTCAGCAAAACCTGCAAAGACTCTCCCTCATCACGATGGGAAAGGCTACGACGATCCTTGCGGCGTTGCGACGACCGTCCGAGGCGCGCGCATTGGTCAACTACATCGTCTGGCGCGATCCTCTGCACCGCATCGAGGACAACCCGGAGGCAGGATGGCCAGTCTTTCTGGGTATTGGTCTTCGTTTCGTGCAGTGCGTGGCGACAAGCTGATACCCTCGTACATCTCTCCGTCCCTTCTCTCCGATCACGACCTCTGCTCCTCGTCGCGTCGATCTGGCGCACTGGCCTTCGTGACGACCCACCACTCTCACCACGTCGACGCAACGATGCGGCATCCGCCCAACAGGGACCGCGAAGACATGAAGAAATGCTGGGGCTTCCTCGACGCCACCTCGCGATCGTTCGCCCCCGTCATTAAAGAACTCGAAGGCGATCTGTCCAGAGTCGTCAGTCACACCTCGCTAGAACGAGCTTGACCGGGTCCTCCTCCACTCACCCGCCTCCTGTACAGCTCACTGACGCCTTTGTTTCGTTCCATACACCAGATCACTGTGTTCTACCTTATCCTGCGAGGTCTGGACACGATTGAAGACGACATGACGATCGACATCGATACCAAGATCCCGCTTTTGGTCAACTTCCACGAAAGACTCGAGGAGGACGGATGGAACTTTACTGAATGTACGTACGAGATTGGTGGCATGAGACCCTCACAGGGACAATAAGCTGATGTTGCAGATTCTCACAGCCGGTCCGAACGAAAGGGACCGCGCCCTCCTGGTCGATTTCCAGGTCGTCATTGCAGAGTACAAGCGTCTCGAGCCCGAGTCAGTTTCCAGTTGAACCGCGGTTCTTCCGGTGTGCGCTCGCCCACGAACGCTCAGTGTCCCTCTATTCCTCTTTTCAGCTACAAAAAGGCGATTGTGCACATCACACAAAAGATGGGAGCCGGTATGGCGCGCTTCGCCAAGATCCACGCCGAGAGCGGTGGCAAGTTCTCCGTCGACACACTCGCCTCATTCGACCTCTACTGCCACTTTGTCGCCGGACTCGTCGGCGAAGGCGTGTCGCGGCTCTTTTCGGCGTCGGGCAAGGAAGCGCCCGAGTTGGGCGAGCAAGCCTCGCTGAGCAACTCGATGGGTCTGCTCTTGCAAAAAAACAACATCCTGCGTGACTTCCGCGAGGACACCGACGAAGGTCGCGTCTTCTGGCCGGCCGAAATCTGGTCCAAGTACGTTGACAAGCCCGAGGACCTGTACGCCCGTGGAAATGAACAAAAGGCGCTGTGGGCACTGAGCGAAATGACGGTCGACGCTCTGAGCCACGCGACCGACTCACTCGACTACCTGACACTGCTGTCGAACCAGAGCGTCTTCAACTTCTGCGCGATTCCTCAAGTGATGGCGATGGCGACCTTGCAGGAGTGCTTCATGAACCCCAAGGTCTTCCACCAGAACGTCAAGATCCGCAAAGGCCTGACGGTGAGGTTGATGCTCGACGCGACCAACCCTCGCGACGTCGCCTACATGTTCCGTGACATGGCCCGTGCAATCCACGCCAAGGCCGTGGCGAACGACCCGAGCTTCATTAAGATCGCCGTCTTGTGCGGTCGGATCGAGCAATGGACCGAGACGAGGTACCCTTCGTTCATCGAGTTGGGCAAACCGGTGCCCAAGTCGATGGAGGACTGGCGACCGGGAATGGACTCGAGGGTGCGTCAGTTGGCGCCGACCGAGGCGATCCTCGCCGAGAGGAAAGAGAGGGCCGCGGCGATGGAGGCGACCAAGATGTCGAATGATGATGTGAGTCATTTGCTTGCCACGAGGATCGTGATTGCAGACCCTGAAGTGGTTGCTGAATCGATGCTTCGCCCAAATCGCTTTCTTCTTTGCTTGCGCCAGTACAAGTTCCTGGCTTTACTCCTCGGTGGTGTCGTACTGCTGTTCCTGGTTTTGGCCGCGATCGGTGGTGGGATGATGTGGTGGTTCTTCTTCCGGTTAGTCGGATCCTTCTGATGACCGCGTTCTAGCAGGGCCCTGGAAGCTAACCTCGTAGTTTGCCGCTTGAATTTATTCAGGGATGGCGCCCGATTTGCTGTGAGTGGAACGACAATTCATCTTATCGACAACCCCCGACACATGAAGCTGATGTTCCCATTATTCTGATCACGAAACAGGAGGACGTCTTGGGTGACCCGGAAGAGGTTGCGGCAAGGGCCAAGGAGTTCCTTCACCCCGAGTTCTGAAAAAGATCTTTTTAATTCTGTTCTGTGCTGCTCCCGCCACAACGATACGACTTGAATGATGAATCACGGTGATGTGTGATGCAAGCTCATTGCAATGTCATATCAGAAAAGGAGACGCCGTACACTACTCATTCATTCGGTGTCCCGTGCGCCGGGTCGTGTCTCCAGTGGACCACTTGCAGTTAGTTGGGTGGGGAGATGGCCCGTAGATGCGTGGCCGGTCCCTTCCGCGGCCTCTCGTCGCCGTATGGGTCGCTCCTCCTTGGCTGTCTCCTCATCTGGCGTACCTGCACGATTCCTACCCCGCCTCTCATTCTCCCTCCTCTGCTCTTGCCTAAGGTCTGAACCTGTGCATTCCCAACGGGTTCCTTCTCGTCCTACGTCCCTAGCCCCACCATCAGGCCTTCCGTCCGCCGTACAGCCGCTTGCTCCGTGTCTCTACGGCTGTCGTCGCTCGCTTCCGTCGTTTCGCCAGGACGAGATCAGCACCCGTAGTTGGTCCACCATGCGTGACGGTTCTAGCATCAAGTTGCTCACGGGTAAGTAGCTCATTGTTGCTACATCGTTCAAGTGCCCTCGCGACTCTCCTGCATCTGGGCTCGTTCGTCGTCGTCGTCGATTCACGCGCTTCGTACGGTCGTCGCACACCCCCAGTCTAGAGAGAGCTTCATCGTCCTCTCAACCCTTCCCAGGAAATCACCACTGACTCCATCTCTGCTCTTCACTAGGTAACTCACACCCTGAGTTGGCCCAACAGATCGCCAAGCGGTAAGTCGGGTCGAGCGTTTCATCTGCAAGCACGTGGTTCTTTACGCGCGGGAGGGGGACGTCGTCATTTCCTCACGAGCGAGGGCGATCAGCTTCGTTGTCGAAGCCGGCTTCGGACTTGGCGGGGTGGGGGGAGGGGGGGAGGGGTTGCAGGGCCGGTGGGAAAGTGGGTTTCACCATGGGTGACAAGAGCATAGCACCTGGCCCAGGTCCGAGGTGCTACAAGGGAGCTGGCTTCATTAGGAACATCGAAACGGCTCGGAACCTCTGCGAAGACCTCAGCGGGACTCGCCGAGATGAGAAACTTGGGTCGCCGCCCACTCGAAGCCTTCGATCAAGACAGACATGCAGCACCTACAATGGACCCATGGAAGAGCTCACAGAAACTGATTGCGTCTCAATTCTCCGATGATCGTTGCCTCTCAACAGACTTGGGATCCCTTTGACCAAATGCACGGTCAAGAAGTTCAGCGATAACGAAACCTCCGTCTCGATCGGCGAGTCCGTCCGTGAAGAGGACGTCTTCATCGTCCAGACCGGCTTCAACCCGTCTCCCTACCCATTCGGATCCAAGGCCCGTCACTACGGTGACAGCTCGCTCGAGGTCTCGCGACCGGGAACTCCGAACGGGTCAAGACCGACCACGCCGCTTCCAACGTCGGCGTCGACGTCCTCGCTCCACGTGCCCAACAGCAAGTCCCAACCGGCCCCGGAACCGTTCAACGACCCCAACGACCTCTTGATGGAGTTGCTCATTCTCATCTCGGCATGCAAGACCGCCTCGGCGAAGCGTATCACCGCCGTGATTCCGTGCTTCCCTTACTCGCGCATGGACCGCAAGGACAAGTCCCGAGCACCCATCACGGCCAAGCTCGTTGCCAACATGCTGCAAATCGCCGGTTGCGACCACGTCATCACGATGGACCTGCACGCCAGTCAGATCCAAGGCTTCTTCGAGGTCCCTGTTGACAATCTCTGGACCGAGCCGTCAATGATCCACTGGGTCAAGGAGAACATCCCCGACTGGCGCAACGCCATCATCGTCTCGCCCGACGCCGGAGGAGCCAAGCGAGCGACGATGCTCGCGGATCGCCTCGACGTCGACTTTGCGCTCATCAACCGCAACCGCGTCAAAGGTGCTGCACCCGATGCCGAAGCAAGGATGGAGATCCTTGTCGGTGACGTCAAGGGCAAGGTCGCGGTCTTGATCGACGACATGTGCGACACGGGTGGAACGATCAAGTTGGCGACGAACGCGCTCTTGGCGAGTGGGGCCAGGAAAGTCTACGCGGTCGTATCCCATGGTGAGTCACTGCGATTATGTGGAAAAATCTCCGGAAGTCAAATGAGTTGCTGACGAATGTTGTGGTACCCAGGGTTGTTGTCCGGAGAGAGCATGTCCGAGTTGGCTCGATTGCCGTTAGAGAAGCTTGTCGTAGGTGCTCATTGCTCCCTCCTCGTCCCTCTTCCTGTTGTTCTGACGGCCCCCTCTCATGATGTGACGAATAGGTGTCCAACACGATCTGCCAGACTGAGCATTTAAAGCAGGGCCACGGGAAGCTGGAAGTGATGGACATCTCTCCCGTCGTCGCCGAGTCAATTCGCCGAGTCAGTACCCACAAATTTTTTCTGCTCCACCTGCGATCGGTCCACGGCAAAGCTTACCCTAACATGCCTCGCTATCGATGTAACAGACACATAACGGTGAATCGATCTCATTGTTGTTCTCTGAAGGGGGCGCCAGTTCCTTTGGGTAGAGTGACGGTTGCGCGGACGTCACTTTCTCCGAGTTTTCGTCACAGAAACCGTGAAAGGGAGTCTCTGCCCGCGGGTGCAGCAGGGATGGATACTTCTATCTCGGTTTCGTTTTCTGTTTGTTTTATATTGTCATCCTTGATCTTAGGGCTTGTATAGACTTTCTCTTTCTTTTTACTAGCATCCGAAAACCACATTGAGTAGTCGTTGGAGGTGAATGCGACAGAACGACTTGACGAGTGCGTGGCGTTGCGCGACTGCAGGCACATTGCATGCAGTGGCGCGCTTCGCACCTACAGCGCCGCCCCCTGCCAGCCAATCGCGATCGGTGCCGACTCGGAATCTCGCTGCTCCGAGGGACGGTGGAGAAACAACGTGTTGTACCACTCGCAGCAGCCTGGAAACCGGTAATAGAAGAAGTAAAGACTCAGTAGGTGCTGTCTAGGATCAAAAAAAAAACCCCGCAAGATATATTGGGCAAAGCGAGGTCCGAGGAGGATGATTTTGCTGCGGACTGTGCACTTTCCGGTTTCATGATTCGAGCTCGACGGAGGCACCTGCTAACAACGCGTAGTGCCCACCCAGCGCGGCTGCCAGCATGCCCAGTGCCCCAACATGAGGCCTGCGCGACGACATCGTCGCCGGGCTCTCTGGCAGCTTGCAGCTTGCAGTCCTGCCTCAACCTCGACCTCTCCCGTCGTCGCCCATCCCTCCGAGGCGATACTTCTCCCCTCTCTCTCTTCTTCTCCCATTTCGGTCTTTTGATCGTCCTCTGTCCCGTACCAGTCGTCGACCCCGCTCTCGCCCTTTGTCGAGCGCTTGACCCGATCGTCGTTGATTGCTCTCGTGCGCGCGTGTCGCTGCGTTCTTCGCGCGCGACTTGCGTCCGAACCACCACTGCCGACACGCCTGGAGCGTCGTTTCGAACGAGGTGAGTTTCACATCTCCATGCGCCCCTGTAACCGACTGGGTGTCATCTGTCGATACGATTGCATTCTGGTCTGGAGTCGAAGGTTGGGGAGGCGGAATGCTCTTGTGCCATGCGGCGTGGGTCAATTTCACGATGCTCGCGCTGGCAGGGTCGATGATCGGTGCCAGGCGAACGACGACGGGGGGGCGCGGCGAATCGACCGATGACCTCCCCGCTGTCGTCGGCTGCGAAGCGATCCGTCCTCGGCACACCACCATACATCGACCTGTAGGACCAGGATTTACCTCGATCGGACTAGAGTCTTCGGCTTGTGACCTCGACGGTACAGTTTGTCGTGCATCGAGCTGCAAGGCCCGCGGAGACGTCGGAGGCAGGGTCGTGGTCGCACACGCACGCACACTTGCTTGGCTTGGGGCCTTGTTTGTGGTGTGTGTGGTGTGTGATGTCGTCCGCCGGAGCGCGCGCGGGCAGGTGCGGGCGCTAGCTGGTGTGATCTACCCCCGCCCGCTCTCGCGACGCACCCAGCGTTCGCCCTCTCCTTTCCTACCAAACACGAAATAGAGCATGACACGACCAAGTGTGCTTTGACGCTTTGGCTGACCCTGATCACTCTTCCTCCCCTCGTTCCCTCCATTTATTGTTGCCGACCCCTCTGCCCCGCCCGCCGGGTCTAACGCGCCCGTTCCCTGCGTCGTTTGTCTTATCGGTCTCGCCACGCAGCAGATCATCATCCCACCTGTTCTTTGCTCGCTTAGACCTCCTTCTCGCTTCACCAAGACCGTGGCATGTTCTCATCGAACCCAGCCCATAACCCAGCGGATTACGAAGCCCATATCGCTGCCAGCCAACCCGGTCACGCCGATCACGCACGCCGATCGCCCGACATGGACGCCAGTGCACCCCTCGGCCCTTTCCACGACTACGACGACGACTCAAACCTCGGGTCGCGCCGCGAGTCGTTCGTTGATTCGGATGCCGAGATGCGCAAGTACCAAGGCCTGTCCGCTACGGGCGTGCAGGGCTACTCGGCCGTTGGTGGCGACCACTCTGAACCGGGGTCACCGACTGGTGCCGACTCGTACGAGCGCAGCCATGAGAGTGGCAGCAGTGGCACCAAAGTCGACCAGCCTACGCAGAGGCACCCGCGACCCGACACGATGAGCAGCGACGGTAGCTACGACCGCACCGCCAACGCCTACAACGTGAGTGCTTTTTCTTTCTCCGTTTAGCTTTGAACTTCGCTCTGGGGCTGCAAGTACCTCATCTAAGGTCGGCTGAGCTGACTCGCTCCCTCTTCTTGTTTTCCCTCTTGTCGACAGTCGGAGTCCAGCCACCACGGCTATGCGACAGGGTACCAGGAGGGTCAATACAACCCGTCATCACCCTCCTCCAACTTTGGCCGATATCGCGAGGGCTCGTTCGGGCAACACTCGGGCATCGAGTCCGGTCGCGCCTCGACGATTGGGACAGACCACATGCACTCTGGGTTACCAGCCAACTCGTCGCGTGTCGCCTTGAACAACGACTGGCGCCATTCCTACGACCAAGGGAGCGAGATGTCGCGCGGTGCGATTGCCGAGATTGCCCCCGGAAAGGAAGGTTACGGTCGCGCCGACTCGCGTTACGGTGACAAGATCACACTTGAAAAGGACAACAAGCTCTACGCGCCGATCCCGCCGAGCTCGCCCGCAATCGGTGGTCCGGCCGACATGGGCGCTAAGGGCCCGGGCCCGCGGGAACCGCCAGCGGTCATCATCAGCCGAGCAAACCGACTCGACTGGATCGACGGTCTCCGTGGCATCTCATCCGTCATCATCTTCACCCATCACTTTTCTGATTTGACTTGGTCGACGTCGCACCCGAACGTACTCGCCGAAGGATCGCTGCAAGGCTTCCTGCGCAACGGTCAGCTCGCGGTCGGCATGTACTTCCTCCTCGGTGGTCGCGTCCTTGCCGCATCTTTCCTCAAGTCGGCGCTGACCGTGCCTAAGGCCCCCGTCGTCCATGGTGACGACGAGCCCGAAAAGCCCCTGACGCCACGCAAGCCCCCGGGACCTCGCTGGCTCACCCTGTCGTCGTCTCTGTTCCGTCGCTCGATCCGCTTGGCTTTCCCCGCCGTCGTCGTCGGCTTCATTCAGTGGAGGACGTGCAAGGCGAACCTGTTTAACGCCGCTATGGAGGCTCAAAACACTTTCTTGATCTCGTCGTCGCTGTGGGTCCCCACGTGGTGCAACATCGGTAGCTTCCCTGGGTTCCTGCAATTCTGCCTCGACCTCTTCACCGAATCGAACCATCAATACATGCTCAATGTTGGTTCGGCGCTTTGGACAACCTACGATCAGTTCTGGGGTTCCGTCTTGGTCTACATCGTCGCCGCCGTGCTCGCGCCCTTGCCGACACGCGGTCGCTACCCTCTTTACGCCGCCATCATTGTCTCGCTGTGGTGGATCTCGTCGCCGAACATGCTCTACATGATCGGCCTGTTCTTTGCCGACTTGCACGCCGCTGGCTTTGTCCGCGTCATCCAGGACTCGTGGAAGTTGACCGTCGGTATTGAGTGCGCTGCCATGGCCCTCGCCATGTCCATGATCGCTGGTGGAACGGCCGTTGCCGGTCCCGCCGATCGCGCCGCCGGTTCCATCTCGGTCTACGACTCCAAGTTCGGTTACGACCCGTCCAACGTCTGGCCGCAGTATATGCTCATGTCGAACTGGATCCCACCTGCCATGATTTTGCTCTGGGTCGAGCTGTCCCACGCGATGCAGTGGTTCACCTCGTGGGCCATCTTCGTCTGGGTCGGCAAGGTCTCGTACGGTTTCTACCTCATGCAGTTCCTTACCCTCTATGGTATTATGCCCCACTTGCTCCTTTACTTTGCGAAGAGTGGCACGTCGTACTGGAACGTTGTCACGCCGACCTACATCCTGTGCTTGATGACTAACTTCTTCATCGCTTGGGTCGGCTACCACATGTTGGATCGCGTCGGTCTCCAGCTCGGCAAGTACATCTGGGACGGTCTCTTTGTCACCAAGCCCAACACGGCCAGCTCGCTTCCGGCCAAGGCCGCTCGTGGCCTCGCTACCGCCCTCATCATGGGTCCCATCGTCCTCGTCAAGGGCTTGGCTCGGGGTACGGCTAGCAAGTGGACCAAGATGACTGGCAACCTCCACACGATCATGAACTGGCGCACTCCCACGACGCGTCCCGCCGTCCCCGACCCGACCGATCCCGACGTGCTCGCGCAATTGCACTCGACCCGCTGGACTTCGGACTTGTCGCACGACAAGGAAGCGATGCGTACGCGCTGGTTACTCAACATCCAGGGCCGGGCTTGGATCGGTCACATCTTCATCATCCCTGCTCTTACGACCATCTGGACGATCTACCACCCTACTGGTGAATGGACTTACGATGCGATCACCTTCTCTTCGCTGTGGCGTTTCGTGTGGGTGCTGTCGCTGCCCAACTGCCTCTTCGCTTACGTTGGTTTCGTCACGCCCGATCTCGTGCCGCCCAAGGAAGTGATGGACAAGCGCTCCGTCCACCGCGAGTACATCCGCAACTTCTTCGTCGTGCTCGTCACCAAGGGATCCAACGAGGCCGCCGTCCGACGTGGTTACAACAAGCTCATCAAGCTCGAAAAGTACCACCCGGCCGTCAAGGTTGTCGTCTTGACGGACGAGCCTTACGTCTACCCAGACCTGCAAAACATTGTCTGCCCCAAATCGTACAAGTCGCCGCTCGGCAAGGCCAAGTACAAGGCTCGTGCGCTCGATTACTTCCGTTACCACGTCTCGCTCGGTGTCTATGATTGGATCTTGCACATGTGCGTGAATAATTGTTCTGATTTGGATTGCATCTGACTACAAAATACTGACCGGCCCACTTTTGGCCTTGATGACCAAAGGGACGAAGAATCCGTTACCGACGCCGAATCGCTCCGCCACTGCATCGAGTTCATCCGTTACACGCCCCACCACTTCGGTCAAGGTATCATCTTGTACAACGGAGAAGGCTTCTGGGACAATTGGTACTTCACCGTCGCCGATGGTATTCGTGTCGGTGACGATCTCGCGCGTTTCCACTTCCAGAACTCGGTCATCCACCGCCCCGTCTTTGGTGTACACGGATCTTTCCTCATGACGAACGGAGAGATGGAGAACGAGTGCACGTGGGATTTCGGTTCACTCGCCGAGGATTTCGAGTTCTCGCAGGACGCATGGCGACGAGGCTTCACGTCGGGTCGTATCCACGGTATCGTTCGAGAACAGTCGCCGACAACGTTGCGCGATTTCCTCAAGCAGCGTCGTCGTTGGTTCATGGGTATTCGCGATATCAAGGGTCTCTACGGCTTGCCCAACTTTGCCATCAACCTGTGGATCGTCGGTGTGTTCACGCTCGCGGTCACGATCGTCAACTTGCCGCTGGGTTTCATCGAGCACTCGGTCACGCCCTTATGGATCGCCATCGCGGCCAATTTCTGCTTCATCACCTTCTTCTCGTTGTACCTGATTGGTATCCTGTTCCAGGAGCTCGACTACGGGCAACGGTGGTACACGATCATCGTTCATCTGCTCTGCTCGATCGTCATTCAGCCCTTCGCGTCGGTTGCCGAAGGACTGTCCGCCATCTGGGCCATGTCATCCGAAGACTTTGGCAAGTTCGAGGTTATCGTTAAGCGGTAGATTGAACACGTCTTCCGGTCTCTCCCTGCTTCTCTCTTTCTCTGTTCCATTCGCACGCACACTTCTATACATGACCCTGGGAAGAACAAAACAGACACTATGGCTCGTTCTCTCTCTTTTTTCCTTTTTTTTCCTTTCTTCTTTTCTGCTCCCTCCCACCCTTTTCTTCCCACACCCTCAAGTCGTTTTCCTTTGCATATTGCTTCCACGAACTACGGACTTAGATTTCCCCCCCAACCCCCGTTGATTACCCCAGGGATGGAGTTCGTGTTTGACTTGCTGCGCTTGTGCGCCTCCTCTCTCTCTCTCTGTCCTCTCTCTGCATAGTTCATCTTCTCTTCCTTTTTCCTTGCTGAAACGATACGTCAACCCATTGTCAAGCGATATTCTGATACAGATGTTCCGTTCCGGAGTCAATTCTTCGACGATCCCCGGGCACTCGCGAGTGCCTGCCACCGGAGCACCGAAACTGGGCAGATTGTTCGAAACTCCTGCGTACAAACCAAAGGTTGTTGCTCGGCTGGGATATAACCCCACTTCAAAGGGCTCATCAATCTCCAAGGCCGCGGGGCTAGACACTCCTGTAAGTGAGTGATCGAGAGCTCGGGGCCGGCGCCGACCAATCGAACGTCTTGAGCATGGCGATCGTCTAGGAGCGGCAGCAGATGCAGATTGGTGTCCGAGCGCGGGGCTGTTCGGCCCTTTCCTGGGTAGATATTTACCAGCGGCTGCCGGTCAATTCTTGTTAGGTATGCCCAGTTGTGGTAGACATCATATTTGAGGCTATATTTCTCCGAGGCCCGACATCATCCAACACATTTTTGGGGAGCCACAGCCTCAGCCTGGCCTGACTCCACTCCGGCCGGAGCGGCCGCGCAGCGAGAGCACTTGATATCCAAGGTGCCAGCTCATTCATCTGTCCCATCTCATCGTCGAACGCCAACTTGCCACAAGAAACCATGGCGACTAATTTTACCTGGGTCCTTAGGTAGGTCTCTAGCTCAATACAAACGCCTCATTAGAGAAAACGTGAATATTTGCTCAATCGGTAGTTGTTGGATCAGAACTCTGCCGATTGGGATTGGTCGTCCGGGGAGGCGGCTCAAAAAGTCCGCGGGCTTGGCAGAATTCTGCGGTGGCTCCAACAAGGTTCGTTCCGTCGCGGGACCGCCAATGCTCGGGTGAGGTGGGGGTTTGGGTTCAATACAATTCACCGGCGGTGGAAAGGGTTTACAATTACCTATACCTACCTGTAGGGGTAGCCAGAGCAATCAATTTGTCTCTCTTCCGCCGGTCTGCCTGATTCCGACAGTTTCCGACAGTAGGTAGGTGGCCGATTCGTACGTTGGTAGCAGGTATTAGTACCGACATACCTGTAATTCAGTGCCTAGGGAGTAGCTCCCAATCTACCCCAAAGGATGTTCTCCCGCACCAGTAATCTAGCACCCCAGGCACACGAACTCACTTCCTTCGAGTTGTGATCGGGGTTACTTTTCAGTCTTCCGAGTTCCGATCCTCGGGTGCCTGGTTTAAGGTACAGCCTAATGCCCGTCGAGCGGACCCCTAATGAAGCTTTTGGAACAGTGAAAACTCGCTTCTCGAGTCTTCATCGTTGCTGGCCATCGAATCTCGGAGTCTGCAGGATGAACTCCCCGGCCAGCTAACCCATGGCTAAAGATTCGCATTTCTTTGGCTTTTTCGGTCGTCGAAACGGGGGAAGAAGTCGGCCCTGTCGAGAGTCGCATTTGGATTCGTGTAGCGTGCACGCATCGGACGACCTTCCGCGGATGCCCGCCCGCCGCCCGTCTCCGCGGTTCGCGCCAGAGAGTGACTACACCGCCCACGCGGGCTTGCCAGACGCGCGATGCGCGGAGTGCGGAAGGCGGAAGGAGGACTCGGTCAAGATGACCCTTCCGCTCACGTTAGCAGCAGGAGGCGTCGCACTTGCTGCCTTGGCCTCAGTCTGAAGCATTGTTCAACCAGAAGAGCAACTACCCCTTGGGCGACTGAGGCGAGGACCGACACACCGACCTCAGCTCCCACGCCTTCACGGGATACTGTTCTCTCTGGCTCTGCGTCGACACCGCAGCGCAGCTCGGTGATATAAGCGCGGCCTCGAAACGCCCATCATGGCGACTCGAGGGGGCTTCACCCACGACGACAAGGTTGCCAATCTCATCGTGGCTTGTCTGGTGAGTTGTTCTACTACCGAAATTGGTGCCGTATTGAGCTCAGCACGATCGTGTCGGCCTGTGCGCCCCCCCCCCCCCCCTCCCCCTCCTTATCGACTGCTGGCTGCTGGTTTGTTTTCGGGGGGCGCGCCACCCAACAAAGTTCCAGGCAGACAGCCGACGTGCCACCTACCCACTGCCACGCGACTGTGTTGCTGACCCTGGTTTCGCTGTCTTCCTTTGTACTCATCCACAGTCATTACTGGGCGGCGCTTCCATCATCATCGGATACATTGTGTCGCTTTGGTCGGGTCAGAATCGACTGAGGCAGCGCATCGTGCTGGCCTTGGGGGTCGTCGACTTCATCGTCGCGCTCACCGTCGTGTGAGTACTCGGTTTGGGCTTGCTCGTCTGTGCCATCTCGACCTGGGGCCGAGGAGTGGGTTTGAATGTACGCTCCTCGACGATACGTAACATTTTTGCACGTCGCCCTCACCCAGTTCGACCCATGACGACTTGGAATGTTCGCGAAATGCTCGAAATTGCTCCTGGCCAGGCCAGCCATTGCGGAACCCCGTCGGCTGATCCGCCGCGCCGACGACCGACCTGCCTGCATGAAGATCGTTTCGCGATTTTCGCGACAGCAACACATCGCACAATACTTTTTTGGCGATATTTTCGCTTCCACCGCGTATTCTCTCGCGCCGATCAAGGCTTAACACCGATTCGGACGCCACGCGCTAGATCGCTGACGAGCCACCTTGCAACTCGCCTTCGGGGATCCCTTCTTTTTCTCTTCGTTACCGCAGTGTTGGCACTTCTTTGAGCCTGTCGGGACGAACGCTTGGAACAAACAGTGCAGCATGCGATACCTTTGGCTTCTTTTGTAAGTGCCTCCACATCCACGAGTGCGCATGTGTTGCAAGTTCGAGTCGGGACACTGCCTCCCTTCGCCAACGGCTCCCCTCACTCCTGACCAACTAGACTTGAGCTGATCACCCTTTGTATCCCCTTTTGATCTTTTGCTTACCGCGTCGGTGTCATCAGATCAAGTGAATTTCCCTTCATCTAGGTTTCATCGTTCACGGGCTGGGCTATCGGCCATCGTACTGACACGGTTCTATGCGCTCCGAAAACATTTTCAGGCTTGCACCATCGTCAGCGCGGTATGGACGGTGACGATCGCGCTGGTGACCTATACAACGCTCGTGCACCCGCTCTCCAAATTCACATCTGCACTTGAGAAGCGAGGCGCGAGTTGGGCCCTATGTGGGCTTGGGTATGCGATTGGGATCGTGCCGAGCATTGTGGGAGCGGTCAGTGGCACAAGCCAAGACCATCTTTCCATACTGGGAGATTGCTAAACCAGGCTTCTCTCATGGTCTGCGGCATACAGATTGTCTGGAAAATGGTCGATCTTGGGGGAATGTGAGTGCAAGACGCTGGCCGCGCATCAGCACTCGGTCGCATTGAGAACTGACCGTGCTGCTCCAAACTTGCAATCGCAGCTGCTTTTACGAGTCAAGCAGTCTCGAGGCCAAGATTATGCTTTTCATTCCGCGAGGCCTTGCGATGCTTGTGACCATTTGGATCTGTGAGTTGAAGTCGGAATCTTGGACGGGCGCTCCCTTCTACCCTAGCAATCGCGTGCGCTTCGGGAACCTGTCACCTCATGCTAATTCGTCTACTGCCGCCGTCAGATATCGCCCTCTTCATTTTCTTCCAACGACGGGATCTGTCCATGTTTGACAATATGATGTCGTCGATCGCCGACGAGGAAGAGGAGGAGCAGGCGATCACAGATCCAGGATTCCGCCGACGATTCAGCTGTCTCGTCTCGTGGACTCGCCGATCATCCGATATGACACAGTTCCACCGAAACTCGCTGGCACCACTCCCTGAGGAGCAGTTGTCGAACCAAAGACCTTCGGTCGCTTCGGAGGACACGGCTGTGGCACCCCCCACACAGAAGAGTTCGGCCATCATCATCGCCCTCCCTACTTCCTCAGCATCACACTCGGCCGACGAATCCTCGCCGAACAACGAACAGATGTCATCCGATCACCCTATACTGTCACCGAAACTGCGCATACAAGCTGGCCCCGAAACATCGATGCTCAACCCGAATTATCGCTTCGACTCGCATTCCGAAGCGACCGAATCGCACATCAGAACGCCCGACAAGGGACCGCGCAAGTTGAGCGCGCGGCAACTGAATCGACGCCTGTTGCTTCTGATGGGCCTGTACCCGCTCGCATACCTCGTCCTGTTCTCTGTCTCGATTGCGCGAGTCATCACCCAACTCGTCACAAACGACTATGTCACGCCCGAGTTCGCCAAAGTCAGTCGATTGCTCGTCTTGGCCCAGGGCTTCGTCGATGGAATCCTCTACCTCGTCATCGAGCTCCTCTTCCGACGATCGGTGCGGCGTAGGACATGATCCGACTCGGAGGACGAGACGGCTCGCAGTCAATGGCTGGGACGTCGACGCATCGACCCTGAAACGACGACGAATCTGTGCAGTGAAAATGGCGGCCCGCCTCGCAGTGAAGCAACATGTTGTAGTTTTAACACGGGCTTTGAAGGGATGTTGTTAGATGTTGTACCAATATGTTGATCAATTAAACTTTTTTTCCTTCATTGTCTTTGCCTGAAAGATCGGATCAAATTGTGGCCGAGTTCGATCGGGAAACGACGGCCCGTGCACGCCGCCCGTTGGCGAAGGAGCCATCTTCTTCGGTCTCGCTTCGTCTAGTCTCCTCTCGTGTTCGGCTCTTGACGTCAGCTCCGGCTCACCGCTGACCTCACTCCGCCACACCAAAACTGACAACAGCTTCGTCTGTGTGAGTCTACGTCACTTGGTCTCATCTCACTGCATAATCTCCGCATCGATCGGTCGCTGAAGTGCAGTGGAGCAATCACGTGTTGAAGCTGGACGTTGCCTCGGCGGCTTGGTGTGAGGTCACCGACTGCTCGCTCATGCTTGCTCGCCTAGACCGATCGATCGGAACTATGCTCTCGGCGACCATGGTTCGGTTATCGTCCTGTTGAACATATATTCTATTCTCTAATAAGTATTGCCTCGCTCATACGTCGTCTGTCTTGACACAGGACCATGTCCCAGAACGCTGCAAGTCACCTCTGCGACCCCGCCCCTTCCCAGGATGACCGCCAGAAGCAGCCCGGTGACTCGAGTAACAAGGTCGATTAACGTTACTGAATAGGCATGATATGAAAAGATCTGACTGATGTGATTACCTTGACTTGATCATCTTGCTTGTGCTATACAGTACCCTCCTGGGCTCAACGTCGATCCTGGCACGCGTCACTCCAGCGCCCCTGTCATACGCTCACGATGGTCGGGAGTTGCCCAGAACCAGGATTTCGCGGGAGACCCACGAAACACTGCGCTTTACATCGGAGAGATGCACTGGGTGAGATGTGAATTCGCTCAGAAAGAGCGTCACTGATATTGGTCAAGCGCTCATCCCTTGGGACGTCGTCAGTGGACATCGGATCAACACATCCGCGATCTTTGCTTGCGAGTAGGGATCGATGTACCTCTACGCAGCATCAACTTTTCGGAGCACAAAGTGAATGGAAAATCTAAAGGGTAAAGGAACGCGGTGGGCTACCTCGAGGCGAAGTATCGTTTCATGTGCAGCTGACCGCGACGCTTGCTCCTGGCTACACAGCCTTGCCTTCGTCGACTTTGAATCACACGAGATGGCTCGAAAGGTCCAGAGTTGGCTCGAGACCCAGTGAGAGCGTACTCTGAAAAGCCAATGAGCAAGACACAGCTCAGCTGACTCCGATCCGAACCTGCAGTGATTTCCAAAGCAAGAGGGTCACGACAAAGCTTGGAGCCGGTGGAGCCGGTGTGACTCCTTTCCGAACACTGCCAAAGGGTGAGCGGCCATAAAACTACTGGATGGACTCATTCGGGAGCTTGAAGATATTCTGGACGACACACAGAGCCGCATGCTCGGACCGGGGATGGGAATGCTACGCGTCGCGACGAAAATTCAACCGGTCAAGTCGGTGGTCAGAGCCGAGCTAGAGACTCCGGTGGTTCTCGCTCGGTCAGTGACAGCGTGATGTGGCGGCAGTCCAAGGAGAATGTCGATCCGAGCAAGAGTAGTCGTGGAAATAACACCAAACCTGCCGCATCGGACAACAACTGGCGATCGAGGGCTTGACAGTTCGAGATAGAGTTTCTTCTTCAACGGTGGCTGCTTGGAAGAACCCCGGGGCGGGCTCACTGCAGCGAGTATCTGTTAGGGTGAGGTTCAAAGACCTATCTGTTTGTTGAATTATTGCGCTGCATTGCTTTATTGGGCCAAAACGACGGCCAAAAAATGGCAGTGCTCGTCAAGCACATGTCTTTCTCTGAGCCTCGCTAGGCTAGCTGAAGCCGACCGAGCCGGTGTGTCGATAGCCGGCATCCCCGGCGAGCCGAGCAGCAATGTCTATCCGAAGCGGCCTCGGCCTCGGCTTCGGCTTCGGCTTCGTCTTTCATCTGCCGGTCGATCTCCCCGCGGCCTCACATCCGCAGCAGCTTCGAGTAGGATGGGACGCAAAGCTGTGCTGAGTTTCGCTTCGCTGCGTAATTGCCTCGTCAACTTGCCCTTGTCCATCACAGGACCCTTGACCGAGCGAGGCATTGTCAGTCCGCGCTCGTCGCTCCACCTCGTCCGACGGGCTTAGCCGGCGTTGCGGCAGGCCAACTGACTCTCGCGGATGGACATTTCATTTCACAGGCACCCCAATCTCTAGTGATTGAGCTCTCATTTCCTTCCCAAACGAACCCACCCTCCAAGAAGACGGTAGGGAGCAGCAATGGCACGAGCACGGCCTACGTCGGATGGACCGGCCTACCGTCAAGCGTGGCTTCGGTCGCGCAGCATGCCCGGTCCAACGGTGGTGCACTTGGAGACAAGGTCGAAATGGATCCGCAATTTGCTGTGATGCTCGGATTAGGGATGAGCGAAGGCATGCCTGTGAGTGCTTGACCGCAGAACCGCGGATCGCCTGCCCCTCCCCTACCTAGCTTTCAGCGCCGACGAAATGATCGCTGACCCAAAAGAGTTTTTCAATGTTCATGACAGGTGACGATCGAGTTGATGAGAGACCTCCCCACTGCTACCTCCGTCGCCGTCACCCCCGTCTCGGCGGATGACTGGGAGATCCTGGTCAGTCCTCGCTTTGACGCCAAATTCGCCCAAGACCGAGTTCAGTCGTTCTGACGTTGCTGATTCGGTTTCGCACTCCCATAGGAAGCGAACGCGGAATTCGTCGAAATGAATCTGCTCAATCAAGTTCGAGCGGTGAAGGAAGGGATGGTGGTCGGGTGCTGGGTCGGAGGAACGACTCTCGTCCGATTTACCGTCGGTCAGTCACAGTATTCTACAGGTCGATGAGGCCATAGATTGACGTGTGTCAACCCCGCCATAATAGATGCAACAACGCCGCCAGCGTCACCCGCCGTACTGCTCACGTCGGCGACAGAACTCCTCGTGGCGCCCAGATCTCGATATGCCAAACCGCCGCCACTACCTCCCAAGGTCCACGATCTTTCTTCCGATACAGCAGCGGTCCCATCATCGGTGTCCCCGGAGTGGGACCGCGTCCGGAAGAGATTGGTGCGATTGTTGCCCCTCGAAGCGGCGCCGAGTTCGTCGTTGTCGGTCATCGCCGAGCCGCAGTCATCCGTCCTGAGGTCTGGATCCGACGACGAGTCTTCAACCTACGATGCGTTCATATCTCCGACGCTATACCATTCATTAGCCCGCATCTTCCCGTCGTTGCGGATGGCCGTATCGCACTATCCCAGACCTCCGACAAAAGGGCCCGATGCGCCATCGCAGACCCCCGATGAAGCAGGGAAGGATTCTCACAGAAAGCAAGTCGACGTACGCATCAAGCTCGGAAGGGAGATCCAGAATGATCATATTTGGCTTGGCGATGCCGCGAGGCAAGAGCTTGGGATTGGTCCCGACAGGTCCTTCGAGTTGCTGAAGTGAGTCTATTCCGGGAGCTTCCGGTCTATACTTTCTTTCGATCTCGAACTGAACCAATTCCGTTCCGCCTCTCCAGATTTCAAGCGCCACTGACATCGGCAGCGCGCAAGGCCAAGTCGGCGAAACAGACAAAGCCACAGTCCACCTCCTCCCTATCTTCGAACCACCTCTCGAATGGGCATGCGAAAGCTGCGCATTCGCGGGTGACTTCCCCCCGCTCTCCGTCTGCCACATCCATGAACGGCCACAAGGAGTTCCCACTGCACGACATGGGTGCCGTCGCATCCAAAGCTGCTCCCCGCGTGCATCCAGTGCTGGCTGGTGTTGATGATAAGCTGCAAGCGATCCGCTCGCATGTTGTATACTCGCTGGCAGCTCGAACTTTGAACGGCAAGAGGATCCCCAGTAAGTAGGAGAGATGCAGAGATGGAGATTCGCGCCGTACTAACGCTTCATGGTCCATACAGCGTCCGGAATACTCGTCACAGGGAACTCTGGGGCGGGAAAGACAGTTCTGGTACAACAGATCGGTCGGGAGCTCGAGGTCGATCCTCGGACGTTGACTCGTGCGTGGGATCAACGCCGACCACATGCAGCTACAGACGAGCTGATGAGTAATTCTTTCCAATGTGCAGGCACGCTTTATATCGATTGCACAAAGTACACAGACGAGCGGCAGTCGACGTTGAAAGCGAAAATGAAGGATTGGTTCGACGAGGCGTGCTGGCATGCCCCTACGTTGCTCGTCCTCGACAACCTGGACCGCATGCTTGGCGCCGAAGTCGAGCACGCCGACTCGTTCCCTGCCCTTCATCTCGCACACACATTCCTATCATTGGCTATGCCCGCCCTCAGCTCGTGGCCGATCATTGTGATCGCCATGGCTCAGTCGGCAACGTCTCTACATCCCTTACTGACTACCACACACCTCCTCGGTGAAACGATCTCGTTGAGGGGTCCCAACAAGGCCGGGCGCAAGGATGTGAGTATCTTGATCAACTGTGCCACTTCATCTGAGACCACAGGTATTGATCTTACGCTCCCACGTTCGTCAGATCGTGAAAGCCCTCGTCGGTGCCAAAGCAGAAACCACTGGCTTGATCGCCTCGTCACTGGATTACACAAGTATCGCCGGTCTCACCGAAGGCTACCTTCCTGCTGATTTAAGGGATTTCGTGGACCGTGCGATCCATCAGTCAGCTATGCGCACGACCTCCTCAACCTCAACTCTCGAGCTTGAGATCGACGACTTCAATGCAGCACAGATCGGATTTGTGCCGTTGTCACTGCGAGAGGTCAAGCTGCAAAAGTCGGACGTGCAGTGGGCCGATATCGGTGGTCTTCACGAGACGCGGCGTGTCCTGCGCGAGACCTTGGAGTGGCCGACGAAATATGGCGCCATCTTTGCCAATTGCCCACTCCGACTGCGTTCCGGTTTGCTCCTGTACGGCTACCCGGGTTGCGGAAAGACCTTGCTCGCGTCCGCCGTCGCCAAGGAATGCGGCCTCAACTTCATCTCCGTCAAAGGTCCCGAGATCCTGAACAAGTACATCGGAGCGAGTGAGAAGAGTGTGCGGGACCTGTTCGAACGAGCGCAGGCGGCGAAACCTTGCATTCTGTTCTTTGACGAGTTTGATTCCATCGCACCAAAACGGTGAGTTCTGACGATAGGTTACCCTGATCGATCATTTAGCTGACCCAGCCGCTTACTCGCACACAGTGGTCACGACTCGACCGGAGTCACAGACCGAGTTGTCAATCAGATGCTCACTCAAATGGATGGTGCAGAAGGTCTCGATGGGGTCTACGTTCTGGCCGCGACGAGGTCAGTAGCCATCATACATGTTCGCCAGTCGCTCATGCTGAGCCGATGCTATTTGATTGCAGTCGACCTGACCTGATCGATCCAGCTCTGTTGCGACCTGGGCGTCTCGATAAGTCTCTACTTTGCGACATGCCCAGTTTGACGGATCGACTCGAGGTGCGTCGGGATTTTGTACTCAGAGAAGGAGTCGGACTGACTGGGATGGATGCTTCTTCCAGATTCTACAAGCAAGTGCACGCAAAATCGCTCTCGACCCCTCTGTCGATTTGAACAAGTACGCGGCCAAGACCGAAGGCTTCTCTGGTGCCGATCTCCAAGCGCTGGTCTATAACGCCCACCTCGATGCCATTCACGAGACGTTGAACTCGACCACGAACGCTATCGAATCGTCGGCGGAGTCGAAAGCCAAGGCGGAATCCCAGGACATCACCTACACGACGTTGGGTGGGCCGGTGGCTTCGGACAAAGTCTTGTCGAAGGCCGAGCAGGCGACGGTCAATAAGCGGCTCGAGTTGATCCTGAGCACCATCAGGGCGCAGCAGGCGAGCAAGACCAAGACCGAGACCAAGCTCAATGGGGCGGCAAAGGAGAAGCCCAAAGTGCGTCGTGGTTAACGGCGAGTCAGCTGGAGGGACGCAACTTCACGAGCTAAAGGGTTTTTCTTTCGTTTAGACTCTCGTCACTCCGCGACACCTCGACACTTCGATGGCGTCGACACGTCCGTCGGTCCCTGCCGAAGAATTGATTCGACTTGGTCGGATGTGAGTCCAGTCCGTTGCCCAGTAGCCCGGCAATTTCTTTGGACTAACGTAGCTGTGCTGGCCCGTTCACAGATACAACGAGTTCGTGGATGGTCGCAGCGCCCAGGGCTTGCCGTCGGGTCAAGCGAGTGAAGAAATTGGGGGTCGTGCGAGTTTGATGTAGCTGCTAGCGTGAAAATCATCCAGAAGTAATAGCAAGTATAGGTCATCAGAGTGAAAGGCCATTTCGACGATCGCCAGAGAAGAGAGACGGGAAGTCATTGGTCGCGCACGGGTTTCTCTCCCACCTGCTCCACCGCTCCTTCCGTGGCACAGCTTACGACCATCGCATCGTCTCGAGCGTCCCCAGCCCAGCGACAAGCATCTTAGACTTAGTTCATTAGAGTACGAGTTGTTGCTCCTGGTCAAACCGTGAGCCAGTCGTGTCTACTTCAGTCACATTGCTGCCGCCGGCAGCTCCCCTACATCGTTCGCACTGCCACATCTCGGGTGGCCCGGTGTGGCTTGCGATACGCTCACTCTTATCACCCTGTTGTCACTTGAGACGCTCCTTGAAACACATGTGGTAGAATACTGACGAGCGCATACATTCTCTATACAGACGGTCTCATATTTGACTCTCTTCGGAAACATCATGAACGGCAACACCATCGATACAGGCCGAGGAGCCTCTCAACACCCGTCTCTCGGGAAAACGTTTACTCCGACTCGGTATACCACTGTACAAGGATGTGAGTTTTTTCGGCGCTGTGCTCCTGAGCGGTCCGCCGCCCCTACAGAGACCTGCGTACTCAAAGCTAATACGGTGTTCTCGTTTGGTTCAGTCTTCAAGCAGGTACGCGACACCTCAATGCCTTTCTCTCATTCAGCGAAAGCTAACCTACCCTGTTGCTTCTAGGCCGACCCCAAATTCAATTCAAAAGGCTACGACCTCCTCGACGACTCCTTCGGCTTGATCGAGCAAGGTCCCGACCGATGGCACACGTTTCACGCCCAGATCGACAAGCTCAACCGTGAGGCGGACGAGCAGACGACGTACAAGGTCGTATACCTTGCTCGACATGGGCAAGGCTTCCATAATGTCGCTGAGGATAAGTACGGAACGGCGGCTTGGGATGCTTATTGGTCCCGATTGGACACCGACGGCACTATCACTGTTGGTCCAGGTCCAATCGGTATCTGCCCTTTTCCTCATGTTCGATGGCAGCTGACTTGCATTCTGGCTCGCAACACCTGTAGTGGGGACCCGATCCTCCCCTCACTACTCTGGGACAACAACAAGCTGAAGACGTCAATACCGCGTGGAAGAAACAAGTCGCAGAGGGGGTGCCCCTTCCCGAGCGCCTCTACTCCAGCCCCTTAACGCGAGCGGCGGACACCTTGCGAATCACCTGGCACGACGTTTTGTTGAACAAGGGTTTGAAGCCTCTGATTATGGAACGACTAAGGTAAGGGCCTTGTCTGGTTTTAGCGGGAGAATTCGGGTCTGATTCCATCAGACTTACTTTTAGGGAGACGATCGGCTGTCACACTTGCGACAAGCGCTGCGAGAAGACCATCATCCGAGAGCGTTTCCCGAACTACGACATCGAGCCAGGTTTCTCCGAACACGTAAGTAATGGGGGTCTAAATTTGGAAATCATGCTAACGTACAAGGAAGCTGCAGGATCAACTCTGGAGTACGGACTACCAAGAATCGCCGCGGCAGGAAGCTCTTCGCATCCAGCAACAATTGAACCAAGTGAGCGCCTCCGAGGAGACATTCGACCCTACGATTCTGACGAGAGGGAGAGCCCGTTCTTTGGCGGGATCATAGATCTTCGACACCGACCCATCGACCTTTATCTCCATCACGGCCCATAGTGGAGTCATCAACGCCTTCTTTCGAGTGGCCGAACATCCCAACGTTAGCATTTTGCCCGGGGGGTTCATCCCCATCGTTATCCGAGCAACCAGGTTCGTCGAGCATCTCTGAGACAAGTAGGGTGAAGGGGCTGTGTATTGGCCTGACCCAACAAGTTCTCTCGCAGTGACCCGAAAGAGCAAGGACAGTCATTCGCAGGAGGTCAAGCTTTGTATGCGGGACCTTTGGATGGGAAGCTCCCGCCACCGTAAAGGCTCGAAAGAAAGTAGTGTCTTGGAGACTCGTCTCGGCCCTATCGTGCTATTGCAGTTTCAAGTTGTATTATTTCACAAATCGCGGCGTGAGGCTGCCCGAAAACCCATTGAACAAAGAGACGAAGACTCGGTCCATCTTATCTATACCCCATCTCACCACTATCGCGATCCTTGCCCCCCGATCCCTGACATCCCAAACACTTTGGCCGCCAAAGCGGCCAGTACTTGTGCTTTCTGATCCGATCCGAGCTCTTTGAAGACGGTATAGACGGCTTTGCCCTTGGCATCTCGCACGGCGCCGAGTTTCGAGCCGGCGAAGCCACCCACAGCCGCTCCTGGTAAGTTCCCGGCAATCTGATGAGAAAGACAAAGACAGCTACATCGTCAGTGGGCCCATTTTATCCTGTCGCTTTCCCCGTCAATACCTGACTCACGAATCCGAGCACTGCGCCACTCGCGGCGCCTGCCCAAGTCCAAATGGGCACGTGTCGATTGACTTCGGGTCTCAGCATGTCCTCGAACACGCTACCGAAGACGTGATCCGCATCGGGTTGGGTCCCTGCATCGCTCTCCTTGTCGTCGTCGTACGCATCCTGCGCATCGGCGGTGTTGGATTGGCGAGCCGAGTTGAAAAAGTTGAAGTACGAGGAGGAGGAATCAAAGTTGGACGTCCGGGACGACGACGGGCGCGACGATCTTAGTTGGTCATAGTTGGATCTCCGAGACGTGTCCGACAAGGTGTAGTACGCGTCTGCGACCTGTGATTACGAGATACCCGAGCAGGATCAGTGACCACCTCGTCGTTCTCTCTCTGAGCAGATGGCGAGCGTTCCGCTCCCCATTCATGACTTACCGCTTGGAATTCAACAGTCGCCTTCTTCTTCTTGGTTTCGGCTCCTGGACCGGCGGGAACCCGATCCGGGTGGCAGAGCAACGACTTGCGCTTGTAGGCCGTCTTGACTTGTTCGGGCGTGGCGCTCGGGTCGACGCCTGCCTCATCACCAAGTCACGATCCAAGATGAGATGAAATGACGTGTCAATTGGTGTCGTGCAGCACACGGTTCACGTAGGTATCTGGCTGTGAGCTCTCACCTAGGATCGCATAGTAGTCGGGGAATGTTGAACCCACTGTAGGAGGCGAGGGCAGCGAGGAGCAGCGTCGGCGAGGTGGTTAGCACGTGAGTCGATGCGACCCGTGACCGTGTTCGTCGAGCGCAGCATGGGTGGTGCAAGCAGAGTCGGGGTACTCACTCTTTGTTGGTGGCTGATGGTGAGAAAAAGTGTTGAGGGTAAGGGTCGCGGCGGGCGTCGGCGTGGCCGGTCAAGGAGGTGCAAATGGCAGGAGGAGACACTCTGACCCGCAAGCAGCACTCGATCAAGTTGGAGGCAATCGCCGTAGTCGGTCTGAGTCGGTCTGTCTTCGCCTGTCTTCGCGCATTACGTCACCGGCCCGAGACGAGTCGGCCGGCGAGCGTCGATCGCGGCGCGTGAGAGCGGCGCGCCGGGCGGCTGGCCATCCCGGACGGACCCGCGACGGCCGAGTGATCGAGTCGAGTCAGCCAGGTTGGATGCCACTCGAGCACGCTGCGAGTACAGCACTCGTGGCTGCACAGCAGTCGACTCGTCTCATCGATACCCATGCCCCGCGGAGCACCGATTCGGCCTCGGCACGGAAGACGACTCGGAGAGCTCGCAGTCGATGGACGAGACCGAACGTGATTCTGGGCAAGCTGATCCCGCCGCTGTTGGTCGTGTTGGCCTGCAAGGGTTACGAACTCGTCGTTGTCCAAACAGGTGGGCGCTATCTCACTCTCTAACCCCCTGACAACCGAGCCACGAGCTGATTGACAGTCGCAAGTCCACAGCCAAGTACCTCGCACTGGTCCGAGGACGACATCTCGTGGCTCGGTTGTATCAACTGCAGTTCATCCTCCTCCTTTTGGTCGTGACCTTGTGTTTTGGACTTGTGCGCTTCGCCTCGCATCAGATAGAGGGAGATGGCGAGCCTCCGATTGAGGTCCAACAGCGCAAGGTGGTACGTCCGCCGCCCCCACTTCGGATGCCTCGTGCGCGAAAGAGCTCCCGAGCAGTCACTCAGTCTTACACGTATCTAAGGGAGCAGATCTTTGAATGCAATCCTGATGGGGACCCCATAATGTGTAACCAATGTAATCGATGGCGACCGGTCAAGGCACGGCATTGCAACGATTGTGCTGCATGCATGTGAGTCCACCGATCGGATCAGGCGAGGGGGAGGTCAAATTTCTATAGCGTGAACTGATGGACAATCTACTTGAGCCGTTACAGACCAGGTTTCGACCATCATTGTCCATTCATGGATGCTTGCATCGCAAAGAGGTCCATCAAACCCTTCTTTGGCTTCCTCGTCGTAAGTCTTTGCGAACCTGGGGTGACAGGAAAGCATTCGCGAGCTCACCTCTGCACATACTTCCACGTGCCAGGCCGCCGTCTTGTTGATCGGCATCTCCATCATCCCACTGGTCCCAATCATATACGAGGCGTTGCGACAAGTTCTTGAAACCACCTGGAACTCAACCGAGCTTCACGAGCGATGGTGGGATCGCAAAATCAGCTGGGTCGGTGGACCTGTCACTCGGTCAGTGACATTCGTCTAGCGTCTATCCATCAGCGGTTAAGCTTATTCCTTCACTCTTCACACAGATATGCGTATGGTCTATTCATCACCTATCGTGTATACGGCTCGTCCGGTGCCCCGCCGCTCTTACAAATCCCGGGACACCAGCACCCCACGTACGACCCCTGTCCTCTGCTGTCCTCACCTCACTTTGGTCCTCTCGTCGTCGTCGTGACGGCCGTGTTTGTCATGCTCGTTGGGATAACCAGTGAGTTGGCTCGCGTATACGCTCAATCAAAAGATGAGACTATGTAGAGCTGAAAAGTCCCTCTCTTATTCCTTAGTGATCACAACCATCATCCTCAACGCGCGCCAAGGCCTCTCAGCGGTCCAAGTCGAGCGCATCCGTCGTCGTCGAGCTCGACCTTCCTCCAAATCCAACACCTACGACCCTCGGATATACATCTACCTACCTGTGGCACCTCCAAATCAATCCTCAGCTTCATCTATTCTCGTAGGAGGAGAGCAAGATCGATCAGAGGGAGTCGTCGTCGCTGTGGACCCGGAGGAACCTTTGTTCGATCTAGGGGCGGACAAGAACCTCGAGGCTTTGTTGGGCCGAAAGTGGTGGGAATGGGGGATGCCTTGGAGACGGCCACTGTGAGTTGGTTGCGAGGCTGGATATCATATGCTTGAGAGAATACTGATTCGTTGATTTCGGCCCTACAGGATCGTCGAAGGGGATGAGGTGTTCAATCCCACAGTGATTGCACGACTGCGCGAGAAAGCCCGCAAGCAGCCTTAGATACCCGATATAATAGTATCGTGCAGTGGAAGTACGAAGATGGCATCACGTCGTCGAAGGAAGCAGAAAGTAAAACAACAGTTGTGAACCGAGAACAAGGTACTGCGAGAAAGTTGGGCGTGATTGTTTGACTAGGACTTGGCCTTCTTGCCCGCTCGATCCAAGGCGATCCCAGCCGGTCGCTTGACTTGGGTCTCCCCTGAGAAGCCCAAGAGGAGGTCAGCTTTGAGTCACTATCTTTACATTCGAAGACCATGACGAGTCGGACGCACATTGGTAGAAATCGCAGCGCCATTCTGGGTTAACGCTCGATTTGGGTCGTTTACCATTGTCGTACCCAGGTCCGACGGGTCTGCACGTCAATTGTCAACATTTTCAACATCTCACACTTCTCCAACGAAAGACCGAGTGACTCCCACAAAGAACCTACCTAGCACAAAGATAGAACCTCCTCCCCTTATTGATCCCCGATTTGTTGACCGTCCAAAGCCTAGCCGGTTCTTGATGGCCATCGCACAACGGCGCGGCCTTGGTCGCAAAGATGGAATTCCATTGCGTCGTCGTCGCGTTTGCGGCTTCGTAAGCGGCTTCCAGATCGGACGGATCGAAGAATTCAGAGGGTGGGTCGGCTGTGCGGGAACGTGTTCGAGTCGAGGTTGAGGTCGTCGTCGTTGTGGAGGAAGAACTGGGGGTGGGTTCAGCTTCGGAGGAGGAGGAAAGGAGCTCGATCGCTTCGGCAGCTGCGGGGTGTGTGGACGTGCTTGCCCATGCTACGAGGGGACTGTATGTCGTCGAGTCCTTGGTCTTGGTCTTGAAAACTTTGGTTGTAGTCGCCTTGGTGGTCGTGGTCTTCTTCGTGGGCTTGGGTTGCGGTGGGGGTTTGAAGAAGCCGGAGAGCTTTTGCTGGCCACCTGGTGGGGGTGTTGGAGAAGCCTCGGGTTCTGGAACGGTAGGACGTTTCCCTAGAGCCTTGGCTGAGAGCCCGTTCGGCGTCTGAGAAGCAGGTGAAGCCGACTGAACATTCGTGGAAGAAGACAACGCCGAAGAAGTAGGAGGTGCTGGCGATGGAGAAGCCGTTGCGCTCGGCCCACACCCTTTGGTGAAGTAAGCGTTTATGCTCTTCTGCTTGCTCGAATACTCGTAGTAGAACCTCGTTGCGAACTGCGGGGGCTCAGGCTGCTTGGCCGGGTCCCTATCCAATCCACTCCGTTTCGGGTTCATCTCGTCCCATAGCTTGACCGTCCCTCTACCCACGATCTCGATCTCATCGTGGAAATCGACGTAAATGGGACAGTGATCGGATCCAGGCACATCGGCTTGGATATCGGCGTTTCTGACCCAGGGTCGTAGACCAGGGGAAATGAGGATGTAATCGATGCGTGCGCCGTGGTTGCTCTTGCGTGCTTCGGTCTTGGTGTCCCAACAGGTGTACATCCCTTTGCGGTCGGGGTGGAGGTGTCGAAGGATGTCGATCATGGGACCGGAGGGACCGACAAATTCCTGTAGCCACCGACGGTACTGCGGTGCATCAAACTGGGACACGTCACCATCTTTGCTGATGTTGTGTGGTTCACTCGTATCGTTCATATGGAGCACGATGTTCTGTGAGACACGAAGGAAACCGGATTCAGAATCGGATGCTCTCGAGTAAGAAGATTCCCTGAGACGTCTCACCAAATCGCCGACGACGATGACTTCCCGACCGAGTTGAATGAGGTTGCGCACACGAGTGTCTATGAGCACGTTGAAGTCGTTTTTGAACTTGAGGCGTTCCTCATTCGTCAGATTGGGCGAATATCTGTGAAAAAATCGCGGCCAGACATCAGCACGGACGAAAAGTCACGTGGATGTGGACATCCGCTACTGACAAATTGATCAGGACGAACATGCCACAATCGATGACGGTCGTCCTGCCTTCACTCTCGAGCTTGACGACATCATCATGTGTCCAATCATTCTGGTCCGAGAAGGATGGATAACCCCCGATGCGAGCTTCGTTTGTCGTCGAACTTGGGATCAGCACCGAGCTCAATCCTTCCTCGGCTTTGACGGGGACCAGGGCCGATCGACGGGTGAAGATGGCCGTGCCGTGGCGTCCAGCCGGAGGACGGAGGAAGGAGAAGAATGCGTCAAAGTCGTTCATCACGGCCAGGTCCTTGCCCATCAGTTTACGTGTGATCTTGGTCTCTGTTTTCACGAAGGCGGAGCCCAACGGGCAATGGTCAGTTGCGAGCGACGATGACGCGCTGGACTGAACGAGGGAGGTGCACCCACCTTGGATGCAGACGATATCGGCCTTTAACGCATCAATGATCTTTTCGTGCTCCTTGAGTGCATTCCACCTGTACGAGCCCCGATCACACGGCAGCCAAAGAGCGTCAGTTGATACCTGATCGCAGCAGGCAGTCAACTCCTCCACTCGCACTCACGGGTGGTAGAAGGGCAACGTCTTGATCCCATTGACATTCCATGACAGGATCCTCATCTCGTGCTCAAAGCACCTTCACGACGCGGCGAGGCTGATGCGGTCGCTGTCAAGCTCAAATCGATCGTCTCGAATGGGGTCAGTCGCGAGGTGTGTGTTTTTGAGATCGCGTCTTGTCGCCACTCCAATGCCTTCGTCAGTCGCGTGCGTCCCGAGCCTAGCCCCCCACTCGAGGGCTTAGAGTCGTTACGATCCGATCGATTTGGGCTCAATCTTTTGCCCCACCTACGTTCTCGACAGCTCTTCAAGATCCGACGCCGCAAAAAGCTCGCGAACGAGGATGACGGGCGCGCGTGTGGGGGGGTCGAAGCGAAGCCGCCAAGACCGCGGGGGAACGACTCTGCCCAGCCTGGCTCGGCCGAGCGCTGGCCGAGCAACTCAATCCAGTATTAAAAACTCTAATGAAGCATACCTTTGCAACACGACAACTTAAAAACCCTAACTCCTCTAAACTTACTTGTCAACAACCCCGGCCGCGGCCCTCGCCTCCCTAACGGCTTCGGCCAACCTTGCAAACCCTTTCTCCGCATCCTCCTCCGTCGCCAAAGAGAACGACACGCGCACCGAAGAACTGATCGATCCGGAAGGGGAGAAGCCTACACCCGGTACGGCGAGAACTCCCTTTTCGAGCGCCTTCTTGGAGATGAGTTCGTTCGAGTCGCCGGAACTTTCGTTCGAAGTGAGGTGCAGGTTGAGATACAACTGTGGCAGGACAGCGTTCCACCAGACGGTGAGCTTAGGGCACAAACGCTTCTCCTCTTTGAAACTGAGCCCAACCACTCACAAACATGCCCGCATCAGGCGTGACCCAATCCGCCAACCTTCCCAAGTGCTTTCGTGCGGCCTTCTCAAACATGTCCCGCTTCTCCTTGTAAAAGGCCGAGACGCGGCGGGTGTGTTCGATGAAGCCTTGGTGGCCCCACCGCTCGAGCAGGACGAGCACGATCGATTGCGTCGTCGAAGCCGGTTGCAGGTTGGTATTGGCCGTGTTCAGGTCGATGATCCTCAACAGCTCCTTGGCACCCGAGACGAAACCCAATCGCATGCCTGGAAGGTCAACCCCCACCCATGGCGGATACGTGTCGGTGAGACCAAAAGATTTCCGGGTCTTTGGACTCAGCATCGAGGACTAACCCGAACTGATGATCTTGCTCAACGAATCAAAACGAACGACACGTCCCGTCTGACCTCCATTCTGCGCCTCGAGATCAAAGTACGACGGGGGCTGGTTCGTCACATCGAACACAAGGTAGTGGTAAGCGTCGTCCTCGAGAATCAGCAGATTGTACTGGCGCGCGAGCTTGAGCAGGTGAACGCGACGTTCGAGCGGGGACGAGCATCCGGTCGGGTTTGAGCCGGTCGGGATCGTGTAGATGATTTTGGGAAAGCGCTTGTTCGGATGCAGGGCCGCCCAGTTGGCGAGCGTGTCCTCGAGCACGGGGGTGTTGACACCCAGGGCGTCGGTCGGGATTTCTACGAGGACGTGACGGAATGTTGTCGGCTGCGGTGTAGTAGGGAACTCGGGAGCACTAAGGGGTAGTTCGCTCACCGACCAATTCGCACGACATGGGCTGGAGCAGACCGATGGTGCCACTGCGCGTAGAATAGGAAGTGATGAGATCAGTACTGACAAGTTTTTTACGGGTCAGATCCCCACGCGACGAGGCACTCACGAGTAGAGGAGTGACTCGACCAAGACGGTGTCGCCGTCATTGACCAAAGAGTGGAAGGCCTGTCGAAGAATAAGAACAGTCAGCCCCTGTGATCCCTGCGACAGCTCATCCCTACGTTTTTCCCTCGAGCCGACCCGACGC
Source organism: Microbotryum scabiosae (assembly GCA_022702605.1). NCBI lineage: Eukaryota > Fungi > Basidiomycota > Microbotryomycetes > Microbotryales > Microbotryaceae > Microbotryum > Microbotryum scabiosae. The sequence goes on along the minus strand of JAHWDV010000016.1, from coordinate 776,146 downwards.
ACCTTGTTGATCAGATCCTGACTGCCACTACCAATACTAACGCCCCAACTTCCATCCTTCTTCCTCGAATGCTTCATCACTTGCAAGTCCTCCAACCACGTGACCAATTTATTCAAACCTGCGGTAGGACCGTACTGCAAGCTCTCATTGAGGTTCTCTCCCTCGACGACGAGCGTCTCGGGTTCAGCGGACGGGACGATCGGCTTGAGCGTCACCGAGATGGAAGAGAAGGGGAACGTGGTCGGGTTGGGTTTACCGGCGAGGAAGGAGACCATGCCCGGGATTTCTTCTCGGTGGAACAGACCTCGTACTGTCGTCGGAGGCTCGTGGGAAAAAAAACAAGAGGAGGCGAGCGAGGAGTTTTTTTTGGTGCGCCAAGGAGGTGGTGAGTCAAGGGTGGAAAAGAGTCCGAACGAGGACGGATCAGCTGACTGTCGCCGGCGATAAGATGAGATCCGAGCCGAGGTGAGAGGAGGGGGCGAGTACTGACTGGCAGAAGGAGTCCATTTGCGACCGTTATCACTGATAAAGTAGTTCCAATCGATCTTGTCCTCGTGACCGTTGGCAGCGGGGCCGTGGCCGATAACCTGGGTGGGGGGACTCATGCGGAGCTGCGGAGGTGATCAGCCGGCAGAAGGGCGGGGAACAGGCTTCGGAACGTCAGCCGCTTGATGCGAGTTGAGGATATGGTCATGCAGCTTACGGAAAGGAGTGGTGGGCTGGAGATGGGCGAACGGGTCGGAAAAGCACGTCGATGCAGAAGGACGGGTGTCGAGAGCGCGAAGGGGCAATTCGCGCTTCCAGCTGCAGCTGGGTAAGTAATCTCGGTCGCTGCACCGCCCGATCCCGAGCTCCGCACCAGCGCGACCCGACGGATACCGATCCGCCAGCCGCGCCGGCCGGCACAGAAGGCGCAGAGGGCCGCTCCGTTCTGGCTCGGCTCGGGCTCGGGCTCGGGCTTGGCTGCGACGATTCTCTGGCTCTTGGTCATCGATCGGCCTCGGAGCTACTCTCACACCGTTCGCATGCAACGCACCCTAGTCCGAGCCCTTCAACACACCGCTCAACCCAAACCCAAGCCCATCACTTTTGCACGTGCCCCCAAGATGACGGTTCAACCGGCCTCGGACGAACGAGCTCAGGAGCTACGTCACAACTACGACACCATCCGCGACGAGCTCGACCAGGCCGCGCAGAGTAGGGCAGAAGGGAACAAGGTCAGAAGATGGTTTTCCAAACGATTCAATGGCTGCGTCCAAGACTGCTGACATCGCATGAGTTTCGATCGTTCGCACAGCCGACGCTGGTCGCCGTGTCCAAGCTCAAGCCATCGTCCGACATTCTGGCCCTGTACGACCATGGCGTGCGTCACTTTGGAGAGAATTACCCCCAAGAACTCGTCGACAAGGCCAAGGAGGTGCGTTCAGCTCATTCCTCAGCTCGTCCGAGACAGGGAGCTGATTCGGAGGTCGGACATCGTTGTGGGGGGCCATCTCCTTCCCATCAGTTGCCGAGTGACATCCGATTCCACTTCATCGGATCGCTGCAATCCAACAAGGCCAAGATGCTTGCATGTACGTTCCATCACTTCCTCCAAAGACCTCTCATCCCACACTTACCCCTGTCGCGTGTTCCCCAACCGTCTTCCTCAGCCGTGCCGAACCTCGCCGTCGTCGAAACGCTCACCTCCACCAAAGCCGCCACGGCCCTCTCCAAAACGCGTGAATCGCTCTCCCCACGCGTTTCCGAACCTCTCGCCGTTTATATTCAAATCAACACCTCGGGCGAAGCGTCCAAATCAGGCTTGGCGCCTTTGTCACTCTCCTCCTCCACAGACGAAGACGACAAGACGGGTGAATTGATCGATCTGGCTCGACATGTGCTATCGGAATGTCCCGGATTACGACTAGAAGGTTTGATGACGATCGGATCAATCGACGCGTCTCACCAAGCAGGGGATCAAGGCCAACAAAACCCCGATTTTACCATCCTCCGAAAAACGAGAGATGATCTCGTTTTGGCATTGAAAGCCGTCGAAGAGGAGGGTGCAAGGGAGTTGGTGCAAGGGAGGAGAAAGTTGAGGTTGAGTATGGGAATGAGCGATGATTTCGTTCAGGCGATCAGGCAGGGGTCGGATAATGTCAGGGTCGGATCGAGGATCTTTGGAGCCAGACCACCTAGGAATGCGTGATGTGCTGAAAAGCAAAGGCCGAAAGGTATTATTCCGTACGATTACAAACACGAGAGGGGCAAACGACATCCAGAGAGACGAGAATGGTATAGACATATACACACAGCAAAGAGGCCGCCCTCATTTAAGCAATCCCACCCGCTTCAAAACACTTCCTCCCTTCTCTTTCCTCTTCCCCCACCTCCAGTCCCATTCGCCCCTCCCGTGACAGTCCTCGTCTTCTTCCTCCTCACCTCCCCCAAGTCCAACTCGATCTCATCCACTCTCAAACTACTGAGACCGGGTTGACTCTTGTTCTGGAACGCATAAACCCCGACAGCGACGGTGAAATTGGTAGGTGGTAGACCCGGTTGGGCCCTCGGTACTCCAGATTTGCGTTTCATAGAATGCCCTCCGCCTCCCGAGAGGGTCGAAGCAGCGTTCGATGCTGACCCGGGTAGGAGGCCCATCGAGCCACCGACCAACATCGTTGACGAGGCTGCGAGCGACGATAGCAAAGGGTGCGAGGTCGGGTGATTCGGATGAGGGAGGAACGCCTGTGCGAGGTGGAATGGATCTTGGACGCCGTTGAAGGATAGGAGAGAATGCATGTGCGTCGAACTGATACCACCTAGACCGTTCGCGACTGCGGGCGAAGGCCCTGCGCCATTCGCACCATCACCTGAAGCGCCGGCGCCGTTGACGTCGGACGAATCGAGCGAGGAGGAGAAGAGGGCTCGACGCGACGACGAGCTTGGAATACCTCGCATGCGCCTTGTCCCGTGTGACCGAGCCTGGGGATCCAGGAAGGTGTCTGTGGACAGCAGAATGTGAGGTCAAGCGCTGTGTGGGGGTGGCAGAGCTCTTGCGCGGTCGGAAAAGGGGCCACGCGTACCTAATGTAACACCTTCTCCATCCTTTTCCTCAGTCAACCTCCGTCTCCTCTCCTCAACGCCCTCCAGCAACCTCTCGACGACCCCCTTGGCCGCGGACTCGTACTCTTCCTCTATCCTCTCGACCTCGGCTTCGTACAGTCTCCGCGCGACCGTCTTCTGGTGCGCATGGAAGAGCTTGGTCGCGACGAGTTGGTTCGAGCGCTCCATTGACAGGCGATGCAACCCAAAGAGAAATTGGGTTGGATGCATGTCGGGGATGACGGGGTCGGTGCAGGCGAGTGAGGGAGGTAAGGTTTCAACGGGTGCCGAGGGGTCGCCTGCATTGGGGAATACGGGTGGGGGCAGCAACTCTTCGGTCGTGCGGGCGAAAATGTCGGACAGTTCATGGAAGACTCTGCGGGTGGAGGGGAACGAGTTCGCATCTCCGAGTCAGCAAGGTCTGCGGGGCAAGCGAGAGGAGCGCGTCGTTTGACTATCCGAGGCTCAGCCGCGCTTGGAACGGAACGCCGGGGCTAGCGCGCGCGCGGTTTGCCGTCGTCGTCGGGCCAAAGGCGTGACGAAGTTGCTGGCTCGGGCGCGCCGGTCGGACGCCATCGCCATCGTGGGCGTGGGCAAGGCGCGCGATTGCGAGCGGCCACCGCTTCGGGGACACGAACGATGCGGTGCATGGATAGCATGCAGAGCATGACAATGAAAAAGGGAACTGACCTGTCTCTTCGGGCGATGGTATCCTCGTGCAAACGTGCGACGCGCTCGACCATGTCTCGCCGTCGCTTGTCTCGCTTGGACTCGATCGGCATCCCATACACTGCACAAGAGCCGGTATGATCGCATGTCCATCAGCACCAGATCAGGAATAGCGCGATACGATCAGAAGCCTAATGACCATCTAGAGCTTGTCCCGGCTGCTGTTGCTGTTGCTGTTGCTGTTGCTGAGCCGCGACGAGCTGAGCGGCATACGGGTCGTCGTACATGGCCCCGGGCGGTGGTGCAGTCCCGGGAAGAGGCGGCAAGACGCCGAGCGAGGATGATGCTTGTCGTTGAGGTGTCGGTTCCCTTCTCCACATCCTACGGCCGGTCGAGTCTGCCTTGAGCGGCTGTATTCCACGACGAAGGCGAGGCGAAGGCGAAGGCGAGGTGGTGGTGACCAAGTCAAGCCCAGCCGAGGCCGCAGGCACCGCAGACGAGCAAGCGCGTCCAAGTGGTGAATTGGCAATTAGAAATGGATTCTGCTCAGGTTTGTCGTCCCGCGCGCCCGTCTCCATTTCACAAGCCTCGCCAGCTTCGGCGGTCCGACTGGGGGTCAGCCTTCCTCATCGATCGATCGCTCAAGGCCGTGGTCTTTCAGGACAAGCACCCGCATCCAAACCAGGAGTATTGGACCAAGTCAACCCCACTATATATCTAGAGCGTGCCACGATGCAGACGGTGCAATCGAGGCTCAAGGAGGCCTACATCACCGTCACGTGTCCGCACTGTCGCACCCAAGTCGAGTACCTCAACCCGACACCGACCGAGTCGACGCTCAAGGACGGCTTCAACCTCGCCTGCGCCAAGTGCACTCAGACATGGATCATCAAACCCGGGGCTTCTTCTTCGTCGTCGTCTTCGTCGGCGAGCAAGTCGGGTAAAGAAAAGGCCAAGAGGAGGATTGGAACAGGTCAGTCAATCATGAGGGGACCAGGCTGGGGCGATCGCTTGCGTGGTCTGACACCGACCGAGTTGTACTCTCTCTCTTGTCTTCAGATGAACGACCATTGGATATGACCTATTACGAGCGACTCGGATTGCCCGCCACGTGCACGACCGAGGATGTCAAAAAGGCATATCGCCGACTGGTCAGTGTGACTCGCGGTAGAATCTCATCCTGAGACCTTGCGCTTAACATGCCCATCTTCATCTTCACCTTCGCTTCCGTCCCGATCATTCTTACAGGCCATCAAATTCCACCCCGACAAGAACCCCGACGACCCTTCCGCTGCTGAGAGGTTCAAGGAGATCGCGATCGCTTACACCACCCTCTCGGACCCGGGGCTGCGCCACGCTTACAACGAGTTCGGCAAGGGCAAGGGCGACGGTGGGGGGCAGGACGGTGAAGCCATGGTCGATCCGGAGGCCATCTTCTCGCAGTTGTTTGGTGGGGAACGGTTCCAGGTCGGTTCATTCTCAGACATCGGCGGATACGTCTCCTGACTTTCTTGACTTCGGCGAGAGGACACGTCTCCTGACTTTCTTGACTTCGGCGAATTCCTCTCCAGGACATTATCGGCACCATTTCCCTCGGCCACGACATGAAGACGGCGATGCAAGACGAAGAAGAGGAAGACGACGACACGACAACCAAGACCGACGACCCATCCCAACCACCACCTCCGACAGCTTCACCGGAGGAGATTGAGGCCAAGCGCAAGAAAAAGCAAGCCAAGGCCGAAGCCGAGAAGAAGGTTGCGGAGCACAAGGAGAAGGCGCGCCAAGAACGCGTCAAGCACCTCGTCGAACGTTTAAAGACCAAGTTGGCTTTGTTCTCGGAGCAAGCGCAAGGGGAGGAGGATGAGCAGATCGCTTCAGGGGGTCAGTCTTTTTCATCAGATCGGATCCTTGCGAGCTGTCGCGAATGACGGATCTGATGGGATATCATTTGTGTCTGAGTCAATTCCGACAGTTCGGACAATGTGGACCATCGAAGCCGAAGAGTTGAAGCAAGAGTCGTACGGTGTCGAGCTGCTGCACACCGTCGGATTCGTGTACAAGTCCAAGTCGCAGCACTACCTCGCGACGACGGGCATCATCCCCTTTGGCGTTGCCGGCTGGTTCCACTCGGCGCGCTCGACGGCCCACATCATTGGACAGACCGTCTCGACCGTGCGTAGTGCTTATGCGCTCAAGGATGTCTTTGAGGCCATTTCGCAAGCCGAGAAGTCGGGCTTGAGCGATGAGAAGAAGAAGGAACTTGAAGACAAGGCTGCTCAAATGGCAAGCCTTTTGCTCTGAGCTCGGCCGTGCTGCTCGAGAAATCGATACTGATTCCTCGACATGAAATGCAGGGTCTTCATGCGCTCTTCAAAGGCGCAAAGCTCGAAGTCGAGTCCGTCATCCGAGAAGTATGCGACACCGTCTTGGCCGAGGAAGGCGTCCCCACGGCGATGCTTCGCAAACGCGCCGTCGCGATGGGGATACTCGGGGAGGTGTACGAGAGCGTCAAGAAGGATGCGCATTCAAATCCTCCTATTGGGGGTGGTGCACCGTTCGCTAATTTGGGAGGAGCACCACCCCCTGCGGTATGAGGGCATTGAAAGAGAGAGAGGGAGGTGATGGTTGGTCTTGGTATGCCTCGGGGCGGTTCTGTCCTTGTTTATGAACATACGTTGAGATGCTATAGAAATATATCCATATGGTTCATTCGCAAGCTGTGCACTTGCCTCATCAGCACCACATTTTCAAGCTCTGCGGGATCCCAAACCCGGGCGCCACGAGCTTGGAAGACGACCAATGCTTTGCATCCGCTCGCGATGCATGAAGTATTTTGCTGCAGAATTTGATCGCTCAAAAGGAGCTGACAATGAAAGCAAGATACAAAGAATTTTGGGCAAGAATTTGAATTCAGGTTGCAAATGCATTCGTCTCAGAGAAGCGAACGATGTCGTTTCGATCTATTCGATCTATTTTGGGAGAATGGGAGGGAAGGAGCGTGGGCACTTAAAAGGAGTAGAATAGGGAGTGTCTAGTATGCTACAGTGTCCAAATAGTAGTAGCAGGAAATAATTGCTCTATAGAGGTTTCGTGTCGGGTTCTATGATACTGCGATGACGATGCGAATGTGTTGGCCAACGACGTTGAGGAAGAGAGAGAGAGAAAAAGAGCTTGTGGGAAAGCTCGACCCAAAAGAAGAGAGCGATGATGCGCGAGAGGAAGTGGATTCGGTCGAATCGATGAAAGGGGGGAAAGATCATCGAATTAAGTGAACGACCAGGTGATGCCGACAACACCGGCATTGAGGGAAGCGAGAGCGCTGAAGGCGCCGACGGAGAGATCCAAGTCACCAGTCGAGCTGCAGCTGGGGCACGAGTCGGCGACGGTCGCGTATATGCAATCGCCCGAATAAGTGCAGATGTGAACACCTTGGCCGCAGTGGGATCCACCCGCGTACATGGCCGTGGTCAAGGCAACGATGTAGTCCGAGTCTTGGTGAACTTGGCCGCAATTGCCGGCGACACCATTTTGGGTGTAGTAGGTGGCCGTGCCGGAGTAGGAGCCCGACGAAGCCGACGAGGCCTTGTAAGCCGAGGTGGTGGGGGAGACGTAAGCCGAGGTCTTGGGGGCGACGTAGGCGGTTGTGGTGGGGGCAACGTAAGCAGTGGTGGTAGGGGCGACGTAGGCAGCGGTGGTCTGCTGTTGCTGTTGAGCGGCCTGGGTGGCAGCAGCTTGAGCGGCAGCTTGTTGCTGAGCAGCAGAGGATTGAGCAGCAGAGGATGCGGCGGCAGCAGCGGCGGCTTTTGCAGCAGCGGCGGCCTTGGCGGCGGCAGCTTTGGCGGCGGCGTCGGCGGCCACGGCGGCCTCTAGAGAAATAGACAGGAGCGCACGGCGTCAGCGGACTTTTCTTGGCTAGCGCAAGGAAGTGTTGCGCGCGAGGTACCATGACCAGGCGGCAGAGGAAGGAAATTGAGACGCACCGGTAGCAGAGATCAAAGCAACCTCGGCAGCGGCGGCCTCGGTCTTATTGGCGAATCGCCAAGTGACCTGGGTCAAGTGGGTGCCGTCACCGTTGAGCGCTCGCCACGTAGCGACGGAGAGCGAGAGGGTGCCGTTCATGGCGGACGCATCGGCGACACGAGCAGGGGTAGTGACGTTGTTGATGTGGTTGGTGACGAAGACGTAAGAGCCGCAGTAAGGGGAGACGGCGCCGAGATCGGAGTAGAACTCGAAGGGGAGGCCGACGACGAGGTCGGTGTCGTTCGAGTAGAAGCCACAGGCACCGGCGTGGCCGTTTTCTGTAGGTAGATAGAAAAAAAAGACGAGTGGATCAGGGAGGATGCTACGCGAAAAAAAATGCGAGCACGGGGCCTTTTCGAGCGGAACGCCGGCACAGGGCAAAGGGGGTGCCACGCGGCGACCCCCTTAAAATTCTCCGCGGAGGCCGGAAACGCCGAGCTCATTCGCCGGCGCTGCGCAAAAAGACTCGAACAGAATATCGGGATGAGTACTCACGCCAGTAGAATGTCGCGTTATTGGTCTGGGTGGTATTGGGGAGAGAGAGAGCAGTCTCAACAGCGGCAAGGGCGACCGAGATGGGTCGGGCAGCGGCGAGGGCAGCCACGGAGGCGAGGGCAAGAGCGGAAGCGAGCATGATGAGGGGCTTGAGGAAGGTGAGGGTAGGTCGGGAAATGGGACAAGGAATGGGAGCTCGGGAGTGAGGTGGTGAGAGTGTGGTGGAGGTGAAGAAGAGGGCAACGAAGTTGCGGAACCGGCATAGTCCATCCCCAGACCATTTTCGAGGTGTCGAGTGCATGCGTCGGCCTCGATTTAACCACAGGTCACCGGAAGGATTCGCAGCGCGCGGTGGAGGAGCAGGCCTAGCTCCAGGACCGCGGAATCGCGGAGTAAAGGCCCTGTCTCGGATTTTCATCAAAGATTTTGAGGGTGGGCCGGCGGGGGTCGCCGCTCGCGCGCACGCGCGCGCCTGTGCCTAGATCAGGACGAGGGCGATCAATTATCAGGCCCGCACCTTGGTGGATCATCCGCCCACCTTGTTACCCAAAGCAGCAACCAAGAATGATGCCCGACGCAATATGTACCTACTCTATCACGCCTTGATTGGCTATGTCTGCTCACATATCGACCGGTAACAAGTTGCCAATTGCGGGGAGCTATCCGTCTGTGAAAATGTGAAAAACTCCCTCTCAGCTCGAAATTCCAAAAAATGGTTGTGCTGTGCTGAGCTTGGCAGCCGTGCGCCGCTGGTGCGGTTGGGCCAGGCTGGCCTCATTCGCGCCCTCCTTTGGGGGACTTGCGCGGTTGCCCTCCTCAGGCAGGATCTGTCGCTCACGCAAGCGAAAGGCGCTCCGCGGCTGACCGCGAGGTCTCAGATCGCCAATTTAGAACTCTGAAATTTGGTGCCCTTCCTTTTCTCTCGCCGTCGGCTAGGCACTCGTGAACTCATATCTAATGGCCAATTACAGGCCGCGGTCGTGGAACCCGCGCCGGAAGTCGACTCTTCGCCAGAGCCGAAGGACAAAGGACCCTCGACCCGACCAGCTCTATGCAAACGCCATCGACGGTGAGATGAACATGCGACCGCGGCTGACACCGGGATCGCTGCAAGGTCTCGAAGCTTTCTTAACCAAAGTTTGGCTTCCTCAATTTCTGACCTGCAGCACGCAAAGCTTGATGGTACAAGTGACCTGCAATGGAGACCCTGGTTGTGCAGAATATTTCGGCGGCTTCGCCGAGTCGATTGTTTGGCCATCCGAAGGCTGTGCTCTTCACAACGGGGTCGTAGCAACTACCATGAAGTGTTGGAGTTTTAGGAACATGCACTTTTCCCTCCCAAGTGGATGCATTGCACGTGAAGTGGCGACTTGCAGCCCGGAGAGAGCACGAACTTGGATTTCACATGACCGTGCGGATGAGCGTGAAAGCTTCGGCGCGTCGAGGCGCTCGTTATTTCTGCTCCCTGCTTGACGCGGGTTCATTATGACATCACGAGTACCCTCATCCTCGAGAGCTTCACGCTTTTCGAAAAGAAAAGGAAATGCTGCAAAGCGTCAAGGTTCCTGGAATCTACCTCATGTGCAGACGTCCCTAATGGTAGGCCTAGCGACGAGCGTCGCTGCATTGAGCCGCCCCAAGCGGCAAACCTCTCGCGATTCAAGCGGCATTCTTACTTGTTGTAGTCATGGCAATGAATGAGTGCGTCGCCAAATCAGAGTAACATGCATACTGTCGAGATGATAGCCGCATGCGCTTAGCATTTTGGTGTGCAATCGCACATGGAAGACGACTTTTTTTGGAGAGAAAGGTTTTTCGACCGCGCCGTTCACTTCAAAAGATGACTGCCGATCGGATCCTGGATGGCACCGCCCAGAGTGTGAGTGGTCATTTGGAGGGTCCGATGTCATCGCCCTGTTCCTAGGTGCTTGGAAAACGGTTTTGCAAATTGGCATCAAGTAGATTTCGGTGCTTACCTGGTAGCTGCTCAGCATGCAGTGATGCGCAAGGGCGGGGGCTCGAACCGGTCGAGGGAGCTAGTGAGACTCGCGGCCACGCTGTCTGGACGCTTTTGGGACGAAAGGGTAAGCCCTCGCCAACCGGCGCCGCCCGCGCGAGAGATCGGCAGCGGGCATTTGATTCAGGGGCCGATCTCAAGTTAGCGTCAAGACCCTTTCGATGTCGTTGCGCGATGCGGGCCGAGGCATTGCTTGTGCGCAACTTCGAGAGAGAGGGTGTGAGGATGCGAAACGCATAGGAGCTTCGTATCCACGTGATCGCTCCGCTTTCCGGCGGACCCCTCACTAATCAAGGGCGAGGCAGCCGTGGGGTGATCCGAATGTCGAAAGCGAAGCTCACGAACTTGAAGAGAATATTCACTTTAGGGGCTGCACTTCTCGTGCTATTCCAATGCTCCACTGTCGCGTCTGATTCGACATCCCAGGCAAGCTCAGCGAGGCTCATCACAATGATGCTGAAGGTCGGACAAAACGCTTTGTTCGATACTGCTGCCAGAGCCAGACGGTACCCGAGTAGGCGGCGACAAGGCAGTTGGAAAAGTCTGCGCTCTCATAGGGGTTTGGTCGAGAGAGCTTCTCTGGCTGGGTGGCAACTTGTGGCCGACTCTGTGTCCGACTGACTGCCCGTGGCCGAGCGGGGCTGCTGTGGGAGGTCACGTGAGCACTGGGTCGCTGTTGGGTCGCAGACCATGAATATGGAACATTTTAAGGTAAGTTGAGCTATTTCATTATCCAGAATTTCAACCAAGTGTGTGTAAACTGAAACGATGGCATGTGTGGTAGATGCAGTGTCAAAGTCTTTGCCCGCCCGGTCGGCGAGTGAAGTGTGCAGATACGAGGGTACGACCAGGGCGGTGCAGCAGCAGCGCTTCAAGTGTAAGCCATGCGTGCTGTGACTCACATTTAGTGACCAACGCTTTGCGTGCACGCTTTCAAGTGGATCGACTCGTCCTCCGGGGCTCAGTTCCTGCTCAATGTCTCGGACATGACTAGGATCCTAGCGCCATTGACCCGGTTCGACTGCGGGCCAGGCCAGAAGAGGCCCGTGCGAGTCAGGCCGTCCAGCGCAAGCCCACACGCGAGCGCACCGCTGACGCCTGAGCTGGCCGCGCCTGTCGAGCGGGAGTGCATTCGTCTTCTGCTCGTCGTCCCAAGCAAGAGGTGAGCTACTGTGGCTGCCGACCAAGCCCCGTATCAGCTGTGTACTGACTGTTCAACTCCCATTCATCACCGTTCATCCGCCCGTCATCACTGTTGGTCGCTCGCCGTCTGTGTGTGTGCCGCCCCCGCCCCCGCTGTTCAACCACCGTCGCCATCGTCGCTTTGCGCTTTTGCATCCTTGCGGCGTCGTTTGCAGGTCTCACGAATCATGTCGAACCTTTCATCCCAGAAGCGTCTGGCCGCCTCCGTACGTCCACTGGATCATCTGGATCGACCACATCTTGTCGTCATGGCCGGGGTTGTAGTCGTTGTGTCGCAGCAGTCAATTGACTTTTTCTACCGCTGTCGTCGCCCTCGCCCTCGCCCTCGCGCCGTGCCGTCGTGCCGTCGTCTGATCTGTGCCGCCCACGCCCACGCCCACGCCCGCCTCGCCTACCAATCGCCCCAATCCCCTTTCATACCCCCTACAGGTCCTCGGTGTCGGAAAGCGAAAGATCTACCTCGACCCTTCGCACTTGTCCGAGATCGCCAACGCCAACTCGCGTGCCAAGTAGGTCTTATCGTCACCCCAAATCAGTCGTAGGCCATGTCGCCCGCCTCAGCCTCAGCCCGCCGTGCGCCGTGCGTTGGGCCTCCGCGAATCGGTTCGCCCAGTGCGAAGCGCGCTAGGCCCACAGCCGAGCCACGACCAGGACGCATCTCGAGCGACCACCGCAGTGTGCCTACACCACGGAACAGGGAGCAGAAGGGGAAATGGGAATGTTCGCTGATCATGCGATGGTGGAATGCTGCCCTTCTTCGTCTCTGTACAGCATCCGATCGCTCCGCAAGGATGGCTACATCATCGTCAAGCCCCAGGTGATCCACTCGCGCGCCCGCGCCCGCGACCACGAGGCCGCCAAGGCCAAGGGACGTCACACCGGTGCCGGTAAGAGGAAGGGTTCCGCAGAAGCGCGTATGCCGACCAAGGTTCTGTGGATGAGGAGGCAGCGTGTGCTCAGGCGCATGTTGCGCAAGTACCGAGAGGATGGCAAGATCAACAAACACCTGTGAGTGGAGGAGGCGACGGCAAGATTGAGGGAGCTGATTAAGGGGGGCATGGATGCTCATGTATGCTCCTGTGATCCTTATTTTGCTAAAGCTACCATGAATTGTACTTGAAGGCCAAGGTGCGTTTCAGAGAGCAGAAGCTTTGGGACGCTGCGGCAGTCGGCGGGACGAAGAAGCTGACTCTTTTGGAGGTTTGTGTCCCTTTCTCATCAACAGGGTAACGTCTTCAAGGCACGTCATTACGCCATGTCGGATCTTTCTGCTCTGCGACCGAGTGCTAACCCTGTTGTCTCTTTGGCTCCAACTCTGAAACAGAACAAGGTTAGACCAGACTCAATGATCCTCTTCTGCTGTTTTTCCCGAGCTAATCAGTCCTGCTCCGTCGATCCACGCAGCGCGTTCTCATGGACCACATCCACAAAGCCAAGGCCGAGCAATCGCGCACCAAGATCCTCGCCGACCAGATGGAAGCCCGCCGAACGAAGAACAAGGCTGCCCGCGAGCGCCGTGCCGGCCGCATTGCCGAGAAGAGGTCCGCCATCTCTGCCATCGAGACCGAGGCCGAGATCAAGGAGTAAACGAAACGAACGATTGCATGTGCATCACCGCGAGGAAAAAATCCTCGTCTTACCACTACACAAAAAGATCACGAGTCGTCTGGCGCATTCATTTGTTCGGCCGCTCGTGCTCGGGGGTTTTGGGTCGCATCATCTTTTCTCTACTTTTTGTTTCGATTGTCTCTTGTGCAACGCTTGAAGGGGAGTTATATACAACATCCGAAGACGCGCATGCCGCATTGTGTTGCGTAATATCTGTGGAGAGGGAACTGCGACTCGTCTCGCGCATTTCTGCTCGAAGAGATTCAACTTGCTAGGCGCGATTAGATCCTTAACCACCAAGAAGCTACGTGAACAGGCGCTTGCAGATCTCTTCCAAGATCTCTTCTTCATCACGACTTTTCAGTGCTCGCTTTGAGCACGAGCACACCGTCTCTCGTTTGTGAGGAGTAGGCTGTCTACGACTGAATAAAGCCAGTACCTAACTCACGAATGCTGCAGGGTGCCATCGCTATTGCAGACAGCATTACGATATCCAATCAGCTCGTTCTCTCTGACCGTGGACATTATCTATCAATGATTTTTTGCGCGCATGTTACAGGCGGAGAGCTTCCTCGCGTGATCAAGACAGAGAGGCGTCGAGGGCCGCCGACGGGCAAGTTGGCGTGAGCTCGGCCAGCAAACTCTCACCGGCCCACGACTCGATTTGCGATTAGTGACGCGGGACATTTGGAGGTTTGGATGCGAGGCTTTATTAGAACGCACGAAGATCGCCCAGCATCACCTTTGCGTGGTCTCAGCCTGTCGCCCACCGAGAAGGACGAAAAATCGAGCGACCCCATCGGTTTCCGGGACCGGAGAACGCTGCGAAGATGCTGAGGACCCTCTTTTCTTCGTGGCACGCGCGCGCCATGCGCAGCGCTCGGACCGGTCTCCCTTCTGGGAAGCGCGGGCTGGCCCCACGCGGACGTCGCAGGACTTGATCGAATTCGAGGTCCCGTTGTCTCACCTAAGATCAGATTCAGATCGCATTCGATATTGCGATCGTAAGACTTGAGAGACCTAGAATAGGGTCGCCATGTTATCTGAAACTCCCGCCCCGCCACAACTTCTCACTGGGCCTGGCACTAATCCCGGGCATAATTCGGTATCAACCCCGCCGCCCCATATATCGCCATCGAGTCGAGACATCGACATCGCTGCAGCCCTCAACCTTGTCTTTGTCTCTTTCCGTCTCCCTCACTCGTACGAAGCACTTTTTGACGAATTTAACGACTTCCAGTAGCCCCTTCATTTCACCATCTTCCGCCTTCCCCCCGAACAGAATGCGTTGCGCCGTCCTTTGCTTCATCTTGCTCGGTGCTCTGGTCTCGGCCGCGCCGATCGCTTCCCCAGCTCCCGTACCGGTGGCCGCCATTGCTTTGGCTGCTTCGGACGACGCCTCCGAACTGGTGTCTCGCTCTGAAGGGGAGGAGCGATCGGAGAAGAAAGAAGATCCCAAAAAGCGAGTAGCGAAAGTGAGTTGTTCTGCTGGTTTTTTTGATGACGCCCGCGGCCTGGCAGGGCTCCGAGACTGACGGCCCCTGTTTTCTTCGCGCGCGCCCCTCATTCTCCCCCGCCCCCGCGCAGCTCACTCTCGCCGCCGGAAAGACGACCTACAAGGGTCAAGCGACGTGGTACACCCAAGACGGAAACGCCGGCTCGTGCGGCAAGTACAACTCGGACTCGGCCATCATCGTCGCGGTCAACACCCCTCAGGTCAACGGCGGCTCGCACTGCGGTCGCTACGTCACCATCTTGAACACGTCCAACAAGAAAATCATCCGCGCCAAGGTCGCCGATGAATGCCCCGGTTGTGGTTGTGAGTATTTATATATATATACGCTCATTCGAATATCGGGATTATAGGTACTGATGCTGCTCTCGGTGCAAACCTCTCTCTCCTGCTCAGACGGCTCGCTCGATCTCTCGACCGCGGCTTTCAAGAAGCTCGGCAACCTCGACACCGGTGTCCTTCCCATCAAGTGGCAGTGGTCGTAAAAGGTGCTCCTGTGCCCACCATCTCCTGTTCCCAACCCAACATGAAGATCTCTGATCGGCGGATCTCGAGGTTGGACCGGGAACGCCTTGACAAACTCTTCGACGTGCATATCCGCACCCCCCTTGTAAAACTATCGTCTTACGTATACCGTCATGTTGATTCTTATTGTTGCCATGATCCTGAGAATCTTATACCCCATTTAATTATCTCGGCCGAGGACACGATTTTCGATTCTTGCCGCGCGATCTGGGCTTTTGAGTGAGGCGCATCGTCGCAAGCAGGACTTGGGTGTGACGCTGCTTCACGACCGTCCAGCTTGAACGTTAATCTCCTGCATCCTACCTCCCTTTGCGGCCGCCTGCCGCGGTAGGAAAAGTCTCCGACTCTTTTCACATACGAAAAGCTTCAAAAGATTCATCGACTTACCTGGCCATCCCAAACTCACAGACCGACGCTATCGAGGAGCCGGACGAATTCACCCATCCACCCCCACAACCCCCTTCCCTCCCACGTCGTTCGACGCCAACCTCGGACACTCTGTACCATCCCACCCGCGTGCGCAACCCCAAGATGCTCGCAGCCGTCGCTCAAATCTGTTCGCTTCCTTCTCTGACTCACAACGTCGCTCTGTGTCGATCGGTCATCCGTCGTGCAGCACAAGCTGGAGCTCAATTGGTCTGGCTACCCGAAGCATCCGACTTTATCGCTGCCGCTGCCGATGTGCCTTCCCTTTCCAGACCCTTGGATCAGAGCGTGTTCATTGATGGAGTCAAAGTGAATCGACAGGGTGTTTCTGCACTGCTGTTTTGGGTATTCTCTTGTTCCTTTGCTGAAGATGTCCGTCCTCACCGTTCGATCCAGGCTCAAGCGAAGTTTAGCAAGGTTTGGGTCGGCGTAGGCGTTCATGAGAGTGTCAAAGGGGAGCAAAGGTGTTACAACACCAATTTGGTCGGCTCAATTGGTCAGTCGTATGATATGAGGATTATTAGCTGATGAGTTCCTCCCTCGCTCACCGTTCGCAGTTGATTTCGCCCGAGGGCGAGGTCCGAGCAGCTTATCGAAAAGTAGGTTCGAGTACCGCAGTTCGTGCCCGATGTGAAACGAGAGGCACTGAAAGTACCGATACTCTGGCCATGCAGATCCACCTTTTTGACGTCGATATCAGAGGCGGTGCCGTCATCCTCGAGAGCAAGACGACCAAGCCAGGCGCTGAATTGCTCGATCCCGTCGAGACACCGCTGGGCAAAGGTGAGGGACTGCCTTCGCTTCGGATCATGAGTAGCATATCTTGAAACTGAGCATGTGGAATCGATCACCCTCATCAGTGGGTCTTTTGACGTGTTATGACTTGCGATTCCCTGAAGTCTCGCTCGCGCTGAGGAGGAGAGGGGCCCAGATCATCACCTACCCCTCGGCGTTCACTTTACGGACAGGTTCGTCTCAGCTTTCTGTCCAGCGTACACTCTGGGTTCTCACTAAAGTTGTCGTTTCCATTCACCGTCAAAAGGAGCCGCTCATTGGGGTCAGTATCCGCGGGTTCACCCTCGGAAAGAAGCGCTCTGAACTGAATTAAAACTCTTTCCCATCGGAGCAGAGGTCCTCCTCCGAGCCCGAGCGATCGAAACGCAGTCCTACATTCTTGCCCCCGCTCAAACCGGTTCTCACACCGCCACACGACAAAGCTACGGCCACGCCATGATCCTCGGACCTTGGGGGGAGGTTCTTGCGCAGTGTAGCGATCGACAACCCAAGCCCTCCGTGGACGGGGTTGATGAAGGGACTTTTGCGATGGCCGATCTTGATCTGGGGTGGTTGGAAGATGTGAGGAGAGACATACCGTTGTGGGAACAGAGAAGGTTGGACCTGTACCCTATGCTTTGATCTTGTAACTCTCCACGTCGTTTACAGAGGATGCATGCGTAACGAGGGAGGATACGATTGCAAGCGATCAAAACGTGGGCTTCCCCTTCCTATACTTCGAGCAGCATCTCCTCTTCGTCCTCCAAGTCGACCTGCTCGTACCTCTTGGGTGCCGGTACAGAAGAAGGAGCATGAGCGACCAGAACTGGTCCACTCTCTGCTATCCCGTACGACTTGACCTCGTTCCCATCCGCCCCCACAATAGGTGCCGTCTCGAACCCGTGATCAGGCTTCTTATCATCCTCCAACGGGTCCGGCACCTCCTCCAAAGCCGTCGATTCATCCTCATCCCTCATCAAAAGGTTCACCAACCGAACCATCGGTTCGGTGACCTTGTCCACTGTTTCCGCTAGATGAGCTGCCCGAATCACGGCGTATACACCACGTTTGCGCATCGCTTCTCGACAGAGACGGGTGGAGGCGAAAAGGACGAGCGTTTCGACGAGGATCAAGCGGATCGCCGGGTCGGGTTCACGTTTCTTCGTGTCGGGTAGGAGTTGAAGTACGTCGGGGAGCTCGTCCATTACCTGAACGGGGAAGTGATTGAGCGAGATCAGCTGAGGCGGAACGAACCTCCGATGCAAGAGGAGAGGACTGACGTCGATGTCGAATTCTTCGGGCCCGCAGAGAGGCAATAGCATCTGCGGCAAGAGGTCGATACAACCCAACGCCGGGGGTTGGTCATTCGAAGGCGCAACCAGTCGCGTGTGACCCGCTTTTTGGAAGGCAGAGTTTCTTAAAGAACAAATTTGCCGATAAGTAGGGTTCGATCCCACGGTATCGTGATGAGGCCCACCCACTTGATGCATGAAGCGACACCGCCGCGACGGATCGTCGAAGGGTGCTCGGTGAAGGAGATCAATTTGACCAAAGGCGGATTGGCATCCGGGCTTGTTGTCGACAAGAGGAAAGAGCGACCGAGTGGGATCTATGGTAGAAGTGGAGTCAGGCGTCATGAGTTCGCAGTCTCCGCTTCACAGTCGGCTTCTTTAATAAAATTTACGGTCGAAACGTTGGCGAACACGCTGGCCAAAAAGTCGTAGTTCGCATTGGGGTTGTACTGTTTCCCTTCGCCTTTGAGGAAGACCTCAAGAAGCAATTCAAGGGCTTCAATCTCGTCCGTGTCCCCTTCCTTGGCAATCTTGCTCGGTCGTTCGTCATCCTGAGCATCCTTGTCGTTCGATTTGGAAAAATTGGACACGGTGAAGGGAACCCGGAGTCCGAGGAGCTGCATCGACACGTGTTCGAGTTTGGAGAGGTTAGACAAGAGCATGCAGGCCAAATCGGATAACAAAGCGTTCTCGTCCTGTGCGCGATCAATGAAGGTGGGTCGGATCAGAATCTGCTCCATTCTCGGACCTCTTCTGCTCAGGGATAGCACAAAGACGAGTACTGACGATGATCATTCTGACGAGACCGGTGAGGAATCCTGGGATCTTTGCCAGTCGGTCGGCGACAATCACGGAGGAAGTGAGGTTGATCAAGACCGAGAGAGCGTCGTGTGCGATGAGCTTGGGGAGACCAAGTCCGGCCAAGGTTTAGCTGAATGCATACGCTGAGCTTGGGACTGAGCGTTGATTCGATTGTTCATACCTCTTGGTCGGCACACATGGTCGCAATTTGTTCAATGTAGTGATCCCGGTTGAAGAGGGCTCGTTCTCTCTTGTCCGCAGCGGTGTAGGGTCTGCCTCAAGTATTGAGAGCGAGATCAGTCAGTGAGCGTCCCAAGCTCCGAGCTCGCCTCGACATGGGCTTGTATCCGATGACGCAGATGGAGAATACAAAGACTGACAACAGGGAAGCCAATGCGATTCGCCTGACTTGGGGTTGCGGGTCGGTCAAGAAGCCGAGCAGTTCGATGAGCTGAGCATCCTGCTGCTTCTGCTGAAGTGAGGTCATCGCTGCCGGGTCGCGCAGGAGTGCAACTTGCGAAGCAGCGGAGGTGCTGGTGTGGGTGGGCTAGAGGACCAAATGAATATGGGCGAGCAGGGCGATGGGCGTTACAGCACGATTAATCTTGCCGATTCAAAGGTAACGATGTCCGGACGAGCTCGAAAGTTGGAGAGGAAAGACGTGAAATGGACACGGCGGAGTACGGGCACTTCGCGCGCGCAGAGCGCCATTTCGTGCGAAGTGCACCAGCGTAGACGGCCTGGAGTCTACTTGGCGGCGACTCGGCCCAGATGGCACGTTAGCGGAGCTTCTTCCGTCCATCCTGCTGTTTCACATCTCCAAAACGCACGTCGCCCATCTCTGCCGAACATGTCGCAGCAACATCCCATCGGTCAGTCACTCAGCCCATCTCATACATTCGAGTTCAACCGTGCCTCCCCCGCTTTCCCCGTTTCGCTGGGACCCATTCTCACTAACCTGCGTACTAACCCCACACGTGTTCCCTTCCTCTTGCATCGCTTCGATCGACCGCCCGCGCCGCCATCACACAAATTCATACCAAAATAGCCCTCCTGTCCGTCTACGACAAGGCCGGTCTTTTGCCCTTTGCCCAGGGCCTCGTCGCGAATGGCGTCAAGCTTTTGGGCTCGGGAGGAACCGCCAAGGCCATCCGCGGAGCTGGCATGGAGATCGGGTGAGTCGATGAGTGAGCCCCATTCGATGACGCAAGAGCGCAATATTGATTAGTTCATGGATCACGACACTTTCCAGCGACGTGTCTGATATCACCAGCGCTCCCGAGATGCTTGGAGGTCGCGTAAAGACCCTTCACCCCGCCGTCCACGGAGGTCAGTCTGGGGACTGTGGCTAGTGTACGAGTTGCATTGTACTGACAAAATACTCTTCCCCATAGGTATTCTCGCACGCAACATTCCTTCCGACACCGCCGACCTCGAGGCACAAAAGATTGCCCCTATCTCGGTCGTCGTCTGTAACCTCTACCCCTTCAACGAGACCATCGCCAAAATCCCGCCTCCTTCGATCGCCGAAGCCGTCGAGGAGGTCGACATTGGAGGTGTTACTTTGCTCCGAGCCGCAGCCAAGAACCACGATCGAGTCGTCATCCTGTCCGACCCCAAAGACTATAACGAGTTCCTCGCCCAGTGGAAGCAGGGCAATGGCTCTGTCACGGAGGAATTCCGAAGGAGGATGGCGGTCAAGGTTGTTTTTGCAAAGTCCCTGTTACAATGTCTCCTCGATGTTCCTAACCACTGATTTGAGCTGATTACGCAGGCCTTCACCCACACGTCGCAATATGACACGGCCATCTCCAACTACTTCCGCCGCCAATACGCTTCCGCCGACGGCATCGCCTCTGCTTCGCCCGAGGACAAGGCTTTGCTCACTGAGCGAGCCCAACAACTCACTTTGCGCTACGGTGCGAACCCCCACCAAAAGCCAGCCCAGGCCTACGTTCAGGAGGGCACGCTCCCCTTCTCGGTCCTTTCGGGCTCGCCCGGCTACATCAACTTGCTCGATGCGCTCGGATCGTACGCTCTCGTTGCTGAACTCTCGAAGGCTTTCGAGCCCGCCAAGGCCGCTGCTGCTTCGTTCAAGCACGTCTCGCCCGCAGGTGCCGCCGTCGAGACCAAGTTGTCCGACGAGGAAATCAAGGTCTTCGACGTCGCTGGAGTCGGAGAGTTGTCCCCGATCGCCTCGGCCTACGCCCGTGCCCGTGGTGCCGATCGCATGTGTTCATTCGGCGACTTTATCGCCCTCTCCCACACCTGCGACGTCCCAACGGCCAAGATCATCTCGCGAGAAGTCTCGGACGGTATCATTGCGCCTGGGTACG
Source organism: Microbotryum scabiosae (assembly GCA_022702605.1). Lineage (NCBI taxonomy): Eukaryota > Fungi > Basidiomycota > Microbotryomycetes > Microbotryales > Microbotryaceae > Microbotryum > Microbotryum scabiosae. The sequence goes on along the minus strand of JAHWDV010000016.1, from coordinate 755,380 downwards.
AGCCCGCCGCGCTTGAGATCTTGAAGAAGAAGAAGGGCGGCAAGTACTGTGTCTTGCAGGTGAGCGCATTCGAGAGGTACATAGACGACGAAGGATTGGAGAATACCTGGCTGAGACGTTGCTGTATCTTGTTTGACCAGATGGATCTCGCGTACGAGCCTGGATTGACCGAAACCCGTCAAGTCTACGGCATCTCGCTCGAGCAACGCCGAAACGACGCCAAGATCTCTGCCGAGACCTTCACCAACATCGTCTCCAAGAATAAGCAGGTGAGGATCTCTCATTCAGAGTGTGTATGAGCATACTATCCCAGCCGTTCTGACACTCGCGCCTCCCTTCAGATCTCGAACGAGGCTCTCACCGACTTGATTGTCGCCACGACCTCGCTCAAGTACACGCAATCCAACTCGGTCTGCTTCGCCTACCGAGGTGGAACGATCGGCATCGGCGCCGGTCAACAATCACGCATCCACTGCACGCGCTTGGCAGCCTCCAAGGCCGACGCATGGTGGTTGCGTCACCACCCTCGCGTGCTCGCTCTCGAATGGCGAAGCGGTATCAAGCGTGCCGACCGCGCCAACGGTACCGACGTTTTCGTCACGGGTGAGATATTTGATGCTCTCGCCGGTGGATCCGAACGCAAAGAATGGGAGGGTCTTTTTGTCGAGGGTAAGGCCCCTTCGCCTTTGACGACGGAGGAGAAGGCCGAATGGTTCACCGAGATCAAGGGCCGCGTCTCGTTGGCGAGTGATGCCTTCTTCCCCTTCCCCGATAACGTTTGGCGAGCGACCCGATCCGGCGTCGGGTACTTTGCTGCCCCTGGTGGATCGGTGATGGACTCCAAGGTCATTGAGACCGCTGATGAGGACCAGGCGGTTTACGTCATGACCGACTTGCGGTGAGTCGTTTCTCCTCGTTTGGCGTGTGAATGCGCAGCGCTGACAGGTCTCTTCCATCTTCCTTCTCGATCAGCCTGTTCACTCATTAAGCCAACGTTCAAATATATTCAAATGTGCAATTAAGAGTCTGTCAAGGGGGTTGTTCGGACCATCCATGGGGTTCGCCGCTCATGCGCAACGGCGCTGAGCAGCCTAGAGCGTCCGAGATCGGGTGAAGCATGATGGTTTCTGCCCGTGACACCTTCTCTGCAGGTTTTACAAAAGCTGAAAAATGATCGAGCAATACGATCTGGCATGTTAGGACGCTGCATCGGAGCTCAGGACGACGTATTCGTGCCCATCGGCACTTTGTGTTTTTGTTTTTGTATGAAACTCATCGCTAATTTGCAAGACGAGAAAACCCCCCACGGTAATAATAAGTGAAATGGGCTAACTGCTCCTGACTCGAAGATAGCGGCTCGAAAATGTACAGTGTCAACAAATACAGAACTTAGCCATAAAGAGTGGCACATTCAAGCTTCCGAGCGAACTTCAAATTCCCCAGCGCATGATCGATTCGTGAAGGCGCCGGCTGACGCGCATCGTGTCCGATTCCGAATCGGAGTTGTCAAGACGTCACGGGATTCGAGAGTTTGACCCCTGCGTAGTTGACCAGAAGGACCGTGCAGATTCGTACCATCGTACAGGGTGAAGTCCTGAGCTTGCCACTAGAACAATGAAAAAAAATATGAAAACCCAGTTTGTAAAGGGACAGATACCTTAACTCCTCGGGGATTGGGGTGTCCGCTTTAGCTTAGTGCTAGCGCCGTGAATGATTTATGTCCCGATCAAAAAAGAGGCGCAGAGAAGCGCGTGAGAAGAGAGGCGTCGGGGGGCTCCTCCGATTGATCACTACTCATCTCGTTGATCTTCAGCGTCATTGGCAGCCCCTACCCTTCTCAGCTCGGTACATCACCGGCATTGACCTTCAAACCGACACACCTCAGACATGGTTGTCCGCTCGTCTCGCTCAGCGGCTATGACCACTAAACTATCGAGCTCGAAAGCGAAAGCGGCGGCCAAAGATAGCGCTCTGGCTGACCGACCCACCGGCGCACTGCAGCACCACCACGACGATTCGGACCTGACGAGCAGCCACGGCGGCATCGGCGACGGCAATGGGGCAGTCCCTCGCTCATCACCTCCATCACCTTCAACCGTGTCGTCGATGTCACAGGCCGACGATGAGGAAATGCTCGACGATGACCCGGCAGCAGCGAGCCACGCCGGAGGTGGTGCTACCAACGACGGACTAGACGAGGACATGCGCACGGCTATTGCTGCACTCGGCATCATGAGGCGAGGCGGCAGCAGTAACGGAGGGACCGCACCACCGTTGACGCCGCAAGAATCCCAAATGGACCAATCCGATAACCTGCATGGATCCGATGCCCCCTCTTCGACTTCGTACACCGTCACCAACGGCCGGGGCAGCGGCTGGACCGGATCATCGACGATCACTGGTGGCGCATCGTCCTCGAGCTCGGCGGCTTCGACCTCGAGTTCGTATCTCGACCACACGACAACCTCATCGAGCGTCGGCACATCCGAAGGCGCCATGTCGGACGACTTACACCACAACTACGACGGCAACGACAAGCCTGGACTCGGTGACGATGGCACGACCTCGAGTGCAGTTGGCGCCGAAGCTGGGAACGGGAACGTGAACGACCCCAACTTCATCGCTCGCGTGTCGCAGCTACCGATCGTTTCGGGCGGGATCGAATGGTACGAGAGGAGCAAAGCTAGTTCTCGGGTTGTCAAGGTCAGTGCTGTTTCATCTTCTCTGTCGTGGTCTTGCTCTCTTCCCGGCTGGGCTTTCCCCCCATGCTGTTGTCGAGCCCCTTGTCTCATCATGGAAATTTCCCTCGCCCGGCGCGCGCGCTCGCGTCGACTTTCGCATGTCAAGACCGACGACGGCGGCTTCGAATCAGCGAATCAGCAGCCTCGCCCCTGCGAGCCCCCCAACTCCACCCATCCGGGCCGGCCGTCAAAGCCGCTTTCGCCGTTGATGCAGTATATACACATTTTCGCGCCCGGCATACCATGACGTGCTCTGAGCAGACGGTGTACTGACTCTTTGAACACTCTTTCAACCCCCTCCCCTCTCCCCTTCCCCTTTGCTGCCAACGCCCCCTTGATGTATGCCCCCGCCCCCTCAATCACGCGGAACATTTATCCCCCATGCCGCGGCCATTTCGTCCGATTTCGCGCTCGCATCCTCGTCCTCGCTGGCGCGCTGCGTGGACATTCGTCAAAACCACAATAGTACGGAGCTGGTGTGGTCGAGTCGTCCATCTCGACCATCGGACGACCGATCGCCAACAACCTTCGACTAGGCTCGCTCGACGACTTTGCGTGCCGACAACTCGACCGATTTGGCTCGAGCCCATCGACGGCCGACCAGACACCGCTGCCGGCGGTCCAGTCTCAACAGGAGGGCGGCGATGAAGAAGGGAATGATGCCGAGATGGCTCGACCTTCTTCCTCGACACGAAGGCGGCATAGCAAAGGATCATCCATGGGTATCGATGGGGAGGAAGAAGGGAGGGCGGTCAATGAAGAGCAGCTGCAGGTCGGCACTCAACAGGTCAGCGCTGAGGGGAGGTCAAGGTGGCAGACCGTGCTGGTCGAGGCAGGAGGGCTGGGTGCGGCGGTCAGTGAGGAGAGTTTGAAGAGCTTGCGATACTGCCTCCAGTGGCTGTTGGTGAGTGGCATCGTATATTCCTCGCGCCTCGGTGGCTTACGCTCACAAGCCCTGTACGTTCCTCGCCCCCAGTACGCGACGGCGCATCTGGATCATCAAATCGCCATACTCCGAGACTTCATCGCATCCCTTCACTCACACACCGGCCGCGAATCCGACGCTCTCGTCACGGCTTCTGCATCGGCACACCTGTCCCAGATCAAGCACGACGTGGTCGAGACAATTCGAAAGGTCGTCGATGTCGTGTCCAAGTACGCCGGCGTGGCTCTCCCCGAGCAAGCCAGGCGATACGTCCGACAGAGCATTTTGGGTCTGCCGGTCAAGTGGGCGTCGGCGATCGAAGATTCGAGGAATGCTAGGGCACAGTCTATTGGCGCCCAGAGCACTGCGAGCACACCACGAGCCGAGAGGATGGAGGATCCGTACGCCACTGCCTCCGCACCGAGTCCGGGACCTTCCTCCTCGACGGCCACGACAGAGAACGCGGGAACCCTGGCTCCGACCGAAGACGCCGCCGAACGCATCCTGACGTTCGCCGTAGAGAGTTTGGACATGCTCAGGGGTGTGACGGGCATCTTTTCGGACTCGATCGCGCGTGCCGAAGAGTGAGCTGCTTCTGGATTGCCATCAGTCAATTGTGTATCTTCGCTGACTATAACTCCCCATTGTGACTAAAGCTGGATCGAACGACTTCGCATCATCGGCCTCGACCGTCAACGCCAGCGACAACATGCCGACGGCGTCAACGCGATGCCCCCACCTGCGAGCGACGGCTCGGCGACGGGAACGAAACGCCGTCGGGCGATCGGACGCGATGGAGATATTTGGGACAGCACGTCGAGTGGCGTCGAGGCGCAAGCTGGGGAAGCCGATGAAGGCATCACAAGAAGGAAGCGAGGGAACAGATCACGCGAGCCAACTGCATCCCTCGAATGAATGCTCCCCGGTTGCAGTGCTCCCGTGCTCTCGGCTTCCTTCTCCACCTGACTTTTGCAGTGTCGTCTACATTCGCATCCTAATCTGGCACTACCGTTCATAAGAAAATCGTTGTAAACTTATGGTTAGCATGCTCAGCAATTCATTCATCTTTCACTCTGCTTGGTCGTGATCGACACGCGTGTGGACGAGGTTTGACTCAGTCGACTCCACCCGCGGACTTGGGAGGAGTCACTTGGCGCCACATCCGAGGAAGTTATGATACTTGCGATCCATGACAAATATCCGAGTGCAACACACGTGCAGTGTGCTCCTGATTTCAGGGGCTAAGGGTTTTTATTATTATTATTTATTATTTATTTTTATATTTAATAGATTTCAATAACAGCATGATTGTATTAAGGCCTAGAAATCTTCGGGAAAGTCGGAGGAGATGCATTTAAGCACACTGGCTAGGCCAGGTAGTGTAGGACTCGTTGACCCTGCTACAGAGTCAACCATACCCACTAAAACCTCCTTGGGTGGTGTCACAAAGACATGAGGCGACCCTTGGACGCCTGGATAGACGCCCGGAGGTCCTCGAAAGCTGTTTCGGTGATCGGTTCCAAAAATTCCGACGAGAATCGGCGGCGGCGGGAAAGCTTCCAGAGCGCAGGCTGTTGGGAGGCGACTCGGGGTCAATCGTAACGACCGGCGAGTCGCTCTTCCAGAGTATGGCAGTGTTGTTGAAAGAAGTGAAATGAGCGGAAAGCTTCAAGTCTCGGCACTCCTGAGTCCACTGGGCAACCCGTTCAGGGGTAGGTCGGCCGGTTTCGCTCAGGAGAAAGACATCGGCGTTATGGGATCGGAGATTGGAGAAAAGGGGGGCTCGTTTACGGTCTTCATTGATTGACTGCACGTTGGCAGCAACAAAAGACACGTTTGGGATCTTAGTTGTGCTCATCATCTTGATCCATAGCGTCTTCCGCGTCTTTGAGGGTGCTCCTTGGTCTTCGGCTTCTTCTTCGACATTGTCGTCGGCGTCGGCGTCCGGAGGTCATCGGCTTGGGCTCGGAAGGCTCGGAGGTCGGCTCGGTGGATTGGGAAGCAGCAAGAGGGGTGGCTGGGGCGATCGAATTTCAACGGGTCATGATCATGTTTGGGCGTGGCCGGAGGTGGGGTGGGCTTGGGGAGGAAGAAATGGTCTTTGAGCTGGGGGACTCGGAGGATTTTTCAACGAGGGAGGAGGCAGTTCCCTGGTTGGGATCAGGCTTGGAGGGAGCTTGCGGTGGCAAGTTGAAAGAGAGGTGAAGGGTTCGTTTGAAGACGATTCAGGCTGGGTCACGTTTGAAGGCTGGGCAGCCGGAGCATGCTCCATTCGACGCTTTTTGGTCGAGCGGTCTGAAGTGGAGGTCGCGGACGCGGACTTGGGTCCGGCGGCGGCGGCGGCGGGGGGAACTTGCGAGGCACGTGATATCGGGAAGGCCTGAGGCTTCGACAAATGGCGATTGAGGAAGTATTGGGTGGCATGGCAATGGCACACCATCGATCATTTGACTATTATAAGCGCGGTGCTGCTTGGGTAATCAATCAGATCCGCGCATGACTAAGCCGGCGCCGTGCCGAATTTCGGTGCCGATTTCTCGCCGAGTCTGCCGACTGGCCGAGACATCGGTCGCCATCCGCTGACCATGACCCGTCTTTGACTCAGCTCTCTCCCCACGCCTTTCGCTCAAGCCTCCCTTTACTTCCCACCATGCTCATCCAGGCCGTCGTATATTGAGGTCCGGACATGACCGCGCCACCATCGCAAAATACCTCACGTTCCGTCTGCGCGCCGCACAGGGACGAGCCTCGCGATTCTGCAGCGGACTGCCGTCCGACGCGGTGCTCAGCGAGCGAATCATCGATGACGACCCAGGACACGCTCGTGCTGGACAAGTCTTTGGTCGTGCATGGTCACAAGTTGCAACAACAGGAGGAAGAGGTGGTTTGGGTTGATTGGGATGGGCCAGAGTGAGTCTTGCCGTACTGGACTACTTGGGAGGAGGCACGGGACAGGCTATTGTGGTCGCCGCCGCGGTCGCCCGCTCGTCGCAGCCGCGTCGCGGTGATGCATTACCTACCCTTGAGCCCCGCATCGATGGGCCGCCGACGCAAACTCATCATTAACCACATCCCAATTATATGAAACAGTGACCCGGCCAACCCACGCAACTGGACTAATCGGAGAAAGTGGTTGCTGTCGAGCAGCGGCATCATGTTCTGCGCCGTGGTTTCGCTCTCCGTCTCAGGTCAGTTCCGTGTCGTCGGCGAGACAAGTCCTCTCGGACGGTCCTCTCCTTAGGGGGCCCGACGCGCCTGGCATCTCGACACCCGCGCTGACGTGCTCGCTCTTGACACAGGTTATAGTATCTCTGTCGGCTCAATAGAAGATCAAATGGGTGTATCGAAAAGAGTGGCTTTACTTGGTGTGACCTTCTTCACCCTCACCTTCGGCGTAAGTACATCATCTTGACTCGTCCGCGGGAACGCCCCTTTTGACTCATCCCTGTCCGTACTGACTTTCGACATCGTGTAGGCCGCTCCTTTGATCATCGCCCCCTTTTCAGAGGTCTACGGAAGGTCTTGGATCTATTTCGGTTCGGCGTTCATCTTCACCTTGTTCTTTCTGCCACAAGGACTGGCGCAGAATATCGAAACCATCTTGGTCGCTCGCTTCATCTCGTGAGTGTCAACCCAAGGGCAAAATCAATGGGAATAGCCGAGTCCACTTGACGGGTACTGACATCTTTTTGAGATGTATGTGTACAGTGGATGTGCTGGCTCGACGGCCGTGTCCCTCGTCGGAGGAACGTTGGCCGATGTTTGGAGTGATGAGGAGCGCGGCTTGCCGATGGCCATCTTCGCCTGGAGCGCGTTTTCATCGGTCAGTCGGTCGCCTTGCATTGCCCTTGTCTAGGCAACGCAATTCGGTCGTCTAATCCCTGTATTCATCACTTCGTAGACCGGTCTAGGGCCGATTATCTTTGGCTACGTCGAAGAAATCTACGACTTTCGACTCATCCAGTGGATCACCATGGCCGCCTCGGGCGTCTTCACGCTTGCACTTGGGTTCATTGTCCTCCCGCGCGAGACCCGGGCATCTGTGCTGTTATCGCGCAAAGCGGCTCGGCTGAGAAAGGAGAGGAGTGACTCGAAATACCAGTGCAAAGCGGACATCGAGCGAGGGTCGTTCACGTGCATGATGGCAACGGCCTTGTCGCGGCCGGTCAAGATGCTCGCCACCGAGCCGATCCTCATTTCCTTCTCGGCCTACATCGCGTTCTGCTGGGCCATCCTCTACATTCAACTTGTTTCGCTACCGCTCGTTTTTGGCGAACTGTATGGCTTTTCAATTGGTGACGCCGGGATGACGTACGCTGCGCAATTCATGGGAGCTTCCGTTGGCCTCGTGGTCGATCACTTCTGCAACAAGAAGTACATTAAGGAAGTCGGGCGACGCGGCCCCGAAGCTCGCTTGTACTCGGCCATGGCTGGGGGCATCTTCGTCCCCGTGGGATGCTTTGCTTTTACCTTCACGTCGTTCGCTTTCATTCCTTGGATTGTGCCGTGTATCTGCGTCAGCATCCTCTATGTTGGTGAGTTGAGGGCGTTGAGCGACGAGAATTGTATCGCCCCTTGGATCTGGCTCATCGCCCCTTCCCTCTGCGCCTGCAGGCATCCTCCTCATCTATCTGGCTGTTTTCAGCTACCTCGCTGATTCCTATACCCTCTATGCGAGTTCTGCCCTGTCAGCGATGTCTTTTGCCCGAAAGTGAGTCGCATGTGCTTTGTATCTCGGTTGATGGAGGCCCTAAAGCTGACTCGGACCGCCTCATTCTCAAACCTATCTCTTCAGTCTCGTCGGAGCTGTTTTTCCTCTGTTCACCGATTCGCTGTACGACCGCCTCGGTATCCAAGGTGCCGGTGGCCTGACGTCGGGTCTAGCGACCGTACTCTCCGTGACCCCTTTTCTGCTCTTCATCTACGGCGCTCGTCTTCGAGCTCGCAGTCCGTTCGCGCAAGAGCTGGAGAGGATGAGGAGCGCCGCTCAGGTATTGGCGGATGTGAAGGAGAAGGAGGTCGTTGTGGCACCTACGGGGTGTAATGCGCCGACTGTTCAAGGGGATGTGGGTCGGGCAGTGATTTGGAAGATACCGAGTGGTGAGGGGAGGGAGGAGGAGGTTTAACGGAGTTTTGCATAATATAACGACGGATGGCGTATACAGGTTTTAAGTAGTACTTGTGCCTTGGAAAATTGCAGTTCACGGCAGCCTTAAACTTGCAAACATGTCGAGTCACGGTGAAGCTTTGAGATTGCACTCGCTTGCACTAGCACTCGGGCGACTGATCGGCGCGCTTGGGCCTCCCGCTAAGCTCGCACTCCTTCACCTATGATCCTCACCCCATCAGCTCAGCTCATCTCAGTCCGGACTGACGCGTAGTATCGCTTCGTGGGAGGAGGAAGCCAACGACTCACTCGTTCAATTCTTTGATCGCTGGCAGAACACCTCTGATGGCCACATCGACGGGCACGGGCACGAGATGGGACGAGTACGTCGACAGCGCGGCACCGCTTGTTGCGCAGGGCTTTGAGCCGGTCGATGGAGCGGTGTATGGACACCATCCAGAAGGGAACGAGGTCAGTGTATGACATGTGGGCTCGGGGCTGATGGCAAGCGGCTCACGTATTGTCATCTCGCCCCTTCATCACATCCTACGACCGTACCCGAACCTTCACCCTCAACCACTCGCCTCCCGATACTGGACGACGGATGCACCACAGGCCGACGACTCTCCCGTCTTCTCCTTGGGTCGAGTACAATTCGCTCTCTCGAGTGCACTGCATTCCTTGTCGTGTAGCTCCAACGTGCTGCTGCTCTGCGTTGTCGGCGTGCCGCGAGCTTCCCCCACCGCGACCGTTAGAGGCCAATCCCCGCAGCTGATCCGCATCGAACTCGACCGACCCACCGAAGTCGAAACAATCGACCTTCCGATCCCACCTCCGACCATCTCGCAACACGATGGATCGACCTCGACCAAGCTGCACCGCGTCCACGTCGATCCGACGGGGCGACATGTCATCGTCTCGACCACGACCGGCGACAACTTCTACGTCTACGTCGGCGCGTTGCCCGTTGGCAGTTCGAGCTCCAACACGAGTCGTAAGGTCAAGCCGCTGCAGAGGCTGCGAGGTGCGATCATCGAATCCGTGTCGTGGTCGTCGGCGGCGGCCTCGGCGAGCGGTTGGCAGGGCAATAGTTCGAACGCTACGCTGTCGACGTTCTCGACTCGCGACATCTTGTTAGGCACCGCATCGGGTCAGATGCTCGAGACCTGCTTGCTCGATCCGACATTGAGCGAATCGACATCCTTCTCCTTGCCGGTACCAGGGAGGTCGGGGACTCCCGAGCGATATGTCAAAAATCTCTTCACGCTTCCCGATCGGCAGGCTGTCACGGGATTGAGACGCGAGTCGTGGGGGAAGCGAGCAGCGGTTATTGCAACGACACAGACACGTATCTATCAATTTGTCGGAACCCTGAGCGAAGGGAGATCGACCGACGAAGACGGCAGTGGCCTGTTGGAGGCCGTCATGGCGCTCTATTCGAGCGGTGAGGTGCAACCTAGTAAGTCGCGCAGCAGGAGGTACAGCTGGTGACCATAGCTGACGACAAAATTTCTTTCACAGAATCCCTTGAACTGCCGGGCGAGCCGACCAGTTCAGAACTTCACTTTTTTGCCCCCGTTCGTGTCGACTCCAAGGGCAACATCGTTGGATTGGGCCTACCCAAGAGCGTCGCTTGGCTCACCGGGCCAGGCATCTACCACGGTGCACTCTCCTTCCCTCCACCTTCATCGGACCATTTCCAACCAGGTGACGGCGTTATCGAATCCGCTTCCCTTGTTCCTTTCCCTTCCCAACCCACTGCCCCGACCCACGTCAGCTCGTTGCAGCGCTCCTACTCGAACGCGCAGCGACAACTTGCGGAGCGGATAGATACACCCATCAGTATGGCCCTTACCGAGTGGCATATTGTTCTTTTGTACGAGGACAAAATTCGCGTCATCGGGCTGTTGAGTGACAAAGTCGTGTTTGAGGAACCGCTGGATCTAGTGAGGCACTTGGACCTTTTGACGAGTTTTTCAAGAGTAGACCTGCTGACTTCTATTTACTTCCCGAAAAGCCCTGCGGAGTCAAGCCGATCCGACTGTCGACCGATCCGATCCGCAAGACATGTTGGATGCATACCGATCAGTCCATCTTTGAGCTCGTCATCAAGGATGAGGATCGGGGTGTGTGGAAGACCTACCTGCAGCGATCGAATTGGGAACTTGCACGCAAATACGCAAAGGTTCGTTCGCGATCGCCTTTTATCGGAGCATTCACTGATGGTTTGACACCTGACTTCAGACTCGACAACAACGGGACCAAGTTTTGTCGGCCGAGGCGGATGCGTATTTTGCCCAAGGCCGTTTTATCCAGTCCGCACAATGCTACGCCCAATCGTCCACGAGTTTTGAAGAGGTCGTTCTACGGTTCGTCGACAAAAACGAACGCGATGCGTTGAGATACTACTTGACTGCCAAGTTGGAGCGGCTAAGTAAAAGTGTGAGTCGATGAGCTCGAGCCAGAGTTTTACCTTCGGAACAAATTCTGAGTCGTGTTCCTCGATTTCACAGGACTTGACTCAACGCATGATGCTCGCGACGTGGCTCGTCGAGATCTACTTGTCCAAGATCAATCAATTGGAAGATATGGCCGCGGCGGAGCGATCGATGGAGGACGCGCAAAACTTTGAGGTGGAGAAGCCGATGATTGAGGAGGACTTGAGGAACTTTTTCAAGACTTACAAGGTGAGTCTCATGATCGGTCTGTGTGGGTTGAGCTCCGCGCTGATTCTACTCCTCAATCCTCAGGACAGCCTCGACCCCACCACGATCTTGGACCTCCTCGAATCGCATGGACGGGAAGAGCTGACGCTCTACTATGCCGCGATCGTCGGCGACCATGAGCGGATCATCACACACTGGGTCCTGGAAGAGAACTGGAAGAAGGCGCTCGAGTCTTTGAACAAGCAGGTGAGATCGATCGCGGGTGATTAGGGCAGTGGGGTCGGATCTGACTCTTACACCTCGCGGTCAATACCCACAGGAGGGCTTGAATGCTTACTATCGCTTTGCTCCTGTTCTCTTGCGACATGCCCCTAACGAGACGGTCGAGACCTTCATGCGACAACCATCACTCGACGTTCGACGGCTCATCCCTGCCCTCTGCGCTCCGCGACCATCGACGTCTTCTTCCTCAGGATTGGGGCCGATACGAAGATACCTCCAATACTCGATCCTGCAGTTACAAAATACCGACACCTCGGTCCACAATACCTTGCTCACACTGTACGCGACCGATCCTTCGGCGTCCGAAGCCGACTTTCTGCACTTCCTCTCCGTCAGCCCCGATGATCCAATCACGGGCGAATCATACTATGATCTCGACTACGCATTGCGGTTATGTCGCGCCAACAAGCGCGTACAAGCCTCGGTGCTCATCTACGGTAAGATGGCCTTGTTTGAATCCGCGGTCGACCTCGCGCTCGAGCATGACGATCTCGAGTTGGCCAAGATGAGCGCCGACCAACCCGAAGACGATGACCTATTGCGCAAAAAGCTGTGGCTCAAGATCGCGTACCACGTCGTCGCGCAAAAGAACGACGTCAAGACGGCGATGAAGTTTCTCGATAGTACCGACTTGCTCAAGATTGAAGATGTCTTGCCCTTCTTCCCCGACTTCGTCGTCATCGATCATTTCAAGGAAGAGATCTGTTCGGCTCTGGAGGGGTATTCGGCGCATATCGAACGCCTCAAGGAAGACATGGACGAAGCGACTCGTAGCGCCGAACAAATCAAGAGCGATATCGCCGACTTACGCCATCGTTTCGTCACCGTCGACGCATCGGAGAAATGCGGAAGTTGTCATTTACAGCTTCTGACGCGACAGTTCTACGTCTTCCCTTGTCAGCATTGCTTCCATGCCGATTGTTTGATCAAGGAAGTGACCAAGAACCTTTCGCCCGTCGCGTTGAGGAGGATGTTGGACCTTCAGGCCAAGTTGGCTCCTTCGACGGCGCCTGTACGAACGAGGAGGACGTTGACGGAGGATACGCAGTATCAGGGTCTCAAGCTCGCTGTCGCCTCGGTGCAGGGGTTGGATCAATTACGGAAACTCGTGCTACCTGATGCTTTGCTCGGTGCCATCGGCGGAGCGATCCCAGGGACGGGCAAATTACGTTTGGGAGGAAGTGGTGATCCTTCGACGACGACGCGTTTGGACAAGCCCGCGAACCATGTTGGGAAAGTGTCGGGTGATAAGGAGAGTTTGAGGGAGGCGTTGGACGACCTGTTGGCGAGTAGTTGTGTGCTGTGTGAAGGGGGCATTGCGGGGGTTGATAAGGGTTTTGTGGAGGAGGGGGAAGAGTTGTAACACCATTGCATGCAAGGGGAAGAGTTGTAACACCATTGCATGCAAGGGGAGACTTTGTTTCCGAAAGTGTACACGATTCGCGTGGAGTGAGAACAACATGTGGGTTACTGAGCATTACACGGGAAAAGGACAAAGTGCAAGAAGGAGAGAGCCCAACCAACAAAAAAGAACTATCGGCGTTTCCTGGACGCCCCTTTCTGCATCTTTGGTTCGCAATCGCGACAATACCAACTGCCTTCGGGTGTCGATTTGAGTCCGACGCACGAGAGGTGGAACCATTCAATCTGGCAATTCGGGGCATCGCATCCGATCATCTGTGAACGGAAGAAGAGGAAGAGAGCGAGGGTCAGCACACGTCTCCCGATCTTGTTCTATTCTTCATCTTGAAGGCTCGCTCACCTCTCCGAACGACGGTCGATGACAGAAACAATACGGCGTGAGATCCTCCCCCTCCGCCTCGACTTCAGCAGCTTCAGCTTCGACCTCCTCGTCCTGCCTCTTACGTTTATTATTCGCCGCATTGGCTCCATGTTGTTGTTGCAACTGTTGCAACTGTTGCTGATTCGCCAATTGTTGTTGTTGCATCGCGTGGGCCTGTTGTTGTATGCGCATCTGGTGTTGCTGTTGCTGCATGTGCGCGTGCTGTTGTTGCTGTTGCTGCTGCTGCAACATCGCGAGATTCGCGGCGCCCGTCGCTCCTCCCCCGAGAGTTTGTTGAAGGTGCAAAAGAGGGTTCGAAGTACCTGATAAAGGTGTGCTACCTTGTTGACCGGGGTATTGACCAGGTAAACGACCTCCCGTCCCAGGTCGGTTGATGATTTGTCCTCCTCTCCCTGCTCCACCCATCGGAGTCCCTTGACCTCCCCCGGCCGTCGCGATCGCAGCACCCGTCGCGAAACCATATTGACCCTGTGGAGAATGCCCCGCGAGGTGTTGCTTCAATTGTCCTTGCAACATCGGGATCTGCATAGGTGAAGGTTGTCCGGGGGTTCCCAAATTCGCTCCCTGTCCGGGCTTCCTCGACGCCTGGTTTTGAGGCTGATGAATGACACCACCAGGTGTACCGGGGTGGTTGTAGGCGCCAAAAGTGTTTTGCGAGGCTTGGTTGGGGTTGATGTTGGGGTTCGGGGGTTGGGAGACGGGCGTGGGAGTGGGAGTGGGGAGTATGGGCATGATGGGGTCGAAGGATGGGAGGTTTGGGAGCGGGGGTATGGCCGAGGTGACGAGTTCGAGTTGGGATTGGAGCCGGTTGAGGTGGCGCGAGATCTGGTTCGGGGGATTATCATGGTGTGAGCAGGGTATGGTATGACGAGTACCAGAGAGCAACGGGGCTGACTAGTTTTACGCCTCTTTCGGAGAGGGCCACTTTTTCTTTGGCCGAGGTCTCGGCTTTGTCTAGATCGAGCCTGTTTTGTGAGCAGTGAGCCGTTTCGAAATTAGAGAAGGCTGTACATCGACACACAACTCCTTCCCTCCCCCAACTGACCGTATCTTCTTGATCAGCTCGTCCTCCTTTGGATTCGGTTCGAGCAAACCCTGCCCCCCCGAAGCGACGGGTCGGGCATGCTTCTGTATCGCCTGATCGCGGGAAAGGGCCTTGTTCTTGATGTCATTCGTACGGGCTTCCTTGTGGCCGATCTCTTGGAGGATGTGTTGTACTTCGCTGGGGAGGTTGTCGAGCGAACTGACGAAGTCGGCTAGGAGGGCCGCTGCGTCCTCGGCCATGGCTTGGGGAGTGTGAAGGGAACCGATCCTCGAAGCGAACACAGTGATGGCCAAATCACAATCGGGTTGTGATGTAGTGCGAGTCGACGGTGTGATGAGTCAGCCGCCGGACGGGCGTGTGTGACTGGAGTGCGATCACACAGGGGTTGTCGCGCCTCGAGTTGGTGTCCTCACAAGCTGCACAGTCGATGCACACGAAGCGATGAGTCGGTGTGCTTTGGTAGTGGTCGTCGTCGTTGTCCGCTCCAAGATGTAGTGGATCCGGTGTAGTGTGCGAGCAAGAGCGGAGGGGCCCGAGCGGTGATTGTTTGGCGGCGAAGGAGGATTGCCGCTTGCGCCGGCCAGAGTAATGCCGATTTGAGGGGTAATGCGCAATTGTGGCTTCGCAACGACCACTCTCGGCAGCCAGCCTGCGCCCCTCTCGGGTTGCGCCGTCATCCTGCGCCCGTCCCCTCTCTCGGTTGGTCGTTGGAGAGGTTCGCTCCCTCGTGACAACCGTGCCCAGAGCTTGGCTTTAGCTCGGCACTCGACACGCAAGTGCTCTAGTCGCAGCTCTTCCTCCTGTCGCCGCTAAGCTCGACCCCCTCGGCTCCTTTCGTGCGAGACCCGAAGTCTAGCTCCAGCTCGAGCCGGCGCGGGCGTCCTGGACACCACTCTACCACTTTCCCACCCATCTCCACTCCTGGACATGCCCGGCCGTCCCTCAACAGTAGCAATGGAATCGGATGCCGTCGCAGGCCCTTCCAAGAAGAGCAGCAACAGCCACAGCTCCGGTCATGCCTCGACCTCGTTCCGTACGCTCGACCGCGAGAACGGATTCCGCGACCCGTCGACCATCTCGGCCAAATTCCCCGCCGCCCAAGCCCTGGTCGCACCCCACATTGATTCCTTCGATGCTCTATTCGAAGGTGCTCCTTTGGGGCCTTATGGGGAGGTCGAACATGGGAGAGGATTGCTCGATATGGTCGTGTTGGATTTGGACCCCAAGGTCATGTTCGATGGGCAAGCACCGTTGGGCAATCGGTTGCAGAGTGGGTTTCAGAAACCGATTTCATTAGGCTGCCGTACCGTCACTGATCAGTGTGGCATTCTCTGACCCACAGTCAAAATCGACAACTTGACCGTCGCCAGGCCAATGGTGCCGATCAAAGGTGCCGGATCGGCTCAGCGAAGGGTCTACCCCAGCGAGGTGAGACCGCATAGATTGCAGAGGTGTGACCGTGGTCTAATCACAGTCCACTTTTCCCTGCCAGGCCCGGGAACGCTTGACGACGTATGCCTCCAAAATGACGGCCAAGGTGTCGTGGTCCCTCAATGGAGTGCCCGCCGGAGAAACCACCCGAGAACTCGGCAACATGCCCATGATGGTCAAGGTGCGTTACAGTGCGCGGCTGAGCCAATCCTTCTCGAGTATTGGCTGACTCGTCTTTGTGTTCACAGTCCACTCGATGCAACCTCAAAGGACTCCCCCCGCTGGAATGGTCGAGCACCACGAAGAGGCCGAGGAGATGGGAGGCTACTTCATCATCAACGGTAACGAGCGATTGATCCGTTTCCTCATCGTACCGCGACGGAACCACGTCACCTCCATCATCCGACCCTCCTTTGGGAACCGAGGAGCGGCCTACACCCAGTACGGTGTCTCGATCCGCTCCGTCCGACCGGACCAGACTTCCCAGACCAACACACTCCACTACCTCTCCAACGGCGGCTCGACCCTGCGCTTCAGCTGGAGGAAAGCAGAGTACATGGTCCCCGTCGTCATGATCTTCAAGGCGCTCGTTGGCGCGACCGACAAGGAGATCTTCATGGGCATCCTCCAGAACGACTTCCAAAACACCTTTTTGACCGATCGGGTCGAGTTGCTCCTCCGCGGCTTCAAGACCTACGGCCTCTTCACGCAGCAGCAATGCCTCGCCTTTTTGGGCGAAAAGTTCAGGGTCGTATTGCAGTGCCCCGAGGATTGGACGGATGAGCGCGTCGGTCAATTTCTGCTCGACAAGATCGTGCTTGTGCACCTCAAGGACCCGCGCGACAAGCTGCGCATGCTCTTCTTCATGATCCGCAAGCTGTACGCCCTCGTCGGAGGCGAGTGCTGCGCCGACAACCCGGATTCGGTCCAACACCAAGAGATCCTCATGCCCGGGTTCCTGTACGGCATTATCATCAAGGAGAAGCTCGATGAATACGTCAACGGCATCAAGTTGCAGATCCAGCAGGACATTCGGCGGAAGCTCCCTTCATGCGACCTAAGCGACAACACCTACATTCTCAAGACGATCCAGAGGGTCAACGCCGACATTGGCCAAAAACTCAACTACTTCCTCGCGACGGGGAACCTCGTCTCCCCCTCGGGTTTGGACCTGCAACAAGCGGCGGGGTACACGATCGTTGCGGAGAAGCTCAACTTTACGCGTTACATCTCGCATTTCCGTTCTGTCCATCGTGGTGCCTTCTTTGCCGAACTCAAGACGACGACCGTACGAAAGTTGTTGCCCGAAGCATGGGGGTTCTTGTGCCCCGTTCACACACCTGATGGATCCCCTTGTGGTCTGTTGAACCATTTCGCGCACAAGTGCCGTTTGGTGCATTCCCACCTTCAGGTCTCGCACCTCCCTGCCCTGTTGACCTCGCTCGGCATGTCGCAAGCCTTCGATCCTTCGATCGACGGGCGTCAAAGCGTCGTTGTCCAACTCGACGGTCGCATCATCGGGTACGCAACCCCTGACTTGGCGTCCAAGATGGCGACGATCCTACGTCTATGGAAGACCCAAGCCGAATACGACATCCCTCTCGATCTCGAGATCGGTCTCGTCCCTACCTCGAAAGGAGGCCAATACCCCGGTTTGTACCTCTTCGCCTCCCGCGCACGCATGATGCGGGATGTCAAGTACCTCGCCAACGGCAAGACCGATTCTGTCGGACCTTTCGAACAAGTCTACCTCAATATTGCTTGTATGCCCGAAGAGGTCGAACAGGGGGTTACGTCCCATATCGAGTTTTCACCGACGAATGTCTTGTCTCTCTTGGCGAACTTGACGCCGTTTTCGGATTATAACCAGTCGCCTCGTAATATGTACCAATGGTAAGTGTGACCAAGGCGGATGCCTGCTCCACAGCTGCTGACATGTGAATTCTCTTCTTCTCTTAGTCAAATGTCAAAACAAACGATGGGAACGCCTTCGACAGCATTGCAACGCCGCACGGATAACAAGCTCTACCGCCTGCAATGCGGTCAAACGCCGATCGTGCGCCCCTTGCTGCACAACGACTATGGCATGGACGGGTACCCGAACGGTACGAACGCGATCGTTGCCGTCATTTCCTACACCGGCTACGACATGGAAGACGCCATGATCCTCAACAAGTCCGCGCATGAACGTGGGTTCGCCCATGGGTCGGTCTATAAGTCGCAAATCATTGATCTGAAGAATGTGCGAGGGGACAAAAGATCGGGTGGAGCGCCAGAGGTTCATTTTGCGATGGGGAACGACGTCCGTCTCGATAGTGAGAAACGCAACATTATCGATGATGATGGGTTACCTTTCCTCGGCGTCAAGATCAAGCAAGGGGCCCCGATCTGCGCTTACTTCGATCGTACGACGGGGACGACCAAGTTTGAAAAATACAAGGGTGACGAAGAGGCGTACGTCGATGAAGTGCGCTTGATTGGCTCGGACTCGGGGGACGCCGAAGCGCAAAAGTTGCACATCAAATTGCGCATCCCTCGTGCCCCCGTCATTGGTGACAAGTTCTCGTCCCGACATGGACAAAAGGGTGTGTGCTCGCAGAAATACCCCGCGGTGGATATGCCCTTTTCGGAATCGGGGATGCAACCCGACGTCATCATCAACCCTCACGCCTTCCCTTCCCGAATGACGATTGGGATGTTCGTCGAATCGATCGCTGCCAAAGCTGGGGCATTGCACGGTCTTGCTCAGGACGGCACGCCCTTCAATTTCTCCGAAGACGATACCCCGGCCGAATACTTTGGTCAACAACTCAAAGCCGCCGGGTACAACTTTTACGGCAACGAGCCCATGTATTCGGGTATTACCGGGGAAGAGTTCCATGCCGATATTTACCTCGGCGTCGTGTATTACCAACGCCTGCGTCACATGGTCAATGATAAATGGCAAGTACGTACCACCGGCCCCTTGGACCAAATGACTCGACAACCTGTAAAGGGTCGCAAGAGGGGAGGTGGTATTCGATTCGGCGAAATGGAACGCGATGCCTTGTTGGCGCATGGGACGAGTTACCTCCTCCAGGACCGGCTGATGAATTGTTCGGATTATTCGACGTGTTGGGTGTGTCGCTCGTGTGGGTTCATGGTCTCGTTAGGGTATGAACCGGTTGCGTTGTCGAGGGAGATCACGTTGGAGACGGGGGAGGATTACCTTTCGACTGGGCCGGGTGGGGAGTATTGTATGGTTTGTCGAGGGCAGGGGAAGGACAAGGAGGTGAAGGTGAAGGGAGGTAAGAAGGCAGCTATCAAGGTGCAGAGTTTGGGGCAGAAGGGCCAGTTGGAAGTGGTTGCGGTGCCGTTCGTGTTCAGGATGTTGGTCGCTGAATTGGCGTCGATGGGGATCGCGATTCAGGTTGGGGTTGATGGTTGAAGGTTGAAGGGATGGAGGGGCGGGAGTTTGTTTTCTTTCAGGAAAGGATACTTCGGGTTTATGTAATCGCAAGTTTTAACAGCCATGCGGGACGAGTCAAGATGAGACGACAGATGCTAAGTTGCACGTAACAAGAAAAAGAGACCTACCCTATCCTCGACAAGGGAAGAGAAAAACCAAGAAATGTTAAAACCAAGAGCGTACAGAGATGGAAACAAAAACCATAAAGCAGTCGGAGCTTCCCCCTTCACTCGCTGGACAACCTCATCCTCTTCCCCTCATGAGCCTCTTCCAACAGCTCTCCCTCTCCAAGACCATTTCCTCGTTTTCTGCCCATCTCGTCGTTCCCATGCGAGGACGATATCCTCGAGTCGAAAGAATGGTTGCCCGTATCGCCGAAGAAGCTTTGCCTTTTGGCCGAGTCCTCGATGGGGTCCCAAGGGGGGAAGATGGAAGGTGGTGAACCGGGGATCGCAGTCGCCGCGGTGGTGTCCATCTCGTTCCATTCCAAGGTAGTAGGTGGGGGCGTCGACGGTGGGGCAACATGGGTTTGCGGTGTGGATGCGGAAGGGAACGTCATCGAGGTGGGGGAGGGCATAAGCCTCGGTGCTTCGACGGGGGCGAGGGATCGACGCCGCAGTTGGCGCGCAAATGAGCTCGGTGAGGGTTTCATGTTCTCGTCGTGGTATTCGACTCCGTCCCCTTCGGCATCCAAGGTGGGTTCGTTCGCGCCGCTCGATGTGGTCGACGCGACCGTGGATTCGACCGGATCTTCGTAGAAGGACCAGGCTGGTTCCCCGGGGGTGGGGGGTCCAACAAAGTCAGTACGTGCTCAGTACGTGCTGCCAGCTGAGGTGCATGATCGACTCACTCGGTGCGGCAGCCATTTCCTCATTCTTGCTCGTAGGTGCAGGTGCAGGCGTCGCCAATGCTCTTGCTACGTTCCTCGACGGACTGAGATGAACGGGCTCGCTCCCGGTCCGACTACGCGGTTGCGGTGAGCGCGGCGAAGGACCTCGACTACCCGAGATGGACGCTTCCCTCTCTTTGGCGGCCGAACTGAGGAAGAGGTCCATCAACCTCCTCGGTGGGGTCGTTGCTGCTCGAGTCGTCTGCTCGACAAGTTCGTCCGGCGAATCGTCGTCGTCGTCGTCGGCTTGCTCGTCTTCGTGCGCCATCGCTCGAGCTGAAGAGGACGACGAAGGTCGCGGCGCCTCGTACAACGTCTTCAAGGGCCCTCCAGCCTCGGTACTACTCCTCGATACAGGGGGTGTAGTTGTCGTCGTTGTTGAGAAGGGTGAAGGCAACAAAGAGGACGCCATCATACTCGACAAGCGTGTCCCACTCGTACTCGCACTCGCACTGGCGTTACTCGACGCGTCTCCACTGGGCGTGGCGGCCAACGAACTGGTCGAACTGCTCGTCCTCGAACTTGCAGTAGTACCGGACCCAGTACCACTACTACGGCCACTCTTCTTCTTGTGAGGTGACAAGGGGGACGTAAGGCGCGTGTAGTCGGTCAGGCGTAGGGGGGCCAAGGGGATCCTGATCATCGTCCCACGCAGTAGATGAACGGGGGGTCCTTCTTTGGTCGTCCGTCGTCGCGGCGGAGCACCGGGTTGGTGGGAGCACGACGCGTCGTGGGTGGGTCGCGCGCCTTTGACTGTGGGCGCGGGACGGGAGGGCGCTGGCTCACAACGGCAAGGCTGCAAGGCTGCAAAAGGCAACCGGCATCCAGCAGCTCGATCGAGCGACTGAGGCTGGCGGCTTCCAAGTTCGTTCGTTGGTATGTTATGCTACTCCAAATTCATTACGGATTATGCCAAAATATCTATAAACTGAGTCCGCGCTCACAAAAAGTCTCTTCGTAGCCATACTTGTACGATCGAAATCCACACCTCCTGCGACCGCATATTGCCGCATTTTCCAATCAAACCCGTTGCTCCACCATCTCAGCAGCCGACGTCCCCTCCGTCGAAGCCTTGCGTTCCTTCTTCTCAGTCATCCCCCACTTGTCATCCGTCTCCTTGGTCAATTCGATATCCCTCAGGAATAATGTGATGATTAATCCTAATCCACAGATGCCGATCATGACGAGCCAAATCACGCGCAGACTCGAGGCGAAGGCTGCACGGACTTGAGAGCGAACCGGTTCGGCCCTTTTGGTGAGGAACGAAATTAATGGGTCAGACTCCGATACCGAAGATGAGCCTCTTCATCAAAACTAATGAACTCACAGAGTAGGAATAACCGGGATCGCCGAGAACGCGATGTCGGCACCGCCATGGAACTTGGCCAAAAACGCCTCGGGGAGGTTCTTGGCCAATTGGTTCTGCAAGATTGTCGAGCCGATCGAGATGCCCAACACTTGGCCGAACGAACGCACGAACGCGAAGAAAGCCATCTTTTTGCGAAGACAAGGGAAGAGGCGGATTAGATTGCGGTCAAAAAGGCATTTAAGACACGGTTCTGACTGACGGCGTGAGGTTGCTGAGACGGCTTGAGAGGAGCGAGGACGGGGAAGTTGGTGGAGCTGTACAAGATACCCATGCCGAGACCGGTGACACAAGGGCTGTTGAGAAACATTAAGAATGATCAGAGCTTGTGATTAGGAAGGCGCATGCCATGCGGGTTATGGTCACTTACTACCCAACCCAAGCTGCCTTGTGCGAGTTATACTTGAGCATCGAGGTCAAACCGAAGCCGATCGTCATCAGAATCCATCCCAAGAGGTTCTGTTTGCGGTAGGTCCCCAGGATACCGATTGAGACACCCGTGATGATGCCCATGGGGGCGATGGTGCTGCGTAGCCAGAGAAAGACCGTGCGAATCAACAAACTGCTCGGACCCGCGATGACTGCGGAGTACTTACAAACTCAAGGAGAAAGTATCGACTCCGGCTTTGACAGGTGTCGCCATCTTGGACGCTTGGAAGTAGACTGTCGTGTAGTAGATAGCCGCGAGAGCGACGATACCATGCAAGAAAGTGGCCATGAAACCGAGCAAACTCGAGCGATGACGAAGCACGTCAAAGGGGACGGTCGGGTACTTGGCGTATTTCTCCAGCCAGAGAAACAGACCCATCAGGAACAAACCGATGATCAGAGGAACGAGGACCTTGTAAGACGACCATGAGTAGGTCACACCGCCCCAGGTCAGACCGAGGATGGTCGAGGTCGCGCCGGCGACGAAGACGACGTTGAAGTAGTCCATTTGCGCGAGCTTTTCCTTGAGAGTCGTTTGAGGGGCTTTGATACGGAGGAAGACGAAGACCAAGACCATCGCGACACCGGTGAGAGGAAGGTTGAGGTAGAACAACCTGTTTTTGAACCCGGGAAGGTATGTGAATCAGCTTCCGGGTGAATGGGCGTGAAGCGATAAGACATAGGAGGCTTACCACCGCCAAGCTCCAGCGGAGGCAAGGGCACCACCGATGGGGGGACCAATCGCACTGGCAAGGGCCCAGACTGTGAAGTGTGATACAGTACGTTAGAACATGAGCTGCTTGGGAGGTTGGACCCTCACTCACCTGCGCCAATGATACCAAACAAGGGGCCTCGCTCGGCGAGCGGCACGAGATCGACGACGACAATTTCGGTCTGGCGAGAGCAGCTCATGAGAGGTCAGCACCTGCTCTGGAATTTTTCATACGCCTGCAATCACAACCCACCATTGTAAGAATTCCACCTCCACCAATACCTTGGATCGAACGACCAAGAATGACGATCTCCATCGTGTGTGCCGAACCGACAACGGCCGAGCCCGCAGCGAACAAAGCCAACGAACCGAGCATGGTCGCCTTTCGACCGAAGATGGCGGCCAAACCTCCGGTCCAAGGGACCAAAGCCGTTGAAGTCAAAGCGTAAGACGATCCGACCCAACTGAACTCGGAGGAGTGGAAGTCGGCCGCCACTGCGCAAAGACAAAACGCGTTAGGATATGGCCTCCTAATCCCAAGACAACCTGAGACCGAGCCCGCGGGAAAGGTCGAAAACTCACTGGTTGGAAGTACGGTCGAAACGGCGGTCAAGTCGAGTGCAGAGAGGAAGCAAGAGACACAAAGGGCGAGGAAGACGAGCCAAAATCGACTGCCTTTGCCCGCAAAGGGGTTCTGTTTGGCAGGTGCTTCAGCAGCCGCGGTCGAGTCAGCGCCGCTGTCCGCCGTCGAGGACTCGGGGAACGCGTCGGAAGTTTTGGACTCTGTCATGGTCGAGGGCGTGGCGGTTCCTTGTGACATGGGAGTTGGTGGACCTGTAGATTATTTGTGGTGTAGTGATGAAGGAGAGGGAGACAACAAGAGCCGGCCGAGTCGGAACCTGCCTCAAAAGTATGCCCATGGGTTCTGGCTGTGGCACGATGATGTGAAAGTTGTCGGTATCGCCGACGGCCGAGTCGTGCATCGGGCTCATCACACCTGTGCGGCCGCGCACGAGTCGCAGGCGCGCAGGCTCGCACTTGCCTTACCACCAGCCCCTGACAGCGCTAAGGGCTTCGGGCATGGAGGAATCCTTCAGCTCTCCACGGCACAACTTGCTTGCTCGTCGTGGCCAGAATCTCCGATGACGGGTTGTACCTAATATGGACAGGCAATAGAGGAGTTGTAATTGCAAGACTCTCGCAATGTTGTAAGCAGTAGGTAAATTGTTAATATAATTAGTTCTAGGTACCAAGACTTATCGCTGTTTAATCTCGCATTAGTGAGCTAGTGCCCAGCCCTTGCCTGTGATCTGGGATGTGATGCTTTCGAAGCCTGCCCGAGACCGGGGATCGGGCTCGCGCGTCGGCTCCACTTTATGTCTCGTCGATCTCTCGAATCAAGGGCCCGTTGCCCGAAGACCCGTCTAGCTTACCGTACCCATCCAAGTGAAACAGTGTATGTCTCGAATCATTGCAGTCCGACTCGTCGTCAGCTGTCCCGGCGATCCCGTCGATCCTGCAAGCTGAGACCGTCCCCTGGCCCGGAACTCGAAGCTTGCGAAGACCGCTCGAAATAGCGCTTGTAGGATCCTCACTGCGATTCTTCGCCTACACCTTCAGCAGGTGGGTACCTACCTACCTAGGTACATGGCGTGTCGCGTAATTTCAGAAGAAATGATCTGCACCGTGATCTGAAATAGCGGGCCCCAAAGTTTTCGTCGGGCACGGCCACGAGCCTTACGCGTACTCGACGCGCTTCTCAGCGTACTCTCGTCCTGCTTTTTTCCTCCCTTGCCCCTTTTCCATACCTCCGACGGGCCGTTGATTGCGTGTTTATAAGAAAATGAAATAACAAGAGAATATTGCGGTGACCCTTTCATCACAGTCCAGTCTAATCCTCCCTCCCGACACATTTCCAAAGGACCCATCGAACCAGCAAGGATCCCCACTACACGGGCCCTGCTCACTTCTGTTCCTCATCCCCGACTTTCGGCACCAACTTCCCATCGTGCAGACCCCAATGTTCATCCGTCTCCGTGATAAGTTCGATGTCCTGAATGAAGAGGGAGAAGAGGAACCCCAATCCGGAGATAAACACCATGGTGAGCCAGATGACGCGAAGACTCGAGGCGAAGGCTTCTCGGACCTGGGAGCGCAGGGGCTCGGCACTACGGAAAGAGAGCGAGTCAGCTTTCTGGAGGACCCGATTCTCTCCCTGGGAGCAGTCGAGAGTTGACATACAGATCAACAATTTTAGGGATCGCAGAAAATGCAATTTCGGCCTCGCCATGGAATCGAGCGAGGAACTCTTTGGGCAAGTTGGCGGCCAGCGAGTTTTGCAAAATGGTTGCACCGATCGAGATGCCGAAGACTTCACCGAAGGCGCGCATGAAGGAGAAGAAGGCCATCTGGGTGTAAGAGGAGAGATGATATGAGACGAGAATTTTATGTTTCGAGAGGTTGTGATGTTCAAGACTCACCGCATGCGGTTGTTGAGAAGCCTTGAGAGGAGCGAGGACTGAGAATGCGGGAGTGGCGAAGAAGCATTATTAACAATCGTCGACGAGTACGCCTGGACCTATTTAGTGCATACCTGGGAAATTTGTACTTGAGTAAAGGATACCAAGACCGAGACCCATCAAGATCGGACTAGAGAGCAAAGAATGCGGGCAAAATCGTCAGCTTGAACCATCCTCGTGAAGCCGAAGTCTCGAGTCAGAAGACTTACAGTCCAACCGAAGCAGCTTTGGAGCAATCGAACTTCATCAACGCCGTGATACCGAAACCAATGGCGGTGAGAACCCATCCGAGGAGGTTCCAGACTTTGTAGACGCCTTGGTAGCCGATCACAACCCCGGTGATGATGGACAAGGGGGCCACGGTGCTAAAAGAGGTCGATACCAGGGTTAGCCACAAGCAAAAGGAATGTGAAGCAGTTTGCACCGAACAACTCACAAACTGAGCGAGAAGGTATCAATACCAGCGTTTACGGGAGTGGCGCCCTTCGCGGCTTGGAAGAATACGGTGAGATAGTACACCGCCGCGAGGGAGACGATCCCATGCAAGAAGGTCGTCACGAAGCCGATCAAACTGGTTCGATGGCTGAGGATGTCGAAAGGGATTGTCGGATGTTTGACATAAGACTTTTCGAGCCAGAGGAAAACGCCCATGGTGGTGAAGCCGAGGATGAGGGGGACGAGGACTTGGTAAGAGGTCCATGGGTGGGCTACACCACCCCATGTCAAGCCGATGATGGTCGAGGTTGCGCCGAGGACGAAGACGATGTTGAGGTAGTCCATTTGTTCGAGTTTCTCCTTGAGGGTTGTGTTAGGGGCTTTGATGCGGAGGAAGAAGGCTACAAGGACGAAAGCAATTCCGGCGAGGGGGATGTTCATGTAGAATAGCCTGGAGGGGAACCGAGGGTTAGTTTCAAGATCGCAGTACACTTCAGGGACAGGGGACTGACCAGCGCCAGGCACCGGCCGAAGCGAGAGCACCACCAATAGGAGGACCGATAGCACTAGCAACCGCCCAAACTGAATATTAAGGACCGTCTGGTCAGTTATGCGAGGCTGCAGAGCGCATCGAGATCTTTGCTTACCGGATCCAATGACTCCGAAGAAGGCTCCTCGGTCGGCAAGGGGGACCAAATCGACCACGACGATTTCGGTCTGTTGCGGACATGAAGAGAAGTAATACTACACATCAGCCTTCCCGAGATCTCTTAGAATCACAAGGGCGACCCACCATTGTCAAAATTCCACCTCCACCAATACCCTGAATCGATCTCCCAGCAATAACCATCGTCATAGACCTCGCCGACCCCACGAGTGCCGAACCCAAAGCGAACAAAACCAACGACGCGAGAAGGGTCGATCTTCGTCCAAAGATGGAAGCGAGATTCCCGGTCCAGGGGATTAAGGAGGTTGATGTGAGGGCGTAAGCCGATCCGACCCAGGAGAATTCGGAGGATTGGAATTCCGCGGCCACTGCCAAAGGAACGGAACAGGTCAGCGAAGGGGCTCGTTTTGCCCCAGAATTTTCCTCACTCGAACGTACTGGATGGAAGCGCGGTCGAAACAGCCGTCAGATCCAAAGCCGAAAGGAAGGAACTCATGCACAAAGCGAGATACACGAGCCAAAATTGTTGCCCTCGATTCGCGAAGGGATTGTGCTTGTCAGGGGCAGGCGCGGCGAATGGGTTCGCCAAGTCGACGGAGAGGACGGCGGATTTCTCCCCTGATTCATTGGGTGGACCTTTTGGGAGGATGGCTACGTCTGGGATGGAGAGGTTGCGGAGTGTTGGGGGGCGCTCAAGTCCCATCGTTGGTGAAGTCTCTTTGATGGCTGGCGACGAAGGTTGCAAGCGGGATGCAATGCGCGATCGAGGCGGTGTTTCGAAAGCGGCTTCGGAAGCGAGACCGGCAAGTCGGACTCCGAAGTCGATCGAGGGCTTGGCTTGTAGGTCTGCGAGGTGGGCTTTGTGAGTCCGTTACAGGGCGAGGGAGGACGTAGTATCCAAGGATATACTAGTATCCAAGTGATGGTGGAAGAATAAGCAGTTGGAGTTAAAAGTGATTTCAAAATGGCCAACCACGACCCTCCCAGCAGCAAGCCGAGCCCGAATTGTTTCGGGCCGTGCCTCGAAACCTTTCACTCAGTTTGGATAGAGGGTCCGCTTTTGGCAGTACCTCAGTGCGCCTGGCGCGGCGGGCGGGCTGGTGGAGGCAATTGCCCGCGCGATTCGGAATCCGCGAAACCCTGTGAATGGGCTTCGGTGTATTCGATGTGATCCGCCACGAATTGAAATACGCAAAAACTCTGGCTGCTCGCAAATGTTGTGATCTGGTTTTTAAGACTCCTCTACTGGTCCACACGCAATGAATCTTGTGACAAAAATGTGGGAAAAGGGCCGCGCCGTCACAACTTCCCCATTCGTCGCCTGCTTTGAGGGCTGTGAGTCGGAGAAGACTCGAGCCCGACGTCTACCCCACCACTCGCTCTTCCACCTCAACCTCCCCTACCAGTTCTTCTCCATCTCGAGCAATCGATCGATCGTCTCCTCCAACGTCTCTTGCCATGTCTTGTACCTCTCCATGCCCAACAACTCCTTGGCAGGGGTGCAGTCGAGTTTGGCCAATGGTCCGGCTTTGAGATCGGCTCGGTCTTCGTCCTTGGGCAAGGTGGGGAGACGCGAGGCCAGGTCGGGTCGAGCCTTCTCGAGGTGAAGGATGGCCTGGTCGGACGAGGAAGTAGAGATGAGCACAGGTCACCTTCGAGGTGTTGCACCCTTCGCCCCTAGCCCGTGGACGCGCCGGACATCCTTTAGAAGCACACTCAATTTCTGCACTCACCTGTTCCCAAGTGAACCCTCCACCACAAAGCAGGAACCTCTGTTGATCAACCTTGGGCAAGTGTTCAAGTGCCAAGACATGGGCTCGAGCGACGTCCTCGACGTGGCAGAAGAGCGGTAAGCGGTTTGCGGGGACATGGCCTTTGGTCGAGCCGTTGATGAGGGCGTAGATCGCGCTGCTGGAGGTGTTGACTTCGGATGCGTCGGCGATACGTTGGAGAGGGGGTCCATCTATGTACCACATAGCCAAGGTCAGATATGAGACTGGGGGTTATTAAGCCAGCGGTTGCTGGGAACGTACAGATCATCGGAGGATTGACTACGGGCAGAGCAGGACGGGGCAGGGAGACGTCAGCGTTGAAGGACGCCGAAGACGGTTGCAATGATCTGACATACGCGTTGCCAATTCAAGACCATTCTCTTTAGCATAGTCCTTGCCCGCACGCTCAGCCAATGTCTGCAAAGAGCGAAGCCGCGTGTTAGCACGAAAACACCTCAAATTTCTAAATCCGACTCCGACAGACCTTGGACAAGGAGTAGATGTATGCTCCCGTCAGACCAGGCTTGAGACCTTCCTCCATCGTTGAAGGGTTCCAGTCCTCCGCAGTGTAAGTGTAATCCCTCCACGGTCCACCTTTGGTGAAATTTGTGACGGCGGCGAAGGAAGAAGTGACGACGATCTTGGTGACGCCGACGGCTTTGGCGGCTCGGAGGACTGAAAGGGTGCCTTCGATGGCGGGATCAAGAAGATCTTTCTTGGGGTCGGTGATGTTGAAATGGTCTGGCGTGAAGAGACTCAGATCATGAAGAGGCCGAATCGGATCGGAGAGAGGACTCGTCAGTTTCTCCAGGGTTTCGGGTCCCAAAAACTCGGAGCAAAGATCCAACTCGCTCACAAGGACTAGCAACATGAGCAATCGCATCACAACCTTTGGTAGCTTCCTCAAGCCCCTCTCCCGTGACGAGATCCTTGACTTGGACGAGTTCGAGTGGGGAACCCGAGGGGTACCGGTCCTTGAGGTGTTGGCCTTTGGTGAGGTCACGTACGGTACCTCGGACGTTCCATCCGGCTTTGAGGAAGGCGTCGATCACGTACGAGGCTAGGAAACCTGAGGCACCTGTGTGGCAGTGAGGATGCGGGAAAGTTTGTTCAGCGAGTGTGTCATCGGGCGAGTGTTAAGTTGTTGGGCGCCGGGCGAGGTGGGGGGCCCTCAAGAGGCCGAGCTGCGGAGCCTTAAGGGTGGACGTACCGGTGACGAGAACGGTGTTTCCGTTGGACATGGTGTGTAGGATGTGGTACAACTGGGAAAGGAGCAGAAGGATGAGAGGTTTAGGAGCGAAAGGAAGGCCGAAGGGAGCTCAGGGAGCTGCGAGCTGGGCGCTCGTCAGCATTATGCTGCATTATGTAGGTAAGGTGGAGCCATCGGCAGTGATTCGGCACCTCGACCCCGGCCGACCGGCACGGGCTCAGACAACATGCTTTGCAATCACAACTCCAACTTTACATCACCAAAAACACCTGCGTTGAGCTAATTTTCGAAGCGACGTGCACTTCCCTCAATTACCATTTACCGGACCCTAGTAGAAAAATTGGTTAACCGCGACTCGGACAGGCTCGGCCCCGATCGTTTGCATCCCCTTTGCGCAAGGCTCCACCTGCGGAGCTCTGTTGGCCTCTTCACTCGTGCTCGTCGCGAATACAACCATGTCATCGCCTGAACCATCAGCCAAGCGCGTCAAAGTAGATGTAGTTTCCATGTCGACCACGACGGACTCTGTAAATGAGGCAGCCCCGGCTCGATCCACCTCGTCGTCCACCTCGACGCCCTTCTCGTTCGCGAACGAGAAAGGTCTCTTCAAACTGATCGAACCCTCCTTGGGGATTCGACCCGCTCTGGAATCTGAAGTCGGTATCACCGAATACGTCGACCGGGATGTGCCTCCCTTTACGGCGATCATCAAGCATAGGTACATCAGGGAGCTACGGACTGAGCCAGCAACTTGAGCTAAAGGCGTCCGCTCCGGTTTAAGCAGGTTCACGGATTTCATGGTCTTTGAAGTCGGACTGGATGGACAAGTGCTTCGAATGAAGGACATCCATGGCCCCAAGCAGGAGAAAGCGCCGAAACCTCCCAAGCCCGAGACACCAAAACTCGAGCCGACGCCCGAGGATCCGCAGCAGGTATGGCTTGTCACTAGTCCGCATTCAGGTTCTCAGTTCTGGATAGGCACCGTCCTGAACCCCACTTTCTTCTTCCAAACTCTTCAGCTCTGGACCGATAGAGCCGAATCGATGATTACACCCCTTCTGGACAAGGCGAAACTCGCCGAGTTCAAAACTTTCGTCCTCGCCGGTCCATCAGCACCACCAGGAACGCTCAGACCTGTATTCCAATCCCAAGTAAGCCATGAAAGCGATCCTGGACTACTTTCTTCTGTTTGAGTCGATGCTCATCCGACTTGTTTCCTCCTCCGACAGGTCATCGAGTCGAAAGAAGCTCGCACCGCCCTACACAAAGGCCTGAGGGAAGCTTTCGACTCGCGCTTCGGAAGTGAGATGAAGGAACTTGAAGGCGGCGAACAGGTCATCCAAGTCGCTTGGATGAAAAGAGGACGTAGTGGAGGGGGTGTTCGAGGTAGCGCAAGGGGTGGGGATCATCGCGATCGCAATGCCCGAAGTACGCTCGGATCTCCTGACCGCGAGAAGCATTCAAGAAACTGAGAGCTGACGTTCCTGAAACCCTACGTAGCTGCGGAAGGTGATCTCAAAGCCAAACTCCCGCCTTACATCCACTTCACCCTTCAAAAAGCCAACAAGGAGATGCACGATGCCCTTTCTGGCCTCTGTCGAACGCTCAACCTTCAATCGAGGGACATTGGCGCTGCGGGGACCAAGGATAAACGAGCCGTGACTGTGCAAAGATTGAGTATGAAACGAGGGCATCGAACGATTGAGGATGTGTGGAATGCTGCGAATGGGAGAGGTGCAAGGGGTGCAAATCGTGGGAGAGGGAGAGGGAGGGGTGGGGGAGGTTTCGGAGCTAGTCAGGCTTGGGGGAATATGGATCGGGGGGTGAGGATTGCGGATGTCGCGTATGGGGAGAAGATGTTTACGTTGGGGATGCTCAAGGGGAATCGATTCGTCATTACCCTTAGGTGAGTCGATCCGGATGTTGTACAGAAGAGTAAAGCTCAAATCTGTCTGGTCTCGGTATCACCCAGGGACGTCGTTACCGACTCACCGACGACGATTGAACGAGCCATGTCGACCTTGCGCGAACACGGTTTCATCAACTACTATGGCATGCAACGGTTCGGCACTGCGCCTGTACCCACGCACGCGATTGGCTTGGCCCTCCTCCGAACGGACTGGGCCTTGGCTGCCCATCTCATCCTCCTTCATCGTCAAGGCGAAGGTGAGGACGTTGCGTTAGCCCGCTCTCTCTTCCACGAAGGCAAACTTCTCGACGCTTCCCGCGCGATGCCCCGTCGCGCCGTCGCCGAAAAAGCCATGGTCGATTTCTACGCCAAGAACGGCACGACGAGTCATTTAGGCGCATTGAGTTCGATCCCTAAAAGTTTGAGGATGATGTACGCCCATGCGTGGCAGTCGTATATCTGGAATAGGGTCGTTTCGGAAAGGGTCAAGATGTTTGGGTGTAAGGAGCCTGTGGTGGGGGATTTCGTGTTGGCTGAGGGAGCGAGGTTGAAGGAGGATGGGGAGGAGGCGGAGGAACCGGAGGTGGTTGTGGCTGAACCGCTAGATCCGGTTCTGGAAGAAAGTAAGTGCTGTCTCTGCCATCTGATGGTTCTGTCAAAACTGACATAAGCCTTTCCGCTCACAACAGATGACGTACCCACCCCTGCGAATCCAGGACTGACCGCCGAACAAGCAGCGGCAACGGCTCGCGTCCCGAAAGTCAAGCTCCTGACTCAAGAAGATCTCGACGCCAAGACCTACACAATCTTCGACGTCGTCCTCCCGATGCCAGGCTATGCCGTAACCTACCCTTCCGGATCCTTAGGCGAGACCTACCGCTCCATCATGCTCGAAGACGGGATCGACCCTAAAGACATGTTCCGTCGTCAACGCGAATACTCCCTCGGTGGGACCTATCGCAAGATCATGCATCTCCCTCAAGACGTTTCCCACAAGTTGATGACCTATTCATCGAGTACGCAAGATTTGGCTCAAAGTGACGAGGATCTCTTATTGGGGAAAGAAGCACCCGTTGTGACGGTTTATGATCCGAGTCAACCTATGCCTGAGGGGCATAATTTGGCTTTACAGTTGGAGATGACCTTGGGGTCGAGTACTTGTGGGTGGTTTTAATCGATCGTTCACGGTTTTGTGAAGATGAGCTGATGCTGTGTGTTCGACGTATGCTTCCGACAGACGCGACGATGGCGCTGAGGGAAGTGTTGAAGACGCGCACGGCGAGCGCACATCAAAAGACGTTGACCGAGGCAATGGAGCAACGCGAGCACAAGGTCTCGGAATCGACTGCTGCTACTTTGGCACCCGCTACACAAGCAGAAGAGGTTGTGCCAGAGGCAGAGGCAGCTGTGGAAGATGTGGCGATGGCTTCGTAGCTCGTGTGCAATTATTGAGCCCTGTGCCGTTTTTTTTCTCCCGAGGAGCTTCCCCTGCGCGAACGATGCCAATAATGAACTTCAATCATGCGACTATGCGATTACAACCCCAACGTTAGCCGGTCCTTCACCCACTACACTTGCCCTCTCAATTCAATCCCTCGCTTCCCCCCGTTCCGCCCCCGTCCGCGGTCCGGTCCTATCGTGCCCCTCCTTCCCTCTCGGCGTACTACTCTGCGCCACCACCACCGGTTCCTCCAACCACCTCCTCTTCACCTTCGTTCCTGTACGCGTACTCGTCGCCCAATCCTTCCCCTTCTCATCCTGCATCCCCACCTTCGTCCCCTGCCGCACAGGACAAGGTAAATCGACCCCTGCCGAACCACTCATCGCTAGAGAGACGGTGATGATGCTGACCAAGGTGGCGGTGAGGAAGGAGATGTTTTGGAGGCGTGCACGGGATTTGGGGGAGAGGCGCAGGGTGCGGGACAGGGAGTGGGTGGAGAGCGGTCGCTGGGGTGAGGCGAGGGGGAGGTGTTGCGGTTGGAGTCGAGGTGTGAGGAGGTGGTTGGGTCTCGCGAGGAGGGTTGTCCTGGACGTTGAGGCCATATGGGACGACCTGAGCACGGGCATGAGGTTCTTGAGGTGCTGGGTTCTGGGACGGTGTACCTAGAGCGAGGTAGGCGATACACAAAGACGATCAGCCCACGCGATGATGGGGCGACGATCTGGGCGGGTTCACGTGCCTAGAGCGTAGAGAACTAGTAATAGATGGCGCTCCGGGCGCGTTGGGACTTGGCTCCTTGAGACGTCCTGAATTGATGTGAGGAGCGTGCAGTGGGTTCGAGCCGAGTCCGATCGCTGTGGATCTGGGGTGGTGGCAACGAGTCGACCCGCCCGGGCTTCGCGGGTGCGGAGCTGCTCGGGCTCGGCCAGGCTCAATTCGGCGCCACCTGATAGGCGCTGCGTGATCGAGACCGACGTAGGTCTCTTTTCTGCTGCGTCGTTCTGCTGCATCGTTTCTGACGATGCCCGGTTTGGAACTCGCGCACCAAGCACTATGTTTTCCAAAACGAGTCCATGTGCCCATCATGTTTGCCGAGGTACCTCCGTTCGAGTGTACACCCCGTCCGACCCGGCGGCGGGAGCTAACCCCACTTACAAAATTCGTACCAACGTGACACTATGCATTGCGTAACACAAGCCGAGACTTTTCTTCTGCTTCTTACTTGCGGTAAAAGTTCCTTCTGAACGTGAAATGGAGCTGCAGCACACCACTGCGAAAGCATACATGTCCATGTTCAGTCTTCCCCTCCCTCATATCAACCTTGAACCAAATCCTTAGACCCCGACTTACCGATCGAACGAGCTCCTGAACCCCCTCTTACTCGAATGCTCCATCTTCTTATTCACGATCCTAAACGCCAGATCCTCATACGGTGGACCAGCGGAAAACAAGATCGTCGCCATCTCGGGATTATCCTTGTCTTTGATGATGCGCCACTGCGGCGTCTTGGTCTTGTCGACCAGGTCAGAGTAGATGATGTGGAACTTGTACCCAATGACGACTTTGGGTGGCGGGTTGTCCGAGCTGGGTGTTTCCAAGAGAAGGAGAGTATCAGTACACCCGTCCTCCTACGACTTCACAAGGCCACGCGGCCAGAACTCACTCGTAATGGGCCTGGTTGTACCGATTCCACTCGTACCCAGCCATAACCTTGTTAAAGTACCTCGGCTTGCGCGGCCGGTACTTATCCTCCCATGAATACGTCTGCTTGTTCATCTCAATCTCACCCGTGAACAACTCCTCCTCATCGCCAAAGCCCTGCCCAATAGCAGCTTGGTAGATCGCCGCTTCTTGTGCCGATTGTTGAACCCCACCGACTTCGTTCACTGCACGCGTCTTGGTGACGAAGCGCGTTTGGACGACCTTGAGTCGTGCGGCTTGTAAAGCGGCTCGTTCTTCGGCTGCATCGACGACGGCGCAGGAACGTAGTTCGCTCGGAACGGTATCGAATTGAATGGGTTCGAGGTCTTCGCTCCAGGGTTCCGGACCCGCAGGTCGGGAGAGGTGCATCGTCTGATCATCCTCATCATCCATATCCTGATCTTCATCCTCGTCATCGGGGTTGAGGCCCGACGCAAGAGCCTTCTTGACCTCGTCGGCTTGACGCGCCGCTTCGTCACGTTGCTTCTTGCGCAACTGTTCGAGTCGGTTCGCCAGGACGACCTCGTGCATGTCGCGCAACTTGGCCTTGGCCTTCCACACGACCAACTCCTTCAATAGACCTTCCCAATATTCAACGTCGACGGGTTCGCCACTCGAGAGCTTGGACTGGACCTGATTCTGCAGCGTCACGAGTTGGTCCAACGACTTGCCCGAGAGCAGGCGCGTGATCTCGCCCTTGACCGAGGCGTTGGCCTGGGTCTGCTGGGCATAAGCGGTCGCACCGATGGCTCGTTCTTCGTGGAGTGCTTCGAGTGAGGATGACGAGACAATGAGCAACGAGCGCCAAAACTCGAGGTTCTGTTCGCTCTTTTCGAGCGAGAGGTACATCTTGATGTCCTCGTGCAATTCTTCGGCGTCCTCGAGGATCAGGTTCTGTCGGTGTGCCGGAATGTCAAAAGTCAGAACTAAGAATCGTACTCAGTTATTCTGCAAAATTCACATCAAAGATGGTGTAGGGCTCTTCGAGGTCGACGTCCAAGCCTTCACCCTCATCCTCCTCCTGCTCCTCAAAGCCATCGTCGCCCTCCTGCAGTGGCGGTTGACTCCACTTGAGGTTGAGCGCCAAAAAGTCGATAGGCTTGGCGCGACGTTCCCGTACGCGGATCTCGGCTCGTTTCTTGGCCTGCTCGAGGTGGAAGTCGTCCTCACGGTCGATCCAGGCCGACATCTGTGCCGATTCGGCCATGCGCGCGGCTCGCATCTGTTCCTCTTCGCGCAGGAGCATCTCTTGTTCGCGTTCGGCTCGACGTTGATTCAGGCGTTCAATTTCGAGCTGTGCATGAACGCGTCAGTGCTCATTCTGGCCCGGGTGAAAAAGTCGGAGCAGGCCCACCTTGGACTCGATAGCCCTCTCGCGATCCCTCCTCATCGCCTCGTCGGGGGTCATGCCCATCTTCTTCTCCTTCTCCTTCTTCTTGCCCCAGACAAACTTATCACCCAAGTTTGCGTCGTGGAACGGATTGTCGCTCGCCGAGTAGAAGGACGTCTCGGCGACGAGTTGGCGGGCGTCCTGTTCCAACGCGGCCTTTTGGGCCTTGCGTTCGGCTTTCCTCGCCGCACGTTCGGCCGAGCTTTCGCGGGGGGTTGAGGAGCTGTGGCACGACAAACAAGCTCTTTAATTGGTTGGATACCTAGTACCTAGTAGTTGTACGATGCGCGTTGGGACCCACCTCTTCTTGTGATGCCTCCCTCGATCGCGGTCATCGTCTCGATCGCGATCCGCTCGACCGTCCCGGTCCCGGTCCCGGTCTCGATGCGACGATGACCTATGTCTATCGTCATCCTCATCATGTTTGCTTCTTTTGCTCGACGACGAGTGTCGATGCGAGTCACGCTCTCGGTCACGGTCGTGTGAAGAGGGGGAAGCGGATCGTCGTCGAGTGGACGAGGACGAGGTTGAGTGGTGCTTGTTCGGACGATTCCTGTCCTCTCGGTCACTGTGACTATCCCGGTGACTGTCCCTGTCCCTATGACGATCTCTCGAGTCGGATTCGCCCATATCTGGGGTATGGTGTGGGCGGTGTGTGGTGTGCACGGGGAGTGAAAGCCACGAACCTAGTGCGCGCGTGCCCGCCGGCTCCCGCTTCGAGTTGGTCGCCTCCGCTTCCTCCGCGGTCTGTTCCCCGAGGCTTTCTCTCTCCCCGCGGCCCATCACTCCCCTCCCCGCCCATGCCCGCATGACCAAACTCACCACCGCCATAGCTCCCGGATCTGGATCCCTAATCCTCACGCGCTCCTCGCACCAAGCCCGTTTCTCGACCGTCTCCTTCTGCTACCCCCTCAAGCTCATCGTCCCGAAACGACACTTTGTCGATGGGCTGCAGTGCGTTTACATCATTGGCTACGGTGGGGGTATGGTCGCTGGGGATAGAATTGATCTGAAGGTTGAGGTCAGGGATGGGGCCACATTGGTCATGTTGACACAGGGTGAGTGGGATCGGGGTTTTGTGGGTGTGGGCGAGCGACGAGGAGGAACAGATAAGCTCAGACTCAGCGCACGTGACCTGGTCCGTGAACCGGGCCGAGGGTCTTCGGTTCGAGTGTGAAGTATCTTTCTGGGTCTTTTCTTTCCCTCAAACTCCGATTGCTGTATCCACAGAAACAACTTGCACCAACTCCCCTTCATTACTCCGCGCTGACGTCTCCGCCCTTCCCCACCCCTAACCCCTATCCCTCCTCCTCCGAACCCCCCACCCGCTCCCGCAGGCTCTACCAAAATATTCCGTCTCCGCCCGGGCCACTACCTCACATCCGCTTCCCCCTCTACAACCCCTCTCACCCCCACTCTTCAAACCCTGACAACGCACATCTCCCCCTCCTCAACGTTGATCCTCCTCCCCTCCCCCATAACATGTTTCGCCTCGTCCTCCTATTTTCAAACGCAATCTTTCCATCTCTCTCCCGACGGAACAAGTTCTTTGATCTTGTTGGATTGGTACACCTCTGGACGGTCCTCCATGGTCTCCACTTCGGTCGATGCGGATCGCTCAGAGGTCCAAGAGGAAGAATCCGAGGAATGGGCCTTCGATCGCTACGAATCGAGGAACCTGATCCACTTGGGCGATCGCTTGGTCGTCAAAGACGTCCTCCTCCTCGAGGACGAAACACCACCTTTCCATCCACACTCCACCACCACACTTCATCGAAGAACCCGTCCAACGACCTACAAACCTCGTCTAGCGCCTTACTCCGTCTACGCGACCTTGTTCCTGTTCGGACCCCGCACCTCCTCCATCCGAAACCACATCTCCACCATCTTCTCCAACTTGACGCAATACCCTCAAGCGTATCCTTATTCTCTTATTTGGTCGTATACGGAATTGGAGAAGGGTCAAGGAGGGGTGGTGAGGATTGCTGGCGTGGCGACGGAGGAGACGAAGGACTGGATCAGGGAGGTGTTGAGAGGGGGTGGGGTGGAGGAGTTGGTGGGAGGAGATTTGTGGGGGAATGTGTTCACTTGAAAATAGCATCAAGTATCCTAGCATTTTGCACCTGATATTCTGAGACGATGCATTGGCAACCCTCCGCACTCTCGTACAGTAAACCAAAAGGGAATTCCTCCTTCTCTCAGGTGGACCATGTCTGATTACCTTCATCGTCAAGAGCGCCGGACTAGGAGAGCCTACAAGACCACCCTTCACCCATAAAAGACACACACGAAGCAAAAAGGGAAAAGAACATGTAACAGCAAAAACAAACAAAGGAAAAACGTCTCTTCATACGCCTCCCCTCCTCATCTAATTACTCTAATCGATCCACCTCCTCGCTAACGGCCTTGACGAGCGCATTCGCCGTCGTCGGCCCCGACAATCTCAACATGTACGATGTCGGTTCCCCAGCTTCAATGACGGCGAATCGGACGTATTTCTCTTGGTTGACCTCGATCGAGAAACTGGGGAACAAGGTCGCGTTGAGTAAAAGACGGTGGGTCGCATCGGCTCGCATAACTGTGTGTAAGCATTGGCGGAAAGGTGGGGTCAGCTCTCCGTGAAAATTGGGGCAGATCCTAACCACTCGCGCACGCTTACCCAATCTCGCCCCCGTCTTGTCCTCCTTCCCCTGCGTCCTATTCAACCTCAACAAACCGACCCCTCTCTCGGCCCAAGCCCCTTCATGCATGACGAACAACTTGCTCCTGACCGAATGCACCAACTCGTCCTCCTCTTCCCCCGTCACGACCTCTTGTTCCGTGAAGACGCGCTTCGATTCATCGATCTCTTCAGGTTCGCCCATCTTGCGTGAACGGGTCGAGGACGAACCGGTCGATTCGTCGCCATTGGTCTCTTCGTGAGAACGTTGGGCTGATAAGGCGGAGGTTTTGGACTTAGAAGAGATGGAAGCGAAGGGGGAAGCACCGGAGAAGGAACCGAACCCTCCTGAGGCGGTTGTCGAAGTCGACCCGAGCGCACCGCGACTCGTCGACGACGTAGCCAATGGATCCTTCGAGGAGCTACTCGCAGCAGTGAAACCACTCGTCGAGGCAGCGAAGGGCGACGGACCAGTGGAGAAGGCGCTGTTCCCCAGGGATGTGGTGGCGGTAAAAGTTGAAAAAGACGTTGGCGAGGTGAATGTCGGAATGATTCTGGCGGGGACGGGGGCGGGCTCGTCGTTCGGCGAGCTCCTAGCCACGATGCTGATGGGTGCCGAGTCGTGGGTCGTGGGCCAGGAAACGACGGTCTCGGGAAAAGAGGCAGGAGGAGGTGGTGTTGTCGCCAAAGGAGCGGCATCCCCGCCAAAGCTGCTCCGTGACTTTGGCTTTGCTTCTGTCGTCGGGGCGACGTAGTCCACAAATGCTGTAGATGCTTTGGACGGTACGACACTCGATAAAGGAGACGCTTTCGAGACGGAAGCGAAAGGAGAAGAGCTCGATGAAAACGCTGAGAACGACGTCGTCGCTGGTGCGGTCGGCACCGTCGCAGGAGGGTTCGCCGGTGGGGTGGGCTCTGTTGGAACCTCGGGTGCCAAAACCTTGACCGATTCCGCGACTTCAGCAGCGACCTGTGCAACTTCCTGATCATTCGCATCCTCTTGAGCAACCTTTTCCGCTCTCGCAGCCACCACGGAAGCGACATCGGCGATGTGCTCGTCCTCATCCTGCTTGGCCTCCTCCTCCTGAGCCAAGACCTGTGCCGACTCGGC
The DNA here is from genome assembly GCA_022702605.1 of Microbotryum scabiosae. Taxonomy (NCBI): domain Eukaryota; kingdom Fungi; phylum Basidiomycota; class Microbotryomycetes; order Microbotryales; family Microbotryaceae; genus Microbotryum; species Microbotryum scabiosae. The sequence goes on along the minus strand of JAHWDV010000016.1, from coordinate 715,721 downwards.
AACATCGGCCAAGACGCTCGCTTCCCGCTCCTTCATCAGTTTATCCTCCGCCTCTGAATCCTCATGATGTACCCACTTGGCCGTCTCATGCACCTCATCCGCGACCTGGGCCTCTTCCCCTTCCGCCATCGCGGCACTCTCTGAAACCTCCGCCGCGACCTCGGCGATCTCAACGTCGGACTCGTTCGTTGTCGTCGCCCTTGACGCAGCCTGTTCGCCATCCTTCCATTCAAGGTTTGCCACCCTTTTCCGAATCGCCTTGGTCTCTTGCCCCTCGGCGCCGCGCTTGGTGGATTGCATTGGCGTCGGTGGGGGCGAGTTGGGCTCCAGACCCGTCGGTGCCGAACGAGGTGGGGTGATACGTTTAGCGCCCTCTTCATCCTCTTCGTCTTCATCTTCTTCATCGTTGTCGTCAATGTCGGCTTGTTCGGCTTGGACGTCGGCCTCGGCGGTGGAGGTGGACGCGAGCGACGAGGTCGAAGCGACGCCTTGGTGTCCGTCGTCGGCGCCGGTTCCGGCTACGAGCTTGGATTTGGGATCCGGTTGGACGCGGCTGAAGTGCGTCAGGGTCATTAGGTTAGCGATTTGTAAAAAAGAACACGGGTCTACCTGGTATGATAGGACCCAAGGAGGACATTGGAGCCGGAAACTGACCCCTTCTTGGCCAACGGAGTCAGTCCGCCCAAGACTTTGGTCTCGTCTTCAGACTGTCAAGGGCGTGGCTCAAAGAGTCAGTTCCGGAAATGAAGTGACAGCTCAACAACGCTGAAGCAGACAAAGGCCTGGTGGCCGATGTAGCCACTCCGCGACGGGTGGTGATAACTCACGCGAGGTGTGGTGGGCGTCATGTCATCGCGATGTCGTTTCTGCCTTCCCGCCTTGCTACCACTTGAAGCAGATGGAACTGGACCTGTTGCGGTAGAAAAGGATCAACACATGGTCGACGAGGAACGAGGATGGATCACCGTCTCAGTCCCTCCTCGCTGGGCATTCTCCACCCCCTCTACGGTGTTCAAAGAGGCCGGTTCGTCCGCCCCAGCCCAGCGCCTGGGAATGTCTGAGCACCACTTACCAGCACCCACAACTGTCTCTGTAGCCGTAGCAGCTACAACATCCGACGAGAAGTCATCGTCTTCCGTCAGAGCAGGTGTAGGTGAAAGGTCGGCCATTGATTCTCCGCGTCGGGGGGTGGGGGGGTTCCGGAAACTGTACACAAAGGCGAACGTGGGCGGGAGGTCTGGTTTGGAGTGAACGGGGGAGGGAGGAAGCGCAACCCGCGTCGATCACACGACCAAAGGTCAATTTGGTCAAACAGGGAAGCGAGGCGTGGCTTTCAAAATAGCGCACCAATGCGGTCGAGCTGCAGTGCATACAAGATGCACAGGCAGTCAATCGCAAAACAGCAAGTACGATTGCAGAAGCTATCGATGAGAAAAAGAAACGCCAAGAGCGTAAAATGCGAAAAGACCATCATCGTATATTGGAGGGGGTTCACGACACAAGTGTGGGGCAGCGTCGACGTCAGCTCTCAAAGAAGCTGAAATCATCAGGCGAGAGCGGTCCTTTGGAAAGAGGCGGTGCATTGACCTTAACCGCTGGTGCGATTGGGCGTTTGATTGATCCCACAGGTGAAGGAGCAAGCGGTACGGCGCCCATACCAGGAGGCGGAGGAGGAGGGAGCAAAGGAGCCGGACTCGCACTCCTCTGTTGCGCAGAGAACTCCGTCGACGAAGCCGGTCGCGCAAGTTCGCTGATCAGTTGCCGACTCGCGAGTGGCTGAGAAGGGGGTGGAGGAGGTGCGAGCGGGTTCACGAACATAGGTGAGGCGGAGGCGGCGCGTAAGGTCAGCGGGGCTGAAACGAGCGTCGGCCCTCGTGACAAGTTGGCGCGGGGGAAGATCGAAGGAGGAGGAACAGCGAATGTCTTCTTCGGACCGGCTTGTGGTGTGGGCATCGCGAGGTCAAAGTCCTCATAGCTCGTCGTCGACAAGGCGGGTTTCGTGTTCGTACTGGCCACCGAGTCGAAAAATGCGTCGAACGAATGCTCGGATTGCTCGGCACGGGCACGCGGCGCTACGATCGCCGATGACCCTGCTCGCTGCGAAGTGTTCGTCGCAAAGGAGTTGACACGTGACGACGACAATGCTGGTGGTGGAGAGACCATCTTGAAGCTTGACGGCGAAGATAGGGAGGATGCACCGGCGTCTCCGTTTCGAGAATTGTGGAAGGTCGGCGGTGCAGCCACGGCCGGCTCGTCGGGGTCGGCGAAGGGGTCGAAGGGATCATGAGCCTGGGGTGTCTTCTTGGTTCTCGAGGACGGTCTTGATGGGGCTTCAGAGAATGCACCGAGCAGACCAAAGTCATCGACAGGTGGAGCAGTAGGAACGCGAGTGGCCTTGCGAGGCATGTCGTGGAAGAAATCGTCCAGACGTGGTGTTTTCGAACTGAACTCGGATTGAAGGGGGCTCGACCGCCGCGCAGCGTCCAGTGCATCAAGGTCTTTCGGCTTCCACTCGGGGGGTATTTCTTCGCTGGGCTCCGAAGCAGTGGCCCCTTCGTTGCTACCGCCAGGATTCCGACGCAGCCGACCAAAGAGCCGACCGAGCCGAGATGGTGCAACACCTTCCTCCTGACCGGTCGAGGGGGAAGCTATCCGTGGCGGCGGAGAGGACGGTTTTGCGGAAGTGGCGTCTGATGTCGACTTGGACGCCCACCAAGAGCTCTTGACCGGCACTTTGGTCGAGCCGTCCGATTCCTCTGGGCGGCTGGGCTCACTCGCCGACACGCTCCGTCGTCCAAAGGACGTGGAGCCCGCATTTCGAATCGTCGCAGCTGCGCTACTACTCTGGATCGTCTCGGCCGTTCGCACTGCCGTCTTTTGCAGACCGTCCTTGACCGCCGAAGCCTGACGGATGATCGCTTCCGCCGTCGTTTCGTCTTGTTCCCGCTCGTCATCACCTTGATCGGGTTCAGCCTCTGGTTCAGGCTATGTGATGACGGGCTCTCGCACAGAATCAGCTTTGAGCAGCTCCATCACAGCCCACACATATATGCAGACTCACGTCCAGATTGGGCTCATCAATCTCGCCACCCCATTCCTCCTCACTGGCCTCACTCGCCTTCCGATCCAAATCTGCACCTCCCTCATCCCTCTCCTCTGCCCCAGCATTCCAACTGGGGACCGTATCATTCCCACCCCATCCTTCCTCCGCACTCTCTCTCCTCGTCGTAGGTTTCCCGAACACATCACCAAAAGTCGGTAGAGGTTCTGGGACCTCGGGAGGAACCCATCCGTCGTCATCGCCGCCCCAGCCTTTGTCGGGCAAGTTGAGATCGGGCTCGGCGTCGTCGACTCGTAGGTTCGCGATCGGTGGCAGGACCGGTGATGTGCCGTGTCCTCCCCATCCATCATCATATCCTTCCCTTCCTGCTTCCGTGTCGTCATGGGGTTCGGTGTCTTGATCTCCGATGGTGGTGGAAAGCTCGGTGGGACCCAGTGGAGGCGATTCTCCATTCGCGGTGGCCGTAGCTATCCCCGTCGTATCATCCCCACCATATCGAATCTCATCCTCAGTGTTCGTACTTGTCGTAGGTGGTGTCCACATCTCCTCCTCCTCCTTCTTCTCCTTCCCCACCGCCACGGTGGCTGACCCTCTCTCCGCCTCATGACCCGACTTGTCCTCCCCCTCCTCCCTATCCAACGTAACCGCACTAGTCGAAGCCACACCACCCGTCACCACAATCGGCTCATCGACGCTCGTCCCCCACCCTCCATCATCACCCCATCCCCCTCCCGAACTGGAGACGGAGTTACTGCTTGATGTGAAGCTCGCTAAGCTGGGTAAGGGAGATGGCGGTCGGCGAGGCAAGTTCGTCGTGCTGGATGGTAGGGCGTCATCGGCTGATCCCCAGGGCGACTCCTCTTGCCACATGATCCTTGACACCAATGATGGAATTGTTGTCGAGGCTTCGAGTGCAGGTGAGGTGGGATGTCGAGCGCGGGAGAGCGAATGATGAGGCTGGAGTCGAGCGTGAGTCACCACAGTCCGAAGTTGGCCAAGGTCTGGATCACCGACGTTCGAATTTGTTCGGATCTTCCTCGACGGGCAGACTAGAACTCAAGATCCGCTGACTGCATTGCGAAATGCGAAATTACAACCACTCTTCCAAAAATCTGATAACGATGAAACGTCTATAATGATGCGATAGTCCTACAATGCTCTACTTGCTTCGTCAACTCCTCTCGATCACAACTCGGCCGCTACTTCCAGCGCCGAGAGCAAAACGTCCTTGGCGGCGGACTCGTCGGCTGCAAGAGGAAGAAAAGTCATATTAGCTCGTAGCTCGAGAAATTTCATCCAAAAAAAGGCTCAAGCTCACTGAAAAAGGTCCAGTCGTTGCCGTCCTCGAGCGTTAACATGAACGAATTCGCGACCCCAGCTTCCTCGGGCGAATCAACCACCTTGACGATTCCTACGTAAGCGATCGCGGTAACTCGGCTACGCTCTGCGGCAATCTTGAACAATACCAACTCGTCCGCGCGCAACTCGAACCATCTTCTCCTCCATACGATCGAGTTCCCCCCTTGGACCGACACCTCGCCGTCGAGAATCGCCCTCCCCCCACCCGCTGCGGACGTCGCCTTGGCCTGCGCGAACCGAACCTTAAGTTCATACTGTTGCTTCTTCTTCTCCTGCGCACGGACCAACGCGTCCTCGTCGTCCTGCAACTTCTTGAACAACGCATGCTGACTCATCAACAACCTTTCCTGTTCCTTCTGCGCCCTCATCGCTGCGTCCTGCATTCTCTTCCTCTGATCCTCCTCAATCCGTCGTTGTTCCTCCCTCTGCACTTCTTCCTCCTTCCTCCGTCGTTCCATCTCGACCAACCGCATCTTCTCCTCCCTCTCCTTCTTGACCTTCAAAGCCCAAGCCTCTCTTTCCTTCTGTCGTTGCTCATACTCCATCCTCGCCTGATGTTCCTTCTCCACAACCTCCCGCGCACGAAGCTTGGCCTCTTCCTCCCTCTTCTCCCTCAAGCTCTTGATCGCCAACTCGCGTTCGTACCGTTCCCTCTGTTCCCTCCTTCGAGCTTCCTCCGAAGATTCCCGCCCCTCTTCTTCGACCAAAGTCGAGGTATCGAACGAGTGATCCGAAGTTGAGCGTGCCTGCGGCTGGTGGCGGATCGAATACGTGTCCTCGGCTTGGCCACCGTAGACGCTCGCGCTTGCGCTGTACTCGGTCGGTGAATACCGACTAGGAGACTCATGTTCGACCTCGTGACGGACCGTGATCCTCTGTTCAGTAGCAGTTTCGATCGATGACCGAGACGACACGGACTGTTGCCGCGACGGACGATGGCGATTGGCTGAGGCAGGAGGGGAGGGGTAGCCGTGGGTAGGGTCGAACCGCGCCTGAGATTTGGCAGGTGGTGGAGGACCCTTGGGGGAGGGTCGCATCGACGGCGGCTGTGTCCGGTTTTTTTGTTCATCTGATGAATAATGCATTTGACTGCGCAGCGTCCCATCCACTTCGGAGCATGGTGTTTGCGATCTCGAAGGCGGCTGGTTTGACCGATCGCGATCCGCCGAAGGAAGGGAACGGTCCAACTCGGACACGTCAAGTCCAATCATGGCCTTATAGATATCCGAACATTGCTCCTTGCGTGAAGAGCTGTTGCTTGACCTAGGTTCCGCAACGGATCGTGAGTCGTCGTCGTCCGAGGCGAGTGGCATCCCCAAAGGAGGTCGCGGTGTGATATTGGGTGAACTCTTGGGGGAATGGTGGGCCGGTGTAGGAGGGGAGCAAGGATTTGGACGCGTGCGATCGAGCTTGAGCTTGTAGCGGATCATTTGGGGGGTGAACTCGGCGACTCGACTGGCGGTGAAGGTAGCGTCGTGCTGCGCGCAAGGAAGAAGAGGGGTCAAAGGGTAAGCAGACTGTCCGAGTCGCGTGGACGAGGCTGCTGGGACCCACTTTGAATATCGACAACAAGGCACGGCCGTGTACCAGAGCTCGAGCTAAAGATAGGATACCACGTCAGCTCATCGTCAATCTCAAGCCCGCTCCTGGCAGAGAGCTAACGGAGAAACGGAAATCGCGCACCTCGTCTGACGCCGCTAATGACATGCTCGGGCATATACGTCCACAGTAGTATCCGCCTTTCGACCTTGAGCAAGCCAAAGTTGACATCGTTCGGTGTCTGTTAATGGGGAAAAAGACACGATGTGAAACCGTGCGGGTCAGCTGCACTCCTCGAACGGACGCTCGGTGAAAGTGGTGAGAGCCCCTTTTCCAGACTAACAATGGACGTCCTCATTTCGATGACACCAAGACCGCCTCGACCTTGATCGATCAAGCAAAGCGTCTCCCTTGTGCCTTTGTACCCCAGAATGATCCTGTGGCAAATTTGTTTACATTGGGAGCCATCAAACACGTCAGTTGACAGGTAACTCGGCGATTGAGCCGACCGCGCTCTCGCGCTCTGTAGGTTATCAGCGAGGCCGGGCCACCACCCGGCACGACGCGCCCGTTGGCGTTCGGGGTTCCGAGAGGCAGCTCTACAGCGCTCGCAAAAGTGGACTGACCAATCGTGCAAAGGCTCTTGCAACATGCTCTGGCTGGCATCGCGAGCTTTGTCCTGTATAGTCAAGAAGCGGGGGATGTCGACATGGTGGTCACAGTTGCCGTTACCACTGCTAAACGACAATACGCCCCGGATCGACGGGATGGATGAGGCGGTGAAGGATGGCAGAGGGCTCAGCTCGAATCGTTCGCACCCGCGCGGCTCTCAAACGGCGTTGACGTTCATCAGGAACGTACGTCATGATGACCATCTGTGTACGGTTCCAGCCTTGCCCGCGAGGTCCCGAGTAGGACGAACGGAGAGCTCGGCTAGAATACAATGGAGGTATCGAACGCAAATGGGTCTAGTGTCGTACAGGGGGGAGAAGAGGAAGGGGCTCAAAGTCAAGAAAGGAGCGTCTCCTTCAGGGCCAAGACTGCGAGACAAGCGCGCCAGATCGCAAGACACAGTCCCCGACCTCGACCCGTGACTCGGTGACTAACGGCTCGGACCTTTTCATGTCCGATACCTAGCTCGATTGGCACAAGATTGTTCGTTCATTTAATATGAAAAAATGATCAGATTACAAACTAACAATTGTCGCCTGTCCAGAGCGGAATGATCGATCAACTCGCGCGAGGAGAGTCACCGATCGCCGAGTCGTATCACGTGATCCGTCTCGGCGGCGAACGGCTTCCGTGCCTCTCGACGATCCTCGCCGCCGGCAACGACTTCTTACCCTTCGCAGACCATTCACGCGCCAAATCGGGCTTTGACAAGCAGATAATACAACTACACGCCTATATCGTACGACTTCCCATCCGCACCCATCTCGATCCCCCTCCCACCCATTGATGCCCAAACAACTTGCAATCACCTCCGAGTCTCTGATCAACCTCGGCGAGCCTTTCCTCACCTCCCACGTCGCCGAATTCACCCGCCGCTCCTACCTCTATCAATCCCCGTGGTCCCTCCAAACAAGAAGCACTATTCCACACTATCCCTCCCCATCTAGCCCCAATTGGAGTTCTACATCTCTTCGCTTTCGCATGATTTGAATATCGGAGCGAAGGAGTTGGAGGAAGGGTGGAGTTGGAATGTGTTTGATCGCAAGGTGAGGGAGAGGTGGAAGATGGTGGAGCGGCTCAAGGTCGAGCGGGAGAGGATGAATAAGGTGATGAATGGTAGTGGATGGTGTGAGTACGCCTTTCGTCGATGCATCGGAGTAGCGAACCCGGTCGGCGAGCTCGGACCCGGTGCAGCTGAGGCCAGCCTCCCTGAAGCTCGGACAGTTCCTCCGCGTCCGTGCTGACCATTCTTCTCTTCCCCACCGCAGACCTTACCCAACATCGCCACGTCATCATAAAATCCTACAAACACCTCCCACCCAAACTCAAAAACCTTCACTGGCCCGACAACCTCGTCACTGCCCGATTCGCCGGCACACCTTCGGCTCGGACAACATGGAAACGACAGAAAATGTTTCAAGGGTTGGACCACCCCCGAGCCAACTCGAGGATGCGTTGACCAAGCTCGAGCTGGAACACCTGGCAAGTCAGTCAAACGATTGAATCACCATTTAATAAGGTTCAAGACTTCGGCAATTCAGCTTACCATTTGGATCGAATCATGCCAATTGATTACTCGCAGGCCGAAGGGTGGTCTTCGCCTCCCATCTCGAGCCCAATACAAGAAGCGAACAAGACGACGATCGACTGGTCTCAGAAACGAAGCAGATGGTACTAGGGGTTACGAAATGATGCGACGCGATCTCACGACCTGTTGTAAATCACTCGGTAGCAAGCCCCGAGCACAATGCAATAAGCCTCGAAGCTTCCTCCGTCCGCAATCGAAGTCAGAAGTCTCTGCTCTCTTCACTCTATCCCACTGGTTCCGATTAGAGAGATGTTTTTTGCGTAGACGAGAGCTACTCGTTTTCCTCTTGGCGAGTGAGCTCAAGACTACGAAAATGCATAGTGGGAGAGACAGAGAGAGGAGAGAAGGGAAGAAGGAATAGCACAAAAAGTGAACAAGGTCGTGAGGGGCCCCTGGTGCAAAGATGGTGTCAAGTGAAGCAGAAAAAGGAAAAATCCCCTAGAAGAACAAAAAGAAAAGCTTGAAAAGCAACAAAGGGAAGAAAGGAAAATAGTCTAAGAGGTGTTGATGAAGGGGAGGGGTTGAGGTTGGCGTTGCTTTGGTGGCCCTTTTTGATTGATTCTTCGTTTTTAATTTGGAGCGGGGGGTATCAGGTTATAGACCGATTTAACCTCGGCCGGAGATACCGGCCATGGCCTTTTGCATCGAGCGACGGAGCAAGAGGTGAGCCTTCTTGAGCTCGTCGGCGGTCGATTCCTCGATCTCGAGGCGCTCGAGCGCCTTGGCCAACTCGGACTCGACCGCGGCCTTGTTCTGGCGCTTGATCTTGGCGCCGACCTCGGGGGAGGTGATGGTCGACTCGACGGACGAGATATACGACTCGAGCTCGGACTTGGCCTCGTGCTTGGCCGAGAACTCCTTGTCGGCTTGCTTGTACACCTCGGCGTCCTTGAGCATCTGCTCGATCTCGGTCGACGAGAGACGACCGACCGAGTTGGTGATGCTGATGTGGGCGCGGCGGCCCGAAGTTCGATCAAGAGCGGAGACCTTGAGGAGACCGTTGGCGTCGACCTCGAAGGTGCAGACGAGCTCGGCTTGGCCGCGGGGTTGGGGTGTGATGCCGGACAGCTCGAACTCGCCGAGCAATCGGTTCTCCTTGCACGTGACACGCTCGCCCTCGTGGACGGGGAAAGTGACAGTCGTCTGGTTGTCCTCGACGGTCGTGAAGGTTCGCGACTTGCTAGTGGGGATGGGGGTGTTGCGGGGGATGACGCAACCGAAGACGTCACCTTGCATGGCGACACCGAGCGAGAGCGGGGCGACATCAAGCAAGAGCAAGTCGGCAGTGCGCTCCGAAGTCTGACCTGTCAAGACGGCGGCTTGGACGGCGGCACCGTAGGCGACGGCCTCATCGGGGTTGATCGACTTGTTCAATTGTCGGCCACCGAAGAACTCGGAGACGAGCGACTGAATCTTGGGGATACGGGTCGAGCCACCGACGAGGACGATGTCGTCAACCTTGGTGCGGTCGACCTTGGCGTCCTTGAGGACCTTCTCGACGGGGTCGAGCGTGGAGCGGAAGGTGGCGGCGTTGATCTCCTCGAAGCGGGCACGCGAGATCGAGGCGGAGAAGTCGGTACCTTGGAAGAGCGAGTCGACCTCGACGGTCGTCTGGGTAACGGACGAAAGGGTGCGCTTGGCACGCTCGCACGCGGATCGGAGACGACGGAGGGCACGCGGGTCCTCGGAGATGTCAAGCTTGTTCTTCCTCTCAAACTCCTTCTTGAAGTGTTCCAAGAGGGCGTTGTCAAAGTCCTCACCACCCAAGTGGGTGTCACCGGCGGTGGCCTTGACGGCGAAGACACCACCCGAAATGGTCAAGAGTGAGACATCGAACGTTCCTCCTCCGAGATCGAAGATGAGGACGAGCTTCTCCTTCTTGGACTTCTCGGTGGCCTCACCGAGACCGTAGGCGATGGCGGCGGCGGTGGGCTCGTTGATGATACGGAGCACGTCCAAACCGGCGATCGTTCCGGCATCCTTGGTTGAGAGACGCTGCGAGTCGTTGAAGTAAGCGGGGACAGTGACGACGGCCTTCTTGACCTCCTTGCCGAGCTTGGTCTCGGCGGTCTCCTTGAGCTTGGAGAGGACCATGGACGAGATCTCGGCGGGGGAAAAGGTCTTGGTCTCGTTGAGGTACTCGACCTCGATGAAGGGCGAGCCCTCCTTGTCGATGACCTTGAAGGGCCAGTGGGCTCGGTCCTTCTTGACGTCGGGGTCGTCAAATCGTCGACCGATGAGACGCTTGGCGTCGAAGACGGTCTGGCGGGGGTTCATGGCGGCCTGGTTCCTGGAGGGCCAAAATACGACGTCAAGATCGACGTCAATTTGAGTCTGTGTGCAACGTGCGCAAGACTTACTTGGCCGAGTCACCAATGAGACGCTCGGTCTCGGTGAAGGCGACGTAAGAAGGGGTGGTGCGGTTACCCTGGTCGTTGGCAATGATCTCGACTCGATCGTTTTGCCAGACGCCGACGCAAGAGTAGGTGGTTCCGAGATCGATACCTTTATGATGGTGCGTTATCCAGTCCAAAAGAAGCAGGAAAGGGCGATGCCGAGTAGCGAGGGGACGAGAGCGAAAGAATCAGCACGCATGCTCCGGACAACGACGGCGCGGGTGGCGACGGGGGAAGGCGTCGAGGCCCTGTCTTGCTGGAGATTGCCTTTCTCGCGACTCACCAATGGCACCTTCGAAAACGGACTCATCGGCCTGGGCGCCGTCAACCAAAGCGGGAACCTAAGCGAGAGAGAGCAGTAGAGCGCGATCGGTCGGTCAGTTTGCCGCTCCTAAAGGGATGCCCAACGTGCGGTGGTAGTGTGGGCCGGGCCAGACGCGCGTGGCCGACCGACCATCCTATCGTCCACCAGCCGAAACGAAATGCGGAATCAGCCACTCACGTCCTCGTGGTCAGACATATTTAGAGATGGAGGTCTGTTCGAGGTAACAGAAGAGGGCAATATTAGTACCGGTGTACGCCAAAAAAATGCGTGCCGGCAATCAAAGAGCGTGGCGGGGTCGTCAAATACGTGTGTGCGGAAGCGCGAGCGTAGCCCAGCGACAGAGCTTCGCGGGTCCTTCGTGGTCGTCGTCGAGAGGTTCGCCAAGTTTCTGAGCTGTCCGGGAGCGTCCAGCCATTCGAGTCGGAGGGCGTCCAGAGTGGAGAGGCGATCGCAGTCACAGCTGGGAGGAAGTGGGAGTGTACAGCATGACTTACGGATGGACGAATGAGAGATGAGGGGAGGGGATGGTGGAAAGAGGAAGCGAGCGAACCGGTGCGTGCGGCGAGGGCCGTCCCGCTCCTGCTCAGTAAAAAAGTCGCTTCCTCCTCGCTGCCTACGCGCACGGGCCCCCCTCCGTTGATTGGCGCCACTAGGGCCGGTGGGAATTGGGATTAGCTCGCGTCGAATTTGAACATTACGGACCTGGGCTTAGCTCTGGCCTGACGCGACTCGCGGTTCGCTCCTCAGTCTCGTCTGAACAATTTCCCACACGACCCTCGACCTCTCCATCAGCACCCAGGAGAACTCGCCTCAGCTCGACTCGAGAGCAGACCATCATGTCGTTGTCGAAATGCATCCGTACCCTTCCCGCGTCGACCTCTTCCTCTCTCATTTTGACACGAGCCGTTTCGACCTCGACCTCTACCTCCTCCTCTCCCTCGTCTTCGAGTCCCACCGACGCCTCCACTCCTTCCTCCCCCGCCCAACCCGTCCTGACATCTCGTCAAAAGCAAGCCCAACAATCATGGTCCGAGATGATGACCAAAGTATCCGAACGAAGGGCACGTCGATACACGGGTCAGTACGAGAGCACGACCCCCTTTCCATTCCTTTCCCTTCCCTTCCCTCCATCTCTGACCTCGCTCTCCTCCTCTGCAGACGCGCAAATGACCCACCTCGGTTCAGTTCAAGACGCTGCCTCGCAATACCGGCCGCACCATAACCTCTCGCGCCCCCCAACCTCCCTAAGCACCACGATCTCTCACCTCGTCGCCTCGGGTGCGCACCTAGGCCACTCGACCTCGCTCACCCACCGAGCCGCGATACCCTCCATCTACGGAACCCGCACCGGCATCTCCTACATCGACCTGCGCCAAACCCTGCCCGCCCTCCGTCGTGCGGCCCAAGTCGTCCGTGGCGTTGTCGAAAGGGATGGGATCGTCGTCTTCGTCGCGAGTTTGAAGGGGACCGAAAAAACACTTTGGACGAATGCGCATAGGTTGGGATCGAATGGGTATGCGGTGACTAAATGGTTGCCGGGGACGATCTCGAATGCTCGAGAGGTGTTCAAACATTCCGAGATCCCTTTCACCCCTTCCCCAACCCCATCCTACGAAGGCGGTCGCAACAAACGCGAGAAAGCGCCTACGAAGCCGACTCCAACGAATTTCAAACCCGATCTCATGATCCTCCTTTCCCCTACGTTGAACGAACATGCGTTGAGGGAAGCGACGTCGAATGAGATCCCGACGATTGGTATCATGGATACGGATTTGGACCCGAGGTTGGTGACGTATTCTATCCCGGCGAATGATGATTCCCCTAGGACGATCGAGTTGATTGCTGGGGTGTTGGGGATGGCGGGGAAGGATGGATTGCAGAGAAAAATTCAGAGGTGAGTTTCATCAAGGCGTTGGTTCAGTGCGGAGTCTTCCGCTTTACTGATCCAACATGGTTTTTCTAGACAAGCGATTGAAGCCAAGCGGTTGGCCGCGAGGAACCAAGGCATGATGGAAGCCCGCAAGCTCGGCAGTTACTACTAGAACCTTTGATTCCCAAGATCTGCACTCCAGTCACAAATAAATCACACATACACACAAGCTCTCGCGATTGTCCGATGTTGTGGAGTGGGGTGGTCTTCCGCTTCAACCCCGGCTGGGGATATGAAGAGAGAAGACCGCCCTCTTTTGTCAGATCGATTCTACTATTTCTCACGATGGCACATCCAGAGACTAAAGAGAGAGAGAGAGAAGAATAACCGTTGGAAAGTAAAGGACAAAAACACGAAAAAAAAGAAACTGTAGGTAGAGAAGACGGATTTTGGGTGTTGGGTTGTTGAAGTACGCTTGCGAGGTTTCGACGTGCATATGTACGACTGTTCATGTTCTGGGGGAGTGCGAACTCAAACTTGCTCGACCTTGGCTGGTTGAGCGTCCCCTTCCAAGCCCATGATCTCGACCTGATCCTGTTGTTCCTGACTCGTCTGACCAGGGATGATCGTCTCCGTCTTTCCCCCTTCTTCACTCTTCACCCCTTCACCATTCGTCGTCGTCGCTCCTCCATTCGAATGGGTCTCCTCTCCAGCAAACCTTTTCAACCTTTCCGAGATATGCTCCTTATCCTCCGTAGGCCAAGCGCCAATACGACCCTCTTTCTTCGTCGCGACGTTGGGTTTCCCCAGCGTCTTGTTCGAGAAAGTAGCCGAAACGTTCCTCTTCGCTCCTGCACCCCCCCTGCACCCCCTCCAATCCTCCTCCCAGGCGGATGTGCGAAATGACAATCCGCTCTCGTACACCCCAGTCCATACCTACAAGGCATCGAACCCCCAGTCGAGGGGTTATCCCAAGGATGAACGAAGACGCATCCAGGTCGGGTACAACTTCCCGCGAACTTGCACGGTTTCTCCCCTGCGCCGGCGATGGTCGATTGAGCTTCGGAAGGAGGGAGCACGGGAGCGCGTTGAGGTGCGGGGGCGGGGATGAAGGTTCTTTGACCGGCAAAGTTCGTTGAAGTGTTCGTTGGGGGCGAGGTCGTTTGCGCGGGCGAGACGTGCGATTTCGGGCAGTCCTGTAAAGGGGTTGGAACGCGGTCAGCCTCCGTAACGTTCAAGGTATGAGGCATTCACGTAAACTTACGGGATCAGCACAAGCAACCTGCTTCTCACACGCCTCGCTCGAAAGGACCAAACCCGATTCCTTGGTCGCGACGGGACTAGGGTGTGAGTAAGGGCATTGCGGCTTGGAGCAATCGACGCCATGCTTGCAGATGGCCTCTTCACTCGGACTGCTCGGCAACACGACGGCAATCTGCTTTGGTACAGAAGGCTGAGCGGAGTGGTGGGGGCGGTACTGTTGTTGGTGGTGGTGTTGCTGGGCAGGTGGAGGAGCACCTGAACCAGCGACTCCGGGTTGGAAAGGAGCTGCGACCGGGTTGAAGCCTCCTTGCGCTGCTGGGCCCGCGTTGGGAGCGGCGTTCCAAGCGTTCGACATGGCCGCAAAAGCCTGAGCTTGAGCTATGGCGTGGGCTTGCGCTTGGGCCATGATCTGTGGTGGTAGTGTCGAGGCCATAGGGTGCGAAGCCAGGGCGGGGTAAGGAATCGCGGCGAGGGCCGAAGGGTGAGCGCCTCGCTTGACGGCTTCAATCGTTTGAGCAATCTACAAAATACCAAAGCGGGTAAGTATCACAGTCATTACTGGACGAGCAGAACGAGCAGAACGCGGGGCTCACTGCTTCGAAAGCCTGCGGGGGCATGCCCAGGACGTTCTGAGGTGGCATCGGGTTGTTCCTCGCCTGACTCGGGCCCATACGGTTCATCAACGAGCCTGCACCATTTCCTCCTCCGTTCATGCGACCACCTCGACCTCCCGCTCCAGGTCCATTTGGATTCCTCGGGCCGGAAGGGACGCCGGTGTGGTCGAAGCGAGGTCGTTGCACGTCCCTGGGTCCGGAAGGGGCGCCTCCGTCCAGGTCACGCGAGTCACGCTTCATGCCCGACATGGCCTGGCCAAAGACAGCTCCAGGGCGAGCGGGGATCGAGGCATGGCCACGGATGCCGACGGAAGGTCGAGACGAGTCCGAGGCAGCGGGGCCATTGCCTGACGAAGGGGAGGTCGAAGCGCCAGGGGTAGGAGCAGCGGAGGCGGCGGTCGCGGCTACGGGGTTGGAAGCTGGGTCCGGGTAATGGGACTTGAGTTCGGCAAAGAGCCAGCTGACAAAGGACTCGTCAAAGTCGGACCCGATCAGATCGGACAGCTCGGTCGAGATTTGGGCTGTTGCGAGTGTGCAAGTGTCGGAGTGTGGGGAGTGGGTGCGTCGAGTGAGCGTTTGGTCATCATAACGGCAGAGGGGTGAAGGGTAACTGACCTGCGGTCTTGCGGTTGCCGAGCATGACCAAGCAATATTCACTGTGTGGGGAGGAAGGGGTTCAGTTCAAAGGTCGAGTACGACTAGTGAGGTGAGGAGGTCGAACTTGCGCCATGACGGTGTCATCCTCGGTGCTCCACCCCAGGAAGGCCAACTGCTTTTGGATAGCGGCCTGTGTGGTGGTGCGGGGCGTCAGAGTCAGTGGGATTCAATGAGAGGAGGGACCAATGGGGTACTCACCTGCAACGCCTGTCCTTGCTGGCTCGACGGGACGATCTCTGGCTGGTACACCATCGCTAATTACGCGGATGACGGGGACGACGGAGGGACGGGTGGCAAGAGTCGACGGGTGAGTTGCGGAAGGGGAAGGGGGGCCACGAGTAAACGTCTAGTACGTATAAGTGGTGGTTGTGTGGTGGAGCGCGGGGTCGGGTGCGCTGGGGCAGATGTCGTCGGGTGAGGCAGAGGAGAGGGTAGAGGACAGTGCGAGCTGACGGCTGAGCGGGCTGAGCGGGCTGAGCGGGCTGAGCGGGCTGAGCGGGCTGCGACGCCCCCTGCGAGTCGCGGCGGGTCACGGAGTCACGGCGGGTCACGGCGGGTCGCGGCAGGTCGTGCAAGCTGATTACGATTTGCCACTTTGGGGTCAAGCGCTGACTTGGAGCTTGGACTTGAGCCTCACCCCCTAGGCTGCCCCGGACGAACACACGCAAGAATCACCCTCGACCACGCTCAAACAGTGAGTACCACGTAGTGAGCTTCTGAGACACACCCCTTCGTCCCTCTCCGTCCGCCATCGTCCTTCGTCCACCGTCATCCTCTCCACCTCCACCTACGTTCACGATCATGACCCCTTACTCTATGCCCTCCTACCCCGGCCTCTGACATCCAGTGGCACTGATCGAAATCATCGCCAACGATCGACTCGGTCAAAAGGGTACGCGAGCAACCAGCGGGCACTCGACTCGACTTGATATCATGCGCTGACCGGCTCTCCTCTCCGTTCCTCCTTCCTCCTACGATGACGAACGGATACCTAGTTCGCGTCAAGTGCGAGTGAGTTCATACCAAGAGTTATGAAAATGCACCCTCTCGATGGGAGAGTGTATCTGACCCTCCCCTTCCCGCACGCTCTCTCTCTCTCTCCCTCCACCCCTTCCAGCTCGGAGGATACCGTCGGCGATCTCAAAAAACTCATCGCCGCACAAACCGGAACAAAAGCGTGCGTACACGCTACAATCACGGACATGTTATGGCACATATTGATCATTCACTTCTTTGACGCGTAACAGTGAAAAGATCGTGCTCAAGAAATGGTGAGCGAACCTGGGATCTCGCACTCGAAACGAATCGTTGGGAGCTGATTCTGTTTTGTCGACCCCGAGCGGACCGTCACAGGTATACCATCTACAAGGACCAGTTGAGTCGCGTGGTTAGCTATCATCTTCCGGTGTCCTCAAACTGACGCCCTGTCGATCTCGCGTTCCATAGCATCACACTGGCCGACTACGAGGTCGGTCTCCAATTTTCGAAGCTTCATGCCTCATCGCCCATCTCTGACCTTGATGCCCCTCACCCTTCTTCAGATCAACGACGGGATGTCACTCGAAATGCAATAGATCCACGCAAGCAACACCTCGGTTTCTCGAATCCCCCCCTTCTCCAGACCTAGTCGTACCCATGTACACTTTTCCCTTGGACCTGTAAACTACGTTAGAGAAAAAGTCTGCTCTTCCCGTTATCAAGCACTTCTTTCTCGCACGAACAGGATAGGGATTCGAAAAAGAGAGAGACCGATAAGATTGCACTGTATGTTTCATCGAGGGGTTCCGACCCTCCCCCACCCCTTCTTTGTGCGTTGTTCCCTGATCCTCCCCGATGGAACCACTTCCGTTCTTCCCATTCCACCTCTTCTCCTCGGGGAACCACGTCCGCTCTTCCCGTTCCACCTCTTCCTCTCCATCTACCTCAACCCACCCCCACCCCCCTGTTCACGCAGGCAACTCAAATTTTTGCCCCCTCATCACTTTAGTAAAGTAAACATAAAAGAAATCCGAGAACAAACCGGTCTGCACCAACCCGGCGACAATTGCGATCGGATCGACCGTATCCTCGGTGAAATACCTATAGATCCAATTCGGGACGTAGAGGGCTCGGTAGGCACCGAGAGCGAATAGGTAGTGCGTGGTGATGGTTTCGGCTTCGCCTGTACGTTGGAGCATGAAGAGTTGCGGGAGGATCGCGACGGCTTCGAGGTAGATGGAGAAGGACCAGAGGATCTCGGAGGGGGTGCTAGGGGGGGGGGGGGGGGCAGGGAGGGAGAAGGGTGCGGATTGTGGGGTTGAGCTTTTGTAATGAAGAGGATGATCGCCCATGAATCTGATGAGAGCTCACAATCGGTAGTTGAAAATCATGGCCAACACGGTACAAGGGCCCAAGAGGTATTCGAGGCGCAAGGTATCGATGGCGGGGTCCTGAGTCGGCCTGTGAGGGAGTCATCGGATCGGAGGTAGCGATGATGATCAGCATTTCCCTTCAACAAGTCCGAAAAATGTCCCCATCGCTCGTCGCAAGTCGATCCCGCACTGACTTGAACTTGACCTTCATGAGGAAAATGACATAGGCGGCCGAACCGATGAAGAAGATCTTCATCACCGTGTTGTAGAGCGAGATGTGCGGGTCAGTCACGAGGTCGACATAGCTGTTGGGGCCAAGACAGAGTCCGAGGTGGGTTTCAATGTGTGTGTGCGTATGTGAAGCGACAGATGGTCGAGAGATGAATTCGGGGGGGTGGATTCGGCAATGGCACGAGGGCGGGACGAGATCATTTCCAACCGACGAAGTAGAATCAGAGCATAGAAAGAAACACGTGTCAGCGAAGAAGCACAAGACAACACCGCGGAATGTGGGTAGACTGACCGGGTGAGAAAGACGAGCAAGTAAGACAACTGGGTTTTGAACGAGATGCCGCGACAGGATCTCGACTTTGTGATCTTGTGCACGAGGATCAGGATCGAGGCCAAGTGGGACAGGTCGCCGAGCAGTCGGAAGATGTTCATCGTGGCTTGTCAGGGTGGACGAGTGAGGGAGGACGACGGTCGCGCGTGGGGTGACGTCGAACGGTGCGGGGGTTGGGAAGCGCCTCCTGACGTGTTCCGACTCGGGCGCGGGAGCGACGTGGGACGCTCTGGTCACGACGGGTGGGTGTTGTCGTGTTCGTGCGGTCGCAAACGGGAGGGTCCTACTCCGGCGCTGCTAGCTTCCTGCGTTCGACGACTCGACTCGACTCGCGGGGAGGGGGTATGTCCTCGAATGGGGAAAGGTCGACCGAGTGGAGACACCTACGACGGGCTCGGAAGCGTGGTTTTGAAGGCGGAGGTGGTGGTGTGGGTGTGAGGGTGGCCTCTCTGCCGCTCTCTCGCGCGCCGGGCTGCGCTGGGGCTCGTCGATGAATCTTGATGAATTCACGGCGCGGTCGACTGAGCTCGGACCACTTCGAGTTGACAACCAACACAAACGCCAAGCTCGAGCCTCCCAGCGCTGATTGCCTTTTGACGCGTCCGAGTGGTGCGCTTGCCTTCATCCCCCTCGCCCTCCGACTGTCCGTCTTCTCCGGAAATCGACTCTTGATACCATCTGCTCGGTGACTCTTGGGTGGTCAGCGTCACGTGGGAAGGGTGTGTCATCCAGCGCCGCCTAGTGCGCGATCGGTGCTCGGTCCCCCTTCTCCCCCACTTGAAGCATCCGTTTGCAATCGACGCCAGCGGCACGTCCGCCACCCTCGTCCTTCGCCTTCAGGCTTTTTGCTCACTCGTAGCCACCGATCGCCTCGATCATGTCCCCCTCAACTCCTGCCTTTTCAGCCTCCCGATCTCGCTCCAGTACGCGTTCAGTATCGACGGCCATAGATCAAGCTCCGTCATCGTCGTCACGTTCACGCTCCCCTTCACGCGTCGCCGCCGGCGCACGGTTCCCGGCGCCTCATCTCAACACCGTCGCGACTCCTTCTCTCGGCGCATTCGGACTACCGACACCTACACCCAGTTTAGCTGCATACGAACGAACCCCTCTCCTCTTGCACCGCGTCAAATCAAGTTCGAGTGGGATCCAGAACGTGCGCAAGTTGAGCGCGGCCGTATCGGATTACATCTCGGGTGGGGCCCATTCCGGCGCGGGGGCGGCGGGGCATCCTCAAGCGCTCAGTCTGCATTCCAACGACGCGTTTTCACACCACAACGCTGACCCAGATGGAGAGGAATACGATGAATGCGCGAGTTCATTACTGGATCAAGAGCATTGGGGGAGGGGGGATGAGACTGAGGAAGGGCTCAGTTGGAGGGGAGGGAGGAGGAGGAGAGGGGGGAAGGGGACACCGAGTTTGAAGGGCTATGATGGCGAGTTTAGGCATGATTTGCAGGGCGAGGCGGGGAATGGAATCAGGCAGTGGTGCGTGAGAGGTTTTTTCCAATTTGTGTCGTGAGCATGAACTGATTTGGTTTCGAATGGCCGTCGATGTACAGGTATGGTAAGGACCGATTTGTGCCTTCGTGAGAACAAGACTTTGACCAAAGGCTGGCGCAAGATTCTGACCCCCTGGCAAACTCTTCCCGTCGGGTGCTCTAGACAACTTTCATACGATCGGTCAGTTACATGAGCGCCATTTCGAACTAGGACATTCACTAACACGAGCCTTTGACCTCTTATACAGACTGGATTCATGTCAGTCCTGCACTCTCAGGGATGCAATTTGGGGTAGTCTCTGACTTGCCCCGGCACCATAGGACTCGATCAAGCACTCGTACCGGATGCGCAAGCTTCGACTGCGCAAACGCACCGACGGCCTACGCGGCCAGCTCGTCAATCTCTGGGACGGAAGCCAGGGTTGGATATTGGTGACCATAATTGGTGAGGATCACTTTGTCAAACGTGTTCCTTGTTTGCATGTGACTCACCCTCTGTTCTTCCACAGGCATCATTACCGCCTTAGTCGCCTTCATGATCACCTCGTCCGAGATGCTCCTCTTTGATCTCAAAGACGGGTACTGCGCGACCAATCCACAGCTCGCGAAACGCTTCTGTTGTCTCGTAGCTCAAAGAAGTAGGACTGGCTCAACCTTCAGTCTCATGTCGGTTGTGCGATCGCCTCTGACCAACGAAGCAGAGGAGCACTGCGCGAATTGGCGTGCCTGGGCACAGGTCTGGGTTGATAGCGGCGGGTCCGAGCATTACGCCGAAGCTACTGCTTATCTTGTGTTTATCTGCATCGCTGTAAGATATTATGCGGCATAGTTTCTGTCTCACCATGCTGACGAAATCTCATTGTGATCATGCTAGGTCCTCTTCGCGGTCTTTGCTTCGGCCTTGACCATCTATCTCACGGCTTCGGACTCGGTCTACTCTTCCAAAGACTCGCCTTCAATACCTCACCCCGGCTTCTCACCCGCCTTTCCCGCCCTTCTCTCTTCTCGCCCAGGCCTAAGCCCATCCCCATCCATGTCCTTTCGTCCTAATGACCCCTTGAAGGCCGACGACGGTAAGTTGCAACTCCCCACACCTCGTCCTCGCAAGGTCATGTACTTTGCCGCCGGCTCAGGTATCCCGGAGATCAAGACGATCCTCTCGGGGATGGTCATCCGAGGCTACCTCGGCACATGGACCCTCGTGACGAAAGCAGTTGGACTCTCCTTCAGCGTCGCGTCCGGTCTCTCCCTCGGTAAAGAAGGTCCCTTGGTCCACATCTCTTCAGCGGTCGGGAACATCGCCTCACGCTTCTTCCCCAAGTACGATCGCAACGAAGGTAAACGACGCGAGATCCTCAGTGCCGCATGTGCAGCAGGTGTCTCGGTCTCCTTTGGTGCTCCTGTGGGAGGGACGTTGTTCTCCCTCGAGGAGGTGTCGTACTTTTTTCCTTCGAGGACGATGATCAGGTCGTTTTGGTGCGCTATGATCGCGGCGATCTCGTTAAAGATGCTGGATCCGTTCGGGACGGGCAAGATCGTTCTCTTTGCAGTCACCTACGACAGGGTGAGTGATTCCTACCTTGTTAACGACAGGACCCCTCCGGGGAGCTTCTAATTGATTGCAAAGCCCGAAATACCTACAGGACTGGCACACCTTCGAACTAATTGGATTTCTCCTCCTCGGAGCCTTCGGAGGCGTCTACGGTGCCCTCTTCTGCAAAGCCAACATCTGGTGGACCCGTCGCGTCCGCAATGGGACCTTCCTCAAATCCCATCCCATCATTGAAGTCGCTTTGGTCACCCTCATCACCGTCGCCATCGCTTTCTATAACCCTTGGACCAAGATGGGAGGCACCGAACTCATTTCCGAGTTATTCTCGGAATGTCATATCGATTCGACGAATAAGAGCGCACTGTGTGTGGATGTACCTGGGGAGGCGTGGGCATTGATTGGGAGTGTGGCCTTCGCTCTGGTCGCCAAGGCGGCGTTGACGGTCATCACATTTGGGATCAAACTGCCCGTGAGTGTCATCACGTCGCCCGACTACTGTCCAAGCTGCGCTGACCGCCCCTCCGCAATCCTCCCTTCCAGGCAGGCATCTTCATCCCCACCCTCGTCGTCGGCGCCTGCACAGGCCGCATCGCCGGCCTCCTCGTCGAAGTCCTGCACGCCCACAACCCAACCTGGACTATATTCGCCGCATGTCGAACCTCGAACGAACAAGGACCACTCCCCTTTGGCCAAGCGTGTGTTCTGCCGGGTGTTTGGTCCATGATTGGTGCTGTGTCGGCGCTGGCAGGGGTGACGAGGACCACAGTTAGTTTGGCGGTCATTTGTTTTGAATTGACTTCGACGTTGGCTTGTGAGTACGGAGAATAACCTGATACAAAAGATAAGTGACTAGGGGTTGATTCCGTGTTGGAGTTTTGTAGATACGGTCCCCGTTATGCTTGGGGTCGTGGTGGCAAAAACGGTCGGGGACGCGATCGAACCGAGGAGTATTTATGATCTCGTGATCGAGTGAGTAGGCTGTCTTCACTTAGAATCGTCGTCGATCGCTTTAAGTTGACAAAGAGTCTCACAGACTCCACGATCTACCTTATCTCGATGGTGCGTCGGCTCCATCGTCAGTCGCACCGACTGCTCCAAAACTAACCCCCTTCCTATGCCCACAGCCAAGCTCGAATACATCCACGAATCCACGCCCGGCGACATCCTCGCCTCCGACACGCCCGTCATCTCCCTCGACGAAGATAACACCTTTGGCTCCCTGCGTTCCAAACTCGCCTCTCTCTACGAACAAGCTGTAGGCGGAGGGTTCCCCATCATCGCTTCCGAGGAAGGGGGAGGGCAAAGGATGTACGGCTACCTCGCTTCGAAGGAACTGGAGTTCGGTTTGGTTCGATCCAGTCTGACCTTTTCTTCACCTACGACGCCGTGTACTTTCCGAGTCGCGTCAGCATCAAGACAAGGGAACTCGCTTCAGGTATCACGAGTCGCCACTCCCGCAGGATGCGACTTCTCTTGGTTGGTCGATATGGCCCCCATCACCGTGTCCCTTAGGTCCCCGATGGAGTTGGTGCATGAGTTGTTCGTCAAGTTGGGGGTGAGGTATGTCGTCGTCGTGGATGAGAAGGGTTTGTATAAAGGTGTGATCGAGAAAAATCATTATTTGAGTTATTTGCAGTGGTTGGAGAAGAAGGCGGTCCGGAAATGAGGGACTGCGGCTGGGCGGGGCGGGGCGGGGCGATGAAGGAGTAGTAGTAGTGGTAGCAGTCTCTTTGCATATGGGTTCTTGATTCGTGATTATAGTCTGTACATATAGCCCTCTCGCATCTTCATCCCGCACTCTCGAAAGACCTTTCAACGAAAAGCGCAGTCAACCTGATCTTACAGAACCGCGGCCCGCCACTACCTCTTCTTGACCGTCACCGCCTTCGCCTTGCCCTTCCCTTTCATACTCCCCCCATCACTGCCCTTCTTGACAACCTTCTTCTTCTTCTTCACCGGCTCACTTTCATCGCTATCCAGCAAACTATCATCATCATCGTCGTCGTTCTCCTCCTCCTCGTCTTCCTCATTACAACTCCCCCTCCTCGACTCCAACCTCGGATCATTACTATCCTCCCCTAAACTCTCGCCCTCATCATCCTCATCCGACTCCCGCATCCTCTCCTTCCCCTTTCCTTTCTTCGTCCCCCCAATACTGGTCGCCGTCACCTTCACTTTCGCCGAGGCCGTGCCTTTCGTGGCTACATGTTTCGGTTTCGGTTTACTCGTCGAAGCTTTGGTCGAAGGCGTGCGCTTAGTTCCCGGCCCTCCAGCAGCTACGGGTCGAGCGATCGTTTTGAGGTCCTTCAACCCCAGCCCGCGTCGGAGTGCTTCGGTGCATATGGTTTCGTACTGCTCGATCACAAGGAACGGGGGGATGAATGGAGGGTCAAGGTGTGCTCGGCGCGGGGCAAGGTTTGAGCTTACGAGGGCTTCGTTGTGTCGGACTGCGAGCTGCGAGGTGAAGACGTGAAAGTGATTAACTCGAGTCCCTAGAAGTCCCTACATAGCAAGTGATGAGGGTTGACTTACTTTGACATCATCGATCATGATCGCTGTTCTCCCCGCGTGACTGCACGACAAACATATCAAGCCATCCAGAGTCAATCCTCAACCGTACAGCTATTATTCCTCCTTTTCAAAATCCAACGCTTGTCCTTACTTTGCGAACCTCTCCAGATCCTTGGCCAAGGACACTAGAAGAGCCAAGTGAAGGATCGCCGACGGCGCGTCAGAACCGGTCCCCGAAAAACCCTTCACCGGCGCGAGGGTTTGCGCCACAACTAACCAGTTTTCTGAAAGATGAATTCGGTCAGAGCGGCGACGAAATGTTCGGAAACGGCACATTTGATACCGTCCATTTCTGAAAGCAATCATACGAGAAAGAGAGAAGCAGGGTCCGATGAGCACGATTGAAGTTGGCCGAGCAGGGAAGGGGAGGTTCATGGACCTGCTTCTTCTGCGAGCTGATTCAGAGAGAGGTGGGAGGTTAGTGAATGCGAATGCGAATGCATAGAAGAATGTATTTCTATGAAGACCCACCTTAGCAACAGTGTACCACACCCCAGCTTTGAGACTCTGCAGCGATCCCGGGTCAGGGACGCGCGTCGACGTGTCTCAGTTCCTTTCGACAGGAAGCTTGGACAGGCGGCACTACGACTAACCCTTCTAGACAGTGCCACGTCATCAGTAGTATCCCTCGGCATACTCTATCGATTCGGCGGAGGCTTGAATCGCTTGGGAGGGCGTGGTTGCGGAGCCAAGCCTGAGGCGCTTGTTTGACGATCGATGATGGCGCGTAGACGTTGCGAAGCCGAAGCCCGATGAGGACTAAGCCAACGGCTTCAGGGATGAAGCGTTGAAGGGGGCATTATTAGGTGGCATTTGGCAAAAAAAAATCCTCTCCAGTAAAAACAGTCCGAGTCTGCTGCTACGCAAGTGCTCCACCAAAAGCAAATGATCGAAATCCTCCTCGCCATCCGCTTCACGGCTCTGAAACTGTTGCCAGCCTCGAGTCCTCTTCCTTGGATCTCCCAGCATGATGATCACGCCACAAACCATCATACTATGATGCGAAAAGCAACAGGTGATGTGACCGACCCAAAACTGACTTGTCGAGGTGGGGGATGCCAGATGGCGCCTCTGCGGGTTTTCCCGACGCGTTCAACATCGGCTCGTCGGACTCTGTCGTTTCGAGGCGGCCTAAACGTGTGTGGCTCAAGTTGTTTGATCTAATTTTGATAGGAGATTGGTGGTCGAGTTATTGGCCTCGAGTCGCCACCTGGGCGAAACGGAAAATCGTGTGATTCGGCTTGACGTCCAACGAGCCTAGCCACCGAGGGGTGCTCTGACGATCCTTTTTTGATCCTCCCGAAGCGATGCCGGAGAGAACATAGCTGCTTCTCCCATACTTATTCCTCCTCGTCGCCACTATAGTCTTCATAATCCATCTTCCAAAGAAGAGAAGCAAGGTTAGAATTCTCGGAGAACGAAAACCTCGCCCCAGTGGAGCCGAAGCGGTGAACACGCACCATATCGTAGATGACTCGAACGATGAGAGAACAACTTGGGCATGTCGCAACGTCTTCACCCTTGGAGAGTTGTGCCTGTAGGTACGGGATTATTACTGGTGAGCTCGGCCGACTGACGGTAGCCCGGTGGTGGCGAGTATGGGTGAGGACTCACCCTCGTAATTTCAAAGCGGTCACCACATGGGCAGGGGGAGTGAAAGACCTGCAATTCATAAACAATGCTCGTGTTGGTCCGGACGTTCTGGCCAGCAGGAACGAAGGGCGGGTGAGCTGGGCTGACCTTCTTGGTGTCGTCCCAGGCAAAGTCCTCGATCTCGAGCTCGTCATCTGGCAGATATTGCTTGGGTGAGTGAGGAGACCAGTAGCTTCGAATGTGCTTGTTGTGCTCACAATACGACACCATCTCGACTGCCGACAGGACCCACCGGACGAGGATGAGAGTAAGTGAAAGCGCGACCGGGAACCTCGTGCTCACGTGCTCGGTTGCGAAGTGCGGATTGCGCATTACCGCTTGGAGGTCCGCTAATCGGCATTTGGGAGTCCCCGCTAACGGTCGCCTAACGCGCCCGGTGTGACAGCTGCCAACCCGACGGGGCAGCTTTCCGCCGCGAAGCTCCCCAAAGAGCTCAAGCACACACTTTCACTCCGTGCGCGTCGTCATCATGGCCATCGTAGCCATCAACCGAACGAACGAGTTTCACGAGGCGGTGCGGTCCCTTGGTGCTCGCTACCCGCCACCATCGCAGGGTTCATCGTCCAAGAACAGGGCAGCTCGTGCCACGCCATCACCCCTCGTGGACGATGCCTGGGCCAAGCAGGCCGAGCAAGTCGTGCGTGTGAACACCGTTAACTGGCTCTGGTTCGAGTGGAGGCTAACTACCAGCTCCCCGCCAGGCCTCGAACTTGAAATCATTCGCCTCGTTCCTGCACTCGATCCGTCGAGCCTACCTTGACCTAGGCTCCACCTCGACCTCGGCCCACCACGCCCACCACCCGCCACGAACGATCGACACCTCCAAAGGGCTCGCAGCATGGGAAGGTGTCAAGTGGCTTAGCGATCGCGAGAGGGACGAGATTGACTTTGGGGTCAAGGTCGCGCTGAGGAAGAGCGTCGACCGCGTGCGGCAGCTCGAACAGCTTGAGAAGGGTGGGTCTGCGCGTGTATGAAGGTATTGCTTCCTTTCTGGACCTTCACGACTCATTTTCCGAAGAATGCTTGCCCTCACAGTTCGCGCATCCCATCAAGCCAAGGCGAACCCCAACGGCGGCCTCGTTCGAATGCTCGGATTGACCGATCCGACCGCCTCCTCGTCCCGTGCCGCCGCGCTCGAGTCGTTCAAGTCCCATCGAGCCTACATCATCCTCTACCTCAACACCTTACTCGCACGCGTATCCGAACAACAGCGCTCGCAGCAAGAGGCTCGTGTCGCTCGGCAACTCGCCAAGTCGCAGACGCTCGGCGGGCTAGGTGGGGGAGGGGCGCTCGGCATGGACGAGTACGGCGTCAAGCTCGCTCATCAGGCCCAGGGCGAGTACAACGCACGGAGCAAGGGGAAAGGAAAGGAGCTCGGGAACGGTGGACAAGGCCCAGGGCAGAGAGGAGGTCATACCGCCGGTGTGCCTTCGATCTATCGACCAGCACCGATGCCCCTTTCGGCCTCCCAATCCGCTGGCGCGATGTTGGGTATCGCCGAAGATTCAACCGATCCGCTCTCGACGATGTTGACCAAGGACCAGATTCAACAATTCGAACGAGAAGAGTCCGCGCTCCTGCAAGCGACTCAAACGGATCTAGCCTCATTGAAGAATGCCGAATCGTCGTTGCTCGAAATCTCGGCCTTGCAAACCCAATTGGCGACGCACCTCTCGGCGCAGAGCGAGTTGACGGACAAGTTGTACGACGATGTCATGGTTGTGACAGGCAAGATTGGTGACGGGAACGTGCAGTTGAAAAAGGCCAAGGAGCGTAATAGGGAAAGTCGGGTGTGGTTGCTCGTCTTTTTGCTCATGGCGTCGGGGACGTTGTTGTTCTTGGACTACTACACCTGATAATACGGTGGTTGAAATTCGATCGTCTTTCATCTTAGTCTCTCTCGCTTTATCCAACGGAATGTGCAAGTAGTGTGAAGTGGGTGCATGCAGTGAAACGAAGGCGTTTCCTTGGCTCCGGGACGAGGGCCTCTGCTTGTTCGGACTTGTGCGCCCCTCATCCATCGGAGCGGCGTCGAGACATTTACCCACTTTCTCTGAACTGGAATGGGAACGGTCCATGGTGACCCGAATACAGAGCCGAGATGCCCGAACCTCTTTTACGAGGGCGCCGCCCTCGCTTAATCAGTCAAGCCGTGGAAATCGCTATTACCGGGGCCGCCGGTCGCGAGCGGCTCGGCGTCTCCTTTTTTCGCTTTGGGCATTGTCTCGCGTCACCTGTCGTTGTGACGCTCTTGGACTAGACTTGCTCTCTTGGCTCTTGATTCGGGATCTTCCTTCCTGCACGCTCTGTGGCTCGATGGGTAATCCTCTGACTGCACACTCCACGGTGAGTTACTGACTGACGTTGGCGGGGACAAAGCGCAGAGGGGCTCGACGCTCAGGCCCTAGCCCCAGACGCGGCCATCACGTGTGACCCGGTCGTCACCGCGTGCTAACGGGAGATCACTTCCCACCTCCTCCCTCACCTCCACAACTCTCACAGCAACGCGGCCACGGATGGACCAAGATCCGACCTCCCATCCGCTCAGGATACTCTGATCCCGCAAGCGTCCCTACCTCACCCCGCGACATGGGTTCACCAGCCGCCACGACGACCTCCGCCACCCGCAGCAGCGGTGCGAGCCTAAGCAGTGCAACGAGCTCTTCTTACTCGTCCCCTACTCACTCATTTTCATCCATAACTCCGATCAATACCTCCCCTAGGGTCAAGTGGAAGGCGAGGGATGCGGTTGCCAAGAGGGTACAGGAGAGTGATGGTGAGGAGGAATTGGACGATGACCTGGACGACCTTGGGTACGATTCGGCCAGGCAGCGTTCGAGCAAGCGAGAGACCCTGATTGGTAGGTTCGATAGTGTCCCCATTTCAGCTGGATTTTCGCAGAGCTAAAGAGTGGGACTGCCTACTCCCAGAAATTCTCAACTCGGGACCACCGGACTGGATGCAGAACCCTTCCCGAGAATCCTTGGCAGATGCCTCGAGCCCTCGCTTCAAGAAGCGCAGTGGGCTCTTCGCTCGAGCCAAGCAATCCGCCGGCATCTCATCGAACCAAACCAGTTGTGGATCAAGTGAATCCATCACCGCAGCACTCAGTAAATCCATCCGTCTTAGTCGTTCCTCCGGTTCCCTCTTTCGTTCCGGCCGCGTCGGGTCGTTGGGGAATGTGGTGACGGGTTCAACGTCTCGCACTAACAAAGCGCAAGAACAAGCCCAGGCCAACGATGACTTTGCGCGATCGCTCGATCCTGATACGCGCAAGATCTCGTTGCAAATGGCCGAATCGCCAGGTTCGGAATCGCTGATGAATTTCCTCAGATCGTCAAACCCCAATGAGGGGTCTTACAATCCCGGAGGGTCGAGTCAGATTGGCGCACCGTCTCGATTGCATCGACCCAAGCCCACGCCCGTGAGAAGCTCAGACAAGGTCCAAGACGTGCACGATTCGGCCCCTTCGCCTACCCGCGTGTTCTTCCATGATCTCAAGGTCGCTTTGGAAGGCAATCCCATGATGACGACCCATCGCGGACAACGTTCGACCACGGGTGGACACAGTTCGAGCGGCGGTTGGGAAGCGGGGATACATGAAGATGCCAGCTTAGCGTCCCAATGGGTGTCGGGGGACGAGCTCACCAGTGTCGATAGCCTCGGTGGAGCGGGAGAAGAAGTTCTGGCTTCTCCGCCCAGGTCGGCTCCGTCCACTCCTCGACACAGTTCTTACACCGCGCAAGAGCTGGAGGAGAGCCCAGGCGCTCGGCGAAGTAGTATCGTCGCTACGTCGTCGATGGGAGGGAGTCCAATCTCCCCCTCGGCGTCGGAGGCGCCTTCGACCACTTCTCGATCATTCAGGTGGGCCCGATCAACCCAGAGCCCCGCAGAAGATGAGATTGCCAGCATGACAGCTCATCGACTTCGTTCGCGCAGTCAACAATCCACCTCGACGGCGCGGAGAATCTCGCGAAACCCCGTACTCAAGACCGAAAATACCGTTCTTCAACTCGTTCACAAGCCATTCGAGCGCACATACGAACCCAGATACCGACCCGAAGACGACACGGGTCCGATCGCCACGGGTGAAAGCCCCATCAAGGGCCGATCGGAAAATGGGTCGATCGCCTTGCCCCGGGCCGGAAGAAAGGATGGGTCTCCTGTCAGCCAAGAGTCTCGACACGGCGTTCGATCCATGTCTCAGATATCACAATCCTCTTCCTACACCGGATCTAAGAGTGGCAGCAAGTCCCGCGGTACGAGCCAGTCGACGATCCAAGAGTTCCCAAGCGTCCTCCCACTCGTCCTCTCTTCTTCCACTCCATCCCCATCCGGACCGAAATCTACCGCCGAGGTCGATGCGACTGCAGACACCATCCCAACGACGAACCACAAACCCAAACCTAGACCCGACAGCCTGATCCTACCCCTGGCCTCTTCGACCGGATCCGCATGCGCGAACGATCAAGAGAGGCCCAACTCGGCACGATCCTCCCTCGAGTCAGGTTTTCGTCGTCGCCCCCCTCGAC
Source organism: Microbotryum scabiosae (assembly GCA_022702605.1). Taxonomy (NCBI): domain Eukaryota; kingdom Fungi; phylum Basidiomycota; class Microbotryomycetes; order Microbotryales; family Microbotryaceae; genus Microbotryum; species Microbotryum scabiosae. The sequence goes on along the minus strand of JAHWDV010000016.1, from coordinate 685,654 downwards.
GGAGTACTCCACCACCCAAGACGCCGCTTCCGAATGCTCCGGGAGGGAGTGTAGCACACGCACAACCTATATCTGCGGATGTGGAGCAATCGCCAACGAAAGAGCGTGGAGATGGTGGCTCGGCTGCGACTGTCGTCGGCTCCGAGGAGCTTCCTGCAGGCCAATCCAACAGCTCCAGTCCGGACTCGTGGACCAGTACTCGTTCTCTCCCAACACCCAGCAACAATCGGATACGCGCCTTGGACGTGGATGTCATCTCTGCCCCTACCACAATCCACCCCAGCATCCTCTCGACGTTGATAGAATTGAAGACGTCGATGAGCGAGACAGCAATACTCGATCTCCCTGAAGCGGCCACGACACTCGAACTCATCCTCCCGACTCTGTGCGGTATGCGTACGCAGTTCAAGACCGCCGTCTCTCTCCTTGATGTCATTATCCAATCGTATGCAGCTGATCACGAGAGCACCGAAGGCAGTGTGGTGGAATGCTTGCTTGGAGAAAAGTCTTAGGTCCTGAGAGGAGGAAGATTCTTGAGAACACCTCAAACTCTCGGGGGCCACAACCGCTCTTTATATAACATGCAATGCCACAGTAATAACCCAAGGATAACAAAGGTTCTACTCGTAACCAGGTTCTTGCTCCGATCTGGCGTTCAGTGCCACAAATTGAGTGGTGGAATGAGGTCGTTTCGTTGCTCGCCGATCCTGCTCGAGATCGAGGCCAGGCCGGGTCCTAAGTCAATCCCCGTCATCCGTCATCCGTCATCCGTCAATTGAGACTCCCCCCCCCCCCCCCCCCCCAACACACTCATTGGTAGGGGGCGAGAGGGACTCTAGTACGTGCTCTGATCGGCCAAGTACGATGCTTCGGAAGACTCGAGGTTTTGACGACGGGCGAGAGGCGTCGACTGGCCATGCACAGGGTGTTGAGATCCTGAATTTCGCTGAACCAGTGGTATTCACACAAATGAAGCGTCTCGCGTTCGATCGTATGAAGTTAGGGCTTGCATTCGGAGAGGAGGGAGGAATGCGGCGATGCGATCAAGGACGCGTCGGGAAGGGATAGGAGCGTAGTACGAGCGCCGCTGCCACGTCGTACGGGCACAGGCAACGATGACCGTGAGTAGATGTACAAAGGTTCATTCGGGATATCAGTCACTCCACCCACGGTTGTTATGGGGTTCCAGACGCCATCGTACTTGTAGAGGCAGGAAAAACAAAATTGTGAGCCCCTGAGGGGTGACAACCCCCATTGTCTCAACGCCGACCGGATTCTAATGGCGGACATTTCATCATTTTCTAACGGTTTCTGCGACGCGACGCGCGTCCGCTCGCTGGGAGCGAGCACTGGCACCTACCTCTCCAACGCAAGTTGATTCCTGCACCTCACCTCAATCTGCACCTCACCTCCATCACCGCACCAGACTCCACCATGGCTCTCGCACCTCAATTTGCCACCCACCGAATCGGAAGCCCGAGTGCGGCTCATACGCTCGAACTGTACCGTGAGTGCCCTTCAGCTGAGGCCGCGCGAATCGGACATGCCCACTGCCCACACCCCGACCCCCACATGTCGTCATCCATCGCCGTCACGCCATCGCTCGCTAACGCCGATTCTCTCTCTTTCCCCCACCGCACCATCGCCATGTCGATGTAGTCGACCTGATCTGCCCCTTCTCTCAGAAACAACTCAAGGGCGTCAGGGATCATCTCATTCCCAAGATCGAGGCTGGCGCGCTTCCGCTGCAGATCATCCTTCGACAAGGTAAGGCAAGCTCGGGCTCAGAGCGCATCTAGTACACGTCCGCTCAAGGCAAGAAGTACTGCTTTCACAGTTCCACAGCCCTGGTGACTTTGCTCACTCCCCGTTCCTCATTCATTGGCGCCAAACCGTCGGCCCTGACCCTCGTATACGCTCTCGCTTCTCTCATCATCGCAGGCACAGTTCGTCTACCTTGGTTCACGAAGCCGTCCTGGGCTTCAGCAAAGTCCTCGTCGAATCGGGCAAATCTTCGTACAGTGACCCCGAGGCCGGAAACAAGTTTCGCACGTTCTTCTACGCCCTCATGGACGGACAAAAGGCCTACTACGACGAGCCATGCTCGAAGGAGACGCCAAACGCGACCCGCGACCGACTCGCCGACTTGGCGGCTCAGCATGGTGTCGATCGCGAGGCGTTACGGAATGCGATCAGGGTCGGAGAGGGCAACAGTGGAACTCCAGGTGAGCTGTGTTCACTCCCAAAGGTATCCTGCTGAACCCCCAGCTGACATCGGAGCCCCTACTCAGCCACCGCGAATCTGAAGCTTGCGGTCCGCTTCGCTCGCTTGCAAGGCGTGCACGTCACCCCGACCGTCGCATTGGACGGCATCATCGATCCTTCCATCAGCAGCAGCTTCACCCCCCAAGACTGGCAAAAGTGGTTGGACGACAAGATTCTCTCGAGCTGACGCCCACAGGGCAAACTCTGAGGTCGACTAAGGGGTTTCATTCAATTCTCTCGCATGATAAAAGTGAATCGGCCGCTTTGCTCTGTATGATGTGGCACAACAACTGCAATTGCAATGGTTCTTTTTGTTCCATCCTTTCTTTCCTCTTCTTGTCAAATCCGACTACTACTCCTTGTTCTTGTTCCTACTTGACGAAGCTCCTGATCCACCGCCGAGGCGAGAAAACGTCCCCTTGACACTCGCTCCCAGAGAAATCTTGATCCCGCCAGCGGCACCACTGTTAGTAGACTTGTTGGTCGCATTCGAGGGTGTAGCAGCTGTCGTAGGCGCCGGCGACTTCTTCTTGTTATTGAGGAAGCCCATCGCGCCATCGTCCTCCTCGTCCTTCTTTTTCTTCAGCTCGGCGAGACTGAGCAGCGGTGGCGGAGGCGCTTCGGAGCTCGGTTTGGGAGCTTGCGGGGCCCCAGCTTCCTCGTCCGTTGTCGAGGACGCCTGAGAAGCCGAAGGTAGAGGCGGATCATCCTTAATGAACCCACCTTCCCCATTGGGGGCCTCCTCCTCATCACCCGTCGAGGGCTCGTCCTCATCATCCCCATAATCAACAAGAGGTAACAATGCCCCACTTAACGCTGTAGCATCCAACTTGGCTCGTTTCTGTCGTTCCGGCGACGAAGCCTCCACATCCTCATCCTCCCCAGGTCGTTTCTTCGATAATGTCGGTGAGGAAGGATTCGGTGCGGGAGGACCGATCTCGTCTTCATCGTCCGATCCATTGAAGTACGACTCGTCTTCTTCGACATCCATCCTCCCCGCCCACCCAGTACTGTTCTCCCTGGCCATCGACACACCTCCCAACGAACCGAGCGCATTCGCCCTCGCCGATCCATCGAGCGAAGGTGCCCCCATCGACGTCGTCATTGTCAAAGCAGCAGGCGGCGATTCCTTGTTCTGTTCGTACTTGATGACAACCGATTCAAACGTCTTCAACGTGGTCGCGAGTAGACGCACTTTATCCCCGTACCGTTCGACGATATGACTGATCACGCCCTTGGCATTGACGGTCTTGATGAACTCGAAAAAGTCAAGGCACGCCGACCTGAGGAGGTTGTCGTGATCGCGTTCCGATACGGCGAGGTCGAGGATCGGGCGGAAAAGGTCGTTCTTGATCAAGAAGCGGTTGTAGAAGTCGTCGTTACGCTGGATGCAGGCGCGGAAGAAACGTAGTGCGGCGAGGCGAAGGTGCTTGTGGCGGGTCTGGAAGAGCTTGGCGACGTTCGTCGCGACCGATGAGGAGAGAACAAAGTACTTGGACCGGAAGGTGTGGTGAGCGATGAAGAAGCAAAGGAGGTCACAGAGGTGCGAGCACAAGGCAATCCGAGGTACCGAGAGTTCGAGCGGAGCTGTGCAAAGTAGACGAGGATGTTGTCAACATGAGAACCTGGGTCACCCGAACGAGAGATCGAAGCGGGTGACGCACCAGAACCCAAGTCGGGAAGTTTCAGTATCGGCGCCAGCAATGCTTGAGCGCAATGGTCGTAGAAGTATTGCAAAAACTTTTCCGCCTCGGGGTCCTCGAGTCGCATACGCGGTGGGGCCTGTAAAACAAGGTCATAACCGAGTCAGTAAGAGGCAACCCCAGTCTAGATCCCACGAGACTACTCACCTCGAGTGGCCCTCCCTCGCCTCCAGCATCGACCAATACCCTCAACGCCTCACTCATCTGCGCCTTCAATCCGAGGTCCTCCTCGCTCAAAAATAGGTCGATCAAGAACCCCATCAACGGTCGCTTGCCTGCAGCATATTGTTTCAAACTGTAACTCCGCACATTGTTGGGGTCGTGATCGACGAGCGTCATGAGGATCGCGATCGTCGCTCCTCGTAACTGAGATGCGGATTCGTCGTTTCGGATCGAGCGCGCCAGCGCGACTTCGAGAACAAGCAACAGGCCTCGGTCGGCGAGGGAGCGGAAGAACTGTGCGCGTAAAGCAATTTGCAGGTTCTTGGCCATGGTCGCGAACTGTTGCAAGAAGAGGATCGCGTCGAGTTGTCGATCCTGCGAGGAGGTGGACTCGGCATGATTGTCGGTCGGAGTATCGCCGTTGGACGAGCTGGTGGTAAAAGCGATGGAAGAGGGAAGTTGAGGTCCGATGGACTGGGTCGCGTCGAGCGCTCGGCCTTTGCCCTTGTCGGTCCTGGTCGTTGCCGTCGCCAGCTTCTTGTCGCTTTCTTCTTCTTCGTTAAACAGCGCAAAGAGCTCTCTGAGGAAGGAAGGATCGTTGGCAATATCATTGACGATGTCGACTTCGTTGAAGTAGATGGCCGAGTTGAGCATTGAAAAGGTCGAATCCTCCAGGACTCGCGCGAGTACGACATCCTTGAGGTAATGGAGGCGATGGGTTTGATGAATCTTGGCCAGCAAGGCCGGAGAGCGGATTGGGACGACCTGGGTAAAGTGGGATGGATCGGCAAGATGGGCGCGGTAAGAGGCCTTCATGGTCGGGAACTCGGGATCATCTGCGAGAGTTGGGAGGTGGGAGTCAGCACCTCCAGGCACGCAGAAGGCAAGTTCACACGAAGCGAGCCTACATTCGAGAATGGAGACGACGCCGAGAATGATCTCGTCACGCAGTACGAGCTCAAAGATGACGTTGTCATTCAATAGCACTGTGTGCGTAATGATAGCTGAAGTTAGAGAGAGAAAACTTCCCGTCGATTGTCTGAAGGGACTAACGGATGGTCTGCATGACCCTGCACAGTGCATGCAAATCCTCCAGACTCTCGAGATCTTCGGCCTCTTCGTGCACTCGAATGAGCTTTTGGATGAACTCGCTCTTGACGATCGTACTCGCTGTCCGTTCCCTCCCGACTGCGGACCTCGACAAGGCTCGGATTGCATGTTCCAGTTCGTGCAGGTTCCCCAACGTCGGGTCGGTAAGTTTAGAGGTCGGTTGATGCGCATAGGCCTGGAACGGATGAGGTGACGATCCTCTGGATGGGGATGGCGAGGGCGAGGTCAAAGGTTGTTCGACTGCAGGTTTCAACATAGCGTGTTGATCGTCAGTACGATCCAAGAAAACTGACGCTCGACTTGACTCACGACTCCATTTCCTCGCGGCTTTGATGAACTGCCAGATCTCATGACACCCTTGAGCGGTCGCAAAACTCAGTGCCATCTCCTGATCGGTCGCCCTCTCCGTCCATACGATGAGCGTGTCCTGTTGCCTTTGGTAACCGCCAGCGTCGATGACTTTGCCCTCGGGCGATTCCGTACCATCCTCGGCAGCGACTTCGAGGTCGTCGTCGTCGTCCGAGAGGTAGCCCGGTGGGTACGGCATCACCTTGGACCGTAGAAGCACCTCGCCTTCGTCGGCATGACTCGACGAGCCCGCCTCCTTGCGCACGATGATCCAGGAGCCATCCTCGACCGAGATGGAGTGGTGGGCCTCTGTACCGTCGGCGGTCAGGACGGGCGCCGATTCTACGAAGTGGACGGCGCAGGTCCCGGTGCCGAGGTCCTCCCATGCGTCATCCCTGAGCCGGTACAGCTTGACCCTCCGTGCTGATGGTGTACGAGGGGAGGAAGGGGACGCTGTGTTGGACGAGGACGAGGATGAAGAGGAGGGGGAAGAAGAGGAAGCGGCGGTCGCGACCGAGTGTTGCACCGCTGCGACGACGGCTGCTGTGCCACTATGGACGGGGGAGGACGTCGGCGAGGACAGGTCGCCGGCGATACGCGTCGGGGAGAGGGGTTGCGGAATTGTGGTCGACATATCCGAGGTGGTGGTGGCCGTCGTCGTTGTCCGCGGAGGAGAAGAGGATGCGGATGCGGATGCGGATGGATCGGCGACGACTGGGGCCATGGCAGGCGTGGTTGTGATCAGGCTCGCATCCGAGTCTTTGTCGTCGGATGTACTACTGCTTGCCGATGCCTCTTCCCCGTTGACAGTGACCTCGGTGCCGTTGGACACTGTTTCAGCGCGTCGTGCTCCGTTTGACGGGGACGAGGTGGTCGCCGTTGCGTTTGCTGTTGCTGTTCCCGAAGGTGATACTGACGAAGAAGTGGTGGTGGTGGCCGAGGGAGACGTCGTCGGTGACGGTGTACGTCGCTTGGACTTGAGCCCCGGCGAGACCATCGGATGCAGGCGACGAAGGCCGGCGCCTAGAGCTTGGTGCTTGAGCTAGAGTATATGCACCGTCCCCGTGCTCGCGTGATCCCGGGAGCTGGCAGGCACCGCCGGGCGTCAGGTACGCTTCAGCTCCAACCGGGCGTTCTAGTTGTGGGTGATCGGAGTAGCAATGACGATCCCAAAGCACAAGCGTGTCTCCCAGGGATCGACCGAGGTCCACAAGCGATGCGATGCGATGCGATGCCGGTGGCAGAGCGGCCAGCGGGAGCGGGTCACTTATCGCAGCGCGCCCGCCGATGACGCCGTTTTTTGACCGCGCCATTGTAATCAACAGCCCGCCGGAGCTTTAGGTAAAAGAAAAAACGCGCTAATCAGGTTTGGCCGTGTTCCGACGTCCTGCACTCGATCAGCTTCCACCATCCCGTACTCCCCACTGCCCCGCAACCCCGCATCAACCATGTCGGAAGACTACGCCGTCGACGGCCAAACGACGACCGAGACCGTGTCCCCACCTGCGTCACCCCCGCCACGTCGCATGTCCCGCTCCGCGTCGACGACTCAACCGGCGAGGGGCATCCTCAAGAACTCCAACTCCAACTCGGCCGGCGGCGGCGCGGGGGTGTCATCGTCGACCCGCGCGGCCCCTGCGTCGAACGGCAATGGGCTCGTGTGGGACGAGGGCAACTTGGCCTTGAACGAACTGCAAAAGGACTCGACCATGAAGGTCAGTGTGCTCGTGGCTCCTTCACATCGTGCCCTGTCCCCTTGTTCCTCCTCTACCCCTCGTCTCCCCGCCGCGGCGGCGACGGCGACCCCCACAAAGCGTTCCCCGGTCGGGGTACACGAGAAGAACACAGCGCTGACACCGCCCCCGGCGCACGCATTCCCCCTCGCAGATCTCGGAACCCAAAACACCTTACGTTCGATACGATGCCGAAACGGATACCGTCATGGACCTCGACAGTTAGTACTACCCCACCCCTCATTCAGCAGTTCGCGCGCACGGACTCGGACTCGAACAGGAGGGTCGATGACCGCTGGGAGCCCGATGTGATCTAGCCCCTCTTGTTGAGCGGCAGTCCACAAAGGCACTCTCCCTCCAACACGCTCTCAGTCACCGGGCCGACTATGCACATTGTCACATCGAAGGCGGTTGGGCCCCACCGACCTACAGTCCAGCACCCAGCAGCTCGGCAGCTCATCTCGGCTTCTTCCAGTCCACAATGCCAACAGGCTCCACCGCAGCGACGCTGACCCGCCACTCTTTCAAATGCCCACAGAGATCCCAGGCTTCGAACTCGGCCAAGCCGACGCAGCTGCTGGAGGTGACGATCCCATGTCGCCCGTTCACACGACCCCACCTTCTCCCGGCAACTCGTCCCGGAGAGGATCCGAGACCAATTCGCGGCGGGGGTCCGAGTTGAGTGAGAAGATGGTCAAGGTCGAACGACCGTCGAGTGCACATGGCGAGGACGACGATGACGATGATGATGGTGATGAGCTTGCCGATGAGGAGAGTGAGTCCGAGAAGGGTCGGGTTTGTGATTCGTCGTCTTCTGCCTCCGACAAGGACTGATGTGTAAGTCTGTCTATGATCAGCGCTCGCACACCGCAAACAATTTGCTCAAAAGCGTGGAGGTCATTACCGCAACGAAGCCGAGGCGATGAAGCGTGCGCAGGCCTTGTTGGCCGAGGAGGAGGACGAGTCTTCGGACCAGGACGCCAGACCCTCTGTTCCGCCGATGCCAACAACCAGTGGGTTGACTCAGAGTCATGGTACAAAGGAGGTTGAGGAGGCATGAGTGATGGATTGAAGTTTTAAGGAGATGATTTGCGGTGATTGAAGACGGTCCCACAAGCTAGGGGAGCGGGGGCTGGCCTCGAGCGTGATGAGCAGCGAAGGTTTTCGATTGTCCGAAGTACATCTGTGTTTCTTTTGCTTTTTCTCAGGACCCTGACTCTTGTCCTGGGTTTAAACATAGCCTTTCGAATCGCATACCCAGAATTCGTACAGATTCCCCACCGATTCGGACTGGATCTTGACTGGATTCCGCTGACATTCCACTGGAGTTTGCACTGAATCTCACTTGAGATCGCAAACTTGCAAACCGCTCTTTCAACAACATCTAGACCTATATAATGCTTTAGGTGCTACATTCCCCTTCATCCCAACTTGATCTTTGCCAATCGCAAAGCTTTTCGCATCACATCGTCCCGTCGTCCCCAGCACAGCACCTCCTCCAACTCTGTCCATCCTTGGACCCATCTTCTCTTCCTCTCATGCTTCTCCGGCCATTCCTCTGCCAAGACGGTCGAATCCATACTCGCGACGGAGAAGAGTTCGAACGAGTACATCGTCGAGGGGATAAAGTCGCTCTCGGAGGGGTCTTGAGACGGTGAGGCTTGGTGAGGTTTTTGATCGGGGAGAACGACGAGGTGGGAGAGGTAAGTGGAAGAGCCTTGATTCAAGCCTGCTGTGTACGGGACCAAAAGCAAGCATAAACTCAATCGCCAAAACACACACTATACATGGCCCAGGAAATCCCCTACCTTCCTCCCAAGCCTCCCTCCTCGCCGCCTCCTCCGCACTCTCGGCCCCACGTTCGGACGAGCCACGACTACTCTCGATGCCTCCTTTGGGAAGGACCCAATGATCGGCATGTTTGCGCGATGAGACGATGAGGAATTGAGGGCTATCTTGAGGTTTGGGACGCTGGGTGATGAGAGCTACGGCTACGCGACGGGGAGTGGGGGATCTGAGGGTGGGGAGGGGAGGGGAGGTGGCGGAACGAGGTCGGGCAGGATAGGGGGCAGAAGGGATGTCAGCGGCTTGGCGGGTGGGTCCGAGTTTGACCAACAAGTCGGGCGTGGAATGAGCTTACTTTGTCATGCCTACGATTTGAGAGTTTGTAGCCAAACAGCGTGGGGCGGAGACGGTGAAGATACAAAAGGGATTAGTCCATCGATCGTCTACAGACGTCGAAAGTCTCGCGCGCTTTCTGCTCTTCCATCCCTCGCCTCTCGACCCGTTCCTCAACCTCGAACCTTCGGCAACATGGTCGCCTTAACCCCACAAGGGTTCTGCAGCCAGCTCGACATGGCTTTGGCCGGCCACGTCGGTCGCTCGTTACCAGACTGCTTCTCCATCTCGGAGGCGCACGTCGTCGGACTCTTTCTCGGCGTGCATCCTTCGGAACGACTACCCAATGTCAGTCACGTGCGGGTCGATGAAGACTTGCAAGAGACGGCTAATCAGTTGGGTTGGGACCACAGACGAATGGCTGGACCTTTGCGTCGGTGTATCAGCAACGATTGCGCAACAAGCCCGGGCCATGGGACGAGATGGCGATATTGCATGCACAGGTCGTCATTGCCCAACTCGTAGGTCTCTGCGCCTCGCTGCTACTCCCAGCTGTCATCCTCACGAGTGCTCACCCTGGCTTTCTCACACGCGTGTGCACACGCAGTACCTTCGACCGGATCCGACGGTCGGAGCACCCCCACTACCGAACGAAGGCGACTCCATCACCGCCTGTGCGAAACAACACGAGCTCGTAAAGTCAGTCATCCATGCTACTATGCTCACCTTCCGAGTGGCCATGGTGTTCCAAACGCTCTACACGTCGTCAAGCTGATCGACCATTCGGGCTCACCCTTCTCCTCCCCACCTCGCAGCGTGTTGTACAAATACCTCGTCTCGGAACAGAAACCGACGGGGTCACTCGTACCTTTATTGCTTCAAGTCTGCAACGATCTCCGTCTTCTTTCGATAGCCGTCAGTTCTATCCTCTCCTGGTTCGGATCGCGAACTCGTCGGGGCTGACCAAGGAGATTGGACGTTGTAGGCCGACGACAAATATCTGGCGCAGAAGCAAAAGCCCCGGGCATTGGAAGAGACGTCGAGGTTACTACAAAAGTGTTTCTCGGCATGCTTGAACGATCGGTAAGGTTACCCTGCAACCTCAGCACCATCGTCTCTACATATCGGGACCTGAAATCTAGCTGGATGATGCTGCGCAGAAACGGGGGTGTCAACGAGTCCAAGAAACCGGGGACCTGGTACATGGCTACACTGCTCTTCAAGACGTACTTCAAAGTTGGTTTTGCCCAGCGTAGCAGCCCTTTTTCAAGGGTAAAGGCTTACTCATCCCATTTTGCTCGCCCCACAGCTCAAATCGTCCCATCTGTGCAAATCGATCGTCCGTGGCATCAACGCCGCCGGATTGACCGGATTCGCTACTATACCCAAAGGACACCAAATCACCTACACATACTACATGGGTGTCCTCGCATTCTTGAGGGAGGACTATACCGAGGCCGAGGTGCAATTTTCGAACGCTCTGGCTATGGTGCATCATCGCGCCGTTAAAAATATCGAGTGCGTACACGTATGCGCGTTATATATTCTCAGCATGTACTAACCGAATGCATCTCCCTTCAGACGAATCCTATCCTATCTTATCCCCATCATGCTACTGCGAGGCATTTTGCCTACCCAACGGAATCTCAAAAAAGCCGGTCGACTAGAGACGATCTATCGCCCCTTCATCGAGGCGTACAAATCGGGAAACGTACAAGCCTACGATCGGCACCTGTTGTACACGGAAAAGCGGCTCATGGAACGAGGGACGTATCTCGTCGTCGAGCGCGCGCGGGAAGGCGTCGTTCGGAATCTCATCAAGAAGGCGTAAGTTGCTCCTCGCAAGGTCATCACATGCTCCTATGACCCTGCGCTGATTCTCTAATCTCAACATTCACCACTAAGATGGATTTTGGAAGGGAAGCCACCAAGAATGAGCGTCGCCGATCTAAGACGGTATTGCATCGCCGGATCGGGGGACGAGACCGTCGATTCGGATGAGATGGAATGCATCCTCGCCAACCTCATCGGCAAGGTCAGTGCTTGATGTCTCCCCAGTCTCCCCGATGCCATACTCTCAAGACTGATTTCGGATTCCGAATCTCGATATTTGGGTCTTGTCTCGAATAGGGTTTCATCAAAGGGTACATCTCGCATTCGCACGGCATGGTCGTTCTCTCAAAGGATCGACCCTTCCCTTGGTCAGTTCCCCCGCACCAGCTGTATGGGTCCAGACACCTTCCTCTCATGGGGAAATATTCACTAACGAAAGAAGGCTTCCCAAATTCCAGGGCGGCACCTTATCGACCGCTCGGATCCGCCGCTCGAGCAGATCGTGATCGAAGGGAAGTCGAAAATGCCAAAAAGGTCGTGGAACCTGCGGCGGCAAAACCCTAATGAGGAAAGAACGGGAAACTGGATGGCCTCTCACTCAATCATGAAGTAGGCTTCCCATTTTGCCTGGAATCCCAGGGCTATCAGTAGTGGGCAGACGGTTCTTCATCTTCCTCGCGTTTTGTAATCGCCTGCTTTGGGAAACTAGTGAGATGATGAGTCATGACAAAGGGGCCCGAGACAGGATCGGACCGGGGGCTGCGCTGTTTCTCGCCGAGGAGGAACACGCTGTGTCGGGGATGCGCAATCCTGAGCTAAAGCGGGCTGAGGGACCCACGGCCAAATGCCGATTCGCCTGTCGAGAACTCCCCGCAATGGATCATGCCGAATTCGATTTCGACACAACGAAATTGTCCTCGATAGCGACCATCGAGAGTAGAACTCAGTGCCGCGGCCAATGGGTAATCGAGAGTTCTTTTTAGTGATGACAAAGGGCACGATCTGCGACAGACTTCCGAGTTTCTACGAAACGGGATGGGAAGGGAAGAAAGAGGACAAAAGCAGCGCCAACAAAAGCAAATACGAATTGACATAATGAAGACATAGACGACCTCGTATGAAGGAGAATATTACCCAAAGCGGATGGTTGCGCGACGCTTATACGAGTCCGTCGTAGAGCGACAAGGCCTAGTGGCGGGCGTAAAACGAACCGTCGTGTGTCAGCGCTGTCAAGGTGTCAAGCGTAAATACGGATCACTCGGGGCTCACCTGGACGATTGTGGGGTCCTTCTTGCTTCCTTCCTTGAACTCCTCGAATGTGAGCTGCGTGGCAAGCGCAAGTAGGTGCGGTAGGGTCAGACCGTGTTGCACGAGAACGTTTCGAGTACGATCGGCACAAGACGTGCCTGATGGTCGTGATTGAGATCCATGAGGCGGAAGATTTTGTCGACTCGCTGTGGACCAGATCGGAGAGTCAGCCTTCTGAGAGCCAAGCGAAGTGTACTGCGCCGGTGTGCGGACGACTCACCTTGGTAGGGGTATCCTCGTCAGGCGGCAGCTTGACCACTACAAGACAGATCGAGGCACGGGCACATTAGCAGCCGCGTCACAAGGAAGTGGGATGGTGCGATAGTGGAGAAAACCTCACTCTCGCCGGTCATGTCGTAGATGGCGGTGACAATCTTGAGCATCTCGTCGTACGTGATGGTACCATCACTGTTAATGTCGTACAGTTGGAATGCCCCTGAAGTCATTGAAAGAAAGAGCCATGCTCAGACGAGACGTCCAGGGTGGCGCGCAGGAGACAGGTCGGCTTACATTGGAGCTTCTCGTCGAGCTGGCCTCGGGACGTGATGGAGAGAGCACAGATGAATTCTCGAAAGTCGATCGTGCCGTTGTTGTTCTTGTCTGCTCGAATGCACGCGCACATCGGAAATTGGTCAGATCGGCCTATACAGCCCTACTGGCGAGCGCTCTTCGAAGTGACGAGATGCGAACTGACCAAATACTTTGAAGACGTGCTCGGCGAATGCCTTGGGGTTGCCAAAGGGGAAGAACTGCTTGTAAATGCGCGCAAACTCGTCCTGGTTGAGGACGCCTGAAGGGCAGTCCTTGACGAAACCCTTGTACCTGATGATGGGTTTGTGACGAATCGATGAGCGCGAGGCCCTGAAAATAGGTGTAAATAGCTGGAGCACTCACCATTGCTGCAACTCCTTCTTGTCGACTGTAGGGATCAAAAAATTGAATCGGAGCCCACGTTCAAGGCGGGGCGGGGGAGGTGGGGGGCATGCGCAGTCAGCACCGAGTGTATATAATGATACGATCTCTGGCAGGTTCCGGGTATCATGTAGCTTCTCGGAACATGACCGTCCGGTCGACATTCAGATCTGGCGACTACAGAGCCTTGAGCACGTCGCGGACGGGGTGGACTCGCTTGGAATGACCCAATGACGACGTGGGGGCGGAGCGGTTCTTGCAAGGCCAGCACAAAGGAAGTACGATGAGGCGACGCTTCGACTGATTGACTGACAATAGGTGTTCTTTTGCAGGTCCTTGAGGTCCTCGGGCGACAATTTGGATTGTGATTTTCCCTGTAGTTTGCGTGGGTTGTGAGCCAGTCAGTTGAGGTGGTCCGGTGTCGTCTCGCCAGGCCGAGCGAGTAGCGAGCGTACAGCGCGCCCGTCGACAGCCGACCAGCGCGTAAGATCTGAGGCTGGGGACGCTGCGCGGGTGCAGCGTGTTCCCACTCGAGGAGCGATGTAAGCGGGTGACTTACCATGATGGATGACGACTTGTTGTTGTTTTCAGCGGCTGGTAGGTGCGAATAGGAAGGTTGTGGTCGTCGTGCGAAGGGCAGCAGGTGGAGATCAGGTGAATGGGCCAGCTTGAGCAGACGCCTCGCGCTCGCCTCGTTTGGCTGGGCTTGGGTGGCCTTCAGGCTTGGCCCTCGTCGCTCGATCACCTCGGATGCCGGCGCTCGCGGCGTACTCAGCGTGGCAGTGCCAAGTTCCGCAGGCGTGACCCTTGCATCCGGAATGTCTCGGAAAATTTGAGCTTACAAAAGCCAGGATATTCGGGAGATGTCCCCTTGCTCCCCATTCGTCTCCGAGACACACTGGCGCCTATTCGAGGCTCGGCTTATGTCATCAGTCGAGTCGGACCTTTACTTCTACTTTCCTGAATGGGCTTTTTTTCTCTACCATTACCGATGAACCCAAAAAATCTTGAGCCGGGATGATATCCTTGAGCGGATTCCGCCAAGACTAAATGAAGTTCGAGGGAATCAGCAGGCCGGCCTGCGTGCCGTGAGGCCCATTGCCCCCCTATCCAACTGCGACCGCCCTCAAAGTCCAAAGATGAAGCAAGATCTGGTGTTGGATCCGGGTCAGTCACGATTCAGCTAGAACCGAAGAGGGCAGTAAAGCTGACCGGACATTCCTGATGCTCTACAGCCATCCGGAACTGGGTGCGTACACGTGCTCCTGGTTGCCGCGCTCGCGTCGTGGCCATAGACTCAAGGATCTTACGCACTCTTCATCCCCACAGGTCCTCGGTCCTCTGACTGCCATCATGCTGCTCAGTGGTCTGACTCGCCACTATGTAGCAATGGGAATGAACTCGCCGCCAAAACAACAGCCTCTCTTGGCCATTCGCGAGCAGTACGTCGTCGGGCTCGCTCCACCCACCGCCACAATATGCAACCCGAGCTGACTCTTGTTATTGTTTTTTCATCTATCAGGCGATCTCTTACACGGGGATTGATCTTGCGAACCAACTCGTCCTTCCTTCCGCCCGCGGCCTTCATCGCTCTCAAAACCCACCTCGCTTCGGCCTACAAGTCAGGCTACTACCTCAAGGAACCGCCTAGAGCAGAAGGGGAGGCCGCACCACCACCTGCGAATGCCTTGACTGATCCGGGAGCGATGGATGGGATGTTGGATATGCTTAAGAAGCAGGCTGTCGGGTTCTTGCCTCAGGTGGGTCGTTGCAGGCTTCGTTCAAGAGCCATACTTGTGCGTGGCAATAAGTCAGTGGTATTTTATTCGCAGACCGTCTTGATGTACTACATCGGATACTTCTTCGAAGGATTCGTCCTTAGTGCGTGACTATCATCTGAGCGTGGTCAGGACTGGGTACCCCCCTGGGTTCCGGCTGACGTCCCACCCCCATATGTTCTCCGAATTCCTTACCACCCATCCCCCACAGCTCGACTACCATTCCCCCTCACCCTCCGCTTCAAGTCGATGCTTCAAAGAGGAATTGAAACCCAAGACATGGACGTCAGCTGGGTCTCGTCTGTTTCGTGGTACTTCCTGTGCCTGTTCGGGCTGAGCTCGGTCTATCGGTTGATCCTGGGCGAGGAGAATGGTCAGTCCTCAGCACGAAACACGCAACAGTTTGCTTTAAACGGAGATTGATGTCCTTCTGTTGATGACTTTCAGCTGCCGATGGGAATGGAGCCATGATGGCACAGATGGGCGGGATGGGAGGTATGATGGGAGGGATGGGGGCAAGCCCAGCCGCTGGTGCTGCACCTCCGCCAGCGATGCCGGGGCAACCGGCGATCGACTATCACAAGTTGATGAAGAATGAGAAGGAAAACTTGGACATTGTCGAGTACAGCTGGGTGTGTGAAGGCGTCGAAGATCGGCTGCTGAAGAAGTTTGGCTCGGGATGAAATTCCAGTTGAAGTGATTCGGGCTTCTGCATCCAGTGGCGCAGTAACTTTGCCATCAGTCCGCGTGACAAAGATTGTAATACTAGACGAAGAAACTGTTCAGTCCTGCAGACACGCCCCCTCTTGCCAGACGACTGCGTAACATGAATGTTCGGCCCCGGCACGGGCCTTCTGTAGGAGTTCCGTCGGCTGAACGGCGGCGCGTCAGTAAAAGGGCTTCGCAGACCCGGGTTCGAGGTCCGCCGCGTGCCGACTTGACTTCCCACTCCACTGTGAACAATCTCCCCCACAATTCTCAACATGACCATGCCGAATGAAGTCCCCACAACGCTGTGCACGACGGTGACGGGAGAAGCAGTAGCCAAGCCTTTCCGTGCGGCCATAATCGCCACGACCTCGACTTCGTCGCCTCGACCCAAGCTCGTCGGTCTGCTCGCCAACTCGAATGCGCCGTCACGCGCCTACGCCGAATGGACCGCCAAGGCATGCCAGGCAGTGGGGATCAACTATGAACTGCGAGAGGTCGGTGCGATCAAGGAAGGCCAAGACCACGCTACGGCCGAGCAAGCGGAGGTCGAGGAAGCCATCTTGGAAGCGAACGCCGACGACGAAGTTCACGGCATCATGGTCTACTACCCCATCTTTGGGCCGAGGCAAGACGGATACTTGCAGCAGGCTGTTAGTCCGCTCAAAGATGTCGAGGGGCTCAACTTTACATGGTAATTCTGGCTGGCCAACGAGCTCTTCTCGCTTTGTTCGAAGCTCGGAGCCGGGGCTATCTCGTATTACTTTTGTCGGCGTAGAGGACGATCCCGAATTGACCAGCCCGGATCTACACTACACCAGGCTCTTTTCTCTTTATCATAACACGCGATTCATCGATCCTCGCAAGATTGCATTCGCTGCCCAAGTCGTCTCACCCCCCGCTGCTTCAACTTCGGGATCGGGTCCCGCCGAGCCAGAGCTCGTCAAGGCGATCCTGCCATGTACCCCTTTGGCGATCGTCAAAACGCTCGAGCACTGCCAAGTGTACAATCCTGTCTTACCTTATGGCTCTCGCGCCTTTGGCAAAACCATCACCGTCGTCAACAGGTTCGTCACTCTGCACGCGCACACGAAGGCTCCGGGAAAGTCATGCTGATCACATCTGCCTTCGTCTTTGTTTCCGGACAGGTCCGAAGTCGTCGGTCGACCACTTGCTGCTCTTCTCGCCAATGACGGCGCCCGAGTCTTCTCAGTCGACCTTGATGGCATCCAAGAGTTCACCCGACGGAAAACGTCGGCCCCCGCCGCCGCAGGAGAGAAACCCCGCCCTTCGTTCCAACCTCGCCATTTCGTGCAGTCGACGCTGCTCAAGCTCGAGGATTGCCTCGCTATTTCTGATGTCGTCGTGTCTGGAGTCAGTTTCCAAATAAATATATATGCGATGCGACATTATTACCTTACTGATGGTGTCTGATGCGATTCGCTGCTTGCGTAGGTCCCGAGCGCGGCGTACAAGATCTCCACCGATGTTCTGAAAGAAGGCGTCATCGCCGTCAACTTTTCCGAGTCCAAAAACTTTGAAACCAACATCAAAGAAAAGGTGAGTGACCTAGGATGTCCGCCCAATCAAGAATTTTGCCATCGTGCCGAGCACTGATATGCAACCCCAAAACTTCATCGCCAAGGCTTCGATCTACTGCCCCGGAATCGGCAAAGCGACGATCGTCCTACTGCAACGCAACTTGTTAAGGCTGCGACAATATCAGGACATCTTGAAGGGGATCGCACCGAGCAACGAGTAGATTTTCGGGTAACTTCGGACCGCGGTTATCGTTCCCTTCTTTTTTTTGGCAGTGCCTTTCGTACCTTATCCCGCAATAGAGAGCCGAAAGTCTTGGATCTCGTCTTGGTCGAGCTCTTGAATTCAAGCAAGTGTAAAATCCCACTTGAAGGGTACGGAGCCATCAGGTAAGTGGTTTTTCATTTTGGTGGATATCCGAAGCAAGTTTCCCGAGGCAATCACTTCTAGTTTAGCGGCAATTCCAGCGCACACGCCATTGCAGTCTCCGACCGGGGTGGAAAATGAAATGGTAGCCAAAATTGGCCTTCCTACAGTATAAGACACGACAATAACCACCGGAGATCCGATGCACTTGCTCTAGAGAATATATCTGCACCGAGGCGAAGCGGTAATGCCGATCGCTCAGGTCGCTCGCGGCTTGGTTCCTGGCTACATCAACTTCCTATCCCACTCCGGCAAGTCACACCCATTTCACCATGCTTGAAGCTCTCACAGGATCCTCCTTTCGAGTGGTCAAGCTCGTACCCGGTGCTGTAAGCCTTCTGTCGCGTCTCGAGCTCACGTGACCACTCCCTCCTTCAAACCCTGGACTTGGTGGGCCGGGACCAGAACTGACCATGGCACTCGTGCGATGTTCTCAGACGGCGTTCTTCGTTTGCGATATCGTAGGTGCACACCTTTATTGGCTCTGAATTGAATGGGCTTGCACTGACTCTGCTCCTTCTCTCGAACTCGCACAGCAAGAGCGATTTCGACCCGTCGTGTAGGCGACCGACCCCACACTGTCTCCGTCGATCGCAACATCGGTCGTTCAACCGGAGATGTCCGAGCAGCTGACTGACTCTTGGTTTTTTCCCGGTCCCCTGGCCTTCAGCCATGCGTATGATAGTGTGATCAACACGGCCGAAAAAATGACCAAGGCCGCGACTTTACTCGAAGTGCCCGTGGTCGTCACGGAGCAAAACCCCAAAGCGCTCGGCGCGACCGTGCCGCTCTCGCTCGAGAAGCTCCCCAAGTCGTTGTACCGAGGAGCGATCGCCAAGACCAAGTTCTCGATGATGGTTCCCGAGGTCGAGGCGCAGTTAAGGGAGTGGAAGACCAAGTCGGTTGTCATTTTTGGTATTGAGGTGGGCTTGCTTTCTCGGAGCAATTTCTTCACTGTCCAGATTTGACGGGAATGAGAACGATCTGGCTGACCTGATGTGCTCGGACCGGGATCGGTTGGGACGACATACGGTCAGAGCCATGTCTGTGTGCTGCAGACGTGCTTGGATCTCCTTGAGCGCAACTACAGCGTCCACATCTTGGCCGATGGTGTGTCGTCGTGCAACCAGGGTGAAGTTGGCGTCGCTCTCGCCGTGAGTTCGAATATTCATGCTCCGTCTCGGGCTCGCTTTCGACGTGGATTCCACTTGGAGTCCATCGTGAGCCAGAGCCTTGCATTAAATCTGTTCAGGTATGGAAACTGGGGGTATCAGGGTACTGACGTCGAGAGATTGTGGTGCATGCTGATAGCGAATGCAAGCTTCCGGAGCACAAATCACGACCTCGGAGAGCGTCCTGTTCCAGCTCATGGGTCAGTTTTGCCGTGTTCACGGATCTCCTACGCTCGTCCCCCGAAGATGTGCTAACATTTTCGAACTACTTTCCTTGGTGCAGTTGACTCGTCGCACCCCGCATTCCGACTAGTTTCGGGTTTGGTCAAGGAGACGAAGGCGACGACGACTTCTTCGTTGGAGAAGCTTCTCCAGGGCAAGGGCAAATTGTAGAGGTTTCAGCTCCGGTGATGTGGTTGAGGATTGTGTGAATACACCACAACACGTTGGCTGTCATCGGTAGCGGCGCAGTCTGTTACAACTCTCTCGGCTAGACCGGTGTCGGACGGGTCTAGTGCCAGATCGATCTGTGCCCGAATGGAAAAGCTCGCATCGCGCGAAGATCTTCCCCGCCATGATTCCACTATCCGCTGGCATAGAACTCCTCTATATCAGTACATCCTCGTTTCAGCTGCCGTGTTGTAGGTACCTGTATGTGGGTGTGGACCGAGCGAGCTCACGAAAGTCGAGCAGCTTTCAGCATCACAGCCCGGTCGCCGACTCGCCGAGCCCTCTGCGAAGTTCGGGCCTGAGCGTTGTGAACCGGATGTGGTGAACCGATGATCGTGCGCGCGCCCGCAACTGTGCCCTTGCCCGCGCGCGTCGCACGACACCCATTCGTCACGACGGGCTTCCAAGCTCGTCCCTCTCTCCTCCCACCCTACGCCACTCGACCTCGACCTCGACCTCGACCTTTGGCCGCGTCACCGCCCTCCTCGCCTCTGCTCTCTCCCCATCGTTGTGCTAGATCCGCGTCGACCGCGTCCGGCCCGGTTCCGAGTTTCGTCCCCCAAGGCGCCAATCGCTGCTTTCTCGCTGAAGTCGTGCTGCTCCAGTGCAGCTCCCGCTTGTTTGCCCCGCCCGTCGCTCGCCCGCACGTTGCATCGCCCCTCTTCCCTCTTCGCTCCGTCTCTCCCGATCCAATCAGCCCGTGCACTCGAACATGGCTCGCTCGTTGTCGTGCTCGTCGTGCTCATCGTGCTCATCGTGCCCCCCGTCGTCGTGCGATCGACCGTCGACAAGTACCAATCGGACAAGTTGCGCTGCAGGCCCAGCGTCGCCGTCGCCGTCGCCGTCACTCTCCCGTCGCACGCGTTTGCTCGGCGCGCTGACGATCGGCCTGCTCGCTTCAGGCGCGGCACCGGTCACACGAGCGGCTCGATACGAACCCCCGGGCAACCAGGTCTACTTCGGTGCTTGGTTCGATCCGGCAGTAGGTTAGTCTGATCCACCTTTTGGGTGCTCGTCGTACCCGTTCTTTGGCGCTCCCCGTCCGCTTCCGGGCAAGGCCAAGAGGGATCACGTTAGGTGCATTCCCGTACGCCCAGGGGCGGCCCGGGCGTGCGGGGTGGGTGTGCCGAATGCTGGTCGTGCAGAGATGCTCGCATGGGCTTTGGAACGCAGATGTGCCGATAGGGTTCTTCATCGTACAAAGCGGATCCCGGGCTCATCGCGATCGGAAATAGCTCTCGTCGCCGATGCTCCCGAGGAGGCACGCCGGCAGTCGACCCGCGCGGCCCAGGCCATGATCATCACTGCGTCTGACGTCGCCACTCAGGCGCCGACGCTCCGTGCCCGCGCAGAGTCGGACCCCGACGATATGCGATCATCACAACCAACAGCACATCGATAACTGGAGCTCTCTTCCGCAGTCGCCTGTACTGACACATTGTCTTGAACCGCGCTACTCGTCGCTTGCAGGCTACAGTGACACACCCACCATCTTCAACCAGCGGTTAGGCCAGAACGTCCCCGTCTTCCAGCTCGCGCAAGAGATCCCTCTACCGCCTTACAACTATGTCACTGGTGTCGGTGGTCCTGCACCTGCAAAGGTCAGTCTGGAGTCTCTCATGTTCAGCTGTGCGGCTGGACTCGATCTAACCCCCTCCTGATGTGCTCGTCCGTCACAGCTTATTGAGACAACCAACACCGACGCCGCCATCTTCTTGACCGTCTATCCGGCCAGCGGGTTTGCAGCCGTAGCAACTAGTGACTTCACTGCCTTGGGGTCCCAAATTCTTGAATGTAGGTCGTGCATGGACTCGGCGCGGCGCTCGGATCGGTGGTGCTGAGCACTGATTTTGCCTTGCTCGCTCGGACCCTGCTCCTCACAGACCAAGTCAAATACAACCGAACTGTCTTCTTGCGCTACGCACCGGAAATGCAAGGATTATGGAACGAGTACGGCCAGCAACCGACCGCGTTCAACCAGTCGTGGCACCAAATGTACAACGCCGTCAAGGCGATCGCACCCGACACGATCCTGGTGTGGGCGCCCAACACCGTTCAGGGGTGAGTTTTTTGCATGACGCCGGCGGTAACGAATGGTGGCTGGGCCGGCGCCAAATCTGCATCGTATGCTGACGTCGAGTTCCGCATCCACGTCCTTTCAGATACCCTTACGGTCAATCGTTCGCCTCTACATCGGCTGCTGATCTCGCCTTGCTCGACACGAACGGGGACGGCGTCGTCACTGGCGCGGACGACGGGTTCGCTCCTTACTATCCTGGTGACGCGGTTGTCGACTGGATTGGACTGTCCATCTACTACAAAGGTCAAGATGCAGCGCAGGAACTGAACGAGGTGCAGAACCCGGGCTATTGCCACAATGTCATCATGGGGGTGAACCCGCAAACTGGCGCCGCCATCACGCCTTGGTACACCAACTACTGCCTCAGCAAGCCCACCAAGGCCTGCATGTTCGCCGAATGCGGTGCTGCCTACCACGTCAACCACACCGACGGCGCGACTCAAGCCGCTCTGCAGCAAGGCTGGCTCAGCGACTGCGTCACCAACACCACCTTCCTCGACACGTTCCCCCGACTCAAGCTCATCATGCAGTTCGAGTACGAAAAGTACGAAAGTGATAATACCGGAGCGCAGGACTTGCGTGATTACCGAGTGGCTAACGCCACCGCCGTCATCCGAGAACTTGTGTCCGACTTCCGCGCCATGGGCACCCGATTCATGTGGGCGAACGAGCGAGCGGCGCCTTTGAACTACACTCAAACGCCTACGCCTGCGGCCACCGTCAACGGTGACGGCCAGACCATCATCGCCATCATCACGGCGACCACGCGAGGCCGCGACACATCTTTCCCCTCGCTGTTCGGCGTGACCGGTGGAGCGGCGCAAAAGCAGGAGTTCATCGAGTTGGGCATCATGATGACAGCGTTCACCGTCGGAGCGCTCGCGGTGATGCGATATCTGTGATGAGGACTCGGACAAGCAGCATATAATGACGAACAGACACTTTTTTGTTTTCTCTTTTCACGACCGGATGTCCGGCCCTCTTCTTCGCCCATCCCATTTGCAACGACTCGGCGACGACAGGGCTTGGCAGCAGGGGATGGTGTTGTTGCTCTCGACCCATTGTCTTGCTAACGCCACTATCGCACCGACATCGTTTTCGTTTACTCCGCCCACTCCTCGCCGATCGTACATCATCCAGATGCTCGAAAGATGCGACGATCCTTCCTCCTTCGACCCCCCTTCGTATACATTGCACCACTTGAGCCATTCGTTCTCGCCTTCCTCGCACGTTTGTTTTTCTTTCACTTTTTCTTTCTCCCTCTTTTCTGCCTCCACCTATAAACATTCCCTTCTCTCTCCCTTCCTTACACTCGTCTTTCTTTACGGGTTTTTTACCCCCCCTTCTTTACACTTCACGTCGTCGCTCTGCTCTTTCCCCGTCGTCTACAATGATTTACCGCTTTCGCTCTCCTGTCTTTCATACGCAAAACTTTTGTCAATACAAATCTACACCTTAGCTAGCACGTTCGATCGCGAGTAATGTGCAGTGCCCCCCGGCCTGGAATTTGGCTCCTTCACCCCTACTCAAAAGCATACTTGGATGAGGCGGCTCCTCTTTTGGAACAAATCTCACGCTTACTCGGTAGGTAGGGAAAACTTTCCGAACGTTTGTTTTTCAGTTCTCTTCCTTCCTCGATGGGACAAATCCTATCAGAAAAGAGAGAGAGAGAGAGAGAGAGAGGGGAGAGAGAGAGAGTCGATGCGAGGAAAGAAAAAGAAGAAAAAGGTATGATCAAGAGACGCTTCTAGTAGAGAGGGCGGGAAAGAGCCAAATACACAACATTGTACAACGTCGGGCCATCCTTCCCGATCACCACCAATCACCAGTCGCCTTGGCGGCGTTGACAACCTTCAAGAAACCGGCAACGTTGGCACCGGCGACGAGCGAAGGGGTCTCGCCGTCCTTGCCGTATTTCTTGCCCGTGGTGAAGCACAGTTGGTACGAGTTCTCCATGATGTCCTTGAGCTTGGCGTCGACTTCCTCCGAGGTCCACTGGATGCGCGACGAGTTTTGCGCCATCTCGAGTCCCGAAACGGCGACACCACCGGCGTTGGCGGCCTTACCCGGGCCGTACCATGTGCCCGTCTTGCTCTTGGTGCGCTCGGCCTCAAAGACGTCGATCGCCTCTTGCGTGCAACCCATGTTGGAGCCCTCGGCGACGTACTTGCAGCCGGCGGCAACGAGCGCCTTGGCCTCGTCACCAGAGACCTCGTTCTGTGTCGCGCAGGGCAAGGCGATGTCGATCGACTTGAAGTGGGTCCACGGGCGGTCACCGGCGACCCACTTGAAGCCCTCCACTTCTCCGAGGTCGGTCAAGTACTTGCCCTTGAGCTTGAGCTCGCCGATCTTATGGATCTGCTCGGGCGTGAAGCCGGTCGAGCCGGTCGCGACGAGAGCACCCTTAGAGTCGGAGAGCGAGAGAACGGTTCCGCCGAGCTCGATGACCTTGAGCGCAGCAAACTGGAAGGAGGCAGGAGTGACAAGCCGTCGTGAGTACAGGTCCGTACAGGGCGACTCAACCGAGGCAAGCAAGGTTCCGAGTACTCACCTGAGCGACGTTACCGGCGCCGGAGATGGCGACCTTCTTGCCGGTATAGTCCGCCTTTTCGAGCTCCTGGATCATGTGAGCGACGTAGTAGACCAAACCGTAACCCGTGGCCTCGGGGCGGATCTTGGAACCACCGAAGTCGTAGCCCTTGCCTGGAGAGCGGGTAATACCGCACAAATAATGACCCGTCAGTGCTGTAACGGCTAAAATGGCGCTTCATGGCTGCTACTCACCGGTGAGGATACCAGTCCACTCGTTTCGGAGTTGCTTGTAGGCTCCGAAGAGAAAGCCGACCTCACGTCCACCGACACCAACTGATAACAAATAATCCTGGTTAGTCTCGAGTTCGACCCAAGCTCAGATTCGTGCATGCTTACTGTCACCAGCGGGAACATCGGTGGAAGCACCTGAGTGGAGAAGAGGAGGGGAGGGGAAAAGTCAATCTTTCCGCGGACTTTCCGTAGAGTCCTGGGGCTTAAGCGACGACTGACCAATGTGGCGCGAGAGCTCCTTCATGAAGGCGTAGCAGAATCGGCGGATCTCGGCGTCCGACTTGCCCTTGGGGTCAAAGTCGGATCCACCCTTACCACCACCCATGTGGAGGCCGGTCAGGGCGTTCTTGAAGATTTGCTCGAAACCGAGGAACTTCAAGATGGAGAGGTTGACCGAGGGGTGGAGACGGAGACCACCCTGAGAGACGAGAATGGCGCAGTGCACAAGATATGATTAACGTCTAGGTATACAGCTTCATTCGAGGAGCTACAACGAGAAAGCTTACCTTGTAAGGGCCGAGGACGGAGGAGAACTAGAGCAAGGCGAAAAAGGCATGGGGCGCGGGCGACGGGGTAGCGTAGAAGGGAAAAGCACGTCAGCGTCTGAGAATCGGTGCAGGGTATATTCTGGATGCTCACCTGGACACGGAAGCCATTGTTGACTTGGCAGACGCCCTGCATGAACAGATAGGGGACACGACGTAAGTTTCTGCAACAAGTTGCGCGCGAGCATCCGCGATTGCCGATCGATCGGGAGCGGCGCGGACCTTATCGTCTTCCCAGGTGACGCGGAACTGAGCAGCGATAGAGAGCAGGCACGGTCAGATCGAGGAGCAGGTACAGGATGATTGTACGCATGGGTGGTCAAACACTGACCTGGACAATTCGCTCGGGGATGGCGAGGACTGTCGGGGGCAGCGAGGGGATACGGAACGGACAAAAGATAAGCCACGACGAGCGCGACGAGCGATTTGCGGTTAAGTGGCGATAACGCACCTTTGAAAGCGTTCTCGAGCTCGGGTTGTTCTCTGAACAAGGGGGCGAGCGTCGAGTAGATCTCGTTCTTGGCCTCTGCGATCGGAAAACGGAGGGATTCGTCGATCGACGGTCAGCGCTCGGTTCACCTCGGACAGCGGACTGAGCGCCCAGCGGGAATCGCGGAGGGCGACGACGAGCGCTTTAGCAATCCGACGAGGGGGGAGGGCAACTCACGTTCGAACTCGGGTTCACTGACGACAGAGTGTTGCGAAGACATGGAAGAGTATTGGGGTGGGGTGGGTTGAGTTGAGGGTTAGAGTTAGGTATGTAAAACAGAGCAGGGGCGCTGGTGCGGGGGAAAACGGATGGGAGCGGAGGCAAAAAGGGTGAAAGAGCAGAGCAGGGTCGACCGGAGCGACGATCCACTTCGGGCCCAGCGCACGGACGAGAAATCGATCGCCGACTCACACTGCTGGCCCGCGACCGCGGCGCCGCAGCTACACTCTGGCCCATCTGGGCTCTTATCATCGATTCGAGACAATCGAGCGCCGAGGTCGTCGTTTGGAATCGGTCGTCAACAGCTAGCTACGATATCGATTGCAAGATGGGTGGCCATCACGCACGAGTGGTGCATGGCAGTAGCAGTGGCGCTGGGTCCATGAGAACGAGCAAGTCGGAGCAGTACTCCATGAGTGAGCGTGGCTCCAGGAGCTGTTGTACAGATCGCAATCAGCTAACGATTAGCCGACGGCGCACAACGGCCCGCTTCCCGGAGCTCCGAACGGAGCAGGCCATTTTTCGTACGGCCTCCAGAGGAGGGGGAATCGGTGCTACCTTCCTTCTTCATTGGACAATAAAGTGCATGAAGTGCCATTCCTATCTCGCCAAGATCCGAGGTACCTACACTAGCACTCGTATTGCCGCCAAGTCAGGATCTCGGATCAGACACGATCTGCGATCGAATGCCGCGGCCCGCGCAGTTTGACGCTTGGGCCAGCAATTCGACTCGTCTGTAGGCTTACTATCACCGGCGCTATCACCACTCACGCCAGAAGAACCCTTTCTACCCCTCCCCAGCCTATCTGACGAAAGGACGATGCCTGACAAGCGGGGGGTCCATTCCCTGGACCGGACTCCCTCAAAGTCGAAAGTGGTAGATGACGAACGACAGACATGGCGCTCGCAGGGGGGCGCGGTCAATAATCTCCAGCCACCTACCACTGGAATGTCGCTTATGTAAAATGCTTCGTCGAGCAGCACAAGGGTGCACTTGGATCCAGTGCGATGGCTTTGGTTACCAAGGCCAAGCTTTTTTGTATTTTCGGACGACGTTCGGCGTGGGGAGCAAATCAGGCATATTGCGGTCTATAGCGATCTATTCGGAAATTTGACGGTCCTATTTCAGTAGTAACCTTCGATCTCACCGATGACCGACCCGGAGCGAAAAGGCCGGGTTGTCGGCTGTATTCTGCCGGAAGAAATACCCACGGGTAGCCCCTGTCTCGGCATTCTCGGCAACTCCACTCCAGCGGGCGGGGGGGGGCTTCGTTGTTTGCTGTAGACAACTCTATCTGTATCAGTGCTTATCGATAACTACTTGAGCACCACATGGACCACCATTCACTCTTATTCAAAGGGTATTCGAGAAACTTACCAACTTTGATGATAAACGTTGACAGCTAGGTACTAGTAGCCCCCGGATCCGTTGGAACAAAGGCGCAGTGAGATACCTAGCAAATTCACAAAAAGTAAGCTCTGGAATCCGTTGTGCTCGGCGTTACCTTCAATACTGTCTGCAATTTCCATGATCAAACTCCACTTCTGTCGGAGTCAGGCCCGTGGCTCGTGGGAGCAGGCGCTGGCGGGCGAGGGCAGGCAGGCGCAGGCGCGCTCTGACGTGTGGGCGTCGTCAGCGCCGTGGTCGTGGAGCCTCTTGAGCTCAGTCCTCACGCTCTTCGCCGCCTTTGACCCGTTACCCCCCCGCAAGTGTCAATTGCAGTCGACGCCCAACCTCATCTCCACCACCTCCCTTTACCCCTCAATCCCTAGGCTCTTGCTGCATCATGGCTGACGATCCTTCCAAGGCGATCAAGACCGATGACGCGGCAACCGCGATCCTGCGCCCCAAGAAGAGGTGCGTCCGCCACTTGGCTCGGTCCTTGTGACTTGAGAGGGGCTGCGTGACTCGTGTGCCCAATCACAGTAGCTGACCTCTATGAACTGCTTCTCTGGGTTGTGGTTCTGATTGCAGTCCCAACCGTTTGATCGTCGATGAATCGTCGTCGGATGACAACTCGGTCGCGTCGCTCCACCCGGCAACGATGGAGACGCTGCAGCTCTTCCGCGGCGACACCATCATCGTGCGAGGCAAGAAGCGCAAGGACACAGGTTAGTACCTCCTATCTACTCCTCTACGTGTCGTGTTCGGACTCGCTGTACGCTGCGGTCGATCGTGCACATTTGGCCGAACGCCCGAACCGATCGACGCGGGCCGGGTGGCGCCCGAAAGGAAGGTGCTCGAAGAAGCCAAAGGCCGTTGTCATTCTAGGAGCACTGGCATCGTGCTTTCATGTATGATCCGGGCTTCCTCGAGTACTGGTTGGTATGGAGAACTTGGAAGGATGGATTCGGGTCACATCGGTGGCCGGGGTTCGCTACATTACCGCCCACTTTGCCGGTCTGGCTGCGTACGTGCCTGATTGCTGACAATGGCCTCCTCGACCCCCACGCCCTGTGCTCCCACCCCTGGTCGCCCATCCCCTCTTTCCCGCACCGCAGTCCTCATTGTCCTGTCCTCCGACGATGTCGAGGAAGGCAAGATCCACATCAACAAGGGTAAGCACCTAGATCCTTCGTCGCTATGAGCGACGATGACCACGTATAAGGTTGACACGGGAACTGATTGCGCGGCCGCGCTCTTTCCCCACCGTAGTCGCACGCAACAACCTCCGTGTCAAGCTCGGAGACATTGCCTCGGTCCACGCTTGCCACGACATCAAGTACGGCAAGCGCATCCATGTCTTGCCGTTCGACGATTCGATCGAAGGTCAGTCGCTGCCTCCCTCTTCCCCATCTCCCCAGACGCTTTCGGTCGCATTGACCACCTTAGACCAAGAGCTGACGTGGCCCCTCCTTCAATCTTGCACCATCTCAGGTCTCACCGGTGATATCTTCAACGTCTTCCTCAAGCCCTACTTCCTCGAGGCGTACCGACCCGTCCGAAAGGGTGACACCTTCCTCGCCAAGGGTGCCGCAAGGTTTGTGCTAAAGCTTACGGAAGCCTGTCTTGGGTCCAAAGGCATCTGAGACTGACCAAGCGCTTACTGCGATGTGCGACATCGACTCACAGGAGTGTCGAGTTCAAGGTCGTTGAGACCGACCCGGCCGAATACTGCATCGTCGCTCAAGACACCGTCATCCACACCGAAGGTGACCCAATCAAGCGAGAAGATGAGGAGGGTAACCTCGCCGATGTCGGCTACGACGACATTGGTGGTTGCCGCAAGCAAATGGCCCAGATTCGTGAGCTTGTTGAGTTGCCGTTGCGCCACCCCCAGCTGTTCAAGTCGATCGGTATCAAGCCCCCGCGTGGTATCCTCATGTTTGGACCCCCCGGTACCGGAAAGACGCTCATGGCGCGTGCGGTCGCCAACGAGACCGGCGCTTTCTTTTTCCTGATCAACGGTCCCGAGATCATGTCCAAGATGGCCGGTGACTCGGAGAGTAACTTGAGGAAGGCTTTCGAAGAGGCCGAGAAGAACGCACCGGCGATCATCTTTATCGACGAAATCGACTCGATCGCTCCCAAGCGTGACAAGACCAACGGTGAAGTCGAGCGACGAGTCGTGTCCCAATTGCTCACGCTCATGGACGGCATGAAGGCACGGTCCAACATCGTCGTCATGGCCGCTACCAACCGACCCAACTCGATCGACCCCGCTCTCCGTCGTTTCGGACGATTCGATCGCGAGGTTGACATCGGTATCCCTGATGTTACTGGTCGATTGGAGATCTTGCGTATCCACACCAAGAACATGAAGCTCGCTGACGACGTCGACCTCGAGAAGGTGAGCTCACCCTGGGCAGGGATGATCCACATCGCATCGATGTACTGATCACATGTTTTCCCACTCCCTTTCAGATCGCCGCCGACACACATGGTTACGTCGGTTCCGATGTGGCATCGCTCTGCTCCGAGGCGGCTATGCAACAGATCCGTGAAAAAATGGACCTGATCGACCTCGAAGAGGACACGATCGACGCCGAGGTGCTCGACTCCCTCGGCATTACCATGGACAACTTCCGCTTCGCTCTCGGCACCTCGAACCCGTCGGCGTTGCGCGAGACCGTCGTCGAGATCCCGACCGTCACTTGGGACGATGTCGGAGGTCTCGAGAAGGTCAAGATCGAGCTGCAAGAGACCGTGCAATACCCCGTCGAGCACCCCGAAAAGTTCCTCAAGTACGGCATGTCACCATCCAAGGGAGTCTTGTTCTACGGGCCCCCGGGAACGGGTAAGACCTTGCTCGCCAAGGCGATCGCGCACGAGTGCCAGGCCAACTTCATCTCGATCAAGGGTCCCGAACTGTTGACAATGTGGTTCGGTGAATCCGAGGCCAACGTCCGTGACGTGTTCGACAAGGCTCGTGCTGCCGCGCCCGTCGTCATGTTCTTTGACGAGTTGGATTCGATCGCAAAGGCACGTGGTGGAGGAGGAGGCGACGCCGGTGGTGCCGGTGATCGTGTGTTGAATCAGATTCTCACTGAGATGGACGGTATGAACGCCAAGAAAAACGTGTTCATCATCGGCGCAACGAACCGACCGGACCAGATCGACTCGGCGCTCCTTCGTCCCGGACGTCTCGATCAGCTCATCTACATCCCCCTTCCTGACGAGCCCTCGCGAATTTCGATTCTCAAGGCCGCGCTCAAGCGCTCGCCGATTGCCAAGGATGTGGACCTAAACTTCCTGGCCAAGAACACCCATGGCTTCTCCGGCGCTGATTTGACCGAGATCTGCCAGCGCGCCGCCAAGCTCGCGATCCGTGCCTCCATCGAGGCCGACATGAAGGCCGACCGCGAGCGCAAGGCCAAGGCCGCGACCATGTCCGAGGAGGAGCAAGCTGCTGCTGCTGAAGCTGATGCCTCGATGGACGTCGCGGAGGAGGACGACCCCGTGCCCGAGATCACGCGTGCCCACTTTGAGGAGGCCATGTCGTTCGCCCGTCGCTCGGTTAACGACCAGGACATTCGTCGCTACGAGCTGTTCGCGCAGAACCTGCAGCAATCAAGAGGTTTCGGTTCGTCGTTCAAGTTCCCCGACTCGGCCGAGGCGACCGGTGCCGACGCAGGAGCTGGTGGAGCCGCCTTCACTCAGCCCGAGGAGGAGGATGACCTCTACTCGTAATCGGGTGGTGTGACTGTGCTGTGCTGTCGTATATTGCGCTGTTCGCTCTGCTCGTCTTTCCGGGTCCTGGCTATGAAAATGAAATGCAATGGTTTGTTTCCGTCTCAACTATCGTTGACAAGGCCATGCTTCTGCTCGCGGCCACCTGGTTCTTTTGCCTGGTAGACGGACAAGTTTTGCAACTCGAACCATCTTCAGGCTACATATGCGACTCGCGCCTCGTACTAAAAACATGACAAGTACAGAGATCTTGATACAGACATGGTGAAAGAGTGAGCTCAACGACATGACCCTGATTGGCATCCGCTCACGACTGTAGAGGAAGGAAGAGGTCAATGTATGCAGTGGGTCCACTCGACGGGAGCATCGATAACTCACCTGGCCGGTCGTTGCCTATATCGCTCATGGTCCCACCTCGTCTCGCAGCTGCTGGTGCTCCACCTCCACCTCGGCCACTGTTCCCTCCTGATGTGCCGCCCCGTACCGATGGATGGGCTGAACTCGAGCTCGCCGCCGACGGCCTCCTCGCCTCCTGTTCGTATCGGATTCGTCTCCTCGTGTCTCGCATCGATCGCCCTGCAGGGATCTTTCTACTTGCAGTTGGCTATGTGAGATGTGGGATGGTGTCAGCGCCTGCGTCCGAGAAGCTCAGTCTCCTCCCCCTTCTCCCGAGGCTCGGACCCCAGACGTCGACCAGCGGCCTCAGTGTGGACATACATTGACCAGAGTGGCGAAGAAGAGCCATAACGCGAGCCACGCTTCCTGTGCAAAGACGAGGACTTGATGATGCCAAGGGGCCTTGTCGTGGAGGTGTCCCTTGGAGTCGATGTAGCTTGGCGCCATTGAACGTGTCGAGTTTGGCAAATGAGATCGACCGTGCGACTCGATCGTGTGGGGAGGACAAGGCGGCATGCCGAGAGGCGTCCTCAGGTGAGGTGAGGCTCAGCCGCCGCTGATTCGTTTGGCACGAGTTGGCACGCCACTTTCACGCGACTCAAGTGTCGAGCGCGCCGCCGGTGGGACGCTCGTTTCCTCGCGATCTGTTCAGGGGCACACCTCAGCACCGCGAGCACCGGCACCGGCACAGCACACTTTGCGTCCTCTCCCAGCACTTTTGCGGCAACCTCAACCTCTGTCCCGAAACCGAGACGATGCCACCCATCTGTGGCTTTGGCGGCTTCAGCGACGAGCCACAGCGTCATCGGAATCAGGAAGGACCGGCGCAAGAGGCACAAAGGACCGGCAGACCCGTTGAGTCTCGTCGGCATTACGCATGCTTCAAGCGATGACCACCACTTACATCTGACTCTTGGCCTCTCCATCCCGCGTTCGATTACTCAGCTCTCTAGAAAGGTCGGTCGCTCTTCTCAGCTCGAAGCCGGCTTTCGCAAGAGGTTCCATTTCGGCGATTGACCGTGAGCTCACGGGTTCATTGTCTGTCGCCCCTTACAGATTGTCGTGATTGGAGATGGTGCATGTGGAAAGGTATGAGCCATCTCGGGATCACCATTGGCTTTCGTACCCCCACATTGCAGCAGCTGACGCGCTTCACACCTCGGTCAACCTTGGCCTTACTTCTCATGTCTGTCCCATAGACTGTCAGTATCGAATTGCTTCCAAGTCTTAATCATCTTGACCTGTTAGATCACATGTACCGACTGCTAGAGGCGCTCCTCTCGTTCGCAGTCGCTCCTGAACGTCTTTGTCAACTGTCATTTCCCCGAGGTCAGCTCGATTTCTTGGCGCCCTCTCCTAGCCGCCACGATCCCCGTCACTGACGAGGCATACAACCATCACCTTATAGAACTACGAGCCAACCGTGTTCGAGAACCACGTCAAAGGTGAGTCGACTGCTCCTCCCTTGACAGTCCCGAAAACCTTGATTGGCTGACTGACCGCGCCTCCACTATCCGCCTCGACAGACATGGTGATCGATAACGTACCGGTCGAATTGGCGCTTTGGGATACAGCAGGACAGGAGGATTTTGACCGATTGCGGTCATTGTCGTACGCCGATTCACACGTGATTTGCATTTGCTTCTCTGTCGATCAGCCGACGTCACTCGAGAATGGTACGTCGGAGTATCGCTTACGCTTGGGTGGCTGATCATCAAGTGTGCTGACCCACGATGTTCTAATGATTAGTGGTGACGAAATGGATCGAAGAGGTGCACGAGCTCTGTCCCGGCGTCAAGGTCTGTCTCGTCGCACTCAAGTGTGATCTCCGAGACGATCCGGCAACCAAGGCATCTCTCGCGCGGTATCAAGAATACCCCGTACAATACGAACAGGTGAGGAGGAGGAAGAGGAGTTTATGATAAAGCTGGGCGGGGCCTGATGCTTGTATTATCGGCGTCCTCCAGGGTCTGGAAGTGGCCAAGTCGATCCGGGCTTCGAGGTATCTCGAGTGTTCGGCGAGGTTCGATCGTGGCGTCAGGGAAGCGTTCGAAGAGGTCAGTAGATGCAACAAAGACACTTCCACGTCATACATAGGATGACTCACTCTCTTGCCTTCACTTCCTTGTCTTGCTCAGGCCGCTCGAGTAGCAATTCACGCGAGGCGGCGAGGCGAAACGAGGGGCAGTGGTCCGGGAGAAGACGGCGACCATGATGGCAAGGGATCGTCGAGCTGCATTGTTTCATGATCGTGCACACGAACCCTCAATTACGATCTTGACCTTATTACGATCCCCCTAATGGTATACCCAGATTTCGACAACGAGGTGGTGGTGATTGAGGAATCTCGGCGTACGCACGGGCCGTTCAGCTTGGGAGCGGTGGCGGCTCTCGCTGATACGGATAAGATTTTCTATGAATAGTGATTTTCATGCTCTTTCTCTATGTGCTCTATTGCAAATTTTATGCATACTGTCTTCGCAACCTACTGGAGGTGCATCATTCCGATCGAGTCGAAGCTCCCTGGGTGATCAGGGCCGACGGGGTAGAAGGAATGGGTTTGTTGTCATGTGGTAAATGGCAAGCCTATCGTCTGCAGTGATAGGAACACTGTATTTTTTTGCTGCCAAGACGTAGTAGTGGAATCACTCGGGGCGGTCGATCAGTTTTTTCAGGCTGCGCCGGTCGCGCCGCCGCGTGTACGAGTGGCCGGCCTTTGCTCCAGAATTGGGGTTTGTGAGGTAGGGTGTGCATGCCTTGTTGGGTGTTTTACATAATAATCTTCCGCCATGTGCTTCAAGAGGAACTAGCCATTCGCTATTTTGTAAGAGTGCGGAAAACCTCGGTGAATGCGTGCTGTGCAAGAACGAGTTGGACCGCTGCAGTGGCAAATACCCGATCCGATGATGACAGCGATTCGAGCGGCAGGGCCCTTGTTTTGGCGCTGCGACACGCCCGACGAGCGACACTACGTCGTGCGCCGACTTGACTGGCCCCGGGGCGCACTCGTCACCTTGGCTCTGCCCTCGTCCCGTCACCCCCCGCCCACCGTCTACGACGCTTAATTGTGTCGATTGACCCACCCTGCGCCCCTGCCTCGACTCGTCCGTATTGATCCCCCTTTGACTCGACGTCGTACAACTCACTTCGCTACGCCCGCGTCGGTCACCGAGCGACCCCCCATTGCCTGAGCGCTCGATTCGATCTCCCGTCCCTAACGCGACGCCCACACCGCCTGTTGAACGTCCCCGCAGTTGTCACCACAGCTCCACGCATCCTCTGTCTCGACACGCATCCCCGATCACCTCGGATCTGCTGCTTGTTCACAGTTGACTTGACATTTGCACCGAGTGTTTGATCGCGCCTTGCACCGAGTCCGATCGACCGCAGAGCACTTGCGACTTCGCACTCGAACCACAGATCGGCACATTCCACCCAGCAGCTGTTAGCGCACGCTTCCTCGAAGCGAGCCACGGCCGAGGAAACCAACGCGAACGCACCACCCACACCCGAGCGACCTACTCCTTTCGGCCAAGCATCATCGACCGTACTCACCCTTCATACAACACCCAACCCTCTTCACCTCTTCCGCAGCCATGAGCTACCCTCAAATGCCCTACGGCCAATCGCCGTATGCGACCCAGCACCCCGACGACCCCATGGCCCTGCCGCGACCGTTCCGCTCGTCCTCCGCCAACTCGTCGATGCACTCGGGCGAGGACCTCGTCAACGGCAGCCACGGCACCCACCCGGGCTACTCCCCTTATGCGACCTCGAGTGGGTCCACGCCCTCGCTGCCGCGCTACCAGTCGCAGCAGCAACTGCCCCCGAACCCGTCCCCGCTCGGTCCGTCGTCGAGACCATCTTACGCGAGCACGCCCGGGGCCAACAGTCCGTCGAGCCGCTACCCGGCGTACGGCTATCAGAACAACGGCGCGCAGGGCGGCCAGAGCGCGCATCCGCTTTCCAATGCCATGTACATGGACTCAACACCGACGCTCGCAGGGTCAATGACCCCCTCCGAGGAGAAGATGCGTCTCGGCGCCGCCGACTCGCTGGGTGAATACATCGCCCCTTCGACCGCGGGCCACACGCGCGGTCAAGGCCCCGCGTCCACAGTGCAGCCCCACGCCAGTCCTGCTCCTTACCGTCGTGGCCCGCTCAAGGCCACCGGTTTGACGGCCTTGTACCGTGCTTGGTCCGGTGCGACCCTCGCCGACAGCGGCAAGGACGAGCGTCACATCAAGCTGCCGCGCCTGGGCTACCTCGACGGCATCAAGTTCATCGCCGCCTGGATCGTCCTCAACGGCACCTTCTTCTCCGCGACCATCTCGTCGAGCGACTACGCCTTCATCCAACGAAACAGTCCTCTCTACATCACTCGGTGAGTTTATTGCCTTGACTTTGGGGCGACCTCGGTGCGCCAGCGACGAAGCTCGTGCACTGACCATCCCCGCACCCCTGCGCTTCCCCTCTCTTAACAGCTCGACCGGTCTCGGTATCACGTTCCTCTTGCTCTTGTTGGGCCGATCTCTCGTCACACCGTTGTGGGATGTGCCCTCGCCGTCGTCTGCTTCCAAATCGAAGGGTGCCCTCATCTCGTGGGCCCGTCTGACGCGTGCGATGATGATCCGCCCGTTCCGCTTCATTCTCCCCGTCTGCTCGATCGTCGCGTTGCAATGGGGTCTTTCGTCGAGTGGGCGAACGCACAACTGCAACAAGGTCGGCATGGACGAGCCCTACTGGGGACTGGTCGGAAGTTTCGCCGGTTACGCGACGCTCGTCTTCAACCTGGTGCGTTCCGGATCATTCTGCGTCCGCTCTTTCAGATCGATAGTTTTGATAGCTAACTTTTCGCTCACTCATGACATGCAGTTTACGACCTACGAGGCCAACACGCTCGCCGGAAAGACCTTTGGCGCCAACTTGTTCACCGTGCCGTGGTTCTTCCAGTCGTCGTACGCCGTCTACGTCACACACATGATGCTCGGCAACCTGTCATCGAATCGCTACTGGGTCTACGCCTTGCTCGGCCTGTTCTCCTGGACGACGTTCAACTACTTTGCGGTGAGTTTGAATGTGAAACCATTATTGCAAATGTGAATGATGAATCTCACCTGCGAATCTGAACATGCCCATTGCAGATCGCGATCATCGGTCTCGTCTTTGCCGACATGCACGCCCACGGTCACTT
This sequence comes from Microbotryum scabiosae, assembly GCA_022702605.1. Lineage (NCBI taxonomy): Eukaryota > Fungi > Basidiomycota > Microbotryomycetes > Microbotryales > Microbotryaceae > Microbotryum > Microbotryum scabiosae. The sequence goes on along the minus strand of JAHWDV010000016.1, from coordinate 649,211 downwards.
GCACCGCATCCGCACCAAGTGGTCGACGATTGGTCGCTTGATGCTCCACGTGGCCTTGATCGCGACCGCGTGCGCAACGCAATTCGTCCCCGTCCTGCGCGACAACATAAATAAGGGCATGGCGACGATCAACGTCCAAGACCACCCTGAGTTGACGTTCTCCGACACCATCTTTGCGACGTGCTGGCTTTTCGCTATCGAGACCTCCGGGCTCGCCCAGAACATCCTCGGCAACATGGTCATGCGCACCTTTGGCAAGGCCAGTGCGGGCATGTACCTCCTTGCGCCCGCAATCACGTATACGATCGTTCCCGACCTCGCCTTGAGCATGCACAATAACGGCTCGAGCGCGTCTTCGGTCCTCGGCGTGTCGTGGCTCGTCCTCTTCATCATCACGCTCATTCTCTCTGTCATGTTCCACTTCGTCGTCGAGCTGCCGAGCAAGATGTTTGGTGAGGTCGTGGCCGAGCTGTTGGAAGGCGAGGGCGAATCCGAGATCCCCGGCTTTGGTGGACAACCCCGGCCCGTCGGTGGTAAGCTCGTCAAAAAGAATCCCGGCGGATTGGCTGCCCCTCAGGCGCAACCTACTTCTCGGCAAGTACCACAAATCAACCCTGCGGCATAAAATTCCGCCTTTGGAACAGCGTGGTGCCGGCCTTGCCTTGCCCGATCCCAGATTTCTTGGCCCACGTCCATGTCTCTTTGCGCTTACTACTCGCGACTCGTCGCTCATTCCCGCTTACGGTGTTTTTGGACTCTACATCGCACGGACACCTCACATTGCACATTCCACCTCGCCCTTTCTCATTTTTTCTACACGACTCGATTGCAGCATCACAATCCCTTTTTCTTTTCTTACGCCTTTTCTGCTCATGTCGATATGCTTCTGCCTTTCTCTTTTGTCGATTTCGCCTTCTAACTCGCTCGCATAGTTTCTCATTCTTCTTTTTCTAGATTCTGTCTTTACCTTTCCAAAGACCTCTCCTGTCAATTAGAAACAACACGGTCTCGCATTTTCGCGAAGACCATTCTCGAGAGAGGCTCGGAGTCTGATCGGCGCGGGAAGAGCTGCTGCCGCCGGCGCCGCTGGGGCCGTCTTCAAGTTGACTTTGCTGCCAGTGCAAAAGTGTGGCGCGTGAGCTGACCGATGCAGAGTCAATCGATGTAAAAGGCGGACTCGCAGTGCTTCTCTCAGGAAGCTCATTCGAACCCAGCTCTGGGCCTCCAGTATCGATCCCGACCGGCCGCAGAGCGAGACAAAACTTTGGTAAGCCAGCGCGCCACACCTTCCTCTTTCAGCCCCGGCCGCGCGCGCTCGACCCCGCCCTTTGCGCTGGGGCGGCCGGCCCAAGCGGTGCAATCTGGGCCGTCTTTGGTCTGCAGGCTGCGGAGCTCGAGCTCACCGACGAGTAACCAGCCCGTTCGTACAGGTAATCTTCACACTCACTCCACCAGCCGGAACACGTTCTCACTCCTCCCTCCATTTTTTCTTTCTGCCACTTCATTCCCTGCTTTGACCGTCGACCTCGTTCCCATCTCTAAGACCACTTGGACAGATTTTCAAGTTCTTCCAATCGATCGAGAAGCTTTGCCAGCTTTGCCAGCGAGCCCGACTCACCCGGGGCGACGATCCCCGCCAGACACTTGTCTCCAGCCTCGCCGCTCGCAAGCAACTCTCCCCTCGGCAGCTCATCTCGAGTAGAGCACCGGTTTCAGCTCGGCTTCTCCTTCACACTCTCCCGTTTCCATCGGAGCAAACCCCAACTCTACCCAAAAGGATCTTAGCTACTACAACACCGTTTCGCACACCATGTCGCAAAAGGAGATCAAGCTGCCCATGTTCACCGAGCACGAGGACCCCATGTCGTCAAAGTCGATGATGGACACCGGCATGTCCAAATCCAAGCTGTCGATGCCGGCTCCACCTCAGAATGTCATTAGCAAGGCTGAACCGACCAAGATCTGGCCAGGTACGTATCTTTCAGCGGGCGTAAACGGCGTCTTGTCGGTGCCAAAAGTGCGAGGGGATCGTCGGTGCGACGAAAGCTACCTGGATGTATGCCGATAGTGCTTGTCCAGCAGCAACAACCAACTGACAGCGTCTGTGCCTCCGGTGCTCCACCAGGATACATCATTATGATCTGGATCTGTCTCTCGAGTGGTGTCAGTAAGTCGCACAGTCCTTTCGTCCTCACTCGCAATTAAGGTCGGAAGGCTCGCTCGCTTCGGACTCCGCGTCCAGCCTAATCCGGGCTTGCCTCCTCTCTCCGCGGCGAATTCGATCGTCGCTTCAGCGATCCGCCCCGCCCCGTTGGTGACAAGGTATCGGCGCTAATAACAACGCTCCACTCCCATACCAGTCATTCAAAATGCATGGATCTTGAGGACACTCAAGTTCGAGTGAGTCGACTCTAGAGGGGCGGCCAGCTTTCGGCGATGTCGAAGGAGCCCCCCCCAGCCGAGCCGACCCAGTTCACGAGCTGACCCTGACGTGCATCTGGCTCTTACCATCGTCGCTATCTGATTTTACAGCTAGTGAGTAGTCCTTGACATATCTGTACCTCAGAGGAGACGGAAAACTGACGTACCTGCCTCTTTGGCTCGATTACCACCTTGACAGCCCGATCTTCCTCACCACCTGGCATCTCGTGTTTGCAACCATCGGCACACGATTGCTTCTTCGTTTCACACATCTCCTCGATGGAATTGATGCGCTGCAAATGTCGTGGGATCGCTGGTTCCGCAACATCGTGCCCATCGGCGCTCTCTTCTCGGTACGTCGCACCGAGTGGGGTATGGAGAGTCACATGGAACCGGTTGCTGATACATCACGTTGGACTGGATCATACAGGCTTCGCTCATATTCTCCAACCTCGCCTACCTCTCTCTCTCGGTCTCATTTATCCAAATGCTCAAGGCCTTCACCTCGGTCGCCGTCCTCGGTCTGTCGGTCGTCGCTGGCCTCGAAAAGATGAACCCTCGAACGTTCATGATCGTCATCGCCATCTCGAGCGGTGTCGCGCTGGCTTCGTTCGGCGAGATCGATTTTGTCCTGAGCGGTTTCATCTGCCAGACGCTTGGCATCATGTTCGAAGCCGCGCGACTGGTCTCGATCCAGAAGCTCCTTACCGGCCTAAAGATGGGTCCTCTGCAGAGCTTGTACTTCTTCGCCCCCGTCTGCGCCGGCTTGAACGCGCTCTTGATCCCGTTCTTCGAAGGCTGGGCTCCCTTCGAGAACGCCTTGTCCCAAGTCGGTGCACCGATCCTACTCGGCAATGCCATGACGGCTTTTTCGCTCAACGTTGCCGTTGTCTTTTTGATCGGGTGCGCGAGCTCGCTCGTGTTGACCTTGTCCGGCGTCGTCAAGGACATCCTTTTGGTCGGTGGTTCGGTGCTGCTCATGGGTTCAACCGTCACCTTCACGCAAATGCTCGGCTACTCGATTGCGTTGGTTGGGCTTTTCGTCTTCAAGACCAAGCAAGAGGTGCTTGACCACGCCATTCTTCGCGTTAGGGGGCTCCTGTCGGGAGGTCGTTAAGGTTTATTCGTGCCCTGGAGTACAAGTTGATGGGCGGATACTTCAATCGTTTATACCCGAAACACTTATGGATCTTCCGGACTCCCCTGCACTAGAATGGAGGTTCTCAATTCCTCTGCACCTGGAAGAAATCGGAACCTGTGGTGCCATATTTTGCTCTCCTTACAAATCTCTCCGCTCGATACTATGTATGATGTCTCTTTTCCCCTCTTCATATATATTCTGCAGTTTATCTAATTAAGGACAAGACCCCGGTCCGTGTAATCCGTTTATTCTTCACGACCTTGATGTTTCAGGCAGCACTTGGAGCCTGCTGAAGCTCGTCGACACCTGCACTCGTGTTGTGAACGGATCTGTGCAGCCGGAGGTATTCCTCTCGCATCTCCGAAGGCATTTATTGAAGCGACGGTGGTTGTCATCTGTCCACAAACGTTTGCCGATTTTCTCAGCGGCATGAAGCGCCGCGGTTTAACCCGATGTGGGGCATCTCTAGACAGCGGGCCGCTCTCGAGCAGTTGCGACGGGCTGAGTCTGTTGAGAGTGGAACTTAGCCGTCGGATGCTCGTTTCCGTTCTTTGATCTCCCGCAGTTTCCTTTCAACGACGCTTGGCTTGGGGCAAGCGGTCGAGGTCTCGTTCTGCTTGATCATCTTGTCGCAACATCGGTAGAGGCCTGCAGGGTCGCCGAGAGGAGGATTTCGCTCGGGACTCATAAGAGTCTTTCCATGGGGCCGGTGCAGGTTGAGAGTTTCGGAGTTTTGCTCACGATCAATCACGTCTTGACACCGTGTTTCTTGGTAGTTCTTGGCCATAAGGCAGTCTTGGATCGCGCAAGCTTCGGACTGGAGAGGGGATCCGGTGTACAGTTAGCTCGGGGAATGCACTCCGCGGCAAAGACGTCACACGTTCGAAGACGCACTTGACAGGGTGGATCGTCCGACACCTATGCGATGCACCTTGGCTGGGTGGTCAGCAAAGGATCGTGTGTATTCCAGTCGCTAGAGATGAACTGACCGCCATGCTGTTTTGATGTAGAAGTGGGAGAGCGCAGTGCGGAGAAGAGCGAGGAGACTGGTAGACTTGAAAAGGCAATGTCGACGGCATCGTCTGCGGGCCGCTGCGGGCGCTTATCGATCATCTTGGCCTCGACATCCCGTGGCAGCTCGGCTCTACCCGTTCAAGCCCGGTCCTCACTGTCGGTTGCGCCTCGTCACATGTCGTCCAACGGCCACCCGAGTCCCAAGGGGATACTCAAGCATCGATCCCAGCTCGAGACCGAGTTCGAGGTCGATGGCGACCCGTCGTCCGAGCCAGTCGCCGCCGTAGCCGGAGCCCCGGGAGCTCGAGCTTCGGCTTCGCGAGTGCCGTCCCAGCACCGCCGATGGGGTTTCTTCCCTTCTGTGGCGGTGCTCTTGCCGTTCCTCGTCTCGTTAGCATACCTCTCGATCCATCTGCATTACACCTTGCCGACACCGAACCCTTCGTTGTTCGCCGCGGATGGCAAGACACCCTTGTTCAGCGAGTCGAGAGGGATGGACATCATTCGAGCCTTGGCAACCCACCCCGATGGGGAGCCGAGGTACAGGATCGTCGGGACCGAGGAGATGGTCGAGACTGAGCGGTGGGTCCTCGATGAGGTGCATCGTATCCGGGACGATGTCGTCGCGAGGATGCAGGGTCACCCTGTTCAGATCGAAACGTGGCATCAGTTGAGTTTCACATGGTTCCCTACCTGCTAGGGCGTGCATATTTTCGTTCGTGCTGAATCTGGGTACTCGATGGCATATCCTACTTCTAGAATTGGATCGGGTGAACATTTGTTCGGCAAGTCCGCTCTCTCGAGTCACGTGCTCTCGTGCCAGTACTGCTCGGATAGCCTTGACTCCTCGGTCTCTGACGATGATTTTGCCCGTGGGCCCGGAACTGATTCTTGACCCCAATCGTCTTGCCTATACAGGCTTCATGGATAAGAACGTGTGGAAAAAGTACCTTGACATCGGCAACGTCATTGTCCGACTCTCCGACGGGACCGCCGCCTCCAAGAAGAATGCCGTGCTCGTCAACGCCCACACTGATTCGACGCTGCCGAGCCCGGGGGCTGCCGATGACCTGATTGGAGTCGCAGCTATGTTGGAAGCGCTGAGGGTCATGGCCTTGACACCGAGGAGGTTGACCAACAGCGTGATCTTCCGTCAGTCCTCGACCTTTGGCCTTTGCGCAAGAGGAGCAGAAAGGCTGACCGACTTGTGGCGTGTGAGCGCAGTCTTCAACGGCGGAGAAGAATCGCTGCAAGACGCGTCGCACTTGTTCATCACGCAGCATCCGCTCAAGGACTCCGTTCGAGCTGTCATCAACCTCGAAGCGTGCGGTGTCGGAGGACCCGAGATCGTCTTCCAAGCGACTTCGGAAGAAATGATCAAGGCCCTGTCCAAGACGCCGAGACCTTATGGCACCATCCTCGCGAGCGAGATCTTTCAGACGGGCTTGTTCCTTTCCGATACCGATTTCCGTCAATTCGTCGAGTATGGCAACCTTTCTGGACTGGGTGAGTCGGGCTGTTTGATTTGACTAACTACGAAGAGAGACCTTAGAGACTGACGTAGCCCCGGATGGCAGACATGGCACTCGTCGGAAATTCTTACCTCTACCACACTCGACTCGATGTGCCCGAGTTGATTGAACCTGGAGCTTTACAGCACATGGGGGAGAATACGTTGGCCTTGCTCGAATACTTGACCTCGAACGAGACGACCTTGGGCAATTCACCGACGGCGAAGAAGCTACCCAAGATGAAGAGCGCGGCCGACATGATCTTCTTCTCTGGCATGGGCGGCAAGGTCTTCATCATGTACTCGCGGGCGCAAGGTACATTGATCGAGAGGCAGGATTTCTTGTGTTTGAGCATTACTGACTCATATTCACTCTCCCGCTCTCCAGCTACCGCAATCTACGCAATTCTCGCCACCCTCGCCTTCATCGTCGTCTCGAATCGACTCGTAAGGCAGCGCAAGCGTCTCTACGTCCTCACGACCGCTGGTAGCCCACTTTCACTTCTGGCGGCCGTCGTCGCCTCTAACTTGGCCGCTGCGGCTACGTCGATCGTGATGGGCAAGACCATGACCTGGTTAGTCACAGCCTCGGGCAACCTTCGATCTCGTAGCCATTGCACTGACGAAGTGCTGTCCACCCGTAGGTTCAGCAACGAGACCTTTGCTGTCTATCTCTTTGGTCCTCCCGCCGCTCTCGCCGTCTGCCTCATGCAACGATCGATCGCCAAGCGTGTGCGCACACACGGCGCGTCTCCAGCTCTCGATGCGCACGAATCCTCGCTGCTCGAGCATGCGACGCTCATGGGTCAACTTATCTACAGTACCGTCATCTTGTGTATTGGGCATGCGCTAGGCGTCGGATCCTCTTACCTCTACGCCATTGCCTTGGTCTCGAACCTCACCGCCCTCATCGTCAACGACTATGTGCTCACCTCAGGCCCCGAACGAGAGGTCCATCTTGCGACCTACTTCTTACAGCAAGTCCCCGGACTGGTCCTCGGAGCAGAGGGTCTGGTGGGCTTCCTGGACCTTTTCGTGCCGTTGACGGGCCGCCTTGGGCCCGATGCTCCTGTCGATTTCATCATGGCTTCGCTTACGGCCGCTGTTGGCTTCATGGCGCTTCCTATGGTAAGTCTATGAGCTCAGACCAATTTATTGATGCCTGAACTGATGCGAGGAAAATGTCAATCTCGTCCAGCTGCCTCCTATCCTGCACCGTTTCGGACCTAGAGGCCCCTCCCGCGCGGCCCTCTTCCTCACTTTCGTCACTGCTGCGTCGCTGGGCTGGTTCACGCGACCTACGAGTTCGCCTTACGACCGCTTACACCCGAAACGTCTGTTCGTTTTGCACATGGAGAACACGACTACGACACCACCTCGGTTCGACTTGCACGTCGCCTCGGTCGACGGCGCACCCTTCCAGGATCTGCTCGTCGAGGCCACCAAGGGGCTCACAGCCAGCAACAAGGTGCCCGAGGCTTTGCGCGCTGATGACCACTCGACTGATTGGGGTGCGTTCACGGAGGAATTAATGTCGCAGAGTGATCATATGCTGATTCCTTTGAGAGCCGGCCACAGACATTATCTTCCCCGTGAGCCAGTTCCTCACGACTTACAAGGTTCCGCTGCCGCCAACCGAGGCAAGCTACGTCTCCCCTTTCGCCGAAACATTCACGGTCAAAGCTATCCGATCGAGCCTCAACTCCATCTCTCGCACTCGTTCGCTCGAGATCGAAATGCTGCACCCTGGCCTCATCTGGCCCGTCATCGCGTTTGATGCCGATGTCATTTCCTGGGGTAAGCTCCCTAGTTCAAACAACTCGTCGTGTGGGTGCAAACGCTGACGCCCCCAAGTACATGACCTGCAGATCTTCCTGAACCACCTGAACGAGGCGTGATTCGGCACCACGTCAAGTCTGTAGCCGGCTACGGGGTGACGCGCTTCCGTCTCTCGCTCGTCGTCTACCTCGACGAAGAATCTTTCGGCGCCGTCATGCGCGAACAACAACGCGCCAAGGGGCAACGCGGCGATGCTTCGCGCTCGGACGCGGCAAAAGCGAGGCTACGCATCGATTACAGCGCCCTTGATTCGAAGGGAATGTACCCTTCTTCGATCAGACATGCAGGGTTGAAAGAGAAGCCCGGGATGAGGTTCTTTGAGACGTTCGACAAGCAGTTGCCCGAGTACGTCGATGCGATGCTCTTGAGCGCCGTTGCTGGTGTGGCGTACGTGTAGACCAAACGACCCAACAGTGGACATAACTGAAACTAAATTTTTCAAGATGAAAGGCCATGTAGCTAGCCGTAATTCGGCCCGTGTAGCTAGCCATAATTCAGCCCGTGCTGGCCATCGTAATAGAAGATTGCTGCGCAGTTGAATTAAACCCTGCCATGAAGCTCAGGAGGACTAGGAAGTGCAAGGACAGAAAAGAGGTTGAAACTATATGAAAATGACAAGTGGTACATTGCATTACAATGTGTAAAGCCCCGAATTTGAATAAGTAGAGGAGAGGAAAGGTGAAACAAGGGTACACCCTCACGAAGAGCAGGGCGAAGGATGAAACGACGAAGCGAAGTTCGGCACAGCAACACAAGCGCGGCCCCAGTCAAAAAAATGTCCATGGTAGGCCGGGAACCAGCCTCTACGCGTCGCGGCGAACGACGCGCGTCCTGTACAAAATTAAACGTCAAGAGGAAAGGGGTCAGTTTCTAAAACCTTCGGATCTGGTCAGGAAAATGACTTGGAAAACTCACATGACGGGATCGTGAGAAGCGGCCTTGTGGTGGTGGTGCTTGTGCGTCGACTTCTTCGTGCCCTTGGCTTCAGCGTGCTTCGAGTGGTGGTGGTGGTGGTGCTCAACCTTGGCGGCATGGGTCTGGTTGGGCTTGGCGACGACGGGCTTGTGCGCGTCGATGACGGCGCGAACGTGGTTCTGGTGGGTGGTCGGCTCGGCCTTCATCATCGGGTGGTGGTGAGCTTTGGCCGTCTCCTCGTGGTGCTCGACCTTAGTCGCGTTCTTGTGGTGGTGCTCGGCCTTGGTCGATTCCTTGTGGTGGTGGTGCTCAACCTTGGTTGCGTTCTTGTGGTGCTCGACCTTGGTCGCGTTCTTGTGGTGGTGCTCGGCCTTGGTCGATTCCTTGTGGTGGTGGTGCTCAACCTTGGTTGCGTTCTTGTGGTGCTCGACCTTGGTCGCGTTCTTGTGGTGGTGGTGCTCGGCCTTGGCGGATTCCTTGTGGTGGTGGTGCTCGACCTTGGTCGCGTTCTTGTGGTGGTGCTCAGCCTTGGTCGCGTTCTTGTGGTGCTCGACCTTGGTCGCGTTCTTGTGGTGGTGAGCCTCGGTCTTGTTGGACTTGTGGTGGAGGTGCTCGACGGCCTCCTGGATCAAGGCAAGCTTCACGACGGTGGCCTCCTCGGAACGGACATGGTGCTTCTTGGGCTCGGTGACATGGTGGGTGTGGTGGGCATAGTGGTGCTTGGCGGGCGCGGTGTGGTGATGGTGACCCTTGGGGTCCTTGGCATGGGCGGCAGCGTGGGCAGCCTTGTGGGCGGCCAACTCGACGTCGGAGCCGATGGGGGAGAAGGAGGACGCCGCGACGTAGGCCGAAAGGGACAGGAGGGCGAGGAAATGAATGTGGACCATGGCGGATGGGAGTGGGGGGGTCTCACAGAGTGGTAAGGTGGTCGAAGGTACGAGGCGAAGGCTGATGAGATGGGAAGGGAAGGAGTGAAAGAGTGTGCTTTCCGTTGTGTGTGCTAAATCAGGATCCACGAGCGAGGGATTAATCCGTTGCAGCGCGCCTCGCGTGAGGCGTCACGGACCCCGAGGGCCCAGGGGCTCACGATCGGCCCAGAGCGCAGATCCTCAGCGACGAGAGCCGCGATCCCGAGGCGATGAAGAACTAAGGGATTATTAATGCAGTCGAGTGACTGCAGCAGTGGGCGTGCAAATCAATTCCGGGAATAAAGGAGGGAACGAGTTTCGCAACGAGTTCATGAATCATGGGCGATGGAGATGCCATCATGCCAAAGGGAAGATTGCGACCCGTGCACCCGACGCGGTATAGCCTCAAATAGACCCAGTATTACGTACGGCGACCGTCGTGTTGGCGCGCCTGGGAATTTGCTCATGGCGGTACAATCAATCAACGCTCCTGTACACATCCGTGGTCTAGCCGGAAAGTGAGGAGATTAAGCCAAACTCTGGGTGGTCGGCTACACTACCAGGTAATCGTGGGTACGCACCACCGGGAGAAAAACATTGACGGTGATGCCTGGCAGCCTCCGTGTCTCCGAATTCAGGCTCGCCGGAGCTCGAGCGCGCGCTGAGCTGCCAGCTTGACCTTCGTCTCATTCAACAATCGTCAACGCCTCAACAAGGGGGACGCTCCAACGAATTGCCGGCTCCGCGCTTCGGCTCGGCTCGGCTCCGCAGGGCTCTGCTGGCGCGGGCAGTTTCGCGTCGCGGCGCGCTTCCCTCTGCTTCCCTTCTTCGAAGCTGCTCTCGGTCAACCTGTGCCGTCGACCCGCGCCAGCTTCCCTCGTATCGCCGCGCTTGATTTAGAAAGTGGCCTTGCGCTAGGCAGGTACCTACCTACTTTTCTACTCATCACCCGGACTTGAAAACTCCGCTTAAGATCCGCGATCGATTGCCGTTTTCCTCATGCCGGCTACTCGCTCCGTTATGCCAGGCATGCAATACGGTGCGCTGCTGCCCTGGCTTGTGCGAGCTCGCTCGTGCACTTGCTCGCATCCGCATCTGCATCTGCCCCTCCGCAATCATAAGCGGGCGTTCACATCATCGCGCCCGACATGGTCGCACGAAAACCCTTTGGTGAGTCACACGTTCGGCATCCCGGTGTATCCGCCCTCGGGATCTAGTTTTTGAGCTAATTTCCGGGTCTGCACCTACAGGGACTGCCACGTTCCGGCGCACCACCGACGATGCCACGGGCTCAACGAGGCATCCCCGCCAAACGAAAGCTCGTCGGCGTCAACAAGGTTCTGGTCGTCAGTAGTGGCAAAGGCGGTGTCGGCAAGAGCAGTGTAGCGGGTGAGTAGGGCACAATGTATCTTGGATCCGTTGACGGCAATGTCGAGGTCGTTGTCTCGCGCTTGCAACTCCAAAAAGCCGACCGAACGCAAGACCACGACCACGATCAGCAGTCCCCCCGCCTCACACCTCGTCGGCCTTTGACACATTCCATGCTTGCATCCGTAGTGAACCTCGCACTAGCGCTCTCCTCACTTCCAGCAAGTTCCGGGAATCGACTGAGAGTGGGCTTGCTCGATCTCGACATCTTCGGGCCGTCGATACCGAAGCTCATGGGATTGGAAGGCCTGGGAGAACCACTCTTGACCCGAGGTATGTATGTATGCGTATGGACCCCAGCATGTCTCAGGTGGCACGTATGACCACCAGCTCTCGGCCCCCTTTTCTGACCTCGAGATGCATCCGCTTGAGTTTCTATGAGACAATCGCCTGACGCCGATGAGAGCTCACGGCATCCCTTGCATGTCGATGGGATTCCTCCTGCCCCACTCGGTCTCTACTGCGCCTTACCCTGAAGACCTCGACGCGGACCACGGAGCCGACACGCCCGTTGTTTGGAGAGGGATGATGGTCATGAAAGCCGTTCAGCAGTTGCTGTTTGAGGTGGACTGGCGAGCTGGGACGGGGGGGCATGATCTGGACATGTTGGTCGTCGATACACCACCTGGGACCGGGGATGTTACGTTGAGCTTAGGTCAGCTTGTGCAAGTCGACGGTAGGTCTTCCCGTGGACGAGCACAGCAGATTGGGACGGTGCTGACTAAGAGGCGATGCGTCTGTTCCAACACTGCAGGGTCGGTCATTGTCTCGACCCCCCAAAATGTAGCCATTATCGACACACGCAAAGGCGTGGCCATGTTTCGTAAAGTTGGCATACCTGTTAGTCCAGTTTGGCTTCCTGCTCGAGCAAGAGGTGGGCATACACCCCTCCTGACCGAACTCGAAGTCTTCGCGGATGTCAACCACAGATCACTGGCGCAGTACTCAACATGGCCCACTTTATTTGCCCTGGCTCATCCACTCGCCATCACATCTTCGGACGCCCGGAGACTTTTGAGCGCGTCTGCGCCAAGCTCGGGATCGATTTGTTGGCGAAGATTCCCATCGAGGCCGACGTCAGCGAGCAGGGTGATCTCGGTCGACCGGTCGTTTTGAGCCGGCCATCCTCGACGTCGGCCATCGGCGGCCTCGAACCGATAGGAGTTGTCAACACCTCTCCGTTAATGCGAAATTCCTCACCCGAGTCTTCCCGCGGGTTTCCCGCTCACTCGGCCCCATCGACGACTAGTTTCGACGCGTCGTCATCGCACGATCAGGCGAGCAAGCTAGGTAGGCTCTTCCCCATCGATTGGCAGCACGATGATTTCACGCATGGTCATAAACGTAGCTGACCCTCAAGGTGATGTCGACGGTCGGAACACAGCATCGATGCACCATGACGACGCCGCCCTGAGCTCGGTGAGAGGCGACAATTCTTCGGCGGCGGTCCAAGCCTTCCAGAAGCTTGCGATACAAGTGTGGTCTCGATTGAGTTCGAGCAGCGGGCGATCGTAATGGGCGTGCGAACGCCACGGCTAGCGCGCCTACGCCGCGCGAACGGGTTTTAATCTGGTTCGACGGAACATAATTTCATTACCATCTGACTTCATGATCTACAGGCTGGGGCACCCCAGCCGCAAGATGATTACCGGGTTCCTAACCAAGATTAGTCCACTCTAGCTAGGTACTTCGGTGGTACCTTTTTTTTGTATATATGTCTGACCAGATCCGCCACTTCTCAGCGATAGGATCTAGGTAGGTTGGGGGCGCGCAAGGGCGATGAGCAGTAGCTGCGGAGGCAGAGATGTCGAACGTGTGTCTCGGGTTCGGGTCATCGTTCGAGCCGGAGACGCATAATCTATTGTGCGGTCCTCGAAGGATACCCCATTTTTGGCACCGTTAGCTAGAGTCGGAAGTGCAATGCGAGGGTCGTCACCACGTGTGTCAGGTCTGTTAGTCGCCTACCTAGCGAGCTAGCCGGCGTGGAATTTCCAAGTGGGGTCAGCTCCTCGTTAGCTGCGCAACCGATAGGTATCTACGCTTTTGTGTGCTTGCACCAAGCGGAAATCGGTGCTGGCTTCAACGAGGTGGCTATTCAGCGAGTGCAGCGCGGGCGCCCTCGTTTTCCGGATCATCGTTCTTCCGGGCCGACAAATCCCCCGCGCACCGGCGACTTCGAGCTGTGCTGATCGGAATCCCCGACGCCGGGGCGAAGTAGCTTCCTACCGGCACTAGTTAGGAAGTTGGGAAGGTACGGGATGTACAGGTATGTTCGACTGGCCTTCCACATCGAACAACCCCCCTCCCCGATGTCACATGCTCGAGAATTTCTGCGTTGAATGAGGACAAACAGCTGAGTGACTCGAAGTTAGGCGATAAAATAGCGGATGACATTGTGACACAGAAAACGCTATGCAAGAGATGTAGTAGGTGGTGCAAGAAGAGCGAAGGAATGACGAGAAAAAACGAGTAAAAAATCATGCGGAGCGAGGTGCAACGATAAGTCTAAGAAAGCAACAACTCTGAAGCGATAATGCATGGGATGCGGGGGATGCAAAAATAAGTGTGGTAGGTAAGAGAGAATAGGCGAGGTATCACCATGATGCGATTTCACATCTGCCGGGGCTCGACGACGTGGTGTGCTTGGTCTCGCCAGAAGGGTCGGGGAAAGATTTGACGCAGTGACTCGGCGTCAGCGGCCCGGCTGGGGTGATGGGCGACCCAGGTGATGTGGCTCCAGAGACGGGTGATGAAGTCGACGAAGAATACGCGCTTGATCCACAAGAAGAGTTCGAGGAGCTCGGCGAGGAGCAATAGCTCGATGTTCGGGTACGTGAACGCCTCGACTGACGGGTGCTGCGCTGCGACGAAGAAGGAACGGTGGCGTTGGCACCATGAAGTATCGCAATGGCAGCATCGGACGCCCTGCGGTGTCGGAGTGAATCCGGTGAAGGCGATCTGGAGACGGAGGGCGATGGAGAGGGCAGATGAGCGGGGGCCGAGGCGGGTTCGTCGCGTCGTCGCTTGCGCTCCTCCATGGCCTTGCGCAAGACAGGGGAGCTGGCGGCGTCTCGCTCGACCTTGTATGGCTCGACGACCTCGGTAATCCAAGCTGCGAGCTCCTCGTCACGAATAACGACATTCCATCCCTACAAGTGGCGAATAAGAGACCTCAAGTCAGAGTTTGCGCTGCGCATCGGCGCAAGATTTCGCTCCGCGGCTGCTCAGCACTCACAAGGAAAGCAAACAACTCTCGCTCCATTTGGTTCACTTCACGAAGCGAAAACAGTCCTTGGCCAACGACTTGCCAAGACTTGTTTCTGTAGTACCCAACAAACAAAGAGAACGAGATTTGAGGTCAGCCATCCAGGTTCGGGAAACCTCGGGCGGAGAACAAGGGGCGGTGCAGGGAGCATGTGAAAGTGTGGCGAGCGCCTTGGGACCGTGCACTACAAGTCACCCGAGGGTATCTGAAGACCCAGGGGGAGGTAAGGGCCAACGAAAATTGGATGCATCAACTTACGAGTAGGTGTCATCCATCGAGATCTTCGATGAGAGCATTAATGATGACAGAAATAGTCGGTGTGGGGACGTCGAGGTCCCTCGGGCCGACGGATAGCGGGCCTTGAGACGAGAGAGCAACAACAAGGCCTGGTAAATGATGTTGATGGGCAGTCGGGTTCGGTACAATGCGTATGCCTGCAGTAGGTAAAGTGTTCCAAATGACCCGGTCAGCATCCGAAGGTCTGCAAGGTTCCAGCCAGAAGATGATGGCCCCAGCCCGGCTACGCAAGACGGTGAGGACGGCCAACGGCGAGGACGGCCAACGACCCCTGAAACCTGCCCGGGTCTCACATGTCACGCGCCACCACGCGGCGCAACGCCGAGTGCCTTGGAGAGTCGCGCGGCTGAGCGGCGGACGGCCGTGTGCACGCCCGCGCTGCGCCTGACGGGTTGGGAAGCATGCTCATTCACAACCACTCTGGGCGATCGGCGTGACGATGATTATCCTGCCCGGAGATCTCCGCCCGGCGCTCGATCACGATGGAAACAGACCGGTGGCGGCGGGAAGAATTGCCGGTGCGCATCCAAGATGTTGTGATCGATGCAAAACGAAACGATTGCAAAACAATGGAGCAGCAGACTCACAATGAACTCGCCCAAGACCGGTGGTTGGTCCTTGGGGCTGGTAGGAGGTGAAGTCGGTGGTGTCTCGAGCCCGCCCACGACCGAGACAGGCGTGGCCGACGACGCGTCATTAGCCGAGGATGACCCGACCGAAAAGAGGGTCGAGATGACATGATCACAAAACAGTGCGGTGTCTACAGCGAAAGCAACACGGCGGTATGAGCACGCAGAAGCCTTACAAAATGCAGTCAATGAGGTACACTGACCCTGGAAGCCGAAGAAGCGGTCGGAAACCATGGTCCGGCGACGCTGACAAGCGGGAGACAGGCAACGGCCGGTTGGGACAGCGAGTGGTGGGGGGCGGCAGTCGAGCACCGAGCACACGGGCGGTCGATGAGAGGTGTATTCGAAGCAGTGACAACACGTAGGCAGATGGTGTCAGGCTGAATAGACGGTGGCCTTGGTTGTAGCGTAGATCGAGGCGCGAAGAGGAGGGGGTGCGGCAGAGAGAAACAGGCCGTGAAAGCGTCAAGATTCGTGGGCGCCTGGGATTCCGATGCGAGATTTGAACGTGACAACCAGCGCCGCGCGCGAGAATCGGGTCGGATCGACGGGATTTTACGAGCTTGGGTGAGTCAAGGCTCGAAAATGGCCTCGACAAAGAATGTGGAAGTTGGAGGTTGGAACTTGGAGATGTGTGATCTGAACCGAAGGTGCGACAAAAAATATGGTGTACGTCGGAAACGTGTGGTCCCCAGGCGGTGAATTTTTCAGAGGCCCTCTCTTTGGGGACGACCCCCCCAAAGAGGAAATCGTCGAAGGCGCGAGGGTAAACCCGAGGGCGTGGCGTCGGGCGAGTTCCGCTCTCCCCCACGCTCGGCACATGGCACTGGGCCACCCGGGCGCAAACCGCCGATTGCTCCCACGCAGCTGCACAGATGGTGCCAACCGCACGGCCAATCACTGTTCTCAGCCCCTCTTCATTCAGGAGCGGCGCTCCTCTCGCTTGAGGCAGACGTCGCTGTCGAGACCCTTACGAGCGCTTCTCAGGTTCGTGAACGTACACTTGTGTCTCTATACTGGGGTTCAAGGGCTTTGGAATTTCCCTCCAATCAGGAGGATGTGTTTTCGTTTGAACGCGGAGCAGAGTCGGCACGACGTCAAACAGCCCGATGAGGAGCTAGCCACAGAGTGCAGTGTCGGCTGCGCGACCCGAACGGCCCGGTCTACCGAAGCTGAGTAGAAAGTAGTCAGTATAACGGGAATTTGGTACTACCTGTCTACCTACCTATGGCATGGACGATGACCTTCAAAGTGACAAATAGGACTTAGACCGTTCCTGCTCCGCCCTCATCTTTGCTTCGGAAAATGAAAGCCGCTCAGGAAATGTTGCCCCGCCTGCCTACTGAGCGGTGTATCGATCACAGAATCAATCTTACGCCTGTTACGTAAAATTGCCGTTGTTGATGCACGCCAACGCTCTTAGTCTAGATATTTCTTCTCTACTACCCTTCCCTCTCCGGAGCGCGGGCAGGTGAGTGAAAATGGGGGTGAATCGATCTTGGAGGGATGCTTAATTTTTGAGACTGCGGGGGCGGGAGGACGGTCGGACTAATTCACTCCGCGAGCTGTGACGTCGGGATTTCTCTTATACTTGTGGGACCTACCATGAATCTAACTACCGACATCCCCACCTGTCTAGGTAGCTGAGTAATCATACTTCTTGTACCTAGGTAGGTACTGCTCTGACCTCAGAGCCAATGCACTGCTGGCCTCACGTACGTCGGTACGATGATCCGTCGGTACGATGATCAGTGCGAGAAGAATGATGTCACGTCCAGGCTGCTGTAAATCTAGCGACTCGGGAGGCGATTTTCTCCGAGATAAAGCTGGGATCCTGTCTATGGAAGCTCGAAGCTCGTCCACTAATTGAGCAGCTTGGAGCATGTGGGTAAGGTCCCTATGCACCGTGTACGTGCCTACCTCCGTGGATGTGCCTGGAGGCCGCCGGCTGTTGGCTGCAGACGAATGTTCTTCCGGCGCTCTCTAAATGTCTCTGATCCAAAAATACTTCCATGTCTGGCAGCACTTCACTTACCGGCGTGGATCTACAGGGACCCCGGCTAGGGCAGTTTCTGTACCTCCTTACCTTGGTCTCGGCCGCTGCCCGGGTACCTAGGTACGGTGCTGCGATGACAAAAGTTGTAGCGAGTTGCAGGCCGAGGACCAGGTAGGTAACTTTTCAATCAGCTGTGCAGTAATTTCCGCGGGGCGGAACAGGCCGTGCTTACGCGCGTTGGCTTGATGCGCTGCGCCTTTGCCAGTCGTCGGTCTACCTGATTTTACGCCGAGCCTGAGTTATTTTGCTTACAAAGCTCGATGATCAAAATGAAATAAAAATTGCTTGATCCACACGTTGGACTCGATCTCGCCTCGGCTCGCCGATGTGGTCAAAGTCATAGGCACCGTGGGTGAGCGGGCGCATGTCTTCAACGGGCCGCGACCCAAGGCCATCGACATCGATGAGACGATATTTGCAAAATTTTCGGTTTTACTGAGTTCGGAGACCGAACCTTGCCAAGTGGGTAAAAGCCCTGCATGCACGGGTGTCTAGAAACGGGCGTAGGCACTCAGCTGCGGTCGGTCGGTAGCCACCTCCTACATGTCATGATACCGGCGGTACCGGCTGTTCTAGGTATGCTGGGCTGCCTGTACACTACCAAAAAGGATGTACGCAGCAGCCTCCGAGCCGGCGAGACGCGCCTCTCGTACGAGGAAGTTGCTGCCTGGGCATGACAGCGCTACGTGTTGGGTTTCTCCGCGGCACGAGCCAAGAGGTGACCGGCCTCTCGGTTCGTGTGGAGAGAGCGAGCACAGACAAGGACTAGTGGGCTTCCGTACTACTTAGCTTGTGACTTCGGGGAAGTGCCGGGTACCTGGT
The DNA here is from genome assembly GCA_022702605.1 of Microbotryum scabiosae. Lineage (NCBI taxonomy): Eukaryota > Fungi > Basidiomycota > Microbotryomycetes > Microbotryales > Microbotryaceae > Microbotryum > Microbotryum scabiosae. The sequence continues at coordinate 630,966 of JAHWDV010000016.1, read as the reverse complement.
ACCGTGTAGTTTCGGCGGGGTTATTTCATGTTCATTGTCCCAGGCCCAAAGTCAGATCATCTTCAAGTTTTTGTTTCATGTCCCGGACAGAATAGATATTCGTTATATTTCTACTTCTAATACATCGAAACTCCCTTTTTCCGGCGGAAAGTGAAGTTCTTATTAATTGTAGTACATGGGATTTTTGGGATGGTCTACCACTACTCGTGAGAGGTATAACTCCAGCCGTAATCTTCGATAAATGTGGGACCGTTCGAACCTGCCCGCTCAAGACATGCTTATTGCGCACTGACAAGATACTTGCTCGATCTAGCGGTCAGTGTTGCCCCTTACAATCCAATCACATCCTCAGCCGTCAGAGCGTCAACGCAGCCCCCCAGAGTTTTGGTGTAAACCTTGGCTTTCACCTCATCGTCACCATCTTCCATCGGGGCATTAGCCCACGGAAATTGCACTTGAGCACCGGCTATTTGTGCCCACAGTTCCGGTTCGTTCTCTTGGATGTCTTGAAGGCGAAGCTGAGGGTCTGTCCAAAGCCCTTGGTGTTGGGGATGAGATGGATTCGTAAACGAACTCTGACGGAACCGGAGCGGAAACTTGGCTAACAGGGGTCCGCGCTGTGAGTAGGGTGAGCAAACTAGGTGAATACCTCTTCTGGACGTGCCATATTGACCCAATTTTCACCTTTACATGCTCTCCGCACTCTTGCTGTATTTAAAGATGCCCCAACGCGGATTTATGTAATGCCGGCCCGGCTTAAAGGCGCACCGGGTGCGTCATTGACTGCAGCGCGCCATTTGTGGAGGCAAGTGGAGGTGGAGGGCTAGTTGGACGAGCTGTGCTTCCACTCTCTTTTCCGTGCTCGCTCTTTTTCATCCTGCCACACCTACATTGTCTTAATGTAAGTCAATGCCCCCGGTGGCATCTCTTGACGTAGCTGACGAGTGCTGTTCAATTCTGCCTGACAGTTCAAAAGATCGACGATCATGACCTCCTCGAACACCACCACCTCATCGAACGTAGGAGTGGTGCTGGGCTTAATGACGTGGGGGAAAGAGGGAACCGAAGGCGCTCGAGTTCACACCATCAAGGATTGCGAAGCGTGGGCACGAACCGTAGCACCGGAATGGCCTGAGCCTGCTCCAAGTTCTGACGCATGTTCTCCACTTGCTTAACCCCACATTCTTCTTTCCGGCTTCCAATTCCTCGGCGGAACCAACTCGTCTCCCGAACAGCATGCTGGACATTTTTCAAAGACACGGGCATAACGAACTTGATACGGCATTCGTCTACACATCGCACACTTCGGAGCAGATGCTGGGCGAGGTAAGTCATGCCTCTGCTCCTAGGCCAGGCCGTACTCAGTCATGCCCGCCCGAAGTTATGAACGCTGACACCAGCTTTGACGTCGTCTGAATCCCTAGATTGACTGGAAGAAGCGTGGTCTGGTCGTCGACACAAAGTTGTACCCATCCAAAACGAGTGACGGCACCCCCATCACCCACTCGCGCTCTGACCTGCGCAAATTCTTGGACATGCAACTCGAGGCATGCAAGACGACGTGCTTTGACATGTGGTACCTTCGTGAGTTGGTTCACATCTGACTTGGTCGAGTTACGCACGGCACTGACCTAAACATAATCATGCGGCTTGCCGGCAGATGGCCCTGACCGCAAGACCGACTTCCAGGAGACATTTGCCGCCGTTGACGAGCTGTACCGCGAGGGAAAATTCAAGCGTTTTGGCATCTCGAACTACATGGTACGATCAGATCCATGGGCATTCATACGCCTATCAGCGAGTCTGACGCTTCGCTTCGCTCCTCGATGCAGAGTTGGGAAGTGGCCTACATTGTCGGGCTTTGCGAAAAGAACGGCTGGATCAAGCCAACGGCATACCAAGGCATCTACAACGCTTTGCATCGCAATGTTGAGCCAGAGTACGCATCTGATGGGCTCCGTCTTTGTTCACCTCTCATCTGTTTGTATGTTGGCTGAGGACTGGCTACTCCTCGCTCTCGGTCGCAGACTCTTCCCGTGCTTGCGCAAATTCGGCATCTCCTTCTACGAGTTCAACCCACTAGCCGGCGGTCTCTTCACCGGTCGCTACAGCAGCCTGGATATGCAAGTGGAGAAAGGATCTCGGTAAGTTTTAAATCGAGTTCATACAGGCAACCACGACCCGGGGTCTAACTCGCTGCGCAATGTCCACATCAGCTTTGACCCGGCGACGGGCCAAGGGCAAGGCTACCGCAAGCGGTACTTCAACGAACGATATTTTGAGGCTCTTGCTCTCATTGAGCCTGTGGCAAAAAAGAACAACCTGACCATGTGCGAGGTGAGTTACCCCTTCCGGACCGAATGACTCCAGAGATGAACGCGGCTGAAGTATTTGCTGTCACGTTGGATGCCTAGGTTGCTCTTCGCTGGATCAATCACCACTCGCTGCTCAAGCGGGAATACGGCGATCAAATCCTCATTGGAGCATCCTCCAACAGCCACCTCGAGGACAACCTGGTCGATCTTGAAAAGGAACCTCTCCCCGAGGAAGGTGAGTCCTTGACTCAACGGCGCAGAATTGGACGTTTCGCTAACGTTCGGGAGGGACGCGGTTGTTACTGTTTCTCAGTCGTCAAGATTCTCGATGAAGCGTGGGAGATCGTTCGTCCTGTTGCTACAAAGGTGAGTATCGTAGGCGGAAATAGAGTTCGAGCATGTGTTGTTGGCTCTTGCTTCGGTCTCTCGGGGACTTTGGCTGAAGTCCTTTGCTTGATCTCTTGCAGTACTGGCACTGAGCAGCCCCTCGGAGCAAATGGAGGCACCACTGATGTCTGGTACTACTGTTGATTGCCCATTTCGTAATTTTTCTTTGCGTACGATGAAAATCGAGCGTCTTACTGCTATTCTCGGAGCTGATTCAATGTGAGAGCGAGGACTCGACACCAGGGGACGCGCGTGCAGCCTGGCCGCGCTGAAATCGGGGAGCCGCGGGCCACACCTCCTGCGATGAAATTTCCTCCCCCTCTGCGAGCTTCTGTGAGCGCTGGGCGGCTGGGCTGCTCTGGGCCGGGAGGGGGCGTCTCGGCTTCACCCACCACCCACTGCGCGTGCCCAAACCCGACACGATTCGACTCGAGCCGCCCGCATCCCCGTCACGATCATGAGTGCGAATCCGGCGCTGCTGTCGCCGACTGGGCGATCGTCGACCTTGCCATCGCAACAACCTCTCCGACGTGCGCGCTCGGCCTCGACCGGCCCTCCCTTGGCGAGCTCGTCGGGTGCTGCAACCGCACTGACGATCGACACGAGCGGCGCTGCTGCGACGTCAGCGGGCAGCGCGGTGGGCAGCGCGTTGGGTCTGGGTGGCTCGAACGCAGGCGCGGCAGCATCACCGACGCGACGACCTCGGAGTGCATCCGTGCTGTCCGTGCAGGAGGTGCCAATCAACTACGACGACTCGCTCGACCAGGCCGCGCTGACCAACGTCAATGCCGAATGGGTCAACTACAAAGGTGCGCCTCCGCGTTCGTGTTCGAGCAACCTCTGACTTGGGCGTTGTCTCCTCCGTGACCACGCTACGGTCAACGCGACGTGTGCTGTGTGGTTGCATGGCCATGGCAGAATGACACTCTCAAGTGGCCACAGTCTAAACGAGCCATGGTGCGCTTGACGCGTCCGGGATCATGAGGTGGAGGCGAGCAGAGGCCGCCCTCGTCATCGGTGTCTCGGCACGCCATAATTAGCGCAGTGCGGGTCTAGTCTCACAGGTGCAGGTCACTGACGAGCAATCATCTTCCTCATAGGCGCATGGCTCATTCATGTCCTCGGTATCATCACCGGGATCGTCATCCTCGACATCATTCCGGGCACCACACCGGATCTGATATGGACCATCGTCAACCTCGGTTACCTCTTCGTAAGCCCTTCTGCCTCCCCAGCGCGTGAATGCACACGACAACCACTGACGTGACCCGAGCGTGAACAGATCTCGTACATCATGTTCCACTATGTCCAAGGCGTCCCGTTCGACATGAACAACTCGGGCGCGTACGACTCGTTGACGCTGTGGGAGCAGATCGACTCGGGCGCGCAGCACACCCCGGCCAAGAAGTGGCTCACCACACTGCCCATCGCCCTCTTCCTCGTGTCGACACATTACACCCGATACGACTCGCACCCCGCTTTTTTCACCCTCAACCTCGTCTCGCTCATCCTCGTGGGCTTAGCACCCAAACTGCCCATGTTCCACCGTCTGCGGTTTAGGTTTTTCGACAATGGGGTCACACCCGGTGAATTGTGGTTGAGAACCATAGACGTGTGAGCCATACTGACCTCATCGTCTCCCCCGCCCACGATGTCCCAGAACCATCGGCACTAGCAACACCGAACGAGGACAGCATCACAGAACTGGGGGAGCGGTCGTTTGGCACGTTCCGATGATTTGGGTTTGGATCGCTGTATGTCGCCTGGCCTCCTTATTTGTCTTTTTTGCCCTTTTCTTTCTTTACCCTTCGTCGGCCTCTGTTCCTGTTTCCACTATACATGCTTCCGCAAACGAAACCAGCTTGCCCCACCCCGAACCCTTTGCTCCTCGTAATCGAGTGCCTTCTTTTCCCTCCTGAACATCCCTCTGCTGTCCTCGTTTGGGGTTGTCTTTTTTGTTCCCGATCACGAACACCCCCTTTTCTTCTTTCGTAGCCAAAGTGGCTTCCCCATCCCCCAAAACAATATCTCTCTGATGTACCATATGCCCAGTGCGCTCTTGTCGTCAAACCCTCTCGTGTCTGGACTCTGGGATCATCGACCGAGGAGTCCTCGAGGAGCCAGCCTTGAGCTGGAAGCGAATTTGTTCACCTCTCATAAGTTACCCATGAACAAGCTCATTATCGAGAGGGCAAACACTGCGACGGGAAGACCCCCTCTCGGACCGTTTCTCAGCTCAGCCTAGCTCCACACCCACACCATCCCCGTCCCCTATCTCGATCACCTCTCATCATCGCTCCTCAATTTCCGACCCCACTTCCCCCAATCCAACTTCCCTCGCTCCGATCTCAATCTTGATCCTTCCCTCGCAGGGGCCAAGTTGACCAACGGCATCAAACTCGGTCTCTTGTGGGCGCAGATGAAGGGGAAGTGCGTTTGGCCGAGTTGGGTGACGAGGCTGGTGCATTGAGGTGAGGTGAGGTCTAAGCGTCCTCGAAAAAGAGTCAATGGATCTGGATGAGTGAGCTGGGCTTCTAGGTCGGCCTCACGGGTGAGATGGACTTACGGTCATTGAACATGATGGCCCCTCGACAGGCTTTGGAATTGATCAAGTCGATCATCACGGGTGGAGCATCCTTGAGCAAATGCGTCCAATGCACACCATGGCTCGTATTGGGTGTCAATCCAGAAGAGGGTTTGTTCTCGAGGAGTGCGACGAAGGATCGGACCAAGCTTTGTTGGAGTTTAGGTTCGGTCGAGAGGCGGTCCGCAGTGATCTTGGGAACTCGAAGGAGTCGAAGTTGGGCGTAATCAGCTGGAAGAGTCGTTGGCGCACTCCTATCACCTGAATCACTATTAGGTGCGTCGAAGCCAAGGATGATCCCCCATCGTTTGAGGTCGCCTAGGTGCTCCTTAACGAATTCGGCTTCCTTCGACGAGACCAAGATCAACGCCCCTTCTTCGCCTTTCAACCCCACCGTCGGAACAGTACCGCCTCGGGCGACCGTCCCGCAATATTCTTGCAAGAACCTCTCCACCCTCACCCGTTCAGAAGCGGCGTGTTGGTCAATCATCGCCAACGTCTCAACCATAGTCCTCGTGGGTCCACCCTTCGACTCGCTCGACGACGGCTCCGAATCGACAGTGGTCTGTAACTTGACCAAGAGGTATTTAGCATCGAGCTGAGCGATAAAAGTCTCCTTCGTCAAAGAAGCTTTGTGGAACCGTTGCGAATGACCGAGAACGTTCTGAGGTGCCCTGGCCACGTCCGAAGGGCCTTTCGTACCATGAGGGACGACGGAGCGCACAGGCAAAGGGTTGGCAGGGAAGATGGGGTTGTGCCATTCTCGTAGGGTGCTCGTCAACCAAGTCGGCATCTCTTCATCGTCGTTGTCCCCGTTCTCGCTCGGCGCCGGGTCCAGTCGAGCTCTTTTGAGCTTTGAACGATCGACTAGGCTCTTCCTTACATTCCTCGCTTTGGGTTCAGTCTCCGGCGTCTCGGCGTTGGGGTCGCGACTGTTTCCCGCCGCGGCGGGGGACCAAGAGTGACCCATCCTAGGGTCGATCAAGAAGCGTTGCTTGGTCCGAGGGTCGATCCATTCGATCGGATCGTGTTCCGACTGCGCAGAACCATTTACCTCCTCTCTTGGCTGCGGAAAGACGATCGGACCTGGCCCCTTGGGTGACACAGAACGCGCGCGAGACGATTCGCGAGCCGGGGTCGTCTTGCGCCGAGGGGATTGGAACTCGTAGCGCGAGCGAGCGAGACTAATGGGTCGAGGAAGGGTACCCGAGGCGGGTGAAAGAGGTGTTTCGGGTTGGGCCTTGGATGTGGGTTGAGGAAGGTGACCGCGCGCACGGAGGAATGCGTCGACGACGGATTGGACGAAAGTTTGGACACGGTCCGGATCCTGGGCAGTAAAGTGGGCCAATTAAGTGTCAGCTCGACAGTCCTATGAACATTTACAGCAACCCAGAACTCTTCCCACTGCAGCTAACCTGGAACTCGACTACCCGCTTCTCCGGTTCGAGTGCCCAATCGACTTGATCCTCGGGTAGCCGCAACCTCAGCGCGAAGATGGGGTACCGTTCGGTGACCTTTTTGGGGCTCTTGCGTGCGGCTTTTGTCGTAGAGGTCTTGCCGGGCGAAGTATGGGGTGTTGCGAGAAGGGAAGAAGAGTTGCGAGCAAAGGAAGAGGTTCCAAATCGCGCGTTGACGAGTCCGTACAGAGCAGATGTTGAAACGGGTCTCGAATTGACGACTGCGCACACAAGGCGAGCGATCTGATCAGTCCAGTCCACACGCAACGATCCCTACACCAAACCAAGGCAAACGTACATATGAATTGGTCCCGTTTTGAATGCGATGCTCCGAGGGAAAAGAAGCCGTCGGCTTGCCATCCCTCCAAGTCGGTCTGATCCGTCCGCTCATGAACGTGGAACTCGTGGACGTGCTCTACGCCTGCTCTCCCCCACACCTGCTTCCACCTCGCCCACAACGCCTCGGTCGATGATTTCTGGACATTCAAGACGGTTTTGGATCGAGTGGACGACAGCGAGTTGGTGGCATCGTTGGTGGAGGTGTCGATGAGAGAAAAGGCGACGGCGGGATGGGCGAGAGCGGTAATTGCAAGCTCCTTGCGCAATTGTGCCATGGCTGTAGATCGGCCCGAGGGGGTGCTCAGCGGTTTCCGTCGAACAGGCCACTACAAGTAGATATCAAAACTTCCTTCAGTCAATCCACAAAGTAGTGATTGCTGCCCATTCTTGACTCACCTGATAAAATAAGTCCCGGACGGTAACAGTCGTGCCGGTGGGGATCTGCAGCTGACCTCCCCCACATTGAGCTGGAGCAGCGTCCACGGTGGGTGTCGATCGCTGTGGTACGATGCACTCATAAAGACGATGCTGTCCACGTATTCCTACTTGCGACCCCCGTTGTTCATCCTTGGCCCGTGTACTCAATTCCAACCACCCGATCTGAGCCAGACTCGCCAACGCCTCTCCTCTTCGCCGGGTCCCAGCCCAAGTCGAGCTGGAGCTAGTCGCATGACGTTGACCGATCAAAGGGAGGAGGTGGGCGGGTATGCCGTCTCCGTTGTCGGAACAACGGATTGTCCAGTGGGTGAGGTTGACGGTCAGCTTGATTGAAGTCGCATGGGCGTCCACGGCGTTTTGGACGAGTTCGAGCAGCGCACACGGCAGCGACGAGATGACGAGCGACGACCGGACCAGGGACGCGGTTTGGTCATCCAGTGCGACGATGGATGGCGCAGAGGGTGGGTGCATAGATTGGTGAGCGCGCGGCATATCACATGCTGTGTGTGGGGTAGAGGAGAGGGATCGGACGCAGAGCTGGGGCAGCTGCAGAAGGCGGGGGGTGGCTGCGAATTGGGCATTACTAATCGTCGTCGATCGGCTTAATGGGCTTTCGCAGCGCACGGGCCTCGGCGCTGATCTGGCGCTCGGATGCCACCACACTCGCTCGCACCCATCCCGGGCGAGAAATGGGTCGCTTGCAGTCGCCCAAAAAGCCAACGACATCCAACAAGAAGACCTTGTTTCTGCAATCCCCTCCTCCGCAGTCGACGAGGCCCATCTCATCATCGCTCTTGTCGCCCAGTTCGGGCCCACTCTCGATCGGACCAGCGACTCGGATCGAACCGACTGCAGCATCAGATCAGACACAGACCACTACACCGTCACCCTTTATCAGATTTAGGCTTCCATCACCCGAACCAGCCTCTACCTCGACGACGAGCTCTGCAACGACGCAGGCTTCGACCTCGAAAGCTCCCATGACGCTCTCCATGCGATCCTCAGCCACTCCCACCGCAGAGACATTGCAGTCCACCACCCAGGATCAGGACCCCACACCCCCCTCCACACGAGATAGATCGAGGGCGAGCAAGAAGGAGAACCGCAGTCCAGCGACCACCAACAGCTCCAAGCAAGTCTCGCCCGACCTCGAGGAAGGCGAGGTGCAGGGTGACTTTGATGGTCTCTTTGTCGTCGATCTGCAACCGTCGGTCGTACCCAAGGAACTACTCGAGACGCTCACCGTTGTCGAGGAGGACGAGCACAAGAATGAGACCGCGTACGAACGGAGACGGAGACAGCAGGCCGAAGAATTCGAGAGGGAGGAGCAGGAGATGAGGGACTTCGCCCACGACGGTTTGGCTTCTGATGATGACGAGGACGATGACGAACAAGACGAAAGCAGTGAACAAGAGGAAGAGTGGCACGATGAAGCGTCACTCGCCAAATCGATCGAAGGAAGAATCGTCGATGACAGTCAAGCCAAGGTGAGATCTCACGCAAGAATCTGACGCTCGCATGGGAAACGAGAGCTGACCCCCCCCCCCCCTTGATGTCGTTCCCAGGTCACTGGCCGGTATTACAAAGAGGCCGATCTATCAAAGTCGTGTGTACTCTGTGGAGGTGGGTCGAGCTCAGCCTTGGTGCTCTCTCAACGACTCGCGCAGGACTGACCGCACCTAAGCTGGTTTCGGGCTCCACAGAACAAGGCCACTCGTCGCGCGACTGCACCCATTCGCAATGCTTCATCTGCGCCCAAGTCGACGCCGACCACGAAGCTCGCAGCTGCCCCGTCTCCCTCGTCTGCTCGGCCTGCGGATCCCGAGGCCACATGGCACGCGATTGCACGGCCGCCCACCCCGTACGAGGCAACTACGGCGCCCGGTGTACTCATTGCTCCTCGACGCTCCACCTTGCAACGAATTGTCCGAGTCTATGGCGCATCTACGATACTCGAGGTGCGAAACCGACCAAGCGGAAAGTGATCCTCGCGTGTGCCAACTGTGGGTCAACCAAGGACCATTTCATCGACGATTGCCCGATCCCGAGAGGGCATCCGATGAAGTATGTCGATAACTCGGCTTTCAATCGTGAAGCCTTGGGGGACTGGGCGATTGGTTTACCCAGTCGCGTCGGAGGGAGAGGAGGCCCAACGGGTCCCCAAGCTGCTGCGAGGAGAAGGGGGCAACCAGTGGCAGGGGATAAGAGGAGAAGTCACCAACGCTTCGATCCCCCCGATGACGTTGACGATGACGATGACTGGTTTGCTTCGAGGAGGACCGATTCGGGCCGGCGGAAAAATTATCATGATTCGAGGGATCGTTATTATGGTCGATCGAACTTGGCCGATCGACTGAGTTACGGCGATGATCGATTGAGTCGATCTGATTCAAGGGCCACGAGACCTTCGGCATCTTCGTCGTCATCGAATAAGCATCAACGATCACAGTCAGGATCTGGGTCGACGCCGAAAGGGAGAGGAGGTTCTTCCCAAGGCGTTGGGGGACACATACGATTCAACGAGTCGGCTTATGATCGGTTCGGTGGGACCCCCATCAGCGGGCCAGGATCAGGGCGGAAAGATTCGCGGGGCACTTATGACGAGGATGATCGGCGGCATGGGGTTCGCGATAGCGGACGCGACAGTGGGCGTGACAGTAGGAGGGATAGCAGTAGAAGGAGTGCACCGAACGGGAATGGCAGGAGTGGGAAACGGGAAAGCGATCCTAACGGGGGGGGAGGAAGTTCAGAAACACCTACCCTCGTATCGAGGTTGGACGGTCTCCCCTCGAAACCGAGGTACGAAGGCGGCTACTTTTGATGCAATCGAGTCGCAACCTTTTCGGCTTCTCTGCGTCCTTCCAAGGCAAGCGAGTGTCAATGAATTGCAGAACGATAGAAAAGAACGAAGGCTCGAGCGGGTGCAAGAACGCAACGACGGGGATGCTGGGGTGCAAAGGGGCGATTACAAGTGAGGAGAGAAGAGCGAGAACAGGGAGCCAGTCTCCACCAAATACTATCGTTCGAAGAAACTTAAAAACCATGTCGAAACCTGCACATGGGTCCGCGATGAAACAGACAGGAAGAGAGAAGATAACCAAACAACCTGGCTTCGCGATGTACCCTCCTCCATCCCAATCAAGCACCACAGACGAGCTCCGGAGGCGCATCATCCTCATCGATCCAAAAGCAATGCTTCAACATCTTATCGGGATCGTACCGCCTTTTGACGCGCTTGAGCCTCTCCCAATTCTCACCCCCACCGAACGTGTTCCGTGTCCTTTGCATGCTCTCCTGTGACTCCAAGAAGCAAGGGTAGGAACCGCCAGGTGAATAAGGCGAGATGGTCGAATCGATCCAACGGCGCGCCGCGAGTTCCCACAATGGATCATCAGCCTTTTCTTTCCATTGATGGATCGCAGCGACTTGGAAAGGTGCTTTGCGATGCGAGCGAGGGAAGCACGACGATTCCTCCGGCGCGTCAGCGATCGCCCCTGCGGCCAATTCGAAGAGCCAAGCCGAACGCTCGGGGATGTTCTTGAACTGGTCGACGGTCGAATGGATGCAGTCGTCCGTCATCGAGTCCATCAGGTCGGCGCGGATGCACCATCGATGCCCTCGTTGCGCTGAGAGCACTTGCACGATCGATTGCTGTTGCGTCAGGTAGGTGCGCATCTCGACGTCCTTGAGTAGACACCTTTCGCCTTCCCATGAGAGAAGGGCTTGGACGTACTGGTCGCCTTTCTCGCGGTCGCCGAGGTAACACAATTGGATGACAATGACGTGAGACAACTCGTTGGGTCCGGCGGTCAAGACCAAGTTCGTGTAAAGCTCGCGCGGAGCATTCTTGATGCAATCTCGCCAATGCTTCATCAGACTTGGGGCAGTGATGTGATTGAAAGGGCTGCGGGACGAGGCCAACCAACTGGGTCAGTAACTTCGAACAAACATCTAGACACCCTACTCGCGAGAACTCACAAGATGAGACTACCCGAATACACCAATCCGACGGGGAACGCCTTGGTCCTGATCTTGGTAATCACGCCAAGGGCCAATCCAGCGCCCCTAAAAGCCCACCAAAGCTCCTTCATCTCTTCCTCGTGCCGAAGCTCCTCCTCAGACAATTCGACCTCCTTGCCTTTGGCGCTCTCGGCCTTGGGTGGCGTGAGGTACATGACTCGACCATCGGCGAGCACCATCTCGACTTCGACGACGTTGTCCATGCTCAAGCCATGCTTGCGCGACATGAAGCCAAAACCACCGGAAGCGAAGAGAGCGCAGCCGACAGGGTAAGAGGCCAGAGGCACGTGGTACGACAGAGCACCCGTGGCAGCATCGATGTTCTTCGACTTGGCACCGGCGCCGATCGTGACGAGTGCGTGCGAGCGGCTCGACGTCCAAGAGTTGGATCGGCTCGAGTTGCTGGCGACCGTGGACGAAGGCCACGTCATTGACGAGCTCGAGAAGTCCATCCCGAACGAAGAGGGGACCGGTGCGCTGGTAGAGCTGTTGGTATTGAGTGAGCCGCGGTGCAAGGTCGACGTGTCGAAGACGAACTGAGTCGAGTCCATCGACATGTCAAACGACGGCACGAGCCCAGCCAAGTCGGTCGGAGCGATGCCGTTCCCACCCGCAAAGGTCGGTCCGAACGCGTTCGCAAAAGCCGGGGTCGTGGTCGGTGTGTCGTACGCCGCGGCTTGCTCTAGTGGTACGCCCGCATTAGTTACGGGTGAATGCGGGGTCGAGATCTGGGAGCTCTGACGACGCAGGGCGATGGCGTGAAGCAAAGATTGACCATCATCACGAGTCGTTTGCTCCTCGACCCAAGAACGTGTCCCCTCGACGACGCTGCTCCTGACTGCCGACGCATCGGTAGTGCTATTCGCCGAAGAGATTCCCCTGCCGTCGGAACAACTCGCCTCCGTCGAGGGGTGACTCGTTGAGCCCGTCTCCTCGCTCGCTTTACCAGAGCCTGACCCCGAACCCGAACCCGAGCCCGAATTCAAGCCGTCCGGACCGTCGCGTGACGATGACGAAGGCGACGAGTGAGTGGTCAAGGTGCTGGTCTGGCCGTGTTCCGAGTCGGCGCCGGAAGTCTCGTTCGAGCCCAACGCCTGTCGCAACGGGGTCGGGCTGGCGGTGCGTATGTTCGGAGCACATCGCTTGATCGCAGATGCTGTGGTATCATCTTCGGAAGCCGAGGAAGTGCCCTGGGCGTCATTGGGGAGTTTCTCAGGGGCTCCAGCCGCCTTGCGCTTCCTCGCGAGCTGATCGTCCTGGGAAAGCAGAGACGACTCGCTCGCCGCGGCAGGGGACCGGAGCTGGGACAAGGGCTCAACATTGTATTGACCGGTGGTCGAATCTACGGTATGAATGTCGATCGAGTCGAGCAGGCAGAGGTCGAGGATAATGTCGCCCTGGACGGCCCACCCGGCGACGTTGAAGCCACCGCCCTTGCAGCTGAAGCTGAGGCCATGTCGACGGGCGAACTGGACGACGGTGACGACCTGCTGGGTGTCGGCGACGAGTACGGCACATTGCGCGGGCGAGTCGACGGCCGCATTGAAGAGGCTCGACGAGAGCTGGTACCTGCAAGTCGCCGGATCCGGAGCGCAAGGGCAGGCGCAGAGCGGGAGCGAGGGAGAGAGAGATCTCGGTCAGTGGCCGATGCCAGAGGCGGTGCAGGACGTCGTGATATAGTGCTCCACATTTACGCAGACAATGAAATGTCTGGCCATGACCTACAGCGTGTCACCAGGGGTATGGATGGCCGTGTTGGGCAGGGCGTTCCTGAGGTCATCGATCCAGTGCACGGAGCCAGACGCCGAGTCGGGTGCAGCCGCAGCGGCGGACGTCATGGCAGTCTACAGGCGGATGCGCTTTCAACCCAGAGAGGGTAGACGGGGACCTGATGTGTAGTGACCCCGTATATGGTGGGTAATGTGTGTCGGTGTGCAGACAGGGAAGTGCCACCTACGGTGCAGGAAAATGAAGCGGCCAAGAGAAAGCCCGATCCAGCTTCTCGCTTTTTGATCCTTTTTTTATCTAATAGATTTCAATAACAGCATAAATGTATTGAAAATTTGAAAATTCGGAGGATTTTTTTTTTTTTTTTGGGGGGGGGGGGGGGGTGCATTTAACACGCTGGCTAGGCCAGTAGTGTAGGACTCGTCGACTCTGCAATCGCCGCAGGAGGGCTCATGCGCTCATGGTGCAATGGGTGAGGATGCGCCTTTGTAATGACCAGCGGCCTGTGCACGTGGGCGCGCATTTCATTTCTGAGCGCGGGTGAGCAGCGCGCCTCGCCGCCGTGATCGTGGCCCGCGTTGCGACGCGTATGACGACGTTTCGCTCATCGGTTCCAACTCACTGCGAGTCGCGTCGCTTCAGTCTCCCCAGCCAACGAAAGAGGAGAGAGACGGGCCGCCCCTCCAGCGAGGCGCCAGCAATCAAAGTAGACCAGGATGGCCAGAAAGGTGCTGCTCTACTCGCTGCCCCACGACTGTCCCATCCCTTGGCCCGCGCATCCGACCTACGCGATCGTTGATCCATCCGAGCAGCGACCAGAGCTGGACCACGCCTACCTCGAGGCGCTCTACTCGGATGTGCACAGCAACATCATCGTGAGTGCGAGTGTATCGGAGGGGCGAATTTGCAACAGCAGACCCCCTGATACATACGTCCTTCTTGGGTCCTCAGAGCAAGTCGCGACAGTTTGGGCTCCATCTGCTCGCGCTTGCTTCGGAACGGCCCCGCGCCGAGGTCGAGCCCAAGGTCCGCAGCATACTCCTCCCGCTCCACGACTTTGACAGGAAATGGAGAAACACGATACCGACACTCGTGAAACCGACCTCGACCAACGATCTCGCCACCGCCGAGAGTCGTCCACTCCCATCGACGGGCAAGAAGAACAAGCTCGCTAACAAGGAAGTCACGCTCTTGCTCGATGCCCATCGCAACTGGAGGGAGGCCGAAGAGGCCAAAGTGGAAAAGGTTCGACCCAAGTCACTCCCTGTGATTCAAGAAGACGTCGAACATCCCCAAGATGCAACCCAGATTGATGACAATGCTCCGGGCCAGGACCGAAAACTCGGCTTGATGCACCCAGAGAGGGTCGAAGAAGATGTCGTGCACAAGCCCGTAGCTTGGACCAAACAGGAGGTCAATACCGCACAATGGATCACAGCGGGTGAACTTCTCGAGTAAGTGTTGTGGACACTACGCATACAGCCTGTTTCTAGCCTCGGAAGCTGATGCAATTCTTGACCTCTCCAGCACGCTGCTCCATGGCCTGTTGCTCCTCACGCTCATCACGCTACCGGCCCCTCTGGAGTCTCCCGATGTCAAGCCCAAGAAGAAGAAAGACCCGGAGCGACATGCCTCTACCCTGGACCCGGAGCTCCTGCTCGACTTTTTGACCGACCGACTGCAAATCTGGCAGGTGATGAGGGACGTCAACGCGCACGGATTAGGGGCGGACTCGCAGGCCAGCAACGCGAAGAAGGAGGAAGGAGAGGAGACCGAGGACCGTGACGAAGTACAGCAATGGTGGTTGGACGTTGTCGAAGCCCTCTTCGGGACACACGCCTCGCCTGAACTGCTGTCGCACCATCGCGCCAAGTTATTCCCCTCCGCCACCCCAGCCGACGCGTTCGCACTTCGACTTGCCCCCGCGCCGTCACCGTTCAAAACACGGAGCCTATTGTCTCTCGACAAGAGTGCGAGGAGGAGGGAACGAGATCAGAGGCCACTTGTTGCCGAGAGCCCCACGATGAAGCGCTTGCTCGGCCTGGGCTCGTCAACTCTAGGCAGGTCGCAACACGACAGCTTCAAAGTGCCCACCTTGCCCTTTTCCAAATCAAAATCGGGAGATACAAGTGCCGCAGCTCCTTCGTCCAAGCCTGTTTCGTCCAAGGCAGATCACAACAGTCACGATAAGTCGTCGGACACCGCCGCGCCTCGTTCAAAACCGCCGAGAAAACCGCCGCGAGGCAAAGGTCGCGGCGACAGTCTCATTAGCTCGTCCAAGGGCCTCTTCAATCGACGCGAAGTCAGCTTTGGCAAACCCAAAGCTGGTGCTGGGATCAAGAAGAAGGCCATATCTGCGTCCAAGGCCGCAGAACAGACCGCGGCGGAGCAAGCGGGTGCACATCGCGTGAACAAGCGGAAGAGCGTGAGCCCCAAAAGTGAGTCGACTTGGATCCCCGCACAGTGGTTTGTCGCCTAGTCAGCTGCTGACTCGATGCTCAACAACAGAATCGAGCTCCACAGCCAACATGGCCTCGTTCACGCTCGTTCCGGACACGCCCGCAGCATCACGCACCTTATCGGCCACAATCTCGACCCAGGCCCCCGTGGTACCTTCTTTCGCCGCACTCGGGGCGGCTTTCCGACCAGGCGCCTCGTCAACCCCTGATTTCCTTTCGGCGCGCTTGTCGGCGGCCGCTCCCTTGGACTGGGACGATGATGATGAGGATGAGCTGTATCTGAGAGGCTTCGAGAGAGACAATGGCAAGCTGTCACGGGGCAAGCGGCAAGTCGATTCGTTCATGGGCACGCCCGAGCAGCCGTCCAGAACTAGCTGGGTCGTTCCCGATACGTAGAAGATAGTACCATGTGAATTATTGTGTTGTTGTAACAAGATGGGTTCCGGAATGTGATCGCTGGCTGCGTTCGACCGTGGGTGTTTTATCGGGCCGGCCGCTCGGACCTGTCTGTCTCATCGATCCGCCGCGCCCACTATCTCCTATCTTGGTTCGAGCGCGTCGGTCTAGGTCGTAATTACCCACCCGCATGCTTTTCCTCTCTCTATCTGACCTGTGCCGTACAACACCTCACACGAGACGTCAAAGCCCACGGAGTTGGACCTACCTGCTCACATCAAGATGGTGCTGGAAGACGTCAGCAACCTTCTGAGCCCCTCTCCACAAGTGAGTCCAACACTGTCGAAGTTCACTCAACTTCACCGAGCGCTCAGAGCGCATGTTCCGCAATCGCTTGATCCATATGCCCTATGTAGACCAACAACTCCTTGGATACTCGTACGAAGACCGGTGACGTCTTAGGACCCTCGACCTCGCCGCTTGGATCTAGTACGATCGAGTTGACGGTCAAGACGGCCCCGCTAGCGCTGGCCAGGATGAAGCTGAAGGACACCAAACAAGAGCGGAGGGTATCACCCCGCTTACGAGTAAATCTTGCACCAATGAATCGCGTGGATGTGAATAGCGCTGATCTACTGCCCAAACCCAACCCCGTTGGTCAACCAGAAATTGAGCGGGATCGACGTCGACACCGATACCGAAGTCGACTCGCGGGGGCTCGCTGCATTCGGGTCGATTGAAACAGAGGTGGGTACGCTAATTTTCTTCTAATACTGCGCTTGATATAACCTTGTTTGCATGCCGCAGGTCTCATTCAATCTTGACCAAAGAGTGAATGGTGCAGAGGTGCTCGTGGCGGGTGAACAGTGCAAGGAGGAAGGAAGAAGAGCCTCGGTTCGGTTGGTAGGCCACCCATTTACTTCTCTTCGAAGTCTACTTCACGACGCTCACCCTCCGCACCGATTTAGGAACGACTCGCGGTCGAATATTCTCAAGCCGTACCTGAGATCGCCCATCTCAGGAACCAGCTTGGCGTTGCTCATGTGAGTTGGTGTTTCGATCAACACTCACATAAATAGAGCGTGGCTCAATGTAAAAGTATCATCGGTCCAGAGCGATGTTGCGCACCATGAAGCCGAATTGCTCGTGTTGCGCGAAGGTCTTGACTGCCATGCGCTGCGCATCGTCGAGCTCGAAACCGACCTCGCCTCGGCTCTGGCGTCAAAGGAGTTCCACGAAGCGGAGATCAAGACTATGCGGGAGAGCCTTCAGGGGTTGGAAAAGGAGAGAGTAGAAAGAGAGAGGATTATCGCTCAGTTGACGGACCAAGTCAAGCACTTGTCCGAACGATTCACCAAGACGAGCGAAGAAGCCGAATCGTTGAGGGGCGAGCTCAAGGATGCGCAACTGCGCCAGCAGCTGCAAGATGAGGAGGGAAGGAACTTGATCGCCGCACAGGAAGAACTTGAACACGCTTATGATGATGCGGTCGCTCAGGTGGGTGCACATGCAGTGATTCTGGCGATTTTACTGAAGACCCTGCTGACGCATAACATGCTGTCTCACCGCCCGAAAGCTTGAGCTTTGGAAGAGGGAACACGGGCTGGTGTCCGATACGGAAGAAGAGCGAACTCGGAATGATATTGACAGGTCTATTGTGCGTATTCTCTTGGTGGTATGCTGCAACGTGTCGCCCACTAAAGATGGACTGCACACTTGTAGGAGGAGGAGACCGAAGATGACAATGATGATGAGGACTTGTGCAACGACGGCTCACAGACGCTCATCGATCTCCGGCAGTTGGAATCGCAGCAGACCAACCTGAGCACTGAAGAAGGATACAACTTGCATCTACATTCAGCTGAGGACGTTACGGAAGAGTTCGATCTCGTGAACGTGGAAACCGACCTGACACCGCCGGCTCCTCACGCACCTTCGTCCGCACGGAGTGGCGGCAAGAACACCTTCAAATCAAGACTCAACAAGCTGGTGGCAAGTGAATCGAATCTGGTGACCCTCATGTCACCCTACTAACTACAGTTGCCCGAGCCGGTTTTTTTACAGAGGGCGAAACCGAGTCGACCGCCCCCCCACGCGCTTCGACTGTTCGCCGAAAAGGAGCTCGAGGACGAGCTGGCGGATTTGCGATCGCAAGTCGAGACTTCGTCTGCCTTCCGT
Source organism: Microbotryum scabiosae (assembly GCA_022702605.1). NCBI lineage: Eukaryota > Fungi > Basidiomycota > Microbotryomycetes > Microbotryales > Microbotryaceae > Microbotryum > Microbotryum scabiosae. The sequence goes on along the minus strand of JAHWDV010000016.1, from coordinate 612,665 downwards.
CTGAGACTCACTTTTCACAGTGCTGACCACAAGACCGGTCATACTTTCTGCACAGGGAGTTGACCGACCTGTGCCGACAGTTCTATTCGATCGACATGGCCAAAGTCTCGCGACTCCAATCAGTCCAGGGTCAGATCGACGAGCGGCTGAGCGCGATTCGACTAGCAGTGAGTGTCGCCCATCGCATTTCAATGTCCGAGAAGCTCTCTCTAACCCAGACGCCGTTTCACGATTTCACGATCAGGCAACGAAGCTCAAGGCAGTGCAGTCATTCGAGGCTTGAAACAGTGGGAAGATTGTTCTCTCGTGCATGCAAGCAGTCGGTTCACACTTAGATTGAATATATTGACGTTGTAAGGCTACAAGAGGAGGTGACGCGTAGACACAGATCACAAGGAACACGGCGAGGTGATCGCACGAGAGTAGGAATGAGGGCACGACGAATGATGAAGTTTAGCGAGGGCGAAAGGGTTCCGAGGGGGATGCACAACATGGCGGAACGCGCTGGGGAGGAGCGGTCGATCAGAGAACCGGCTCTTGATCGAGGTCGTGGCGGGCGGCGCGACGCATCTAGAAGAGCGTGAAGAGATGACCGTGAGGATCGGGTCCGGGGCTGCCGTATTCCGACATGTCAACCTCCGGGTAGGCGTCGAAATTGGACGAGTCCCAATCGCCCTCGACCTTGGGAACGTAAGGCGCGGGGATCTCTTTTCGGTACAACCGCTCCCAGTCCACCTCTTGGAACCAGACATGGGAGAAGATATCACGCGAGCCGTTGGCCAAGTTGCCGAATCGCTTCGTAATGTCGGGGGTGAGCAGCGACTTGAGCAAATCCTTTGCCTCAGGGGCAAAGTAGCCGGGGTAGCGCACTTTGCCGGCGATAATCTTCTCGTACAGACGCATCGGGTTCGAATCCTCGGTGAAGAATGGCGGGTAGCCAGCAAGCATTTCGAAAATGAGAACGCCGAGCGCGTACCAATCGACCGACTTGTTGTAGCCGCGCGACTGCACGATCTCGGGAGCGAGGTAGTCAGGCGTACCGCACAATGTCCAGGTGATATCGGGGACGTGCTTGGCAAAGCCGAAGTCGGTGATTTTCACGTGACCGTCCGCCCCGAGAAGGATGTTTTCCGGCTTGAGATCGCGGTAGATGATATCTAGGGAGTGGAGGTAGTCGAGCGCTAACGCGACCTCGGCGGCAAAGAACTTTGCGACGGCATCGGGGAATCGCTGTGGGGGCCATCGGCCAGCAGAGTCAGTACAAGGATCACACCGGAGACTTCAAAGTCGGAAGAAGGGGTCAACTCACCTGACTTTTTCGCAACAAACTGAACAACTCTCCACCGGCGACGAAATCCATGACCATGTACAGGTTCTTCGAGTCCTTGAAGGTGCCCCATAGGTTGACGAGGAACGGATGCCGCACACGCTCGAGCATCTCGCGCTCCGAGTTGGTGTGCTCGACCTGCTTCATCTTGACGACGCGCTCCTTGTTGAGCACCTTGATCGCGTACGACCGAGAGTTGTGTTGCGACCGTACCAAGTGTACACGACCAAAGGAGCCTGTACCGAGGGTGCGGTTGAAGCTAAAGTCGCTGAGGTTGTAGCGCGATGACGTCTTGCGCGAGGTCGAGGAGGTGTTGGAGGGCGTGGGGGACATGACACTGAGGTTGGTCGAAACAGGTCGCTGCCCGGCCGTGGCTTGCCTCTGCGTCGTCGAGACGTTCGAGTAGGTCGATACGCCTCGAGATGGGGGAACGCCGCCGCCTGTGAGCGGAGCTTGGCGCATATGCGACGAGGACGAGGCGGCGCCCGCGGCGCTGTCGGTGGGGCGCGCACCGCCACGTCCGCCGGACGAGGGGTCGCCGTGGACGGTGCTATTCGTCACGGCCGACGCCGTTCGACCGGTCGGGGTGCCGTCGTGCATATCGACATTGTCGAGGCTCATCTGGTCCGAGACATAGTGTCCACCGTGCAACCCAAGGTTCTCAAGCTTGCCTTGCACGTCTCGCTCGTGGTGGGACGTCTGCGCCGTCGAGCCGCTCTGGTTCGAGCTCGTGGTGCGGTCGTCGCGCATCTCGCGGGAAGACGAGGTCGACTTGGTGTAGGAAGAATGGCCGCCGTGGGTCTGGTACGCCTGTTGTTGCTGGGCTTGCATCGGGCGAGACGAGTACGACTGGGCCGAGTGCGGCGGCGTGAGAGGGTGCTGGACCTGCTTCGACGAGTCTGTGCATTGGCCGGCAGTCGACATTCGAGGGGGGTTGACTCAGGTCAGCATATAAGTTGATGGGCGTCGTCGATGGTACCTGGTGCAGCGAAGCCGGGGATGGGGTCGTGATCACGGTCGCAAGATCGGGGCAAGAGGAGGGCGAGGCGGACGGAATGGGCCAAAAAGCCGCTCCGCCGGACGCGCCTCCTCGCCGTGGTCGGACTGCGACGACCAGCCACGGAGCGCCCCGTGCCGCCTTGGCGACTGCCACGACGGCGCCTCATAGAACCCAAGAAAGATTCCGATGTAGAGCACGAAACAAGACCAACTCACAATCGGCCTCGATGGGTGAACCAGGTGGGCTGGGCAGGCAAGAAGTCTGCTCTCGCTCGTGGCTGTACTTGTTGGGCGAATAACTGCCGTAGCCGCCACCACCACCACCGCCCGAAGAGTAATGCGCTGCCCCGGCAGGGACCGTCGCCGTCGGATGGTTGTTGAGAGCGGAGCCGGCGGGGATGATCGGGCCCGAGATGGCAGGCGGAGGGTTCGACGTTGTCTTCTTCCTTGATAGCAGTCCCATCTGTCAAAGCTGGTCACAGCTGCGGGGAGAGCGGTCGGGAGAGAGAGGAGAAAGATGAAACTTGAAATGGACCGCGCCGAGAGTAGTGGCAGGTGGCAGGCGCCCTGCTCGAAAGCGCTTCCGTCGAGATTGGGCCGACCTTGTCGGGGGCCGGAGGTCGAGCGAGATCTGCAGTTGAACTCCTTCGATTCGTCGGTACTAGCTGAAAGTATGCTTGTGTAGCTGGACGCAGGGTTTGCGCGCCAGAAGATGGTCGAGTCGTGTGTACGTGTCAAAAGGACAAGCTCAATCCAAATAGAAGGGAGACAAGGTGACGGACCAGAGATGAGGAGAGGAGGCCAGGTCTCGAGGAAGTTTCGAAACGAATCGACCGATCTGAGAACTGGAGGCCAGTCGGAGCCGAGGAATGCTGAGCCCCCGCCGCCAGATATCCTAGATGATGGGCAATTATTGAGTGGGACGGAGAGAGAAAACGTTAATTGTGCGGTGGGCCAGAAACAGCATAGGTGCATTTCACTTCATGCTCCACGGAGACACGCAAGCTCTAGGCCCATGTCGCGCCTGACCTTGGCCTGTGAGGAGGCGGGCGAAGAGCGTCGAGAGCGCGCCGAGAGCGTCGAATCTGATCCGCTTTGGGAAGTCCTGAACGGGCAAGGCCCGCGCGCGCTTCAGGCTCGACAATCACCTACACTAGGCCCCTGTACATTAGTTTTTGACCAGCGTTGCCATCCCTCGAGGACCTTCAGCTTCTGTTGGCCGCTCGAGGATCTCCAGCTTCTCTTGACCGCGATTCATGAACCGTTTCGCTCCCACCTGTAGCGCCCTCCTGAACTGACCGTCGACATGGCTTCATTAGCGATCGAGCACGTCGAACGCTTGTACTACTTACTCAGTCCTCCGTGCCCACTAGGGAAATGTGAAAATCTTCTTATCGACGATCCAGGCACACTCGACGACAGTGATAGCAGTTGTGTGAGGAACGTCGAAGATGGTCCACTCGGACTTCCATTAGAGCATGGAAAGCCCTTGCTCATCGGTTTGGGGAGGGAATGACCGGAGCCAGCTGCAGCCGTTTGGCTAGGCGATGCCAGGGCTTAGCGAGCGAGCGACGTAGAGAGTCTAATGTCCGGGGTGCACATCTTGTACCAATTTTTTTTATCTCTGTGGGTTGCCTGGCCTTTGAGCTCTAGCTCCGGCTGAACGACCTCGGCTCGCAGGCCGGCTCAGCAAGGCCGGCTCAGCAACTTCCTCCTGAAAGCGTGCACTACCCGCTCCTGTGACTGGAAAACAGAGGAAAATTTGTGGTTCGGACATCTGTCCAGAAAAAAACGACGTTGATGGTCCAATCCACTGGCTGACAAAATGCAATACTGTAACAAGGCGGTCTGCACTGATTTCTGAGATCGGAGGCTCTGCTACTCAAAGCGTGATGTCGGCGCGTCAGCGGGATCGTTGCTCGGCGACCAATCTGCAGAGACCGGCCTCTGTTTCTGATCTCACCCTTGCGCCATTGTGCCCAATTTCAACGCTACTTTCGGTGCTACTCGCTCAGCTGCAAGATCACAGCTACCCGAGCTATTCGAAGCGGTCAGGGGCGCGGATCGCAGCCAAAATCAGCTCCTATCGACAATCTCCGTTTCGCGATCGGGCTGTTACCCCGCGTTGGGACGTCGTTATCGCCCGCGAGCCGTCACGGGATCCTTGCCCGGCGTCCAGTGACCACGCTCGCCTCCAGTCCCAGCTGATGCCTTTCCCAGTCACGATCGACTCTTCGATCACAATTCTGCGATCGCAGTCGAAGCATCGCAGAAGCGCCCTGCGTCACGCCCCGGCGACGAGCGATACGCTCTCGGCGGCGGCCACCGACGGTGCGGAGTATCTCGATGGATGCGCCTGCGTCTCCGATTCGGTGACTGTGGCCAGGAAGAGGGACGGCACATCGCGCCGACTCGTCGTATTGAATGAAGATCTTTGGCTCCACATTCTGGAGAACATCGCTACCCGTGAGCTGACAAAACTCCGAACGGTCTCGTGAGTCGCACCTGACCAGCCAGAGCTCTTCCTGGCGCCACGCTAGGTCACGTGACGTAGCTTTCGTCGGAGACGCTATGACGCTGCCGCTGATGACACGATTTGTCTGCCAGGCATGACTTTTGCGCGAAGATTTCGCATCTAATCCGAGCTCGATTCCGACATCTTGCTTGCTCCAAACAGTGCGAAGTGTTGTTCGAATCGTATGCCCCTGCAGCGGCGCGCCGGAACCTTCCTCATCGGGTCACGTTTTCCTCCTTCGTGTCGAACGACCCGTCGTCCATCGAGCTAGCCGAGTTTGGTTTCACGGGCTCGACGACAGCCTCTCAATTCATCACTCTAGACGACGACCAGTCCTTTGGAAACAATATCTTGGGGCTTCACATTCGAGCGGTCCCCGCATCCTCCAAAGCGCCGCTGCACCTTCAAGATGCACCCGAGACCTGGGGTGCTGTGAGCGCCCTTCCGACGATTGAAAGCTACAATTGGACGATGACGGTGGCGAATGGGATGAGCCGGGTGTTCCGCTCGTGGTTCGAGCGACCCGATATACCGCCCCCTTCTCCTCCATCGCCACCCGAATACGACTCGTCGGATCAAGATACATCGCTCGCCCCTCGACCGAAAGCGATCCTGATGCTCAAACCCTCGCTCGGGTGTGCGATCTACTCTGCCCAGATCCAGTGCCACCTCGTGCATGGGATTGCGCGAGATCCTAGAGTCACATATCAACCCCTCCCGGGGGCTCTACCGAGTCGATTCGAGTTTGCTTACGACAGTCTCCAAGTCGACGTCGCTCGTTTAGTCGTGGGTGTCGAAGAGGGAATACTAAGGCGGAGCGGACACAAGGAGAGGTTCTTGATGTGGCTCAGAGTGTGACCAACCGTCAAAGTCCGAGTGTCTCTTTGTTTACATTGACGCGATAGTCCTTGTTGTATTTGTAACATGTATAGCCGTGCTGGTTGCGGCTGCTAGGTGTCGGTACCGTGCATCTGGGTCTTATTCGTCCACCCCCGGGTAGAGGCTCGTGTTGTTCGTTGTTAGTGCATTGAGCGGGACTCCCTGCTTTAACTGAATACTATTGGAACATATCGATATTTAATTCATGTCTGGTCCCTCTCGCTACTTCGTGTGTTGCAGGAACCCGGTCGATCACGAACGGGTGTACCCTCACTGAGCCAAAGCCGCCTTGACACCCTGCAAGATCTTCAGCACACCCCAGGCGCCTGCGTCAGGGACATTGGCCTTTTCAATCTTTTCTTGGTCGACATAGGCCGCACGCCCAGCTTTGGCGACGAGTGTTCTGGTCGATTCAGCGGCTTCCTGCGCTTGGTTGAAGGCGTTGTCGAAGTTGGCAGGGTCCGAGCCGAATGTGATGATGAAGGCGGCCAGAGGGTCAATCAAGGTCCTCGATGGAGGTCGAGCCAGGGTGTAGTTGTAGAGAGTGTTGAGTGCGAGCTAAGAGGAAAAACAGAGGCAGAAGATCCTATGATGTTAGAGCTATGCGGTGAAACACTGCCACCATTTGGAAGAAGTGCGCTCGCCTCGAGAGCCCTGGCCCAAACCTCGCTCGTCGCCTTGTCCTCCCCTTTTTCATTGGCAGCTTGCAAGACGCCTTTGGACAGCGCGGCGAAGAAAATTGAGTACAGACCACCACTCGTCCCGCCCATCTCCTTCTCCACGACAGCCGAGATGCCGACCACGGTGGCGACGACGTCCTTGTCGGTCGGGATCACATCCGACGAGATTTTGCTTTGGAGTGCTTCGGCACCTGCCTTAAGGTTCAGGCCTGTCGGCCGTACGCATGTCCTTCGTCAGAAGAGGACGCTCCATAGCTTCTGTAGACGAGTAGCATCACTGACCGGCATCCCCATCGCCCGCAATCGTGTCGAACTTCGTTATTTCGATTTCAGCATCGACGAGTTCTTGCAGGGCGGCCTCGATCGCCATTTTGAAAAGCTTCGCATCGATTGCTAATGAATTTGCTTTTTAGAATCAGCACCGCCCTTCCCATGTGACTCAATGAGCACCAGCCAACAGACTCACGGGCCGGTCCCTTGACCTGATCCCTTCCGGAGACACCGATCTCAGTCTTTTTCTTTTTGTTGTTCTTCTCGCCGTCCTTTCCGTTCTCGACGTGGGCCTCCGGGCGGCCTTTGTAGTGCCACTTCCAAGCTGGGGCCTCGGTCGGAGCGTCGAGCATCTCCAAGATGAGGTCCTTGTCGAACGAGAGGGTTGAGGTGAAGGTCGAAGGGCTGACCAATGAGAAATGGGCAAGGTCAGATGTGCACGCGCCGCCGCGGACGATCAGGACTCACGTTGTCACGGGCTCTCGCGGTAGTAGAACGAGGGAGATGGAGAAGCCGGGCAGATTAAGGGACGTCATGAAGGCTCCCGATAAGACTCTGATGAAGGCAATGTGATGGTCAGACACCACAAAGGAATAGGACGGCCGCTACGCTAGCAAACTGACCTCTCCACAGCGATGTGCTTGGAAGCGAGCCATTTGGAAGCCTCCTTCACGACGACGCTGAGCTCGATCTCGGAGATCCCACCCAGGTTGTTGACGAGGAGAATAACCTCGTCCTTGCCGTCATCTGTTGACATACACCGTGGCCGGGTGAGCGGATTATCCGGAGAAAGTAAGGGAGAGTAACTAGTGACGCACTCTTGAAGTTCAGAAAGGCCCTTTCCTTGTCCTCGGCTTCCGTGAGCCACTTCAGCAAGTCTTCGACAATCCTGTTCGCCGAAGGGATCGGCTTTTGCTTGCGCACGCCCGTCTCGTTGTGTATTCCCAGGCCAAACTCGATCTCGTCTTGTTGCAGGTATACCTCGGCTTGCTCGGTCCCGGGCACATGGCAGTGCTCCAATCCAATGCCGCAGGTACCCGATCGCTCGGCGATGAGCTTCGCCATGTGTTCGACCTCGTCCAGCGATGCACCGGTATTCGCGAGAGCCCCGGCAATCTTGTACACCAAGACAGTGGCAGCTAGTCCTCGGCGACCCGTCAATTGACCCTGAGATCGGGCGACAGAGACATCGTCGCCGACAACTACCAGGCGCACCGAGTCTTCTCCCAAGTGGGTCGCGGCCCACCTTTCTTTAGCCAATCCGAATTGCAGCACATCACCGGTGTAGTTCTTTACGATGATCAATTGCCTACATGCGAGTGGCTGACAAGGTCAATGATCGGCGTCTTTCCGAACATGAGTGCGCAGTGCGTAACCGACGGGCGACTCCCCCCACCTGGAGCTGAGCTTCAAGAGCTTACCCTTTGCTGTTTGAGAGTTGGTCCAATGCGGCTTCCACCTGGGCTGCGTTGGGACTAGCAAAGACCTGCCACAAGAAGATTGAGATAAGACGTCAGTCCGGCTGCCATTGCACTCGACACGCCTTGCCTTCCCGCCTGAAGGTCGGGCTGGAAAGCTGCTCCCCACATTCGGCCCGGCGTTCGACCGGCGATGTCCAGATTTCGGAGGGAGAAACCTCCAGCCTGGCATCGTAGCGCAGCTCTAGAGACTCACATTGCCACTAATGGCAGCGGATAGCATGCCTTTACCCACAAAGGCGGCATGAGCCGGTTCATGACCTGCACCACCACCACACAGGAGGTGCACTTTGTCGTGATCGGCTTGGCGAACCATGACCGTCATCGTATTTGGGTTGTAGGCCAGGGCAGGATTGAGGTAAGCCAGACCTGACAAGGCGTCGTTGACGAGTGTTTTAGGATCATTCAGGATGTGTTCTGACATGTGGGGGGTGCAGGTGTCAGTGTTCGGAGCCTTGAGCAGTGTGGGGTTGCATGGGGCCCTATGTGGTCATTCGTCGCTAGGTGGGGGAGGCTTCTAAGTTGCAAGCAGAGGAATGAAGTGAAGTAGTCTAAGATGACTCCAAGGAGATTCAGACACTCACTTGACATGGGCATGATGGCGGTTCGAGATCAAGGGTGCCGTGGTGCTTGATGAGGGGAGGAGAGAGAGCGAGGCAACCTGCCCCGGCGGCGATCCGCGTGGCGATCAGTCCGGAGCCAGGTGGTATGGAGCAGTGAACATGGCGTGGGAAAAGCACCACCTAGGCCCTTTACATCACCAGCCAATTATTGTGTACCTCTTTTCCGGAGCTTCTATTTGCTGTTTAATGGTTGACCGGCAGCGGCTTTGGAGTGCGTCGGATCGCGTCAGCCGGCCGAAAGTCACGTGAGTTTGCAAAGTCCGCATTCTTCATCCGTGGACTGCGACCTCTGCCCACCTTTGCTGGTGAGCGAAGGCGATGCAAGCCCTGATGAAGCGAGTATCTCAACCCAAATATACCCTACTGATCGGCATTCACGACCTCAGATGAGCATGCAGTTTCAGCGCCACTCACTCAGCCCGTCCGACTCCGAGTCCGCCGTGACCGCCGAACCAAGCCGTGAAAGTTCTGCACCGTGCATTCGAGGAGAGTTCAGAAGCCAGCCTCTTCACCAACTTTATGGAGTAGATCGCTTCGTAAAAGGAAGACGGCGCCACCCACAGACACTGCCAAAGCAGCTGCTGCGCACTCGGGAGACTCGCCGCCGACAGAGCAGTGAGCCTGTGAGCACCGCCCCATGTCTTGGTCTCATGTTGCTCGCTGGCTTGGAAATTGAACCGTGCGGCTGAAACGTGCCTTGCTCGTCGCCTCGGCCTGTTCACCTCCTCGCCATCCGAAACACGCACCACCTGACCCATCATTCACCACCACAACCATAGCCCAACATGCAGAACATGGGCAAGAGCGTCATGAGGTAAGACATCCTGCTCACCCCACCGCGCGGCCTCGACGACTGACGCGATCTGGCGTCCGGTAACTCACTCGTCAATCGTCACTCGTCACAGGGTGGCCAAGAACTCGATCAAGGGCTTCACCGACGCGCAGACCAAAGTACGCGATGCGACCTCCAACGATCCCTGGGGGCCGTCGGGTACTCAGTGAGTTTGACATCACAAATGATCATAACCCGTGACGATGGCCATGATTACATTATCTCATTGAGCCACTCGTAGAGGCGATCGGGATCGTCCCCGGACATGGTCGACCGGCAGGTACTGACGGCCACTTCTCGTTTGCGTCACCCACAGAATGAGTGAGATCGCGGCATTGACGTTCAATCCGTGAGTGTGATTGCCCTCCTCTCTGGCCACATCTGGTGGGGTCTATTGACTTTCCCTGCTGCCGCCCGGCCCCTTTCGGACGATGCGGACTGTCCGAAACTCAGCTACGACAGACTACTGCGATCCGCGAAGCCGAGAGCTGACCAGTCTCAAACGTCTCACTTCGAGTTCTACAGTAACGACTTTGTCGAGATCATCGAGATGCTCGACAAGCGACTGAACGACAAAGGCAAGAACTGGCGCCACGTCTTCAAGTCTTTGACCCTGCTCGACTACATCCTGCACAATGGAAGCGAGAACGTCGTGCAGTACTTTAGGTGAGTTGAGGTTGAGATCTCCGGAGTGCTTGGGGTTGTCCTACACAGAACCGGTGTAGTGTAGACAACGTTCTGCAGCACCGGCCTCGTAGAGGCCACTCCTCTCCGCTCCCATGACATCATTGCGTACGCGTGCTCACACTCGGACCATACCTTCTCACAGGGAGAACCTTTACATTGTCAAGACACTGAAAGAGTTTCAGTACATCGACGAGTTTGGCAAGGATCAGGGATCGAACGGTACGTTGACACCCCCACATCACCGAATGCAGAAGTGACGGGGCCCCTGACTCATGAGAATCCGCTCGATTCTCTTGGCTAAACGCAGTTCGACAAAAGGCCAAAGACATCACAAACCTGTTGTTGGACGAGCGACGAATGAAATCGCAACGCGCGACCCGGCGCGATATGCGCGACCGCATGTCCGGAGCCGAGACCCGGCCCAAATCAACCGAAGCGCGACCTGATCGATCCGGAGCGCGTTCTGGCAATGGAGATCTCGAGGCTGCGATTGCTGCGAGTAAGAGATCTGCCGAGGAGGAGGCCAAGAGGAATCAGGCCGACAACGAACTGGAAGAGGCAATGAGGCTGAGCCGAGAAGAGGATGAGAGGCGGAGAAGGGAACTGGCCCAGAGCGGGAGCGATGGACTGTTTGATGAGCAACGGCAGTACGTTCTTCCTCACGAACGGGCCTTTAGTTTTTTCATAAAATACTTATTCGAGGCTCCTGACGAATCCGTAGGAACCAAGAGAACCTTATCGACGTCGACGCTCAACCTCAACAACCGATGCAGACGGGGTGGGCAAGCTTCAATCCCTATGCGGCGCAACAGCAAGCCATGCTCGAGGAGCAGATGCGCCAAGCCCAGATGATGGAGCTGCAGCGTCAGGTTAGCGATGGGCTGTCGATGCTTAACGTAGCGACCACGTCGAGAATTGGCTGACGTTGAAACCTTCGTGCTCGTCCCGTGCGCACAGCAACAAGAACAGCAGCAATACCTATACGCCCAACAACAAGCTCAACTACAGGCACAGTACGCACAACAGCAACAACAAGAGGAGTACATGCGCCAACAGCAGTACATGTACCAGCAGCAGATGGCGCAGCAACAGCAGGCTCTTCAGCCCCAGCCGACCGCATTCGGTGCCAACAACCCCTTCGCCGCTTTCGCCGCTCCGCCTCAGCAGCATCAACAATCTCAAACGACTTTTAACGACAACTTTGCCGCTGCGACACCGCCGCGGCAGCCTAGTCCGCCGCCTGCCGTGCAGCCGCAGCAGACGGCGCAACCGGCCCGACAGCGGCCACCGAAGGACGACGGCAAGCACGCCGAGCTCGCCAAGATGCTCGCGGATGGCCGAGAGGATGGGATGGACACGTTCGGAAACATCGGCAACATGCGTATTCCAGTGTATGTATACGGCTCCGTGTGTGCACTAGATGTCCGATGCCGTACTGACCCTGCAAGATTGTATTTTCGACTCGTCCAGTGGAGCTCAATTCGCGACTCGAACACCGGGCGTTGTTCAAGCGCAACCGACGGGATTGGCTCGGCCAAACCCGTTCAACATCTCACAAAACCCAACTCAAAATCAACAGGTATGTATTGAGCCCCTAGCGGCCCACCTGCTACGGCAACAGCTCGTATTGCTAGACTGACTGGTGATCCCTCAACTCTGACTGCTCCCAATAGAAGGACCAGCCGTTCTTTACGATCTGAAATTCGGCCAGTCTCATGCAACGGCAAGACCGTTCATCCTCTTGTTCTTTCTTTCTTTTGTGTCGTATGGCGATTGTAGCGTGGGATCTTGTCATTGCATTCGATGTTTTCCCCCATTGCTGGCGAATCCGTCTCCGCAAGAGCGTGTGGGGCCCAGTTTGGGGCGCAGGCCGCTTACCAAGCCTGTGAGACAGCGCCTCGATGCACCTCGCGGTTGACAACCACGCGGAAATCTTGATCGGCGCTGGCGGTTAGTCCCGACTTCGTCCTTCGAAGTGCATCCGTTCTTCATCCGATACGATATGGGTCACCCAACTGACTTCCTCTTGGACGACGAAGAGGCTCGCCGATCTTGCGGGTCGCCTCAGCCTCGACCTTACGTCATCCATCGCAATGGCGATAAGCTCATCGCCACCAAGACTGAGTCACCCTCGGGTCAACGATCCCCGATCCGAAACGCGCGGCATCAGACCTTCCTCGCATGGTACCAGCGCGTACTAAAGGCCTTTTACCTCATTTACTTGAGCTTTGTCGTCGTCTACCTCTGTGGGACCTTACCGGAGCGACTCGAACAGTGGAAGCCACTGCCTGCGGATGCGCACGCCCGAGCGCTCAAGTTGCTTTCGAAGAGCCCCGTCATCGATGGCCACATCGACTTGCCCATCCTGATGAGGGAATACTACAGGAATCAGATTCAAGACGTCGACATGACGAAGGCTGGGGGCATTAGGGGCCAAGTGGTTCTGCCGAAGCTGAGGAAGGGCAAGGTCGGCGGATTGTGAGTCCTTCAGGGGGCAGGAGGTCGGTAGGAGCAGCCCGTTTCGCGAATAAGTACTGACGGGTGAAGGATCGTACGTAACAGCTTCTGGTCCACGTATGTCGGATGTCCGGTGAGTTCAGTGTGTTCCCAGTCCGTGTGTGAAGACTCGATCGATTGATCAGATTTCACGTCATGCCCCCGGTCAAACAGGAGGATGCAGGATACCCGATCGACAATCATGGCAACTTTACAAGGCCTACGTTCAGGGTCAGGGATACACTGGAACAGATTGACGTCGCCAAGTTGCTGATCAACAAGTACTCGGATGTGAGTCAAAACCCCAAAGATGAACAATTCTTTGCTCAAATTACTTACCCGATTGCTTCCCCGTCTCAAGGATTTCGAGTTGACGTTAACGTCAAAAGCCTGGAGGAAAGCGATGAAGAAGGGTCGTATCGGCGGGATGTTGGGGGTTGAGGGAGGGCATCAACTCGGCTCGACCCTGTCCTCACTTCGAGCTTTCTATGCCCTCGGAGCTCGGTACGTGACGCTCACGCATACGTGCCACAATGCGCTCGCCGACTCGTGCGGGATGCAAGGCACGCCGATCGAACCTCGCTGGAATGGAATCTCCGAATTTGGGAAGAAGGCAATCCGAGAGATGAACCGGTTGGGCATGATGGTTGATCTAAGCCATACAAGTCCTGCCACGGCGAGTCAAGCGTTGAGCTTGAGTCAAAGTCCCGTCGTCTTCTCGTGAGTGAAATCAGGTTGTTGCACTCCTCGGTTATCTGATTTGGACATGTTATAATTTCGCAGTCACTCGAACGCTCGAGGTGTTCACTCCGTCGTACGCAACGTCCCGGACACGATTCTGCGCCGAATCGGTAAACTATCTTTCCCGAACCGCCGGTTCGACCTCACTCAGGATGGGGAAGGTGGACAAGGATGGGGTAACGAGACGAACGAAGTCGACTTGTCCATCCCAGGTGGGGACGTGTTGATCATGCTCAACTTCTCACCGGCGTTCATCAGTGAGACTAGCGACGGAAAGGGCCCGAGGGCCAGCATCAAGCTCTTGGCGGGTGAGTGGGCACAGCTCTCCCCGTGGTTTGTTGCTGAAGTGCGCTTCTGGTTGCTGAAGTGCTCTTTGATGTCTACTTCGCTAGACCACGCGGACTACATTGGTCGTCTGGCAGGTCGTTCGCACGTCGGGATCGGCTCCGACTTCGACGGCATCGTCTCGGTACCGATCGATTTGCCCGACGTCTCGTACTATCCAGACCTCTTTGCCGAATTGATTAAGCGCGGTTGGTCGGACAACGAGATCCGCGGACTGGCGAGTGAGAACCTATTGAGGGTATTGGAAGGGGTCGAACGCGTCAAGCATCAGATGAGACACATCGAGCCGGAGAATGCCATCTTTGAGGGTCGCCACGATCTGCCCGGTACCGGTAGAAGGTCCTGATCTGGTCTTTTTTAGAGGTCGTGATAGGATGCGAATAATGCGACGTTACAACATGTACAAAATGAAAGATTGTGCTGCAAGAAGGGACTGGAGACTTAGATGCTGGTCAGGTGTTTGTAGGCGGTGGCAGTTTGGTCTTGAGCCAATCTCGGAGATCGTAGGTGGCGCCTGACACAAACCCCAATGAGGCGGCGAGTAAGAACCGTCGTTGGGCAGCGTATCTAGAGAGCCGGTCTGAATCATCCACCCAAACTTTCAGAATCAGCATCATCGTCGCATCGTCGCACGCTGTTCGACGGTTGTAGCTGGAGTGAAGCCGGAGCTTGGGCCTGAACTGACATATCCTACCCGCGACGCCAGCGATGGACACGCCAGCGATCGTGCCACTCAACCACCTCGTCTTGATCGCCCGTGCCTGATCTCGAATGGATTCGGACGCAATAAGAGTCGGTGAAGAAAGCACAGGCTGCAATAAGCGCGTTTGGATGAGTTGTTCCAATCCGACATAGGAGGCCGTCCAGAGACCGAGTCGAGCGCCGGTGCGTAGTCCTCCCATCACGCCCGAGTAGAGCACGCGGTAGTTTTTCGTCTTTTGGTAGAAATACCACCTGGTGTGGCGTGGGATGTCGTCGAAGAAGGGCAGGTTAGACGGAATAGTGAGGCGAGCCAAGACGGTTGGCAAGGCGGATTGGAGGTGCATGTGGGGGGGAGTCAGTTCTGGATCTTGCAGGGAGTGCCACGCCTATGCTCAATCTGCCATCAAGCGAGCGAATGAAGAGCAAGGGGTCTGCCCCTTAGGAGCACGCACCCTTGCACGGTCGTCGGCAGGCGATGCGCATTCTCGGCGAGGAACTGCTTGGAAGCGAGCTGCGACGAGGTGAGCAGCCCGGAGACGAAGCCAAACGTCGAGCCGGCCAAGGGGATCAGGACGAGCTCCGTTCCGGTCGAAGGGACTGCGGGAGCAGGTGTTGTTGATGCAGCCATGCTCGGTGGGGAAGGGGTTGGTTGGGCGGCGTAGGCGCGGTCGTACAGCTTGCCGAGGCTCGACGCGAACCACGCGAATGCGCAGTGCTCGCGGCTCACGAGTGGCCACTCGGGCCGCTGCCAGCGCTTGGGCGACCCGCCGATGGCCGCGGGTCGTTTTCCTTTTCCTGCCGCTCGCGTCTCGACTCGACTCTGACGGGGGTTGGGGGTTGCAGGAACTTGTGCACCGTCTCGATCGCCAGAGCGCATCGGACTGGAACTGAGTGGAGGAGGGGCGATACAGGAGCGTGAACTCTTCTGATGTAAGCTACTACCGCCCTTTAGCATCGTCACACAGCATGCAGGAGCTGACCTGGTCACCGGCTTTCCCAGCGGCGCCGCGCTGGCCGACGTCGCACGGCGGTACGACATACGCCCCCGGAGCAGCCGTAGCCGTGAGTCACACGGTAACGAGGGGGAAACACTGGTCAAAACACTTCCAAGGCCAAAGGACTGACTCGGCCCTCCCCACAACTACAGCCCACCCTCCTTCGACATGTCGGTGCGACCGCGAACGCGACTGCCGTCATCGCACATCCTGCTCGAGTGGATCAGACCCGATCGAGCAGGCGCCGCGACACCCCCGATCGCCGTATTGATAGCCTCGTATTCGTCGAGTCCTTCATCGACGAGACCACATAGCACCCAAGTCTCGTCGGCTTCGTCGGCTTCATCGTCGCCCCCGCTCGACTTTCTATACCCGGCCTTTGGCTTCTTTTCGCGCACCTTGCCAACTGCATCCCCCTCGACATCTTCGTCTTCGTCCCCATTCTCATCTCCCTCACCTTCGACGTCATCTTCAGCGCCATATTCAGCTCCAAGCGTTGACCTCATAACAGGAGTGCGGATACCGCGAGGCACTGCTCCTCGCGTGCCCGTCTCGAGCGCTCCCACCTCGAGCTCGTGGCGACCGTCTTCCAACCTCTTGCGAGCATGCGTGTGTGGACGGACAACAGTGTGCATGAGGTTTAGAGCCGCCAGTTCTAGCACGATCCTATACGATACAACCGCAGGTGAACGGGATCGGGATATCAGACCAGATTCTCTTCAATCTTTCGTCTCCGATCGCTCTGATCTGACAGATGCGAGCCTTGCGGAGGAGGGACCGGCTGCCGATGGCAGTGGACTCCCCCCAGCCCCAAACCAATACTCCAAGTCAAGAAAGCAAGGGCGTGGTGAGTTTTACCCTGCAACCGCACGCCCCAGAGAGGAAGACCTCGGCTAACACGGCTCGACTCTCGATTGCAGACAAGCGCTCCATCTATGACGATCCGACTATCGATGTGGATACAATATCGGTCCCTTGGATACGAGGCTTTCTTCACGATTCCATTCTCAAGTTCGGCCGGGAGCCCATCTCGTTGAGGCCTGTGCACGTCGCATCCCACTCGAGACGTGGTCTGCGGATCGGACTTGTTAGTCGATTTGAGTCGGTCAAACTTCGCCTCGATCAACTACAAGCTTTGACGTCCTGGCTCGTCAAGGATTCAGAACGAATCCAGGAGCTCGAGCTCGAAGAGAGGCTTGACCTCGTTAAGCTCACATCGAGCTTCGTCCGGGCGCTGAAACTGCCGACTCCGGAGCCCGGGGGTCCCGCTTCGGTCAAAGAGGAAGCAAGCCGGATTGTGAGATTGCGGCATGAGGCGGGGAGAAAGATGGAGGCATACCTGCACCAGTTGGTGATGGACGACCCCAGGCATCCGCGTTCAAAGGCCATGCTTTGGATCGATGCAATCGCCCTACAAGACCGCTTACCCACTGCCGTTCCGTTCGATCCGGACGTGCACGTGGATAGCGACGACACCCTTTCCAAGACGTACCTCGGCCACCTTCAGCAGATCTTTGCACACCCAGACGAGGGTAAAGAAACACACCCCAAGAGGCAAAAGACCGCAGAGGTAGTTACACCCATCCTGCTGGAGGCTTGGTCTAGGAACTCCTCGATCGGCGCCGAACAGGCCCTCCATCTTTTTTGCGGCTGGGACATGGTCAATCTGCTGCGTTTGCACGACACCGCGAACCCGGTCTCTTCCAATCTTCGGCGCCAATACGGCGAACTGCTCGGACAGCTGGGGCCTTCTCCTTCCGAATACTATGCTTCTCTGCCGTCGCGCAGCATGCGATTGATCGTGGGACCCCATCTTGTCGAGTACCTGTCCACCGCCGGATCGACCTTGCGCACGCTACAGATTAAGACGACGATCGATGAGGAGAAAACGCTTGGCCCTCTGGACGACTTGACGCGACTGCGAATGAATGCGACCTTGCTCGAAGGGTTGTTGGGCATGCACTACAACCTCGATGCCGAAGTGCTCGCCGTCGAAGTTCTGCAGCTGGCCCGAAGGGTGGCAGAAGCTGGACCAATGGAAGATCGAACGAAAGCTGTCGTCGTGCGTGCGTACAGGATGGTCATTCGCTCCGCTGCCGAACGTGGGTCGCCAAACCGCGTCGATGCGTTGGCGAAAGAATTGGCACAGCTCCCGCAGGCCGGAATTGCCCTCGAGATGGTGGCGAGAAATGTGAAAGCAGTGGGTCGATCCAGAGGCCTCGCAGATGCGCGCGAGGCGATGGCCGAGGCCGCATATGTCGTCGATCCTACCACTGCAAAGGATCGCGCTCGAATCGTTTCCAACCTCGTCGAAGCTTACGTCGCCTGCGACGATCTCGAGGCGGCAATCAAAGCCGTCGACGACTTCCTCCTGGCCCACGGTGACGGACCCACGATTGGGACCATCAATTCGCTCATGTTTGGCTACGCGACCAGGCACGACATCGACTCGACCTACGCCATCTTTCGCCGACTTGCTGGGGGCGAATGGGGCAGCAGGGCGACTTTGAACCCCAACGCTGGCTCATACGAAGCCCTCCTCTGCGCTCATGCGAACGTGAGAGATCTTGATGCGGTCATCGGCATCATGTCCAAGATGCGCCAAGAAGGCTTCAAGATGACGCTGAGCGCATGGACGACCCTGATGAACCTTCACGTCGAGTTGGGTCAGTACCGCGAGGCTTTCGACGTCTTTGCGTTCCTCGAGAATTCTCCCGACCCCAAACTGGTTCCGGATACGGCGACGTTCAACATCATGCTCAAGGTCGCCGTTTTCACCGAGACGCCGGTCGTCACCCAGCTGCAGTGGTTCCAGCAGGCTCTTCAGCGCGGGCTTCGACCCAACATGAGGACGTACCACACCCTGCTGCAAAGCGTCTGTAAGGCTGGCCTGATCGACGTCGCGGAGGAGATGTTCAAGCTTATAGACGAGACGTTCGCCCGAACCACGGCCTCACTTAGTGAAACACCGACGGCGTCCACGGACCCACCTTTGTCTACCGAGGCCCCAGCAAGTCTACCTATCTCGATGGGCGATGTCCGACCGGACGTCTTCACCTTTTCGATCTTGCTGAACGCTTACGTCAAGGCCAAGCAGACGGCGAAAGCACAAGCGTGCCTCCAAGAGATGAAGAGTAGAGGCATCGAACCAACCTCGGTCACATTCGGAATCATTGTGGCATCGATGATCGCTGGACCGAAACGTGCCTCTCCGAAGATCCGTGCGCAGGCCAAGGCGTTCGCACGTAATTTCCTACAGCTGTCACCCCTTAGCCTCCACCAAAAGGACCTATCCAAGAGCGCGAAGCGTGACAAGGTTTTGGCGAGAGGGGACGAGTTGCTGCACATCTTTGCGCCGATCTTGCAAGCGGAGGCAAGGACCGAGAATGGCCAGACGGTTCTAGACACGTTCAAACTTGTCCTCGGCAGTGGAGCGCGACCTTCAATTGAGCTATACACGATTCTGATGGACGCCTTTCGGCGCGATGCCGTCGTGCCCTCTGCGCCAGGCTCCTCGACCATGGGTGTTAACGACGTCGTGACCGTTTGGAACGGCCTCCATGCTTCAATCTTAGACGCTTATGGATACCCCGTGCAGACCCAACGCGTGGCTCCGGACCTGCCTTCGATCTTTTCCAACGACTTGAGGATGCGCTCCCCAACACGACGCATCAGTGCGGGGCATAGCACCGACCTCTGTCTTCCCGTCACGATCCTGCTCGACACCCTATCTTCGCGCCCTGCGCTCGAGGCGGGGCGCGCTCACGACCTGTCCAAGATTTGGGGCGAACTTTCCGCCGAAGGATTCCGATTTGATGCTGGGACCTACAACGCCCTTGTGCGTGCCTTCATCCGCCAAGGCGAAATCGAGCGTGCAGCGTGGATCATCGAGCACTTGCTCCTTGTGCGGAGCGACGAAGCCTCTGAAGAGGAGGTCGAAGGCAGGTTCAGGTCTGCCGAGCAAACCTTCTGGGATATCTGGATAGCAAGAGGGCTGGGCAATCCTCGCATTGCGGGCCGTATCGCCTCGGCGAGCCGACGACAGACGCTCTTCGATTCCGATCCATTGACGCCGGACATGCTGAGACAGTACATGAGCAGACCATCGAACCCGGCGACCAAGTCGAGCACCACGTTCGTCCAGGCGATGAAGTTGGCGCAAATTGAGAAGTTGAGGAGACTGTGGCAAGTGAGCAACAAGACGTGGAACGAGTTGGACGAAGCTTTGACGAGTGGCCAAGTGAGGGAGGAGGACTTGGGAAGGAGGTTCCCCGTGGCGGTCAACAGTCTACTGAGATGGAGAGCGGGGCGTGCAAGGGTCGCAGTCTAGATTGTTGTAATATACCTGAGGCATTGCAAAGTTACCAAAGTACACTTGAGGAGCTGGAGGGAGAGAGAAGAACACACTGGGATATAGCGAGCACACCGTCCCTTGACAGCATTTTTCGACCAGGATCAGATCTCATTACGGACAATGCTAGCGGTGCGACCGACAGAGAAATGAGCTCTAAGCAGCCATGCTCGCTTCAAACATGGCAATCGACACCACTATCACCACAGCGACTCCGCTCGTGACGGCCAGCACACGGTTCGTGAACACCCACTCATCCAGGCCCATCCACTTGATCGACTCGTCCGTACCACCGACGACGACGTTCGTGAAATGAGCCTTCAGCCCCTTACTAGGTGTTAGGTGTCGTTGGGCGATCCCGCGCAGTCGGTCCTCTTGCACCATCATTCCGCACGCACACCCTTCCTCTCGACACCTCGTCCCTCTCGTCTTTCTCAGCTCCCCATCCGAGGGCCGCAGCCACCAGCCTCCAATGATCCAGCACCAAGGCCCAAGCAAGAAGCCGGCCAGGAACAGCAGTTTCGCCGGGACGGTCGTCTCTATGAAATGTCCCGGTTGAGTGATGGAGGCTTCGACAAGGTATCCCACTGAGTGTTGTCGGCGGCGATGATAAAGCGAAGGGATGATAGGTGCCTGTACCGATTTGGAAGGCCCGGCAGTCACATCGACTTCGGTTGGCGGGAAATGTGCCTTCACGAGTCGGAGAGGCGCAGGGGTAAAGGAGAACCGTGGGGAGGCGGGCCCCGTCTGTGGAGCCATTCGACTAACAGGCGACGTCTCGGGCATGAGCACGTGGTGAGCCTCGCTTCCATGCAGAGATCGTCGACGAGCTGCCAAGGGCGCAGAAAAACCTTGACTTGCTCCTCCATGCTGGCCCGAGTGCCAGGAGTTCCGTCGAGATGCGGTCGGATCGACTGCGGAATCCCTCGAGGTGACGGAAGAGGTCTCGTGCCCGTCTTCGATAGGGCGGGTGACGGAGAGGGATGGGATCGTACGGTGACCATATGGACGCACGACCTGTAAGCACGGCTGAGCCCAAGCTTGACGCGAAGGCAGCGGCCGATGCATAAAGCGGCCATCGTCGTCGGACGAGTTGAAGGCGATTCCAAGGCCGGCCAAACCTTCAGCAGGCTTAAGCGCCTTTGGAACAGCAAGATCTTCGACGTCTGAGCGAGCACCTTGTTGCTCTTCAAACTGTCCAACATCAGAATTCGGTGTCGTTTCGGCGGTGTCGAACGTTCCAGGCGATGATGAATGCGGCGGATGATCAAACAGCGACATTGGCAGCGGCGAGCGGAACTCGGTCGTCGTTGGCGTTGCACTGCGACCTTCGTGGCTCGAGGTCGTAGGGGATCCCCATTTCATCATCGCTGAATGAGCCATCTGGCTCGCCCAGTTTCGTCGCCGCGCTGTGGCCTCTTCCGTCTGCTGCTGAAGAAATTGGTGCAGGTCGACGAGGTCCTCGTCAGGTGTGGCCCGTCCTTTGCCCTTGACGTCGACAGGTGATCGACCCAACACCGGCGTCGACAATGGACTGGTCAACCGTATGCTGCTACGGGCGTGTCCAAGAAAGCGGAACGGTGCCGCCAACGTCTTGGACTCGTTCGTAAGAGTCGGCGAGGGCGAAGGCGAGAAGCCGGGGGAGTCGGGGAGGGGCACCATCAAGGGGTCCGTCGGATTAAAGGCAAAGCCGTTCTCCCATGAAGTCAGCCGCTTCGTCTTGATCGCTGCTGGAACGTGTCGTCCAAAAGTGCCGACAGGAATTCTGGAGGGGGCGTGCATACTTTCGTCGACTAGCATCCCCTGGGTCATGCCCAGCGCATCTTCGGTCGGCACATCCACGATCATGGGAATTGCCACCGCTTGCTCCGCAATTCTAAATTGGGCTCGTAGGTCGACAGCGCTTCTCACGCGCTTTTTGTGTGTCCCCAATAGTCGCCCACTAGGGCTCCGTACCAGTTCGCCTTCCGGGACGTCGTGCTCGGCCGGACGGCCCGTCATGTCGATGCCAATCCATTCTGTGGGTGCGGACTCGATCGATGCTTCGTCACCATAGCCCATCTCGGGTTCTTGGTGATAATCAAAGCTCAAGTTCAAGTCAACATCACTGCTAAGGCGATGGCTTGAAGCAGACTCGTTGCTGCGGCCGGGACCCGATCGTCCTTGGCTCGCCGGCGACGGCCTAGCGTGATCCTTGACGGACGTTCTGCTAGCCGGTCCTCGCAAGTCGGCGAACGAGTCCGAGGTCGCAAACATGGACGAAGCGAAGGGAAAGCCAAACGTGGTCGGTGAACCCTTGACGCGCACATGTTGCAATACGGCGTTAGCGGAACAAGGTTTTGCTACGACCATCGTCTCCCGCGGACGATCTTGGAGTTCGAGGTCGAGTTTGCGAGGCCCGGTCATCCCTCTCCGAGTCGGAACATTCTCCTTGTAAAATGCAGCATCACGGGTCTGTTGGATCAGCGGAGGCGAGAAGAAGAGGGAAGCGGCGGGAGAATCGGCGAGTTCGAACGAGCTGCCGATCGACGACGTGGACGACGAGGTCGAGGGCGAACAGCTCGGCAGAGTCTCGGCTCGGACGAACCCCCTCGAGCCCGGGCGTTGCAGCCGGGTGTATGCATCTGCCACTTCCCGATCAGTAGATTTGGCTTCTTTGCGGCTGGGGTGGGAAGATTCGGAACCACCTTCGTTGGAGCTCTCCCGTGAGCGAGCCAAAGTCGGGGTCGGTCTCCGAAGGGGCGCTTTGCGTTCGCGAGAAGGCCTCCGTTGCGGCTGTGCTGGCGAGTGTTCGTCGCTGTCGCCGGTGAAAGTACGAACCGGTCGGAGGTATCGAGATGCTGTGGAAGCCATCATACTGGTGAATCCGATGGCTGACCTCTTTACGATTTGGTCGTGCGGCAGGAACCCTTACGTAGCCAAGTGATTGACGCAATCGCGAGGGTGCGAGCTCAAGGTCAGCTTCGGCTCTGTTCAACAACATGCTATGCAACAGATTGACAAAGAAGTCCACTCACCAACAGCACCGTTATTATCTTATGTTTATATTCAATAGCACTCCAATGTGGGTTTGGTGATGTAGGGGAAGCAACTCGGAGCTAGGGGGCTCGACGTAGACGATGATTCACCGACGCTAGATCGGTCCAGCAAAACAAGCGCCGGGAACTTGTGCGGTCGCCGGAGCCCGTGGCGAGTGCAGTGAGGCAAAGCACCGTAGTACCGCAGGTGGGAGATGGGTCGAAGGGTATAAATGAAGAAGTGGCTAGCAAACTATCCCGTCGGTAGCAGATGATTGAGCGCGAATGCTCAATGTGGGAGGCTGTGGTCGGTCGTGGGCGAAGCTCTGAGGAAACCTACCTGCGCCGGACGAAACTGGGGCGCCGACCGACATTCGTCGCGCGCGGTCGCGCGTCACGTGAGCGCCGCGTCGATCGTCCTTCGATCAACTTTTGGTACCCTACGGTTTCGCCCGCGGAGTTCCGGAGCCTCCTGATCGCAAGCGGATGAGCCCCTGTCGAGAACGCAACACTGAGCTGAGATTAGGGAACTAACTGTTCGTCGTTCAATAGCGAGAAAGAAGAGCTACCCATGTCAGAACTCGAAAGCAAACAGAAAAACACCTCATACAGATCGTCGCACTCCCCTGGCATCGGGTACTAGAAATTGACAGTATTGTTTGCGCAGATCACCCCACGACACGCTGCCTTGGTCGGCCCCCAGATCACAACATGTAGACTGGATCACCTTACGTCAGGAGATGAGCACACGACTTTTAGTGCTTGGCCTTCTTCGATTTGGGCTTCTCCTCGGGCAGCGCCTTGCCCTTCTTAGAGACGGGCGACTTCTTGGGCGGGGGTGCGACTTCATCCTCCTCCTCTTCCGAGTCATCCGAGTCGGACTCACTTTCCTCGCTTTCGGAAGGAACCTGTTAGACACGATCAGAGGACCACGAAGAATAAGGGGCCAAGAGCAATGTAGCAGAAGAACATCAGTCGCTGGGGATCGGTGGTCGAGAATGACAAAGGGACCTACGGGAGCAGCATCCTTTTGCTTCTTGCTCGACTTGGACGTTTTCTTCTTGTCGCCAGAGCCCGAGGCAAGGATTCCGCCGGTCGCGACATCAATGTTGCCGTTCGTGTCGACGAGTCCGTGCGCAGCCTCAGCGGCCTTCTCGGCGTTGGACTTGCGTCCGCGCTTTTTGCCGGTGTATTCCTTGCCGTCCTTGCCGACGGTGATGACGGCGGGGAGGGCCGCGACAGCTTCGGCACCTTCAACAGGCTTGTAGTTCTTCTTGGCCTCCTCGTACTCGAGCGTCTTCTCGGCGGTGATGTCGTTCCATCGCTGCGCAAAATAATAGTTCCCTCGCAGCAAGTCAACTCCTGCCGACAAAATCGCTTCGCCCGGAAACGATTAGATAAAATTGTAGACCGACCTTCTTCTCGATGTCGGGCATGGCTTGCCAGACGCCCGAGATCTTCCTCAAGATCTCCTGGTAGGTGGCCTCCGGCTCCGCCGTACGGAACTGTTCACGAACGGAGTTCTGGAACTCGATGTAGGCCGAAGCAGGACGCTTGGGGGCATTAGGGTCCTTGGCCTTCTTGATCTTGAGCTTCTTCTTGCTCTTGCCCTCTCCGTCCTCCTCTTCGTTGTCGGAGCCAGCAGCCGCACCGGGGGCCTGAGGCGGTAACACGTGACCGGCAGAGGGATGAATATAGTCAGCTTTGACTTCGAGAGCGCTAGCACCAAGAGGGCGCCCCGCAGCGAATCAGGGTCGAGTCGATTGAGAGACGTACCTTGCCACCATGTTTGGCTCCGTAGAAAGGAAGGTTGGGAGGGTTGGCTACGAGAGCCTCAAGCTGGGCGGGCGTAGCGGCCACGCCGAGTTCTCTGGCGTAGGCATCGGCGGCGTTCGCAGCGCGGGTGAGCGACGATGCGAGCTCGACGTAGGCGTTGGCGAGCTACATAAGAAGAAAATTTCGACGAAACTTGAGAGTGAGTCCATGCGATGAAGATTCGGTCTCGTTACACGACTGTGTCTCGTGGGCTTGTTGCATCGATGCGTCGAGAAAGCCGATTGTTTATCTGCATCGCGACGGCTTGGGGGGAGGCGCGCGCCCACGATGCTCACGGCACGGCAGGGGTGGCAAAACAAGCTCAGGCAGGCGCGCCGACGGCGTCGGGCCTACGAGCTCGGCAAAGGCTGGCTG
Source organism: Microbotryum scabiosae (assembly GCA_022702605.1). Taxonomy (NCBI): domain Eukaryota; kingdom Fungi; phylum Basidiomycota; class Microbotryomycetes; order Microbotryales; family Microbotryaceae; genus Microbotryum; species Microbotryum scabiosae. The sequence goes on along the minus strand of JAHWDV010000016.1, from coordinate 587,538 downwards.
AGAGGGTGATGCCGCGATGGGAGGCTGGACGACAGACGACGAGCACGCAGCGGGGTGGGAAAACGTCAGACAAGAGCTCGAAACCACGACTTACAGCTTGTCTCTTGTCCGACATTGTGCAGCGGGTGGGTCGAGTTCCGTCGGGGTTGATGGGAAGTTTGGGACTTGGCGAGACTGGCAAGTCGACGACGTGCGAGGGTGGGTTGTAATGGACGATTAGCAAAGTCGAGGCGATGAGGATTAGCCAGGTGAGCAGGCGGAGGGAGGGAGGGGGCGAGCGCTTTTGCCCTGTTTTGCGCTTTGCAAAAGGCGAGCAAAGGCGCGCGGGCAACAGGGCTAGTCACGGGTTGCTTTTTGAAACGACTCAATTTACCGCACATATCGAGCCGGCCTCCACTTCCTTTTGTGCCACATTACGCTTACTTATGCGATCGGGCAATTTCGAGCAATTTCTCAAGTCTCGACAATCTTGTCCCAATGGGAGCATTACGTACTCGGTCGGGAGCCTCGGGTGTAGCCCAGGTATCACTGTAGCTCCCATGCGTCTTGTGTGTAATGAAGAAATGACTGAGTGATTGAGCAAGGGCGATAGGATATCAGAGGAAATTTTGAATCTACAGGCTTATGGGAAGCTAGAGTAAGCTCTCGGCGCATCAAATGCCATTCCACTCCGCCAAGTCGGGGGATATCGCCGACAGAATCACGTTCGAGACTGCAAGTCGGCGGGACAATTGTGTATACGTCAGGGTGATGTGCGCAGGACATATGAGCTGGTCTCACTCACAAAAAATTCCCGAAAAAGATCCGTCTCGTACATGTCCACGGTCTCGGTCTCACCGTCTGATAAAGTCATGTGACTCGAATATCGTCGGCATGGGGTGGTATAAATGTTGCTCGCGGGGGTCTTCTTTTTTGAGGTTGCAAATGCAGGTGGTCATGCGGACGGCAACTAATAATGGCCCAAGGCTTTCAAATCGGACCTCGTCCGCGTCGAGCTCGACCCGCAACCCGTCACCGGGTCACCACCTCCTGTGAGCTACGCGGCTCACTCCCTGGCGCTCACAGTAGCAGTGAACGAGTTCGGTATCTAGGTCAGGCCGCTCGGTGCGTCCTGATGCATCAACGATGACCATCCTCGATGATGACGAGGCGCTGCCTCCGCGTAGAGCCTACAGTGGCGTCACAGGCCCTGTGACCGCGTCGATGTCTACCATGTCACTCTCGTCGTTCCCTCCCCGACCTCCGCTCGGCTTCGGTAGTTATCGAGGCGAGAATGGCCCTTCGACCGACTACTACTACCACAACCACCCTGGCTACGGTCGATCACCCTACACTTACGCTCCGCCGATGTCGCATCTCTCAAACGAGTCATTGCTGCTTCCGACCTCTCGCGTCGGCATCGGCAATGGCAATGTCAATGGTCAGACGTTCGAACGTTACCCGCAGACCTTTCAGCCTTTTTCCTTGGGTTGGAATCGACTCAACTCCAATATTAAGCTCATGCGTGCCCTGTCCATCTTTGGAGGCGTTTGCTTCGTGTACATCGTGTGAGTTGCGGGACCGGAGCGTGGCCTCGATTTTCGGCCCGCCCATGTCTCTTTGCGTTCGACATGTGCTTTGCAGAACGGGGGATATGGACTCTGAGCTGACGACTGGACGTTTCTTACGACAGCCACAGCCACTTTCTCAGACCTCGGCACGGGCCCTTTGGACACCCGAGACACCCGTTCGGAGGCCCCCCTCCAGGTTTTCCCTACGACCGAAATTTGGGCGACAATGGCGTCGCCGAGCCCATCAAACATACGGTCAAACGCCCGACAAAAGTGAACCAGCTCGACGATGGACTATTGACGGGCGAGCAGATACTCGAATTGCCGCTCGACAAGGAGTACACGAGGTATGCTTCGAGGGCGAGGCTGATCCCGCCGACTTGGCCGGATCCCTGGTCTCGACTTCCCGACGAGTGGAAGGGTCGAGCATGGTTGGCGGAGGAGCGTTTCGCCGGCGGTCGGGTCCACGACCCGTTGTCTGAGCAGACTTTTCCCCCGCAACAATACGTGGTCAAAGCGTACGAGTACACGCGCGAATTGGGGCGTCAGGCGAATCTTCACAACCCCAAACGCAAGCCGCCGGCAGGGATCCAGTATCTCAAGCCTGCCTTATTCGACGAACACACGGGAAGGCCGCTGCAGGTTCCGAGGAGCGAGCTCAGGCTCTCGCACGAGGGCTGGAAGAAGCCTCAGCTCAAGGTCGGCGACTTGGGCAAACCCTTGGCGTTTGGACGGAGGGCGCAGCGGCCCAAAGTCCAATACGCGGGCAAGATTGACATGTCAGAGAAACGAGTAACAGAAGAGACACGCCGAAGGGAATGGGTTAAACGAGCTTTCATGCACGCGTGGGAGGGCTACAAGAAACAGTGGGGGCACGATGAAGTTGCGCCCGTCTCAGGCAGCTATTCCGATCGCTACAACGGCTGGGGGGCGACCATCGTCGACAGCCTCGACACCTTGCTCATCATGGGCCTGAATGAGGAGTACAACTTGGCGCGCGAACATGTCTCGGCGCTCGACTTTTCCTATCTTTTGGCCCCCTTAAGCTTCTCCGACACACTCCCCAAGCTCGACGACATGGACCTCCCCACCGTTGCACGACCGCGCTCGCCCCCTCAAGGTCCTAGCGGCAGTCAAGCGAAGCCACAGAAAACGATGCCATTGTTTGAGACCGTTATTCGCTACCTCGGGGGTCTGATCTCGGCGTACGACCTCTCCAGCGACCCGCTCATGCTTGCTCGTGCAATTGAACTTGGCAATTGGCTCCTCCCAGCACTCAATACTGACTTTGGCGCCCCCAACGGTCACTACGAGCCTGGCACAAACCCGGATGGCATTCGCCCAGGTCGCACGTCGCTCGCAGAAGTTGGATCCCTCAGTCTCGAGTTCACGCGCCTCAGCATGATCTCGGGGGATGAGACGTACTTTCAAGCCGTGCAGAGGACCATGGACACCCTCGACACCCGATTCCCCCGCGGCAAGATGCATGGGGCCCACCGGGGTGCGCGATTGGGACAGCTGCTCCCGTCCTTCATCGACACCAGCAGGCCCGAGTGGCTATCGGACGCGTACAGCTTTGGTGCCGCTTCAGACTCTTACTACGAGTATCTGGTCAGTCTCTGCCAACCTTGACGCACTCTGGAAATGACGTGCTTTCGACTCCTTTTGGCTAGCTAGCTAGTCGCTGTGCTAACATCGCTTGCTACCGCTTTCTCAGATGAAAATGACTCATTTGCTTGGCGATTATGGGTCGGACGCCCAGTACGCCCGCATGTATCGCGAGGTCATCGACTCGGCCTACGAATACCTCATACGGCCTGTGGATGTGCTACCCGGCCAGGTCCACCTGACCAACATTGGCGAGTTCAATGCCGAGCTTCGACCCACGCTGCAGCACCTCTCCTGCTTCGCCGGGGGCATGCTTGCCCTTGGAGGCAAATTGTTAGCTCGACCCAAGGACGTGGGAACGGGGAAGGCGTACACCGAAACATGCAGTTGGGCCTACGAATCGACCCCCACAGGCTTGATGCCAGAGTCTTTGACGTTCTACAAGGCCGATGACCCTGATCGATTCAGGGTTCAAACCCGAGCGGATGGGACCAAGGTTCGGGAACCCAGGGGCAAGCCCACTGGCGTACGTCACAGTGCAACCCACTTTACCGGTCGGCCCGAAACGATCGAATCCATCTTTCACATGTGGCGACTCACAGGCGACCGCAAGTGGCAGGACGTGGGATGGCGTATCTTTGTCGACTGGTCCGCCGTGGCGATCGCGGAATATGGCTTCGCTGGGATAGATGACGTGTTCCAACCTGTTGAACCACATCAACTTGACGTGCAGGAGTCCTATGTACTCGCCGAGACGCTCAAGTACTTTTACTTGCTCTTTTCCGACCGCGAGCTGTTGTCTCTTGACCAGTACGTCTTCAGCACCGAGGCGCATCCTTTCGTACTTCCCACGGTGTCGGGTCAAAAGCCGGCAAAGTTCTGGACGGGGCCAGGCGAGCCCAAGCAGCAAGACTTCCTGAGTCGAATTGGAGAAGGCACACGGACCCAATTGTGGTCGAGGGTGCAGCAAGCCGCCGCTTTCAGTCACCTCGTCCCGATCCTCTCTCAGGAGGATTAAACCCTTCCTCGCAAGATCGAACTCATTCACGACGATCTTGTAACTCGTCTCGCAATCCTTTTTATTGTTGTAACTGCAAATTGACTTGCCTCGCGTCAGGCGGTCTTTTGTGGCGGAAGCCCTGTATCAATCAAGTGGTGTTTACAACCTGCGTGAAGAGGAAATAAGGATGATCATAACCACTGATACTAGGTAACACTGTTGAATTTGAGTTTCCACTTCCTGAGCCTCCCAGCGGCTGGGCTCCAAGGGCTGCCGGCGCAAATCGGCAAGCGTCTGCAAAACTTGTGCCTTCTATTTATCGCCAGCCCTGCGCTGAGGGTCGGTGCTACCGCTGCGGTCACTACCCAAGCATCGGTGCATTCACCATTACCGAAAAGTCTTCTAAGTTCCTATCCTATCATCCGAACCAAGAGTCGACTCCATGAGCGGCGGGTGCAGGTCACGGGGTGGTCGACCAGCTGGGAAGCGAAACTTTCCGGTCTCATTCCGAGAGTAATCGGACCCCCGCGTAATGCCCCAAATTCAGCCAGATGATATCTCAAGGTCGCCCGCTCCGAGCGTGAGCCATCCTCACCGGACATGAAAAGAGTGGCATGCCGATACCGCAGGCATACCGACCTCAGTCTGTGCGGAACTACGTCAGATCGACAAGAGTGTAGGCCATCCGCACTACTACACTGATGAGCACGAACGCCGTTCGCCGCTTCTTCCCCGTCTTAACTGAAACGTTCATTTCGGGAGCACTGATGAGCACGAACCCCGTTCGCCGCTTCGGCCCCGTCTCGGCTGAAGCGTTCATTTCAGGAGGCGAAAAGGCCCACCTCCTGTCCAGTCCTAGTCGGCGTCGCGACAGGCGCATCCGAGGTCTGTCTTTCCGGTACACGGATTCCGTTGAGTGGGTGTCAACAGGAATGTCGTCGTCTTATCAACAAGATTTGTTACTTCGAAGTCGCGGTGGCTCGTCGTCGTGGCCGGGCCACCAGGGATCCCACCCCGAAGCGCGCGAGGCAGAACACACCGCACTCGACGGACTAGACGCGAACACGCACTACACCGACGACATAACACAGGCTCTACTCGAAGAGGAGGCTAGGTTCCCCCAAGATGAAGCTACGTTCCCTCAAGATGTGCCCCACCGCAAGCCGCGGTTTATATCGGGTCCTCGATGGGGAGGGTGGCCCGGTCATCACCCACGCTGGACGATCGCTCGAACCGTTTTGCTGTTGGGATTCTTTCTTTGGGCCCTGTTTCTTCTGTCAGTACACCAAAGCGAGTATAACTGGGTCTCCTTGTCCAGTCTTCGAATCACCAAGCCCAACCTTTGTGACGGCACGCAGGCAACGGTACTTCGCCCAGCCCGAAAACGACAGGGGCCACGTTTCACCATCCTCCAACAAAGTACTGCATGACCAAGAGGGGGACGTACAAGACCCACACCCCAATAAGGAGGCTACCCTCCCCTCGAGCAATCACGACCCATGGTCTCACATGCCACCGAGCTGGAAGGGACGGACCTGGCTTGCCGAGTCGCGCTTCGCGGCCGAGAGAGGAAAGGCGTCTCTCCCCGAACAGGTGCGCCCACCTGCTGGGCATCTTGCCCAAGCCTTCACATACATCCAAGCGGCCACAACGCAATCCACCAGCTATGGTGGAGAGACGCAGTACGACCCGGAAACGGGCCGAATCCTTCAAGTCTCGAGGAGTGAGCTCAAATATCTGCACGAAGGCTTGCACGAGCCCGTCCTCAACGTCGGCAACTTGGAAAAGGGGGACTTGTTTGGCCGGAAACGCAAACGTCCCAAGGTTCAGTTCACCGGAAGAGTCGACATGTCTGACGAACGGGTGCAAGAAGAGGCGCGCCGTCGTGAGTGGGTCAAGAGAGCGTTCCTGCACGCCTGGAATGGCTATAAGAATCAGTGGAGCCACGACGAGGTCAAGCCCTTGTCTGGAGCGTCAACGGATCGCTTCAGCGGGTGGGGTGCGGTCATCATCGACAGCTTGGATACCTTGCTTATCATGGGTCTGAACGAAGAGTACAACTTGGCACGTGAACACGTCTCGGCCCTCGATTTTTCCTACGCCATCCCCCGCGACACCCAATCGGACGCCGCGTCCACACCTAAAGTCCCTGACTTGAAGCAGTTGTTGCTCCCCACTCAGCGGGATCCTCCTCTTCCGATGTCAAGGCTATCCGATTTTCCGCTGCAGCGTGACATGTCCTATTTCGAAACGACGATCCGATACCTCGGCGGCCTCATCTCAGCGTACGACCTCTCTGGCGATACGCTGATGCTCGAACGCGCAGTCGAATTGGGCAACTGGTTGCTGCCCGCGCTCAACACCAAACGCGCGTTGCCCGACAACCGCTTTTTCCTCGGCCTCAAGTCTTCCGACTCACCTCACTCGAGCGCCTGGCTTGCAGAGGTGGGGACCCTCTCGCTCGAGTTCACTCGACTCAGCATGATTTCCGGCGACGAGACCTACTACCAGGCGGTCCAGAGGACGACCAACACGCTGGACGAGATCAGCACCAAGGGTCCCAGTCACCTTTTGCCAATGTCTCTCAACGTGGCTTGGCCAGACTCCGCAACAGGCACGGTCTCGTTTGGTGGGTGCTCGGATTCATACTACGAGTACCTGGTGAGTCCCCTGAGGCAAAGTCTTCGGCACAGCTTAACTGGTACGAGTAACCGCACCCGATCCGTTTGTTGGCTTGATGTGCTCCAACTTCATAGATCAAAATGGCGCATCTGCTCGGTGACTACGATAGCGGGCAATACGCTCGGATGTACAGAGACGCGATAGACGCAGCCTACGAATCCATCATCCGACCCGTCGGAGTAGTACCCAATCGCCCCAACCTCATCAACATCGGGGACAACAACTCCCATAAAAGTAACTACCTGCCTAAACTGGAACACCTCACTTGCTTCGCCGGAGGTATGCTAGGTTTAGGTGCCAAGTTACTCGCGCGCGAAAAGGATCTGGAAACGGCGAAAGCGTTCACGGAGACGTGCCAATGGGCCTACGAGTCATCCCCTACGGGCCTGATGCCCGAAAACCTGCTCTTCTTCATGCCCGACGACTCCGCATTACCCAATACGACACAAGTTCCCGGTCGACCACCCCCAGGTATTCGACAAAGCAATCCTTCCTTCATCGGTCGACCGGAAACGATCGAATCCGTTTTCTACATGTGGCGCACGACGGGAGACCGGGTGTGGCAAGATATAGGCTGGCGCATGTTCGTCGATTGGGTGTCCCACTCAATCGCTGAATTTGGGTTCGCGGGGTTGGAGAATGTCAATGACCCCAATGATACGAGACGCATAGACTCGCAGGAATCGTTCGTGCTTGCAGAGACGCTCAAGTATTACTACCTCTTATTCGCGGATCGTGAGCACATCTCGCTTGACCAGTACGTCTTCAATACCGAGGCCCACCCTTTCGCTTTGCCGCCGCGTGGCCGAAAGCGACCCCAGAAACTTTGGAAGGGGACGAAGGCGTCCCTCGATAAGTCGGCTCGTGGTCAAGGCACCATCGTCCAATCGTGGGACAGGATCAAACAAGTCGTCGACTTCAATGCGAACCTTTGATGAAAGAGGTCATCTTCGTTCGTCGGCGAGTCAATCGCACGATCCAAGCGTTGCTGCGTATACGTACACACGCAGTCAATTTTTCCTTGGTTGAGACGGTCACTCCTTTTCCTGCATATATTATCTATCTGGATTATACAACGAACTTATGTTCCTCATAAAATCGGTGTCAGGGTCACCGCTTGATCAGTATACAACAACAGTTTAAAGTCCACGGGTTGCTCGAGTCGTCCACTCGAAGTGCGAGCGACGACGAGGTGGCCTGGTGATCATGATGGAGGGTCAACGATATCAGTCCATGTCTGTATGTGAGTTGTGGGAGTTGCAGCCTTACCTAGTGCATTCGCCGTCAATTTCAACACGCGGATCACGACACCGCAAATCGCATCTGAAAATACACCAGTCGTCGCAATCGCAGGCCCGATGCTCCCGTCCTCATCAATGAGCGGGTGGAGGACCAACGAAAGTCCAACAGGCGGGTCAAGCGCTTGTAATCGCAATCTGCGGGGGTATTCTCCACCCACCAGTCAGGTGCAGGAACATGACTTGAAGAGGGCAGATATTGGTCCTCACATAAGCCTAGTCGTCTTGTCCACTCCTGTAATTATCCACCTCTGTTCGTGCGGGCGTGGGATGGCTTGGCCCCGTGAAGAATCTTCGGTAGAGGACCTGAACATGGGACGAAGCTTGTTTGGTCTCGCATCATCAGAAATGATTCGAGTAGTGTCACTAACCACTGTCCCCTAGCAATCCGAGCAAACATCCCTGCCCCTTCAGCAGGGATGGCCTCGGCCACGATGGACATGTCAGACTGAATCGAGAGCTTGAAGGTGCCGAGTGCATCGGGGGCGAAAGAGGAGATGATGACGGTGTACGCGGTGTTGGCTGTGCAAGCAGAGAAACGGGTATCGTTCAGCGGGCCTTCCGAGGAGGGACATGGGATAGCGGTCTAAGAGATTGTACGCACGCGCCAAATCTTCATGCCTCAACGAACCAATCCCATACGTATACGTCGACGACCCCGCCACCACATCCCTCTCCTCAAGTCGATCGACCCGTTCTCCCCGATTCCGCACCAATTTGACATTGATTGAGACGTCTTTGCTCGCCTCTGCGGTGAGGCTCAGTACGGCTCTGGCGTTGGGTTTGTTCGATGGTGCGATGAGTCGTATTGAGTATTGTGGGTTGGTGTAGAAGTTTGGGCAGGAGTGGTTCCCTCCGGCGGTTTTGGAGGTCCACTGGGACTCGATCTGTGCGAGGATCGAAAAGGTGATGAGGACCCCGACGACACGGCCCGAGACGAAGGCGACCACCAACCTACCGACTCTGAAAACGCCAACGGTACCGGCCCTTCCTCGATGTTGACAGGGAACGGTGCAAACGCTCTCAACGTGAACCTTGTTTCGTCGAGGCTAGAGGCTCGATGAGAAACGAAGAGCTCGTAGCAGAACGTCGAAGGGTCGGCGAGGAAGCGATACAATAGGAATGGGTTATCGGTGTAATCGGACTGTGCGCTCAGAGGTAGATCAGCTTCCGTCTGGCTGGGCGGACTCCCATCCGTCCCCACTCACATTTGGCTCCTCGGTCCGACCATGTTCAGCCCCACCCGCCAGGGATTTGACGACATGAAGGCCGATGAACTCGTTCTGATCATTCGCTATGGATCTATGTCGAGACAAGAGGATCCATACTTCGGCTGGAACGGTCGGATTCGACGCGAGGCGAAGTCGCAGTCGAGTTGATCGAGGAATGAGGAGCTCGTTGGCTGGTTTCGTCGATGGACCTGGGATCGAGCTGCAAAGCCACGAGACCGAAAAGTAAGCGCAGTCCCGGGGCCACTGAAGGGGTTCAGCACTGACCAATGGACCATAGAGGTATGCTCAAACACCTTCGGATCCCAATTGACATGAATCGCCTCGAACGAATTCGCGATCGTATCCCAATCGACCTCGGTAGGTTCCCGGTGGTAGTCCTTCTCCTCCGCTTCAGGCAGGGCTTCCGACAAGCCTCGGGTCCACATCGTCGATCTCCAAGGATTGACCACTCGGACTTGTCGATGCCCGTCCTTCGTTTCCGTCAGGTCTGTGAGAGACGCGCTTAGTGAGGCCCTGGCAAGTTCCATACATGTGCATCAAAGGAGTTGCTCACCAGTGACGGCATAGCTATGTCGGTTCTCCCACCCTTCCCGAGGTGACTTGCCGGTCCCGAGCGTAAGTACACATGTCCCCGCTCTCCATCCTTTCGCCAACCGCTGCCAGGTCTTCTCCGACCGAAAGTTCGAACTGAGGACGTCGAGGCGATCAGGTTTTGCATCAACTGCGACTCGCAAGATGCCCCGTCAGGGCAAAGAATAAAACTAACGTACTTGAGTGATATATGTTCAGGTATCCATCCGGTGAGAGCACTGCGTCGAAAAATATGTCTTAGGTCAGATTGAAGACAGAGGCCAACTATACGAGGTTGACCATGGGACCTACTGCACGTCGATACCAGAATTTCTGGGTCGGCAAGAAGCTATCGTGTTTTAGCAGTGTATCACCGGATCTTCTAATTCCGATTCCAAGCACTCACGAGCCAGCGAGATCGTACGTCCCCATCAAAGTCATATACTGCGTCGTTGAATCGTGGCATTGGCCCGGAAGATCAGCTCATACATCCCCCGACTTGACTCTCAGCGAAAATTCTAAAGACTGACAGCTTTTTCGATTAAGGCCGGCCATAACTGATCTCGACGGGTCGTGGTAGCAAACATCGGTTCCGAGGTGAGTGTCAAATGCGGGAGTAGGTCATCGAACACTGCGAAGATGATCGTGGATGTGTGAGTCTCCCAATGTTTAATCGGGTCCCGATCTCTCGGAAAACGTACCCACCTGCGAATGGAATCGAGATTTCCACCATGATTAGCGAACAGTCCACAGTACGCAGGTTGGGTAGGACGCACTCTTCTCCACAGACCATTGAGCCAGACCTTGGCTTCATATACGCCGTCCGGACTCTTGCAAGGCCAACCTTGAGCGTCCTTGGGGTAGAGGCAATCGAGGCCGAGCTGTGGTCGGAAGAGCGCCCATAAAACCAAGATCAGCTCCTCTAATATGCGGGTAGTTGCGTCATCACCTAAAACCTACCTTTGTCCCGAACCTCGCCGCATGTTGAGCGCAGACGATCATCGCCGAGACGAGTGAACAATCGCCGATATTGTCCTGCACGATATCGAGGGCCGAGAGTCGTTCGGGGACTATGACGGGGGAGGTAGGTGAGGGTCTTTTGTACGAGGTTGATGTGGAGGCTAGGGAAGGTTGTGCGATTGGGGGTGATCGCGATCTGTTGGGTTGGGATGGGCAGGACGTCCAAGGCGGAGATGAGTTCTCGGTTCGGGATCCGGCACAGGAGCGGTTGGAACTTGCGATGCTGGTGCTGGTGCTGGTGCTGGTGCGTCACTCCATCTCTCGAATCGTTTTTCGTTGAACTCGGTCGATCTTTGCAAGATCAAGTCCTGTTCCTCTGGGTAAGGAACGCCTCGCGGTAAGCCTGCCAACTCGCTCGAAGAAGCAAATTCGAACTCAACCGACCGAGACTGAATCGTTCCTTGCGCTTGCGCTTGCCCTTTGCTGCGGTACCCAGCCCATTCGCGCCACCGGAAAGCTGATTATTTCCCAACTTGCCACTCTCCTTGATCCTCGTCGCGCGTTCCAACAAGGCTCGATTGATGTTCCTCAGCTGTTGCTTTTGCTGAGGATCGGGGCAGTGCCGGATCAGGTAGAGGTACGCCTGCGCGGATGAGAGGTAGAGGGAGAAGGCTTGGTCGTAGGATTTCTGGAGTTCGAGTTGGGTGGCTTGGGTCGCCTCCAACTGGGGGAGTGTGTGTACGTAGCAGAGGATACAAGAGAGCAGGTCGTCAGGGATCGGGTTCGGTACAGAATATAGTGTGACATGTGTACTGACCTGGGTCGCCTTGAGTTTGGTTGCCCATTCCTGGCTGGTCGGAGCCCGCTGTTGTGAGGAAACAGTCGCCAGCTTGGGCGATCAACACGACGGTGGTGCGTGTGGTGTCGGTCGGTGAACACCGCGCGGGGGGGGGACGATGATGTGGGGCGGCGAGAAACAGAGAGGCGCTTGGCGAGACGGGCTGAGAGGGGAGACTCGCTACGCTCTCGACCGCCTCGCCGTGCTTGATCACGCTTGGTCTCTTTCGGATCACTCGCACGCCATCGACTCATCCCTCGCCTACCCGAGATGGACGAGCTCCCCCTTTCGTTCGGAAGCACACGCGGACCCAAGCACAAGCATACCGGGAAGGGCAAAGCAACTTCATCAGCGACGACGACGACGACGACTCCAGCACCGGTCGTCCTTGGCCCGGGGGAGAATGCCAAGCATGCGTATGCTCAACGACCGCAACAACAACAGCAACAACCGCGGCAGGATGGAATGGGAGCTCAGTCGCATGATCATGGTCATGGAGCCCATGGAGCACACGGCGGGAGGGGACGAGGTGGAAGAGCGCATGCGGGGAGAGGCGAAGGGAGGGGAAGAGGGGGTGGGAGAGGCAGAGGCAGAGGCGGAAACGATGGTGGGGCCAACAAGGTATGTATCCCATACAACTTGATTTGTGTCCCAGCCTTGCACCGCTCACCATCCCCCATTCACGCACCCTCAACTCCCTCAATAGCGCCAGCGATTCGACGGACCACTATCCCAAAACTTTCATCACCACGGTCAAGGATCCGACACCTCACAGCCTGGTCGGCCGAGAGGGTACTTCAACGAGGACATGTTTGAAGATCCGTGGAGACATTTGGTTAGATCTTGATGAGGAGCAGGAGAGTTGGAACAGGCGTGGAGACTCCCCAAGAGGGGCTTTTTGCACTCGGACGTTGCCTAAGGAGCGCGGTTTTCACGAGTATGAACGTTTGTTGTAACACTATCGCCTTCAACCCAACTAATCGACTACTGTACCAACCGCTTCTCTTTTTTTTCTTTCGTTCCCTCTACTTGCCGTTCCCGTATGAAGTCTTACCCAGGTCCCACGGAAGGTATCTGATGAAAATTTCAACGTCAGCATGACCATAGCTCGCACATACCAGGCGCAACGCATCAGTCACGAAGGACTAACTTGTATTTCCTCATGTGCCCAATCTGTCTCCTCATCGTAATGAAGAAGAGCACACAAAAGTAGACCAACAGGATGGGCCAAAAGACGGGCACATCAAAGAAAGGGAAGCAGGTCGCCAACAAGGAAAATGAGATCGCCTTGGTCGCGGAGTACCAGAACTTGAATTCGGGGAGACGACGGATGAAGGGACGGAATTCACCCGAGTCGGGGGTGCCGTTGAAGGAGGAGGATTGCGCTTGGGCGGCGGACGTGGAGGTCGGGAGTCCGGGCGCACCGTCGGCGATGTCGGATTCGGCGATGTCCGGGGCGGAGGGGTCGAACTGTGCACAAGGGGAACGTTGTTGAGTACAAGAGACGTATCGGATCAGGATTGGCTCGGTTTGAGCTCTTACCTTTGGTTGGAGGAAGGCGAGGAAGAGGTTGAGGAGGTAGATGCTGTGGGAGGAGCAGTTTGCCGCGTTCGTTCGAGGTGAGCGTTCGCGTAGAGCTAGGTGATTTACACTCCAGGACTGACCCCAGAGCATAGCAGACAATGTAGTAGGCTTGGGCCCAGAGGATCCTGCCAAAAAAGACGAGGAACAGGACGAACGTCGACATCCATCGGCGGAATGTATGGGGTGTCGTCCGGTCTGTGTCGTAGCGAGACCACAGAGTCAGACTGGGGTTTTTGTTTTTGTTGGTTCATTAGGATGGTGTGCGGGCTGCGCACCTAATGCTGCTTGAAACACCTGCAGGAGCGTCGTCGGAAGCCACGTGTGTGTGCCGAGGTGCGACGCGCGAGCGCGAGGTCGATCCGAGGTGGACGCGCGTATCGTTGTTATGATGGGCCCGGATGCGAAGGAGACCAAAGGCGATGGGGGAGCAAGAAAGGCACGATTCGTGAGCATCTCCTCATGTGGCTGAAGAGGATCGTCTCTGGCTCGGACTAACCTGCCACTGTTTCTTGGCGGACTCGACCGCGTTCGCGCCCGGTGCTAGTTCACTCGCATCCATCGTGGGGAGTGCAGAGGTCGGTCGATGCACGCGACAGTCTTTTCACGCGGACCGATCCCTTGGGCAAGACCGTTCCGACGAGAAGAAATGAGAGACGCGCTAGCACACCACTACGACGATGTCGGTTTGCAACCGAGAGCTCAACCTTCAAGCGTGCGCCAGCGGTCAGGCACAATTCGGCAGATTGGGCAAAGTCGGCAAAGTGGGCATTACCAATTTGCCCACCCGCCAGGCGTCCTAATGCGAATTGCGGCTGCGCGCCAAGGTCGTCCCTCGCTCGACGCGGCAAGTGCCGTCGCCCCTTTCACCGAGCCGCCGAGCATCCATCCGACCGACCGACCGACCGCCCGACCGCCCGACCGCCCGACCGCCGCCTCTCCTGTGTGCATCGCCCCCCTCGCGAGTTGGGGACACGGTCGTGCGTTTCGTGCGCGAGAGAATGAGGTCCATCGTATGGCGATCCTGCGCTTCGGTGTTGCTTCTCGTGGCACTCGGTCAGTTCATCTGTTCCGTCCCGTCGTCGCCGTTCGTCATCGAGGCCGAAGCGCGTGCGACCGACTCGTCTTCACCCTTGACCGGCGTCACTTCTGTGACCCTCAAGCTGACCCTTGGAGTTCTTTCATAACAGTCGTGAACGCGCAAGACCCACAGCAGATCCCCTTTGAGGTTCCCGAGGCCGCAACAGAACTGCCCATCTCCGAGGTGGGTTCGCCGGAGTGACGTGGCCGCCTTCCATTCCTTGTACAAGCATACCGGCACCACACGCAACACCCCCGCAAGCGCTCATAGTTTCGACTCTTTTCTTGTCTTTGGGATGAACGCATCCTACGTCGTTGTCCCCCGGCCTCGCCGAGACGACTCGTGTAGCCTGACCTCGGCCCACACGACCGGACCTCAGCCAGACAACGATCAACCACTGACTCGTGCTTCCCATCTACTCTCCCCCTCTTTCCTGTCTCATCCTACACAGCCAAACCATGAAACCCATCCGCCCATCACCCACAACCTAATACTCTCCGCTGCGGACAAGTATGCACTAGCCGACAAATACTTGAGCCAGATCACGCTGCACTCGAGCTCGGCCGCTTTAACGCCCTACGCCCCCTTGCTTCAACCCTCGTCCTACTCGCCCTTCCTCGACCTCCTCGAATCCCATCTCGGCACTACCACAGGTCGAGCTGTGCGCGCGCTCCGCAAGGCCGTCGGTGCCAAGACAAAGGCAGCCGCTTCGAACTTGACCAGTTCCGATTGGAGTGTTCGAGGTGCGATCGGCAGACTCGGGTCCACCGTCACGAGCTTGATCAAGCTCAGCGCTTCGTCCAAGTCGGACAAGAGCGTCAAGAGGCTCATAAACGAACAAGGGGAGACTATCGTCGTTGGGACGGCATGGAAGCGTCGATTAGCGAGCTTCCAGCATCGCAGTGCGGCCAATTCGGGACGACCGCGGCAATCCCTCAACGTCGATGAGGTGACCGAAGGCCTGCAAGAGGTCGTCAAACTCGCCAAGGAAGCGGCAGAGATGGGTCATGCCCAAGCTTGGCTTCTGTTGGGAGACTTGTACTTGGTCAGTTGCGCGCGCAGATACCGGGCGACAATGGTTTCGTCAAACTGATTTTCGAGTCAGGGATTTGCAGACGGGCCACCTCACGCTCAAAGCCAACACAACCTTGGCTATCGAAGCATTCACAAAGGCCTCGCAGGATCACGGTCTTGCCGAAGCGCAGTACAAACTAGGCTTTATCTACGGGTCCAATTACGGATCCGCGCTGGGAGGCACCCCCGGTGAAGGACATCAGGGCGATGTGGGTCCGCTTCTTGCTTGGCGCTACTAGCAGGGGCAATCTGACTGAAGTCTTAACCATTCTCACTACAGGCCCTGCTGTATTATACCTTTGCGGGACTCTCTGGACACATCCCAGCTTCGATGACGGTTGGGTATCGGCATTGGGTCGGCATCGGGACCAAGCAGTCGTGCAAGGACGCACTCGGCTGGTACAAACGAGCGGCTGATGCGGGTGAGTACTATAGTTTGCTTGGACGTTAGTCGAAGTGGCGGTTCCTAATTGCACCTAAGCTTCGACTCTCCCAGCGGTCGTCACTTTCAACGCTGGACCTCCAGGTGGCCGCCTCTTGCCGTCGCAAAAGATTCGTCTATCGGATCTCGAAGGTGGCTCCTACGGACCTGGTGCCTCCGCGTCGGTCAAGTCCCCGTCGGGTGCGCTCAACATCCGCACCCAACAAGAATGGCAAGACTTGCTCGAGTTCCACCACTTCCACGCCGAGCGAGGGGACGTGACCTACCAATTCAAGCTCGGGCGATTGTACTACCAGGGCTTTGGAGGCAACGGTCTCGGTGGAACGAGGGGAGAACGCGGTCGCTTGCAAGTCGGAATGCCAGGTTTGAAAGACAACCTCTGGGAAGGCGGGAGAAACTTCCGTGCCGCGAGCCAGTGGTTCCTTCGAGTCACATCGGCCGTCTGGGCGACCGACGGCAAGGAGGCGACGCGCGATCCAGGGACCAAGGTCCGAGACGCGCCTCGACTGATTTACGATGCGACCAAGGACCCCAAGAAATCCACCGCGGACGATCACACCGCCATGGTCGGTGGTCTCGCCGCCGGTTATCTCGGCAGGATGTACCTCCGCGGCGAAGGCGCGACGGCCAATTACGCCAAGGCCTTCCTATGGCTTTCCCGAGGCGCCTCCCGCGGCGATCGCGAATCCAACAACGGCCTCGGGATCATGTACCGGGATGGTCTCGGCGTTAAGCGCGACCTCAAAAAGGCGACCCTCTACTTTGGCGCCGCGGCTCAACAAGATTTGGCCGAGGCCCAAGTCAACCTCGGCAAATACCACTTTGGGATGGGCGATTTCGTGATGGCGACGACGTACTTTGAGCATGCGATTCGCCAAGACGTTAACCGTGTACCCGATACGTTCCAGTCGTACTACTACCTCGCCGAGCTGAGTGCGCGATCCCCCGATCGAGCCGAGCAGTGCCTCACGGCCGTGCAGTTCTACAAGCTCGTCGCCGAACGAGGAGACTGGGGTCACGAGGTGTGGTGGGAAGCCGAGCGAGCGTGGGAACGTGGAGATGAGCATCAGGCACTGCTCGGGTATTGGATTATGGCCGAACGAGGGTACGAGCCGGCACAGAACAATGTCGCGTGGATCCTCGACCGGGACAAGCAGAACCTGCGTATGCCGTTCCTCGATGTTGGACACGCCGACAACGCGAGTGACCGACTCGCGCTCGCTTATTGGACTCGATCGGCAGCACAGGACAACGTCGATGCTCTGGTCAAGATGGGCGACTATTACTACAAGGGTATCGGCAACGACGCTGGTCCCAATGTTGAGAAGGCCGCGGCGTGCTATCTTTCGGCCGTCAACACCCGTACGAGTGCGATGGCGATGTGGAATCTCGGGTGGATGCACGAGCATGGCCACGGCGTGAACAAGGACTACGTCATCGCCAAGAAGTACTACGACATGGCACTCGAGAACTCGTACGACGCCTACTTTCCTTCGGTGCTCTCGTTGCTGTCGTTGTACGCCCGTGCCGCTTACGACGCCTTCTTCGTCGACGCGAGCGAGGACGAGACGAAGGCGAAGGCGCTATTCGCTACGCAGCCGCCGACGAGCGTCGTGGGATCGTCGAGTACTGCGAGCAACGCTTGGTCGTTCGGTCAGGCATGGCGCGACATTCAACAACGATGGGGCTTTGAGCAGACACCTCAACCCGCGCAGCAAGGAGTAGGAGGGGCAGCGGCGCCAGCGCCAGGGGGTGATGCCGCTGCACCAGGTGGGCAACAAGCACCGAGGGCTGCACAAGCCGGTCAGCAAGCTGCCCCCGCTCCAGCGGCGGGGGCACCCGCTCACGATGATCTCACCGACGCGCAACGCGCCCTCGAAGCGAATGAGGAACCGGCGGACTGGCGCCGCGGCGCTCGCAACGAAGACCAAGGCGACGATGACTTTTTCATCGATGGCGATGACGACTTGACGGGGACGATTGCGATTGTGGGACTTTGTGTGTTGCTCGGATGGTTGCTCTATGCTCGTCAGGGACAACAAATCAGGCCACCACCGCCGGAGGGGGTGCCACGTGTCGCCGTGCGGAATGGCCACGTCCCGGCGCCGGCAGCCGCCCTTGCGGCTGCACCACCTCAAACACCCGCTGCGGCACTTCCAACACCATCAGAGCCGATACCTGCACCAAGGACAGCATTGGAAGCAACATCAACACCTGGATCGTGCGAGGCCGACGCACGGACCGAAAGCGAGCGAGAGCGAGAAGGGGAGGATATAGGAGCTTCTGCACCTTGATATCTTGCTCGTTCTTTCGTTTTGGTCTAACTATAGTAGCAGATTTTTTCTCTTTTCTCCTTGCAATTTCCAGTTTACGTCGTCGTCATAGAACGCTTTGTACATATGTGCTGCGGGTGCGCAATGCCCATCGAGTTCGCGCCAGCCCAGCCTCCGGCGCTCACGTGAGTCGTCCGGGCCGGCATAGGCCGGCAGCGACGCGTCGGCTGGCTTGGTTTCGCACTCGGGGGTGGCACGCGCTCCTCGGCTGCGGTGTTGTCGCCCTGACCGCGCTCACATGCACTCACGGGTTGGTTGGGGCCGATCGAAGCGCCTTCTCTTCCCTTTTCCGGGCTGCTTGGCTCCAGACGACCTCGCACACTCTTTCCAAACGATGAACTTTGACTCTGGAGGACCAGGAGGGACTTCAACGAGCAGTGTGGTATGGGAGACGGCGGCGTTGACGGTGCTGCGGTCGACGTTCTTCGTCGTCGCCTCACGCTACGTCAACGTGTCCCTGTTTGTCGACCTGCGATCGGTCAGTGAGGATTCGACCCTGGCCGCACCGCTCGAATCACCTTCAAGGGGGGCGATCGCATTGGAGGACATCGACGATGAAGCCAATACCAGTAGCGGGCCGCTCAACTTGGGCTCGTCGATCGGCTTGAGCAGTCACGCTGGTGGGGCGGGTGGGGGAGCCAGCGCAGGCACGAAAACGGGACCGGGAGGGACAGGGGTCGGGGCATCGAATACCAAAGCTGGCATCTCGTCGGCTTTACCACAGAGTCCTACCATGCGCACCAAGAGACTCGGCACCAACCCGCCGAGAATGGAATCGAGCGTGATGCTGCCCAGTGCAATCAAGGGCAGCTCGAGCGTGGTCTACACCCGTTCGGCTACGGCCTTGTTCTGTCTCGCCTTCTCCGAGTCGTCGATGCTTTTCACCCTGCTGCTCTTTGGCGATGCCGTATCCGATAGGTGGGTCGACGTGACCTTTTCATCAGCTCAAACTTGTCTTGCTGACTCAATGTCACGGTCACGCAGGGCTCGGACGCTGAATTGGTCCATCAGCTTGCTCGCCTTGCTCGGCCTGATCGTTTTCGTCGTCCCTCTGGCGATGTGTGTCTTGCTCGCGAATCGGACCAAGTCGTCCAAGAGCACCTTCACACGCACACTCGTCTTTGTGCTCTTGCCTTTTTCATTCTATTTGGTTGCGTTCAACTGGATCGGATCATACATCGCGGGCAAAATCGTAGTCGAAGGATCAACATCACTCGGTAAGTCTTTCACCTGGGCTATGAGACGCTGCACACGGGCTTATCCACGTCATTTTTGCTTCACAGGTGTTGTCAACAACTTACTCTCAAAGATCTGCGTGCCTGGCGTATTCCTCATCGCCGCGCTCTCGGGCTTGGGAGCGGTCAACACGGCGTGGGAGTCGTACGAATGGCGGACGATCTCGTCATCGTGAGTGCCGCACCGTCTTCGATATATCGAGTCGTCCCTCTGACGCTTTGAGATGCGCCTTACTCGTCATCCTCAGTGAGGCCGTAACGGAAGCTCAAGTCTTGTCGGCCGAGCGATCCTTGTACCGCACTCGTCTCGACCTTCAGCAACGTCTTCGCGCACTCCAACTCGCCGAAGGCTCCGCTGCTCGAGAGGCCGAATCCACCGCGGGCCAATCCCTCCTTTCCCGATGGACGTACAAGAGCCCCGCCGCAGCTCATCTCAAGAGCCTTCAAACCGAGGTTGGCGCGCTCGAATCGATCGAAGGTGCGATGACCAAAGGCGTCGAGACGATGAAGCGCCGCAAGCAAATGAGGGAGATGGGGCGATCGTTCAGAGGGCGCTTGTGGCTCGTCGCAGGGTGGTTGCTGAGCGTGTACTGTGTCTGGAGGGTCTTCGTATCATGTCTCAACCTCGTCTTTGGGTACTCGAGGAATCCGCGCCATCCCAACAAATCGGCTGGTCCGGATGAGGATGGCACCGACCTCATTACATCATTGCTGGCGAGGTTGGCGATCCTGCTCGATGTCAATATCGACATCGCTGTATGGTCGAGGATCCTTGGTTTGGTCTTGATTGCGAGTATCATCCTAGCCAACATGCGAAGTGTGCTCACAAGTGTTTCGAGGGTTCGTTCTTCCACGTCTGGCGCGATCTCCTCGGTCTTCCCAGTGCTGATTTGCCCTTTGCCGTTCATCAGATCTTCCGCGCGACTTCGACCGGAGTCTCGGCTTCTTTCATGCTGCTGTTCCTCGCCGAGTTGATGGTAAGCCGAACCGTGAATCCCTTCCAATGAATATGAGCAGATGCTGACCTCACTGCTCCCTCCGTCTCCGCACAGGCGATGTATCTCTTGACCTCGCTTATCTCCTTACCTTCCACCCCTGGATCGAACGATACGACCACCAGCCTCCTAGACACCCTTCCCGAATTCTCCGTCTTCTCTCGTTTATTCGACCTAGTTTTCCTCTGCTCCGCCGCGCTCGCTTTCGTCATCAGGCTCGTCGACCGTAAACTCAAGGTCGAAGATGGCTGGTCGGCGCAATACGTTTAAAGCACCTCGGAGTGGTTAGACTCCATGACAGTCTCGTCGACCGGCAATTGACTCTTTCGTTTTTGTATTCGTCTTTGTTTAACAATTTGGGTTTTTTTTGGGGGTTTTTTTTTTGGGAAGCTTCGCGTTTTGATGCGTGGCAAAGACGTTGAGCCAGCTGCATGTATGGGAGTGTGGTCGCTCTTCGGCGTTTCGATAGGTTTTCGCGGGGAAGCCGATGACCTGACTTGTATCAACCAGATCGGGCTGACAAAGACATGAAGCGACCCTTGGACGCCTGAGTAGACGCCCGGAGGTCCTCGAAAGCCGTTTCGGTGATCGATTCCAGAGGATTCGACGAGACTCGGCGGCGGCAAAGCTTCCAGATAGCGAAGATTCGATCCGCTCTCGAAACCAAGGAAGTTCAGGGTGGAGTCGCCTCGACTCGAAAGACTGGAAGTGCAGAGGTGGATGGATCTCGAGTTGTGATAGAGTCAGATCGCGTTTACACTGGCTTGACTGCCAAAGATGTTCCTCTCCAGTGCTTGCAAACTGCCCGTTGGAATTTTGGCTCGATCCCGAATTTCTGGGAGTTAGGTGCGGTCCATGGGATCGCCGGGAAGATGGAAAGGGTAATTACCGGGTACTTCCGAGAGGGCGGTAGGCGTAGTCTACCTGATTGGTCGTCGGCGGTGCTACCTGGGTGTTGTACCCAAGCTAGGTTGAACGGATCTAAAGGACTGCGGTGGCGGATAAGCCCTCAAAAGTGTCAGGTCGTGTTTGAGACAGGCAGACTATTGGTAGGTACCGGTAAGTGGGCTCAAAGCTCCAACACACCTGGCAAGGTTAACGAGCGAGAACTGACGTGTGTGCAAATTGAATTCGCGGGCCTGGCGTCGCGGCCGTTGCTCGCACGTCGCATTGCGAAGCGTCACAAGAAACCGTCTGACATGTCACCTCGACCGGTCGAGCAGCTGGCACATGTACAGCGCGCTGGCAGTGTCCAGTTGATCGGCCTGTGCGCAGCTAGGTACCTCCTAGGTAGGTAGGTACTAATGTTTGGAACACAGGTACCAAGAAGCAATTTACGGCTTACCAACGTTTTGGGTTTGGGCATCATCCCCAGTGCCTACACAAACCTGGCACTGCCCTATCGGCAATTCACCGCGACGCTCTGAACCAGCACAATTTGCAGGTGAGAATCGTGCTACTGGATGTGACTGCGCAAACCGGAAATCAACCGCACATTTACCTAGTAGGTATCACCCGGACAGAGTGGAAGCCACCTATCTACCCACCTACCTATCTACCTACTTACGAGTTCACAGTGTGAACAGTGGGATTCTAGAACCCTTTCGTCCCCGAGAGTGATAAGGTTGGTGTTGGCTGGGAATATCCCTGGTTCTCGTCACACATCCCTGCCCCCCTGCGAATCCCGCCGGGCCAGCTCCTTTTTTGTTTGTTTGTGAATCTCTTCGCTGATACGCAAGGCGAGAGAGCTGGCACTTACTACCTTACAACCTATCCCGAAGTACCAAAATCGCTACTACAACACACTGCAAAGTAAGTACTCCCAAGGTGCTCGCGGGAGTACACTGTTGGGCGGTCGCCTTTAGACCTTGCTACTGGCGGCTATGGGACCAGGATTGGAACGAGGAGATTTGAAATTTGCTCATCTGGACATGTTCCTAGGTAGGGACCTACTACTTACCGCAGCCAGTCGAAGATCCTTCCCACGAAAAGCAGTCCTCGAAAAAGAGAAACTCCGACTCACTCACCTGCCGTAGCTGTTACAGCTCGATGAATCCCAGCCGAGCAAGGAAGCAAGTTAGGTAGATCGCGAGAATCGCCCGAACTTTCCATCAGGGACGGCACAGCCTGCGACATGTTACAGAACTGGCGGAAATTTTCAGCATGGTAAAGCCACAAGGATAAGGATCGCCTAGTTTTGGAGTATGGGGTCCGTAGGTACGTAAAATCGCTCACACCGCCCGAGTTGGGTTGGTGAAAAATCTGATTCCTACTGTGTGCCCGTCAAGGTTCACTGTACCCTCATACGGACCCGCCCACTACTGCTGTGTCGTTCTCAGACTCTTCTCGACTTTTCTTCCTAGGTAGGTACCTAGTTACCGGTTCGTACTTAACACCATCCTGGGAGGCAGAGAGCTCTAGCCGGGGAGGGAAAAGGGAGGTCTGTTAAGGACTAGAGACAAACCCAGCACGTTGGGCAGAAATCCGAACGTTGATCTACCTACCAGGATCTGCAAGCTTGCCGCCTCAAAACGCCGCCATAGGCGCCCGCCATTCAGCGCCTGTCGGCGCTTACCTACCGGGCTTCGCAGCGGGGCGCTCAGCCACTCTTGACGCGTCAGGCACGCCCTGAATTCATCGGCGCGACGGGTTCCTTCGCTTGTGGAATCGTGGGACCTGTCCGCCCTCGGGCGAGTTCGTACTCGCGCGAAAGACGGCGATTGTGTCTCGGCTTCCGACGGTGGTCCGAACTACTTATTTTCTGAAAATCTCAAATTTTCGAAGTTAGTTCATCCTGCAATTGAGTCCCCGGACAGGGCTTGAGTATACTCCTCTTGAACGACTGTAGCTGTGATGAATTTCTGGTAGTCGGTAAGTGAGCGCAAGGACCAGCGAAACTTCAGCTTGCAAAAATCCGAGCCGCAAAACCGAGCTTATTGACGTGTCGTGCCTTCAGCTCAGCGCTCAGCATCTGCCTATACCCTGCCCGGTTTGGCGAGAGCAACTCAAGGGACCTCGCACACTTTCTTGCGTGAATATCCATGTCGGCAGCTCCACACGTCGGCAACTACAGTAGTCAGAAAATTGTGGGTTTATGAGGATGACAGCTGCAATCCTAGCTAGATGTACCCGGTTGATTTTCGAAATCCTGGCGAAGCTTTGTTAACTACGGCCGTCAGCCAAACAATGAAACGCTGCCTAGATGGGCGCAGGGCATCAACCACCCCGTAAGCACCGCTGCCTCAGTTGGGAAGTTGGGAAGGGGCGACTGGAAACCTTTGGCGGCGCGGCAGCTAGGGATGTCTCACAGAGGAAAAAGCAAGAAGCAAGAAGCCTGAGGATCTGGGTAGGTACTAGTGCTGTCCTGTTCTAATGCAGGAATCATGAAAGCACGGGGCCTGATTTGACTTTGACCGTCCTAGCTGACCGTTCGATCGCCATGCCTTGCCCCGTCGGCTTTTGATCGGTGCCGCGTTCCAGACCAGAGATCGGCCAGACGAGTTCGACAGCCGCCGACCGTCCCAACTTTGATCCGGCCCGCGGTTTGTTGCTCTGCCCCGTTCCTCCCTTGCTGGCCTCCCCGCCCTTCTTGAAGAACACCTTTCGGCTTGGATAGAATTTACCACCATGTCGTACAGCTATGGCGAGATTGACAGCCTCCGCTCTCCGCCTGGAAGCTCGTCGTACCGATACCCGTCAGCCCAGGATTCCACCTCCCAATACTCCGCCGCCGCGGCGCCGCGCGCTCTGGCCTTTGCTCACTCTAGCGAAGAGGACGACTCTTGCCTACCCAGCCCGACATTTCCGTCGTACCGCCAATACGGCGAGCCTTGGCCGACACCTCGAAACTCGCTGAGTGGTCACACCGGAGGCCAGGACCTGGCCTACGAAGCCCCACCCCCATTCGTTCACCGCTCGTCCTACGACTCGAGCCCCCGAATTCGGCAAGCCATTAGCGACCCGACGTTGCAAACGTCTTGGAACAACGAATGGTCTTATGAAAACACGGGGCTGCCCCATACCGGGCTCTCCACAGGCTACTTTGCGGCCACACCCCACTCGTACCCGTCTTTGTTGTACGGGCTGCCTGCACCGCTGTCCCCCCAAACCCTTTCCAGCCACTCGCTGCCCCCGCCCTCGGTGCTTTCAGCAAACCCGTACATCACGACCGTCGAACCGAGACCGTCGAATCTCCGAACTTTCAGCTCGACC
The DNA here is from genome assembly GCA_022702605.1 of Microbotryum scabiosae. NCBI lineage: Eukaryota > Fungi > Basidiomycota > Microbotryomycetes > Microbotryales > Microbotryaceae > Microbotryum > Microbotryum scabiosae. The sequence goes on along the minus strand of JAHWDV010000016.1, from coordinate 562,847 downwards.
AGTACTAGCTCTTTCCATGGGGGGCGCACTTCATCCGAGGCGGATTCCCAGGTGAGCACAATCGTTGGCGACGGAGGGCGATCGGCGATGGTGCTGACATCTTGAGCTTGCTACCGCGCAGCGCTCGTTCGATGACGACGCACCCAAGCCGTTCATTCTGAAGCTCTACCACATGCTGGCGAACCCGAGCGAGTTCAGCGATGTGATCAGTTGGGAGTGAGTGCCATCGCATCATTGCGCAGTCGTGTCGCAGTCGAGCTGACGCGGGCGCCGTCTTTTGCAGCCCCCCCGGCACGTCGTTCGTCGTCTCCCACAACGAGCGATTCACGCGCGATGTTCTGCCGGCCCTATTCGGCCATGGAAACATTGCCAGCTTTACGCGTGAGTCCCGCCATCCACTCCACTCCAAAGATGGTCGGTGTCTGTGGCGCACCATACTGATCTTTCGCTTCCTCTCGTCTCCGCACGACGATCGTGCCCCTGCAGGTCAACTTAATGTTAGTCCCTCCGTCTCCTGACCGCTAGTTCATCGACATCGTGCAGGGAGCTAATCTCATGGCCCCTCACCATGTGCTTCTTTTTCTGCCCACCATCCGCACAGGTCTACAACTTTGTTCGATTAACAACATCGGAATTGCGCTCGATGTTGGGGCAGCAGGAGACGAGCGAGCTCAGCGGCTGGCGGCACACGCTTTTGGTTCGCGGAGACGAAGCGGGACTCTACAAGCTCAAGCCTCGACCGAGTAAAGCACGACAAGCCAAGAAGGCAGAACGGGCCAACAAAGTCGTTACAGATGAGCTCGAATTCAACTCGCCGTGGCCTACGGCTGGCCAGGACCTGGCAGGCCTTGGCCCGACGAAATCGCACGCGGCTTCGCACCAAGCCCAACACCAAAGGCACCCGTACGCACGGTAGAGTTTCCAAAATCAGTCCCAATGTTCTTGATTACGGCGCTTTGCACGGCCAGCCCCTCGAAATAGTGGCCCCGTGAGCGCGTAGCTTCGAGGGCGTACCTCCGTTAGGCTTCGGTTGGAGCGCCCCGCCGTCCGGCGCCCCTATCCAGCTTACATCCCCTTCCTCTTCGGTTCGACGACAAACATTGGGCGAGTTACCCCATGGACAATTTTCTCTTCGTAGTACCAACAGCTGTCTTTTTCACTTCTTTCGGTTCTTGGTATGCATAGGTAGTTTCAGAGTGCAACCTGGTGGCCTCCGCACGTTACGAGACGAGCGTGATTCCGCCTCAGTGCACCGGGCCGGATGCCGGCGTCGAACGTCGTCAGCCGCGTCAGCTTACGCTTTCCAGCCAGCGTCAGAGCGCGGTGAATGCGTTGCAATGCCTGTCAACGGGCGACGAACTGGGCTCGCAAACAAAAAAACAAACAAAACAAACAAAAAGTTGTACTACCCGGACGGGCTCTAGTTCACCGACCGGCGACATCGGCATCTCCGATGCCCGTCTAACGATGGGCCGTAGTCTGGCCTCTTAGTCCTGCGCCGCACGCTGCGCCTAGCCCAGCTCGCGCTTTCTCGCTGTCGCTAAAAGGCTCCTTGAATGACCTCATCGAGGTTCGGATACACGCTCTGCATGAGACATCACCAGCTCTGGGTCGGCTATATCAAATTGCGATTGACCCAGGTTGTTGCACTAGACATGTCGGGAATTGGTATTCTTTGTACCGTATGATTTTACACCAGAGTGTTTTTGTCACATGTCACACGGCCAAAATCTCAGACACTATTTTCTTCTTTGTCGGCCTCGGAACACTAAAATCGAGCAGATTTTTCGTTTGGCAAAGGAATCACTACATAAATTTCTCACTAAATACTGAATGTCACATCATCGGCGCCCAAAACTGGCTTTTGAGACACTTAATCTTGCAAATTTCGGGCCCAAAATGTGTGACGTTTTGAGCGCAACACTCCGGTGGAAATTATACGGTACTAGAGTCGTGCCACCTCATGTCGAAGAGTTGAGACCTTTGCTCCAATTCTCCTTCAGCGAGAGCTTAAGTTCCGTAGCCTATCATCTGATTGCGAAGCGAGTTCGGCGGTGGTGAGCTTGTGAAAGGTATGCGCTCCGTCGTGCCCCCAAATATCTGCGCTTGAAAGAGCATTGCACAGGAACCTGACAGAACAGCACCGGGAAGGGAGACCTCTACCTAGCTTCCTATGTATGATACCCAATTATTGCCACTTATGCAAACACCCAGGAAACGCGGCTGACGACGTTCGACGCCGGCATCCGGCCCGGTGCACTGAGGCGGAATCACGCTCCACTTATGCAAACACCCAGGAAAGATACCTAACAGCTACTCGACGCCACCTTGCTTCCAGGTGAATTTGATGCGAGGCGCGACTGTCGGATGGGCATTCTCACGGTGCTCAGGCGTGACGGCCGAGACAGCGATCGCGCTGTCGTCAGCCGGGCAGTCACTCGCGGGCGCAGTCCGTTCACAGTTAAGGCCATCCCGCACGACGGACTGTGCATCAGCGTTCGAGTCGTGACCGGCTTCCAGGCTGCCTTGTTCTCGGCCTTTGAGCGATGCATTGTCTTGGGTCGCCACGAGGCTAGTGAAAGCCTTTTCGCCCGAGATGAAGTTGTTCCCTCTGGCCGTCGATGCCGTGGGGAATGGCTGTGTCGCGCCAACGCCGGATCTCTTGACAGGTGTCGATTGTGCAGACGGTCGCGGCGAGGAATCCCTTGACCCGTCGCCGAAGCCCAAATCTTGGCCCAGCCCGCGAGGCCTTCGTTCACGCAGTTGCATAGTGCGCGAGCCCAAGCCAGCTTTGTCCTTGACTGCCGCCGCAGCATCACTGTTCGGCGCGGCCATCGTCTCGGATCCTTCGATGATCGCAAAGATTTCAACCGTTCGATTGAGCCATGCGTCGGGGTGGTCCACAATGGCTGCCGCCGCCGAAGCGCCGTTCGTACGCGCTCCGGAAGCGTTCGCAGAGACAGCGGCGGTTCCCGCAGCGAATGGAGTGTGTAGCTTCCCGCGCTTCGGTTTGCACGCCTTTTCGATCTTGGCGAGGTTCTTCTCCTCCCACCACGATATTTGGTTGCCGTCTTGGGCGAGGAACGTCTTCTCGAGCAGGCGGGGTGACTCGGTCAGACCGACCATCAACGCCATCGTCGCCGAACAGAGCGCGCCTGGTAGCGAAGGAGGATTGCCATCAGAGGATCAGCTTCGGCTAGCCGTGCTCCGGTTTTTGGTGACGAAATGGCACTCACGATCTGAATAGCCACCTTCTAATACGACCAGAACTTTCCCGGCGGCGTGAGTCGTGGCGAGGCCCACCGTCTCGCGAGCGAAGCGGTGGAAGAAAGTGGTAGGAACGTTGCGTCGATGACGGCTCATGCCGGCCGACTCGTGCTCCGATGCATCCATACCTGTGCCACCATAGAAGGGCGTCAGCAATGTGGGTTGGCCTCGTGCGAGTGGGGCTCAACTCACCTGCACTTATAATAATCAGAGTCCTGTTTTCATCCTCGCCGTCACGCGAAGCCGTTTGCTCGAGGAATTTCGTCGCGGCGACGAGTAAACCTTGGCGGTACTTGGGGTACAGCTTTTCGTGGAACTCGGCTTCTGTCTCGAAGGGTTCGAGATGCACGTTGGAGATCCATTGCGAGTGTCCACCGGCCAGATTGAGCGAAGCGGCTTGGACCATGGAGGGATCACCGTCCTCGCAAGCTGTGAAGAGATGCGTGTCAGCCTGTTGTCTACGGGAATTCCGACCATGCCAGCCCTGGAAGTGTGAACTGACGATAAGAGAAGATATCGTGCAACGACGCATACATGATCTGCAAATCGGTCCGGCGCGGAGGCGAAGCCCCTTTTCGCGGCGAGCCTTTGCGCGGTGACTTGGCCTGCAACTCCTGAACGGCGCGGTTGGCTTCGTCGTTGATGCGCCAGGCAATGTCCTGGGTGCCGTTGCCGTGGTGCTATTCCAATCATATAACCATCGCATCAGTGATTTAATAGTTCGAGAACCACCTTCCCTCGTCATGCATACCAGATCAATGTCGAGAATGACGACTCGTTCGATGCCGTGATTGAGGTGGGCTGAGAAGAGCACAAGGAGCTGTCAACGGGAGCCCGATCGGCCGGAGCCAATTAAATCGATACGACCCACCATGAGCCGCAGCAACGGTGACGTTGTTCAAGAAGCAAAAGCCCATCGGTGTGGCCTCACAACAGTGCTGTCCAGCGTACAGATGCAGAAGACGAAAAAGTCAACGTGCTGTTCATGACCGCTTGCAGAACCTCGTAACGACGAACATGACCTGGTGGACGAATAGCAACAAAAGCCCGATCATACCCATTGCCTGTTGTCCTAGCACCCTGCACGACCCTGTCGACGCCTTCACATACCGCGCCTATGGCTCCAAAGATGGCGTCCTCGCTCTGTTCCGACAGATAGAGGTCACCCTGAGGCAAATGCGCCGGTATCTCGGAATAGCGCGGACCGGTCGCGATGGCGGTCGATGCTCCTCGACATAAATTGGCAAGTTGTTGAGGCCAAGGCGGTAATGTCGATGAACCATGGTCGGCGGTGGTTGGAGTCGAGGCTGAAGCCGGGATCCCCTCGTCTTTCACCGAGCGAGTCGGCGTCGAGGCAGCTGAAGCTCGGTTGGCCCGTGTAGGAGTCGAGGCGGCGGGAGGCGATGTTGGAGCAGAGGGAGCAATGTTGACCTCCGGTGCGTCGGGGGCGGTATGGGGCAGAGGGTGAATCAAACGAATAGCCGGGTCGTCGACAGCGGCCCGACTCGTCGACTGGAGCACGTCGAACGGTCCGCCGAGGATCTCCTTGCCCTTGCCCTTGCCCTTCACGTCCTGGATGCTCATGCTATTGAGCAAGTCCCCAATGTTCTGGGCGCCGTCGTCCGAGTCGGGCGTCGGGGGAGGATTGCCCATCCATCGTACACCTCCTTGGGCGACATTGCGCGCCTCGAGTCGAGCCCACGCCGCTGCGACTCCAGTCTTGACGGCCCGGATCCTTTCCGGCCGCTCGACGATGCCCGTCACGTCCGAAGAGCGAATGAATCGATGACCTGCGTACGCCTCTTGAAAGATAACGACGGTGCGTCGAGAAGGAGGTGCGGGCGACACGATCGGTTTGGTCAAGTGGGGGTCGGTCGCGATCTTAGGGAAGGGCGAGGGCGAGATGGGGTTCGACCCGGGGGAGCCGAGCGTACTCGCGTTCGAGTCGATGGAGAGCACATCCGAAGTTTTGGAAGGCGTCGAATGTTCAGGCCCCGCCACGGGGGCTGTTACCCTTATAGGAGCCTCTGCGGCTGGCTGCGACAAAGGCGGCGCCCCAGCGGACTCGACTTTGACGTCGGCGACGTCCTTTCCTACGGTCAACGATGCTTTGGCAGGGGCATGGGTTGGAGCAAGGTGTAAATCGGTGGGGAACGCGCCAGGCGGTTGTTGAGGAAGTGGAGACTGGGAAGAGGCGCGAAGGCTCATGGACCCAAGTTGATTGACGAGCGCCGTCGAGTCGTCGTGAGCGTCATCTTCGACCGCTACTACATCACCAGCAGGGGGTGAGTCGGCTGTGCCACTCGACGAGGGCGTATCGACGGCCGAGTAGTAGGTACTAGCTGGCGAGGGGGAATCCATGTCGTCTTCACGCGGAGGTGTCGTGTCACGTTGTCGCTAGCCCTCGGCGAAGCACGTCGTTTGTTCTGTTTTACCCCACTAGTCTCGAACAAGCGATCGAGGAAGGCGGCAAACTTGTTTCGAAGGCGATCGCGATGTGATGAGAGGTACCACAACGAACAGGAGGGATCGGCAGGGCGGTTGATTCGAAGCAAGGAGCGATTGGGCGGGTCGGGTTTGGTCACGAATGCGTCAGGTCTCAGCTCAAGGATGCGGGGTAACGCAGAGGAACGAGCGTCGACGCCGGCGACCTCAGCGAAGCACAGCAGCTGGGAAAGGAGCAAAAGGCCCGTGTGGAAAGGAGCAACGGGCCTTTCGCTATTTTGCTCCTAGGCCTGCTGCTATTTTGCTCCTTTTCACGTGGGCGGTGCGACCGATCGATCGTGACGCAAGGTTGCAGAACCTCACTCGGGTCAAAAAGTTTCCAACGTAGCTTGTATAATTTTATTCAAGGGGCTACGTCATTGCATCATATGATTATGCACAATCTTGCCTAGGCCTAGGCCAGGTCACTCGTCCTCATTCGATCCTGCTTCCAATCGCCACGCACCTCGGGCCGGTCGCCCCGGCCAAAACCTCCTCCTCTTCCACCTCCACCGTCGCTCCCTCCTCGAGCCACACGGCGTTCCCCATCATCCCTTCTGAAAGATCGGTCATCCCTTCGACCCCCCGAGTCCCTCGAGCGATGGTCCGATCGACCACCCCCTCCTCCACGACCCCCTTTTCCTTGTTCATCTCTTTGATCCCCAGGATACCTTCTCTTCGAGTCCTTCTTCTCCTTCAACTCCGCCAACGTCGCCGTCTCCTTCGCCAACGGATCAACAACTGAGTACTCGTCAATCGTATGTTGGTCCAACGTCGCGTCTTTGCGGAATACGAGCTTGTGCGACATCCAATCCTCGACGTCCGAATCGTCATCCTCGTCAATGCCATACCGTTCGTCCGATTTTTTACGATCCTTTTCAATTTCCTCCTCCTTCTCCTTTTCTTTCCCTTTGGGTCTAGCCTGCTTCAACTTGCTCTTGAACCCATCGAGGATCGACAGCATATCATCCTCATTCGGCTTCCCCTTCCCCTTCTTGATCGCACCGGCTTTTTGGTACTTTTCCCTCTCGAGCTGTAAGAGCGAAGGACCATTCCGTTTCGGCTTCTTGGCTTTGCTCGTCTCCCTCTCATCCTCGTCGGGTGATCCGGTCTCTTCATCTCGGGTCATGCGTTTGAGGTCGGCTTGGACTTTGGCGATCTCGTCCCTGACTGTATCCGCCGCAGTAGGGTTCGCCGCAGCTTTGGCCTTTTGTTCCTTGGCCTGTCGCAACGACGTCGATTCGGCCATTGTGGGTTCCTACGGGGCATTGGCAAAGAAGAACAACATCAGTTCAACCATTCCACCCTGTCGTACTTCCCCATTTCCCTCACCTCAACTTCCTTCCTCTTCTCATCCTCCTTCATTGGTACAACCCTCGAGGCACTAGTCGGCGCCTGCATCCAATCAGGCAACGTCGCCGATGTCCCACGATCATCAATGACCTCTTTGCTCAATCGACCGTCGTCAAGTACATCATGAGCGGATTTAAATTTGGCTTTGGCCAAGTCGGGATCGATGGGCGCTTCTTCTTCGGGTTCGGCACCGAAAGAGAGGAGGGCATTGTTTCTGTGGTGATGCGAAATAGGGGTATGAGTACCCCTACTTTTACGACTAGGAGAAGAGCCCTCTCCTTCCAGGAAACGTCGATCCTCTCTCAATTCCTTCTCGCCTCCGTCTTTCACAGTTCCATTGAACTCACTTTGTCCCCTTCCTCTTGCCAAACTGTTTCTGTTTGGCCCTCTCCAACCTCATCTCCCTCTTAGCCCTATCTTGTTCCTTCCTCTCCTCTGGAGTGATCCTCGGCACGATATCTTCGAAAGGGTTATCCAAAATACGAATCGAATGGATCTTGGGTGGGTAAACGGGTCGGTCCGTTCCGGGTTCGAGTTCGACTTCACCTAGTTTGAGAACGTTGAAGAGGGTGTCGCCGGCTGCTACGCGCGCAAAGAGCGTGTTGCGTTGGTATAGCTCGTCGGCGCGGTCGAGGGTGAAGAAAAATCTGGGAGGGTGGGATGGGAGTTCGTGATCGAGGTTATCTCGAGCGGAACGGACGGGTGTGGAGGTTGAGGGAATCGAAGCTAGAGGGGTGGGACTGACTGCGACAGGTTGGTATTCCGACCATGATTCGCCATACCCAACAACCCCCGTCGATTAAACTTGAGCCTCTGTCACGTTCATGATCGCCTACATCATCAGCTACGACTCCAACCACCCCATCCTGAGATGCGACGACGACGAACCTGGGAGAATTCATCCTCGAACTCCCCCTCATCATAGATACTCTCCCCGCCTGTTCCTGTTCCTGTTGCATCGCCTGTTTGGGCGATGAAGCCCGGTACTATGCGGTGGAAGGGTAGGTCGTCGTAATAACCTTCCATCGCTAGTTGAACGAAACTGATCGAATTCAGGCGGCGAGTGCGACAGGACGATGGGCGTAGCACGTTGCATCAGCTATCTGTGGTCAGATACCATAATTGAGTTTAAGAACCGCTGTACTCACTTGCGACATGCCTTCGGTGCTTCACGAGGCCATAGCTCGATGAGGATCTCCCCGACCGAGGTCTTGAGGAGCGCCGTTCCGGACGTCACGGGTTCGACGGCGCTGGGTACATGGACAGAGCAGGGCCAAAAGGATCAGACTGAAGAACGAGTGCTTGTAGTAACTCGGGAAGTACGTACACGATAGCTGACATGATGCTTGAACAGTCGATCGAGCCGAGGTCGAGTGAGGTGGGGGGAGACGAGCTGGGTTGGTGGTCGCGAGCGCGCGACTCGCGCCGAGCTTGGCTCTCGAGGGTTTTCTGAACATCTCATGTCCAATCTGCTGACAAGTCAATTGCAATTTGCTACATAATCGATAGAGTGGGGTGAGGAGAACAAGATAATATGCGAGCGAAAGAAGTTGCAAGAGAGTCTTAAAACCACATCCGCCTGCGCGGGATCCATCATAAATCTTCGGAGAGAGCCCTCAACTATGGGATTCAATCCCTCCTCCTCTCCACCCTCCGCTCAGGTTGACCAAACATCCCTACGACCTTTTCATAGACCCAAAACATCGTCACCGCATTGGGGACGACCCTCAAGAGATGAGGACTCATGCCGCCGTATAGGGCTCGCCAGCTTTCTTCGGCTAGGACCAGCTTGAAGGATTGAAGCAAAGAGGTGTAGCGTGGTGATTGCCCCGCTGGGGAGGGTTGTCGTAATCGAGTTCGAATGACCTGTTGAATTGCAGCATTTAATGAATCAGTCAACGGCTCTCGGCGCGTTCAATAGCCACATTCACCACGTCAACTGACCTCATGAGGGTAAGTAATCATCGTCGCGACCAATTTGGCACTGCCCGCAGCCACACTAACCCTCCAACCTCCATTCCCAACCTTTTCCCTCTCCTCCAAGCTCTGCCCCTTCCTTGCCAAAAGCTTGAACTGCTCATACAACCCCCACTGGATCGTACCCTCTGTTACACCGAGTAAACTTGCGGAAAGGCCCTTGTAGAATCCTCGGATCCCTTCTTTGCGGTAGATGCGCATGGTGGTTGTATAGGAGGTCGGTTTTGTTGAGAGAGGTAGTGGAGGGGAGGTGATGGAGCGGAACGAGTGGGAGAAGGACGACGAGGTCGCTGTTGCTGGGTTGAGAGTTGTTGGGAAGGAAGGGAGTGGTTTTTGAGAGGCGGGGGAGGAAGAGGAAGTGGTTGATGAGGATGAGTTGCCCGGTCGTTGTTGCTGCTGCAGTTGCATGACCGTTTTGACGACCCAGATGGGGTTTGTGACCGCGGCGGTGATGACGCCTGCGTGGCCGTGAACGATGGGTGAGGGGCGGACCCGAGACAATTCATCGACCGCCACTTGGGACTGACCTGCTGTTGCGGCTGCCGAAAGGTGGACGAGTGCATTTTCTTGTCCGTGACTGAATGCATCGGCATAGATTTGTTTGCCGTTGCCATAGACGAAGAAATTGATGGATCTGGGAGAGAGCGTGACCGATCGGCGGGGAGAACGAGGATGAGACAGGGGCGATGCTTGAGCGACGAAAGGTGGGGGCACTGACCTTCCGGGTACGACGCCGACAAGTGTGGGCCCCAGCCCTTTGAAGAGTGCGGTGGGTCCTTCGTACTTGTAGATGTCCCTGCGCAAAGTGCAAAGGAATGGGTAGAGGGGTGATGGGGTTAGTTCATGCGCGTACATCCAGATTCGACTCGTCGCAACCGCTGACCCCGCTTGCGAAGCGCGACGAAGCCGAGTTGCACGTCGGCTTTGGTGAGAGTCTAACGAGGGGTCGACGGTGTAGATTGATGACTTACCTCAGTATTCGGCCTGTATCTGCAAACGCTCCCAGAAGCTGTCGTATCGGCCCACGGGGTACGGTCGAGGTTGCGGAGGTGGATATGGAGTGGAACATGTCGGATTGGAGCCGCGTTTTCACGAGGTCAAAGGGGGCCGTGACGACCGAGCCGCACATTCCTCCGAGACTGTGAGGTCGAATGATAGGATGAGTCTATCTGGGACTTGATGAGGTGCGCTAATAGAGGGAACTGACCCTCCTGCGACGAGATGAACGGCAGGTGGCGGTCGACCGCGCTGGCTCGACGACGACGACGACGAGGGCGAGGTGGAGGCGACCGATGACGTCGAGGCTAGTGGAGGGGATGCATCACTTGATATGGAGGGGGAGGGTAATGTCAGAGCAGCCATGTTGGGCTGGCTCAAAAGGGCGTGGGATGGAGACGAGACCTGATCCAGTGGTGCCAGAGGCGAGTGTGGTCAAGCCGGAGTGAGCGACCCGCCGAGCGCTTGGTTCGGCTGCGACGGCGACAGGCTGCAGCTGGCTGCGAGAGGCCCGAGCGCGCGAGAGTGAGAATTTGAATTTGAAAATCAAATTCCAGCTAGTCTACAAAAGGCGACAACCCTTATTCGGCGCCTGTGAGAGACGCGCATGCAGACGACTGCGGCACTGAACTCAACTTCTGGCTCGGCCTTACACCCCCTGTAGACTGTGCTGCTCACCCACACTCGACGATGGGCTCCTTACGTGTACCCTCGGCCGGACCGGGCAACAACCTCTTCAAGGATGGCTACAACGTCAGTCCTCTCCTCTGCTATTCCTCGTCGCAGCCGTGATCTACATGCTCGTGCTCGCGTCGCACCACATTCCGAGCCAGCATCCGACTGACTCCCTTTCTTCTCTCAAACAGATGCACTCGGGTATCGAGGAAGCTGTCATTCGGTAAGCCGTCGTAGCACCTCGTCACTTCTGCATATATATGCGGCACGCTCTCACTCGACGACGACGACGACGATGACGATGAAGGCCACGCTGACACGCCCCTGATCGACCCTGATCACTCACACCCACAGCAACATCCACGCCGTCGTAGAGTTGGCAGAGATCGTCAGGACGTGAGTGATTCAACGAAACGGGCTTCCCTCACCTCACCTCACCCACCGCAATGACTGACCCTTGATGGCCCCATGCGCGACCCTTTTCCTTCGTCGCATCCCTCAGTTCATTCGGTACGTGACTCGCACCCCCAAACACTCCGCATTCCATGTCCTAAGCTCCTCACTACTCACCGCAGGCCCCAACGGACGCAACAAGATGGTCATCAACCACCTCGAACGTCTCTTCGTCACCTCGGACGCGGCGACCATCATCCGCGAACTCGAGGTCGTGCACCCCGCCGGCAAGGTGCTGGTCATGGCCTCGCAGCAACAAGAGGCCGAGATGGGCGACCGCACCAACCTCGTGCTCATACTTGCGGGCGAACTGCTCCGCAAGGCCGAGTACCTCTTGACCATGGGACTTCATCCGAGCGAGGTCGTGCTTGGGTACGAGATGGCCCGCGACAGGGCGATCGAGGAATTGGATAGTCAGTCCGATCGGTAACCCCCCCTACCCTGACTTCCTCCCTGAGCCTAACTGACAAAAACCATCTCGAGAAACAGAGCTGTCGATCCGAACGCTCGAAACACCTCTGACCGACGCCAGTCTCCAACTCGCGCTCAAGCCGACGCTCGCTTCCAAGCAGTACGGATCCGAGGACCTCCTGTCCAAACTCGTCGCCGAGGCCGTCATGGCCGTCATGCCCAAGAACCCTAAGAACGTGGGTCGATTCTGCATGCCAGACAAATATACGTGCTGTTACTAAGACTGCATCCTTGAGTGGATGTCCACAGTTCAACGTCGACAACGTCCGAGTCGTCAAGATCCTCGGAGGTGGTCTTTCGCAGAGCCGAGTCGTGCGCGGTATGGTCTTTGGTCGCGAACCAGAAGGAATCGTCCTCAAGGCCGCCAACGCCAAAGTAGGCGTCTTCACCTGCGGCATCGACATCGCGCAGACCGAGACCAAGGGGACGGTCCTGCTCAAGAACTCGGAGGAGTTGCTCAACTTTTCCAGAGGGGAGGAGAAACATATGGAAAAGGTGCGCGTCTGTGGTGGAGGTTAAGTATGATTCATTTAAGAATCCTGATCGACCGCGCACTACAGATCTTCCAAGAGCTCGCTGATTCAGGATTGAACGTCGTCGTCGCTGGCTCGTCGATCGGCGAGCTTGCGCTGCACTACCTCAACCGCCACGGCATCCTCGTTATCAAGGTTCTCTCCAAATTCGACTTGCGACGATTGTGCCGCGTCGTCGGCGCAACCCCGCTTGCGCGTCTCGGAGCCCCGACGATCGACGAGATGGGTCAATGCGACATCGTCGAGACGGTCGAGATCGGTGGTGACCGCGTCACCGTGTTCCGCCAAGCCGACGAAGCAACCCGAACGGCGACCGTTTTGGTGCGAGGTGCGACGACGAACCAAATGGACGATATCGAACGAGCGATCGACGACGGCGTCAACGTCGTCAAAGGGATCCTCAAGGATGCTCGTCTCGTCGCCGGTGCAGGAGCGACCGAATTGGAACTGGCGAAACGAATCGCCGATATTGGTGAAAAGACTCCTGGGTTGGCCCAACATGCGATCAAACGTTTCGCCGATGCCCTTGAAGTCGTCCCGCGAACGTTAGCGGAGAATGCGGGATTGGACGCGACGGAGACGTTGAGTCGTTTGTATGCCGCTCATCAAGCTGATGAGAGAGGAGTCATTGGTGTCGATATCGAAGGGGAGAATGGTGGGTTGATCGATGCGGAGAAGCATGAGATCTTTGATTTGTTGGCGGCGACACGGTGGGCGTTGAGGTATGGGACTGATGCGGCGGTGTCGGTGTTGAGGGTCGATTCCATCATCATGTCGAGGCAAGCAGGTGGACCGGCAGCACCGAAACAGAACCCTAACTGGGACGAGGATTAGGCACTCGAGCTTTCGCCATCGCCTTCATCTCCTAAAAGGCGACGCGTGGTTTTTGTGACCTCCGCGACGCGGTTTATATGTGCAATTCTATAAAACAGAACACAGTACTTGATTGGGTTGAAGAGCGTACATGAATAGTCTGGAAAGGGGGTTCCGGGTATCGGTTGTCGTAGATGGAGGATCGTGACAAAGAGGCGCGTGACGGAAGAGCTCTACAAGTTGCACGCACCAGGCCGCAATGCGCAGCTGTGGACAGGACATAAACGCTCGGTGAGCAGCAGTCCTCAGATGTGGATCTAAAGTGGTGAGAAGTAAAACGACTGACTATTCAGGACCGATCGGAATCGCAGCGACGCCCCTTTGTACGGCGCGATACCTCCAATCGTGCAATCTCGGCAACGCTTCAATCGCACTGCGGCTGGCGTTGTTGGTCCAAAATACTTCGGCAGCGGCGGCGGCTCGGGGCCTAAGCAAGTGAGTTCGGGGTTAGAGGAGTGTCAGCTAGCCTCTTCGCACTTGATAAGGATGGACTCGAGAGAAAGATCTCGCACCAAGTGGTAGGATCCAGATTCGAGCCATCCGATTGCTCGGACCAGAGCAACGTTTCACCGCCCATGATCAACCGGCGTTTAGAGCTCGTGATGTTGGCGTAAGGATCGAAAGAGTAGATCTATGTTGGCAAAAAGGGTAGCAGTCAGAAGAGGGCGTGTTTGAAAACGTCGCAAGGTGGGCCGCTCACCTTTTGCCACGATTTGAAAGGACTGTGAAACACCGAAAGCGAAAATCAGCTCCTGATTCTGATCAGCGAGGATCGCCGGTTCACGTGATACTCACTCGCACCAAGAATTGCCCGTCGTACCGCCGACCCAAGCACCACCTCCGCAATCGAGGTAGAGGTAATCCGAAGAGGCATGCACGACTCGGTATCCTTTTTGCACCAGTGCTTGGACACTACTCGCTGAAATCCAAGTCATGACGATCGCCTTCTTCCCGCCCGCGGAGACGTTGTGTTTGAGAATGATGTCTTCCCATACAACGGGGGTCTTCTTCGCCACTTTGAGGACGCCGTGGACGGAGTCAAAGAAGGTCTTGAGGAGTGAGCTTATGGACCGCTGCTTGAGAGCGGCGGAGGTCGTTGGGTCGCTTTGGTAGCAGGCTTGATTCTGCGCGTTTCATTATTCAAATCGAGATTTCCGTCAGTGTGTGAGCTCTGCACCTTTTACGCGAAATCGCAAGGTGCGATACTGACAATCTCATCGCCTCCGATGGAGAAGTAGGGCGAATTCATCAGCGAGCTCGCATCTTTTACGACCGCACTCGCGAATCTCCTCGTCTCGGCGTCCCCAAGTTTGAGTTGGCCTGTGGGAATAAGCAAGTTCACGGAAAGAAATCAGTACAAATCCCACAGAGCAAGCACAGTGCGAAGAGCAACGTACCAGTCGGTGGTTCGTTGGCATATTTGGTCCAATCCTGATTCGCGCAAGCTATGTACTGGGGATATGCCTCTGCTATCGAAGCCGTGTGACCGGGCATGTCGATCTCGAGCAAGACGGAGATACCCCTTAGATTCGCGTATTTCTGTACCCGTTTGATGTCACTCGTCGAATAGATCTGGTCGTGCGAATAAGCGCCGGCTTTGGCGAGCTCGGGGAAGGCGGGGAGAGACAGGGGCCACGATTGCGAATCGGTCGCGTGCCTGCGTTGTACACACCGAACCGATCAGTCTAATCCAGGCAAATCGAGGCCGAATAAGGATACCGACCAATGTAAAACGTTGAGCTTGACCGAGCTCATCGTATCCAAGGTGCGGAATATGTCTAAAGTGTGGAGGGAAGGAGTCTCGATCAGTTTCCACCACGCAGTGATCGGTGTATGCTTGGGGTATCTAATCGTAGACTACCTTCAATACTGTAAAAGTTCCGACTCGTATCAAGCATGAACGCGCGATGGGGGAACGCTGGCTTGTCCTCAATCTTGACGGGCATGTCGATGATGAACTTGGCGGTTGACTTGACGCTCGAGGGGAACGAGTAGACGAGTTGCTCGAATGTCGTTAGGCCCCTCAGCAATCCTAAAGTTGTCGTGGCCACGAGAGTTCCCGTGCACAGACCCTTTGTGCATCTTGCAGGGACTGTGAGGGTATCTGATGCGGCCGAAGAATTCGTCTCTCGCGGGGAGAGTCGAGATGAGCTGCTCGACTCCTGGAAACAGCACAGGAGGGTATATGACGAGACGAACAGGATTCATCTTGCTTTTCATACGGAAGGTTCGTCTCGTACGTGATCGGACGTCGTCGTCCTTCGGGTTTGATGGACAGCGACAGTGTCGTCAAGACCGACGCTTCTCGGACGAATTTTCTGTTGCCGAAGCGGCCCAGATGGAGACGTTATTAGACCGTCGCTCAAGTACAAGGACAAGTATTATCGCCTCCCTAGTATAATATACTTACAGGTACGAAGCTCCTCGGTCCAGCTTGAGAAGTGCGTGAGTGTCGTGTTGGACCCTCGATTGCGATCGCTGGATGGCTAGTGCCAACTGATCCGAGATCGAGGTCATGTGAAAGCGAAGTGGGCCATCGTGGTCCTTCAGTCCTCCGCCGCTGCTTCTCCCGCACGAGGTCCACTGCAGCACCCATCCTCTGACTCACATCTTCAATATTTGCCTTATATAGAAGCTCATCCTCCTTGTCAGTGATGATGCGGAAGTGCTTGGACAGTCGTAGAGTCCCCGAACCGCGGGAGATTGCTCCAGGTTGAGGCCAGACCGCGAACACGGGACCGGCCAGGACGGACCACAGGATCAGGGTGACCAAGTGGTATCGTGAGCCATGGAGAACCATATTGAAAGCGACACTCTGCCTATAGAGTGGAACAGGCGAGTGAAAGGTGAGAAGCAGAACCGGACGGCCGAGGGGCTGATGAGCTAGCCGAAACGAACTCGGGGCAACGTTCGGTCAATTGACACCGTGCGAGTCTTGAGGATGATTCTCCACGGACGTCGGTGTCGGAGATTGAGTGACAGAAAAGTCGGCGGCGGTCTTGACTAGATTCGTACCTACCTGCCTAGATATGTATCTCTGACCAACAAACGGTGGGTGGGACTCATTCCGAGAAACACCACTTCATCATCTGAACATGCTTCTCGCGCACGATCGAAAGCAACCTGAATGCTGGCATCTGGCATGTTCGGCGAAGAGCGATCACGAGCTCGGGCATTTCGTCCTTTTGAAGACCTGCTCGCTTTTCACGCACGTCCACCGAGTAGTCCATTCAACAGATCCGCGGACAGGGTTTTATGCAACCGATGGTGGGTACCTCCCGTATACTTCCGGCAGGGTGGTTTCATGTCTCATGTCCCAGGCCCTTTTTACGCTCCTAAAATATTTTATGCCCCACCTCTCAGCCGAAAACCCTTTTAGCTCAATTCAACTTCCCAGTACATCAAAAATGGCAAAATTTTCGCGGAAAGTGTATATCTAGCAAAACCTAGCTAATCCAAATTTTTGGACAGCGCTGCCGCTACTTATCAGTGCTGTAACTCCGATCAAACTCGTCGCTCGATCCGTCGACGCTTCAGCTCACGGAAAACGCATTTTGTCACCTCCTTATGGTCAAAACTCCGGCGCATTATGAAAAGAAAACTTACGCTACTATTGGTGTGCCACGATAGGATTTTATTTGGGGTCCGCGTCGTCCCAGGAGACACTTAGCACGGTTTTTAGTCCCATCAAATCTGAGTTTTACCTCTTACAAATCCCGAAAAATTTCTTGGATTATTCGTCCCAAAAATACATCGACCTCATCCGGCCAAAACCATAGGTAGGTAGTAGGTACCGTATAATTTCCACCGGAGTGTTTTTGTCACATGTCACACGGCCAAAATCCCAGATATTACTTTCTTTTTTGTCACACGTCAAAGAAGCCTCGGAACACTAAAATTGAGCAGAGTTTTCGTTTGTCACGTTTGGTGAAGGAATCACTACATAAGACCTCACTAAATGTCGAATGCCACACCATTTGCGCCCAAAAACTGGCTTTTGAGACACTAGATTCTTCCAAAATTCACTTCGGTGGAACTTATACGGTACCCTGGACGATTTCGGGGTAGGGAGGTACCCTATCTCAGTTTCTGACAATCGTAGCAGACCCCTTACTTTTCTAATGCACTTGTCTGCTGGCAGCTCCGATCAACGATTGGAGATGTTCTCTCGGCGGCTAACACGACTACTCTTGACCATGAAGTGAAATTAGACATTGTTTGGTCTCACATCGGTCGGTTTCTACTTTGAATCCGAAAGTAACCGGAGATTTCCGACTCAAAAGAAGCTAGTAGTCGAAGGGGCCGAACGCGCTCCTGCTTACGTAAAGATGCCCGGATGACTGTACCAGCCTCTTAATTCTCAAGAACATGGTGTGCAGCACCTCTCGTCGTTACGGTGCGGCCCCAAACGTCTTGGCTCGCGCCAAATCGACGAGGACAATGCCCCTGTCGTAGTTCGCAAATGGCATGGACTGACCTCTAGACTCTCGCAATAGACATCGTCCTTCGCAGCGATCCTTGAACCGGTGATGGAGGCTTGCTTCCTCCCTGTAGCTCCCTAAGAAGACTGAAATTGATGCATCACAAGCACGAGAGTCTTTCATAGCTCAGGCTCCCGGCTCGAGAGGTGTTCATTCTCGCCGTCACTGACAAGTCCGAAGCGGTTGCACGCTCAAGTCCAACGCGCTCCACGGGGCCAGCCACGGGTGACGGCGTCAGGTATCGGTCATCTCCTCGGCTTTAACGGAGCCTGAATGGCTCACACAAGTCATCACTGCGCCTACCGGCAAGGCAGATATTGCGGCCCCCATCTCTGAACTGGCTCAGAGGCCCAGGCTTGCAGCAGCTTCTTCCGTTCTACGTGTGCCGGCCGTAAGATCCGCGACTGCCCCGCCTTCACACGATGTCGTCGAGTAAGTCGATCCGGCTCGGATTATACGAACCGTTGAAGGCATTACCGCCCGAGCATTTATGTGTAAAAGTCAAGTTTTCACCTGAAAATCAAGCTGGCAAGATCCATACCGTGTTGATGGATACTGAGGGACCTCTGAACTGTCGGCTCTTTTCCTAAACCGATCGGGGGCCGTTCGAATGCATCGAGGAGCTGCAGGCTGCAGCGAGGCGCCGCCCAATCGAGAGCCGGCTCGAACGCCCTCATTCTCAGCTTGCTCTCCCTATCTCGCAATTCACTTCAGTCGAGCTCCAACCGTCGCACACCATGGCTGACGCAGCTCTAGCGCTCAAGACACCAAAGTGAGTCCCCCACACACGCTTTCAGTCGCCGTCCCAGCCGCATGGCAAGCGCGTGCGTGGGGATGGTCGAACACGAGCCGTCGTTATCGCCTCGAGACCCACCCCCACTGACGTTGCTGCTGCTGCCGCCTGCTCGTTCCCACCTGTGCAGGCAGTCTCGCCCTGGCTCCCCCGGGGGGGCGGCTTCACCGTCGATCAACAACCTCCGACGACTCGGTCGAGGTGCCCAACCTCCTCGCAAGCTGCTTGTCGCGAATCGTGGTGTGAGTTGAGTGCTGTGTTCGGTTGGCTCCGGCTAGATAAAGCTCCATCGGGTTGGTCGAGCGCTGCGCCGGTCTGAGCCTGCGCGCCAGCTGGCAGCCGTCCCGCCCCGAACCGCCGATTTCGATTTCACGAGTGACCGACCTGCGACCTGCTTGGCCGATTTGGCTGACCCCGTCAAAGCTACGATGATGCCGTACACAGGAAATCGCGATCCGCATCATCCGAACCGCCCATGAGTTAGGCATGACCACCGTCGCCATCTACTCCAAGGAGGATCGCTTCTCGGCCCATCGCAACAAGGTAATGTCTTTCTGAAAGCCCCGGGCAACGATCGCCGTCGTCTCGGCAAGTTGGGTGGGGCAACCGGAGCTGATATCCGATCATTTCCCGTGCAAATCTTCGTGCAGGCCGACGAGTCCTTCCTCGTCGGTGAAGGTCTTACCCCCGTCGCGGCTTACCTCGACTACAAGAACATCATCAAGGTCAGTATAGCTTGTCTCGCTCACAGGATGGCCCAACCGGCAGCGAGCTTCGGGAGCTCCGTTCTCGTCATCGGGAGCGGCCCGCTTGCCCCTTGAGGACGAAGATGATAGTAACTGAACCTGCGCGCTTGCCTCACCGCTCGTTCCACACCGTACAGATCGCCGTAGAGCACAATGTGACCATGATCCACCCCGGATACGGTTTCCTTTCAGAGAACGCCGATTTTGCCAAGGCCGTCGAGGATGCCGGCTTGCTCTTCGTGGGACCCCAGCCCAGCGTCATTGACGGCCTCGGAGACAAGATTAAGGCCCGAACATTAGGTGGGTCCCCAGCACTTCTCGACTAGCCTTCTGGTTACACGTTCGAGGAAACTGACCTCTGAACCTTTTGCACACGTTTCCTGCAGCCATTCAAATCGGTGTCCCTGTCGTGCCCGGTACTCCCGGCGCCATCTCGACGTACGAGGAGGCGAACGACTTTGTTGAAAAGTACGGCTTCCCCGTCATCATCAAGGCCGCAATGGGTGGTGGAGGTCGAGGTATGCGAGTCGTTCGTAGTGCCCAGGACTTCAAGGACGCTTTCGCCATGGCGACCTCCGAGGCCAAGTCCGCCTTCGGTGACGGCACCGTCTTTGTCGAGCGCTTCCTCGACAAGCCCAAGCACATTGAGGCCCAGTTGATCGGTGACTCCCACGGCAACATTGTGCACCTGTTCGAACGTGATTGTTCCGTTCAACGTAGGCATCAAAAGGTCGTCGAGCTCGCCCCTGCGAGCAACATCTCGGAGGAGCTCCGAGCTCAGCTCCTTGCCGACGCCGTCAAGATCGCCAGGGCCGTCAAGTACCGCAACGCCGGTACCTGCGAGTTCTTGGTCGACTCCAAGGGTCATTACTTCATCGAGATCAACCGTAAGCTGTCTTTTGCTTAGTTACACGCAGCAATTCCGGATTTTTGGATATTGACCTCGCTCGCACTCTGTCCGCCTCGTCATCCATAGCACGTATCCAGGTCGAGCACACCATTACCGAGGAAATCACCGGTATCGACATCGTCGCCGCTCAGATCCAGATCGCGGCCGGTGCCTCGCTCCCCGAGCTCGGTCTCACGCAAGACACCATCACCAAACGTGGGTACGCCATTCAGTGCCGTATCACGACCGAGGACCCCGCCGCCAACTTCCAGCCCGACACGGGCAAGATCGAAGTGTACCGATCCGCCGGTGGTAACGGTGTCCGTCTCGATGCCTCGTCCGGATTTGCCGGTGCGCAAATCACCCCTCACTACGACTCGCTGCTAGTCAAGTGTACGGTCCGTGGTGCGACGTTCGAGATCGCTCGCCGCAAGATGCTCCGTGCGCTCGTCGAGTTCCGCATCCGTGGTGTCAAGACCAACATCCCCTTCTTGTTCCGCGTCCTGTCGCACGAGTCCTTCATCACCAATGACACGTGGACGACCTTCATTGACGACACGCCCCAGCTCTTCCAGCTCGTGACGTCGCAGAACCGTGCCCAGAAGTTCTTGGCCTACCTCGGCGACCTCGTCGTCAACGGCTCAACAATCAAGGGCCAAATGGGCGAGCCCGGCTTGAACGAAGAGATCCCGATTCCGGCCATCGTCGACCCCAAGGACGACACCAAGGTCCTCGACACGAGCGAGCCCTGCACGACCGGATGGCGCAATATCATCGTCGAGCAAGGCCCCGAGGCGTTCGCCAAGGCCGTTCGCGCCTACCCCGGCGTCCTCATTATGGACACGACGTGGCGCGATGCCCACCAGTCGCTCATCGCGACTCGCTTGCGCACGGTCGACATGGCCAACATCGCCAAGGAGACCTCGCATGCCCTGTCGAACGCGTACGCCCTCGAGTGCTGGGGAGGTGCGACCTTTGACGTCGCGATGCGCTTCTTGTACGAGGACCCGTGGGAGCGCCTGCGCTCGTTGCGCAAGCTCGTCCCCAACATCCCCTTCCAGGCCCTCGTCCGTGGTGCCAACGCCGTTGGGTACACCTCGTACCCCGACAACGCCATCTACGAGTTCTCGCGCAAGGCCGTCGAGAACGGTCTCGATATTTTCCGTGTCTTTGACTCGCTTAACTACATCGACAACATGCGCCTCGGTATTGACGCGGCCAAGAAGGCCGGTGGTGTCGTCGAAGCCGCCATTTGCTACACGGGCGACGTTGCGAATCCGAAGAAGCACTCCAAGTACACGCTCGAGTACTACCTTCAATTCGCCCAGGAGCTCGTCGACTGCGGCATTCACGTGCTTGCCATTAAGGATGTGAGTAGCGGCATCTGCGACGGTTCTTACCCGCTGACCGATATCACTGACCCCTGAGCTTTTGCTTGTAGATGGCCGGTATCCTCAAGCCCGAGGCCGCGACGATCCTCGTTGGTGCGCTCCGAAAGAAGTTCCCCGACTTGCCGATCCACGTTCACTCGCACGACACGGCCGGTATCTCGGTTTCGTCGATGCTCGCCTGCGCCGCCGCGGGAGCCGATGTTGTCGACGTCGCCATCGATTCCATGTCCGGCACGACCTCGCAGCCTTCAATGGGCGCCGTTTGCTCGGCGCTTGAGCAAACGAACCTCGGCACCGGTATCTCGCACGAGAACATTCAGGCGCTTAACCTCTACTGGTCTTCGGTTCGCACGCTGTACAGCTGCTTCGACGCTAACGTCCGTGCATCCGACTCGGGTGTGTTTGACCACGAAATGCCCGGAGGACAATACACGAACTTGATGTTCCAATCGACGCAACTCGGCTTGACCGGTCGATGGAAGGAGGTCGTCAAGTCCTACATCGATGCCAATATCCTGTGCGGTGACATTGTGAAGGTGACCCCATCGTCTAAGGTCGTCGGTGATTTCGCCCAGTTCCTCGTTGCCAACAAGCTGACGCGACAGGACGTCATCGACCAAGCCGAGAAGCTCGACTTCCCCAACTCGGTCGTCGAGTTCTTCCAGGGCTACCTCGGTCAGCCTACGGGTGGTTTCCCAGAACCCTTGAGGTCTAAGATCATTCGCGACAAAAAGCGTATCGACGAGCGACCGGGCAAGGACATGGAACCTTACGACTTTGGGGGCACTCGCGCCAAGCTCATCGAGAAGTACGGCTCGACGATCACGTCGACCGACGTCTTGTCGTACTGCATGTACCCCAAGGTGTTTGAGGAGTTCAAGGAATGGACGACCAAGTACGGTGACTTGTCGGTTCTGCCGACGCGCTTCTTCCTCGGCAAGCCCCCCGTCGGCGAGGAGATCCACATCCCAATGGAGAAAGGCAAGACCCTGATCGTCAAGTTGATCGCCGTCTCGCCCGTCGACACCTCGTCGGGCACGCGCGACATCCTGTTCGAGTTGAACGGTGAGCTGCGTGCCGTCCAGGTCGAGGACAGGAGTGCCGCGATCGAAACCGTGCATCGCGAGAAGGCGACGAACGAGCCCGGATCAGTCGGCTCGCCCATGTCGGCCGTCGTCGTCGAGGTCCGAGTGCACGAGGGCCAGGAGGTCAAGGCCGGTGACCCCATCTGCGTCCTGTCGGCGATGAAGATGGAGCAGATCGTCTCGGCGCCCGTCAGCGGCAAGGTCCAACGCGTGTGCGTTCAACCGAGCGACAGTATCGCGCAGGGTGACTTGGTTGCCGTCATCCAACACTCGTAAACCAAGCTTGTTCATGCACGCTTCTTATCCTTGGGAGAGAAGATCGCCTTTTCCCCCTAGAATATCCTCATATACACTCTGTCTGTTCTTGGTTCCGCCTCGTGTGTCCTGGTCTTCCATTTGGCTTTCTCTGCCTGTGTGTCTCGATAACAAAATTGTTTTGAAGGTTGAAATTTGATCCGCATGAACACTCCAAGTTCTCGGCCCTGTGGCTCGAGATAGTGCCACAGAACAATGGAAGATACAACGAGAGTAGCCAACAGCAGAGGGACGAAAACCAAAGGGAGAGGGGAAAGAGAGAGTTTCACCTCGAGCTCGAGAGCAACGATCTAGCTCGCACAATGAGAAAATACAAAAGGAAAGAGTATCTGGAGATGGGGGATGCAGAAGCACGGGACGTGGAGAGGAGGAGGGTGGTGTTGGAGGAGAGAATGAAGTCGAGGGCAGGAGGAGCACGGGGCAGGAGAGGGCAGGAGAGGCTAGGTTCGATTTCCCCCCCACACACCACATCACAACACCTTCTCATTCCTTCTCACAAAACTGTAAACTAAATATCTTGCTTTCATCTTTCATCCATTACAGGTCTGCTTCCGTTGCTCATGGACCGGCTCGGCTCGTGATTTGGGATTGATTCGACGGTGGCTCACGCTTTTTGGCTTCAGGGTTTCTGAGTCAAGGGAGGGATCAACAGACACAGGCAGAAAGTCGGCTTTAAGGGGCCAGGGACTGCTGAGGTAGATGTTTAGAGGGGCCTCCACAGCGTCTTGTTGTGACCGAGCATAGACTTGGAGCTTCGCGGGTCAGGGTGGTTGCTCAGTCGCTCTCCTGTCTTTGTCTTGACCGAGTTGGGAAGTGGGTGCTGGGTGAGCCTCCTGTCGTTAGTACATCAGTTCTTCTTCTTTCTCTCTCTCTCTCGTTCTCTCTCTCATTCGTCTCCTGGGGGGAAGCAATCGCTTGGCTGGGGAACTTGAATCCCAAGAATCGGATTGGTGGACACCGGCCCGTTTCTCGCATCTCGCGGGCGGTTTGTGTTATCATCGTCGACTTCCATCTAGTTTTTCCGTACGCCAAACAGGGGGAACAGGAATTGGGGGCAATACGATGAACAGTTTCTACAAAAAAAAACTAACAAACGACTAAACTCAAAAACAGCGCTTTCCTCTCCCATCCTTTCCTTTCTTTCCCCTCGAGTGTTTCTTCGGAAGTTGACTTGTCTCGAAACTTGTTGCGCAGTGGAAGGCTGCGCATGCCCCTCTTTTTCTTTGTCTCCTGGCAGGTTCATTTTTTTTATGGATCGGCAAGCAGGGCAAACGCCCAAGAATGTTTGAATGCTCTGTTAAGCCTCCCATTTTCTCGTTTTCTCTCCCTCTCCTCCTTTCTGGCGTTGTGGGTCGGACGTTGACTGCCTTTGAGCCACATGCCCCTTTTAATTTTCCGGATTAGTAGACGAAAGACAAGGTATTGGGCGTCCCATGGAATTGAACTAGCAGAAAAGCTCTCTGCTGGATGCTAAACCGCGTTTTGGGGGCGTGGGCACCAACGAAGCGCTTGCGTCTAAAAGAAGCTTCAAGGCAGGGCTTCACGACATAGAAAATCATCAAAAACTCTAAAAAGTGTTTGTATTGCACTTTCAATAGGATTATATTACCCCTTCTCTTTTCCTAAGCCTACGCCCCAAACCCACTAGGGAACGAAGGCGTTTCCGTCTCGGGAATGCTCTGAAACCCCGGTAAGACATCAATCTCGTAAACGACATGATAATGCCCCGACTTGAGGCTGAAGTGAAGCCTCTTCTCCGCGGGAGCGACTTCGTCGGAAGAATGCCATCTTCGAGAATAATCATTCGAAGGGGAGGTCGGGATCGCTGTGCCATCGTAGATAAGGGCGATTTGGGACCCCGTGATGAATTGCGCGAGTTCGCCCGTGAAGGCGTGGCGGATCTCGACGATAGTCTGTGAGAAGGCGAAGATGTAGGGGGATAGGAACGCAATGCTCTCGGGTTTCGACTCCCACTCGATCGTGAACCCCTCGATCGGCAAACCGTGGCGCGTGACGTGGAAGGCGAAATCGGTGTAGGCGAGGAGGAACCGATCGCCTTGCAAACGAAACATACCGAGCGCCTGGGCCTTTTCGCATCGTTCGGCGAGCGAGACGAGCGATCGGTCGTGGCGGGACGAGGGGAAGGCAGGCACCGTCATTGTTTTCATGTCCTCGAGGTCCATGATTTCGACGCCGCGCGAACCGATCAAAGCCAGTTTGCTCCGGTGGAACTGCAAGTCGCTCACGAGCGCAGGGATGAAGAAGTCCTTGTACGACTTGAAGCTCTCGGTTTTGCTCGAACCAAAGCTGAACAACTTGTGACCCGCACCGCCACCGCCACCTTTATGCGAGTGATTGACCGGTTCCAACGCCTTGAAGATCGATTCCTTGACGCCGCCCTTCTTGGCGTAGATGATCAACGTCCTG
Organism: Microbotryum scabiosae; assembly: GCA_022702605.1. Classification (NCBI taxonomy): domain Eukaryota; kingdom Fungi; phylum Basidiomycota; class Microbotryomycetes; order Microbotryales; family Microbotryaceae; genus Microbotryum; species Microbotryum scabiosae. The sequence goes on along the minus strand of JAHWDV010000016.1, from coordinate 537,638 downwards.
GGCGCTTCGGTCCCGATCTTGCCGACGCGGAAAAAGGATACATCCTTTTGACCACTCAGGCGCTGCGGGACCCGGGAGACGGACCCGTTCGAGGTTGTTCCGGACGGGATGAGCGCTTCGAGCGAATAGGCGATGAGAACCTTGTTCGCCAAGACGAGAACGAAGCCATAGTTGGGCAGAACGGCGCATTGCGTGATCCCAGAGAGAGCGACAACCTGACGTAGCGACTTGGGTCGACCCCGGTAGCCAATGAACAACCCCTCTGCGCACCCGATGATGACCAAAGCTTGTCCATTCGCTAAATCCAACGGCACGGAACAGGTCGGTTTGCCAACGGCATTGTTGCTCGTGATCGCATTAAGGGAGCCAACGACATGGGTCGCTCCAAACGTCGTTTCGGCGAGGACGTCCATTCGAATGACCTTGGAGACGGACTGTCTTTGCGCGCGCAGGTCAACGGCTTCGCGGAACTTTTGCTCCCACTCAAGTCGGGTCGCTTGCGATTCGACGTAAAAGTAGACTTGACCGTCGTACCGGCCCATCTGATAAAAGTGGATGGGGCTGTAGGAAAGTATGGAATGAGGGTTCACATTCGAAGCACACCACCGCGTCCTTCCAAGCAGGACTTACTAGACGAGAGAGGTCGAGCTAGAGTTAGAAGGCGTGTCGGCGTATCCAGGAGTGCCTGCTCGAGCACTGCGAAGATGGAAGCCCGATGTTCGTTGTTGAGGCGGTTCACTGAAGCTCGTCGTCTTGAGCTGGATCAGGTCGAGCGGCACGGGCTACGATGATTCGAAGATGAAGATATTCGTCAGTTATGTCCGCTCGGGAACCATCCCACTGATCCGAGCTGAACTCACCCGTCGAGTCATGACGTATCGCTTCCTGCCGTTCTTTTCCCGCGGCATCTTGGTCGTGACCACTGCGAATGGATCGTTTCGTCGTAAGCCTCCACAACTCTCCCATCAAAAGCCTCGTCCCGAGTGACTCACGATAGTGATCAAACAAGACCAACCAACACTCGCTCCACTCTGTCCCAACAGCCCCATCGACCCTCTTCAACGCCTTGACACTCCCAAAGTGCTTGCGTTCCTGCTCATTCTTCAACTCGAGGTAACTCAAATTCTCCCCTTCCCTCTTAGGGACCAAGTCGCGATCGTATTCCCTCAAAGCGACTTTGGTTTCGGTGATTTTGATCAATTCGTTCGCTTCCGCGGCTTGTTGTTCAATCACTTTGATCGTTTCGAGGACGTAGGGACGGTCGGGGTCGTCTTCTAGCGATAGTTTGAGGATGTCCTTGAGGAGGAGGAGGTAACGCACGCCGCGGATCGTCGCTCGGGTGTGGAAGTGGTGAAAGTCGTGGCGGTGTGTTTCGGGTCGATAGCGGAATTGCTGTAGAGTTGTACGGGGTCAGTGCTGGCATACTCTCCCGAATGCCAAGTTCACCCCAACGACTCACGCCCAAGAAATCCCTGAACTTTGGATTCCTTCCCATTTCATCCCTGACAGCCGCATCCGCGAACGGAAAATTGACCGCAAACTTTGTATAATCCGGTGACCAATCGACAGCGAACGGAAGCATGATCCTCCCGACGCCATGGAAGACATGGGCTTGCTTCTGCCGTTCTTGCAAAGCATCGAGGAAAGTGCCAGAGTGTTTGCGCACCTCATCGAAGTTTTGGAGGACTTCGGCGATGAAGGGCTCGACTCGGGATGCGGGTTGGATGAGAGACGGGTGTGCTTGTCGTAGAGGTCGAGCAAAGAGCTATATGTGACACACTGCGTAAGCTCTCCGAGTGGCAACTCCAAAGTCGCACAACAGGACGACGTACCGAATCAAGAAGCTCAAGATCATGATAGTACTCGGCCTCGCCCTTGATCAACTCGTAGACCCTGTTCTGGTACTCAATCTCATGCTTGGACATGGAGCTGACTACCGAGGCCGGGACCGAGGTGATCCAATTTTCTGGCGGCTTATCAATCTGCTCAATGTTACGACCAAGTCAGTACGTGACTTGTTCCCGCAAGCCTGTAGGTAGGAACTCACCGTCTCGGCCACGGTCATGGTTGAGATTGAACTAGTCTGTCTCTGTAGCGCAGTACCACGCTAGGTGCACCGTAATAAAAGCCTGGTCAGCTCTCCTCGTCTCGGACAATTAATCTCACAAAACTGACCTTTGGCCGATTCGCACAATCATAAGCATAGCACCTGTACCTCGTCCCCTCCTCCTCCAACTGATTACAAAACGGCGAATAACACCCCGTCAAAGCCGTCAACACACCTTTGGGCGACTCGTCCTCGTTCTCCGCCTCATCCGTCGACATGTGCACTTCCGACGGCCGCTCATCGTCGTCGAATTGGTAGAGCCGATGATTCGCCAAGTTGGTGGCGTTCGAAGTCGGAGCAGGTGCGTCCCGAATCGGTGCGTCGGACCAATCAACTTCATGGAACCACAGCGACTCGTGCAACGATCGAGCGATCGAGAGCGCGAGCTTGCGGTCATGCAGGCCGACTGGGCACGAAGTGGAGACGAGCGCGCGTTGCAGCGTGTTGATGATGTCCTGCGAGGTGAAGGAGCGAGGGTATTCGCGATTTGACTTAGTGTGCGTCGATCGGGGGATGTAGTCGCGGAGAAAGATGGCAAGGTGGGACAGAAGAGCGGGGTTGAGGAACTCGGGCAGATCGGCGGCGGAGAACGAGGACGGGTGCGGGGTCGCATACATCGTTGTCGCCTGCGTCGAGGTCGAAGCCCCCGAGGTCGTTCGTTTAAGACTTTGGGACGAAGTTGAAGGCGAAAGCGACGAGGGGACATGCGGCGATAAGGACGAGCCCGTCATGGACCGCTTGGGTGCTCTAGAGAAGACGGGGTGCGTCGTCACATTCGGCGGCTCAACGGGCGAGACGGTGAACGCCGGACTGGAAGATTCCGACTCTTCGATCGCCGTCAATGCAGGAACCGAGAAGGAGCTCGAGAAAGGCGAAGACGACACGACCGTTGCCGAGGTGCTCGACGGCTGCTGGGACCGCTGCGAGCGTCGCTGCTGCTCGAATTGGTACTCGCCGCTGTTGGTCGCCGTCGCTCTCGCCCATTCGGTAGGACTGGCCGTACTTCGAAAGTGCTCCAGGCTGCCCGACCTCGGCGGATTCGAATAGTCCGACGTCTGCCCGTCCGTGATGGATCGGCCGCTTGACGATGAGGCCGAATGGACGAGCGGCGGTGGTCTCGACGATTTGGTCGGCGCAGCTACGTACGGTTGCTGCTGTGAGGGTGGCGACGTTCTTGTACTGTGGTTCGAACTCTCCTGATGGCCCAGCTGCCCCGGTGACCATGTCGATGACGCCTCCGAGTAGAACGATTTTTCGTGCGCGAGCGGTCGCGACAGGGATCCGTTCGAGGACGTCGTTGCGGACGAGTCCAGGCTGGGAAGCGAGGCATGGGACGGGTACGAGTTGTTTGAAGTCGAAGCCGAGGTGGAAGCACCATTCGATAAACCCTTGACGGCGGCGAGCGATGCAGCGGTTTGCGATCGAAACGGAGGCGAGGGCGGACTCGGCATCGCCATGGTCGTGGTGTTGGACTTGTGCGATGTATGACTCTGCGACGCGGCAGTCAACGAATCGCTCGAGTAGGGCTGCTGGGCTTGGTTCTGCGTAGAAGGCGACGAGAGGTCGTTGGTGAACTGCATGGGCGAATTCTGCGGTGAGGGCGAGCCGCCGTACATGGCGATGAATGCGCTGGTGAAGCTGTCGCGTTGGTCGCGAGGGTAGAGTTGATCCGGCTGCGTCGGGCTGCTGTAGCGGTAGTGATTGAGACTCGAGTTGGGAGGGGACAATATTGTCAACGGGTGCAGAGGTGGGGGTCTGAGACCGGTTGAAGGCGACGAGGCCGAGGACGAGGACGAAGATTCGGAGGACAGGTTGCCGATCTGCAACGCCTCGAGTCGAGCGGTGTAGTCGTCCACGGTCGAGTCGTGCGGGGTCGAGACCGAGTTGACGGGCAAGGGGGACGACGAGCAATGTTCACCGGTTGGGAAAGACGGCCGAGGAAGAGCTGTCGGCGGTAGAGGGGCATAGGCGCCAGGAGGAGGTCGAGGAGCCGAGGCAGCGGCGGCTATGGCGTAAGGTTGTGACGGCGGAACAGGAGCTGCAGCAGGGGTAGGAGCTTTGTAGCGTGCATACCCAGGTTGGGGATGAGATGGGTCGTACCCAGCTGGGTGGTGGTCGTACTGGGGCTGGGCCTGGGACGTTGGCAACGGCTGAGATGGAGAGGCGGTGGTGGAATGACGATGTCGAAGCTCCTCGTCATGGGCCGCGCTTGTACGTGCATAGAACGGTACCTCGTCGTCTGGAGTCGAGTGATCAGTTGTGTGAGAGAGATGTATGGATATAGCGCTGCTCGCAGAGTGTACACCGTGCACACGACACTGACCTTGCGGAGCTGAAGGTCGAGGAGTCGGTGCCTGTCCGAGTGGAGGTTGCTTCGTGTTGAGGTACGACGACGAAGCCGAGGGTGCATCTGCTGCACACTGGCAGTGGTAGTCGTCATTGTTGGCGTTGTTGTAGTGGTACGACATGGTCCTCGTCCCCTCCTGCCGGACCCTGAGGCCTCCTCCTCGAGCCGACGATCAACTGCTAGCTTCGGAATCGACTTGGCGCGCTTCTCGTGCCGTGTCGAGTGGGGGGAGCAGTGCAGCTGGCAGTCCAAGCCGGCGCGTGTCGGTACGGAGCGTGTCGCGACCAAGACGAACAGAGATACACAGTCACAGTCGCTCCTGCCTTCTCGTGTGGCCCAACGGCTGAGAGGAGGCAGGCGGTTGAAGCTCGATCACACTTTCCCAAGTCTGAGTCGAGCCGGTGGTGGTGGTGGTGGGAAGCGCGTGCGGCGGTATCAGGGGGTCGGCGATTAACGCGCGGCAGCGACCCCCGCAGGCATTAGCGATGCAACTTGATTACAAAGCCGAGCCAATTGCACCACGCGCTGCCCAGCCCCTGCCTCGGCTCTGGCTTGCTTGCTCCCCACAAAGTGCCACGCCGCATCGTAAGTCGCTCCCACCCACACCCCACTCCTGCCCACCGCACCTGCGTCCAACCTCCGCAAAGTGATGAGGAACTACACCCAGCGACGAGTGCTCGAAGGTCGTCGGTCAGGTCCGTCGTCTGCGCCCACTGCAATGAGGCTGCTGACCCGACCGACCGCTGCGAAAGCTCGTTTTCCGATCGTCCACGCCTACGTTGAACCCTTTCTCGAGCTTTCGAGATTGCGCGTCCACGTCGATATGCAGATATTCTTATAAATCTACACTTGATCTGATTTTCCCACGATCCGCCCCTCACCCACTTCACCCCTTTGCTATTCCGCTCCTTCCTGGCCATACGCTGACGCCCAACCACCTTTTTTTTTTTCTTCCTCCGCTCGCCTCCTGTACAGACAGCGCACCTTGAGCCTACACCTCTCTTACGTGTATCTCATCAGACATGTCTTGACAACGTGATATGGTTACACCGACCTACACATGGTGAGCCCTCTTCTCTCTTCCGTCCTCCTCTTCCCGACGGCCCACCACCGCAAAACACCTCCGTAGGAGAAGAGCCATGAAGAACTCGAGGTTTTTTTCCCTTTGTTCGCGCGAGGGAACAAAAAGTTAGGGTCTAACATTACCGTAGCCGACGGCGTGTTCCGGTGAACAAACGGCCGCTCGTTTGACGAATCTCCTTTTTTCAATTTTGTATTCACACGCTGAGCTCTTTTTCGACTTTCGACAACACGATCCGGATACTTGGACTTGGTGGTGCTTATCCCGAACAGTTGACTGACCAGACCTTGGCATGTGGTTCCACCATCAGATTCCCTCCCACCCCCAACCCACGAGTTCCCCCTGTGAACTCGGTGGGCCTCGACTACACATTGGTAAGCCCTTCCCTTCAGCCCGACTCTCTACACCACGAAGCGTGTTTGTTTTTGGGTGATGTTACACAACCTCCTTTATACAAAAAGGATCACGCAAAGGAACGAGGAGGCTTCGGCTTCTTTTCTTCCTTTGCATGTTCCCTTTTTTGGAACACCGAATACATATCTTGTCGACAACCTATCGCATTTAAGTTTCAGCCTTGGCTGACCAGTAACACACGCATTCGTGGTGTCGAGCCAATACGTTGTTCTCCGTGAAAGGGAAGGGAGGGGACTGATACCATACGTCCCTTCTCACTTTCTTCAGCACATCGCTCGAGCGTCGCACCAAATTAAGTTTTCCCCCTGCTTGACTGGGTTTTGATGGCGGTAGTCAGCAGAGGCATGGCTGACCTTTGGTTTGCTTGTCGGTTGACGCAATAGATTGATCTCCTTCGATGAGGTCTTGGAAGACTGAGACGTGCGCGAAGCCCAATCTGTAAGGATCTTTACCGTCTCCTCTTACCTTGCTCTGCCCACGCACGAATACACACACAAATACACACACATATATATATACACCACGACACCCTTTGTAAGAAGGCGAAGCACCAAACCACCCGAGCACCCCCTCCCATCCATCTCTTCATCATGATGAAACCATCACCGACGGGCGGACTAAGAGGTCCGCTAGGACCACGACGCTCCACTTTGCCAAACGGGTCACGACTTTACAAACCGAGACTCGGGAGAGTTCGGCTGAAGATATCAATATTTTATGTCTGGATTTCTGAATCGGAGATGGGTGGTTTGGGTACTGTGTTGTTCACGACTTTGTCGGGGGTTCTGCGGGGTTTGGTGTGTGTGATTGGGGTATTCGGTTCGGTTCTCGAACGGGGAGCTCGATCGCTGATCGACTTTGCCATCTTTTGTGGACTCGATCCTTCTTTCAGGCGATTCCCTCCCTACAGGTCGAGGCAAGTGTGTCGGTCTTGATGATCCAAAGTAATGCGAGGTGAGTGCCAAACTGGGGTGATATCTCTCCTCACTTGAGATGGGGACGATGTAGGTTCTAGTAGCGGCTTCGTCGTGCAACTCGAAAGAGTGTACCATTCAATTTTTTTACGAGAGTATCTCAAACAAGTAAGCCAGAGTTCCAAGACCCCAATCTGGACAGACAAAGACGAAGATCGAGGCCGCAGAGCTTGGAGGCGTCGGTGCGCGCCGCGCACGCATAGAAGGAAAAGACAGGGGGGAGGACAGAAAAACAGCAAGCAGTAAGCACAGCGCGCGCGCTTGCCAAATCTAGGGCGTGCGCGCGTACGGCCGCCCAAATTCGCTTACGGGCGAATCAAATGGCTGAGGCAGGGTCAAGGCCAGGCTCGAGCAGGCGAGTTGGCTACGTTTCCTGTCCCATCGTCGTCCACCTTATACAACAAGCCTCTACAGATCAACGTACGTTGCTATCTCTTGATTGGATGGCGGGTATCTCGGACTTGTGACGGCCACGACATGCCTGCGGTGGTGGTCGTGGTCTGGTCGTTCGTCGCACCCTCCCCCCGGTCCACCCACACCACCCAAAATTCGAATCCGCGCCTGAGCGGAGCGACGACGACGACGAACTAAGGCTAGCATCGCCGTTTGGACCGGATGGGCGTTGTAGAGAAGGGATGAGGAAAGAATGGTTGCGTTGATGTGCAGTGGACTGGCCCGTTGAGGAGGCATGGGGTTCCCCTGGATGCATGGTCGTGGCGGCTGGGTGCTTTCGCACCTCCCACGCCTGGGCTTGGGGATGGCGGTGGGCCGGGAGCCAGGCTCGGGCGACGGCCTACGCGGGAGACGCAATCGACCCCGACGGAGAGGATCAACGATGACTATACATTGCCATCGACCTCGACCCCGACCACGACAGATTGGAATCACCACATCGATGATGTTTGATTGACGTACACCGAGGTCCTGACACCCTTCTCGTTCCGCTCTTCCGTATTCAGAATGGCCAAGTCCAAGAACCACACCGCCCACAACCAGACTCGAGTGCGTCGCACCCCGTGATACCCACGACACTCTTCCTTCTTGTCTTTGCTTACATCCACCTTCCACCCCACCTTTCGCACCCAACAGAAAGCTCACCGCAACGGTATCAAGAAGCCCAAGTCGAACAAGTACCCCTCGCTCAAGGGTGTACGCTTCTTACCCTTGCCTTTCCCTTTCGTGTCATACAAGAGACTGATCATGCGCATTCATCCGTGATGGTATAGGTCTGCCCCAAATTCCGCCGCAACGCTCGTCACGCCGCTATGGGAACACAAAAGGGTGCGCTTGTGCTGAGCCCCGTGCGGTCCCACGGGCACGAACTGACTTGCATCGTCTCACCCCTTCTATGATCTTCAGCCGTCGCTGCTGCCAAGGCCGCCGCTGCTTCAGGTCAGTAATACCTCTTGGAGAACAGTCGAGGCAATCCCAGTTGCTCATCTGTCTCCTGTTCGTTCGTGGACAGCATAAACGCGTCTTTTCTTTTTCTCGCCCTTGATTTCCGAATGGCAACGCACAAAACGACGACCGACTCGAGGATCTGGGGCAAGCATGATGAGGGAAAGGAGGATTTCGAAATGATCAGCACGAAGGAGCGTGTACTGTGGCGTGACTTGGCGCTCGCTTCTCGTTCTTTGGTCTGATCTTTCCACTTCACCGCCGATGTCTTGAACGGAGTCTTATTTGATGGATGGTTTGGCGTTTGGTGGTTGCTTTTTGGATATAGAATGAAAAAAGAAACATGTGTTTTTCCGGGGTCTTTTGTGAACGTTTCACTCGGTGTCGATGGAGAGGAGAGATGCTCGGTTGCCATCAGAGCTGTTTCCGAGAGTTTGACTTTTTTGAGTGCGTAGATAAAAATCATCTGAGCCGGGATACCTGTTTCGATCCTTCAGGCCGTTTATCGTTCATCTCTCAGAGTTGGAGGAAAGATTGTCAATACTTTCCCACTCTTCCATGGCCTCGGCCGCGCCGCCGAGCGTTTCTGCCGAGTCACCTTCACGGCTTCACACCCCTTGTTCAGCCCGCCGACCACACCACTTCCGACTCTCAAGCCGAAGCCACACAAAGGATAACCGTTTTTTCTCGGTTGCTTTCTCTTGGACCTTCCCAGTCTGGTCTGGTTCCTACGTCGGACCCTGCGCAGTCCTCCGCGGACCAAGCCGCTTCTCCTCAACGCGTCACCCCTTCACGCCACGTCGAGACTCGTTTCCCAGACTCGCAACGCAGCCGGTCCGATTCTCGATTGACGCCTTGCCCCCCATCTCCGGAGGGACTAGCCTCACTCAAGGACTCTCAACTCAGCCTCCCCCATCCCCATCCCCACCCCCCACCCCCCTCCTCAACTAGATCCATGTTGCGCAACCTGCAACACCGCGCCCGAGAAGCGTTCGACCGAGCTCGCGATTACTACGACTCCCTCTCCTCCGCGGCCAAGCTCATCTTTTGGATATGGGTCGGGTTGCATTTTGTCATGATCGCGTTGGTGTTTTATTTCGCGCCGGGGCAGCTGTTTACTGTGAGTGGACGGAGGGGTCTTTGGTGCGGTCCTCGGTCTGATTGCGCGATCGTGCAGCTCGGCGGAGGCTTTGGATGCGGCAGATGTTTAGAGAATGCCCCGCAGAAATTGGGTCATGCACACGAGTCAGCTCGGAACTAACACAACCTTCATGTGTCCCCAACAGTGGATGGCAGACTGGGCCGATACCCTGCGCAACATGGGCCCCTCAGGTCGCCTCCTCCTCCTCAGTCTCATCATCCTCACCTCCTTTCCCCCTCTGTTCGGCTACGGTACGACCATCACCCTCTGCGGATTCGCATTCGGCACCTTCCAAGGCTGGATCATCGCTGCTCTAGGCTGCGTGATGGGAGGTTGTTTGAGTTTCGTCGTGACGAGGAAGATGGTTGACACTTTTGCCCCCATGCTGGCGAGGGAACCGACCTTCGTCGCTTTGGGCAGGGCCGTGAGGGTCAAAGGGGTGGGCTTATGCATCCTTATTAGGTTGTGTCCGTTCCCTTTTTCTTACTCGAACGCTTTGTGAGTCCCTCCATTGACCACTTCCAAATCCTATCGAGGGGAGGCTCCAAACTAACTCAAAAAGATCCTGACTTTGTAATTAAATAACAAAGCTTCGCGTCGATCGAAACCGTGACCCTCTTCCAATTCTTCCTCTCGACCCTTTGCATCACCCCCAAACTACTACTCCACGTATGGATCGGATCCCGCATGTTCCTCTTCGCCGATCCCGACTCTCGAAACCGTATGGACCCTCGAGCGAAATTCGTCAATCTGGTTTTTGTCGTGTTGGGTTCGGTGATGGGCCTGTTGACGAGTTGGTATTTGTACCGGTTGACGATGAGGTATGTGGATGTTGAAGGAGAGAGAGGGGTCGAATTGGAGGATGAGGAGGCGATCTTGGGGCGAGGGGAACATGATGAGGATGATGAAGACGACGAAGACGACGAAGACGACGAAGACGACGAAGACGAAGATGAAGATAGTCCCCGCTCGAGGGGCCTGCTGCAAGACGTTGACCAACTTTTGGCAGACCAAGATCTCGAACACGCTTCCGTGCCTCTGAAATATCGATCCACGAACCAGATCGACCACTCACGATCTTCGATGGAGAGTCACAGTTATGGGAGGAAGGGGTCGATCAAGCTTGGGGGTGGCGGGCAGGACGATTGGGATGAGACGATGAGTGATTTTGGGGAGGAGCATAGGGGCAGGAGGAGTATGGGTGATGAGTGAGGAGGGTTGAGGCGAATTTGTAGAGGCTGGATGGCGAAAACGAGGAGGATGGGGTCGAGGAATGTGGGTTGAGGACGCTCGGCTCGGGTGGAAAAGGCGAACGAAAAGTCGTTGGGAGGTGCTCTTCGTTCTTTCGCATGCTGGCAGGGCTTCTTTTTTTAAGCAATGAGTTCTTGTAGCCATGCAGCTGTGCTCCTGTTGATGAACGAGTCCGTAATATTACAACAGGGATGAAAAAAGCGCCCGACCAGTATACATCATCCCAGGCTTCACTTCTCAAGGGAGTCCGATGAATAACACGAAAATTTTGAGCCTCCTAGTAAATGAGCGTCGAGAGGCGGAACTCGTGTGAGCCTGTCTCAGTATAGTCCATGACGGAGATGTGGAAGCTCCTCCTCTTGCCCGCCCATTCGGCCGGTAGCTTGAACCGAGCCAACCTACAAGGACGAACCAATCCCTGGATCAGTACACTCCCTCCAGCACAGCTTCTAAGTAGTCAGCCCGTTCAAGACTCACGCAGGCACCGTCGCCTTCTCAAGCCATTTGCCTCTCAGCATCTCAATCTTATCATCCTCATCATCGAACCAGGCCATCGCACTGCCCAGCGGCACCGTACTACTCCTCCAATACATGATTTGCACCATCGCACTTTCAGGGACGTCGACTTCGAAAACGATATGGGCGCCGGGCTTGTCGGCCATGAGGTAGTACTTGTTCTTCCAGTGTGTTTGGGTCCAACCGCCTCGCTGGGAGAGGATGCGGAAGGGAGTTTTGGTTGTGGGTGTCGCGGAGTAGCAGGTTAGGGAAGGGAAGACGGAGGCTTTAGGTCCGTCGATTAGGGTATAGGCGCTCCACTGTTGATATCATCATGCAAGAGCAAACTCCAGTCAGAGAGATCCGGGCCAACCAAGTCCTTCCCCACCATGATGAACTCACCTCAGGAATATCCTGATCCAACACGTCAAACTCGCGCATCGAACCCCTCACCAACTCAACCTCACGATCCCTCTCATAAACACACCTTTCATGCCTCAAGAACGAGGTGATCAAATCCGTAATCAACCCATGCCCTTTAGGTCCCGGATGATGACCCGGAGGGAACGCGACCGTGACGGGTTCGGATCCATCCTTGGATTCGCCGTTGGCGCGGTTGTACCATTGGTCGAACTCGGTCATTGCTTCCGTGTCTCTGAGAGGGGTGATCCTGGGAGGGGGGTTGTGTCGCCGGTGGTGGATGACGACATTTTTTTGACTGCGAACCAGGGCACAGGAAGAGGAGCCTCGAAAATACTCAGTCGCGCTCCTGGGAGCCGCTAACGATTCCAGCTCACCTGACTACCGGCACATCATAATACTGCGCTATACTCTCGACCTGTGCCGATCCATCCCTCCACCCCACCAAGGGCGAGAACAACGTCAAAACCAAGACGGCCATGCGGTCTTTGTGACCCAACAAAGACCTCAACAGTGCATCGAAGGAAGGGTTCTTGAGCGAGGTCATGACGTCGTTGACACTGACGTCGATGAGCATGAGGTCGACGGGGCTCAGAAAGTGGGAGGCCCAACATGATTCGAAGAACATGGAGCCCATACCCGAGAGGGCACCATTGAGGATCTGGGGGAACGAAAAAGAAATGGGCTGTGAACAGACAAAAAAAAACTTTCCTCCAGAATCGGACCCACCTCAACTCTGACCCCCCACTCTTTGCTTAACCCTTGAGCCAATCGAGTCTCATAGCAATCCTTCTTATCCAAATCCACGCAATGTGAGATGCTACCCCCCAACAAACCAATCTTGACGTCCTCCCCGCGGGCGAGTTTGTCGAAAAAGGGGCCGAAGCGACGGAGGGTGCCTCGGTACATGCGCGACCGGAGGAGGACATGGGAGCCCCATTTCGCACAGAGGTCGTCGGAGAGAGAGCATACGGGGCAGGTTTCGGCCGTAGAAGGGTAGTGAACTTTGGATGGTGGTGGCGGAGGAGCTTCTTCGTGGGAAGTACGGTCGAGGCCGTCGACGTCCCGGAACGATGGAGGTGGTGGAAAGCCGGGCCGCGGTGATCCAAGTGGGGAAGGCGTGATCCACAGCAGCAACGCCAACAATACCAGCTGCAGACAAGGATACGACCATTCAGCCCTATGTAACATCAGCCTCCACCACCTCTGAACTGACCATCACCGTTCTCCAATTCGCGGCACACGAGATCCGACTCCGTAACCCTCCTTGACCGCCGGACAAGGACGACGACGACGAGGGTGGGTTCGCATACGCGTAGTACGCCCCTCCTACATGCGACGGGTTCGTCAAAGGACGCGGCCACGAGCTCATGGTGGGTTCTGGTGCTACCGACGGTTCATGGGACCCGGGACGACCGAAACGGAGAGGGGGATGGGGGTCGCGAGATGTCTTAGTTGCCTTGCCTCCGGTTTGCCCAAAGTGGAAGCCGGACGTCGCCGCAACGCCGGACCCCGCGAGATCGCTGCCATCTGGCAAGTTCACCGCAATGGGTCGGACCGGGTCGGACCGGCAGTACGACAAGTCGAATCCTGCAGTCGAGATTCTTCCCTCGAGCTGCAGCGCTTCGCAAGAAGAGAAGAGCACCACTATGAAGAGGTGCGATGGCCAGGCCCACCAAAACTTCTTACTAATATTTGACTCCTTTCATTTTGGCCTGGTTGACCGCAGTGCCTTTCGGCGGCACATGCTGAACCTCTCCTCTCCTTCGGAACTCACAAACACACCCCACAAAGACACAAACTTCTTCACCAAACCAACTCGTTGCAGCATCCCGATACCCAGATACGTAAACACAAACCAAGCCGGACGATGCACGTTCCCAACTTTGACCCCATCGCGTATCCGAGTCTCGCCATACCGCTTCGAGGAACGACCGCATACTTAACGGTACCTGTCGTGGTAAATTCTTGGGATCAGCGTCCGGTACAAGAAGAGGGAAGCAACGTCGACGCAGTGGCGCAGGGGAAATAATACGTACGACTTTTGGAAACGAGCGCGGGCACCCTTTCCGCCGAACTTCTTGGGCTCGCACCTCCTTGGGTCGGCGACGAGCAACGTTCGGTCGTAGGCAACGAGCACCTTGCGCACCTCGAGGGCCGAAGCGGCATCCTCGTACTTGGCGACGTACGCGACGACTGCCTTGGCGATCGCCTGGCGGAGCGCGTAGACCTGCGAGGTGTGTCCACCACCGGAGACGCGGAGGCGGATGTCCATGCGGGACAGGGGCGAGGGCAGCGAGTTGGTCGAGGAGGTGAACGAGGTCAGGAGGAGGAGGGGCTCTGTGGGTTACGGAAGGCCAGTCTCAGTCTCCACTGATTTCTGTGCGAGCGAGAGTAGTCCGAGCCTGCGATCTCTACTTACCGTACAACTTGGGTCGGAGGATGGGGGATCCGTAGAGCGAGAGGGGGACACCGTTGACCTTGATGAGACCCTTGCCCTCCTATGAGATGCATGAATCAAAGGAGCGAGGTGATCAGCGACCGGCAGCTGCATGCATTGTCCTTCTGGCTCTCTCTCCTGAGGGGAGGGACCTACACGGGCGAGGGCAACAGCGGTGGCGGTCTTCTTCTTGCCGAAGGTTTGGACTTGCTGTGTGCTCGACATCTGTTGGAGCACGGGGTAGACGATTGCAAAAGGGTGAAGAGAAAGCGGAGAGGCGTCGTTCCGCAGGCGAGCGAGCGGGCGGGCGGGCGTTGGGCCGAGGCGCGAGAAGCGGGCAGGCGGGCGTAGAGCGTCACAGGCGTAGGCGCGGGCGTGGCGGGCGATGCACACGCAGCAGCAGGTCGGTGTATAGCGTGATGCAGTGGGGTGAATGAATGCGCGAATGACAATCAATTCAAGTGGACAACGTGTATTGTCGATGGTGATTGTAGCCGGGTTGGCGTGGGCGGAGACGTAGGTTTGGGTGAGCGTCGTGGTGCGAGCGGGCGTGCGAATTGCGTTTTGCGAGCGGGCCAGGCCGGGAGCGAGACACACGAGGAAACACAGGCGTGCAGAGGCGGGCACGCGTGACCCAGACGACCACAAACACACGCAACAGAGCCGACAATCGAGCCAGACGGATCGTAATACGTCCAATCGATCGTCAAGTCGGTCGAAGGTCGTACGGTACGGTCGTACAGCAGCCGAGACGAGGGGAGCCACGACGCCGCGAAAAAAGCCACGAAGGGGCGCGTGGATGGGGTAGGCGATTAGCAACGACACAAGGTGAGTAGGTCGTAGGAGGGGAGAAAGGGGTGGAAGAAGGAGGTATGGATCACATGGTCAGTACACACGATCCAACAGCGACGACGACACGCACGCCCCACTGACGCTTGCACGAACCTTTGGCGGGTGACCAAAAAGACTAAGGCGCTAGCCGCTATCCGGCCAGCTAGGAACCCATCTTCGCGCGGGCCCAGCGAATTTCCCATTACGAAGTGGGCCTCGCGTCGCGCTAGTATTAGGATCCACTGGTCATTAGCACTACTGGTAAGCTACTGTCAATTGTTGCTGCTGCTAATGCTGACGCTGCGATTGCAACCAACACTCCGACCAAAAAGGCAAACGTTGCTAGTACTATTGACAAAGGCGAAACAAGGTATTTTCCTTATCACCGCTTGCACATCCTCCCATCGACCGGGCCGAGACAGAGCCCCTTTAAAACTCCCTTGCGATCGACTCGATCGAATCCAGCCGATCGCGACGACAGTACACCAAAAAGTAGGCGTTCATGTCATCCCTCGAGCGAAGGTAAACCTTATCCTCACCCGAAACATCAGTGATGACCGAATCGTTGTACTTGAGCCACCGATCGCGGTTCTTGCTATCGCGTTGGTAGATAAAGTAGTGCCCGCTCAACGCCGTACCGCGGTGGATGAACACCGCCGCGAGTTCGTACACCGTCTTGTCCTGGGCGGCCCAACACTCCTCGATCGCTTTCCTCGAGTCATTGATGCGCGTTTCGAGTTCGACGATCTGTTGATCAATCCAAGCCGCTTCTTCGAGCGAGTCGTGCGCGAACTCGGTCGTCAACAGATTCCCCAATTCGTCCTCGAGCGTCGACAGGTGCGCAAACGCCTCTTTGATGCTCGTACCGTAGCTCTTCCCCGTCTTGGTCGACTTGAGCGCCATCAACTTTGTGCGAGCGAGTTCAATCTCATCCCTTTTGCTCTGCGTCCAAGCTTGCCTTTGCGCGGCTTCGACATCGCCTTCTTCAACTTCGAGATAACGATCCAACGACAACATCTCGCCAAAATCGAGATGCGCATTGGACTTGAAGATCCTCTGCGCGACGCGGTCGTACTGCACGCGCTGCAGTTGGATCTGCAGGATCGGAGGCACGTCGACTAACCTCATCCTCCGCCGCGCCTCGAGTCCCTCGATCGTGACGATCGAATCGTCAAAAACGGTGTCGAGGCCGTCGTAGACGGTGCGACCTTCCTCGGCGACGTCGACGAGTAGGGAGAAGAAGGGTTCTTCACGAATACGGATTGGCTCGGGGACGGAAGGGTCCTTGAATTCGAGGTGTTGGCGCATCTTGCCGTACAACGTTCTGTTCGTCGGCAGAGAACGGTTTCTAGATTAGTTCATGGAGATCACACCTTGTTCACCCTGTCAACTACTGACCTCCGTAGCACCGAAGCGGAGACCTCGTTCGTTGCTGCTCCGCTGGGTTCGTCCTTGGTCCCATAAGGGTTGAGCGCACACTCGATCTGGAACATGACATTGTCCATGCACTCGGTGACGTCGTTCTGACGACCAAACGACATGTAGTTGGAGACTTGATCCTCGAGTTTGGTCACCGCCTTGGACGGTCGCCGTGGCCGAGGCGGGAGCGTCGGCGGCGTTGTCGTTGTCGTCGACGCTCCCGTGGGAGGCTCGAGGATGGTCACGTCGTCGTCATCATCGTCGACCTTGATCTCGTCGCTGTAACCGAAACCCGCACTGTCGACGGATTTACCCCTCTTCATCTTGCGCTGCTCGTCCGAGGAGCCCATCAACTCCGCAACGACCGTCGTCGACGAAGACCTCGACAATAAAGCCCCACTCTTTTCCCTGTTCAAAGCATTTGCAGCCCCGAGATCGACGACAAGATCTGCGGGAGGGGAAGCGCCGTCCGAACTGCTCTGATTCGGTGATTGGGCCTGCGAAGACTCGATACGGATCTGGTCCAACGCCAGGGTTGCTTCGACATCGCTTTCGAGGTGCGAGTTGCGCCTCTTGCCCAGGATGGACGACGAGGGGGATTTGACATCGGCGTCGTCGCTCGTCGGAGGCAACATGGACGTCGGCCCGATGGGTGATCCGCTCGTTCGAGCCGGGTCATCCAAAATGATGACATCATCAGCTGACGTCGTCTCGGTGATTTGGTTCGCCGTCGGCGACGTCGTCGTCAATACCTCCGCTTCGTCCTTGGAAGGCACCAAAGCGAGGTACGCCAATTCCGTTTCAGGGGTGATGGACGTCGACGCCGAATGAATGAGCTGGTTGAACAAGGTCTGCAAGAGCACGACGAACTTTCTCGACCGTTCGACTTCGGCTTTGGTGACGAGGCGACCGCCCACGCGATTGAAGGCCGAGTCGTCGGTCGTCGGCGTCGGTTGGAAGCGGAGCACGGCTTCACGCAGCTCGCGGACGGTGAAGAAGTACTGCAGGAGCGAGTTGAGGTAGCACGTGTTGGCAATGTTGGTCAAGCCGACAGGCATGTCCATTGCTGGTTGGGGGATCAGAGCAGCTGGGGATCGGCAGGGGCCAGGTCAGCCCTGGGGCTCCATAGGGTTTGATCTTCACCTTGAGAAATACTCACCAGCTTCACCACCCAGCTTGACCCGAATGGCGTCGCTGCCAATGGCCTGACCGATCGTCGCCAGAGCTTGGGTCATGACATCGACTTGACCCGGAGCGTCAACGATCTGCACCATTTGCGAAAGTGAAAATCAGCACCCGATACGCGACCGACGAGCACCATTCTCTCTGAAACGTACCCGAACATCATAGATCATGCTCAGGATCTCATCCGACATATCCGGCGTCGCCTCCAACAACTTGTACGCCTTCTCCAACGACATCGCCGGTCGATCCTCGTCATCATTCGCAGAAAGCAGCATGACCTTGAGCAACTCGCTATCCCTTTGATCCGCAATCTGTTTCATCGCCTCCTTCAACACCTTCCTCCGTTCAGGATGGGTCACCTGTTCCCTTCTATGTCCGAAACGGAAGGCGATCTCGTCGTCGGTCACGGAACGGGAATGGTCAAAGTCGATGCCGAGTTCTTTGTAGGCTTTGCGGAGGTCCGAGAGTGAGACGCGCCCGATTGAACGTTCGGTCGCGATCAGCATCTCGAGCGCATCCGAATGACGATCGTGGTTGATCTCCTGAATCGCTTCGAGGACTGGTGAGAAAAAAGTCATGATACTGAGTCAGCCCTGACATTCCTCACTCCGAAAGGGCAGGGACTGAACTCACATTCCGCCGTATAAGCCGAACACCTCCCCACTTGCTGCTTGTACACCTCCTCCAGGACCGAATCGGCCAAATCAGGCGTCACCCCCAAGAAATGGTACGCCTGAGCGAGTTGATGCGACAGGCTGAGCGGACCATCGTATCCCGTCATCGCCGACCCTCCAGCAATGGACCAAGCGCTCGAAGCTGGAACTCTCGCCAGTGTATCGGGTCCCAAGGCTTTCTTCATCGCATCCATGCCCGAGGATAGCTCGACCCTCGTCGCAACTCTGCGAATCCTCGCTTGATCCTCCAGCTTGCGCACATGTTCAATCCAGAGGCCCAACTCGAGCCAGCACCTCAACAACCTCTGTCGGTTCACTCGTCCTTCGTCGGTCGAGTCGACGAGGTTCGGTGGACACAGCGTCTCTTCGGGCGTGAGTCTGAACCCGAGGATGGCGACATAGATGGCGCGGGTGAGCTCGTCCCATGGAAGACAGCGCGCAAAGGCTTTGCCGTTGATCGAGAGGGGTCGCTGTTCGGCTTTGAAGAGGAGGTTGTCGAGGGATCTGAAGAAAGGGTTGCAGAGCTATCAGTTTCAATACACTACTCCAGAGAAGAAATGAGGGCGACCCACCTCCACAACGTCTGAATTGCATTCAACTTTGCCTCCTCGGCCGAATCACCGGGACTCGGGCTCTCCATCCTCGTCCTCAGCAATTCGTGCAAGACGTGCATAGGGATGAGGCAGGGGTAAAACTCTTGTTCCGAAAAGAGGATCGACCGGCCGGACTTGGCCTCGTCGATCTTGGTCACGTACTCAGGTTCAGGGTCGAGGCAGACGCGACGGGCGGCGTCAAACACTTCTCGAGCGGCAACGGGTAGCTCCGTCGAATCGAAAGGTTCGAAGGGGATAGGAAGGGGAGGCTCGAGTCGCTTGAGCAGAACCTCAGCCGGTTCATACGACGAGATCCACAGTCGAACTTGACCATCGTCGACAAAGGAGTGGTGAGCGTCGGTCTGCTCAAAGGGCGCAAAGAGGGCCCAAGCATGTTGGCGGGATACGTAGTAGAGGTGGGGGTGCGGTCGGGCTTGATCGAGTTCGGCTCGTGAGATCGTTTTGTGCGGTGGAAGAGCTTGCTGCGACGAGACTTCGGCGGCGACGGCGTCGGGCCGTTTGGCGGTCTCGCCGTCGACCTGCATGGCATCGAGCGATTCGGTCGTCTCGCTTGTAGGGGATAGGGAGGTCGTCATTGTCGTCGGCATCACAGGTTCCTTGACGAGTTTCTTGGGTAACTCCCCCATCGGCGGATAATCCTCGGGTGTATCGACGACCTTGAAGTCCCACACTCCATGCTGCCATACTCCTCCGACGACCCCACCCCGGACAGGCTTTTCCAAGATCTTCGGCGCGGTCCAACCCAAACCGGCGATGTTGCTGAAGCCGTAACGCGCCCTAGTCGTACGTGTACGATGCGGGATCACAAAGGGAGGAGGGGCGAATTCGATCTGTTGGTGGTCGAGCGGCGAGCTGGTGAGGGGGGCGTTAGGGTCGACTTCCCACCCCGTCGCATCGGCGCGAGTCGACGGCTGTGGAGGTAAGGCCCACCCCAAGGGCGCCGGTTTCGGTTGCTGATTTGAATGCACCGCTTCTTCACCACCAAATCCGTTCCCCGGTACCGCTGCCCCCTGGGACGACGACGGTAGTGGGGGAGCTGGAGGTGGTGCTCTAGCGAACTGAGGCGAAACCGAGAAGGCACTCAGGGGCAATGAAGGCAAAGCCTGCTTGGGCGAAATCGAAGGTTTCCTAAACGACGACGTCTCGTCGCCAGAGATCCCAACAGCACCTTTGACATCCGCCGTCGCCGCCGTGGTAGTCGAACTGGATGAGCCGGACCGGACTCGATTCGTCGTCGAGTGGAGCGCTTCGTCATAGACTGCCGAGGGTCGTGCGCCGCTCGTCCATGCTGGAAATCGAGGCGGCGGGGCACGTGGAATGTCCGTCGGGTCCATCGAGGCTCGATGAAAGTGTAGAGAAGATGATGAAGAGGGTGAGGAGGAGGATGCGGGGTCGGATCCAAAGAAGGAGGTCGTCGGGACTGGGTTGAAGAGGTCGGCGGGGGCAGGGATAGCTTTTGCCGAACTCGATCTACGCGAGGGTATTTTGGGCGGGATCGGAGGCGGAGAAGAGGCCATGGAGGAAGCAGATGGTGCATCGGGTGCATGGGGTGCAGCGGAGGACGACGCCGAGGAGGAGGAGGAGGATGAAGCAGCGGCGTAGCTTCGGGCTGCCGTCGATGGAGCTCGACCTGCGCCGCGCGGCGGTTCTCCTGGGGTTGGACACCATGGTCAGTCGTGAAACGTACAGTTGCTCAACGTAGCTGAACTCACCACCGTCAGGCGCCATGGTACTCGGGTCTTTTGGGGAGGAGCAAGCGGATGAAGCCGAGACGGAGAGTGAGTATGAACGCGCGGCTGACTCGACGTGACGTGCCCAGCAGCAGCGTGCAAGTGCAAGGTGGGGGGGGGGGGGGGGGAAACAAGCCCCGACCCGGCCCAGGCCACGTCAGCAGACTCATCAGATCACACGACTTGAATCGACTCTGGCTTGCACGTGACAAATGACACTCTCATGGATTTTAGGGCGTATTGTGACATGAAACATTTCATAAAGCATCGGCGATCAAAGAAGCAAAAAAAGGGACCCAGAAACCATGACGAAAAGAGTCATATCCGTTCACGCGCACGAAGAGGAAAAGATTACGACGTCAATTCCTGCGTACCGAAAAGCGACCATCAATAACCCAAGCTACTCCCACATACAACCGGTTTCGTGTATCTCAGTACTCACCGACACCTCCTCGAACTTGCCCTTCAAGTTCTCCTTCCACAAGCTTACTTTCCCATCGCCTGAGAAACAAAAATGAAAATCCGCCGTCAGCCTTCCGCCCCCCCCCCCCACCTTCAAAGCCCACTGACCGCGAAAATAAAACTCACCACTCGAAACAGCCAAGACATTTCCCGACACGCTCCAACTGACCCTCCACACCACCTCGCCGAACTTGCCCTCGCCACCCGCACCCGCTCCAGCTTGTGTCGGCGCGGCGGTCGGTTCGAGCGCGACCTTGTTCCATGTCGCACGCGGCGAATCTTGGGTCCAGATGTACACTGTCTTGTCCTGATACGTACGAGGTAGAGACATACATCAGCTTCCCTTCTCAAAATCGACAAAGAGGATCATCGCTGCACAGGGAAAGATTCTCACCTGACCGGCACTGGCGAGGTATGCACGACCGACGCCGACGCTCGGCGCCCATGCGACGTCTCGAACCCAATCGACGTGCCCTTCCAAATTAGGTTGAACCGGATCAGGCGACCACGACTTTGTCTCCTCCCTGTGAGCGGAGTCACGGCGGAGCATCATCAGCGTTTCCGAACCTCGGCGGTGGAAGCAGGAGAACTGGGCTGAGCTCCTCTGCAACGTCACACCAGGGCTTCATGGCACTCACGCCCACACCCAAATCTTGACCAACGCATCACATCCACCCGTCGCGAACCGCTTGACCTGTTGGATCGCCAAGGCGTCCTGCTGCCCCTCGACCGAGGTCAAGGCGCCGACGCCGACGGCGGGTGCCCACGAGATGGACGTGACGCCGAGCGCATGCGCGGGGAAGAGAGATGCGTCCCAGGTTCCGTTATCTGTGAGTTAAACAAGGGATGGGCGAAGGAGATGTTTTTAGCGACTTGATGCGCTCGGCTCTCTGATCACGTCGCGTCAGAGTGGGGTGGGTGGGGTGGTGGGACTGACCGTTGAAGGTCAACACAGAGACCTTGCCGTCGGAGGATGCGCAAGCGAGAATGGGACCGAGCTCATGAGGTGCCCAAGCAATGGCGTTGACTATAGTCGATATGATGAAGGAGCCCAATTAACACCAACCCCGACCGGCCAAAGAAGCGAGACCAGAGGTGAAAGCCTCAACCCTAGGACTGACCCGAAGCGGTGTGTAGCAAGTGTTCCTTGACCTTGCTCCACCCCTTCTGCGGTCCATCGTTCTCCTTCCAGACAAAGACCTTGCCGTCGAACGAGCACGAGGCGAGGATGGAGCCGAACGAGGGGTGGGCCCACGCGAGCGCATGGATCGGGCCGTCGTGTCTGGTGCGGCAAGGGTCCGAGGAGAGGTCAGCTGGTAGTTTTCGCGTAGGTACACAACACCTCGGTAGTTCTTGGGTGTGCCGCCATGCATGAGCGGAGGACCGAGTACCCGATTGCACCCTCCCAGAGGGGAGCGGCGACCAGACTAACCCTCGCAATGTGTCTACCAATCGATACCTATCATCGCCCTCGACCTCGAACAGTCGGATCGTACGGTCCGATGAGCCCGTCGCGAGTCGTCGGCCATAGTAGTCGAGTTGGGCGTCGTGCTGAACGGTTCGTACACGGTCACGGGCACGGGTAACGCGACGGTGGGTCAGTCTGGGTGGATCGTCCTACGCGAGGGAGTGCCCGGAACCTACGATAGAGTCGACGTGACCTGTTTCGATTGTTTGCGATGCCGTCATGGTGCGTCGAGTGAGGAGTGAGGGGGAGGGGGGAGCGTGACCAGTGTTGAAAGCGCGCCGCTCGTCTTCAGGGCCTGGACTTGGCGCAACACGTCACCCACCCCCTTTTCCGGCCGCGCGCGTGCGCTCGCTCGCTCTGACTTGTCGCTCTGGCTCTTCCTCTCAGGACTCGTCTCGCCCGTTTATTGCGAGTACAGCTCAACATGACGACCCCACCGCCGACAGGATCGGCCAGCAATCCTCCGCGTCCCTTCTCCTTCCCCTCGGACCATTCGAAAGGGATCCACATCGCGGACTGGACGATCGAAACCGTCAAGAAGGCGATCCTCTCCGCCACAGATGCTGACAAGTCAGTGCCTTTCCCCTGACCTCACCATTAATTCTATCCAAATACTGCTCCTAATCAACGGACCAACCAACCAACCCCCCTCCCTACATCACCCCCCACAGCGCCGCCTCCTCCCTGCACCTCCCCCTCCCCGAGATCTGCTTCGGCAACAACCGCCTCACCCTCATCCACCATCCTACAAACCTCAAGATCGAATGCAATTGCCTCGACGCACTCAAAGCAGTCGCCAAGAGTACCAAAGTCAAAGTCGCTCATGCGGCAGAATGGTCCAAAGCGTGAGTCAAGCGTTACTTCAGTGGGGACCCCGCCACTTGCTCCAGCAGTCTGCGGAGCTGATCGCTGTTCATCTCTTTCCGATCCGCAACAGCCAAGAATCCTCCTCCCACGCGGATGTGACCGTTCAAAAACCCTACGACTGGACCTACACCTCCCTCCATCCCGGAACCATCACCTCCCCCTCAACCGCCCCACCCCAATTCACCCCAGCCCCAGAAGGTCATCCGGGCATCCCTCTTCATTTGTTGGCGAGACAGGATATCCCCATCTTGTTCTTTGATGAGGTACCTTTGTTCGAGGATGAACTGGGGGATAATGGTACGGCGGAACTGGTGGTTAGAGTTGTGAGTCCTCTTTTCGGTACTCGATCTTGGGGAGGGGCCTCAAAAGAATCTTGACGAGTCCTCGCGCGTTTGCTCGCAACCAGCGCGTCAACTCCTTCTCCATCTTCATCCTTTCCCGCCTCTTCGTCCGCGTGGACCACGTCCTCTTCCGACTCTTTGACGTACGCACCTACATACCCTTAACACCACCCCCGCACTCCCAAGCCACCCCCCTCGAAATCTTCCAAGAACTCAAGGGACGGCAAGCGTCTTTCACCACTCTCAAATCTCGCTTGGAGAAAGAACGTGGCAAGGGTGATTTAGGACTCTTGACGGATGTGGTGTGGGTCGAGGGTATGTTGGATAAGATGGGGTTAGAGAAGGGGTTGGAAGGGCCGAGTGTTGCGGACGGGGAGGGGGAGGGGAAGAAGAGTGCGAAAGAGGAGGAGGTTTTGCCGAGTTGGGATGGGGAGGGTACGACCTTGCGGGTGCTTAGGATTGGGTAAAGGGTGGGAGAAGGGTTCGGGGGTTTGGAGAGGGGGGCTGGATGATCAGGGGGTGAGGAGGAAAGAGGAAGCATCGTTGTGTTCGTTTCGCATTGTTGTAATTCGATACGGTCAGCTCGCATCAGCGAAAGGGGGCCATTAGAGATGAGGAGGAAAATCTTGATCATGTCAACAAGTACTTGATCATGTCAACAAGTACTTGATCATGTCAACAAGTAACTGTACAAAAGCAACATACGAAACAAACCCCTCCCTTCAGACAACGCCACAAATAAACATAGTCCATCCCAGCCTCTTCACACCCGAGACAAGCACCGCCTCATCGCCCCGCCGCCCATTCCCCCAACACCTCCAACTCGGCCTCCACCACGATCCTCTGCCACGGCGTGAGATCTCCCCTCCTCTCCAACGCATCCATCATGACCCTCCTCGCCTTGGTCCCACCCTCCGATCGAGCCGAAAGCGCCAAGAGATCGGCTTGGGACGAACATCCGAATGCTGCGACGGTGGGTGTGAGGTGCGTTAGAGGGAGGGGCAGGTTCGCGAAGAAGGTTTCGACGTTGGGGAATTGGAATTTGGGGAGTGGTTTGAGGCTGGGGTTCGAGGGTGGTGGGGGTGGTGGAGCGGGGGTTTTTGCTTGAGGAGGTGGACGAGGTGGGGGTGGACGTGCTTGGGTATCGAAGGACCGAGGAGGGAGTGGGGCTAGGTCCGTACGACGACGAGAAAAATCATGTTGCTCGATTCCTTTGTCTTGAGGTTGGTCTCGAGAAAGTCGTCGAGTTGATGGCGGCGGTGTGGGTGGATCTTCGTTGACGATGACGGCCTTCGTACGACGTTCTTGGGCCCTGCGC
The DNA here is from genome assembly GCA_022702605.1 of Microbotryum scabiosae. Lineage (NCBI taxonomy): Eukaryota > Fungi > Basidiomycota > Microbotryomycetes > Microbotryales > Microbotryaceae > Microbotryum > Microbotryum scabiosae. Next base: position 512,661 of record JAHWDV010000016.1, on the reverse strand, counting down.
ACCGAAGCGGGCCTCATCAAGCCTTCGTCCCTCTGTGGTCGTGGGGCAGGTGCACTCCCCTCGATATCGCTTCTTGCTTGTGGTGTAAATTTTGGGTTCCTCCGAGGTTGCTGAGTCAAACCACTCTTGTCGGATCTCGGGGAGTCGTCGGTAGCTGGCCGAGCTTGTTTCTCGACACCGCGCCGTGGACGGAACACCTGGTCAACGGAAGGTGGAGCGCTGGCCTTGGAAATTCCCTGATTCATGAAGGTAAATCTTGGAAGGTCCTGACGATCCTGACGCGTATTCGAAGGTTCGATCGGAAGCTTCATCTCGCGGTCGGAAGGGTGGATCGTGCGGCGCGGTCGAAGCGTGTGGTCGGGACTGGACAAATCCTGAACGAAGGGAGCCTTTTCGACGCTGGTAGATGATCGTGGCCGTGGCTGTTGACGACGGGTCTGGGATGGCTGCTTCACCGTTCGATGGAATGGGGATTCTCGAGGAGGGGGTGAGGTTGATGGAGTCGGCATCCCCGGCTGAGCCCTCGATAGCGCGCCATGCTCGTCACTCCTGACCGGCCGGGTGAAATACGATGGTGCTGGTGCGGGTCGTATACACTTGGAAGAAGTCGTCGCCGTCTTGGGTGGTGGGGGTGGGGATACTGGCCTCGGTTGTGCTCCTCGTCGTCGGGGATTGTCGCTCGAGGGGTGGTGCTCGGACGCGTTGATGGGCCTTATCGACGTTGACGCGCGATCAGAAGAGACATGCTCCTCCTGGACCCTCGATCTCTTGGGAGGCGGTGCCTGGGACGAGTTCCTCTTGGTCGGTGTTGACCTCGGAGCCAAGGAAGACGACGATGCCCCTTGCCGTTGATGGTGGTTCTTGGCCGTCGCGTTCGAACCCGTCGACACGACCGCGACGGGAGGCAACAGGTCCAGTTCATCTATATCCAGTGCGACGGCATGCTTTGAAGAAGAAGCAGGTTGGTACTTTGGATCAGAGAGGTCAAACTCGGGCGACTCGGATCGCTTGTAGATGATGGGCATCGCTGTCGCTGGCCGGCTAGTGCTCAGCTTCCCAGTTGCTCAGGCGCGCTCACGTGCACACGAGAGGGGGCAGGATGGGAAAGTCGGCAGGAGTTTTCGGCCGCGCAAAAATCGCTTTCAGGATGCGTAATGGCCACTTTGGGGAGACACTTTGGGTAGGTCTTCCAGTCTCCCCAAAGTCATACCGCTGCCAGCGCCTGGACTTGGCGTGGTACTCGCGTCATTGACCCAAGGGATCATCGATCATAGCCCAACATCTAATCTACTAAACCTTCGATAATCTGAACGCTTCAGTGGGGGTTCCCACCCTCCCATTGCTTCATTCACTCTTGACTCTTGCAGCCCCCACCCCCACTCGGTGCGAAACCGGCCTCCGGCCTAGATCGCGGAGCCGAGACGCCCTCGCTGGCAGCCGTCTGACCTAGGCTGTCGCCCTTGTCCCCCCTGCATACGTGTGCTTGCCTGTGCACATGATTGCATACCCATGTATATTCATTCATCTCTCATTCAAACGTATCTGCCCGACATTGCACAGCTATGCACCCTCGTGCACGCTCGGATCGAATCGACCTCCCGCGACTTGCTTCCTTGCCAAACCCCTTCCTTCGCCCACCGCCGAGTGCACGTCGAGCCGAGGCAGAGTAGGAGCAGGGTGAGGACGACAATCCATGAGGAGTGATCAACGGAGCAGTAGGCGGTATGAAGAGTCGGCGACTGAATGAGAATACCTGTGGAAACATGGTAAAAACGTGCAAGGGGGCCAGTGAATCGATTGAAGTCCACGTACAGGCTCAGGCTCCCCGGGCGACCAAACACCGTCAGCAGGCTGAGATGAAGTCGGATCCACTCCATACTCGTTTAGGACCTAATTTACACTCAATTAACACGTTTTCACATCGATGCACCGCGATGCACCCGCATGCATCGCCGTGCAGTCTCGCCGTCGTCGTCTGCGATTCATTCCAACCCGTGGATCAAGCGCGAGACACTCGGAGCCGGTTTCCAGCGCATGCACCCCCGTGCATGACAGTGCATATCCATGCGAATCAATGGTATGCCCCATGAGGCCCAGACGCACAGTCATGTATGCCCATGTACAAGCATGATGTACTCGAAAAAATCGAGGTGCTATTTCTGCAGCCCGTGACCGGTTTTCTTCCAAGCAGCCGACATACCTCTGAAGCTGAAGGTGTCTACTTGATCTAGATTTCATTTATTGGAGTACTCAGGGATTACTCTTCATTTTTTTATTTCGCCTCAATTTGCCGCGTCGGAGCTCTGGCGCGAAGCCGGCCCGGCGACCCAACTCCGTGTCGGAATTCGCAGTAAACGAGGTGGAAGCGAGGTAGCCCCAGCTCGAACAAAGCTGCTGGAGCAATACCCACTGTATCGATTGCGGCGATCTCAACTCTGGGATGATCCTTATAACTCAACCTCCCTTCTTAAACTTGAACGAGATTGACGGGCAAGGTATTTGGCCTTTCCGAGGGGTTAATCGCTGACCTCAATGTGGGGTGCAGGTCCCCTGTCCGCGATTTCGCTTCAGATCCGCGCCGCACCGAGCTGGAGAAGATCGGAAGCGGTGGGGTCATCGATGACTCAGGCACGCGTTTGACCCACCCTCAAGTCAGCAACGACCTCGCACACCTCTCTTGCTCTTTTCTTCTTTCTTCTTCATCGGCCTGGCTCTGCACTTGGGGCCTAGTGAACGCGAAAATTTAGGGGCCTCTTTCGGTCACCTCTAACTCAACATTAGCAATGATGGTTCAACCAGAGTAGTAACCTCCCGACCCGTCCCTTCTCATCACTCACTCGCTTGCCCTTGCTCTTGCTCGATCGCCGTCGATCTGGTGGGACGGCCGTCTCTGATCCGCTGGTGGTGCTCGGACTCATGCTGACCCCAAACCCACCACTACATGATAACGCTCACCTTCCACAGCCCCGCGATGGGTCAATCGACTTCACCCCCGATGATCGCACTTTCAACCTGACTCATGCAACCTACTGCTCAAGAACGGTGAGTCAGCCTGCTGTGCGACGTTGCTGCCCGCACCGGTTGATCGGTCGCATAGCAGGCGGTCGCACAGAGGGCGGTCGCCTCGAGCTCCCTCGATCTGATGATGCTCACCTTGCCACTCGGCGACCTGTTGGTGACTGACACTGACACATGTTCGTTGCTCTCTACTAGACCGAACTGTACCCTTCTCATTGAGAGAGTCCACGATTCCATCCGTCTTTCGAACGGGGATCTGCACGTGTTTGGATTAGAGTAAGTGATCGACCTCGATGAGCCTTCCAAGCCTCGGCTGACCCACTTCGCGCTTTCGGACTTGGGTTTAGATTGGGAAGAGGGAATGATGGCTTTGGAGTGTCAGTTGGAGATGTCACGAGTGTAGGATGTTCTGCTGGTGAAGCTCACAAGACGCGGAAGTATGGTAAGTCAGCTCGTGCGACGTTCCCCTCAGCTCTCGCCCTCGGTCGGTCGTACAGGGGGGGTGTGGTCCCGAGTTGACTCGGACTCGACCTCGCTTGATCATCATCATTCACCATCCATCATCATCATCATCATTCATCATCGTGCTGACTATTGCATACTTTGCTACTATTCATAAGGTCATTGAATACTGGGTGGAGCATCATGTGGGGATTCTTTCACGGTGAGCTGATCATCACCTGAAGGTCTCACCTCGGCCTGGCGCTGAACAATCCTTTGCCTCACGCGCGTGCGGGCGCCTGGGGACATCTGGCATTTATGGTTTTATTTTGTCCAGACCTGGCGGAACCAACTGGCGCGCTTGTCCTTTTTTTGTCCATAGTTTTGTCGTAAACTTTTGACAGGCCTTGTGCCTCCGGTTGGCCCCCTCCCGCCACGGGTTTGAATTTTACGGAGGATGTCAACGATCGAATTCACAGCGCGCGTCTGGCTAGTCGACGCTAGGCCCAAACGAGGCCAAAGCGGTTAAAGGTCTCTGCGGAGGATCGGAGCTGGAGCAGCTGGGCGTCGTTTGACTCTTGGACTTGTTGCCCCCTCGCGCTGATCCTCATCCTCAACCTCAGCTGCACCCACACGACCCTCAACGTGGCGAGAGTGTTGGTATCAAACTCTCTACGCTTGTTCATCCATCGCCCACACCTCGCCACCTCCACTACCCCTGCGTGGATCTCGGCTCTCATTTCTCGTCGTCACTTGTGCTCGACCTCGTTGGTGCGCAGCTCCTCCGCTTCCACCATGGCCAGCACCGACCCCACACCCGCTAGCGTCGCCACCCCTGCCCAAGATGATTCAGCAGCAGCAGCAGCAGCAGCCTCCCCCGCCGCTCCTTCCAAGTCGTCGTTGAAAAAAGCCGAAAAGGAAGCTGCCCTGGCTGCCAAAAAGGCACTCAAGAAAGTTGCCGGTCTCGCACCCCCCGCGGCAGCAGGTCAGGGCAAGAAGAAGGAGGTCAAGGTCAAGGAGGCCGCTCCCGAAGAACCTCCCTTCATCGAAGTGCCCGAAGGTCACATCAAGGGTGCGTTCGCATCGAGACTTGTACCGGAGCAGAGCGGTGCGAAAGCTGAACCCCGACCTGTTCCCCGACCCTGCAGATATGACCAACCCCATGGCAGCGAGTTACAACCCTGTCGACGTCGAGAAGTCGTGGTACTCTTGGTGGCAGAAATCCAACTACTTTGTGCCCGCATTGCCGTCCAAGAACCCGACCGAGCACTCCCACTTTGACCCCAACCCCGACTTTTTGCCCCGTGACGAGAACGGCCAGATCGACTTTGACCGCTTGGACAAGGACAAGACGTTCGTCATCCCCATGCCGCCACCCAACGTCACCGGTAGCTTGCACATTGGTCATGCTCTGGGTTGCTCGCTCCAGGACATTCTCATCAGATGGTCAGTCCGGTGAATGGGATTACCTTCGTTGAGGCAAAGCTAACCGAGTCGGTTGCTATGGATACAGGCACCGAATGAAAGGCTACACGACCTTGTTCGTCCCCGGTTACGACCACGCCTCCATCTCGACCCAATCCGTCGTCGAAAAGCGACTGGCCAAACTCGAAGGCCTGACCCGCCACGACCTCGGCCGCGAAGAGTTCCTCAGGCGCTGCATGGTCTGGAAGGAAGAGTACCAGGGACGCATCACTAAGCAGATCTGCCGTCTCGGTGTCTCGTGCGATTGGGATCGCGTCGCCTTCACCATGGACCCGGCTCTGTCCAAGGCTGTGGCTGAGACGTTCGTCAGGCTGCAGGAGGAGGGCATCATCTACCGTGCGAACCGATTAGTCAACTGGTGTGTGCAGATGAACACGACGCTCAGTGCGCTCGAGGTATGTCCCATATGTCCTAGGAACAGAGAGCTCAGGCCCTGACACACGACCCACAATGCTTCGTAGGTCGACCAAAAAGTCTTAACGGGTCGTACCCTGCTCAACGTTCCCGGTTACCCCATCAACGAAAAATTCGAGTTTGGTGTCATCACCAGCTTCGCGTACCCTCTCGAAGGTTCGGACGAGAAGCTCATCATCGCGACGACCCGTCCCGAGACGATGCTCGGTGATACTGCCATCGCCGTGCACCCCGACGACCCGCGTTACACCCACCTCCACGGCAAGTTTGCCAAACACCCTTTCCTCGACCGACGCATCCCCATCGTCACCGATGCGATCGCCGTCGATATGGAGTTCGGGACCGGTGCGGTCAAGATTACGCCCGCGCACGACCCCAACGATTTCGAGGTCGGCAAACGCCACGACTTCGAGTTCATCAACATCCTCAACGACGATGGCACGCTCAACGCCAATGCCGGTCCCCAGTTCGAAGGGATGAAGCGCTTCCACGCGCGTAACGCGGTGATTGAGAAGCTCAAGCAGATGGACCTGTACGTCGGCGCGGCGGACAACCCCATGTCGATCCCCGTCTGCTCCAAGTCGGGCGACATCATCGAGTCCGTCATGAAGCCGCAATGGTGGGTCAGTTCCAAGACCTTGGCCGACGAGGCGATAAAGCGTACCCGCGCTGGGGAGCTCTTGATCCGACCGCAAAACTCGGAGAACGAATGGTACCGTTGGCTCGAGACGATCCAGGACTGGTGCATCTCGCGTCAACTGTGGTGGGGTCATCGTATTCCCGCTTATTTTGTCAACATCGAGGGCAAGGAGCAAGATCGGTTGAGTAGCGACTCGTGGGTTGCGGCCAAGACCGTGGAGGAGGCGCAACAAAAGGCCGAGACGAGGTTCCCGGGAGGGAAATTCGTGCTTGAGCAGGACGAGGATGTGCTCGATACGTGGTTCTCGTCCGGTCTGTGGCCCTTCTCCATCCAGGGCTGGCCCGATCAGGTGAGTTTCGTCTTCGTCGAAGGGCAAGCTCTCGAGTATAGGTCGTTAATCCCACAAGGCCTTTCATTTACCTCAGACTCAAGACTTGAAGGCGTTCTACCCTTCGCACTTGCTCGAAACCGGCTGGGACATCCTCTTCTTCTGGGTCGCGCGCATGGTCATGCTCGGCATCAAGCTGACCGGTCAAATGCCCTTCAACGAAGTCTTCTGCCACGCCATGATCCGTGACGCCCACGGACGCAAAATGTCGAAATCGCTCGGCAATGTCATTGACCCTATCGACGTCATCGAAGGGGCTTCGCTCGATGCGCTCCATGCCCAATTGAGGGTGGGCAACTTGGCCGAGAATGAGATTGTGATCGCTGAGAAGGGGCAGAAGAAGGACTTCCCCAATGGGGTCCCGCAGTGCGGCACGGATGCATTGCGCTTCGCGATGGCCAACTACTCGGCCGGCGGGAGGGACATCAACCTCGAGATCCTGCGTGTCGAAGGATACCGCAAGGTGAGTGGTGGTCAGAGCGCAAGCTTCCGATAGCCCATGCTGAGTAACTCATTCGCTCCTCTCCTCAGTTCTGCAACAAGCTCTGGAACGCTACCAAATTTGCCCTCACCAAATTCGAAGAAGGTTATGTCCCTCCCGCCTCGGAGAAGCCGACGGGGCGCGAATCGCTCGTCGAAAAGTGGATCCTACAAAAGTTGAACCGCGCCACGGCGTCGGTCAACGCCACCTTGACCGAGCGTCATTTCATGAAGGCGACCGAGGACATGTACAGCTTTTGGTTGTACGAGATCTGCGACGTCTACATCGAGGCGATCAAGGATATCACCGCCGTTGACGCACCACAGGAGGCCCGTTGTTCGGCCCAGGATACGTTGTTCACGGTGTTGGACAATGGGTTGAGGTTGTTGCACCCCGTCATGCCGTTCGTTACGGAGGAGCTGTGGCACCGCTTGCCGACACGGCCCGGAAATGAGACCCAGTCGATCTCGCTCGCTCGGTACCCCGAACCTGTGAGTAGTCGCGAATCCGTGCATGCGGTCTGGTTTGTGCACGTAAGAGGTTGTACTGACTCTGAGGGTATCATTTGCTGAGAAGGCGGCTCACTTTGAGTTTGAGCAAGCCGAGAAGGACTTTGACCTGGCTTTCGCCGCGATCCGCGCGACGCGATCGATCGCAGTCTCGTACAACATCAACTCCAAGCTGCAAAGTCTGTAGTTCCCGTTCAGCTATACCTTCAAGTGCATGTGCTGACCGTCTTTCGGCGTTCCCTACTTGGCAGTCATCTTCAACGTCCGCGACAACGCCGCGCTCGCGTCGAGACTGCAAGCTGCCACGAAGGCTTTGCGACCTTTGATCAAGGGCTGCGAGCAACTAAAAATTGTCGACAACGAGGCCGATATCCCCGAAGGATGCGTCAGTGAACTCGTCTCGCCTGAAATGGCGACGAACGTCATGCTGAAGGTGAGCTAACTTTGCAAGCACGTTTTTGACTTCGGCCGAGCGCGCGCACGGGAAAGCTGATCCGAATTGCTCCCCGTCTCCAAAATCTCAGGGTGTGGTCAACTTCGAGCAAGAAATTGCCAAGGCTGAGAAGAAGAAAGCTTTCCAAGAGCAGGCAGCGCGAAAGATCCGGGATGGCATGGCGGCTCCGGGGTACGAAGAGAAGAAGCCGCAGCACGTCCGGGACAAGGAGGCACAAAAGGTCCGCACTTTTCAAGGTCCTTGTCACTATGAGCTGTTGGATCGAGTTTCAGTGCTGATTCGTTTTGCTCGTGCGACTTTCTGCAGTTGAGCGAGCTGGCCGTCGAGATTGAAGCTATCACAAAGTCGATCGAGGGCTTCCTCAAGCTCAAGGATTAAGTGATCGTCTCGTAATTAGAGTAGAATCCTACGCGTCTTTGATCAATGCAGTGTTTGATTCTTGGGTGCATACATCACACCGTGAGATCGTTCCTATGTGACCCCTGTCTTGTGGGTGGCACACCCAACTACGATATCGCCAGCACCCAGATGCCCCCGAGCCGTACTGGACCCTGAAAGGAAGGAAACAGCTGTGCAAGCGTTCCAGGTAGGTCCGGCTCAAGTCGAAGAAGATACCTGTGGCCTTTGATGACGTACGAGGCACCTGGACGGTGCTTGGTCCATCGTAGGTACTGCAGCCATAGGCCCGGTTGTCAGCTTTTTTGCCCCTGAATAGCGTGAGGCGAGCATCCGCTAGTGGTGATTCTTGGAGTCGAGCTTTCACACAGCAAGCACTAGACCGCTAGTTGGACTGGTACTAGAGCGAGCGAGGAGGCATCTTGCTACATTTACTGCGCCTCCACCGTGTCGAGTTTTCGGAGTGCCCACCCGTATTACTCCGGAGCCGACTTGCCCTACATTTCGGAGCTCCTGAACTTTCGAAGGGGAGGTTCGGTCCCACACCGCAAGCGAATTTTCTTCATTGAGGATGGTGTATAAGGGAATGAATGGCAATTAGTACTTGATTACTCCCTTGATTGCATGTTGCTGCGAATGGCAAGATGTGCCTACTGTTGGAATGAATTAGTGCAACAGAAGACGATCTCGTCTGTGAGCACAGGGGAAGCCAACTGGGTTGAGGCGGTGATCGCGAGTGAGAACGAGGCAAGGGATTCTTGGTTTCAATATTCATTATAAAGTGTTCAATTGGGCATTGTTTAGACGCTGTTAGACTCCGCGCGCAGAAGCGGCATAGTTTCTCCCCATCCGCTTCTCAATGTGCTTTCGCTGATCAGGGAGTCGCTTTCCTCAACGTCTATAAGACATTATACCTACTAGGCAACGTACTGGGAAAAGCCTCCGAGAAGATCGAGACCAAACTCGTGCATGAATGAGTGGTTCCCCAGCCTGTGGCAACCTCGTGGGCTCTGGTGCCGCTCTCCTACCTACCTGCCAGCAGGAGCGGGTGTTCCTACCTAGGTGCCTTGGATCAGGGGCGTTCAGTTCTCGCTCTCGTTTCGTTGTAGGGCCTGGTCCTGTCCTTTTCGAGCCACCGGGAACTGGCTGAGGGTTCCAAAATGCTCCCTTGCCAGGAGCCGCGCATGAGCGCCCAAAGCTGCGCGCGGGCGCGTCCGACGGCTCGACGGGCCGAGTCTAGATTGCAATGCATTCGAATCCGCGGACTAGGTTTTGCGCACCGTCCTAGAGGTTGATTGGATTGCATTGCAAGATTCTCACCTCAACTCCTTTCGACTGGAGGCAATCGAAGCCACCTCGGTTAAGTCTGAGTACGGGCACCTAACTCTAGTATCTCGGTCTGGATGCCTAAATTATGCGATATTAAGGAGGGTACTACACTCTTGCAATTTTACCTATAGGATGGCGCCAACCTTATCGACGACAGGGATTGTGTTCTGATTCTCGCGACCAATTCGCTGCAATATACATCGGTAAGTGGAGGTTACGGCTTACGGCTAACTCTAGGCTTCCCGTTAGAGCGGCGCCGCCTGTCCAAACTTCCTCTTTCGGTCGTTCCCTCAGTCGCGCCGCGCGCCCGCAGGGCCTCATTTCTGCGTCGTGGTAATCAGGAACTTACTTGCCTATACCCGATCGCCGTCAAGGTTCCTAATCCACTGGAGGTGCTCCGTCAAGATAAAGTTGACCCAAGGCACCCGACATGGGGTTGGCCAGGCCGGCAGGCTGGGGTGCCTAGAAAGTATGGGTCCCGCCGATGATGACTGGCGATATTAGATACGCCAAGCGCCGTCGCGTGGACCCTCGATCACTGATTAGGTTCTTGGGTCGGTAGTTAGGAACGAACATGATCCATCCGTGCCACGCAAAGGTCAACTGCGTCCCCAACTCCCTCGGCGCCCTCGGGCAGGTTCCCGATCAGACCCTTCTTCTCTCGCCGTTTTTTGAGGCTTCCGTGACTCGCTCCCGCCGGCGGGAAGTCGCCAAGACCCCCGGCTCGATCGCTCCGTCTGCGAGGAGTCGAACAAGGTGGCGGCGCTTCGTGCCTGATCGTTCAAGGTGGTGGGATTAGCACCTCTGTACCTTGGCTACCGAGTTACCCAGGAGGCTTTACCTCTTTTCAGCCTTTCTTCATCTCTTTCCATCCTCCCATTGCCCAGGCTCCAGCCGTTGACGATTCCCACCCACCTCTCGCTCGTTCGAGCACCGCGCACCCCAGCACCAGCACAGCTCCGATAGCCTGTCCTCGTCCCCGAACCCCACGAGCAGTCGAGCGTGCGACTTTACGAGGCGGCGAGAGCTCTCCCTTACCGGCAGGCCAGTCCTCACAGCTAGTGATCAAGTCCCGGGAACAATACTGCCTGCTTCACCCTCGACCACTGCTATCAACATGTCCTACGTCGTCGCAAGCTATGCCCAGCAGCCCTTCGAGTCGTCGTCTTCTAACTGGGCGGCCGCCTACCCCGCCGAGACGACTGATTTTTCGGCCGACCTCTTGGGTTCGGCCTTCGGAAGCCACGCCCACATCGAGCCCGCGGTTGACGAGTTTTTCTACATCCAATGCCCCGAAGACGACGATCACCCGCACGCGGGGAGACCCTCTTCGTCGCACAGCACCATCGGCAGCGACCCCACTCCGTTGTACGCCGCGGAGCCGACGGGTAATCTGATCAACGAGTCCTCGCTTTCGCCTCTTTCCGAGGTCATTCTGACCCCGACCGCCGAGCGTCCCTACCTGATTGACGATCGCCACTGGTACCCCTCGGAGGCGCTCGCGGGGCACCCTCATGCCCTGCCGGCCTCGCACGCCGTGGCGCAACAGCCCCTGTTGGTAAAGTGCGCGCCTGAGCCGTGCCGGTACCAGCAGCCTTCGCCACCGCAACCATCGCAGCACCAGACCATGCCCCAACTTTCGCTCGCGGCTCGTCGTCACAGATCTTCGGTCCAGCCCATCGCGATCGTGCAACCCGTTTCGATCGGGCTCGGTGTCTCTCCTCGCGGACCCGGAAAGGCCCGAAGGCCTGCCTCGGCGGCCGAGGTCGGCCAGGTAAGCCCAGCCTTCTTCATCGTTCTTTTATTTGCACATGAAGATACTGATGCTTGAGTGGCTCTTCACTTCCCTATAGTGCTTTGACGAGGTCAATGATTTGATCCCCGGCGAAGTCGCGCTGCCGCCAACGCCAACAACCCCGCAAGTGCAGCGCTACCACGGCGCAGGGGTCATGCTCGACGCCGAAGACTATTCGGCCTACACGAGTGAGACCGCTTTGGCTCCCCACTACATCTCTGCTTCCTCCCCTCCTCCGACGCGGGCCGTGTACGCGTACTCGCCGACATCCCACGGCCACTCGAAGGTGGCGACGATGCGCCCTTCGCTGGCGTATACGGCGATCAGGTTCGGCTTCAACTACACGATCGCATCCTCACAACCCTATGGGGAAGATCATGTGCATTACGCCCACGCTCCGCCACCACGTCCTCGCTCGGCCCCCGCATCGCCCGAGTTGGCGTATGATGGTTTCGAACCCTACCCTGCGCAGCAGCAGTTTCACCAACGACCTTCGATGGTCGGCGCGATTCCTCGTACGCAACACGTTCGCGCTCCACACCCATCGTACTACGAGGCCGACTACCACCCTTACGCTCAGGTCCCTCATGCGCAGGTGCGCATGCCGTCGCACCCGGCCTACTCGGGCTCGGCGCCTGTCGTCTCCCCTCAACCGAGGGTGCCTGATGGGCTATCGCCTACTGCAACGACGGCGTCTTCGGCTCTTCCCACCCCGAACAAGGCCCCCGCGGCTGCCGCACCTCCCAGCGCTACCCTTCGCCCTTCGATGGCCGGTCGCAAGGGCAAGCGATCTGGTTCAGTGGCACCGATGTTCATCAACTTTACGTCCGTCGACGCGCCGAAACTCCTGTCCGGCGTCGCACCGAGTGGGTCATCGAAGCGCAAGCGCGAGGAGACCGAGCAACGGCGTAGGAGCACTTTTTCCGCGACGAGTACCTCATAGGAAGCTTCGGCACCAGCTGAGGTGTTCACAGCTTGATCGGCGATTTCTCTTTCTTTCGTTCTTCCAGACCCGGTGGGGAAAGGTTTTTTTTAAAATGACACTTGTAGCATAGTACCGCTTGGTTTTGTCTGGTGTTCCTCTTTTGATCCTTTCATGTTGTTGTCATAACATGTTCCGCACTTTTACACCCACGTGAGCGCTGATCGATGACGGCGAGTCAACGGAAGAGAAAAAATGAAGAGTAATCCCTGAGGCCTGAGTACTCCACCTCGAATCACATCCACCTTCATCCCTTGCCTTCACCTCTACGTCTGTTACTCCTCTTTGCACTTCCGCCTTCGACTTACACTCATTTCATGCTGCTCTTTTTTAACCTTGATCTCGACCGTCAATCTCGCCATCACCCCATCGTCCTCCTCTTGCTTACGTCATCCACCTCCACCTCTACCTTCGCCTCCACCTCGGGGATTCGGCGTCACAGGGGGGTTCCTTGCGGCCATTCGGCCGTTTCAAGACGTCATGACCGGTTAAATTGATGATCAACGACTTTGTCCACAAAAACAGAAAAGTGAGTCTTATGCACACGAAGTGTGACTACCTACTAGTAGTTCCCTCTCTCGAACGTCGAGTTGCTGCTAACATCGTCACCCGCTGCCAACAGCTGCTTCAACTGGCAACGACGGGACAGGTCAGACTCGAGGATGGGGATAATGGGGAGAAAGTGGGGATGTGTGGGCGTTCTTTTTTTCTTTTCTTTTTTTCTTTCCTTTCCTACGTGCACGTGTCGGCCGCGTTGCACAGCGGCTCCGACTGGTCTCTTACTGTTCTTTGTTTTCTCATGATTTGGGTAGAACAGGGTCCGTCCGGTACTGGAATGTCGAGCCTCGTCCCGGCGGCCTCTTATCCCCTCACCCTCTGTCTTATCGCACCTCACGCTCCAATCCTTGTTCGTTATCTGCTTACCTTCCAAGAATGGCGGACCCGACCCCACCAGAGACGACTACGATTGCTGTGCCTATGGAGCGTTCGAACGCCCTTCTAGACGTGCCTTCCCCCCACACGATGACGACGACGACGACGACGGTGGACGTGCCCGTCACCCAACCTGGAGCGGTACCGTTCGACCAAGGGGACTCGCTCAAGCTTCCTTCCGAGGTCGTGTACATCTTGATCATGGGGTGGAAAGGCAAAAAAGTGAGATCTCGTCTGCCGTAGTCTTGGAAGGCGATGACTCAATGACTTCTGGAACGAGCCCTTGAGAACTGACTCCGCTCCGGTCGGCTCTCAACTCCCTCTTGCAGTACGACCTCACTGTCGTGGAGAGTGATACCGTAGGAGATCTCAAAGTCACCATCTGGACCATGACCTCGGTCCCTCCCGAGCGCCAAAAGATCGTCGGTTTGGTCAAGGGCAAGCTACCAAGCGATGAGGTCGAGGTCAAGTCGTGCTTGTCCATCACGCCTAATGGCAAGCCCAAAGAGTTCATGATGGTAAGCTCTTCGACGTAGTATTCAATCCTCGAGGAGCGCCACATGCTGATCTCCTGACCCCTCTCATGCACCCCAACCACCAGATTGGCACCCCTGAGGGGGAGGAGCACAAGGAGATGGCGGGGCCGACGACGGCACGGGAACAAGAGCTCGACATCGACTACAACTCGGCCGAGTACAAGGCCGCACAGAACGTTCGTAATATGCGTAAACTCAAGCAGGCGATTGCGGCGTTAAAGATTGACGAGATGAACCCTCCCCGAGCTGGTGTGTTGGTTGCCCGAGCAGATTTGATGTCGCGTACAAGGCTGACGCGTCTTGCGTCCCGTTTGTTGCAGGCAAGAAACTATTGGTTCTGGATCTCGATTATTGCATTCTCGATACAGGTCGGTGCTTCGAGCTGTTCTACGAGGTCCCTTGAGAGCGGTGAGGCTCATACTTTTTGCTTCAAAATCTTAGCGCTCTGGAAGGAAGAAAATTTCGTCGCGTCTCGTAAGCAAACCTCCTAGGAAGTTGTTGTAGTGCGCGAACAGCTGCTGAGTGATCTACACGTATGCGCAGACTTTGCCCGACCCTACCTTCACCAATTCCTCTGCGCCATCTCGCCGTTCTACGACATTGTGATTTGGAGGTAGGTGCTCGTGCAGATCTGTCCAAGTCTCGATCACTCACTACTTCTTTGCCGCTTGCTCGGTCGACAGTCAAACATCTTGGCGTTGGCTGGAGACCAAACTAGTAGAACTTGACGTGAGTGCACAACACTCGCCAACCTTGAGTGCCTCGGAGACCTCAAGCGGCCTCCCCTTCCCCTCACAGATCATTGGGGAGAGCGCACCTGGTCGTTACAACATCATCACAACGCTCGACCGCACGCCGATGTTTTCCGTTTACTCACAACGCGAGGGCAAACCTTACAAGCACGAGGTATGCGCCAATAGGTGGTTCTGAAAAATTCCTCTCGTGCTGATCAGGTATCACACGACAGGTGAAAGCATTACCGATCCTGTGGGCCAAATTCCCCACCCACTACTCGTCGCTGAATACGATCCACGTCGATGATCTCGCAAGGAACTTGTAGGTACCTGTGTTCGGTCCAAGCAGAGGAAAGACCCCATAACTCATGCTCACGAAACTCGACCACTCCGGCAGCGCCATCAACCCGCGCAACGGTCTCCGCGTCAAAGCGTACAAGGACGCGATGCGATCCGGAGCGAACGACGACGAACTTATCTACGTCGCAAAGTACCTCTTGCAGCTCGTGCACGTCGATGATTTCACGCAGTTGGACCACGCGGGGTTTAGGAAGTGTAGGTTGCCTTTACCGACGGGGACGGAGGATCCGGTCAAGTGGGTTAGGGGAGCGGGTGGGGAGGCTAGTGCTGCGACTGGAGGTGAGACTGGGAGTGGAGAGCAGAACGGTGGCAGCGAGGCTTCCGCCCCGAGTTGATGAGAAGGAAAGGAAAGAGGTTGCGTCAAAGGCAAAATCGTTGTCTTCCGTAGACATTTGTCTTCCTACAGAAATATCTCGTCTTCATTCCCAGATGATTGGTCTCTCCACCTAGTCGGTGTATCGCATTGTTCCATCTTGCAAAGAAAGTGCATCATGTACTTTATGCGTTCTTGTCGAACGAGTCGCTCGATCACGCCTCGCTTTTCGATGACGTTGTAGGAGAGGGAGAGGGTCGAGTGAACGCGTACCCATGCACAGTACTTCTAATTGCCAAATCGCCTTTATCCTCCGGGAAAGCCGGCTGTCCCGAATAGATTTCCCCCCAAGAGGCCTTCGTCAGGTTGGCTTCCGGCACAAATAAAGCTGATCCTGCCCCGCAAAAGTACTCACCCCTGCATGTGGATCCTCCCACACTTTGGTGACGATCCATCCTTTCGTTTTGGCGAGTTCCATGAGCCCATTGTCGGCTTTGATGAGGACGTCGGTCGGGCGATGGTGCGAGAAGAAGCAGAGCACGAGCGGGGAGTTGAGGTCCAATTCGGGAGGGGTGAGGTCGATTGGTGGGACGGGAAGAGATGATGTTGATGATGCCGACGAGCGAGCGGAATCGGGCGGTGCAGGTTTCAGTAAGGCTTTGCACGACTCGAGCAATGCGGCATGTTGTGAATGGTTGAAGACGACGTCCGAAAGGAGCACCACGTCAAACTTTTCTTCCCGATCCTCACCCTCACCCTCATCCTCCCAAACACCCTTGATCAAAGGCCCTACCGAACGACCCCACGCAAAACCCTTGACCTGGATCATGTCCTCACTCAATCCATTCAACCGAATGTTGTGCTGCAAGTTATCGACCAAATCTTGATCGGGGTAATCAGAAATAATGACCTTTGACGAAGGATCGCTTTCCAAGGCGGCGATGAGGGCGGGTAGACCACCGCCTGCTCCTAGTTCGATGATGCGCTTGGTTTTCCCCTTCCCCTTTCCTTTGGGGTCCGAAATAGCGGTGTTGGAGGAGTGGAGGAGTTGAGGTGCGTGGATCTCGAGGTAGCGCGAGAGGGCGATCGCGGCGGGGTAGAGGAGATGACCTGCGGGGGCACGAAATCTGGTCAGTACGGTGTACGCTTCTGTATACAAGGCTCCTTAGTACCTACCCCATAGTGGATGCCCACCAACGAGTCGAACGTGAACCTCCTCGGGCCCTTGTAGGGGCCCATGACCTCCGAGCGCTCGGCGGGTATAAGCTGCCGTCGTCGGGGGAGGTGTCTTGGCCCGGTACGATTCGGGTTCTGTGCACAGACAAGCTTCAGTGAGCAGAACGAAGGCGAACGAGCTCGGTAGACCTGCCCCTCACCTTGCATAAAGTCAAAGTCGAACTCGGCCGAGCAGTGGACTGACATGGTGGTGAGGGAGCGTGGTTCGAAGGGTGTTTGTGATTGCGAGGTGAAAGATCCGATCCAGGCCAAAGCTGACGGTGCGAAAGCGACCGAAGACCGAGCCGAAACGGGAATCAGGGGCGAGAGCAGAGAGAGTGGGGGGAAGCCGGGGTTTGCGAAGCTCGGCGCTCAGCGCTCAGCAATGGGTCCGAGCTCAACGCCGGGCGAGCCCACAGCAGTCAGTGCAGCCCCGCGTGAGGCCGCGTGACTGGGCGGGTGCATCCGAAACGACCTGGTCTCCTACAGCATTGTCGACCGCTCGCCACACCCATTCGCCGTAAGTTGACCACTCTTGGAGACGTGTTGGGACCTGCTCGACCTCGGACCATGGTCGCGTTGTACGGCCTCGTTGGTCGTTGTTGCTGCACGGCTGCTGCCTGCCCGCCTAGCCCTGCCCGGCTGCGGCTCGCTGCACGCCTGGCAATCAATCGCCCGCCCGCGCGACGACGCTTTTTTTCATCAGCGCGGAGACGACGACGACGACCAGACACCAGCAACGGCCAGCAACGACGACGACGACGGCCCCTACACTTGCACGCCCTTACGCCCTTCATCACCGCACACTCATACGCTGCATCCAACGCATCGCCTACACCCCCGGACCATCATCAGCATCTTTCCTACGACTGTCCGACTCGCACCACACCACTTGATCGCACCGTTCCCAGAGTGCACAGCTGACGCTCGCATTGCGTCCTTCCCTCTTTCCTCTTTCGTGTCTCTCTACCAACAGTCATCCGCCTCTCGACAACCAACCCTCCTCTTCCTCCCCCGTTTCTTCACTCCCGACACTTTATTAATCAGCCACCATGGGATCTGGACGAGGACGCGGTGGATCGGCCGGTAACAAGTTCCGCATGACCTTGGCCTTGCCCGTCGGAGCCGTCATGAACTGCGCCGACAACTCGGGCGCCAAGAACCTTTACGTGAGTATAACGGCATTGTATGCTTGCGAGACATGAAAGATCGAATGGCGCGGAGGGGAACAGACGGCGTGGGATGGCCCAGAGGAGCACGCGGAATTGGGCAGCTGCAGGACATGATGGGACACTGCCACAGCAAGCGACGACGTACTGACGTTCCTATACGCTACTAGGTCATCTCCGTCGCTCGATTCGGTGCGCGTCTTAACCGACTTCCCGCCGCCTCTGCCGGAGGTAAGCACCCAGCCCAGCAGCCGGCCACACCTCGATTCGCAACTTGATGCAAACAACTCAACGCCTGCCCACGTATAACTCACACAGACATGGTCATGGCTACCGTTAAGAAGGGCAAGCCCGATCTCCGAAAGAAGGTCCACCCCGCCATCGTCGTCCGTCAACGCAAGGCATGGCGCCGCCGCGATGGTGTCTTCCTCTACTTCGAGGACAACGCCGGTGTCATTGGTCAGTCTCGAGTATTGGAGGGAGTTGAAAGAAGGATCGAAGAACGCGGGTGCTCATTCTCGTCTTGCGTGTGCTCGTTTTCAGTCAACCCCAAGGGTGAGATGAAGGGTTCGGCCATCGCTGGCCCGGTCGCCAAGGAGTGCGCCGACCTGTGGCCCCGTGTAAGCGCTACATCCTATCTCTCGAACGGAACCATGAGACACGATGCTCATCCCACCTATTTGCCATCACAGATCGCTTCCAACGCCTCGACCGTCATCTAACCGCGCGACACAAGACCATCGATCCCCTCTTTTTCCCATATCCCGGACCATTCGTACCCATCAGAACCAAAAAGGAGGAACGAGGAGAGATTGAGGGAGATTGAGGTTTTGGGTATCGTTTTTGGAGTTGTGCTGGGGACGGGTGTGGTTGAAGTGTTGAAGGATGGCAGGAGTTGATTAGGCTGTCTTTTTTTTTGCAACGAAAAAGAGATCTCGTAACAATCATCAGTGCTGAGGGTTGGTGGAGCAGATGTGGGGTATCCTGCTTGAAGGTAATGCGACGACGAGTTGACGAACGGCTAAAAGACCACGACCCTGACCTCACTGCAATGGCTGATCCTCACACATTCGCGCAAGTCAAGTTCCAACGAGTGTGTCAACTACCGACACCGCGCGTTATATAAGCTACAAAGGACTAAGGGGAGGAGTTGGATGCAAAGAGTGATACATAGGATCAAGAGGGAGGAAAGACTATATACACGCCATCGCATCCGATCAATGGGTCAACTTGATCTCGACGGACGAAAGGTAGGGGCTCCCATCGGCGTTCCAGGTCGCTCGCCCGACTTGGTATTCCGCCGTTTCGAGCTTCGATCAAAGAGGGGCGAGGAGAAAGGGTAAGTTTCTCAAGTGATGAAACTTGAAGGCTAGGTGGGAAACGATGACTCACGTAGGTGAAAAAGTTGGTACCGGTGCTGTTGGTCGGAATTGCGTCTTGGGGAATGTGGAAAAAAACCGAGAGGGGCTCACCGTTGCCGGACGGGTCGGGCGCTAGGTAGCTCGTCAACTGGATCAAAACAACGCGAGGAAAAAATGAGCAACACATGTTGACCTTTTTTTTTTTTCTTTTTTTTTTTTCTTTTTTTCGCAAAATAAATTCACATCGTATGTGCTCTCGGGCTCGTCCGCGCCCTGAGGTGCCCTGCCCTCGTACGTGACGAGGCTCACGCGAACGTACTGCGTCGCGTCATACACCACCCCCGCGATCGTATTGTTCCAGGTCGAGTAGGTGAAGTTGAACGCTTGACCGATGGTAAGGGTCGCGTTGGATGAAGGGGAGAGTATTTGGCCGTGCGAGGGAGGGGCTCCGAAATTACGAGAGGTGAGAGCAGCGGGAGCGACGACGGGCGCGACGGGCCTGGCTGCGACGAGGGACGCGGATGACGTCGACGTCGAGAGCATCCCGAGTGTCGAGAGGAAGAGACCGGTCGCGAGCTGAAAGTACATCATTTTGGTGAGGGGTATGGCAATAGGGTTGGATTGTATCGGGGGGTAAGGACCTGCAGATTCAAAGACAAGTGGTGCGGAGGAGGGAAAGAGAACACCAAGGTTCCGGCGCAATTCGTGTGGCTAGCGTCCCCATGAAGATGGGAGATATTCACCGACCCGACCGGTGCGGTTGTCGACCCCTTTCCCACTGACGACATGTCACGCCGGGAAAGCCCCCCCAAAAAATACCAAAAAAAAGTGCACAGCCCGCGCGAGAAACGCGAGAACCTACGACATGACGTCGAAATGGTCGGACTTTCTGACTCGGTGTGCCGGTCTCTGAACACCACACCTTGACGTAAGGGGATGGGCACCACGGCCAGAATGATTAGGTTTTGAAACAGAGGTCCCCTCGCCAGCCGGCCCGTTGCAGGCGCTAGCGCGACAGAGTTTGGGGCCAAAGGAGAGGGCGGTGGTGCACGCCGTGGTGGTGCTGGGATCGAGTGTGCGCGACGACAAGCTAGTATGCGTGACTGACTGTATGCGCTGGCAGAGCGGTTTGACCCGGCCCTGCCACAGTGCCGAGGCTTCACTGCCGTTGTGGGAATGGCAATAACCTTAGGTACGTAAAAGCCCCCCATGATTCGATTTGCTAGGTAGAGGTACCAGGCAATACTGACACGCTCGGCATCATACCTGCCATCCATGACAGAATGCGTCGGAACTGATTTTGCGCCGCAATACTGCCCAAGGGCGCCGGGATCTGGATCGTACAAGTCTCGTTACTTCATGAGGGGACAGCAGAAAGCTACATCCAATTGTTTTCCCAAAGTACACCATTAACAACTTACAAACCCCAAAATGGCCCTCGAAAACAACCCCCAATGTTACCGAACCAGCTTGACCTCGACCGAATAACTGTGGAGCCGATCATCGTCGTGGCTCGACTTGGACGTGGCTTGGGTGCCTTTATGTTCGACCGTCTCGATCTGCACCGATGGAGACAAGGTCATTTTTTCGTCTGACTTCATTTACTTTGTCTGTAGCTCTGCTGAAGAACTCTACGCACGAACGAGTAGTACGTCCCGTCGTCGCTCGGCAAGGCGGTGCTGGGGACCGAGAACCAGCTCTGCAACCGGTCGCCGCTACCGGTGTCCGATGCATCTCGGGCGAGAGAGCTCGTCAACTGCGGCGGTGGAGGTGGTAGACAGGCATAGAATCGCAAGGGTTAGCGAAGAGAACGCCACGAGCGAAAGAAGAGCACTTGCTCCTGCACATTAGCGAAGGGAATGCCGTACGGTGTAGTTGGTGAACTCCTCGCCGGCAGTCACTCGAGCCTGTTCGTGACGATGCTGCACCGCCAGCGTGACGGAGATGTAGCCTGTCGAATCGTAGAGCGGCACGTAGCTGTACCGGAACCGCTTGCCGACCGTCAGACGCGAGTTGTAAATGGGCTCAATGACCTGACCGGGTAAGAAGGTCGCTGCTCTATAAGCCTTGCGCACGGCGTGCTCCGACTCGGATCCTGATTCCGAGCCCGCATCCTCGCTTGTGTCGGTGAGATTGACCGACTCGTCGGAGGGCAATAGGTAAAGCGCGCCGAGGGCGGCGAGGAGGAGGAGGAGGCGAGCGTCAAAGGGCATATTGAGGGTTTCCCAAAAGGCCGTGCGCTGTGACGATGACAAGAGGGGTGAGGGCGCGTTGCGTCCCCAGTGTCGAAGGGCGACGGGTGCGAAAGGCAGAGAGAAGGAGTGACGCTACGCGCACTTCTGATCTGAGCATACAGGTGTGGAAACAAGCCCTGGGAACTTCAGATCTTGGGGAGAGTTTGTGACTGGTCCCTATTTCTGGAAAGTCCCCAGCGGGCTGGGCGCCTGGAAAGGCACGACGCACTCGAGTTCGCGCCAGGCTCCTACCCCGTGTCTTTAACAACCATCGCCTGCCCTAGACTTTGTTTATATTGTGTACATCATCATTCGTCAAATCGAGGGAGAAACGCGAGTCCAAAAAGAATCCAGAGCCAGGAAGGAGGAACTGAAAAAGGTGAAAGAAGGTGCAGAGCCGGTCTACAAGAAAAGTGGGAAGAGAAGAGGTCGGCGCCGACCCGACGAGAGAGAGAGGCCACAC
The DNA here is from genome assembly GCA_022702605.1 of Microbotryum scabiosae. Lineage (NCBI taxonomy): Eukaryota > Fungi > Basidiomycota > Microbotryomycetes > Microbotryales > Microbotryaceae > Microbotryum > Microbotryum scabiosae. Next base: position 491,011 of record JAHWDV010000016.1, on the reverse strand, counting down.
GCCTCCATGGCGTGGCATGAAAATCTCGTGTCGTTCAACGCCCTTGTTGTTCATTTCCCGACGGCGTCTTTAGCGGCTTCGACGACGGGGGATTTTTCATTCGAGTCTAGGAGGAGACGACGAGGTCAGTATCCCATCAGTCGATCTCGCCGTCCTCGATGGCTCGGTCGTGCGCCGTTCAGGGTTCCATTTTGTCGATCCGTCCTCGGCCTTCGAGAAAGAGGACGCTGGAAAAAACCAACTGACAGTGGTCTGCAGATGGTCCGTGAATGGAGAGGGCAAGGGTCAGTTCGGTGGGTGGCCAAGATTCGAAAATTATGCCCCCTCAACCCCTCGAAGTCCGAACGCGTACATTTGATGAATCGAAAACCTTGGGCCAGTTGTGCGGTTGCGTTGGTTGCGTGCTGTAGACAGGGATGCGAAAATCATGGAGGTGCGAGGTGTTACAAGGCCGAATTTGGGATCAGGACCTCTTCCCATCCCGGCGTGCTTCCAATATTCTGGTTCCATGGGCTTACGCATGCGAACAAGAGGTACTAGAAAGTGTTGGAAAAGTTTAGTACTCTGGGAAAAGCTCTCATCGGTGGTCGAGTGGACTGACATTTCTCGGCTGAACTCTCCAGGCTAGTCGGGGGGGAAAGTTCACGAGAGGATGAGCGACACATGCAAGGATCACACGACGTTTGGCGACGTACCGAATCGCATGAATACCATCCTGTTGAGAAGAAAGGAATATTAAACACATTAACGCTCGACTTTCCCCGTCGACGCGTTCGAATGCACTGGAGGGGAGAGGGACTTGCGAATAAGACGTCAAGGCGACGGTCATGGGGCCGGAGATGAACTCGGGGTCCTTGCCCGTCAGATCGGCCAAGGCGGCCAGGGGGAGACCCCAGTTGGCCAATGGGCTATTTCAGAAGAGAGTAGGACGTCAGTGAGCTCAACACGTCGATTTGACATGACGCCGAGCCGAGACGGAGGAGCGAGCGGCGGTCTCGGTCTCGGTGAGAAGTCGACTTGGGAGGCCGCTGGACAAGATGACTGACCCCCAGAAATGGGTCGAGAAGAAGTACTTGCGGGCCTCGGGCGATCTGGGAGAGACGCATAGGTGGGTTGAGAATACGCGGGTCAGCTCCCCTCGCGACAGGTTGAGGTTGTTGGATTGGGCATCAGCTCGGCTCGGCTCGGCTCGGTCGGCTCACTTTGCCCATTGCATAAAGGCCGACGACACTGGTAGAGCGGGGAAAAAGTTGAGCGTGCTGTGCCGGACCTCAAGCTCTGGACAGCTCGGGCTTACTGGTCGCTGGAGTGCTGCGCGCGGGAAACGGTTACGCAGGAGAGGTCGCGTGGTTGGTGCGAGAAGCAGCGGAGCCGGAGCAGCGGAGCCGGAGCAGGTCGAGCGAGCTCCGCACCGTGGCGCACACGGGCCCGAGCCGGCCCGAGCGCCAGACCCTGCCAGACCTGCCAGACCAGAGCGCGCCAAGGGACAGTCCGAGCGCGAATCGACGCCGGCCATCCTCCGTCTCGTGCCATCAACCGCGCACCATGGCTGCTTCAGCCGTGACCGCTCCGGCAGGCTCCTCGACCTCGACCTCGGCTTCGTACACGCTCTCCCCGCTCGCGTACCTCAAGCTGGTGCTGCACGCCTCAAAGTACACCTCCTGCTCGGTCTGCGGTCTCTTGGTCGGGTCCACCTCACCCTCAGCGCTCACGACAATAACCGATGTCATCCCTCTCTTGCATCAATGGACAACCCTCTCTCCCATGATGGAAGCCGCCCTTCAAATGGTAAGCTATCTATCCTCTGTCAACGCATTTCCCCCCCTCCCTTACTTGAAGCTCACCCCACATCGTCTTTTCCCCCCCCCTCCCCACCAGGCCGACCTCCATCTTCAATCCAAAGGAAGCGAACACAAAGGAAGCGAACACAAAGGAAGCGAACACAAAGGAAGGGAAACGGTCTTTGTCGGTCTCTACCTCGCCAACTCGCGTCTCTCGGACCTCTCGATCCCGCCGACCCTGCAACTCGTCGCCGACAAGTTGCGCTCGCGCTTCTCGCCCGCCGTCGTCCTCGTTGTTCGTTCTTGATGCTCGAGCCCAGATTGCTACGAGTTCTCTGATCGAGGTGTTTTACCTCCTCTGGCACTTGTACAGGTCGACAATGAACACTTGGACTCGACAACCCAAATACCGCTTCTCGTTCGTCCTTGACCTCTTTCCGGGGCTTCGAAACCCGACCCGACCCCCCGATCCCCCAACTGATTTTTCTCTTTCTCCCCACGTCTCGACGACAACAGGCCCACACCTACTCCTCCTCCTCCAAATCCTACATCCCTCACCCCCCATCTTCCACCTCTCTAACCTTATCCGACCCCAGCATCCTATCCACGACCCTGACCCGCGTCGAAAAGGGGGACTCGACCCTCATCAGCGATTTCGACGATCATCTCGCCGACCCCTCCGTTGATTGGTTGACCAATCCTCGGATCAGTTTGTAGAGGATCCAGTCTGGGTAAAATCATCGCTATGTATTACATGCAGGATCGAAGAGATCAGGAGCCGTTCGAAAGCACAGAAATGAGAGATAGAGAAACACAGATCGGGACAAAAGAAAGAGTGATGCATCAACGGTTATTGTTTTGGTAGCCCGACGAGGTCGCTGTGTACTCTTTGGCGAACAGGATCTGCTTGTTCAAGTCGAGCCAGCTACAGGGAGGGAAAGACGAAGGAGAATGTCGCGTATTAATCATCGACGGTCTCAAGAGGTGGCAGGCATCCGTAAAGTTCGTCCTGACGCACCACAGGAATTGGGCCATATTCTCCTTGAGCACGAGCGCCGATTCGGGGTCCATCGTCGTGTGCGCCAACAACTCGGGCAGGTTGACTGTCGTAGTGGCGTGGAAGAAAGTGATCCCCAAAAACAAAAACAAAATCAGAATCGAGGACCCCATCTGCAAATCACGAACGGGAGTGAGCGACGCTCACCAAACAACCTCAACAGGTGCTCGGCGCCATAGATGAAGCTCAGTTGACGCCCCGCGGGCAGGTTGGCCAGTTGTTCAGCGTACTGCCCACGCTCGAACTTGTACAAGAGGTTGTTCCCCAACGCCTTGTTGAAGTACATCCCTAATCCGGCGGCGACTTCGGCGGCGAGACTTCGCGGTGAGGGTAGTCGGTCAGTCCCGGTTCTCCTTGGTGAAGGAGATTGCGCCTACAGCTCAGCACCACGTACCGACGACGATCCGGATCCTCGTTCTGCAAGTACTTGTTCCACTCGTCGAGGATGGTATCGACGTTCGGTACCCTCGGCAACGGTACGAGCTAGAGAAAGAGGGAAGTGTGGTTGGGGCGTCAGCAGCCCATTCACTCCCGTGCACCAACCTCACCGCTCCGTCGGGCACCGCAGAAGCCACCGCAAAGCGAAAAGGGTACTGACCGTATGGTTCTTGGTGACGGCTTCCCAGTCGTCGACGAGCTGCGTCTTGAGGCTGTCGGGGATGACGATCTTGATCTCGGGGCGCTTGACGTACTCATCCTCGCCCTCGCCGTCGCGCGTCCTCTTCTGACCCCGTTGCTTGGCCGCCTCGTTGCGAGCACCAGCCGCTTGTGCTGTAGACGATGATGCGGCCGCACCGTTGGCCCCACCCGAGGCCGGTGGGACCCCCGCCGCCGCTGCTCCCATCGCCGCGCCCGTCGAGGACGAAGGGGCACTCGCCCCCCCACTGCCGTTCGTGGCCCCCGCACCGTCCCCACCAGTTGCTCCACCACCACCACTACCTCCAGCTCCAGCCGCCGCAGCAGTCGCGGCACCTCGCTTGTTGGCCTCTTGTTCGGCAGCGTAGGTCTGGCGCTGGTGTTCGCGCTCGGCGGCGTCGCGCGTCCTCTGCGCCTCGATCAACGCCTTCTGCTTGCGGATGTTTTCCTCGTTGTACTTTTTGAGTCGATCTTCGGGAACCCATTCGTCCCATCTGTGAATCACACAAATACACACACACCAGTTAGAGAGGGAGTCAGCGTCCATCGATCGAGCCGTCGCCGCAGGCATGCTTGCCGCGTCGTGTAGACCCGGGTGGGGCGCAGAAAGGGCCTCTGCGATGACGAAGCTTACGAGTTCTTCCAGCCTTTGTAGTGGACCCGGAAATGGGAACCACTCTCGCCCGAAGGATGGTCCTTGGGCCACACCTCAGCTTCGAGCACCTGCACGACGAGACCAGGTCGAGCCGCAGCGCAGGCGAGGTATGTCAGCGAACCGGTACGGCTACGCCTTCGTACACCCGAATATGCGCGATCCTTGGGGTGCGCAACGACCGGGTGTCCGGGTGTTTGCCTTACCTTGCACTCATAGATCAACGGTCCATGGAAACAGAGCGCTCGTTCGTTCTGCGCATAGTTCAACGCCGGCCTGGCGCGCGTCGTCGTCGTCGTCGATTGCGATGTGAGACCGTTGGGAGGGCGGACACGTGAACGAGGGCAAAGGTCAGCGTCAATATCCAACTCGGTGGTGCATGAAGGGATACTTACATCGCGACAATGAGAAGATTGGGGGCGCGCGATCGACACGGGAGGAGAGAGAGGGAAAGGAATGGGAGAGCCGCCGAGGCGCCGATGGATGGCTGGGGGGCGAGAGGGAGAAAGGGGCCTGCTGACTTGCTGGGCTGAACTCGCCAGCTCCCACTGCAAGCCTGTCGTCTGCTGTCGTCTGTGGGCGTCTAGATTGAGTCTCGATGTGTAGATGCAGCTAGATCTCTTGGGAAGTTTACAATTGGCTCGTGTTTCTGCACCACAGACAAGTCTTTCTACTCGAGTGGGGGCATAGGCACTGGTAGTTACTTACCGGCGCATCGCGCAAGTGTATCCGTCTTCCAAGGCCGACCGAGTCCGGGATGCGCCATTTCCACAGTGACGCCGTACCCCACGCCCGACCCGTTTGTTGATCTCCAGGGCGCTTATGGACAGTACCAGATCGCTCGGGGAGCTAAAGTCAAGCCAAAGCAACCCACTAATGACATCGTCTGTTCAAGCTGCTGTCAGTCGCGTTCAAAGCCGCCATCCAGCATCTCCGCCTCGATCGGCTGCGTCGCAATGATTCATCGCTTGAGCGCGGGCCCTCACTGCCCTCAGCGCGTTGACCCCGGCGTCTGTTCACCTTGCCGCGTACCATGGCAATACAATACAATTGCGTCTACCTGCTAGTTGCCTGTTTCCCCTAAGGCCTAAAGCAGCGAAAGACGGGATTGCTCGGGGAGTGTTTTTGGGGGCGCTGGTCTCGCCCCCGGCCTCCAGCATACGAGTCCGGCAAGGCGCTCGAGGGGGTCTCTAAACTTGCTCCATGCTCCCGTGCTGACCAGAAATCACACGCCCTTTTCGGCAATTGCCCTCATACTGGTCCCGAATGCGGGTCGCGGAAGGTCCGCGACTCTGGCGGCTCGTGGTTTCCGAGAACGAAACCTGATCGCGTTCTTTGGCCTCGATCAACTCTTGCGAGAACGTCCAAGTTGGCAGGTACTTCGTGGACTACGTCCTTAAGCCCACTAATGTGACTTTATTCGACACCGACCATACGACGTTCTGCGAGACCTGTTATCAACGATCGCGATGCGCAGCAAAGCCTTTCCTCTCTCTATTGGGCAAGGGGAGCACTCAAAGCTGGCAGCATGTCCTTGTATGGGTTTCGATCAGAGGTTTGCACCTTCCAAGTACGAATTACAACATCCACCACAACAATCAATCCTCACTTTGCCGACCCCTCAACTGGGGCCTGTGTCTCTTCATCCCAACCCCGAGCCTCCCGCAGCACCACCCAACAACCTCTGCAACTCGGCGAATTCGCTCGCTGAGAGCTGTCCCTGCTGGGGCATCGCCATCAAGCCCCCTGGTGGGGGTGCGCCGTACGTCTGCTTTTGTTGCTGTTGCTGTTGTTGTTGTTGCGCAGCCAAGAACTGGTTGATGCTGAATTGCGGCGTGGCAAACATCCCCGCCTGAGCTTGTTGCTGAGGCTGTTGCTGCGGCTGCTGCTGATGTTGTTGCAGCTGTTGTTGTTGTTGTTGTTGCTGTTGCTGTTGTTGTAGCATTTGTTGCTGTTGCTGGAACTGCTGTTGTTGTTGCTGCGCTTGGAGTTGAGCCGTGTTCGTCGGTACGGTCGGTAAAGGTCTCGATACTTGCGGAGATGTATTCGTCGTCGTCGCCGCCGTCGGAGGCGGATTGATCCATTCATCGAGCAGAGGCACACGCGTAAAAACGATGACGATGAACTTGAGTTGCTTGGGCACGGCAACCATGACCAAGCCTTGGTTGAATTGACCGAGCCCGATGATGCCGCACTACAAACGAAAGACACGAGCGGGACCGTTTAGCGACTGGGAGCCCTCGGACCAGATTCGAGGAGACGACGGCTTACCTGGGCACGCTGTTCCATGCTCTGCGCAAACATTGTGTACAACCGCTCGTTGCTGGCCCCCATCGCCATCTGCTTGTCGCGCAACTCGGGCGGGAGGCTATCGTTCGGCAAAGCCGATAAGCTCGCCGTCGCTAACCGATGCTTGCCCGCCAACCCATGCAGCGTCGAAAGTTCGATCGATGCGAGGTTTGAGATGCGGATCTGCTGCGGCAGCTTGATCTCGGCCCTGGTGGATGAAAAGAAAGAATGGACTCTCGGACCATCAGCCCCATCGTTCGCCAACAGGGAAGCCACAGACTGTGACGTACAACTCCTGAACCGAAGCGGGCGTCATCGGTGTCATGGCACAGTACATGGTGAAATCTTGCTTGTTGCCACTGCCTTCGTTCAACGCCCATGAGATGCCGCCCTTCCACATCGATCTCGGCGAGGCCGGGACGAGGTTCGGCGTCGAAGGCTGCGTGGTTGCCGTCGACGGTCCCCCCGGAAGCGAAGGGGACGAAGCGGGGTAAGGGTTCGCTCCGGGTGGATGGCCATAGTTCGTCGTCGACGTTGAGGCCGCTGGGGCCTGGGCGGGACCTTGCGACGGTGGTAGCTGCGTAGAGGTGTTGGCTGGCGGTGGCCCACGGCCTCGCGCCGCCGCGGCGGCGATGGCGGCGGCTTGTTGTTGTTGGGCCAGAGCGCTGCCTTGCGACGACAACCTTTCTCTTTCGGCTTGCTGAGCCGCGTGGAGCCGCGAACTGAGGGGAAAAGAATACAACGAGGGCATCAGTTCCTAGTCACCGGGGCCCCCGAACAGGGTCGTGTACGAACCTGTTGGCCAACTCCTGCAACTTGCGAATCCTCGCATGCCCTTCCTCCTCGGTCAATTTGCGGCCGCGGACCTGCTCGCGGATCAGGTTGAGGTGCGCCTCGATCTTGCTCCTCATGTCCTCGGGGATGCTCGGCAGGCTCTGGATTTGCACCGGCGTCAGCTCGGACACGCTGGAAATCCCCAACAACGACGTCGTGCCGGCACCCGGGTGATTCTGTTGCTGTTGCTGTTGCTGTTGGCGCATTTGCTGGATCTGCGCTTGCACTTGCTGGGGTGTCGGGTCGGGTGCGGGTGCCGGTACCGATCGTCCGCTCGGGGCTGCAGACCCCGTCATGAACGAACCCACCGCCGCCGACTGTGCGCACGCATGTTGTTGCTGCTGCTGCTGTTGTTGTTGTACGGCGTAGGCGTTGACCATGGCTTGAACATCGGCGAGTGTCGGTGAGGCCGTCGAGTTGCGCTCCGCGGTCGCTCGCAATTCGGCGACGTACGCCTGGATCGCTCCGGCCGACAGACTCGGGGGAAGCGATGAGGGGATCAACGAAGCAGTAGTCGCCGTCGCCGGATTCGTCTTGACGGGGTTCGCGGCCGTGGTGGAGCTGGACTGCGTCGTTGCAGAGGGAGCGCGGGCGAGCGCGGGCGAAGTCAGGGACGGGTTGGGGTTGGGCTTGATCTTTTTGTTCGTTGTCAAGCCCGTGTTGCCAGTCGTCGTGGTCGTGGTCGCAGTCGTTGTCGTAGAAGATTCGGCGGGTCGCTTATTCAAGGCCGCATTCGGGGTCGAGACGGCCTGCGACGTCGGCGGTCCATTGATCGGCAGGGCTGCATTCGACGCCGCCGACGAGCGGGCGTTGTAGAACCCGAGCAAGAAGCACGCATGCCCCGGTGCGTAGAGCGGAAAGGTGAAGGGTACCGCAGGGGAAGGGACGGTTGAGTTGTAGATCAAGCCCGGAGGGAAGCGACTCGAAGCCTAGATGAGTCAAAAGAAACAAAGTTTCAAGTGGTCAGTCCACAATCGGTCTTAATCCACCTCACGCTCTGATCTGGGCGGACGAAAAGACGCACAATCTTCCAAAAGGCCTCGAGGTTGGGGGTGTTGCCGAGGGTGATGACCGACAAGAGGGTCGTGGCGTGCGGGTCCTTGGTAAAGGTTTTCCCGACCGACTCCCACGGTTCGAGTTTGTCGGCGTCGTCATCGAGGGAGAGGTCGTCGCCTTCACCGTTGTTGTAGAGGTCGGTCGCGGTGATGACAACGATGTAGCGCGGTAGCTGGGTCTTGACCGTCGACGAGCCGACGATCTGGGCCTGAATGATCTTGCGCGCGGTGCTTATCGCGTGGAGGAGATGCGTTCCGTGCCAGAGCGAGGTCGCGTGCGACGGTCGTGCGGGTCGCTTGACGATTGAAGGGAGGGAGGCGAGAAAGGCAGCCGGAGGTTGAAGAGGGTGGATCGTCGCAGGGTGGGATCCGGGTTGCAGTGCGGTGACGAGCAGCTGCGGAGGGAATCGTGCAGTGGTCAGCTGGCTGAAGATGGGGATAGGGACGCGCAAAGGGGACGGGTGCGAGAGCCAAAAAAGACATGCCTGAGCGGTCGGGTGTAACAGCTGTAGTGTGCTGTCGATTTAGAGATTCTGGGGTCGATCAGTTGTAGGTTGATCGATCTAAGCCAGGAAGGAACGTACGATATCACGAGCGAGGTGTAGGGCTGGGCTATGGACCTGATCGAAGGGTCGAGGATGAGCACGACGGGCACGGCGCTTCGCTTGGGCGGATTGGGTGCTTGTGACGACGAGGTGTTGCTGCCGTTGCCCTTTGCATGGGCTCCCGCGGTGTTATTGGCGTAATTCGGGTTCGAGGTCGGGGTCGAGGCGGCGGGGGTCGAGCCCGAGGCAGCGAGACCGTTGCCGTGGCCGTTGCCATGGATGAACGCCCCGAGAGAATTCGAAGCAACCGGTGTCGCCGTCTTGTTGGACATGCTGTGGGTGTGCCGTGGGTCCTGTCCTGACCGCGCCCCTCGTAGGTCCCGTGCGAGTTTGCTACGATCGAGACGTTCCGCTCGTGGGTTCGTCTCGGGAGAATGTGGGGGAGAAAGGCACGGGCCTCGACCAAACGCTGCTGATTACTAGTCGCCCTAATTGCGGCATTACAGAATGGCCCCCACGTTTGATCGGCGCGCTTTTCGGCGATTTGAGACCAGTCGACGAGGTTCCCGCTCCTGCCGCCGGGACTCGATCATGACCCATTAGCTTGGAGCCCTTGGTACTTGAATCCCACCGCTTGGGTCCACTCGAGGATGGGTTTGGAGTCTCATCGTGGAGCTGATATTCGCTCCGATAATCGAAACCTGGCGCCCTGCAGGGCAACTCACACGAAAGATCGGAGTCCGGCCTTCGCTCGCAGGCCGTGGGCGATGGCCGTTCGCCGTTCATCCTCTCGCATCTTCCGTCTCCAAGTCGGGCATCTGGCTCTGCGCACAGCGGTCGTGACTCTGTGATACGCCCCTTCAGTTACGTTTGGGGACCTCAAAGATCATCCAGCCCCCTCGTCTGACCTCAATCAAAGTCACCTGCACATCCGAGCCGACCGACCACTTCGGTCCGAGCTCGTTATCTGCTTCCTCAAACCTTCGCTAGAAGGTCATTGCCAAGGCTTAGCTCGGTCAGTCTCCTCGAGCTCGAATCCAAATCCGGCTCGAACGCAACCCCGAACATGGAGATGACGAACAAGACTTCGACGAAGACGACGAACGCCGGCTCTGAACCCCCCTTGGACTCGTACCCGCCCTCGAAATTCTCTTCCTCGCGCACCGACTACGACCTCGAAGAAGCGAGCGATCATCACCATACATCATCTACCGCCTTTGAACAAGCTCGGATCGTTTGGTCCTGACTGGGCTTGGCGTTGATCCTAACCCTCATCTTGCTGTGGTGGCTGCTTTCGCCGAGCCTTGAACGCGCAGCACTCAGTTTCTCCCCTTCCCTCCCCCCACCTCCTCCACCACTACGTCGGCCGCGAGATGAGGTCATTTTCGACCTCCTGGATGCGGATACTTACGTCAAGACGACTGGTTCGAGCCTCTTGGATCAAGAGCACGTCGGATGGGGTGAGTCGGCCTACAAATGACGGGACACTGCGCCAATCTTCGCGAAATCGCTCACGCCCCCGTGCTCCCCAAGCGAGCGTGCGACCAAAATGAAACATTCAAGCGCTGTAGTTCGCAGGCGAAGACAGACTACTAACAGGACTAAGGTCAAGAGGCGCTTTGGCGCTGCGCGCTAGTAAGGCTTGAGGCCGATGAGGTCATTGTGAGGCATAAGCGGAGCGTCGCCTTACACGTCCCCTCGTTGTCGATACCGATGACGCGATGATGGAGTGGGAATGGGATATCTGGAGAGCGGCTTATGAATAGAACCTGTTGGTAGAAGACCGAGCCGATCGACCGCCACCACCATTACCACCACCGCCACCAATGTTGTTAAATACGCGAGTGTCGGCCAGAGCTATTCCTGATGAGGGCTGCAGTGCGCAGTAATCGGCTCGATACAAGGCGGCTGGTCTCATTGAGTGCGCTGCAAAAACCTTCCCTACCACTCATCGCTTGTCCACACACCACGAAAAACTCCCTTCATCGTATTCATGCATTCATTAAGGCAAAAAAGGGCAGCAAAACAAACGTATGAGCTATGAGCGAATAGAGGAGGAAAAGTCGAGATGGGAGCGGTAGGCCAAGGGGGCATAAGAGAAACACCGAAAGATCAAGAGGAGTAGGTTGTTTTGTCATCATCAAAAGGAGAAAACAGAAGAAACATCAATATCCCGTCAAAAAGCAGAAGAGAAAGGTTGTGTCGATCCTCGCGGGGAGGAAAGGAAGAGGAAATTCCGGTGGGCCAATCGCGGATCAATTCGGAACCCTGGTACAGCATTGTGTGGAGCGTCAGTCTTCAAAGGACACCAACATGACGTCGAGATCCCCAGGAAACTCACCAAGCGGCGGTCCAACTGAAGCCTGCGAATTCGCCCTGGTCTTGCGCCGACAAAGTCGAGTGCACGGGCGTCAACGTCGGTTGTTCCTTGGTGAACTCTGAGTCAAAATTGCTTGTGTCCGTTGCCGAAGTCTGTTTGACGATTTAAATTCAGAATGGAAGCATCAGAATCTCACTCAAACAATTTCACCGTGCGCAGAGTCAACACTAACGATGTTGGGGAAGAAGGGCGCGGGGACACGCTTGTGGAAGATGTCGTCCCAGTTCGTGTCCTTGAAGAAGAGGTGGGCCTTGATCTCGGCCGCATCAGATTCGCCAGCTCCCAACCGTCGGGTCGGGTCGCGTGTGAGCAGCTGTGAGGGGTAATGTGACACGAAGCGGTCAGCACCTTTCTTTAGTGATCGATCGAAGCAGCTACAGGTGGACAAACCTTCTGCAAGATTGAGACCGAGTCCTTGGGCATGTGAATGGGGTACAAGGGCTCGTCCTCGAGGATGGCGTCAAAGATCTCGTCCTCGTCGTCACCGCGGAAGGGCGATTGACCCAACAGCATCTCGTAGATGAGCACACCAAAAGCCCACCAATCGACAGCGCGGCCGTAGCGTTGCTCGAGGATGATCTACAAGAATGAGTTGCAAAGTCAGCACTTTGATACCAGGTGAGAAACAGAACAGGTAGGTAAAACAGTCTTACCTCGGGAGCCATAAACTCGGGGGTTCCACAGAACGTCGACGTCGTCTTGCCGAACCACATGTCCTCCTTGCACAGCCCATAATCACCAACCTTGATATGCCCATCGAGCGTCAAAAAAATGTTGTCCAACTTGAGATCGCGGTACACAATTCCTTGGCTGTGGAAGTACTCCAACGCGAGCAGGACCTCGGCGGCGTAGAACTTGGCTCGACGAGGGGTGAATTGCTCGCGTTGGATGTGGAGCATGAGGTCACCGCCGGAGATGTACTCCATCACGAAGTAAATGCGTGTCTCGGTCTGGAAGCACGAGTGAAGACCGAGTAGAAAGGGGTGACGCTCCCGCGCGGCTGCGAGGAAGACTCGTTTCTCCGACTTGGTGCTGTGCAACAGCGCGGTACGAAAACGGGTCAGTATCAAAGCATCGGCACGCACAGACAAGCAATGGCAACTTACGACTCGACCTCGTCATTCTCTATGATGAACTCCTTCTTGAGCACCTTGATGGCGTACAATTGGCTCGAGACCTTTTCCTCGGCCAACATGACCTTTCCAAAGTTACCCTTACCGAGCACGGCGAGGAAGTTGAAATCGTCGAGGCCGATACGGCGGCGCGAAGGAGCAGCCACGGGGAGAGGAGCAGGGATGGTGGCGGGCGGCGGAGGACCACGGCGCACGGCGCTCGATTGCGGGGGGACGGGGGGCAGCGACGAGACGCCAGGGGACATCTGGGCATCCTCGTACGCTCGTTGAGGTTGTTGCGGGGGCACCTGTTGCTGCAATTGTTTCTGGTGTTCGCGTTCCTCGAGCTCCTGCAGGTGCTTGTATTGCTTGGCCTGCTGCTGCTGAAACTGTTGCTGAGGCGTCTTGGGTGCGACCTGTTGCTGCTGCGGCTGCTGTTGTGCGGACGTCGCGAGGCGTGGGTCTGAGTTAGAAGGGGGAAGACGACTCTGCGGCGACGAGGGCTGGTACGACGACGGAGAGCGCTGCGAAGGCGACGACGCGGCCTGGGAGGAAGTGGAAGTGGTGACGACGCTCGGGCGGGTCGGGGTTTGCGAGGAAGAGGAAGGGGTGTATTGCGAGGGCGATTGCGCCGCCGGCTCGTACCTCGACGGTGCGGTGAACTGGTCCCTTTGAGCGCTGTAGCCCGAGCTCGGTAGAGGTTGCTGGGGAGCAGGCTGTTGTTGACCGTACGAGCCCAACGACTGTTGCGAAGACACGCTCGTCGGAGCCGTCGAAGTGTACTGCGACGACGAGTATGCTGTACTGGGGTATGACTGCTGCTGCTGCGACGACTGTTGCGCCCCCCGGATCGGGTCCGACGACCCGAGACTCGAACCTTGCAAGTCGTTGCCAAAGCTCGCGATCGTCGAGGTCGAGCTCGTGCTTTGACGCGTCGACGACACGGGCGAGCTTGCTTGTACGTTCGTTCGGTTCTGACCATAGGCCGTCGGCTGTTGCTGCTGCGTTCCCCCCGCACCATAGACAATCTGGTGGCTATACGAGCTGTAGTCCGCCGCGGCCGGTCCTGCCGACTGTGGTGGCCGCGAAGTTGAAGTCGACGCTGCGCCCTGTTGGAGGTTAACGCGGCCCATCTCCCCCGCAAGCTCTTCGGACGGTCGATACCCTTGTTGTTGCGGCGGCCGACCAGCGCCGTAACCTCCATCACTCGAGCTCTCTGAGCGTCGACCCGGCGTCGTGCCCACCGTCGTCGTCGACTGCGCATAAGGCGAAGGCTGAGCATTCCCGGTCCCGGCACCTCGACCGGGTCGAGGAGCAACGGCCTGGTTAGCCCTACGTGCGCCCGACTTGGCGTCGTTGATCTTTTTGATGTCGCTCAACAATTGGTTGGCCATGACCATGGACATGCCGCAGAAATCGGGGACGAGGTGGACGCATTCGGCATGGGCCGTGACACCACAGTTGGGCTCGGAACACTTGCGCGCATGCTTGCGACCTAGGGGGAGCACGAGACCGCAGTGCGCGCACCAGTTGGGCGAGATGTTGGTGATGGGTTCGAACCGATGCGGGATGCGGTGGTTGATCTGTTCCTCGTCCTTTTCGGAATCGGCGTTGGACTTGCTGATGCACTTGGTCACGACTTTTTGGTAGCAGTTCTTGTGGCACGCGTACTTGCAGTCCTCGCACTGCATCCCCGCACCCTTGAGTAAGAACTCGCCGCAGAGCGCGCACAGCACGACGGCGTAGAATTGCTTTTGCACGAATTGATGGCCGTTCTGTTCGTGGACCTCTTCCTTGCGCTTGCGCACGGCGCCTTGTCGGCCGAGGCCGCCGGCGTCATAAGGGCGCTTGCGCACGTTCGATTTGACTGTGCAAAGCAAAGTGATGAGGGGTAATCGTCAGTAATCGTGTCAGCGTCGGATGGTACACGTCCACACGCTGCCGCCTTAGAACTGACCAAAGTTGAGATGGAGCATGATAGAACCTTCGGGCTCGACAGCAAACCAAGCATCGATGCCTTCGCTGGCCCCACCGGCTTGCCCGAATTCACCCCCGGCGCCTCGATAACTCAGCGCCCTGTTCGCGGCCGACCCTTCGGTTATAACGGGTTGGTCCATCCCCGCAGCACCTGCACCTAGATGCCCGCCATTCCCAGGGTGGGCATTGACCCTTGCGGCGGTGACCCACCCCGGACCAGCTTCGGCACCTGTCTTCCTCCTCCTCAACTCTTCGACGATGTCGCTCAAACGCAACCAAAGCATCCCGATCGGCTGCGGAGCCTCGGCACCGGAGATCCGATCGTAGATGGTCACCTCGACCTCGTTGGCCTTGTCAACGTGGATTTCAAAGTCTTCATTCCATCGATCAGTCTTGGAAGGGTGCGTGCGCGCGCGCGGCGTGTCCTCGACCTTGACGTAGATGACCGTTTCAGACGAGTGCTTGGATTTCTTGGGTTGCGGTGCGTGCGCGAGGTCGCGAGCTTGACGGATCGTGATCTGCAGGGCACCCGAGAGTGGTCTTCGGATATTGTTCTTGACGTCTTCCGAGATGCCTGCAGGGGGTCCGCGAGCCATGAGTTAGCCCACGTATTCGCAACCTCGAACGAAAAGCTCAGCCTTTACTTACCATCGTCATCCTCGCCGAGTTCGCCCATCACGTCCAAGGTCTTGTACCTCTTGAGCGCCTGGCTGAGCAGGACCATCTTCTGCCTCGACTCGACGCGCTTGTTCTCCGTGTCGGCGCGCGCCTTCTTATCGCCGTCCATGAGGTACAGCTTGGCCATCTTGTCGATGCCTTCCTTGTACTGGCGTTCAACGTGCAGCTTGAACTCGAGTTGGTGCAGCATGCGCGAGATCTTGGCCGTGTTGAGCGGGGTATCGGCCTTGATCAGGTCTGCGCGCGTAGTCACGAGGTCAGCACAGTGCTCCCGAGGAGCTGCCCGGTTTGAGCGACCCAGACTGGCGACTGACCCAGACTGGAGTAGTGAACTTTGGCTACGGCGGTGCCATCGCCCATGATGACACCCTCGGAGCGAGCATCGTCGCCGCGACCAGAGGTGCCTCCGATCGAGCCTTGGCCGTACTGGTTCTGGAGGTAGGTCGGCATCGCGCCGGGCGGAGGTGCGGGGAGATCCCTGCCACCTGGTGCTCCACCATCATAGGGTTGTCCTGTCCCCGGTCGATTGCCATATCCAGCCGAGGGACCCATGGACGATGCGCCGCGTGGTGGGATGTGCTGCTGCTGTTGGAAAGGCTTGTGGGGTCCTCCCGGTGCTCCTCCTGCCCCACCTATACCTTGCCCCGCCGCCGCCGCTCCCCCTGCTCCGGCCGCTGCTGCCCCCGCACCAGCCCGCTGTTGCAACTCGTGCAAGCTCTGCTCGAACCAGCCGATCGTCTTTTGCGCCTCGCGAATCTTGGCGTCGCAGGTGCGGATCACGTCCTGGTTCGAGGTCGCGGAGCGCATCGCCTGGAAGCCTTCGAGGATCTTGTGCTCCTTGGAGATGCGCGAGTGCAAGGACGCGATCTTGCTCGAGAGATCCTGGGCGGCGGAGTAAAGGGACATGTCAGTGTTGGCGTTCTTGGGCGTTTACATAGAGGGGTGGGGTGACTTGGTGACTAGCGCGTTCCGTCGCTCGACTGAGCAAAGGACACGGGTGCTGCTTTGTCATGTTCTCGAGCGAGACAACTCACCGCCATGGGGAAGTCCAAGAGGGGTGGTGTCTGAGAAATCAAGAGTCTACCGAATGTGACGGCTCTACGTGTACGTAGCCGAGGTGTCTCGGTCGATTTCCGGCTCGTCTCGGTCGTCCGGGCTGGTGGTGAACCACGCACGCGTCGCTCGCTCTCGTCGTCGCACCGGGATGTCGGTCAAGTAGCCGAGTGTTGTGGGTCCGAAATGAGCCGAACGAAAGCCGATGTCGACGTTCTTCTTCCCGCCTTGATGAAACACGACCCAAACCGCGGAGGTGCTAGTTGGTTGCGCTAGAGAGGTGACGGGAGAAAGGGATTCCCCGTTGCTCGTCGTCGCCGTGCTCTCTGCTGAGGCGCTGAGGCCACGCTGAGCCACGCTGAGCCAATTCGCTCTCGACTCGCTGGGCCTGAGGGGTGTTGCTGCGCCTGACGCGGAAGCCCGAGCCCGTCCAACAGCACCGCCACCATTCTTCGATACCCCCCCTTTAAAGAAGAAAAATCTCGATCGCCTTCATCGCGATCTCGGATTGGAAACGAGGGCGCATTATTACGTTCAAGGCTTGGTCAGCGTTTCTTTTCTTTCTGGAAGGTTCCGATGTTGTCTCTATGTTGAACCCGATCAGAACTCCCCTTGACTAGTACTTTGCAGCGAGCCAGTCAGGTGAATAGGTTTTCCGGACATTTTCGAGCTCGACAGCTCACCGTGTCGATCACATCCGCGAATAATTCATTTTGCAATCTTCTATGTCATCCTCCCTTACCCTTACTTTCTCTAGCGGAATATTCCCACCCTTTCCGACCCAATTCCCCCAACCTTTTAAGCATACGGCATCAACCTTCTCAGCTTTTTCTTCTCGATCGGTCGGGCTGTGCGGTGAGATCGAAAGGTAGGTATGATCACTGTCTGCTTTACTTTTCTCGTTGAATCGAACGGTCTGAAAAATGAGGAAGAGGAAATTTGAAATTGAACGTACCGAACGCCGGCTTGCCTAACCGATTTAGCCGGGTCGGTGAGAGCACGCCCTATAACATGGAGAACAATGAAACACGGTGTGAGCACGCTGACTGCCGAGAATGTGACCCAGTGACATCGCCGCAGGTCAGAAGAGGAGGGCGTCCCACTCGTCGCACTTGAGCTCGTGCTTCACACGATCCCCCATGACTACTTACATTCAAGTGAGCCTTCCCCGCTTGACTCTGTTCCACAGATCGTTACCGAAAGAGATCAGCGTCATAGAAACAACATGGCCCCCAACCCCATCGCTGCAGGGAGCAATAAATTGACCCTCTTAAAGTTGCCATTCGCAATCGCGAACCACCTCTTGGCCGCCCCTTTATGCGTCTTGAGTTTGATCTTGGTCGGTTTGCGGACCAGACTTTGGGAGATGGCAGTTGAGGAGAACGGCCGGGAGAGGAGCCATGAGGATGAGGCGGACGGGGTGGAGGGGATCCAGCTTGTAGACGGGATTCGCCATGCTGTTGGTGTGGTGCTGCTTGAGGAAGAAGGTGTGATGGATGTGAAGAGCGTTCGGGATGTGAGGACGAAGACGTTGCGTAGTAAGGAGGCCATGGTGGGTTGATTTGCCAGGTCGACGCCGAGGATGGAGAACGGGAGGAGCCAGATCCAGCTGCTGGGGGCGGAGCGGCCCAGTTTGCAGATCGAGTCGCCGTCGCTGGCAGCCGTCCGAGGGCTTCCTGTTGAAGTCAAGCTATTACACAGCTTCTCCAACACGTTCTCGAATATTGTACTGCACTTTTTACACCCACACGTAATTGAATCAGCCTAATATTACGCATCAGTTGCACAAGCTTAGAAGAAGAAAAAAAGGGGACATCATTACACACAGTCGCACAGCGTGAAACCTTCACATTTTCGAACAAGACGTCAACGTCATCCTCTTCACTAAACAAGCTGTTTCTCCTACCTCGTCCTGCCTCCTCGGTGCTTCTCCAGCACTCCACTCCTACCGCCCGACCATCGCTTTGACCCTCGCGATATACCCCGCCATCACTTCCGGCGGCGTCTTGAACACGACCAAACCACCGAGGGCGATCGAGTACCCGAACATCTACATAGGCAGACGAGGTTTTTATCCGTACGCATGTTGCTTTTATGGGTCGGGCGACTGAAATCCAGTGTTCTTACCTGGACAAACGAGATGGGCGATCCGTAGAGCACCACGGAGCCGGTGACGAGGAGGACGTCCTTCAACACACCTGAAGCGAAATTGGCGAGAGATATATGAGGAAATCAGTCACCAACACACATGCCTCGACCCCTCCCAGCTCAAGGAGAACTGACCCGAAAGCGTGAGCACCAACGAGCTCGCGCAACCGATGAGGTACACGACCGAGACGTTGAGCAGCAACGCAAAGTTGCAATTGATGAACAAGGTGAGACTGCATCACAGACGAAGTAACTGAAGTCAGCTACCCATCGAGCATTTCTCGATCCAAATTGCTCGACTTTGAAACTCACCCTCCCACTCGTTCAAGAATGAGTTCAAATGGTCGATACCCCTCGAAAACGGGCACAAGAAGGAGATTCAACCCCGCGCATACGGGTGCGAAGTAGTACAGCGAGACGAGCGGATCCATCCGCAAGCCTTGGAGAAGTTTTTGGATCGCTCTGTGCGGTGTCGAGCATGGAGAACGATCAGGTGGGCGTCTTGTGTCTGCGTTTGATGGAAAGAACGTAGGGAGCTCACACTAGACGTGTCGCCTCGAACAAGATGCCCAATGATTGGAAGATAAAGCCGGCGAATACGCTAAAAAAGGGGCACATTTGTCGGTCATCGAGCACAAGCCCCTGAACTCAGCGATGCACTCACAAATTCGCCTCGTGATAACTCGCAATAAAGACACCCATCGAAATGAAGCACACGACGACCGTCGTTCTCCTGTTGAAGTGCTCAATGCCCATCATCACACTCATCGTCAAGACCGCGACGGCAGTAAAGGCCTTGAGCATCTGAATGAACGACACCGAGAGGGTGAGGTACGCGAGGTTGGAAAAGATGAGCGAGGCTGAGAACAAGGCGCCGATGGGGAGTATGTTGCGCGTGTATTGGTCCCAGGTCATGTTGATGTTTTGCAGACCGTCCAAGAGGTGGGTGAAGCGCGCGAGGACTCGGGTGCCGATCGTCGCGTAGATGAGGTGCACGGTCGTGAGGAAGATGGGGTAAGGGAAGTTGAAGTCGCCTTCCTTCTTGCCTTTGAGGTGGTCAAAACACGTTCAGAATCCACAGTAGAATATCCTGCATAGGCGCTGGACCGAAGAGATAGGACGGACCCAGGATCCGAGCATTGAAGAGGATGACCGACGACGACAAAAAGATCCACACGGCGATGATGGGTGCCGGATGCATCCGTTGTACCTATGAACCCGCCACAATTTATCAGTTGTATGTACTGCAAAAGGTTTCCCCGCGGAAGCTCGTACTCACCGCCGGTGTCGCGACGGCACTCGAAGGCATCATGCTCTCCTCCCTCTCCAACTGGTCCAACTCTCTCCGAAACGCCTCGTCGTCATCGTCGACATCCTCCCCACTGTTCTGCATCCCCAACCTCGTCTCATGCGGCATCGAACCCATCTTCAATCCCTCCCCGCCTGCGCCGCCGGTCCCCCCTCCTCCTGCAGTGTTGGGTCCTCCTCCTCCCCCTCCTCCTCCTGCAATCGTTCCATGACTTCGTTCATCCTGTTCGTCCTGCTCTTGCAAGAAACGATCGGCCTCGGCTTCGGCATCGAGGTTCTGTTGCATGGCTAAAGCGATTGCGTTCGGGGCCATGCTGTGATGTGATCCCGGTGTCGCCGAGACGTCGAATGCGAGTTCAGCACAAACAGGGCGGAGCGGGGAGTGAAGCCCACGTCAGCCAATAGCCGCGTCGCGTCGGCCTGCGTCGGCCCCGGCACCGCTGTCACCTGTGGCCCCTGCCCGCACATGGATCCCCCCACATGTGGGTAGCAGAGGTGCACGAGCGCTTGCGCAGCCCGTGGTTCTTTGCCGGGTGGATGATGTAACAGACGGTAAATCACCAACACTGGGTAAAGCAGCACAAAAAAAACATGAACTAAAGCAGTAGAAGCTGCTGTCGAATTCATGGGAAGTGTCAAAGGCGGGGCGGCGAAGAGAACGAGTGCACAGGCTGACGTCGTACGAAAAACTGCTGCGGATCGCGGCCGTGGGTCCGTGCGCAGCCGCAAGTCCAAGTTGGGCAGTAGAAGCTTCAGCATTTCAATTCAAACTCTTTTCCATATGATCCAATTCAAACCCTCCGATACACGTACGCCATTCCTAGTCACGCAAAATGTCCTTCCGAGCCACCTTATCTCAGATCTTAAATCGGGTATTGGCCGTGGGGCTCGTTGATCGTGACCGTCTTCAGTTGGGTGAACTCGCGGATGCCTTCGATGCCGTTGAACCTGGAAGAGCAATACCAACCTCAATGACCCGTAGATCGCGACGAAAGCGCCCGAAGAAGAAATCTCACCTTCCGAACCCACTCTTCTTCCACCCACCGTGGGGTTGAGCGGCACCATCCGCGACCGAAGCACCGTTGATGTGGACTGTGATGCCAAGAAAAACACGTACACAATCAGAAACCTGACCTACACTTTCATGTCTGCAGCAAGACTCAAGACGACTGACCAGCTCCCGAATCAATCTCGTCGGCCAGAGACAAAGCGCGGTTGACGTCCTTGGAATAGATGGACGCCGACAGACCGTATTCGTGGTCGTTAGCGATGCGGATCGCCTCCTCTTCGTCCCTGAACTATGGAACACGCAAAAATAGAGTAGTGTGTCAGCATGATTCGAGGGTATGATGCATTGAAACCGCGCGTGCTCACAGTGATCAACGAAAAGACAGGAGCAAACATCTCGGTGCGGTAGATTTCTGCGTAAAGAGACATCGTGCAAATAAAAATTAGCACGACACGAAAAGTCAGCACCCGCGCTTGACCGTGTTCAACTTACGCATCTCGGGTGTGACATCCTTGAAGATGATCGGCTGCACCACGTTGCCCTCGACCTTGGCGTCGCCAACCGCGACCTTGGCGCCCTTTGAAAGCGCATCGTCGATGATGCCCTTGACGCGTTGGGCCGAAGCCTCAGTGAAGAGACCACGAAGAGGTGCACCTTCTCCCGCGGCTGTGACATTAGGTTTGTGGTTGTTGAGCAACTGGAGCAGTTCGTCGGCGATCGATGCGTGCGCGATCACGGTCTGCGTCGCCATGCAAATTTGACCACTGCGGTTTCGCGAAGGGGTTTTACGGTCAGCGGTGTTGTAGGGAAAAGGGAAAAGGTGCATTGCTCACGAATGGAACCATCCACCGAAAGCGATGGCGTTCCATGCACTGTCAAGAGTGTCAAGATATCAGCCGCCTGATCAGACGAAGCCCAACAGTCTACCTCCGAACTCACGTCTTTAGGTCGGCGTCGTGGCAGACGATCGCAGGGGCCTTGCCACCAAGTTCCAAAACGACGGGCTTGATGTGCTTTCCAGCGGTAGCGGCAATGATGGATCCGACGCGAGTCGAGCCCGTGAAGCTGTGGATGAATGGGGGTCAGACTCTCTACACAAACCTCAACCAATCGGGCGGGTACAGCGGGCATGCTCACCTGACCTTCCCCACAGAGTCATGGGCGATGATGGCTTCCGCTACAGCAGGGGCATCCTTGGGGTCGACATGAATGATGTTGAGGACTGTGCAAGAGCAAGTATCGAGCGTGTTAGAGGCGCATGTTCGGGTCCTGTTGCGCGAACTTCTGTTCTTCGATCGAACGCACCACCGGCAGGAAGACCGGCGTCGTGGAAGAGTTGGGCCAAGGTCAACTGGGTCTTGGGCGACAATTCGGACGTTTTCAAGATGACGACGTTCCCGCCGATGATCTGTCGCGTAACGTTGTATCAGGTGAGAAGAATGGATCAGCTCCGAGGAGAAATTGGCGGCAAAGGGAATCGAGCTCACGGGATTGGCGACCGCACGCATACTAAGGACTAAAGGTGCGTTCCAGGGTGCCATCGAAAAGACAGTACCATAGGGGCATCGTTTGATGACTGCGAGGCATACGGTTCAGCTTGCGTTATCCTCGATGAGAGCAAGCTCAAGGCACGGGACTTACATGCTCGCTTGCCTGGTTCGGTCGTCGCAATCTCTCCACGAAGAGCGATCGTCGCAACGGCACCAGATTCGGCGAGCCTGCAGATGGAGAAGGAATGTGGATAAGCACTTGGTGTCGCACGCTGTCAAGCACCTCAGCAGCCACGACTGCAACTCACGAATCGGTGGCCGAGAAAGCATCAAAGCCGGCCCATCCGGGCGCCGAGGTCGTCTCGGCAACTTCGATGCCAGCGAATTTGCCTTGGTGCTCCTTGATGAGCTTGACGGCTTCGTTGAAGATGTCGCGACGTTGCGTGACGGGAGTCTAATTGTGAACCGCCATGGAGGGAGTGGCGGCGAGGCTCGGATCAGCGACTTCAAACTTCTTATGTGGGGCTACGCTTGCGGTGGTCCCCGGCCACAGTCTCCCGGGTCACCCTAACCAGTGCACCGTCCACAAGACTCACGTTTCGCCATGCTTTGAACGACTTCGACGCCGCCTCGAGCACCTTCGGCACGTCAGCAATGGTGACGGACGACACTTCGTGCAAGATCTTGGACGGGTTGTGAGGGTCCTTGACGGCGAAGCTGCTCGAGCCCTTGAACGCCTCGCCATTGACGTAGCAAGGCACGGGGGACTGACTCAAAAGGTCGAGGTTTGAGAACATGCTCTCTTTTAGAAGGGTGATGAGGTTTTAAGGTGTGAGTTGATTGGCGGTAGAGAGAGGAGCGGTGGTAGGTGATGGCGCACTTGTTGAAGCATGGTGGGGCAGCCCTCGGCGGCGCCGCGCCGCGGCTCATCCGTTTTGCCTTTTTGGCAAAGTGGGGCAAAGGCGAGTCGATCGATCAAAGATTAGCGTTCGACTCCTTTTCCGGATCGGCTTGCATTTTCCGGCTGGTGCGCCTTTGCGGCAGAAAGTGCGCTAAAAAGGGGCAGAAAATTGCCGAGGACACACGGACTTGTTTGTTGTTCCAAAGTAACCCGGTAGCCCGGAACTACTCTGCCCAACCTTAGGGGTGGATCACGAACCTCGGTACTATTGGGGTCTCAGCAGAAGACTTGCCCACTGGGGCTCGCCGCACGTGACCTCGCAAAAAGAAGTGATCGATTGAAACGCCGGTGTTACAACATATGATGAAAGATCGAAGGAGAACAAGCACCAAAAGCAATATCTAGTCAAAGAGGTAGCTGGAGATGGATGATCTAGACGCCGAAACCGTAGAGGGTTCGTCCGGATCGCTTGAGGGCGTAGACGACGTCGAGCGAGGTGACGGTCTTGCGCTTGGCGTGTTCGGTGTAGGTGACCGAGTCACGGATCACGTTCTCGAGGAAGATCTTAAGGACACCTCGCGTCTCTTCGTAGATCAGGCCGGAGATACGCTTGACACCACCACGACGTGCGAGACGGCGGATGGCGGGCTTGGTGATACCCTGGATGTTGTCGCGTAACTGTGGATGGAACCATGCTCACGTCAGCACATGGCCTTGAACGTAGATGTCGGGGAGTTGGTGTGATGACTCACGATCTTGCGGTGACGCTTGGCTCCGCCTTTTCCGAGACCCTTTCCGCCTTTTCCACGTCCGGACACTGGCAAAACGCAAAGCAAGAAGATAGGGGTCACCAAGAGTCAGTACATTGCTTTCATGATTTGGAAGGTTGCAATGCAATGCAAGAGAAGAGAGGACTTACTGTTTGATTGGGGTGAGGGGGGTTGTAGTGGGTGTTGAAGAGATTAGAAGAGTGCTTTGATTGAGCTGACTTGGGATAGGTCAGGCCGAGCTTGAGAGAGAGAGAGATGTGGTGTGTAAGAAGACAAGAGGGAACGCCACCACGACGCGCAAAGTCGTTCTCTGCGTCTGCGTTCGTTCGGCGGTTGAGAGAGCGAGGCGGTATGACGTGAGGTAGGTGGGTCGGTACGCCCCCCAGGTGCTGCCTCGACCTAGGTCACCACTTTTCAAACCCCCCCAGCGCAGCGCAAGCAGCAGGCCCCCCACCCCTGCCCTTGCGAATCGAGCGCCGAGGCGTGGACGCAGCGAGCGCTGCCTCGGGCTAGGCGATGGCGGCCCGGGGGTGCCTCGAGCTAGGTACTAGGTGAGGCGCTCGCGCTTCGTTCCTTCAACTTGTACGAACACTCGACGCGCCCTGACCACCGGCCTGACACTTTCCATGACCCAGGGACTGGACCACCTAACTCGAGGCCTCGACTCAAGATTGACCTGACCGCATCACGCCTCGACACTCCTTCGCTTCCCTTTCACCACTTCCTCGTCCACTCCATCCCAAAGCCCCTTTTCCGTCTCAACCGCGACCCCCCAAATCCGCAACAATGGCCCGTACAAAGCAAACTGTCAGTCCACCTCACTAGACTCCTCAATGAATCACCCCATGTACTGACCATTAATTGCAATACCTCACACTACAGGCCCGCAAGTCGACCGGTGGCAAAGCCCCTCGCAAGCAGCTCGCCGCCAAGGCCGCGCGCAAGTCGGCGCCCGCCGCCGGTGGTGTCAAGAAGCCTCACCGCTACCGCCCCGGAACGGTCGCGCTCCGTGAAATCCGTCGATACCAAAAATCGACCGAGCTCCTGATCCGCAAGCTTCCCTTCCAACGTCTCGTTCGTGAGATCGCGCAAGACTTCAAGACCGATCTCCGCTTCCAGTCGTCGGCCGTGATGGCTCTCCAGGAGTCGGCCGAGGCGTACCTCGTCTCGTTGTTCGAGGACACAAACTTGGCTGCCATCCACGCCAAGCGAGTCACGATCCAGCCCAAGGACATCCAACTGGCCCGTCGTCTCCGAGGCGAGCGATCATAATCAGGGTCCCTTGTTGTTTTCCGTCCTTCACTCAGCCACTCGGCGGTTATTTTCGATTCCGCCTTGGCCTACTTGTTTCTCAGATTTCACTCTCTGCTTGATGTTGTAACAAGATGCGCTTTTACCTACCCAATACTTACGTGAGAGGAATAATGTCTCAAGGGGTCAGTGCGCGTCAAAGCTAAGTCTAGGGAGCACATGGCGACATAGAAGCACTCGAAAGTGGCCTCTCTGAACAAGCTGTGTAGTTGCTAAAGCAGCTACAAGTCTTTTTACCTACACTTACCATTACCTGCCCAAGCCCAAAGCGCCTCGGCCCTGGAGTGAAACTGAAAGATCGCGCGACGATCGGCTTTGTGTGAGAGTCAGAATCGCGTTCGCCGATCGCCTTT
The DNA here is from genome assembly GCA_022702605.1 of Microbotryum scabiosae. NCBI lineage: Eukaryota > Fungi > Basidiomycota > Microbotryomycetes > Microbotryales > Microbotryaceae > Microbotryum > Microbotryum scabiosae. Next base: position 465,672 of record JAHWDV010000016.1, on the reverse strand, counting down.
GCCTCGCGGCCGACGGACTGCTTAGCCGTTCGCCTTAGCTCTGCCGCTTTGTTTGCTGTTGATCCGACTCGACTCGGTCTGCGCTTCTTCGACACACGGAACTACACACCATCCAATTTTAAGAGGTAAGCAATGATGACTGGTGCTGTGGCATGTGTGAAGTTCTGGCTGTGATCGTTGCAGCGTTGCTCGGAGACGATGTTGGTCGAACGACGGATCTACGCCCCGACGCCAGGCAGGGATGTCCCTGGACGGACGCAATAAGGGAGAACCGACTCGTGCGGCATGCGGGAAAGGTCATACGAAGGATGCAGCAAGGGAAGCTCTGTCGTTCCTACGGCCTTTCGGCCATTTGGAGGGGGACCATGTCCCTCGTCGCCGATGCAATCCGCTTGGCTCGCGTGCCTCGAGCGACGGATCCGCTTTGTCGCTTGCCCGCGGCGAACGCGTTCCGGCCAACCCAGGATGGATCTGCTACAAGGATGGATCTCAGTATCGAAGATTTGAGGATCCCTCGGCTCGGCACGTGAACGAGGATGTTGATGACGGGCGGAGCGTGCACGGCCCGACTGGACGCGTCGAAGGGCCCATTGGTGCTCGAGCCAGATCGACCCGTTGCACTTCGTTTTGCACTTCGGGTCGGGTACTTGCATGAGACTGCGTTCAGGACGTATGCTCGCGCTGAGGGCTGAATTGGGGTAGTTCTTGAGGGGCAGCTCTTTCGACGGCTCACTCAACCTGCAAAATCAAACACTTCACTTTGTCACTCGAACTTTCCGCTGACCATGACAATCGATGGTCTTACGTAGATACGGGAGCATTATATGTACGAACCCGCTTCCATCGACCTCGACAGGTCGCCGTCGTTGTCATCGCAGTCCTCGGGCGCATCATCGGCTTCCTCGTCGGCCCCCATCACCCCTGCTTTCGCGACACTCTCATCTTTCCCTTCGAGCCGCTATCCACACTCTTCCAAAGGTCACCAAAACTCCATCTCGGAAGCCAAAGATGCCCTATCCAACCTCACCAACGTTCGTCTCACCGGTCCGTCGGGCGGAGGAACGCCGACCAGTCTCGGCCGAAGCGGGTCGGCCGCCGCCGGCTCCCCTTGGAGCGCAGGACATCGCGCAACGATGAGTCTCGACACCAAGACGATGCACAAGAGTCCGAGTAGCCGCATGGGATTGATGGGCCGTGGCGAAGACGAACCGCTGTCGTCTCAGTCGGGGTTGGGCCGCTTCTCGACGAGTCAGGTTTTCGGCAACGGAGCATCGTCGCCGAGCCAATGCTCGTCGACGCGGATGGGCGGATCCCCGATACGAGCGTCGCCGACACGGAGTCCCCTTCCTCACTCACCGGTGTCACCGACTCGACCTTTCGATCATTTGCAGCACTCACTAGGCAAGGTGCACCCCTCGATCTTCTCGACGCGCGCAGAATCCCCTGGCCCCGCCGCGCAGCTGCGCAATGCTTCCCCGGAAGGCCGTGGGAGGCCGGGATCGATCCGAGGAGCTTTTGATGGGTCGGGTTCGGTTTCTTCAAACTCGAACTCCCCGAGAGCGTTGGGTCACAGGCGGGCCATGACCCTGCCTCACAATAGCATGCTTGGGCCGAACGGCCTCCCCCAGGCAGCGACCGAGTTGATTGGTGCGGGCGAGGTCGCTGGTCAGTCGGGCCGCCCATTTCTTCTCTTGTGCGGATGAACCTCACTAATAGGAGACACTGCAACGATTCCTTAGGTTTGCCCGGCCGAGTGCGACTGTCCCGTCCCGCCCACGCTTCCTCGCCCTTCGCCCCCTCAGCCGTCTTTTCTTCTTCTCACGGCTTGTCGCAGCAAGCTGGGTCATCACCTCTCTCCGGCGCGGCCATCTCGCCCTCGATGACCTCGCCCCACTTGTCATCTCAATCTGCGAAAGCGATTGACGGCCAGCGCCGCAACCTCGCCTTGTACGAATACCTGTGCCGCGTTCGCGAAACGCAAGAGTGGCTCGAGGCGTGCATCACCACCCGCCCTGCAGATGCCGGGCCTCTCTGGTCCGGCGACAACGTCAATGAGTTTGAGCAGTCGCTTCGCGATGGCTATGCCCTCGCCCACTTGGCGCGCAGTCTCGGTTCGGACGCCTGCAAAGGTCCGATTTACAACGACCCGGTCCGTCATTTCCGCCACACGGCCAACTTGGCCATCTTTTTCCGCTTCATCCACGAGGTCGAGTTGCCGGACAACTTCCACTTCGAGACCGTCGATTGCTACGATGGTAAGAACTTACCCAAGGTCATCTACTGCATTCATGCGTTGTCGGCGTGGCTCCATCGACGCGGTATCACGGCGGGGATGCAGAACTTGAACGGTAGGGTCGAGTTCACCGAGGAGGAGTTGGCCCAGGGTGCCAAAGGCCTCGATGGCGTGCGCATGCCCAACTTCAGTGGTATCGACAAGGCGCTCAACAAGACCCAGGGCGGACCGCTTCCCGAAACCGAGCGCCAGAGGACGGACCGGCTCCTCCGTGAACAAATCGACGACGTCTTGAGGCTGCAGGCTCAGGTCCGAGGCGTGCTGGCAAGGAATAAGGCCGAACGGTTGGCACACCACTTGATGGTCGAGGAGAGAAGACGACAGGAGGAAGAAGAAGAAGCGGCGCGCCGACAGGAGGCTGAGGAGCGACGTCAACGGGAGTGGGAAGCCGCGGAACGACTGAGGATGCAGCGCGAGGCAGAAGAAGCCGAGCGTCGTCGCATCCTCGCCGAGGAAGAGGCCGAACGTCGACGCATCGAGGAAGAGGAGGAGGAAGAGCGACGGCACATCGCCGAAGTCAAGGCCGCGGCACCGGCGTTGCTCGCGTTCCAAGCCGTGGCTCGCGGAGTGATCGCTCGTCGCGGCCTCTTGGATCGGATCCGTCACATCCGCTCGGCCGAGAATTTTGTCGCCGCCGCGCAGGCCCACGCGCGAGGATGGCTCACTCGCACGGCGTATGCTCGCCGCAAGCGATTGGTCCAACGCGTTGAAGTCGTGAGGGCAACGAACGCGTTCCAATCCCATGCTCGCGGGTTGTTGGAACGTCGCAAGCGCGAAACGCAACGTCAACAAGTAGGGTTCGTCGCACCTTGCTTGATCGGTCTGACAGCTCAGGCGCGAGGCTACGTCGGACGCAACAAGTTCTTGGCGTGGCGCAAGCACATGTACGCGCATGAAGATTCGGTGATTGTTCCACTGCAAGCGGTCTTGCGAGGAGCGCTCGTCCGTCGACGGTACGACGACAAGCGCCGACAACTCTATAATGCCGACGATAGGGGACTGTTTGCTCGCATGCAAGCGCGCATTCGTTCGGCGAGACAAGAGGACCAGTACCGCCAACTACGCATAGGAACGAACGTCCCCATCTCGACGCTCAAGAACTTTATCCGCTTGCTCGACGATTCCGAGTTTGACTACAACGGCGACATGATGGTCGAGGCGTTGCGCAAGGAACTCGTCGCCGCGATCAAGGAGGCGCAGGACCTCGAAGACGACGTTAAGGATCTCGATACCAAGATTGCTTTGCTCGTCAAGAACAAGATCACGCACGAGGTCGCCCGTGCTCAACGCGCCGGCGGTGGGGGTGGCCTTGCGCCTCTGCGGAAAGCATCCCTGCTCGCCGCAGCCAAAGACCCGTTCGCAACTGACGCGCTCGATCGTTCGACCCAACGCAAGCTTGAACTGTACCAGCAGCTCTTCTGGCATCTGCAGACGAGCCCCATCTATCTCGCGAGGCTGTTTGCCAACATGCAGCGCCTCGGCCTTTCGGACAAGGTCATTCGTGCGATCGAGTCGACGACGTTCGTCATCTTTGGGTATGCGCAGGCGCAGAGGGAAGAGTTCTTGTTGCTCAAATTATTCCAGGTGAGTTGGTGAAACTAAGCGACCATCCGTAAGAGTGGACCATTTGCTGATCAGAACCCGCCTTGACCTCTGCAGCGTTCAATCCAAGAAGAGCTTCACTTCTTGCCCTCGATCGCCGCCTTTGTTCGGGGGCAACCTATCTTTGCTCGCCTCTTCCTGCAGTACGGACGCGGTACCGCCCAGCGACAGTACCTCACGAATGCGCTCGGACCGCAGATCCATGAAGTCATGCAACGCGCCGGCCTCGACCTTCGCACGGACCCGATCGAGATTTACAAGGGCAAGCTGAGCGCCGAAGAGGACCGCACGGGGGTGCCACCGGCACGACCGGCGGATGTCGACTACCTCGGCGCGATCTCGGATCGAGACACGCGCGAGGAATTTGGAAGACGTGAGTGCGGCTCCCGGGATATGGGGCTTCGCGACCATGACCTAATAACTGGAGGTGCTCCCACTCACAGATTTGGTGGCACTGAGGAGAAGTACCGATACATTCTTGCAGGCTTTCTACGACTCGACTCGTTCGATGCCCTACGGCATTCGCTACGTTGCGCGCGAGGTCCACCGAGCTCTGCACGCCCGCTTCCCCGACGAGCCTACGCACGAACACCTTCGTGTCGCGGGCCATATCGTCTTTTACCGCTTCTTGCAGCCATCGATCGTCGCTCCCGAGACGTTCGGCATCGTTGAAAGCGTCATGACGCCTCGTCAGCGACAGAACCTGTCCGAGGTCTGCAAGTTGCTGAATCAGATCTCGGTCGGACGACTGTTTGGCGAAGATCAGCCTCACCTGCAACCGATGAACGATTACATCGGGGCATGCGTTCAGGACTTTTCGCGATGGATTGCCGACGGTGCGTTGAGCAGATTAACTTGCTTGGTGGAGAAGCTTTCGCTGACCGCTCTCGATGACCGCCACCATAGTGATCAACGTTGAAGATGCCGAGCTTCACTTCCATTCCGACGCTTACGTCGACGCGGTTGCGGCTCATCGACCCATCATCTACATCTCGCCCAACGACATCTATTCGACACACAGTATTATCGCCGAGAACCTCGATGTTGTCGCTCCCGAGCCGCACGATCCGTTGAAGGCCATCATCGAGGAACTGGGGGGTGCGCCTGCCTCCAGCACGGGAGAGCTGAATCGAGCGAGGGCCGATACGGTGCCGTTGACGTTGATGACGCGACTCATGACGCAAGAAGGTGCGTCCATGACATACTCTACGGGTTTTTCGATGCCTCGTTGTGCTCACGCGTTTGCAACACGTCCGCAGATCCTGATGCTCCGTCCAAGGCCCTCTTCGCGTCCGTCAAACGACGCGTCTGCGCCATGTTGAAGGTCAAGTCGGGAACAGACCTCGAACAGCTGCTCACGCAAGAGGTCACGATCGATGATGAGGATACTTGGGCTCTGGTCGTGCGAGAGGAGCTCGAGGAGGAGCGCCGACAGGCCCAGCTGCAGAGGCGTCAGGTCATCGCCCCATTGGATGACACAAGAAAGTGAGTGTCGAACGTGAGAGGGGAGTGCGCATGGAGCGCATGGACTGATGAGGCTTTCGTTATTGAGCAGACTCACCTTCCACCAACTTGTCATGGCGACTCTGCGCGACGTCGTTGCATTGCGCAGGACGGGTATGATCTCGAGCGAAGACAAGTACCAAGCGATCCTCAACGCCATCGCGTCCGACATCCGCTCCAAGCATCACCGTCGAGTGCAGCGCGCAAACGAGCTCTCGACGATGCAAGCGACGTTGACCTCGCTGCGGGACAAGAAGCGATACCTGCTTGAGCAGACCAAGTCGTACCATGTCTACATCGACTCGTCGATGGCTTCGATCCAGAAAAAGACGTAGGTCCTTGATGTCGAATTGTGCCAGCTGTGGCGGAGACTGATCTTTCCTCTTTGCGGTCCCAATGGCCTACAGTAAGAAACGACTCGTCCTCCCCTGGTCGAGTCAAGCGAGCCATCAACGCAACCTCGAACGCGCGGGCAAGTCGTACAAGTTCGGTTCACACTTTTACACGGCCCAAAAGCTGTACGACAAGGGTGTGCTGCTGTCGATCGACCAGTACTCGCCGCGCCAGTTTGAAGAGATCTCACTCACGCTCAGCTCGAACGAGCTGGGCAAGTTCGAGATCGCGGTCTTGTACAAGGATACGACGGTCAAGGCCGTCGAGGTCAAGCTCGAGGATCTGTTGGAGTCCCAATTCGTGAGTTGGCCCAAGTGTGACCTATTGGCCTGCCTATTTTTGACCTCATCTGTTGATCCTACCAGGTCGGGAAACAAACGGTCGAGATTGGTGGTGTGGCCAAGGCAAATTTGGGTATGTTGGTCGACCTGATCAACCACAAGTTCTACGCCTCGTGATCCCGTCATGCCTCTTTGTAGTTGTTTAGTAGACCCCCCACCTTTGTTTTTCACTTATACGTCTTAGTCTCCAGGCTTTTTACCCACCCATTATTTTCCTGGACATTGCTTAGACACTTGATAGTGGCAATTCACATACTGTCCATATCCATTATTTGACGATGGTTCACATATTCGATTGGCAATGAGCATGTGCGGTGCCCCCCTTCTCGCGCTTTCGCTCTGTTTCCCATTGTCGACCAGCTTTTCCGGTCGTGATGGCGAGCACCAACAACCTCGTTGCATTGCCACTCAAGAGGACCGAAGGGGCGAGTCGAACCGAGGCTCTAGGTGGTATGTGACAGAGCCTCGTGAGCTGACGCACCAACCTCTCCCACTTGTAGCTGCCGAGCCTGGCGTCGAGTGTGGTCGAGCACGTCGCGTCGACATCCGACACAACCCACCCGGATGCGATCGAGGCCGACGCACGAATATGGTCGCAGCAACGGGCCAGGATGGTCGCCAAGCTCGACAGTGCCAGTGTAGATGCCGACACGATCGTACAGCTCTCAGCGTCCGTTCTCCTCCGCCCTCCGATGACGTCGCCAGTTTGTTGGAGATGCCGACAAAGTCGGACTGACGACCGCTTTTCCCATCTCCTGCAGCTACTATGCTCAAGTCTCATTCATCATCACCAAACTACCCATCCATGTCAGTCTATGATCCCTTCCACTGTGCTCAACTTGGCTCGTCCAGTCGCTGAGCTGAACAAACCTCTGATCCCATCATCTCGGCAGCTCATCGAGTTCCACTGGTACCCACTCTTTGCGGCGTCGACTTCGGCCCCCGTCGTAGGAGCCTTCGACTCGGTTGCATCGGTTCCCATCGCGAGCTTGCACTTCGAGTGGATCGCGGTCCTGTACAACATCGCCGCGATTCACTCCATTCTCGCGACCGCGACCAAGCGAATCGATGAAGCGGCGATGAAGAGCAGTATTGCCGGGTTTCAGGTATGACAAGCGACTATGTTCTTGCGGTTACAAGTTCCCGAGCTGACGGGCCCTGTGTACCATATCCACAGAACGCGGCCGGTGTGCTTTCCCACCTGCTCACTCTTCTCCCTCTCCTCGCCGACGAGCATGACCCAGAGCCAAAGCCCATGTCGCCGGACTTTACACCCGAGTCGATCGAGGCCCTTCGGGATCTCTGTCTCGCTCAAGCCCAAGAAGTGTTTTGGCAGAATGGAGTCCTTGGTAAGAAACAAGCTTTCATGTCGTGCTTGATTTGTCATTCGGTCCGCTGAAGAAATACTCAATATCGCGCAGGTCGACTGAAAAACGGAACCATCGCAAAATTGGCTGTCCAGGTCTCTCTGCACTATTCTTCGGCTCTCGCATCGGCTAACACGGCCAAGACGAAACTCGAGGAGACGCAGTGGACGGGGAAATGGGCTTTTCCTGATGTGAGTCGAAACTGCGCATCTCCGAGGAAATGGACCTCCGTGATCATGATCTGATTCTCCCTGCATAATTGCTCTTCCAGTCGCTCTTGAGCTATATAGCCATTAAGGCCGCTCACTTTAATGCTGTAGCACAGTATCGGAAGAGTATCGACGATCTGGGAGCCAACAGGTGTGTAGGAGACGATGAGATCGAGCCCTCGACCCATCACCCCTGGCTCAACCATGCTCTTACTTGCTTCTCAAACAGATACGGTGACGAAATTGGACGACTCGAGGTGGCCGATGCAGCCGTCAAGAAGGCATTGACGGTGTCAAAACGGGGCGTGCCAGACCCGGTAGTCCGAGATCTCAGAGTGAGTGATCGCAACGCCGGACCAGAGCAGTGTTTGGGTTGCGGCTGACAACGAGTTCACTCACCAGTCCCTACAAACCGTTGTGACCGATAACTTGGCCCGAGCAATCAAAGACAACGACCTGATCTATCTCTCCACGCCAACACCTCTGTCTTCCCTTCCGCCCATCGCACCCGCTGCCATGGCTAGAGCCACAACGGCTGCAGAAATTGTCTCGCCGCTCGATCATTTGCAGATCGGCAGGTTGGGCAAGCCGTTGTTCGAAGGTCTTGTGCCTTGGCAGGTCTATGCGGCGTTTAAGGTCTATGAAGATCGAAGGGACACCTTAATTAAGGACGAGGTGTTGGAGAAGAAGGGAGCTTTGGACGCTTTGAGCACTCGGTACGTTCTATTTCGACGGGTTCCCTCTCTCCCTGAGGAAGCGCTAAATCCTGACTTCTTGCGAACTGGCGACACTCTTGTACAGAACTTTGCAAGAACTCAATCTGCCGGCGGCGATCGAAGCCGTCCTGCAACCGGCGGCATTGCCAGCTTCGGTCCTGGATCAATCCCGCGAGGTCAAGGCCGAGGGAGGGACGCAGAAGTTGAGGTCGCTGATGCAAGACGTGCGGAGAGTGGCCAGGGTCAACCAGAAACTCTTAAGCGAGGCCATTGCCCTTCTCTCGCAAGAGTCGTTGGAGGATGGGCAACTTCAAGCCCAGTACGGCGCTGGCGCAGCCCATCGAATTGCCTCGGGAGAGGCCCAGGCGGCGCTCAAGACTCGTGCAGACAACCTTGGAGGCGTCATGGCTGCCGCGGGACAGAGCGATCAGCTCGTTCGTTGCAAATTTGGCGAATGGGAGACCAAGTTGGAGCTCTTGTGCGGTGATGAGGTATGTGTGTGAAAGCTCTGCGAGCCTCGATGGAATGAGCCATTGCTGATCCATTGCAGCCCGTGGCTGCTGGATTTTAGGCTCAGCTTGACGAGTTCGTACCTCAAGTCGGCGCCTCACTAACCTCCGGACTCAAGTCGATACAATTAACCACGATCCGGCGACTACGGTCCTTGATCGACGATCTCCACGAACTGGGCTCAGCTCGTCAATCCGTCCTCGACGATTCGCGCCGCATCGTCGACGCCGACACTTCCATACGGAACAAGATCGAACGAACCGCAAATGGGTTCCTGAAAAAGGGTGCTACCTTGTCGATGAGCATGTTTGAGGGGGTGTTTGAGGACGAGTTGGCCAAGTTTGATGGGTTGAAGCAGGCGATGGAGCAGAATGGAGCGAGGACGGAGGATTTGGTGGGGGACGTCAAAGTGAGTTGCCCGATAAAATTTATGGTCTCGCGTAAAATATTGGCTACCCGTTGATTCTATGATGTAGACCGCCCATGCATCATTCGTCGATTCGCGTCGGACCGATCCGGCCTTGGCGAAACGAGCCCAAGCACTCGAGAACCTTGATCGGGCGTATCACAAATACCGAGAGATCCTGACGAACCTTCAAGAAGGACTTGGGTTCTATGCCGACTTGGCTAGACTGTTGACGGAGCTTCGGGATTCGGTCAAGGAGGTAAGACGACCCTTTAGCTTCTCGGGGAGCTCAGCGGCTGATCATTGCGTTTCTTTGATTGGGCCCTGCAGTTCGCTCAAATCCGATCAGACGAAGCCAGGCATATTGAACAGGAGCTCAGAGCGCACATGGAGAATCTTTCGATGCAAGGTGAGCCGAAGGACGGGCCAGTCGAAGAGCCAAGGAGAAGGATCAGTCCGCGGAAGAAGACGGTGCCTAAGGCAACCCCGTCGACTTCTGCCCCGGCGGCTGTTCCTGAGTTGGCGGGTAAAGCATGGGATCCTTCGATCGGCATTCGGTTTGGGTAGATGGAATGGGCGATTCTATATTTTTGGGTTGGTGTGTTGTAATTTGGATTCGAATTTCCTCGTGTCTCGTGATGCCTCTGTTCTAACATACGCAAAATGATCGATGCCGAGCTCTCGCATTCGGGCTCTCCTTCACACCTTCACGCCCACAAGCCTGCGATTTATAGCATGTCGCTCCCACCACCGCCTGTCGACTTCGCGTACTTGCACGACTCGTTGCAGCAGGATGCGGACCTGAGGGAGAAGATCCGGGATGCGGTCAGGGACGTCGAGAGGGAAGAACGAGCGATCCAGGCGGTGTTGAACCGCGTGCATTCCGTCACCAAGCAACAGGGTCAGTTGGAGGTGCTTGTAGAGTGTATTGAGTGGCGTACACCTTGGACCGCCGTCACTAACCTGCTCTCTCCCCTCCTTGGCCCCTTTGCTTCTTCGCAGTCACGGAGCTGCTCACCTTGGCTGCCGGTCTGACTGCACCGCTGCAGTCCTCGATCGCAAAGCTGGCATCCCTTATCCCGACCGACCGATTCTACCGCTACAACGACCAGTTCTCCCGTGCGCTCCAAGTCGCCAGCTTCCTGAGCGTGTTCGCTCGTTTCTTGCTTCACGGCGACGTGCCGTCCAAGAATGACGTCGAGAGTAGTCTTGGCAGTAGGTTATGATCAGCTTTGTTGGTGGCAGCTAGTGCACGACCTTGTGCTGATCATGATATTGGTTTTGTCTGGACTCGCTTCGTCCTCGGTCTTGCTCCTTCCAGTTCAACCCGAATGGAATGATCATTTCTTCCTCCCGACCGAGGAATACCTGCATTCGCTCATCTCGCTGCTCAACGAACTGGTACGTCTCGGAAGTAACATACCTCACAGTAATAAAACCTTCATTGACAGGATCATCGCAATCATGCTCTGCAGTCTCGTCTGGCCGTTAATCGAGTAACGCTCGGTGATTACGAATCCCCACTTCAATTCTCCCAGTATGTTCAATCACGGTTTGCAAATGTATGCTTCGGCTGACCCATTCCCACCTGCGCCCTATCTACACCTCCTCCTGTGTTGCCCAGGTTCGCTAAAGAGCTCTCGACTGCATTCGGACTGTTGAACCTGAAAAACGACAGTTTGCGAAAACGCTTCGATTCGATCAAGTACGATCTGAAGAAGCTTGAAGAGGGTCCGTTGCTTACTCTGCGGGGAAATACCCTACTTATTCTCGTGAAGCAAGCCGTTTGCTTATTAGCTTCCTCCTTTCGAGCAGTGGTGTACGATCTCTCTTTGCGAGGGCTACTCAAATCGGCGTCGGTAGCGGCGCCTACCCTCTCGACTAACGATGAGCAAGCACCGACGAAACGAGCGAAGCTGGGACTCGCGTCCGAAGGCTGAAACTGAACTTGCAGTGAAAATGTGCTCTCTTGAATGTGGTACACACGTGGTGACAATCTGTGACGCACCAGTAGGACCTCGAGATCACTTGCGGTAACCTTCGGAATGGGAAAGCTCACATCTTTCAGTCCAGCCGCATGAGCTGGTCTGTGCGAGGAGTGGAGTCTTATGCAATGTCATTCGTTTTGGTATTTCTACACGAGAGCCATTACATGTGGTGAACAGTGAACATCAACAAAGACTATGTACAGGTGGTAATAAACCGATCATTGGGGTCCAAAGAGTGTCCGTATGAAGATTCAGATCAAGCTTGGAAAAGCGTGGCTTGAAGAGGGACCTATGGTTGACAGAAGGGATACGTCGTATTTCAGTATCATGGTCATGCTGGGGCGCCCAAGGGGTCTCGCGGAGGTAGAAAAGACTCACCTCGACGATAGCGGGACCGGCAAGAGTATTGTTGTCCGTGGCGGTACCGTTCGTGTTGGTGATGACGACGTAGTTCTGGCCGTACAAGCCCGAAGGGACGGTGACAACACCATCGGAGGGAAGAGCGACCGACTCTGTGCCGAGGGCAGTGATGAAGGTGGCGAAAGCGCCAGATCGGGCGTTAGCGTACGTGAGCTTGACCTTGTTGCCCGACTGAAGAGCACCAGCGGTCAAAGCGGGGAACGCCTTGAAGGGGAGAGTGGGGTTACTCGAAGGGCACGATTTGATGAAGCCCGCTGCGAGCGAGTAGACTTGGTTTAAGCCGAGCGCCAAGTCGAACGGACCGGGGAACGAATCGAGGTGTTGCGCAGCACCACGGATCCAAGCCGAGTGACGAGCCTCAACAGCAAGAATTTGAGCCGCGTATTGCAAGTAAGCCGGGTTGGTGATCTTGTTGGCCGCACCGATGTAGGCGCTGACTCCGACACCTTCGAGGATCTGCGCGACGGCGATGAAGGTCTCGGGCGAGTTGTCCGAAAACGAGTACTCGCAGGCGGCGGTCGCTTGCGCGCCGGCGGCTTTAAGGGCACCGGTCAAGAACGAGACGTGGGTTGCCTCATGCGAGGCAATCTCGGACAGGCGGTATCGGACCCATTCGGGAAAGGAAGCAGATTGGAAGGCCTCGGCGGAGTACCTGTGTGAATAGAGGCGAGCGAGGAAGGAGCGATCAGCTAGGACGCGGGGGAGCCTGCCAAGACAGGGGGTTGTGGGGTTCGGGCGTCGACATCGAGGACAGGGAGCCTACTTTTGGAGACCTTGCTTGTAAAAAGCGGCTTCGAGGTGCTCACTGAGGAGAAGAAATTTCCACGTGGGTCAGTATCCTGTGTCGGAAACGTACGGGGCCGCGTAGACAGCCATTTCCGGCTCGTCTCTCTTGCTCGATCGGAACGTACAGTGTAAGAGCATCTGTGGTAGGAACCATATGCGCAATGAGCCACCGTCTGGTTGAAGCATCGTTCATGATTGGATCTAGGGTGTAAACTCACAGTTGAGGATGGCGGGGTCAATGTCGGTGGATTTGCCATCATTATTGCGCTTGCCGAGAGGGGCGGCGATCGCGAGGCCGGCAACGGCGAGGGTCGCAAAGAAAGAGGTACGCATAGTGAGTGATGTGACAGGTGGGATAATTTATTTTGAAACGTGTGGAAGAAGGAATAGAGGAAGAAGGAGCGTACGAATGAAAGGGGATCAAGAAGGTGCTTGGTCGACCGAAAACCTGTTCAGGTGGGGCCACCCTTGGCTTCTGCTGAATTGCCGGCTGGTACGACCGCATGAGCCGACCCCAGTGAAAACGGGTTCGATCGTACGAGACCGGTCCGTTTCAGCCTTGGCAACGCTTTCTGGCGCAATCGCCATGGTTCTGGTCCCTTGAAGGCAAAGTTCGGTCCAAGTGCTTGGGCTACAGCTGATGTCATTCCAGCCATGCCAACGAGCTCGATCGATCATTGTAAATGAGAAGCGCGGTATTCGCGGAAAACAGTCGTACGAGATCGAGGCGCGCGCCGTCGGTCCACCAGGCAATTTCGTGGAGAGCTCACTGTGGGCTGGGCCATCTGGCCCACGGGCGCGGAAGGGGCCTCGGCGTCGGATATCGGCTGATCAACTCATTAACGAAATGTCGGCATGAAAGGGGGCCACGAAACGTCATGAGCAATCTACCTAAGTACTGTCGGTCAATCATAGACACCGAGGCTCAAGACCACAATTCAGATTCCTGCATCGACGCCCAATAAGCTCGGGTTGATCGTCACCTCGGGGCTATGCATCACGTGATTGAGGCCCTTCCTGCAAACGGAGTTTAACCGTCCCGCCGGGTTCGCTTCGGTTGATCCCGGCTTGGCGCTCGGGCATGGGTAACTTACCCCGAACCTATCACCTCATGCATTCGCTAAACTGAAGTCTCGCAACGCAATGTATCTAACGAGTTTAACTGTGCAAGTGCGTCTGATTGCATGTCCTATCGTTCCACGAAAAATTCAACCTCGGCATCCAGCTGATCATGAACTGCGACCCCCAGTGGCAGCCTTCCAGGCTCCTTTGATCAACTCGACCACGCCTTCGACACCTTGCCCCAGCTTGACACTCGTGAACAAGGTCGGTCCATGGTCGCGCATCTTGTCGGCGTCCCTCTTCATCACTTCCAGTGAGGCTCCGACGTACGGCGCGAGATCGATCTGGGCTCGGCAAAGGTCAAGGTGAGCGAGGTGCTATTGGATGAGGTTGATGGAACGGACCTTGTTGACGACGAGCAAGTCACTCTGCAGAAAGATCGGAGTAGACACTTTTTCAGCGATGAGCTTAAGGGGGCGGGGTTCTAAAACCATGACTTACCTGAGAGATGCCTGGCCCACCCTTCCGAGGGATCTTGTCACCTCCCGAGACATCAATCTAGAAACACAGACCCAGAGAACAATAAGTCCGTGCATTGAGAGCTTAAACAGAAGTCTATCACGTACAACATAGATGATCTTTCGCAAATGGTCGTCACGGAACAAGTCTCGGGATCAAATGAACAACTCAGGGCGAAAATCTTGCCCACCATGACTCACATAATCGGCCAGTTCGCGAGAGTAATTGGCTGTGGGACGAAGTCAATGAACATCAGTCAAGAAATTCAGAATTTCCATATTGAAGCCTGCATGCAACTTACCTGCCAAGTTGTCACCACCGGACTCGACGAACTGGTCATCGTGGCAAAGGTTTTCCAATTGAGTTCAGCAGGGTTGATGCTTACGGCCGAGCAAAGCAAGAATCGGGTAAAGATCTGACTCACGAGCATGTCACACCCATAGTCGGCTTGAAGGCCCTCGAGCGCACCAATGTTGGCACTGATGTCCTCACTGCGGACACGACGTCCCACCAGCCGAGGGTCAGCACGAATTGCCCCTCCTGTGGCTTTGGAATCAGGGCAACGAGCGAAATGACTCACCGAATGGCGGCATGAGGGCAGCCACCTGTATCGCCACGGAGACAAGAAAACCTTGCGTCAGATCCAATGCAAGCACGAACTCGCACAGCTTCAGCGCGTGAGCCCGGTCTATGAATGCCGGGACGTACCCGTCTCGATGGCCCTGATCCTGCCTTTGTCTGCCAAGGCCTCGTTGCGGATCAGAAACTCTTGATCCTCCTTGGTGAAGATGTCGTTCGTAACAACAGCTGTTGTACAGACGGGAACAAGGGCGTGTCCACTCTCTGTCAGTCTCGGACGTTTGGCGATATCGGATCCGCGGGTCGTAGTCCAACCCCCACATTGGAAGGCGACACGACGACGGAAGCTCACCAATGTTGTGCGTATCCCGGAAGATCCTGCACAGCGCCAACGTCAAAGCCGTCTTGCCTGACCCAACAGGGCTATTCGAGAGTTGAAGAACATCATGAGCTCTGAACTTCCATCGGCGTCATGGCCCCACGGTGCCGCCGCCCGATAGACGAGGCTCTCTGCGACGACGAACGACTGACCCTCCAATGCCAATCGTGAACCCTCGTTCTCTCCAATCACGGCCACTGTAGTCAGGGAGATCCCTCTCGGCGAACTTGCCTGTTGTTTCCGGATCCCAGGATCGAGTTCAGGTCAGTTCATCCGTGATTCCGCTCGTCTACGAGCCGAGGGAGCGCCTTCCTCGACCATCTCTGTTCCAAGCACTGACCCGGGTGCTCCATCACTTCATGTGTATGACCGTGTTCTTGTGCTCCATGGTCGTGGGCGTGGTTGCGACCGTGATCGTGGTCGTAGGCATGGGCACGATCGTGCGAGTGCGAATGTCCGCGATCGCCGCCGTTCCCATGCGGAGCTGAGCTGAGCGCAGGGGCTTGGATGAAAGTGACGGGCTTGGACATGGGAAGTGATGTGCTTCAAAGATGGATGGATGTGTCTAGGGGGATCTTATCGCGCGATGATTGCGAGGAGCAAAAAGATTGATAAACAACTGGTCCGATGCTTCCCCTTGCGCTCCACTTTTAACTCACTTCTCACTGGTTTTTGAGCTCGGACCTCTTTATCGCCATGCGCTTGGTCACCAAAAGTTTGGCGATGCGAGACGATCAAAGTTTGCTCAGGAGAGCCCAGGACCTTCACCAACTGGCACCAACACCAGCCAGGCACGAGCACACATCGATATACCTCTACTAGGATACTAAGCTTATCTCGGTTTCCCGTTAGATTTTGCAGAATATACCAGGCTAAGGAACCGTGGGCGGCTCGGCTCTGAGGGAGTTGAGCCGAGGGGCCCGGTGCCGCAGGGGACAGGGGTTTGACCGAAAATATTCCCCTGAGACGATGTTCAATGCGCAGCCCCAGGACAGAGATGCTCCAAAGTAGACATTTGATCCCCTCGATCATGTGGATGTTGGCAGCATGGGGCTTGCGAGTTGCGACGCTGAAACGTCCTCGCTGTATGCAATCCAGCCCCCGGGTCGACGTTGGGAGCGTTGCTACCGATACCGGATCGGTAATAGCTTCCTTTCAGTAGGTATTGAGACCAATCGAACCAGAAGCGGGCTTTTCCCCTACACCGATGACATCGCAGCTCGATCGATGCTTCGGAGATTCCGAACAGCGTGAGCGGGCATCGGCCCCACCGTTGGGGTGTTGCGCGCCTCCGCGTGCCTCTAAAGCTCCCAAACTCGTCCCTGCGGTGAGGGTCTCTCCAGCCCAGCGTGTTCTCCTCCCTCACTTCTCGCTCCGGGATCACCGGAAGGCCTGAGATGAGCGCTACAAGCAGCATTTTAGCGAGTTGCGAAGCGGCGACCGAGGATGGTAAGCAGGCACTTTCTCCCCTTCCACGGCGGTTGTTCCCCAGCTATTGACCTCCTTGGGAACCTCAACATGCATAGCGCTTCATTTTGAGCAGCAATACACACGAGTCACAACGGCAATCTTGGCTCGTTCGAACGAGTTGTCGAAGCTACCGACGACCTCGACTCCGGAACTGATCGAGGAAGCACTGCAGGCATTACCAAAGGACATTCCCGAGAAAGGCTGGGGCCTCAAAGGTCAGTTTGAAACATTTGCGAATAAGTCTGTGCCGTGAGTTGACAGCATTGCCACTTCGAGCCCATCAGCAACGACGGACTTGCTTCTCGACAAGATCTGCCCTGCTCTGGCCGTGGGACAAGCGGGTCAGTGTTCATCCAAGTAGTGTTGAAAGAGCGACAATTTTTGAGACAGTACTGATATTGTATCCGCGTTGCCCTCAGGCCCTCGATACTATGGACTCATTATAGGTGGGGTCACCTCGGCAGCTCATCTCGCGGACAACCTCGTCACTTCCTTTGACCCGAACGTTCAGGTCCATCAACCGGTGAGGGAAGCTCTCTCGTATCTGATTTAGCAAGTTCATTTGCTGAGTCTCAAACTGTGTGTGCCCAATATCAGGAAGAAACGATCTCGACCATTCTGGAACAAATCACGCTTTCTCAACTCCTCGACTTCCTCTCGCTCCCTCGGGATCGCTTCACGCACAACACCTTCACGACCGGAGCCACGGCGTCCAACATCCTCGGTCTAGCCCTAGGTCGAGATTACGTCATTTCACGCATCAAAGGATCCTCGTGGTCCGTCGCCGAAGACGGGTGTGGGGACGTGCGGGTCAAAGTTTTCGTTGCTGGCGCTCACGCGAGTGTAGCCAAAGCTGCGAGTCTTGTCGGGATCGGGAGGAGGAATGTACACGATCTCACCGATATAGCGAGTGAGGATGCCTGCGACTTTGAAATGGCTCGTCTGGAGATGATGCTCCGGGAGAATGAGCAGGCCAAGGTGGGATCGATCGTAGTGATTAGTGCGGGAGAGGTCAACACGGGGTCAGTTTCGGGGCGTCGTGGCCATTGTTGAAGATTTCGATTATTGACCGCAGCGGATCCGGTAAACCAGAGGATGGACCGGCGAGGTCCACAAAATCCGGCATTTATGCGACCAGTTTGGCGCGTGGCTGCACGTCGATTCAGGTCAGTCGAGCGGGCCTCTCGGACAAGCAGTTTTGACTTGCTCCGACCCCTCCTTTCTGCCTTTGCGTCATAGCGTTCGCCATCTTTGCAAGCGTCTTGCCCGAGTTCAAGCACTGGGTAGACGATGTTGCGCTCGCAGACAGCATCTGCTCGGATGCGCACAAGTGTCAGTCCGATCGGAACCCAGTCGTTCAGAAAGCAGACGGGCTGACTCAATTGAGTGTCAATACAGGGCTGAACGTTCCGTATGATTGTGGCATCTTCTTCTCGCGTTCGTCGGGCATGTATGAGCTATTGGGACCGGGGCAAAACTCTCCGGCCTACCTCCGCTCAACACAGGAGTCAGCTCCGAGCTCCAGCACGGAGACCACGACCCCTCTTTTGGATCCGTACCGCACTATGACGTCACCCCTCTTCCTTAATGTAGAGAACTCCCGTCGATTGTGCGTACTCTATCGCTTTCGCGACGTCTTGGTTGCCTGTTACTCCTGCTGAATCTCGCGCGCTGCTTCTTTTTCCCAGCCGAGCACTCCCAGTCTACGCGTCGTTGATCTCTCTGGGGAGTTCGGGCTATGCCGAGCTATTTGCAAGCAACATCGCCTTCGCTCGTCGCATTACATCCTACCTCAACTCCCATCCAGCTTTCGACGTCCTCACGCCATCCTCTCAGTCTCCCGGGTCCAAGCTTCGTTTCCGACAACTCAACATCGTCCTCTTCGCCCCCTCCATGTCCAAAGGGCCAGTACGTTTTAGAGGCGAAGATGGGGCCAATGTCCTCCAACAAGAGATCAATTGTACTGGGAGGATGTATTGTACGGGCACGAAGTGGAAGGGGAGAGGCGCGATTCGCATCGCGGTGAGCAATTGGATGACGAACGAGGAGCGGGATTGGACGATTGTGAAAGAGGTTTTTGACAAAGTGACGGAAGATGCGTCCGAATGATGATATTTCAACCTTAATTTATACCCTTCCAGACATCCTCTATGAGTGGTGGTCACTGGATGATAATCCAGGCAGACTTCGGACTCTCCTGCGGCTTTCCCCAAGCCAAGCCACGCAGGCTCTGCGCAGCAGCTAACGGCGGCCGGGGATGATATCATGCGCTCCATGGTGACCAGGCCCCCACCCAACGAAAACCGCGGATACCCAGAACTTTCGAAACAGACTCTCAGAAGTCTGCGCTACGTAACACGAACTACGTGTAGATCCTCTAGAAAATACTCGAACGGGGTGAAAAGGGCAAAGATCATGAGCGCAATTTTTGCTGAGACATCTATCGCGAGCTCGCGGCTCCCGCGCAGCACCGGCTTTTCACTCGGCTTTCGCTTCTACTTCCTACAGCCTCTGGGACGGGAACCGGTACTTACAACACTAAGGGATATACTTCAAAGCTACTCTTTCATCCCCTGCGTTGCACCCATCCCGCTCAGCCACTGCCAGCTGAGTTGCCAATCTCTCGCCCCCACCGCGACCCTTTCTCATCGAAGCTCATTCAACATCATCCAATGCGCGCCGCGGCCTCCGTCATCGCCCTTGGCGCCCTCGCCGTCTCGGCGAAAGGGGACACCTTCTTCGCTTGGAACAACACCATGCCTTCAGCAGCTTGGGGTTTCGGACGTTTTCCTTGCTCTGCGGTTCATGCGAATGGATCCTTCTACGGCAACAAGTCGGCGTGCGCAGCCGGAGCTATGACGCGTGAGTTCAAGCGATGCTTGCCCGGAATGCTGCTTCGATCAAATCGCAATCTGCTCATGACGATGTTCTACTATATCGACTCACCAGTCCCCGGTACGGGTGCCGGAAACGAGGATGGGAACCAAGGCGATGGCGTCAAACCGATCTCGCCTCAGTGCTCTCGATTCGGCCGCAGCGGGTCCGTCGAGCCTGTCTTCGCGAACGGTCTCCTCGCAGGGTCCTTCCATCTGACCCTTCTTGCTTTTCCTCATTCATAGTGCCTATTTCTGTGGTGTCTCTCGGGCTCGGTTAGTTTCGTCTTGTCACCAGGCGCAGGACCGGCTCGGGACATCTCACATCCAGAGCTCGGACCGCTTCCTTTCTCCCGCCGTGCACGGACTTGGCTAACCCTGGTTCCGCGGACCGTGTTCGGATAGCTGCCAGACGGACGCAAATTGCGATAACGGAGTTTGCCACGATGGACGATGCGGGTCAGTCTTGGATCTTTGCCACCTTAAAACGCGATGCCTGACTCCTTTTGCGTATCCTCCCGCGCAGCGGTGGCTTCGGCTACAAGTGCAACGGTGACGACACGGTTTGCTCCGGTTATCTCTATTGCAACGCCCAAAACTTTTCGAGGACCGCTGCCGGGACGTGTGGAGGAATCGGCTCGTTCTGCCAAGTCAGTATTGCAAAGACTGCCGCCTTCTGGAACTGCAGACCAAGCGGACTCACAAGTGAATTCTTTCTCTTGACAGGATTACACCCTAGGGTCCAAGAACTTCACGGCCGAGCACAACTTCCAGATCTTTAACCAAAACTGCGCTTCCAACTACTGCAACACCAACACGGGAAACTGCGACACCAGGAGAAAGGTGACTTCCCACGCCAATTAATCACCGCGCTTTCAACACGGGTTGCTGCTGAACCCCCATGTGACTTCTTACAGCTCGGCGAGTCGTGCAAGTCCGATCCCGGCTTTGCTTGCGTGGACGGACTGATCTGCAAATCCAACATCTGCGCCAAGGCGGCGAAGGGAGAGACCAAAGCGCGACGCTCTTTCCACGTCGGAAAGCGATCCACTCTCTGCGTCGGTGGGACGAACTGTGTCGCCGAGGTGTCGCTCTTCTGAGCGCGACGACGCGGTGACGCGGTGCCGGCTCACTCGATGGTTCCCTTTCCCCTCACCTGTGGTGTTTGTTATACCCTCCATCTGCGCGAATGGTAAGCCCATTCGCCGCGAAATTTTCTCTGGGATGTGTCCTTACTTTTGTCAATAATGCTCCTGTTGAGGTTCAGTAGTGGATGTGGCGCTTCTAGTGTGCTATAATCCGCGTTGGAATTCCCATGCTTCGATCCGTATCTCACGTGAGCTGTGCATCAAACCGAGGTCGTAAATTGCAGCTGCATGCTCTAAAAATATTCAAGACATACCAATTCATATAATGCTCTAAAAGATATTTAAGACATACCGCTTCCTATGATGGGCTTTTCGGTTAATAATGATGCCCCGCGTCGCTACGCATTTCCTTTCGCCTCCTTCGCTCGAATTCGTCCTGTACGACGTCCCGCAAGTCCTGCAACGAGAACCTCTGCTCGGCATCGACCTGCAGTCATCGATCAATAATCCCCATAGCCCCTCCACCGCCATCTTCCGACGTTGCCGAGCTCGCGACTAAACACTTCTAGAACTTGGGGCGCATCTTGCCTTGCACCGCATCGTCGCGACAAGCGAATGGGTGTCTTCGAGTCAAGAGGACGACGAAGAGGACTCCTAGAGACCACAGTTCGGCTGGATAGACCAGATAAGCTTGATGGAGGAGGATCTGAGGCGACCCGTACTGTCGAGTGCCGTGGAATGCCGTTAGCGAGGCAGGTGTGGGGGGAGACAGGGGTCACGGTTGCATCGAAGCCGAGTCGAAGCGTCAGCGACAAGTGCGTAGAATGGGAGTGGGATCACAAAGTGGTAGAAGATTCACAATAAAGAGGACTTACACCATAGGGTCGTTGTGGGTTTGCAAACTAATGCAGAGCCAAAGTCAACTAGTTTCACCTGTGTGCCCGGGTGGGGTGACGGCGGCGCAAGGCAACGAATGTAAGACTAAAGGACGAGCATCAAAATATGAGTGATTCTCACACGGTAGTGTTCGTCAATGACAAAGTTTTCGTCCTTGATGTCGCGATGTGCAACGCCCAGGTCCGCGAGCGACGCGACGATCTCGACGATTTGGTGAACAATGGACCATGCCGAACTCGCTCCTTTGAAGTCATGGTGCTCTAGGCAATGAAACAGGTCCGCACACGCTTTGGGTAATGGGGTTGAGGGTAGGGTGGACATGGACTGTAATGGTCGCGGGAAAGTCAGTGCTGGAGAATGAACCAGTTGCACCACGTCGGTCCCTGAATTTCGAGTCCCCGCTTCAGAGAGCTCAGGCGTCGGCGGGCACGATGAAGTCGGGGCCGACAGGCTATCGGCTATTCTCAGGGAGAGTGGCGCAGGTATGTTGGTTCATCAGAAGAGCCAGCCACGAAATCTTGTGGAAGTACAAAGTCGAGGCCGGCGGGGGACTCGGCGATGTCGGCCGTCGAAAGGGGGGCTAGATCTGATCCGGCGGTTGGCTGCATCAATGCGGCCGTCGCCTGCGACCGAGAAGAAAAAATCTGGTCAACTTCTGGGGCAGCACTACAAGTTCAATATTAGGTTCAGTGCTCACCTCCCCCCATTTCGCACCGTGGAGCTCCATCAGCTGCGAGTGTGGTGGGACGGCCAATGAGTGCCGGTGACATTAAAGTCGTTGGCGTCAGGCACGTCGAGAAATTCGGTTGAGCTCAGCACAGGGAATCATCCCGACCAGATCACCGACCGCGGTAGGACTCTCCACCTCCGGCTCCGAAGACGCCTTCCTTTGCTCAATAAACGCCCAACTCAGAGGTTGCTGGGCCACTGATGAAATGAAGAGCAAATTTACTCACGAGGTAGAAAAAACCGGCGTCCGCGTACAGCGCCTCGAATTTGACGACACCGGGGTGGTCTATCCTCCGGAGCAACCATGCCTCGAGACAGACGACGACCTCGTCCCTTCCTCCAGGGTGATGGATGACCTCGAGGCCTCTGCCTTGCTCCCAGTTGGGAGTTGTGACCCATCCACGATCGACGATACGCGCCTTGGGTAGGATCTTGAGCGCGAACCGCTGCTCGTCACGACGTCGCACCACGGCCAACACTAGTCCCGCGCCGCCGAAGCCGAGCTCTAGCGTGACATCGTATTCGCCCAGCAATTCCGGCGGAAGCGATGGCATCGTCGCTGACCACCACTTCATTGTCAACACGTAGAGGCGATCAATTGTGTACGTGCTGAGGTGAACAGGTGGGACGGACGTTCAAGTGCTGTGCGGCAAAAGGTTAAGCAGCCGAGGGCCGGCACCAGAACTTTCTGATCGTGGGCAAAAAGCCATTTGAGCTCGATGTCTCCAGATGATCGATGGCAAGAAGGCTTCTCGTCCTAATTGAAAAACAGGTTTGGAGCTGGGCTCCGAAGTGGGCGTGCAGTAGCAGCCTAGAAACTTGCCGTGCGGTTAAGCTCGGCTTCTAAGGGATGAATCGGAACCTGAGGTGCCTGGCTGACCGACGCTAGTCAAAAATGATCGCGACCCGTTAGAACCGACTAGCTACGACTGTCAGGTGTGCCGAATAACACCGAACGAATCCTGTCGGCTCAAGAGTGATCCCTACCGACGCTGGTGACCGGGCAAAATCTCGCAGGAGGTGCAAGTTTTGAGACCAGCAGTAGCCTGTCAAATTTTGCGCCCCTTGCCGATCCGAGTCATGTGCTGCCGAACATGGCGTAGCTTCGTGTCCTACACCGTCCGGCTAGTACCACGTCAAGTACGGTAGAATCAAAGAGCTTATGATGCGCCTTAAACAAGTGACTGAAGTCGCACTCAACCCATCCTAATCAGAATCCTAGCCCTATCCTTGCTCGCAGATCGCCGGATCGCCGAATCTGATTCGAGCTTGAGCCATTCCCTTTCTTGACCGCGCGACAAAATTCGATGACAAGTACGTAGTTACTGCAGAGGTGTTCGAGTGCGCTAGATAGGTGCGACCTCGCTCCCCTTTCTCATCTTCCCACCCCACCAAGGAGACAGATGTCCGCACGGACGTTCTCTCACGCCCAGTCGACGGGATTCCCCTTTTCTCTAGCAAACCGATTCGCCAGCTCTTGTGTTGAGGATGAGAGCGACAATGAGACCGTAGAGCCCGATGACCTCTATTTGACGGTATTTCGAAAAGGTCAACGAGGGCCGGTGGACAAGCCAGTGAGGGCGCCCGCGGAGGAGTAGCGCAGCGGAGCGCAAGTAAGACAACAACGGCGAGTAAGACAAGCGTGCACAATGAAGTTAAAACAAGAATTTCGGTCAGTATTACGGCTCAAGGACGTCGACATGTACCGGAGTCTGAACGAACCGGCGAAAATCTGCGGTGTGCGAATCAAGGCCGTCAATCAGTGGATGACTCGAAACCATCCCAGTATAAGAACAATCACACTCACCAGCATGAGGACCATTGCGACGAAGATCTTGGACTGGAACATATAAGCCCGAGCGCACTGTGTACGGGCCATGAGTCTCCGTCAGCTTCGCACTCTGATCGAGGTCGGTACCGCGAGCCGAGCTAGGCTTACCGCATTACCAACGATCCCGACCGCATGACCTGCTGCCAGCCCCGTCAATCCACAACTCAACCCGGCTGCGAGATGAATGAATCCGGCGTAGAGCGAGTACGGCACGTCCGGTGAGAGGCCACCGACGATAAGCACCGAGACGACGAGCCCATAGACGGCGATGATACCGGCCATGACGACCGGGATGAGCGACTTCACGATCGATCCCAAATCGAAAAAGTGATGTCAGCGACTTGCATCGGATGCATGAAGTGGAGAGTCTTGAAGATGGCGGCGAGAGCGGCTGCGCACCTTCATGATGAGGTCGGGCCGTAATGTACCCATGCCCGAGATTCCGATCCCTGCCTTGGCTGTCCCGTATGCTGCTCCGATTGTCGAAAAGACCATCTGTAGAATCGGATGAGATGAGGTGGATGGGGATGCGGTATGTGGTATGGTCAGCAGTTCGCTTCATTCGCCTGCGAGTCGATGGATGTCATGATCGGGCAGGTGCCAGCTCCACGCCGAGTGGACCAGCCTTCCAATCCTTGTACTTCTAAAGCCACCAAATAACTCTTGTTCGCGTCCATCGTTCATGGTTGACCTGACTTACAGCACAGAACACGCCTGCGAACCCAAAGAAGGGCGCATAGGCCGGGCAGCCGGATGTCGACATGACGGCTTGCTATCGAGGAAACGAGGTGTACTCCTGCCCAGATTCGTTCAATGTGCTGAGTATTGTCGGGCGAAGGAGGTGAGTGGTGACGGGCGAAGAAGGTGAGTGGTGAACTCTTTGCGAGAAATGTGGCGGTGAGGGCTGCAGAGTCAATGGGCGGAGCGCGACGTCCGGTCTGGGCAGTGGTGCGCTCAACTTGGGCCCAATGCGCACGTCAAGATCGCTCAAGCCTGCTCACGCACAGGCCATTGGCAGACGAACTCGATGGGATCAATTCTACGATACAAAATCTTGAGCTTAATCGGGAGCAGGTGTGCTTGGTTTTTGAATCAGGGTTTCTTGACGTACGCACGGCGGAGCATTTATATTGCTGCTTATGTCTTGAATCTAGTCCGGACCGGTGCATACACGCACCCTGCTCCAGAATGCCGAGCAAGCAAAAGAGGAGCTTTCGAAGTCACTCACCCAAGAGGTGGAGGCACGACATTGGACTAGCGCACCTGTTCTATCATTTCGCCGGCCCCACTCCCAGCTGCCCGGGGCTAAAAACTAATCGGGCAATAAACGCTGATGGCTCGGGAAGAAGCGGCGCAAGTGGCGTTTTCCGGCCGAATTCGATCGAGCTCACCGCGGAAGCAGAGTTACGGAGAGGACAACATCATGCCGGTTGATGAGATGACAAGCAACCTCTTCGAATAAACAATATAAATCCAACCTAGAAGCCATTGAACTATCGAACCTTTGAAGACATTCTCCCGACTCGCCTTCTGCTCTGCTAGAATGGGTTTCAGGCAACTCGAGGGTTCCTCAGCGGTGAGTTAGCTTCGCAGCCGTCGAGAGGAGCGATACAGCCTAGGTCGAAGTCCCAGTCGAGTCCGAAGATTGAGCATCGAATTTCGGTCTTGCCGATCGGATTGAGCTGGCTCGCTTCGGATGGGTCTTCCCGGTGCTGCGCGCCGGTGCACCGGGCAGCTGGTCGTCCCATGTCCGTTTCTCCTCTCTCTCACTCGTTCCTTCTTCACCCTCACTGCACCCTTCCTCGTCCCCTCCAAGCTCAACACACATCTACAAGTGAATCCACCTCATCTACATGTCTTCGCTCTGATTCCATGGCCCCATCACTCATCTTCCACTCTCTTTGAACTCAATTGGTAGGACCAGCTCCTGTCGGCCCCACATCGCACCAACCCAGTTCTGCTCGCTCGCCCAACGAACCACGATGAAGCTCGAAGTCTCCTTTCAGCTTCTTTCACTCGCTAACCTCGTTTTCGCCAGTCCTCTGCCCCACAACGATGGTTCTGTCGACAACAATTCCCAACCGGCACGAGACCCGAACTTGCTCGAACCCATCTTCGCCAGCGTGCCCGAGCCGGTCCAGAACGATCCACCACTTCAAGGCAACCCGGCGGTCAATGGCACGAACACGACCTTGCCTGCACCCTTTACCCCTGCTGGCGGACTTTTGTCTCAAAACCCAAAGTGGGAGTCACCCTGGTCGCCTCTCGGGAAGTGGTCGCACGAGCTTCGTGTCGGTCCACCGGGGTCGTGCGAGGCATCCGTCGCACGGCTGCGGCCCAGCCACGGCCATCACCCTCTCACGGACTGATCATGCCTCGGACTTGGCTTAAACAGACCGTGTCAAGTCCAACTTTGATTACCAGAGCTTGAGCGTCGGCCTACACCAAGAATTGATCGAACTTGTGAGTGCTGAATCAGTTTGGTGCGACGTGGCTCAACCGGTGGCCGACTGGCACTGACCCCCCTATCCACTGCTGGTGGCTCCTCGGTCACAACTCACCGCTCCTCCCAGGATCTCTTCCAAGATGCCCTTTCAAGGTTTGTGAGAGTTATGTCAGTGGGGTGGGTGGACCTGTTGGGTATTGGCGTGACCTGCCTGCTGTTTTCGACAGGTTCTCCGTCGAGGAATGGGAGGCTGCTGGCATCACCGCCGAGGATCGCTTCTTGATCGAGTTCATGGCCGACCAAGAGGTCGGTCACGCGACTGCGCTCACCAACATGGTCGGTCCCGAGAGGGTCAGTGATCTTGCTACCTTCTTCCTGCATCTCAAGTGTTCCTTTGCCGAACCGATTGCGACCTTGTTCACACACAGGCGGTGAAGCAATGCGTCTACCAGTACCCTTACACGACCGTTCAAGAGTTCATTCTTTTCTCTCACTTGCTCACCCGCTGGGGTGAAAGTGGTACCCTCGGCTTCTTGCCCCATCTTGACAATAGGAACACGGCGCAGATCGTCTTGCAAGCGATCACGACCGAGTCGAGGCAAGAGATGATCTTTCGCCAGTTCCAAGGTCTATTCCCCATGCCAATGTGGTTCGGTAAGTTCATGCTGCTCTTGATGTGGCGATCACATACGACCTCTATCACTGCTTGCTGATATCGAATTCGCGTTTCTTCTCCCTCTGTAGTCACCGGCGTGCCCCAAGCGTTCCAGTGGACTCTGCTGCAACGATACATCAAATCCTGCCCTGCGAACAACCCCACGATCCAGTTCCAGATCTTCCCCGACTTGCTCATCACGAACCAACCCGATCTGCTCGGTAACCCTCCCGCCATTACTCGCAACACAAGCGGCATTACATACCCTGGTCGCGATGTTCAGTTCGATTGGGAGGATCCCGGTAAGGTCACTGGATACGATGACAAGTACCGCACCGCCACAACCGCTGGACCGCCCAAGGTATACCCCCTCGCCACGTTACAGCTGCAGAGCCTGTCCGTGGTTGTTTCTGATCACAAGTCTACCCCTTTGTATGCATAGTTTGCCGCTTTCGTTTCGCAACTCAACGTCACCTACACCTACCTTGTCGACATTGATCTCGTCAAACGCACCGCAGGTGCGTGATCAGTCTTACGCCCTAAGAAGCACAGCATCCTGATCCCTCTTCCACTCTGCCACACACTTTGATTCACAGCCACAAAGCAACCTGGCGCGCTTGTGTTCCCCGGCTCGGGTGACCGCCCGGGAAACTCCCAGGTCAACGAAACCGTCTTCGTCGTTCTCACCGACTCAAACCCCTTCCTCACCCCGTAAGTCGACACTTGCTCCTGAACTCCCTGTATCCTTCGCCTTGGGAATTAAATTTATCAATGTACTGTTTACAGCGGCAACATCACTCTGATCAACCGACACATCGTGGCAGGTCCTGCGCTGTGAGTATGACTTTGGCTTCAGTGGCCCCTATCTTTATTTGTGCCTCGATAACTCATCCTGTTTGTGCCCTTCTTACCACACAGTTACCAATCGGGCTGAATTGACGAAAAATCTCTCTGTTGTAGCTTTCCGGCCAGACGTTACCCTTACCCAACTCGCTTGACTCCCGATTCGTTTCGATTGTCCCATCCACTTAGGCCGTTGCTACCTATTCTCTTCTTTGATACCGACGAACAAAATGTAGTACTGTTGTACCGATACTCATGGACGTGGAATGCATAAGAATGCGGACCATCCTATGATGCTCGATACCGATGCTGTTCCAGAGAGGCCAACGGGACTTGGAAATGCGAGAATGACAGAAGCCTTCGTTCCACCTTCAGGTCGCGCGAACACCGAGCCCAGATACTTTACAACAAAAACAGTCTCGACATCCCCCATTCCCCGATACAATCTTCCTCTCCAACCCGAACAGGTCAGTCCTTGGACTTTTTGCTCTTCTTCTTCTTGGGCTCTTCGGCCCCAGTAGCTTGGACAGGTTCGAACTCCTCAACTGCAGCAGCGGCATCGGCGTCCCTCTTGCCCGCTCTCCCTTTCCCGGTCTTTGTCGCACTCCTCTCGATCCTCCTCTTCTCCTTCTCCTCCTCCTTCTTCTGCTTCTCCAAAGCAAGCCGTTCCTTCTCCTGCTTTCTTGCCTGCACAGCCTCGATCTCGGCTTGCGAAGGGCCCTTGAAACGCCCCTGTTCGTCCAACGAGACGTTGTAGATGGGCAACGCGGTCGAGTTGGTCGACTTGATGTGCAGGGTTTGAATGATGTCGAAGCCGTCGTTGGGGAACGGTAATCGGACGGCGAGTTGGGGGATCACGGACAGGAGGTTCTCGAGCAGTTGCTCGCGGGTATGGAGGCCGGTCGAACCGAACTTGATCGAGCTGAAGAGACAGAAAGGAGGAGGTAGTGATGAATAAGTAGGGGAGTTTCCAGCAAGTGAAACCGCTGATCGTGCGTGCAAATAACTGACAAGCTCGTGCCGGTGTTGACCTGGACATAGGTCGCCGAAACGGCTCGCTCGAGCTCGGCCTTGAGATCTCTACGGGTGATGGTGATGGGGACGGGTTGTCTGAAGGGAAGTGGGTGGGTTTTGAGGAGAAGGATGGTAGGTAAGACGAAATCGAAGCGGAGCTACCCCAGACCACGAACATGAAAGCTCACTTATTCGCCTCTCGGAACATTTTTCCGATTGCTTTCCCGACTTCGACGACGATTCGGTCATCGACGAGGAACAAGTTAGCTTCCTTCAAAAGCGCTCGCTTGGCCTCGAACGTCTTGTGCTTGTTGCGGAGCTTGTCGAGCCCGACGACACGCGAGATGAAGTTGATCTTGGACGTCTCGAGCAGATCCTTGTACTGTCGCTGCGGGTCCTTAACGAACATGGTCACGGGCGATTCCTTGGGGTCGATCAACGCGTGCTTCAACGGCCTGTTGATCGAGCGGAGAAGTTGGGGTCAAAATTCAAGTTCGAAAAGATGAAGAAAGGGGGAGCTCCGAGGTCCGAGTCGGAAGGGAATCTTGAGGGGTGGTGACTGACAATCGGATCGGCTTGTGCACGGGTCGCTTGGGTACCTTCTTCAACCCAACAACGAGAGAGAGCTTGTGCTCCTCATCCTGCAGAAGATCGTGCAATGTGTTTTGCTGTTGCTTCTCGAGATGGGCCAGGAGTGCGGTGAGCGCCTTTTCGACTTGGGTTTTGTTCACCGGCAGCGACTCGAACGAAGGCACGACCGCAGGGGCGTTGGGGATGATGGACTTGGGCTTCAACAAGGGAGGAGGCGGTTGGGCGATCGAGACTTTGCTGGTGGAGGCCATGATTGTGGTGATCGGAAGGGGCCGAGGGTGGAGGATGTGAGAGTGGAGGGAGAAGCGGAGCGGCGCAACGAACGAGCTTGGGAGCTGAAACGGTGCGAAGCTGCGCAGGCTGCGAAGCGCGAGAGTCCGCTGACCTCCATCTCAACTGTAATGGCCAGTCCTAATCTGAGCCCAGCTGTGCATTAACTCTCACCCATCCTTACGCAAGGCCATCACCGCTATGGAGGCGATCGAGCTGCCCTTTGATCTGGTCGAGTTGATTGTACTCGCACTCGAGGATCGACAGAGCCAAGCGTTCGTTCACTCGGCTTGCAACACCTTTTTCGCGCCAACTGCTACGAGCACGAGCACGAGCACGAGCACAAACTCGTCCACGACGAGTACGAAGGCATTCGTCGCAATTCGACAGGATTCATCGGGATGTTGGCCCGTCCTACCTCAAGGATGGAGGAACTACTTTGAAGCTGTCGACCCAGTGCAGAGGGGCCAGGTACTGCAAGACGTCGCAGACGGCAAACTGCGGGTGAGCATCGCTCGGCGGCTTGGATGAGTTCTGGCTTCCAGCGCGAGCTCATCGTTGCGTCGAGTCCAATGGCTGCAGGATGATTACCCTCCATCACTCTCATCGTACCTCGACTCATGTCGACGCATTTCGTTCGATCGCACGTGTTCCCCGATCCCGATCTTGGCCCATCCACCGCGGTCACCACGGGGACACGGACATCCAGGTCACGTGCCAGCCGACAATAGTGGCTCAGAGCCCTCTCAGTTCAAGTTCGACCCATCGATCGGCACCAAGGGGAAGAAGCTGCGACAGGGGCAGAGCCCTAAGAAATCCCACGAGGTCGATCGCTTCTCCCACCTCGTTCAAGAGATCAAATCGACCAGGCCTGGGATTATGAACATTATCGACGTCGGCTCGGGGAGGGTGAGCTCTTGTAAGCACTCGTTTCACGCCCGTATGATCAGAGTGTTGACGCCGTATTATATGCTCAAATAGGGACATCTATCCCGTGTACTCACACTGCCACCGTTGAACCTCGACGTCCTCGCCGTCGATTGGTCTTCACAGCAGATCTCTGGATCCGAATATCTTGAAACCCTCGCTAAGGCTCGGTCGGCCCCCAAACAGGTCAAAGCCGAGCCATCCGATCATATGCCGGCAACGAGCCTAGTTCCCAACAAAGGAACTTTGACGCATCTCACATCTTCGTTGGACGGCCCATCGATCGCGCAGCTCTACGCTGTACCCCAGGCTACCCGAGCTGCCGAGCCACCAGCACGAGACGTCGAGCCAGCAATGTTGATCACCCTGCATGGATGCGGCGACTTGACGGTCTCTGCACTCCAAGGTCTATTCCTCGCCCCTCGCCCGCTCCCGACCGCGATCCTCGTCGGCTGCTGCTACAACTTGCAAACACCTTCCTCGTTTCCGCTTTCTGATTTTGTCGCTCGAGCTCTCGCCACCACCTCACTAGGCTCAGAAACGAAGGAACCAATGACACGATCGCATTTAAGGATCTCACCTCAATCTCCTGGATTGTGGTACCTAACTCCCACGAGTCAACAAGAGCTCAAGGAATCGATCGTTAAACTGGGCTATCGAGCACGGCTCGAAGCCGAACTAGCGGCTCAAGGTCTAGGCTCCGAAGGGCAACGTCGTGTAGGAAGAGTGTCCGAGTCGCAAGACTTTGACGACTATCGTCTCAAAGCTTTGAGCAAATACGGCGAAACGGACGTCCCTCGCTTAAGATTCGGGTCCGACGAGACGGACGAGGAAAAGGCATGGATCGAGGCGTTGTACCAGTTGCAAGTGTTTTGGACGCTGAGGTGTCATTTGGGCCCGTTGTTGGAGACGTTGTTGGTCTTGGATAGGTTCGCGTTCTTGGTTGAGCGGTTGGGAGAGATTGAAGAGGAGGAGAGAGACGGGAATGGGTCGAAGAGGTCGCCGGTGTTGGAGTTGAGGAATTTGTTTGATCAGAGCTCGGGGAGCGTCAGGAATATGGCGCTGGTGTTGAGGTAAAAAGATTTTAAGTCGAGTCATGCTCGAAGAAGACATAAATTCCTCATTCCAGCTGGCTTCGTGTAAGACTTGCGTCGGTGACGCACAGACATTGAACACTCGGCCTAGCCCCTATTTGTCGAATTGCCGAATTTATGGTGCTTGTATCCCCTTGTGTCGAGCGTACTTTTTAAGGAATGGCGTGGGTGTGATTAAATGTGGAGCTTGCCCATGGAGTTGCAGTGGGTGATCTGTAAACGTCCAGCTGTAGGCCCGTGCGAGAGAGCGACGAGGAAAAACACGACGAACGAGAGGAAAACAAGAAAAGGACGCGAGTGAAAGTTTTTCCTGCGAGCAGCTGACATTGGCGCACAGGCGCGAGCGGAGGGGGGCGGCGAAGGCGCGCGCCGCCGCGAAAGCTACAAAAGCCGGGTCCAAGGTGCCACCTTCCTTTCTCTTCTTCAGACCACACTCAGTGAGCAAAACCGCACCATCATGTCCGTCTCCACCGTCCCACCCCACTCCACTGACGCACACAACCCCTTCATCGTTGCCTTCTTCCTCTGCGACCATCCTCTACTCCCGCCTCACAGGTCAGGATCTATTTACAGGTTAGTTGTCGCTCTCGCTGCCTCCTCAGCTTCGCAGCCAAGCATCAGCGCAGCGCTTGCGAAGCTCGAGCGAGCCCACCTTAGCTCCTCTATGAGCACCCCTGGCTAACCCATTCATCTTGTTGCTCCACTACCCAACAGTTCCTTTCCGATGTTGTCTTGCTGACTCAAAAGAGCCACAATTCGTTTGCGGGTCACGATGATTGATCGGCCGTCATCACCGTTTCGCAGAGTGAGAACCTTCTGCCTACGCTTCCTCTCCTTTTCGACCCCGGTCTTGGGGATGAGGACGTGGGCTCGATGAACTCGGCCGGATTCACCTTGCCTTCTTCATGAAGGTATTGTCGTGGCTCTCGGATTGGCTCGCTTGCTTGGCCTCGTTGCCATTCAAGACCCTTTCTGTTTTGGAGCCTGTGCGATCTGTGCCTGGTGGTGACGGACCTTTCTGAACCTGCCACAATCAAGTCTAGTCACTTTTTTTGTAGTTCTAGTGATGGCAACATCTCGAGTCGTGTCGCTACTGTTGCGTTGACTGAGAGCAAGACTTTGGATTGACTTCTGAACGCCGTGAGGTAGTGGCGAAGCTTGAGATGTCCCCCTCGAATGACTGGTGACTTGACGAGCTCTACGAAGAGCGAAGCATGAATGTGTGACATCCCATACAACACCATCGTAGTGATGCAGCAGTTGTTTGATCGTATCGCCCTACATCCCTCCTGATGTCGCACGCATCGACGATGATGATGAGTTTAGATGAACGCATCTCGACGGCCGGGTTGCCTCGATCGGTGAACGAGCCCTTTTCACTGTCCGACTCCGTCGACTCACGCCTTGATCCTTGGGACTCGCACGGTGTCGTTACATTAGGCTCGTCAAAGAGTCGCGAACGGTCTAGTGTTGCACTTTGATTCAAAACATCCGATTAACAACATATTTCCCACCTGGTCTATAGGCGAGCCCAGTTGCGACTTGCAATGCGCCGACGTCTCCAAAGCACCCCCGAGAGTGACCACGGTGGCGCTGCTCGGATCGACCGTTCCCACGCTCTCAAGACAAGACCGTTTCGTGTCTACCAGATTGATGTTTTCGCTTTCCAGTCTTATCGTCGATAAAGCCCCCAGAGGAAACGAGAAAGGGGGAGACTTGAAAGATCATACAAACACCCTCGAGGGTCCACCCTGCTTGTCGATCCGTGCAACCAAGGAAACCGCCCCGAGGCAAAGAAGAGGGGTATGCGCGGCTTGCCACCGCTCAACAAGTTTCGAACAACTCAACTTCCGAAGAAACACTCGAGGGGAAAGAAGCGAAAGGAGAGGAAAGGAAAAGGAAGGAAGGACTTAATTCGGTCTTCACACCTCCCAATCTTGAACTCCAGGAACAAAGCCCGCTCGAGAGAGAAAATCTCGCTCGAACACTCTGAGCGCATTGGGAATCGAAGGAGCGGCCACGATGCCATCCCTCTGGAACCGCTGATGAACGCGCCAGCGGAGCAGGTGCAACCGCTGGAAGCCGATCGCACAAGCCAGCCGAACCCACATCCACTTCAAGGTCGTTCTCCCACGACCCTGCAAAAGGGGAGCCTCATAGTCAGCTGCTCCTGGGTGAACGTCGACGGGTCGACGTCGGTATCCTCGATGCCCAACTTGTTGAACAGAATGCGCAGCACCCAACCCAGAAGCTGGCCGAGTACGTGCGCCCGAAAAAGTAGGGCGACACCGTCTCGATGACTGCTGCATCGTTGCCACAGAACAGGCAGGACGGCGAAGAAGCATGGCCCTGATTGTGCTGCCCTTTGCGCGTCGGTGTCACATCGTACATGAGCCGCCAGTGCGTATCCCGCTCCACAGCAGACGCGAACCGGTCATAAAGCCATCTCCAGAAGCGCGATCAAGAGTCCAGACGTTGGCCTGCTACCACCGAGTCGCTTGATCGCCAACTAATATCATGGGCCGATGCGGGGGCGTAGACAATGGTACATATGACCTTTCAGCGGTGCGTGCTTTGGCTGCAGAACGTTAATAGGTGGCCTCTATGCTGTTCGCTGGCCTCAGCCTGGAAAATTCGCAGTCTTCCAAGCCTTTACACGGCTGAGAGCTCGGCGCTGAGTACTGAGTCACCGATGGCCGCGGCGGCCGCGGCGGCCGTGGAGTCGTGGACCGTGGCTGCTCTATTAGTTTCACTTCGACGCGGGATGTCACCGGCAAAACGTCTCTTGGCACGGAGTCTCACTCATGTCGCTTTTCGTCTCTCAACGGTTGTAACGAGGTACTTTGGCATGAACATCCAATCGAGTTGGAGCTCCGCCACTACCTACCTGATAGGTCGGCCTACGCCTGGGCCAGCGGGCCAGTGGACTTGAGTCCTTGAGGTCATCGACGTTGTGAGGGCGCGCCGCTCGGCCTTCAAGCTTCAAGTTTCAAGTTTCAAGTTTCAAGCTTCAAGAGTCGAATTCGCCATCGTTGTTCGGCACCCAGCCGGGTTTCGTCGACCCCCGACGCGCCGCCGCTCGACGTCATGGAGAAATGTGGCCGGCCATTCCTCGAAGAAACTGAGACGTGCCTATGGCAGTCTGTCGACTCGTGCGGACCCCACAGGTGAAGTAAGAGCTACAAGAGAATCTTGAACCTGTCGTCAGGTCAGCGGGAGTGACAATCGAGCGCCGGGTGTTCATGAACGCTGCGAGTATGCTGGAGGTTCTTGATGAGCTTGGACGTGAGCAGGTGCACGCGCGATCACCGGCCCCCTTCCGTGCTGCCGACGGGATCCTCCGCCAGCGACCTGCTTGACAGCCTACAGGTGCCTACGTACTGTTGTGAGGCAATGTTTAATCCAGGTACGCGTCAAGTGTACATGCTTGTTTGGTCACCCCAGTCCTCCAGACCACGATCTAGCCCTCATGAAAGCTTCCCAGGTACCCATGGCGCTTAATAAGGTGATTCCATTTGATTCCCTGGACATTCATATGAGCGGTCGGCGACTATTTGATCACCCCCTCGTCTTAGGAGACCGAGCTCTCAGCTGATTACCAAGAGCGACCTGTATCTTGGTTCTCGAGTCAAGCCAATGCGGAACAGCGAGCTAAAGTTATCGAGGTCTCGATCGGATCATAAATTGCGGAGTCCGACGGCACAGCCTCGGCACAGCCTCGGCACGGCGCAGGGTAGCCCAGCTCAAGCAAAATGCTAGCGCACGACAGGCGGAGGTAAGCATTGCACCGCTTGCCTAGCGCGGCCCTGCAGGCGAAGGCCCCAGTCCGGAGGATTCAGCAGGATCGACAGCCAACAGCGATATCTCACTGACCGCGCCAATTTCTTTCTCGAAATTTGCGAACCCATGCAAGTTCAGGTACACCGTGCCATGTTTGAGCGACTAATGAAGCGAGCTAGTGCTCGCTTCATTGTAAGTCGTGACTCCGCGTGAGGTAGGTAATGACTAATGAACTGTCCGAGGCCCGGAGGGCAGCCGGGCGTGGCAGCATCCGATCTCGGTTCCGGCGACCTTTGCGGCACCGCATCGGTAGCTCGCCCCCAGCGACGAAATTGAATCCCTCCACTTTTCTCGGCCGGCGACGGGTGCCTACCTGCGAACCAGCAGTTTGGCCTATCGACATCTCCCCGAGTTGGGCATGCGTTCCGCAATGTTGAAGGGTGACAATGGTCCGCATCCCCTTGCTAAAGGTCTTGCCTGTGAGTGCAGCTTCTGCCTGGCAGTGCCCGTTTAATCTGTGCTGTGAAGAGCAGCTTCTCGGACTTAGCGACTGACCGTGATTGCCACTGCTCGCACGCCATTCCGCGGAGCTCAGGTCAGCGCTGCAAGGCACGCAAGACTCGTTGCTCTGGCGGAAGACCCGCGTGTGTGGCTTGTATTCGTTCTGGTGAGTGATGCCTTGCTTGTGCTGTCGAGTCCCCTCGTTGCTCGACCGAGCCTCGAGACCGAGCCTCGAGGGTTCGGACGGAGGGCTGCCCGTGCTGACAACATTCCCCGGTCTCTTTTCAACGCACACGTGCCGCACACTCAAAAATGGCCTCCGTCTAATCGATCTCAAACAGCTAGATTCAAACATCTCCCAACAGACAATATCGTTTGTGTCTACAACGAGGATCCTACGAGCCAACTGGCGAGATCGTCCATCGCGTCGACTTCCTCTAGCACGCCAAACCGCAGCCGCCACGGGACGGAGTCGCCTCCTGTTGCCAGCTCTTCACCAAGTAAGTGGAGTCCTCCTACCTCTGACCCACGTTCTTACCCGATCTATACAAGCTTGAAGATTTCAGAGCTCCTTCCTGACTGACATCACCCCCTTCCCTCGCGCAGTACCGGCATACGCCCCTTTCGTTCCGGATTCCGCAGCGTATGCCACCACTGCTTCGGGCTCGCAAGCCGTTGGTGCACCACTAGTGTCGAACGGACTCGGTAATGACTCTCCTCTCTACTCGCTCAATTTGCTTGACTCGCACGGGGTGTACATACCTCCGAGTGAATCATATCACCACGCGCCGATCTACGACGCCCGAACGGACCCCTCAGTGGATCCTCGCCCTTCAACTCGACTCCACACCGTGCTCCCTGTCGCACAAAGCCAGTTCCACGTACCAAGTTCGCAGCACCATTTGCCAGTCTATCCACAACCACATTTACCATCCCACCCCTCCACATCGACCAGCTTTCCCTCGTATCCGCCGCAAATACCCACCAACTTCAACCTGGCGTATTCATCCTTGCATCGGTTCGCGGACATCAGCGCGATGGGGGCCAAGACGGCACCATCACCCATATCACACTCGCCCACCCTCGAGCATAATTCCTCGAGAAGAGCCTCCGCATCGACCAGTTTCTCGCAGACCCCAACCCCCGACCCCGCCGAGGTCGCGATGCCCCGCAATTCCGATGGCGGTCACCACGACATGGGAGGTCGCAGATCGTTCGAGCCAGATCGTGCGAGCTCCGCTGGAAAGCAACCCTCCTCACTCTCGGGCTCACCATGTGGTGTTCGGCATCGACATCCTCATCGAACCATAGGGGATTGGATACCAGGCAGCAATTCCTCCACTCCGCCCTCGCCCCTTCTACCCCTCGACCTCGCTTCGGTGCAGGCCGCAGGAGGCGTCGAGCTCGCACCAACGGCATCGTACGCTCATTTAGTCGCGGCGGGTTTGCCCATGCACGCGCTTCCGGACGGACAAGAAGGCGGGGCATATCCGGAGGATCTGCAGTCGAGAGCAATGTACGACCTGGGCTGGGGCTATGCCCCCGCCACTGCCTGGGGGAACTGGAGCAGGTAGGGAAGCAGCGAGTAGGGTTCATGGAGGGCGCGTGATTTCGCGTTCCTGGAGGCCTTGTGAATCACAGGAGCTATTTGGGGAGTCGAGAGGTTGGCCCGCTCACGTGTATCAGCGTGATCACGTGTGTACATCTCTACGGCTCGTATCATCGCATAGTGCTTTGCGCACCGCAGTTCGTTTAGCATAGCAACATCGCCGTTAGATACATTAGCGAGTCCATAGTGTCTAGTGTCATGGTAAATGCCATCTTTATCGTTTCTGAAGTGCCAAAATTACCAGGGTCGAACGATCAGCGAGCGCATGTGGAAGGTTACGAACAGTCGTTGTCCAAACTGACCTTGCTCGCAGCTCCACGCTTCGCTTTGGGCTCGGTTTTGGCCGAGACCGACTTTTGCGTTTTTCTCCGTCCTACGCTGTCGTGCTCAGGAGCCGTTGCGACCGATGATGAACGAGTGTGCCGTGACCGCTTGCTAACTTTGCTGGCGGCCGTGGCTGTAGAGGAAGGTGGACCACCGAGATCAGTCGTTAGTCGTAACTGCACCGCGCGAGCTCGCGTCACAGGCTCTTGCACTCACTCTTCTCCTCGTTCCCTTCCTCATCTTCCTCCTCCCCCTCCTCATCCCTGTTGGCCTCACTCGCCTCGTCGTTGGCAACGTCTTCGTCACTCATGTCCGTCAGGTCGCTTTCGCTATCCGCGCCTGCACCCGCACCCCCAGCCTTGTCGTCCGACGCCGCTTTCTTGATCACTTTGGTCTTAGTTGTAGATTTACCTACACCTCCTCTCGTCGAATTCGTTGTTGACTCGCGCTTGGTACGCTTCCTGCCTTTGGGCCGCTCGTGTTCTTCGTCCTCCTCCTCTTCCTCGGATTCGGATCCGACGTCACTCTCCTGATCACCGTCATCACTGTCATCCGGCAACGTCAGGGAAAACTCTCTAACGGGTCCTAGTTCCGGGCTGGCTGGGTCACCCTTTTTGCGCAACTTCCTCTGCACGAGGAGTTCGTTGAACATCGATTCGGGGGCCAAAGGATCGATCTCGGCAATGGGTTCATCTTCCTTGGTTCTGGGTCTGCCCCGCGCCTTGCTCGATGTCGAGACGGGTGGTGTAACGGTCGATGAAGAAGAGGAAGCAGGAGGAGGGTAAGATACGAGGAGCGAGAAGGGCCGGGTTGGGAATCGGCGAGAAATCCATGCCGGTGCCGAGGGCGGCTTGGTCGACGACTTGCGAGGAGAGGTATCTTGGGGCACGCCTGCATCCGATCTTGTCGAGCCTGAGGGCGAGTTAGCTTCCGAGTTGGAACCTTCTTCGTATTGCTAGAAGGCGGATCAGATCATGACAATTGATTGTCAGCAGCTCGAGCTCGGCGTGTTCGCCTGGACAGTCAGCGAGAGCGGACCGACCTCGTTCTCCCACGTCTTTTCCAGCTCGGCGAGGTCATAGCACTCGTCGTACTTGTCCCAAAAATGCCGCATCTCGACGTTCTCGGCGTCGCGGTACTCTTCAAAGCCCTCGCTGACCCGGGAGCGGCAGTAGTTCCGGAACTTGAGCGCGACCGACAACATATCCCAATGGCGGTCCGGGCCGATAGGTCGATGGTAGATGAGTGCTCGAAAGAAGGCTAGTTCGCCGGGGACGGTCGAGAGGTAGGAAGAGGCGGACGAGGAGGAGGAAGACGAGCTCGAACTCGACGTGGGATCCTCCGCCTTGGCCGACGAGGACAGCGGAGGAACCCATGTTGGTGGAGCGACCATAGTGAGTCAATATGTCTGCTGTCGTTGTTGTTAAAAGACCAAGAAGTAGATCTTGCTGGTAGAGGACGGATCGGGAACGACGTACACCACACGACAGACGGCGAAGGAGCGTCAGCCAGCGAGTCCGGTCTATAAGGGCGTTATATCTTCTGGGCCCACGGCAGGAAAAATCGAAAAACCGAAGAAAGCCGTAAGTAGAGGGCGAAGAAGCGGGAGCTGTGGTGTATGAGAATAGAGGCTGACCCGGGTTGCCGGTTGTGCCTAGCTGGTTTGGGGGGGGGGGCGACTATGCCGTGATTATGCTCGGGTCCAGGTCGCTTATTGGTTGCATGGTAGATAGTCTCACGGCCTCTCGCGATGGGAACCAGAATTGAAAAGCACAACATAATATTGGAAAGCACAACATAAATGTTACAACATTTTTGCATCAAGCAACGAGGTAAGAGAAAAAGGAGGTGACATTGATACCGAGTGAAAGACGAAAGGATACACCCCAATTGAGGATCCTCGCTTATGATCGCTCGCCTCGGAGACGACGGGCCAGTTGGATGTCCTTGGGCTGGATCGTGACTCGCTTGGCGTGGATGGCAGCCAAGTTTGTGTCCTCGAACAACGAGACGAGGTACGCCTCGGCCGACTCCTGGAGAGCCATCACGGCCGACGACTGGAAGCGGAGATCGGTCTTGAAGTCTTGCGCGATCTCACGAACGAGACGTTGGAAGGGAAGCTTGCGGATCAGGAGCTCGGTCGATTTTTGGTATCGACGGATTTCACGGAGCGCGACCGTTCCGGGGCGGTAGCGGTGAGGCTTCTTGACACCACCGGCGGCGGGCGCCGACTTGCGCGCGGCCTTGGCGGCGAGCTGCTTGCGAGGGGCTTTGCCACCGGTCGACTTGCGGGCCTGTAGTGTGAGGTATTGCAATTAATGGTCAGTACATGGGGTGATTCATTGAGGAGTCTAGTGAGGTGGACTGACAGTTTGCTTTGTACGGGCCATTGTTGCGGATTTGGGGGGTCGCGGTTGAGACGGAAAAGGGGCTTTGGGATGGAGTGGACGAGGAAGTGGTGAAAGGGAAGCGAAGGAGTGTCGAGGCGTGATGCGGTCAGGTCAATCTTGAGTCGAGGCCTCGAGTTAGGTGGTCCAGTCCCTGGGTCATGGAAAGTGTCAGGCCGGTGGTCAGGGCGCGTCGAGTGTTCGTACAAGTTGAAGGAACGAAGCGCGAGCGCCTCACCTAGTACCTAGCTCGAGGCACCCCCGGGCCGCCATCGCCTAGCCCGAGGCAGCGCTCGCTGCGTCCACGCCTCGGCGCTCGATTCGCAAGGGCAGGGGTGGGGGGCCTGCTGCTTGCGCTGCGCTGGGGGGGGTTTGAAAAGTGGTGACCTAGGTCGAGGCAGCACCTGGGGGGCGTACCGACCCACCTACCTCACGTCATACCGCCTCGCTCTCTCAACCGCCGAACGAACGCAGACGCAGAGAACGACTTTGCGCGTCGTGGTGGCGTTCCCTCTTGTCTTCTTACACACCACATCTCTCTCTCAAGCTCGGCCTGACCTATCCCAAGTCAGCTCAATCAAAGCACTCTTCTAATCTCTTCAACACCCACTACAACCCCCCTCACCCCAATCAAACAGTAAGTCCTCTCTTCTCTTGCATTGCATTGCAACCTTCCAAATCATGAAAGCAATGTACTGACTCTTGGTGACCCCTATCTTCTTGCTTTGCGTTTTGCCAGTGTCCGGACGTGGAAAAGGCGGAAAGGGTCTCGGAAAGGGCGGAGCCAAGCGTCACCGCAAGATCGTGAGTCATCACACCAACTCCCCGACATCTACGTTCAAGGCCATGTGCTGACGTGAGCATGGTTCCATCCACAGTTACGCGACAACATCCAGGGTATCACCAAGCCCGCCATCCGCCGTCTCGCACGTCGTGGTGGTGTCAAGCGTATCTCCGGCCTGATCTACGAAGAGACGCGAGGTGTCCTTAAGATCTTCCTCGAGAACGTGATCCGTGACTCGGTCACCTACACCGAACACGCCAAGCGCAAGACCGTCACCTCGCTCGACGTCGTCTACGCCCTCAAGCGATCCGGACGAACCCTCTACGGTTTCGGCGTCTAGATCATCCATCTCCAGCTACCTCTTTGACTAGATATTGCTTTTTGTGTTCCCTCCATCATCATGTTGTAACACGTACCGATTTCTCACATCCCCGTGCGACTGGGTCGCGTCTGCGTGTTGTTTTCCGTCCGGTCACGTGAAACGTGAGCCTCCGTGCCTGCACCCAGTTGAATCATCCCTGCATCGCACCTCGTTCCTTACAGTTTGAGGATTCACCACTTCGAGTGAGTGACAAGCACGCCGGTATATTGTCTTATTACCGGCTCTGTACTCCTAGATATGTTCGTACATGCCTTTCTGCACTCCTAGATCTTCGGGGGCAGACCGACTGCGCCGATGTCGACGCGCTCAATGCCATCACGTTCTTCGAGTTGGGCAATCAACGTTACAGCGATTGAACGTCTAATGACACCGATAGTCTGGAATTTCTCATCTTTACGAGGGCTGGGACCCCACCAGCCTGTGCCCATCTGAAGTGTTCATCTTCACGAACCGAAAGTCAAAAAGAAGTTTGTCCAGCTTGCGGAGAACCGGCCCGACTGCGTCTTCGCGGCGCAATATATAGGGTCCCAGGATACCTAAGGACCTTGTCGTTTACGTCACAACCCTGACAGAAAAATGGAAGACCGAAAAGTCTGTTCGACTTCAACCACCCAGAGATAGTAGACCTGGAACACTTGAAAAGAGCGACGAAACTTTTTACTGCGAGTCGATCGAGCGCGCTCCGCTCTGGGCGCTAAATAACCGCTTGAAAGAGCAGACGTCGACTTCTGGAGGCTTGGCTCCCTCTTTGATCTTGACCGCTTCTGCACACGCACACGGCGCACGTCCACACGCCACGAACGGAACGGGCACTGAGAATCGTTACGAGACCAACACGCTCCTTCAAAAGTTGACTTCTTACGTTGGGTGGCCCCGACTCACTTCCGCTTGGGTGTCCGGCTTCCGTCGGCTCCTCAGTTGGAGTGCGAGATCGCGACACGCGCCGCGGGCCGAACTTCGCGCGCGTCGCTGCACGCGCCTTCCCCCGGTTTTTGGGTTCAACGATCGCGCTTCGCGACGCTGATTGATTGCCTGGCTAGCCGTACAAAATGGTTTCGCAATGCAAGTACCCATTTCATCATCCTCTACCCCTCACTCCTTCACTCCC
The DNA here is from genome assembly GCA_022702605.1 of Microbotryum scabiosae. NCBI lineage: Eukaryota > Fungi > Basidiomycota > Microbotryomycetes > Microbotryales > Microbotryaceae > Microbotryum > Microbotryum scabiosae. The sequence goes on along the minus strand of JAHWDV010000016.1, from coordinate 422,996 downwards.
TGTCTACCTCCCACCTCCCACGCTCCACCCACTCCTTGAGCGCTCCCAACACGCGATGCCCGTGCAGCACAGTTCCTGACACCCCCTCCCTTCATTCGATTGACCCTGTCCTTCCACGCGCAGTCGGTAGCTCGCCTTCGCCGACGGGCTCAACGCCCTCGACCTCGCCCACGTCGCAATTCCACCGACGTACCCTCTCAACCTCGACGCGCGTCTTCTTCCCGAGCATCACAACCCCATTGATTCGCTCCCCACCTACGACACCCCCACGGCGCGGACGCGGTAATGGATCCGTCTCGTTCCGCTACGGCAACGAATCGCCGACCAACACCGCCTTGTTGAGGAAGACCCATCGACGCAAGTCCGCTTCTAGGGTGTTTGAGAAGTTCGAACATTGGTCCGAACGCCATGGTCCGACGTGGTCGAGTGTGCTCTTGACGCTCTTGGTGTGTCTCATCGTCGCCTTTTGGTTGTTCTCGGTTGCTTGGACACCTCGAACGGAGGCCGAGGACGAGCTCAGTGGATGGGCGAGTATCGCTTCCAAAGTTCATCCCAACATCTGGGCACCAGGGTACTCGGATACGTTCCGCTACAAACCACAGAAGCAAGCCATGGGACCGACAAAAGCAGAGGTTGCGATCGCGGAGACCGCGCAGGACGATGATGTCTCGGACCAGGACGACGAAGCCAAAGCCGCACCGGATTCAGCACCCACCCTCGGCGCTGGACGCCGACCGAATGGTGGGCCTCAGCGCGTTGACATCCCAGCAGAACCGAGAAAAGAAGACAAGGGAGTACCCCAAAACGCGCATCCGATCGACGAGGACGAGGATGACACCGAAGAGGCGATTGATAACCAGGGGCCGGAAGAAGAGGCGGCATCCGACCAGGCAGATCCCTACGATGGCGGCGAAAGGGATAGGGACGATCATGATCATGATCACGATCACGACCGTGAGAAGCATAACCCCGATACCGAAGCCGACATCGATTCGAGCGAGGGCAAGAACTCCGAGGATGACGACCAGGAGGACGTTGTCGATGAAAACGACCCAGATCACCTCGAGCAGGAACTGCAGGCCGTCGTCGCTGCTGCCGCTGTCGCCGCCGCCGCGGGATCCCGACCAGACGCCGAGGTCGTACCGCTGAAGCCCAAGTTCGAAGACGATCGCAAGTTTCTTTTCGTCGCTTGGATCGGAGAGCAAGAGACCAAGGCGCAGTTGCACCTCTACCAACTGGGCTTGCTCGCCGTCGCCCTCAATCGAACGCTGGTCCTGCCCCAAGTCCACAAGTCCCGCTTCTCGACGTGCTACACCTCTCCCTTCTCCCTCTACTACTCGATCGACACGCTCGACAGCTTCGACATCCCCTGGATCACCCACGACGATTTCCTCGCGCTCGCGCACCGCGAGTCACAGAACCAAAAGAGCGAATCGAGCGCCAAAACGGGCCAACTCGTCGGGATGGTACGAGGCAAGGAGGTCTCGGCCGATGCAGCCATCATCCCACTCAACGAACTGTGTCTCGCGAACATCGGCCTCGAACTCGAGGCGTATGCACCCAAGGCTTTCTTCCGGAGTAGTGGGGCGGCTAAGATCGATCGCGAAGGCATCGAGTTCGCCCAGCGTATGATCCAGGACTTGCAAGCCCCTGATCCGAACACGGGCACAACGGCGGACGTGATCGTGGTTCAATACAACCTGCGTTACCCGATCCTGACCTCCGGGATCGTGAGAACTTTTCAGGCTCCTGGATCAAAGCCCGTGCGCAAGTACCAATACTTCCAGTATTCGTCGCACTGGACTCTGCTCGGACAACAGATGGCCCAAGCGCTTTCGCCCTTCATTGCTGTGCATTGGAGGGCCGAGACCGTCAGTGTCGACGTATTGCGACCATGTGGATTGTCGCTGATCGCCTGGGTCAAAGAAGCCGTTGCGAAACGACCCGAAGTCAAGACCGTTTACTTCGCCATGGACTACCCCATCGAACTCTGGTTCAACGGGGCCGGTCCAGGAAGGAAGTTCTCCGCCAATAGCGGTTCCATGACGAAGACGATCACAGCCGAACATCACGCCGCTTTCCGTGGGGTTGTCGAGGATTGGAAACGCGAGTTCGGGGATACGGTCAAGATGACGAGCTTCAAGAGCGTTTTGGGTAGCGTCGAGTTGGATAAAGATTTGCGGGCGCTGCTTGGGGCCGGGGCGAATCAGGCGCAGGCGAATTTTGATAGACTCGATGGGGCGATCGTGGGTATCGTGGACAAGAACATCCTTGCAAAAGCGGAGGGTACGTCTCTCCAGTTCCATGTACCGCACCGCGAACCATCACTGACCCCAAGCTCTCTTTTCGTTGCCCACCCTAGTCTTCCTCGCCGGCTCCCCCTCGACAGGTAAAGTCACCTTGGCCAAGCACTGCGCCAAGAACTCGCAGTTCACCGAACAAGTCATCGATGGACGAACGACGGCGATCAAGAAGCAAGGCTCGTCATCCATGGCTAGTTCGGAAGGACAGTTGTGGAATACGGTCGATCGGTTCGCGAGGACTCCGTCGAGGCAGTGGATATAAGCGGGAAAATAGCCCGGGATCGTTCTCTTCTGTTGTACAAGTTGTGTATCAAAGGGGTGGCCCTATGGGAAGAGGGTGTGCCTTTCGGGATCCTCTCAGGAGCACCACCTACACCCGCATGCTTGTCCGTTATCAATCTGAGGAGCAGCTTTGTCCGTTTTAGTCAACGGTCTCAAAGCCTCCAATCTTGTAGTAGTATTTTATGAAGTAATCCTTGAATAATCGCACACATTTCCTATGTCACAGCGGCTGCTTTGAGTGCGAGTAACGAGTTTGCGAAGGGTATATAAGATCCCCCGTTCTCCGAGACGTCCGTGATCTCACGAGACGAGACAGCCGTCCTTGCCAATTCCACTTCCACTTTGTTTGGCATGCATCGCTCGCATCGTTGCGTATTTGATTTTTTCGTCCTCGCTCAACAAACTGGACGCATTCAATGTGTATCATCAGTGCCCGCTCTCAATGCAAACATTTTGCAGCACCTACCCCTTCTTCGCCCTCGCTTCCAACCCTTTGAGCGCACTCTGTTGTTCGGCCATGGCCCTTTTATCAATCTTGGTCGGTACGCCGAGGTTGTTCATGATATTGTGTTTGATCTTGGGCTCCTCTTTGGTTGTAGGGATCGGAGTGGGCCGAGCGGCCGGCGTAGCAAGGACGGGTTTGAGTTTGGCTGTCGGTTTTGAACTTGTCGATGATGTTGTCGTCGACGTCTTCGTGGTGGCCAACGCTTCTTGAGCCCTTCTTAATACAACCAACCCACCACTCGTCCCATTCACACTCTTACCCGCATTCCCTACGTTACTCCCCGCACCCCCTTCACAATGATGATCCTTACCCCACCGATGCTTGGCACAAAACCTCTTCCTACACCCCTCACACGTAATAGGGACGACCATCTTGGTGCGACACTTGCGTTCGTTGCACATGTTGTCCGTCTTGGGCGGAGTTTGGGGACGACCGGAAGGGGTTTGGGCGTTTAGGGGTTGACATTGGCCGGATTCGAGGTGGGTCGAGACGGCTTCGTCTGGGGTTATGGAGAGGGGGTGGGGCACGGGTTGCGAACAGAGGGGGCAGGAAGGAACGATATTCTGTTCGAATGGAACGTAAGAGTAAAAAGAAAAGAAGAAGAACGACGCGTCAGCTTCTCAATTCCACAGTGGGGGTGGCGAAGGCCCCTTTCGACTTTCGTCAGCGGTTGAACGATGAGGAAGATGGGGAGCGCTTACGTCATGAGCTCTCGCGTCGTAGCGAGGACAATCGTGTCCGTTCGGTGGCCTCCAATGGTCCGAGCAATAGGCTTTTGAACATGAGGGACATCGAAAGGGGAGAACTGGTGCAAGGAGGCAACAGAACGAGCTGGATCAGCTGACGAACGACGACGGGAATGACGACGTGCTCGAGTTGTCGAGCGCTGAGCTACTTACAGTCCAATTGGTGGCATGTACTTTCAGAGCAGTGCGTGCCAATAGTCAGAAACTCATCCCTGTTCAGAGTGGAAGTCGAAGCAGTCGCCATTCGTCGAGGGTGTCGTAAGCTGACGAAGCCAGTGGAAGGTCGGTGGACGCAGGCAGACAGACGGAATCGCTCTCGTCAACGAAGGCGCTCGGGCCCGCTCGGGCATCGTGCATCGCCGAGCCAATGCATGACTAAGCACAGCCAGAAACTCGTGCAAACTACATCTGTCCAATCGTAGGTCCAAAAGGCTGCATTCTATATTACTTGTTACAACACTCAAAAACATCAAAAACCAAGAAAGGCGGTGGCTCACAAGCTATAAAATCAACCTCCTCCCTTCTTCCCTAGACTTGTTCCCGCCTTACTCTGCCCCCTTGAATCTGCTCAACAACCCCGGGGTCGTCCCCTTCTTCTTCTTCCTTTTCTCCACCTCAACCCGTTCCTTCAACATCTCTTCAAAAACACCCAAATGCCCCCTTTTATCCCCACCTCCTCCGAAAGCCTGCATCCCCATCATCTTGCCCCTCTCCTTCCGATCCACCTTGCTCGTGTCGAAACCCCCTTGAGCGATCTTCCTCAACATGCTCCCCAAGCCCGGGCCTTCACAGGCGAAGAAATCGTGTTGGCGCGATTGGGCATATTCTTCTTCGCCCTCACCTCGTTGGGGTTCGGTCACGGCCTGTAGAGGGCAGGGAAGGGAGATCCGTCAGCGATGGCGAAGCTTCGCTTGGAGAGAAAAGGGGGGGGGGGGGGGGGGGGAGTAGTGACTGACCTCGGTATCACGTTTCTGGTCCTTGAAACTCAGGCCCGGTTGAATGACGGCCTGTGTGACACGAGCACGGAACATCAGTCTTCTGAGCCAACCACATCAGTTCTCAATGTCCATGACCGACTCACGCAGTTGGATTCGGACCTCATGCTGCGCAGCATGCAGATCGTGTTGTTCTTGCAGATTGAACCCGAGCAATCCTCAATTTTACCACCTCGACTGAGCCGATTCGTAAAGATCTGGAACGCGGTCCTGTCCAAAGCCAAACACATCCAAAAGTCAGCCCAAACAATCCTATCAGCACCAGAAAAACCCCAATCGGACAACTCAACTCATTCTTCTCAAACACCTCCGTCACGCGATGCCAAAACTTCCCACTCAAACTCTCCCCTTCCTTCGGTCTCGAATACCCAAACCCATTCTCCTCCAGAATTGTCCCATAGCTCTCCCTTGCTGAGTAATACGGTTTCCAAACGGGCTCGATCTGGAATGAGGGTTCGGACTTGTTGGTGTAGTAAGGGATGAAATCGAGGACTTCGTACGTGTCCGGGTCGACGTGATACAACCGGAAGACGGGGTTCCCACCTGTAAGGAAGTGAGGAACCATAAATCAGTGGAGGGTATTTGGAGAGGGAAGCAATACTTTAACTTACTGGCAGGTGTAAGTGCGCCAGAGATGTAAGCGATTCCATGGGCCGTCTCCGCCCTCCGGTCATCGTAATCCGGGTAAGATATTTCAAACTCGTCGACATGGCTGTGGGTGGGTACACAAGATCCATCTCAGCTCGTCGCTCGAGCTCTGTAGGGATTACAAGACGCAGGATACTGACGAATGTCCATAGAAATGAGCGGCAATCGTATCGTGGTAGCGATCAAAGATCTGACTCGCGTAGTTCGATTGGTCACGCAAGGCGTCGACTTTGCCGAATGGCATGTGCCCAACTGAACACCGCAGAAAAGATCAAGACAATCAACGACTGGGGAAGTTTCCATGTGACATTCGCTCAATCTGGACTTACTGATCCAAACCCTTTGACCGACTTTCTCGGCGGCGTGTAACTCGTGCGAGAGCCAGGTTAAGATCCCGTTCGGGTCCCAAAGCGGTTGATCGTGGTCGTAGAGCCAGACTGTGGGACAGTTTTCAATCGTCAGTCATAAAGGCTCGATCATAATCTGAGACTTTGATGATCAGCACCCACAGTTCTGTTTATACCTGCAAGCCCAAAACATCCATCATCAGTCAGTCGAGATCACACCCACACCACCCTTCGCATCAAGAGTGACTGACCAATAATTCGTATTCAAACTAATGATTCTCAATTGGGTCCCCGGATGCACCCTCGAATAACACCCGTAATGTTCCCTCACCTGTCGACTCGCCCTAGGTCCAATCCACTTCTCCCAATCCCTAGCGGCCAACTCAAAGACCCAATCCGATGAAGTGCGCGCGATCGTCAATGTCGAAGGCGTCTCGTCCGAGGTGGTAGAGTTTTCGCTTTCACGGTTCCATGATGTGGTGCGTGGAAATGCGTTGACGGGCGCGACGTCGTGGTTCCCTATTACGGGGTAAGACGGGGTCGCGGGGTCGCGCACCATGTCTTTGTGCCATGCTTCGAGGTCGGAGGTTACTTTCTGTAGGAAGAAGACGGCTTAGCTCGATGAGCGGAAGAGTCGTCCGAGTTCGAGGATAAGAATCTCTTCACGCACTGGTTCATTGACGGTCCATACCGCCGATTCGACGACATCGCCCGTGAAAATGGTGAATGCACGATCGGGAACGAACCTGATGGGAATAGTAAACGCATCTCAGCTCCGAGAAAATGCCTGCGAATTCGGTGGGAGCTGCTGACCTGTCGATCGCTCGGAACATGGACTCCATCAAATCCGGAGGTGCATCGCACTGTATCAGGACGAGGTCAGCAAGAAAGTTCCCCACCCCGAGCGATGGAAGCAGGACTTGCATGTCGGCTCCCGAACTGTGAGCCGCCAAAAGTCGGGAACTTACGTCAGTTTCCAGTCACATGCCGACTTGTGGAATTTGTCTTGGCGAGCTCACCTTTCCAGCAGGATGGGAGATGTTTGGACCCAATGACCCTCCGCCATAGTCTCGGCAACAAATGACCTTGGAGCAGATGCTGCTGGCTCCTTCCTGCGTATGAGATTTCGATCGGATCAGCGCCCATGCCCACCTTCAGCAAGGACCACTCCCACACTGACGAGATAGTTCCGATCGATATGAACATCACTCAAATGAATGACCTTTAGCGGTTCTCTCCCCTTGCTCTTCCACACCTTCCTCGGCCGCTCCATCAACCCCCTCGTATCGTTACCCTGGGAACCGTCCACGAACTGAACACTATAAGGGATCGTGCGTTGCAGAGGACACAATCCGAACACGGTCGAGCAAAAGTTCTTGGCGGCGTGGGAAGCGAGGGATATGGAGCGGAGGTCGTGGGCGAGAATAGGGGCCTGGGTGCCGATCGCTCCGGCGCAGACGTCTTCGTCTTCGATCTGTGGGGGAAGATGTGGGGGGCGGAGCAGAGCAAAGTGGGTGAGTGGACGGGGAGGCGAGGGGCGAATAGGGCCGTCGAATGCGACTGACTCTCAGCTTGGAACAAAATCCGACAAAGAAATCGACAAAGGCATCATCGCCGACATGAGCGAGGGCTTGCAGAGGCACGAGCAGGCCGATGCAGGCGCCGCACGAGATGGCGGCCTCGACGTCGCCCATGAAATCGTCGACAAAGGACGCGTACACGCAGATGGTGAGGAGTAGGGCGATGAGGACAAAGAGTAGGCGGGAACGTAGCTGGCCCGTCTTGGAGGGGTTCGTCTCGCCTGGAGAAGGCAAGGACGAGCCGGACTCGGCGTGACGAACGCCGGCCGGTCGCCGCGAGCTGCGGTTCGGTGAGGATACGTCCGTCGTGGGGGCAGAGGACGAGCGCGTGACGAACGAGAGGGTGCCATAGTTGAGCAGTGTAGTGGACAGCGTCGCGGGGGACGAGGTCGAGCTGGCGAGGGTCGTCGTCGTCAGTTGGTGCGACAGAGGTGAGGGGCGTTTGGGGATGCTCGAGTAGTGCGATGACGAGGACGAGGCATGGGGTTGTAGCAGCGGTGTCGTCTCGGAGTGGGAGGCCGTACTCGGTGTACTCGGTGGAGAAGGCGAGACTGGTTGCGGAGGGACAGTCTCGGTGCTGGTGCTGGTGCTCTGGATCGGGCTCGGGCCGGGAGTCGCCCGAGCGCCGGCCGAATCACCCAAAGCCGACGCCGCCCCACGACTCTCTGCGCCGTGATTCGCCGCGGCTTGTCGACTCGCATGAGCTACAGCCGCCGCAAAGTTGGCTCGGCGCTTGTAGCTGCTGCTTGCAGTGGCCGTCGTCGATGCTGTCGGCGCATCCTGCGCAGACGAGCGCATTCGGTCGGCCAGCAGCGTTCTTGGCTTCGGCCTCGGGATCGATCAGTCGACGGGCCAGCGGAGAGAGCGCCACGGTGGGACGCGGCTGAGCAAATGCCCCTCGCCCCGCTTTGATCGCTAATGGCCACTCCGTAATGGACTAATCGCTAAGCGGCTTATGCTCCTCGCCCGCCTCCGTCACGTGCCCTAGCGGCGACCACTCAAGTCTCAGCGACCGACCCTACTTGGGCGTTCAAACCGCATTCTGGCGTAAAGCACAATGTCATGCCACCCATGTACAGGTCCTCGTCGACCTCCTCCCTCGACTCGACCGCTTCGACCTCCTCCTACGCCTCGCCCTCGTGCAGTTTCAACGACGTTGCCTCCGACCCGTGCCGTGCTTCTCGCAAGAACTCGGCCTTTTCCCCGATCCAGTCCCTCCCTTTCGAACTGATCCACTACATCCTCTTCCTGACCCTCCCTTGGGACCACTCCAATCGGACCAACGTTCTCCTCTCTTGCGCCCTCGTCTCGCGCCTCTTTCTCCTGCCTTCGCAATCGCTGCTCAACGCCTCGATCAAGCTCTCCACTTCGTCCGCCGCGAATCGATGGTTATCCTCCAAACGCCCTTCCACCATCTCTTCGAGGCATTGGATCACGCACTCCCTGTCCATGTCGGGTATCGTCGCGGGTCATGGGATCAGTGCCAACACGGCGAGGAAATGTCTGCTCAAGGCCGAACGGGTGTCGACCGTCGAGCTGTTCGATTTTAAATCGTTGCCCGTCAAGGCATTGCAAGGACTTTCCCTTTCAAGTCAGTACAGGCAGTGTTTCACAGCCCCATTTCGCAGCTGAGCTTATCATACTCCTCCCCGTAGACCTTCACACCCTCTATCTCTCCACCTCCTTCGTGCCCCTCACGCGCAACTCCTTCCCCTCCCCATTCAGCGAGCCCCTATACCTCCCCTTCCGCTCAACTCTAACGACCCTCACCCTATCCGGCACACCCTCAATACCCTCCCAACTCCTCTTCGCCCTCCTCCAATGCCCCAACCTTACTTCGTTGATTCTTTCCCTTGTGCCTAGTTCATCGTGTTATTCGAATTTGATCGAGGCGCTTCCTTGGGCTCTGGGGAATGGGTTGAAAGAGTTGGCGATACATCATCGGCCTGATGAGCGGTTCCTACAAGACGCATTTGGACCGAACTCCCCTCCCGGGAGAGGACCTTCAGCGTCCCCCGGCAAATCCTGCCTAACCCACCTCTCCCTCCACCCCAAAGTACCCCTCGACGTCCTCCTCGAAAAGCTCTCCAACAACGACCATACCCATCTCCAATACCTCGACCTCACCATCTCCTACAACCTCCAAAACATAAACGCCATACTTCGTCAACACTTTCTCGTAGGCGGAGGGGGACTTTCCATCGGTTGGAGACATTAGTCCTTCGTGGTACTAGCGAGAGGGAATGGGATCGGTTTGCTAAGGAGGAGGGGAGGTGGTTAACACAAGAGGGGAGTGAGGAGTGCAGGTTCAAGGTCGAGTGGATGCCTATTTGATCGGATCGAATCAGATCCGGATGGAATGTATGTATCAAGGCAAGTCTCTGTGTAACTCGGACCTGGTAACTTTGTGGAAAATTAACAGCTTTCTAATGCGCGCGCTCATCTTCGTCGTTGTCCCCATGCCTTCTTCCACTACTACCAGAGGAAGAACACTAAAGGAATTGTTTGCGAGTCGTACAACAAGAATGAACAGAAACTCCGACTTCTATTCTCCTTTCTCGACTCTCCTTGTCTGGGAGGAAGAGATACAGCAAGCGACCTCTTACCTTCCAACCCCCCACCGAGAGTCTATCCTTCTCCTTTTCTTCAACGCGACAACTCGGTTTCCCTTCGATGGACGTTGGCCAAGACCCTCACCGCGTCCCATTGTTCCTTATCGAGCCCTTCCCCCTTCCCACCCACACTCGCACCATTCCCATTCGTCGTCGTCGTCGTCGTCGTCGTCGATGACGCAACCAAGGCATCGTCATCGGTCTCACCATCCCCATCGACATCCTCCACTTCCCCTTCTCCATCGCCATCCAAATCCGAACTGACTTCCTCTGATGCCTCAACTTTAGCTAAAGATCGTCTTGCCGATGTGCGCCGACCCATCCGAACGGAACTCGTCGGCTTGCCTTCGTCCATCGGAGCAGCGAGGTGGACCGTACTCGTACTCGAGCGTCTCCCACCGCGACCCTTGCCCGATCTAACGAACTTGGCCTCCTTCCCCGCCGTCGAGGCCGAAGTCGAACCCGAACCCGAACCCGAAGGAACAGGTGACGACGCCATCTCCACCTCCCCCATCCCCGTCGTCGTCGAAGGTCCAATCGTACTATCAGGGTACTTGGTCCTAAACTCCTTCAAATACGCATCGTACTCCCTCCACTCCTTGCTCTGCTGATAAAGCTCCAAATCCCTCGCGTACGCTTCCTTCGCCTCGACGGTCCGACGTTCCAACTCGGCTTTCTCCAAACAGGGCAAAGCTTGCCATTTCTCACCGACGATGCGGGCGATCTGGGTGAAAGATTTCGAGGTGCCCAATTGGGCGCGGAGCGAGGTGGAGAATTCGACGTACGCGGAAGAAGGTTTGACGGGCGCATTGGGGTCAGGTTTTGGGTGGCGTCGGTAGCGACGTTTGGCGGGGTTCATCGTCGGGTTCATTAGCGTGCCCGGAGCGGCCGAAGTTGAGACGGTGGTGGCGTGAATCGGAACTGCTGTAGGAGAGGCAGTCGTCGATCGAGTCACCGAAGCCGAGTTCGTCGGGTGGATGTAAAAGACGTTGCGGTTCGTTTGCGTCACTGAGCCGAGGCGCACATATTGTTGATCAGTTTCAGAGATCCTTTGTGTTACATGCAACGGTGACGAGCCTCACCTGAAGTAGGAGTCGCCGTCGCAGGAGCGATGCTCTTCCTCTTGACGCCCCTCGCCTTACTCCCTCCCCTTGCCCTCGACGCACCCATCGAAGAAGACAGGTTCGACATCTCCTGATCCTCGACCAAGGTTGCCGCCATCGAGACATCGCCATTTTGGTTGTCGTCACTCTCGTCGGCCTCGTCTTCCATCTTGGACGTGAGCGCAAACTCTTTCACAGCGCTTGCGGCCACGACTTGAGCCCGGTCGGCAACGGTTTGGTCGACCCATTCCGCCTTGCCGACAGCACCACTCTTGACGACTGTGAGCGTGGGTAAAGTAGGATTCGTTCCATTTTCGCCATGTCCCAAAGCGATGGGCAAGGCCAACGGCGCCGAGGTGGGGAGACCTGCAAGAGAGGCAAAGGTGAAGCGCGCGGGAGATAGCCGAGACAAGCTGATCAGCGCGGGGTTTCGAACACCGAGATCGACGGCGCCTTTTTGGTGTCGATACAGCGCTGCCAGCCGGAATGGGAAAATTGCTACACTTGTGATGATATAATTCGATTTACCTTTGATAGATGCAAAGTGTCGCTGTATTAACCTTCGATGCCCCCTCCGAACGCCGACGGCTTCGAAATCTGCTTCCGTAATGTCGTCGAGCGCTCTAAAAAGGACAGGCGCGAAGTGGTCGAGAAGAATGGCACGACGCCGACGCGAACAGAACCCACCGCCAATCACGGAAGCGCCCAACGGAAGCCAGACGGGGGAGGAGAGCGGAGATATATAAGACAAGCACACAAGTCAGTCACATGTGATTCCACGACATGAATAGGGCGCCTCTGAGAGCACATGCGCGAAAGAGAAACACTCACTCGAGTCGATCAAAGCCCTCAGCAACGAATGTCTGATCATGGTTTTTAGAGGGGAGTTCGGCGTTCGACGCGGTTAGGCGCGGATCAGCGGAGAGCACCAAAAGATAACCCGGCCATGAAAAGGGTACGTCACAGCCAAATGATGACCAGCGATGCTGGGGCCCGTGGATAGCAGTGAGAACCACGAGATCCAAGCGGAGAAAGGACCCACATCGTAGTATTGCAACAGCTGCAACGAATACAGCAGCTCGTAAACCGAGGTGATCGGCGGGGGGGCCGTCGCTGCCGCCGGCGGAGCTGTAGCTGTTGGTCGAGATGCTGCCGGGCCGAGGGTCGTCGAGCTCGACGCGACCGTAGAAGACGGGTACGAGGGCCATAGGTGGGTGTGCATCTGAGCCAGGGTCGCAATAGGATGCCCCGCTGTAGTCGTCGTCGTCGTTGTCGTTGTCGATGCGGCCAAAGGGATGTGCAGCGATCCCGGGTCCAGGGGCGTCGCTCCTGCTGCTGCTACCGCCGCCGCCGCTGCCGACGCCGATACCGAGCTTGGTGGCACCTCGAGAGCGGAGGATTCAACCAGCGTCATCGAGGTCTGGTTTGCCGACGACATGTTGGACGATGACAAAAGCGAAGGGGTGACAGGGGTCGGGTACGGTGCGGGGGCGCCATGGGGATTCCAGTGGGGAGCGGCTGACGAGGTCACGGGATGGTCGGGATGGTGCAGCAAATGCGACAGCGCGGCGCCGCCCGAGTTGAAATGCTGCGTGTGGTGCGACGACAACGATGCTGCTGCTCCTGATGCAGAGGACGACGACGAGGAGGGGTAGGTCTGGTAGGCCGGGTGATGCAGATGAGATTGTGCTTGGCCGTGAGCGTGGTGGCCTTGATTCGGGACTATCGCTTGTGCCGGATGGTTCGCGGAGTTCACCGTCCCACCCCCGGAGGTCGCAGATGCTGGGGTCGTCGTCGTCGTCGTCCCGTTCGACCTTGTATGCCGAGGCATCACTTGGTGGTAACGGTTGATCCACGCCGCTCCCACGTTGGACGAGGTCAAAGGTGGTCCCAACGGTGCGTCGTGGTCGTGAACGTTCAATCGATCTCCGACCGATGCTGAGGGCGCTGATGGGGCTGAGGGCGCTGAGGCTGCCGGGGCTCCTGCTGATGGCGACGCGGCTGCTTTTGCTGATGCTGGTGCGGGTGCTGCTGATCCTGCGGCCGAAGAGCCGCGGTGCGGGTATGCGGTCGGGTGGTGCAGAGGTTGGTGGTAGCAGTGGTTGTTGCTATTGTCGCCGGTGAGAGTCGCCGGGGCGGATGCTGTCGCAGATGCACCGGCAGAGTCGACGACGGCAAGCGTGCCAAAATAGTCCTGACGGTCACCAGAGCTGCCGCTGCTGCCGCTCCCGATTGCAGGACCGCCGGCTGCAAGGGCCGACAACGACAGCGACGACGATGACATGTTGCTCTCCATCCGTCCAAAACGGTCGCTCACGGTCGTCGATAGGTAAACACCGTGTAAAGCCACGGCTCTCAATCAGCAGGACAGACAGCCCCGACCTTTTGAGCTTGTTCCAAGCGCGCGGACTCGGTGCGACACTGCGCCATGGGGCCGGGGCCTAGCGCGACGCGAGCGCTGGAGACTGGTGCAGTGGTAGGCTCCAGAGTTTGGTCTCTGTTGGCCTGTCTGCGGTCGCAGCGCGGGCGATCGATCTCATGCATCCAGCGGCTTTCGACGCTTTTCGCACTTTTTTTCAATCTTTCGAAAACCCGCATTCCAAAGGAAATGTTCACCTGATCGCGATACCGTAACCTGCTTTTTCAATACATTCACATCAATGGGGGGACACCTGAAAAGGTACGAAGTGTGCCTACTTTGTCTGCCGTGTCACCTCCCATGATGAATAATTCCCTGGTGTGGCTGTCGGTCCCTGGCGCAGCGCCGACACGAAAACGAGCTGAATATAAGCGCGGTTTCGCCACGAATTTTGACCCAGGAGAGAAGCAGCACACCGGAGACCTGAGTATTCCATGCAGGTACCTAGATATGTAAGGCATGTCCGACTGTCTTTTTTCGTGAAAAAAACAGAGAATCCCAGACACCCCGATCTGTATGGGATCCCAGCTGACGTACGGCATCGGCCAGGACTTAGCTTGACCTTGACCGTCGTTCCCGACGGGCCTGACACAAAAAAGTAGAGAAATGGGTTTCTCCGCAACTCGACAGCGGAGTTTCGAGCACCGGGACTTTGAGAGCTCCCTTTCTAAATGAAATAGCTCTGGTGTCGCCGAGGGGCGTCGCCGTCCATGGAGAAACCCCGTTCCTGTCGACGCGCCCAGGGTAACCCATCGACTTTGAATCTCGCAATAGGCCTCCCCCCTCTCTTCTTCCTCTCGGAGGTATAGGTCCCTGGGGCAGTATAAATGGGTAGGCCTGAGGTACCTTGGTATGTCGACAACGAGCACGTCCCCGCTCGTCATCGATCACGCGTGGCGGCTGGGAGCCGAGTATCTGCATAAAAGGTGTGAAAATAAGCCCATCTTTTCTTGCGCTGCGGGGGGTGACGTGCGCGGAAGTGAAATGACGGCATGGGGATCTCCGGGCATGCAAGACGATCCCTTGCGGCGCGGCGCGACTCGCGGGCGAACGGGCGCGTCAGGATTGGAGAGCCGAGCCGTCTCGCGCACTAATTGACCTCGGTGCACGCCGGGCCGGCCCCCACACGCCACCCAGCGAGTTGAGGCGCTTACACCATTCGATCGCCTGCCTTGGCGACCTTGCCTCGAGCCCCGACCAGACGTACCCGCCACATTGCATCCATCATGTCCTTCATGGCACTTCCTCGTGGTGCGACCCTCGCTCCCAAGCCATTCAAGATCTCGTTCAGCGACCAACAGTTGTCGGACCTGGCGCAACTCGTGCGATTGGGTCGAGTGCCGGCGCTGACGTGGGCGCAGACGGATCGGGACTATGGCGTCAAGAGAGAGTGGTTCGTCGAGGCCAAGGAGAGGTGGGAGGATGGGTTCGACTGGTGAGCCTACTTTTTGCGTCGCAAAGCCTAGTCGGAGGGGTGGTGGTGCTGGGCTAGACCTCTGGACGTGCGAGGCCGGATGGTGCCGCCATGATCGACGTTCATGTCGTTCATGTGGGGCGCCATCGTCGCCGGGGCTTTGTGCACAGTTGAGCTGGTCCTTCAACGACCTCTGTCACTCCGGTACAGGCGCCAGCGAGAAGCAAAGATCAACGAGATCCCACAGTACAAGGTCGAAATCGAGGATGACCAGGGCGCAGCCCATACCGTCCATTTCGCCGCGCTCTTCTCGACCAACCCGAATGCGAAACCCATCGCGCTCTTCCATGGCTGGCCAGGTGCATTCTTCTACAATCACCACGAGGCTCACCACGAATTATGCTCATCAATGGTGTACAATCTTCCCCGCAGGATCCTTCCTCGAGTTCATCCCCATCCTCACGGACCTCAAATCGCGCTACGCCGCCGACCCTTTCGCCTTGCCTTTCCACGTCATCGTACCGTCCTTGATCGGGTACACCTTCACATCCGGTCCCCCGACCGATCGTGATTATGATATCATCGAGTGCTCCAAGGTGATGGACAAACTCTTGGTTGGTTTGGGGTGCAGTGGCTATATTGCCCAGGGAGGTGACATTGGTTCGTGGGTCTCGCGCTACCTCGGCGTCAAGAGTGATAACTGCAAGGGTGGGTCCAAGCATCTTCCGTCCGTACCATGAAACATATGAAGAGCCAAATCTGAATGGTTGTCCTTCTGCTTGTTCGATCACCAGCCGTTCACCTCAACTTTGCTCCCGTCCCGACGCCGCGTGATTTTGACGCCTCCTCCTTGGAGAAACACGAACAGGTCGGCTTGCACCGCGCCGAAAAGTGGCGCAAGGAAGGGAGTGCATACGCCAATTTTCATGCAACTCGACCTTCGACTATCGGCCTCGTCTTGTAGAGCTCTCCCTTGGCATTACTTGCTTGGTGAGTTGGCTACTGAACCTGGACGGGAGGCAAATAAATTTGCTGAAGATGTGAGTTTGAGTTCATCGCAGGGTCGGCGAGAAGTTTTTGGATTGGTCCGACGAAGACATCTCGATCGACGACATCTTGGAATCGGTGACGGTGTGGTATTTGACGGATACGATTGCGCGCTCCGTCTACCCCTATCGCGAAGTGAGCAAACCCCTTCTTCTTTCTCTGTCATTGTATTCCTCACTCGTGCACTTGAAGGGCCGGCCGAAGTTAACCCTCCATTCTATCCGCTGCCCTTGAAGGTTCATGGCGGAAGCACTATGAGCATCAACAAACCGGAATGGTTCATCTCTAAACCCGTCGGGTTCTCGTGGTTCCCTCAAGAGTTGATGCCGACCCCACGCGTCTTGATTGAGAAGACAGGGAATGTCATTCAGTTTACGACGCATGAGAGTGTGAGTTGCATTGGTACGGAGAGCATATCGTCCGGGGGCCGTGACTGATTGTTTTGGGCTGTGACTTCATAGGGAGGTCATTTCGCGGCGTTCGAGAAACCCAAGGAATTGTGGAAGGACGTCGAGGTTAGTTCATGAGTAGACGTCCCGAGCGGGCATGGGGTAGAGAGCTGATGTGGACTCTTGATCTTCTTCACGCCAGACTTTCGCCAACCAGGTCTTTGGTCACGGGGCTAAGATGTGAGAAAGTGGAGGCGCCTGTGAGGAATGCTCGAGGCCGAACTGGCGTTGCTCTTGTCAGGTGAAGGAGAGGGGATATAGGCTGCATGTATAGGCATCCTGACTACCGATGATGGAATGGAAATTTGAAAGTCGCCTATGCTGTTGATTCAGTCAAAGAGGTCAAGCATCTCCATCGGATCCATCTCAAGTTCGTCCTGATCGTCTTCTGTTCGGTCGGCACCGATCAAATCTTCGTCGCCCAGGATCCCATTAGAGAGGCCTTCGTCCTCGTCTGTTAGGATCGATTCAAAGCTTTGTTCCCCATCTACTTCCTGATCTTGCTCAAGTTCCCCATCCGACCCCTCCAACAAGCCATCGAATAAGTCCAAATTTTGAACCTCCTGCGAGGGAGTTGCATGCCAAATGCGCAGTCAGGTCAACATTCCGCTTCGCCGTCTGTTCTCGCCGGTATGAGTCGCACCTACCTTACTCAAACGGCCTTCCCCTCCCTTGGACTTACCCCTCCCACCATGTGCCTTCCACCCATCCGGATTCCCGTACCTCCTCGCCACCAAACCCATCATACCCCCAATCACCTCTGCCCCTGCGGACTCATCCTCAATCGCCATGTCCTCCTCAAGTCGAGCAAGATGTCTCTTGACGGTCTGTAAATCGATCCAGTTCTCGGATCCGGGTTGCAAGATGGAGGATATATCGTTGAGGGCTTTGGAAAGGTAGGTGTAGGATTTACGGTCGTTTGCGAGGCGCTGGTGGGGAGGGCAGGGTTGGGTGGATGAGATGACCAGTGACGAATCATGTCAAGGCGGTTCACCTCTTACGTCGTGGTAAGAAGGTCTGACTCACCTGTGCCCAGCGAGGATTGAGATCATTCGGGAATTGTTTGACCAATACGGAGGCGAGCTTGGGAAGCATCTTGGTGATCAAGGGACGGACAGTGAGGTGGACCGAGGTGGGGGAGGAGAGCCATTCGCGCAAGGCCTCGGAAGAGGGAGATGAGGGGAAGGATGTCTTGGACGGTAGAGGGAGGTTGAAGTGAAGATGGAGGTGAATGTTGAGGGGGGACATTGGGACTGTGGGGGAAAGGGGTCAAAGGGTCGCCAAGTGTCGGTGGATAGTGTAGTCGCCGGGGATGGTGAGACGACTCACGCAGGAGTGAAGAGTCGATCACGGTTGGGCTTGAAGAGATCGAGCTGAGGTTCAAGCTCACTGCATGCTGTAATGAACTCAGTGTAAACAGATGCTATAGTTCTAGTTATCTGCCGCTGAATATGGCCGTGGGCGGTGCGATTACCACAAGGCAGCGAGAGTCGTGACCCACCTCGATGAACCAGTCGAGAATTTGCTGCGTAAGAGCGCTCTCAACCACCGCTCGGGCATCGAGGAACACAGCCGTTCGAGCACTCGACGATCCGTTAGATGAATCAATATGAATCGAGAGCTGAAGTCCTTGCGACCCTTGTTGGTGAAGGACGCTGGTGCTGATAGGTCGGAGGTTTTGCTCGGCAGCGCCGGCGCTGTTCGTACGACGTTCTTCGGCGGAAGCGAGAAGCGATGGGCCTGAGGCGAGGATGGCAGGGACGCGATGTCTCCACTTCCATGACGAGGTCATCTTCGCTCAATGGCGTGAAACCGGAGGCGAACGAGGAGGATAGTTCCCGAAAGTTGAGCCGATCATTCAGTGCGCTGATTGCAGTGCGTGCTGGACTCTCGCGCACGGACCGCCTGCCTCAAAGGCCAAGCCCAGCGTGTGAACGTGCTCCCTTGCGCTCCTTCCATCTGTCCTTCACCCGCCACTCCAGTCCCCACGACGGGACCGATATGTCGTCAGAAGCGACAAGTCTCGGCAAGCGAGCTCGCGAGATTGATGCGGTCGACTTTGAAGCTCGTCAGTCCAGTGGTTGCATCTCGCTCCCTCACGCTGCCCTCGGAATCAAACGCGATGGAACTGACACTCACCTCGAGCATTGTACAACAGCTATCGTCCTAGAGCCGATGGGCGCTACGAATGGTCACGGAGCAGAACACCAGGACGGAGAGCCTACAGCCGCAGACGGCGCCCAGCCACCCGCTGAGGAGGAGGAGGACGACGACGACGACGATTTCGGGCCGATGCCTTTGCCTGCAGGAGCTGTACCGACCAAAAAGAGGAAAGGTGCGTCTAGGGTAGTGCTACATGCTTCAGTCGCAGAAATTGGAAAGCTCACTTCCTGCTCCCCGACCTCCTTGGAGGATGTCTGAACCCTCTCGACCACAGTACTCGCCCACGAGAAGCTCTACCTCGACCATCTCCCTTCCGCCGATAGATACTACAAGTCCTTCATGCATCGAGACACCGTCACGGGTGTCGTACTTACTCGGTCCGTTCACCGTCAAAGCCACCGCTGTCCCAAGGTCGTCACAGACTGATCCCAACGTGAATGTTCTCTGTTCGCAGGACCGACTTCCTCATCACCTCCTCCGTCGATGGACATCTCAAGTTCTGGAAGAAGCAGGCAGAGGGGATCGAGTTCGTCAAGCATTACCGCACACATCTCTCACCCATCGTCGCCATTGCCGCATCCGACGACGGCAAATCCCTCGCCAGTTTAGGTAGCGATCAGGAGGGCAAGACGGTCGAGGGCTTGGAAGTGAAAGGAAGTGCAAAGGTGTTTGATGTTGAGAACTTTGGTCAGTGCGAGGTGATGCGAGGGCATTCTCGAGCGAAGGACTGACCTCTAGGATCGGTTCGCTCAGACATGATCAACATTCTCAAGCTGTCTTTCAACCCTCGCATCTGCTGCTGGCTACACGGTCGAGGAGACGGACGGTCCTTATTGGCAATGTAAGGCTCACAGTTCTGTCATCCCGAGAGGACAGGGAAGCTGACGGTACCTCGGGCAAACAGCACCGATTTTGACTCGCCGACGATCCGGATCTACGATGGACGTGGGGACGGCACACCTCTGCACGTCCTCGATTCTCTGCACCGCAAGAGTGTGCACCTCATGGCAGTGAGTAGCCGTGTATCGCCTCAAACCTTTAGTAATCTTGCTCATCCCGCATCGTATTTTACATCGACAGTACAATAGTTTGTACGACACCGTCATCTCGATTGATGTCGGAGGCATGGTCGAGTACTGGGAGCCGCGGCAACCGTTCGAGAAGCCCGACAGTGTGAAATGGACCAACAAGAGTGCGACTGGATTGTACGAGTTCAAGAAGGTCAGATTTTGTTACCTAGCTTCGCACCGCACGTGAGCGCTGCCGACTGAGATCGACCATCGGTATCTCCTCCCTACAGAGCAAATCAACTCCCGTCGCACTCTCACTTGCACCGACCTCGGACTCGTTCGCCGTTCTCTCTCTCCCAGAGTTACGCTTGACGACCTTCAACTTCTTAACGGGCAAACTGCATCGAGCCTACGACGAATCGCTCACGGCGACGCAAGAGATGCAACAAGCCGGCACGGCAGGGGTCAAGATGGACTCGATGGAGTTTGGACGCCGTCTTGCGACAGAACGAGAGTTGGAGAAGGGGGCTCTGGAAGCGGTGTTGGAGAATCGTTCGGGGATGAGTGTGGGTGCACCTGTGTGGGACGAAGGGGGAAAGTTTGTGATTTACCCGACTATGCTTGGTATCAAAGGTGGGCCCTAGGGAGTCCTTCGAATGGTTGGTCTCGCTACTGAGCTGACTCAAGTCGGCAATTTCTCGGGACCACCAGTTGTCAACACGGTGACGAATAAAGTTTCTCGAATGCTCGGCAAGGACGAAACGGTACGCTACCTCAACCTCGCGCTGTACCAAGGTGTACCGCCAAAAAAGGGAATTACGACACTTGCGATGGCGACTTCAGATAACCCTCTATTGAACCAAACGGAGGAAAGGGATCCCACGCTCTTCTGCACAGCCTGGAAACGACCCCGTTTCTATCTCTTCACTCGCTCGAGCCCCGATGACAAATCGCACGATCGTGACATCTTCAACGAAAAACCGACGCGCGACGAGATGCAAATCGCTGCCCCTACGGCAGCGGCTCAGGGACCGTTGGGGAAGAAGGCGGTGATTCATACGACCAAGGGGGATATTACGTTCGAGTTGTTTGGCGATTTGGTGCCCAAGACGGTGGAGAATTTCGTGGGGTTGGCGAGGAAGCATTATTATGATGAGATCATCTTTCATCGAGTCATCCCCAAGTTTGTACGTGGGATCAGCTGGTCGGAGGTTTTTCGAGCTGAGTTCCGTGGCTGATGTCACAATGAATTATCCCTGAACCCAGATGCTACAAACCGGTGATCCCCTCGGTGACGGAACAGGAGGAGAATCCCTGTGGGGCTCAGCCTTTGAGGACGAGTTCCACCCGAGTCTCAAACACGACCGACCTTACACGCTCAGTATGGCCAACGCCGGTCCCCGAACGAACGGCAGTCAATTCTTCATTACCACCGTTCCCGCACCTTGGCTTGATAATAAGCATTCGTAAGTCCAACGAACAGTCCGGGTTGAGGATCCTCCGAGATGGCGATTTTGAGCCCCAAGGACTGATGTTCGGTGGGCCATGTGGTTGGTTGTACAGTATTTTTGGGAGGGCGACGAGCGGTATGGATGTTATCCATGCGATTGAGAACGTTCGAACGGACAAGACGGATAAGCCTTTTGATGATGTACGGATCGTCAGCGTTGATATCGAGTAGGAACGTTGTTTCCATAAAGTCGGGGCAGGGAAGGATTATCGTAGTGCAACCCGCTGAGGATGATGATCAATGCCAAGACCCTACAAGCCTTCTGAGATGCACACACCTCCTGTGATGTTTCTTGGTGTCGTTTCGTGAGGATTTCTGATACATCAGACCTAGGCTGCTCGCCCCCCGAACCGCTTCGAAAACATGAGTACGGGTTCGACGTCGCGACGATCTCCGCGAAGAGTGAGACGTCTCATTATCCGAGTTAGTAGGCGTAGACTCTGCGGCGAGAGGTCATTACGTAAAGATGGAAAGGGAGAGATAGTCATTGCAAGGTGCATGGCACATCTTCTTCGTTGGTAGGTGGTGAGAGGTCAGATTGGTGCCAAATGGCCGAGCCGAGCGGTGTCGGACTAGCGCGCTTTTGGTCAGGACCAACCAGCGGCACCGGCGCTCCCTGATCGAGGCGGCTGGCCGTTCGTGAACCTCGACTTGGGGGGTTCCCTTCGTTTCCAAACCACGCTTCGATACCGCAAGCCAGTCAGGGAAGGGGAAAGAGGAACTACCCATCACGTCATCGATGGGTTTGTTCAGTCGTCACGGAGACGACGACCACCACGATCCAACGACAAACGAACACGCCTCGACAGGTCAGCAAGCTCTCGCCACAGATGGCGACTCGGTAGCATCGGTCGTTTCACGCGCCCGTACTGCTCCCGGCGGGACCTCGCATCGGGCTGGCAGCAAGCGCGATCTGACGTCGCCGGCCAAGGGCGATGTTCGAGGAGGTGACAACGAGGACGTGGACGATCAGGACGATGATGACGATGACGGACCGGATGTCGAGGATTTGCTATGGGGTGCTCAGGTCAGTTCATGCGTTCAGTGTTCCTGCATCGGTGACGGCGGTCTGGCTGTCTGGGTTTCGGACAAATCGTCTTGGTCCGCCCGACGACGACGACGGGCGCGCACGTGCGCATCGATGGCCCTCCGACGCAGTGTGCATATCTCATGCTGCTGGGGCTGTATCGACTGCGGACTGCGGTGGTACAGGTTGTGCTCATTACGGCACCCCACTCTGGCTACTTTGGGTCACCTGACGAGCGACCGCGCTTGAGCCCGGCTAATCAGCCCCCGGGCGTGGCGCGAACGCGGGTCATCGTTTCAGCTTCGGCACACTCAGCCCGACGATAGGAGCAGCTCCACTGCAGATAGGTAGCCGGGGGCCCGCTTCGGGTTGCTTGCTTTTGGGACATCCGTATCGGGGCATGAGTGAGGGGGACAGCATCGGCATTCAGTGGGACCTTACAAATTCTTCGATCTCGGCTCGTGCGGCAGATCCCATAATCGCCCACGATGACCACCGCACCACGACCCCCTGCACGAGCGCGAACCAGCGAGCGCGTCAGGGACGAAGATTCCCTCGGATTTGCGGCTGGCGAGCAATATGAATCCACATACGGGCCAAACAATGTGATTCAGATTCGGAATACTGACTCGAGGACTATTAAACACAGATGGACATTATTGGCCATCGACATTCCCAAGCCGTAGCAAAGTTGCAGCTCGCTGTCAAGCAATCGTCGTCGGCCGCTTGCGCTACCCTCGGAACGTGAGTGGGCTTGCAGAAAAGGTTTGCGTCTCCCAAATTAAAGCTGATCTATGCACTCGATTCTGTAGATTGCTGGCTCGAGGCCTCAGGTCTGAACACCAATCGCACTCGCACCCCCATCACCCGACGGGTTCTCGCTCGCCCGTCGCCTCTCCGCCCGCGATCTCGGAAAGCTCTTTGTTCAATACTTCCCCACCGCATTCCCACTCTCATCACCATCAAGTGCACCATGTAGACACCACCCACCACACTTCTCACTCGACACCACAACTGTCCTCACGAGCGCTCTCCCATACGCCTCCTACTACCCACAATGCCGATGCGCTCGCCGCCGCCCAACTCTTCCTCTCGGGACTCGAGATCGAGCTCAACAAGCCTGTTCAACCTGCGTCGGGGAGCAAAGCGAAGAGAACCACTGGACATGACAGTGTGTCCGAGGATGAGTCTGCGGAGGGCAAATATTTCAGTTTGGAACGATCGCTCGATCTTTCGGTTGGGGTGAGTGCCGTCGCTTGGAGCATCTTCTGGTCGATGGAGCACTGATGCAGCCTTTGAATGCGCTCACAGCTCACCGACAGTTATCGATTTGGCATCGTTTGCCCGCCAATGGACTACGACGCAACCGTGCCGGCATCGGCGAAGGATCTGTGGTCCCAAGGCGCGGCCGTAGCGCAACGTGCGCTCGCCCATCCCGCGATCGCCACGCCCCCCGTCTCCTCGCAAACGAAGATCCCTGATGCGTCAAAGCCTCCCCAACTCGCCCGAATGCGCTCCGTTGCTCGGTCGTACAATCACCCTTCGACGGTGCTGCCGCCCGCGGTGGCCCACCCTCATCTCTCGCTCAAGGCCAAGCTGCGCTTGACGATCACCGTGCACCTGCTCTACCTCTTGGCGTTGCAGACTTGGGCCACGGACAAGGCCCGAGCGGAATCCTACTGGCAGGAGATCGTCAAACTCGGCTCGAACTTGCACGGTGGTGTCGGGATCAAGGAGGGTGAAGAGGTGGTCGAGCGAGCAAGACGACGGATAGCGGGGATCCATCGCATCGAGGGTCCGAACGAGGATTGGCATTTGGCCAAGGCCAAGAAGCGTGGTAAGGGTGGAAGCAATTTCAGCAAGGCCAGCGTAGAAACTAGCGACGCTTCCAAGTCTACGGCGACGGGTGCACGCGGGTCAACGCGTCAAACTTCGGGCGATGCGGTCTTGGACATGCGCATGGAAGCCGAAGCTGCGGCACAAGCGAGGGCGCAGGCGCAGCAGGCGGAAGGGGAGCCTTCGAGCGTGTCGTCGGCCATCACGATCAGGTGTGTTCCGGTACGAAATGGCTCGAACAGCCCTGTCCTCTCGAGCTCGCACGGCGGTCCTTCCAGATCATTGTCAAAGTACGGCTCGAGTGCCAGCTCCCTCATGTCGACCTCGGTCGGTGGTGGGCGCACTCCTCGACTGAGCAAATTCCACTTCGCGCCGGATCTTCCTACGGACTATCCTTCGCCTCCCGATACACCCGATTCGTCACCCAAGCAGCACGCCGAGGACACACTTGGACCGCAAGCTTCCGGCGTGGCGCACAGTTCGCCGAGTCTCTCGACCACGCTGACCTCAATCGAACACGAGTCCTACTCTTCCGAGGCACCTTCGCCTTCGTCGGCGACGTCGGCTCATACGTCGCACTCGGAATCGATAGCCCACCATCGTACCTTTCGATCGAAAGGGCCAACGAACGAAGGTGCGACTCCTCGCCGTCGCCGTCGCCGTCGCATCGTTTCGGCGGGAGCAGCCAGTTTCGCCTCCAACATCTCGTTACCTGCGTTGAACGCGACGAGTCGCTTGTTGACTCGCGTCGGTTCCAGCGCGAGCATCTGCACCCTGCCACCCGATTTCGGTTCGACGACTCGGAAAGGCAAGGGCCGAGCCGTCGAGCTGCCTGCGATTGATAGTCATGGAGTACAAGCGAGTTTCAGCTTGCCTTTTCGACGTTCGACGGATGCGGATGATGCTCGGGTTGCAGGGCCTTCGAGTCGATGGAATTGGTCGAGCTTCAAAGCCCATTCCAGTCGCTTCCTCGGCTCGCTGCATCACGGCCACGAGGCGCATGGCAACTCGGCTATGGATGCGCTCAAATACGTGTTGCAAAAGGACGACGATAGCGCACCGCCGTGGGCGTACTGGGGACTACTCGAGGAAGAGGCTGAAGAGACCGAGCCTGAGAACGAGGATGGACAAGAAGATGAGGAGGAAGGAGGAAGGCCGACGCTTCTCCTCGACAGTGACACTGATGACATCGTCGTTGGATCATCGCACATCTCCGAACGCTCGAGTGCGCTCGCTGCAACTGAAGAGGTGGTCATACATCGTCAAGAACCTAGTCTCGAGCCCGAATCAAAGTTGTACGAACCTAAGATCAGTTTGAAGAAGGTCGACTATGCATTCCAACGCGCCAAAGCCCCCGGTGCGGCGAACCGTTCCTTCGTCGACGTCACCTCGGCATGCGACGACTACCCTACCTCTCGCCCCCGAACGCACTCTCGCAAGGCCTCCGCGAATGGCAAACCCCCTTCACCCGAAAACGGAGGGATCGTACCTCCCTCCGCTCTCGTCGCCCCCAAATTCGGTCGCCTCGAACATCGTTCTTTCTCCTCCCCCAATCTAGGAGGCGGGACCGATCAACTGGATCCTCTCCTCCTCGAACTTGAACGTCGTTCGCGCGTCGGCGTTCGAACGGTCTGCGCGACCTGCGGGAACAAAGGGTTGAATTACCCGACTTCGAGGCGTGGAAGGACGTATTGTTCGCGCGAGTGTAGGGTCAAGGGGAAAGCCGCGGGTGGGGGTTCGGGGTGTTCGACTCCGTCGCGCGAGTCGATCGTGTCGTCGTGAATTGGGTTGCAAATAGCTTATCGGCGTCGATTCGCCTTGCTCATCCTGAAGCAAAGTCATGTCGTCGATTTCTTCAAGCCTGTACGAGCAGCTGCATGTTCCGCCATCCGACTTCGTCCGAGCTCGAAGGAACTCTACGTTATCGATCTGTTTTATTCGTTTTCTCCACATCCTCCATTTTGCTGTCGATCGGCTTTCTCCCGATCCTGTTAGGACAATTTGTGTTTTCTGTGGTCTCCTTTGCATCTGTTCTCCGTATCAAAGCCTCATTATATTGCAAATCGCATGTACATCGTTGTCCCCCCAGAATTCCTCTATGAAGCCTTTTCCTCACTCCCCTCCTCATCGCCGCCCTTCTCCAACCATTCCGCATACCTCGCCAACCTCTCCTTCTCGACCTTTTCAGCCTCCTCCTCCGCCTCCAAATCCAATCCCGTGCCTTCTAAACTGACGCCTTGGCCTGTACGGCGGTACTTCTTCTTCGGGTCCAATACGGACGCGACGATGGAGCGACCACTGAAGAAACGACCGTTCATTTTCTGAATAGCGGAGGTGATTTTTTGGGTTGGTTTTTTGAAAGGGGATGAAGAAGGGAATATACTTACTGCGATACAAGCCTGGGCCGACACCTCGTCCTTGAAGCGGATGGTGATGATGCCTTCTTCCTCTTTCTGTGAGTGCCAACAACGACTTGAGTCCTTGGTCGCATCAGACCAATCGCATGAGATGCAAGCCATACGTACATCATAAAGCGTGACATTCGTGACCGTACCCATCGTCTCGCATTCATCCCTGACGTCTTCCTTGAGTTCAAGCAAGAGCGTCGGGTCATCCTCGAGTTCTTTGAGGGTGAACATGCCTTGAAGGACGACGACTTTGTTTGATCGTGCTCGTGCAACGATGGCGGCCGAGTTGTCGTCTTCGTCGGAGGACCATTCGGTCAGTCGCCTGGGGTGAGACTGGACGTCAGTGGGGAGTGGTAGGAAAGTTCAGCGCGGAGGAAAGGAAGACTGACTGATTCAACTTTTCAGCCCTCTTGCTCAACTTCTTCTTCTCCAACTCGGTCCTCTTGGGCTTGGGCTTCCCCTCCCCCTCCCCCTTGTCACCGTCCTTCCCTTCCCCTGCCGTTCCCGATTTCTTCCTCCAAGCCTGCGCCTCGGCAACCTTCATCACCCCCTGCCCCTTGCCCAACTCCAACTCGGTCTCATCCAACAAACGGATCGCCAGGTCAACACTCGCCGCTTGGAGATACACGATCAACGCCTCGCCTTTGAACAGGCCGGTCGTTTCGTCGTGATACAGCTTGATGCGGGGGTTCCCGTCGACGTCTTCGAGGATGAGCCCGGCCTTGGAGAAGACGGTTTGAAGGAGCGGGATCGTCGTCGTAGAAGGGAGGCCGCACACGAAGATGGCCGTGTTGGCTTTGGGTGGCTTGGCCTTCTTGTGGGGTCTGTTCTGGGCAGGTGCGGCGGAGAGGTTCGAAGTGGAGGCGATGCTGCCACTGGTGTTGGTGTTATCGTCGTCGCCGTCGTCGTAGTTGACCTCGGTGCTGCTTTGCTGTGGCGTGGCTTGATCCGCTTTACGCTTCTTGCCGTTCTGACGAGCCAACACCGGGGCCGCTGGGACCTGTGACAATCGATGGCGCATGGATGGTGAGTGGTGTAATGATGGGGGCCATGGCGGTACGCGTGCATCGAGCAACTCACGGATTCATCAACGCCCTGGACCGCATACGCCTGTTGTTGTTGTGCCGCCTCCTCCTCCCCAAACTAAGACCAAACCACCGATCCCGCGGTCCGAAAGAAAAGACAAGCATGAGCTATCATTCACTTGGCCCTTCGGAACCGAGACGACGACTCACTCTTGGCACCCAAGCCCCCCTGCCCGAATCCCATTCCATCTCACTGCCGTCGTCGGCTTCAAAGACCCATTTCTGATCGGCGAGCGACAAGTGTACGCGTGGATCCGAGGCGAACGAGTGGGTGGACGTCGTGGTGGCAGCGGCTTGCGGGCAAGGTTGGGTTTCAGGGTAGGTGGACAACCCAGCCGGGTTCATGGTGCGCGCTGGTTGGAGAGGGAGAGAGACGAGGGGAAGACTGGGAAGGGAGCACCCTAGGGGGCTTACCCAGTCGCCGCGGGGTGCGCGAATCCAACCTAAAATCTGGATCAAAAACGTGTATTGCATATGGAAAAACGACGGAGTGTATATAAAGTATTACGCAACAAGAGAAAGAGAGGGAAAACTAGCGAGGGAGAGAGAGAAGCACAGAGACAGACAAGTTCAGTCGGGTTCAGTCAGTGGTAGCTTCAAATACGACGACCCCCATCCATCGCACTACTCGTCGATTCCGAGCTTCCCTCCTCCTCCTGTTCCTCCCAATCCATCCCCAAAGCCCGCTGGTTCGGAGCTCTCCTCCCCCAACCTCCAACAACTCCCGCACTCGCAACCTCAAACAACTTCTTCCTCGCCGACCCTCCGATCCCTCTCATTCGTTTTGGCACCCCAACCTCCACCGTCCCATCATCAACCCTATTCCCCTTCCCCTCCCTATCGCCACAATGACCAACCCCATCATCATCATCCAGTAGAATCCCATCCTCCTCCAACAGCCTCCGTTCAATCCCATCATCCGACCAAACCCACTTGCCCGTTCTCGACGATCGAAGGATGTACTCCGATCGTTGGAGCCAGTGAAGGCGTTTGAACTTGGGTCCTACGTGGTATAAGAGGGAGAGCGTAACGGCGAGACTGGTTTCCCTCGTCGCGGTCCAGTCGAGGCTGACGTACTAGTGCAAACGAAAGGAGGGAGGGGTTTCAGTGTTGGTTCGAGAGGGGGAAGAGAGAGTGATGACTGGGGCTGACGGCGGTAAAGTTCCAAGTGAAGGTCTCGAGTTTTTTGAAGCGCATTAGTTCGTGCCCGTAATGCCCCTTTGGTACCAGAACATGGTCTCAGCTCCCCACTCTTTGGTACCACAAAACAGAAGCAATCAAAACACTGACCATATCCCCAGGCCACCAGTTCGTCCCCTCATTCTCCAACAACAAACCCAAATGAACCAGATTCGGTAAATCCCCCGCGATCTTGCTCAAAAGCGTCGGACCGAAATTCCGATCTTTCCAAACCATACAGGTGAAAGAAGTGAGGTGGGGGAGATGGGCTATGGCGGGTAAAATGAGATGGCACAGGTCGGTGTAGTCGTAGGCTTCGCAGAGGCGGAGGGAGGTGACGGGGATTAAGGGTGGGGTGGGGAGGGCTCGAAGAGTCTGTCGAAGGGAGTACAATGACACGCATGATGGTCAGGGTCGTGCACCTCGCAGCTGGACTTGAAACATGCAACTGATCCCCACGTACCATGAGGTTCCGCAACCAACTAAGCCGGAACGCTCTCCCCGTCACGCCACTAAAACCCCTAAGTTCCGCATGCTTGACCGTCAACCACGTTTGTTCAGGCCACCACTTGCCCGCCCTATCCAATTGGGCCCCCGAAGCGAAATCCCTCCACGCCTTGACGATTTCCAATTTGGGACACGTCGAGATCAATTCGAGTGGGCAGTCATGACATGCGTTCAAGACCAGTGTAGTCACGTGTGGGAAGACGGGTGCGCCGGCTTGTAGCTTGACACCGCAGAAGTAGAGCGAGTGCAATCGCTCCAGCCGGGAGAGCGAGGAGAGGATCATGTGATGGAGTGGCAAGGCTGTATAAGGCGAGCCAAAGACGACCAGGTCCTCGGTCGCTTGGACGAGCGCAAACGTCCGCAGTCGAGGCATCCCCACGATCAAACCACAGATTGTGTAGACGGCGTATGTGCTCAAGTCCGTGGCATTCCTCGGCAAAGTCGAATGAATCCACAGATGGCGTGTGCGAGCTATCAAGAGATCATTGCCATCGCCATTTGGATCGATCGCTCGCTTGCCCTGGGGAAAGTTGGTCAGGACTCGCACGCCGCCGGGGTCGTCGCCCTGTTGTTGCAATCGTACACCGAAGATGGTGCCTCGCAAAGGTTCGACGGCCAAGCATATGGCTCTACATGTCGAACGGAGATTGATGACGTCGTTCCCTGGATCAATCCACTGCGAAGAGAGTGAAGGACCGCCATCGCCGTCGGCCGAGACAGTGGTCCGGTCGGTGTCGCCGTCGGCTCGATAGGGGGACAGGATCGGTTGAAGCAGGTCGGCGACCCTCAGCAAGATATCAGCGGGGAGGTGCGCCAAGCTCTGGACGCCTGATGGTTTGTGGGCATGGGTGGTGGCTAAGGATCGTAATGAAGGGGACGAGGAAGGCGAACAGGATGCTCCATCGTCGTGGCCTTCGTCTTCATGCAGATCGTCGGATACGGGTCGAGAGGATCGACGAGGAGGGCCATTACCGTCGCCGCGTCGACGCTTGGCTGCGACGCGTGAATGGCTCGTCGCGCCCCCAGCCAGCTGCTGCAGCGACGCGTCGGCGACGACCGCACCGGCAGCAGAACCGGCTACATCACTCGACGGCACCGGCGTCAGAGTCGACAAGGTCGACGAGGTCGAAGGTGGATGGGGAACAGAGTACGAGCCAAGACGCGACGTCGACGTCCATGCTTGTTGGGGATCCGGGTCGAGCGCGTTGCCGATCAAGTAATGGCGTTGAGCTGCGACGGTCGACCGGGGACAGAGCGACATATGAACGAACGAACACGCGACGGCGACACCGCCGTCTCATGCATCACTGACCTGATTTGCGCTTGACCATCTCGTCGACCTGGCCAAGGCGGGTGACCAAGGCGGGTATGGGTGATCTGACGACACACTCCTCCGTCGATGCCCGCGGTCGGGCGATCTACCATACGGCACTCAGAAGTCATGAGGGCCGGGTCCAAGTTGGGCGGCAGGCTGTGCACCACCACGTGATAACCAAGATTGTTCAAGGCTTTGGCGCTTTCTTCAGTGGATAATTGATGTTATGGATCCTTCAGACAGAAGCTTATGATTTATGACATTCATCTTCCACATATACCCCCTATCACACCCCCAAGCCCGACGCGCAGATTAGGAAATCCCTCGTCCGACTCCTCTATCCTCCGGCACAGTCGACCTCCCTCACTCTTCGGCCCACCCAATGCACTCGATCTCAATCTGAGCCCCAAAAGGAAGATCCTTGACACACACGCACGTACGCGGCGGCTTGGGCGTCGGGATCAGTACGTTGTAGGTTTCGTTCATCTCGCCGAAAAAGTCGAACGAGGTGACGTAGATGTTGCTGCGGTGTGCATTGTTGAGGGGAGAATCAGCATCTTTGTGAGATCGCGCAAGGTGTTTCTGGGATCCCAGCCCTACACTTTGACGAGCTGGACGACGAGAAATTTCAGGGCCGAGGTCAGTACTGAACGTGCAATGTGGGGGTGAGGGAATGTCCCGGCTAGCCTGATTAAGTGACGATCCTCCCGCCTTCAACACCTTCTCCAAGTTGCCAATGATCAATTTCTAGAGAGACACAAAAATCGCGTGAGCCACCGACACTCGGCACAAACACCCTTCTCGTGCCTCACCGTCTTATCAGCCGTCGATCCCTCAATGACGACCATCCCTCCCGGACCGTTCTCCGAGTGGATCTGGCCGGAACAATACACCAATTGCGCGGTGGCGGGGAGTTTGAGGCCATGTGCTGTGAGCTCGGATGACCTGGTCAGTTCTGTGCCCTACGACCTGTCACTAGAACTGGGAAGAGAGCTGCCGATCACTCACAGACTGTGAACGCGGAGAGTCGA
Organism: Microbotryum scabiosae; assembly: GCA_022702605.1. Taxonomy (NCBI): domain Eukaryota; kingdom Fungi; phylum Basidiomycota; class Microbotryomycetes; order Microbotryales; family Microbotryaceae; genus Microbotryum; species Microbotryum scabiosae. Next base: position 391,475 of record JAHWDV010000016.1, on the reverse strand, counting down.
GGTTCGGTATGGCTTCGAGTATAGCTTCACAAGCAGTTGTGAAGTCGACTCACATACTGACGGCAGTCCAGGGACCCCAACAACAGTCAAGGTTTGCGGCATGGTACTGTGTACGGTTCTAGACCGCGAGCGACGACCAAGGTGGACTTGAAAGTTTGAACTGAGGCTAGCGGCTGCGATATCGCCCGCTCAAGCGCTGGCGACGGCGGAGGACGGCGGGTGGCTCGGCGCGCCCCGCAGCCGACGGCACGTGATGCAGCTCGCCGACGGGCCCGTTGCCACTCCGCCGACGCATCCTGGCGTCGTATCGTTGCAGAGGTGAGTAGGTATGGTCGTTCAAACTTTATTTTCGTGCTTAGTCGGTTAAGACCAGATTGACACCTACCTACATATCTGTCGATTAGCTGATCACCGGTGAAGATCATCATGTTAGTAGTCTGACGTGACGGACCTGCCAGCCGGCACCCGGCAAGCGTCTCGAACCGCACGCCGCTGTTTTTGGCTATTGGCGTGCGATTGGCGAGTCAAAAGCGGCAGACTCGACGGGCGAAGGCCAGTCCCGTGCTTGACACGCCTGCCTCCTTTCTCCACACTCGAGGGTCTCGCAACACTCGTTTCCGTTTCACCTTCTCCAGACTGGCAAGAGGATTTGAGGAGGATACTTGGGGGTTCTGGACCTTACAGGATGAGTGACCCTGCGTCAAACAATCGGCGGCCGTCGTCCCCCGCGACAAGTTCCTTAATGCGGACTACGACCAATCCGCGCTCCGGACCCTCGTCGACGAACGCCTCTCCACGACTCGCTAATTCATCACCCCTGTTAGGCGGTACCATGCCAACGCGTACTTTTTCAGCTAATTCAGTCTCTTCGAGATCATTGCACGAACATGGGTGCGGTTACCCTGGTGCTTTGTCGGCGTACGACTTGCCTAGTTCGGGAGCAATGGCAGACCTGATCTTGGTGAGATCGACGAGTAGGAATTGCACAGGAGGAGGGGGTGGATCCGGTCGTGTGGGTAGGGAAAGGAGTAGTACACTCGGAAGACGAATGACGGTGGATAACGAAGAGACGAAGGAAGGGATCATTGATGAGAAGGACGAGGATCCGGCTAATGGGATCGTTCCCGAATGGATGAACGCGGAGGACGTACAGAGGTCCAAGCTTTACGATCGCTTCTCTAACCGCAGGAAGAAGACAATCGTCGCGCTCGTGGCGCTTTCGGCTTTCATGGCTCGTGAGTGAAATATCGGATTCGGCGAATGTTCTTCACTTGCCATGATCTAACCTGAATCATTATTGTCGTGTAGCATTTTCATCCTCGGCTTTCCTTCCGTCGATCCCAGCCATCTCCGAAGACCTCAACACAACCCCAACCATCATCGACATCACCGTCGCGGTCTACATATTCATCATAGGCGCCATGCCCCTCGCTTGGGCCCCTTACAGTGGTCTCTACGGCCGACGACCCATCTACCTCTGCAGTCTCCCCATCTTCGCTTTGGGCTCCATGGGCGTGGCGTTGTCGGATAATTTGGCGACGTTGATTGTTACGCGGACGATTCAGGGAATGGGATCATCGGCTGTTCTTAGTATAGGAGCGGGGAGTATAGGGGATATCTACCAGAGGCAGGAACGTGGGACAGCGATGGTACGTCACTATCCTTCTCTTGCGCGAGCTCCCCACCTCTAAGCTGACGACTATCTTATACCTTAATAGGGCTATTTCTACTCGGGTGCGCGAAAATAACCCAGGGTTTACGTTAAACGGAACAATGGACTGACGCAATCATGTATTCTTTACCCAGGTATCCTCATCGGTCCCGCCGTCGCGCCAGCCATCGCAGGTCTCCTTTCTGAATACGTCAAAGGCCATTATGGCTGGCGCGTAATGCAGTGGATACTATGCGGTCTCGGCGTCATAGCCTCAGTTCTCTGCTTCCTCTACTTCCCTGAAACGGCACATGAGATCCCCATCGAAGAGATCATTGAGGCGAGACGACAGAAGAGAGCGGATGAGGGTCTACCGATCGAACCGAGGTGGAAGTCGAGTTTGTGCTCGTTTGTGTGGCTCAATCCGTTGGCGCCGTTGAGATTGTTCTTGCTGCCGCATATTCTGGCGATTGTGAGTGCTGCGCTTTTGAATATTGAGATGTCAGACGAAGACTCGAGCTAATGCTTCGTACTCCGTCGGGCAGAGTCTCAATTCCGCCTTCGTCCTCTTGACCACTTACGCCGTGCTGGTACCGCTAACGGACACGATCCGCTCCAACTACGGGATCAGCAACGACGCTATTCTTGGGACCTTCTACTTGGCTCAAGGTCCGTGATGTCCCGCGCAAATCATTGTGATAGTCCACCCGTCTTCAGCTTTGCTGATCGAGGAAAGTTCTCACGCGCTACAGGTGTCGGCAACGCCTTCGCTTCCTTCTGTTTCACCGGACGTATGGCGGACCATACTCTCAAAGTATGGCTCAAGAAGCGGAAGGGGGTCTACGTACCCGAGGATCGATTGAGGGCGACATTGCTTGGAGGTGGTCTGGTTTTGCCTTGTGCTGTGCTGGCATTGGGCTGGGTTATCGACTTGGGTTCGGGTAAACTTGGATTGGCTTTTACGGTCATTTTGTTGTTTATTAATGGGTTAGGGTTGATGTGAGTACTACGTATGGACATATTCACGTGCGCATTCACGTGCGCATTAACGCTTCGAAAGAAAGTCAAGCCGACGAAACCCTTTTCTTCAACAGGATGATCCTCACCGCCGCCAACACCTACTGCGTCGATGTCTTGCAACATCGCTCCTCCGAAGTGATCGCCGTAAACAACTTTGCGCGCTACACCCTTTCAGCCGCCGCATCAGCCTTCATCCTCCCTCTAATCCAATCGATCGGACTAGGAGGCGCCAATTCGTTCGCGGCTGGTTTGGCGTGGATCGGGTTCGGGTTGGTGTGTGCCACGATTCGATGGGGGGAGAAGATGAGGAAGTTGGGGGAGAAGTGGGAAGGGACGGTTTCGGCGGGGATGAATGCGGCGCTGATTCCGAAGGATCAGGAGCAGGAGAGGGGGCTGGAGGAGGCTCCTGTAAGGCCAAAAGTCGAGGTGGAGGCGCCGGTGATCAATGCGGCCAAGTGACTGGGGAGGACTAGCAGTACACGGCAGTAACCCTTCTATTTAGAGTTCTTCGTTTTGTGCACCATCTTCACATGTTGTATTACCGAAATCTCACCACGATGCACTACTCGATCCGGACGCCTTCCTCCCAACAATACGCCTCGAACCTGAGCCCGAACCTCCCTTCCTCATCTTCTAACGTCGAACGTAGCCTCCCCTCCTTGGACTGGTCAGCATCATACACGACCTTGACCCTTTCCCCCCAAACGCTCTGAATCAACCTGGCCTCCTCCTGCGCGGAGCCTTCTTGGAAGCGTGGATAATCAGCAGAGTAGTACTCGGACCCCCTTGAATCGTCGACAAGGATCGGCCCTCTTCGGAAGCGGATCTTTCGCAGGTTCGCGTGATCGACGAAGGAATGAGGTGTCGGCCCCAGTAGATGGGTCCTTGTATCTCGGTCCAAGGGGAAAGCATCAGCGATGATGACTTCGAGGCTCTGACATGCTCGAAGGAGGAGAAAGAGCGAGGGGGTCTCGAAGGACGAGACTTGAAAAAGCCGCAATTGTCCGCCTGGTCGATACCGTTCGTCCTGCGGCGTCTTGGACGCAGAAGAACGTGACCTAGACGCCAGTGTAGGTAACCATGTATCGAAGTCGAAAGGAGGGTAAAGCACGAGATCCAACTTGGCGGCTTTCAACTGGGGTCCAACGGTCCGAAGGAGGAGCACGTAGTCGTTAATGTCCGGGTCAATGGCATCGTCAAGGCCGTACGATCCATAGACGTGAAAGAGGGATAGATGGGTCAAGTGAGGGAGGGAATTGGGGGATATCAAAAGGGGAAGACCCGAATGGGAGAGGGACATGAATCGGAAAGGCAAGACGAGTGGAGGAATTTGAAGGGGCGTAGGAGGAGGCGGCGAAAGGGAGGGAGATGCTGGTGGCAGAGGTATTGAATAGTACGCAGGTGCAGCGAATTGGAGGTTGCAACCGTGAAAATAAAGTAGGTCTGTTCGTACTCAAGACATCCCAGCGATTCGTCAGCGTCATCCTGAAACACTCAGTGCGAGAAGACTGACTCGAATGATCGCCGAGTTCGGCGAGGATGACCTGATCGGCGTTGAGCACGAACAGCCTCTTGAGCCTCTTGCACCGAGAAACTACGTTTGAGAAGCCATTTGTCCAAGAGGCGAAGATCTTGTCGTCGCCCAGACGCAATTCGATCACTTGATTCCGGATCCAGTCATCGTCGTCGTCGTTGTCATCGCGGTCCAGATCAAATTCCCCGACTCGGTGGTCGTCGATTGACGACGAGCTCGGTATTTTTGGGATAGCGCCCAGTCGAGCTAGGAACCGATGTGCAACCGCCTCGGTCTTGATCACGGGTGCTTGGATCAATAAGGCTTGCGCGACATCCCTCCAACGCGACGAGACGGTGCAATACAACCGCAACGCCTTTGACCGACTTGTCCAAGCGAGGTAAGACGCGGGGCCGACAGAGAACGAGACGATCTGCAGTAAGAGCTCCAGAGGTAATCGATTCGACATCGGCGCCCCTTCTATACGAGTCGTTGTATCGGCGGACGCTGGGAAAGTGAATCAGTGATAGAGCGCGGACGCGGAGGAGCTTCGCGCTGGCTAATCTTTGGCGTCCGCCTCGGTCACTCCGGTGTCGAGACGGCGAAGTGATCATTTTTCGTGCTTCGTGTTTGATCGCTGAGTCCATTCTGAAATTCTGGGAATGCGAATAATTATTACAGTTCGGGGGTTTAAAAGAATGAGGATGCGAGAATGCGATAGTTGTACAGGGCCTGCTAAATGGGGCCGAGCCATCAAAATCTGAACGACTCAGATCTCACGACCACCGTCCGATACGCCGGAGTTTCATAATTTATGCGAGTATGGGGAAAAATCTATGGCTGTTGCAATCTGGCTAGGCGCAGAAGATGCGAGACGGTCGGGCTATGCCATCCGCTTAAACTTGAAATCGCCGACCGCGAACGCTGCCGGGCCGCAGACTTTGTTCCGGTACATGCCGCATTTAACACTTGCCTTGGCCGCGACGACGATACCATCCAGGTCGAATTCGATCATGACCTTTGCCGTTTCGATATCCGTGACTCGATCTAGGGAACGATCCCGGGAGCAGTGGGCCAGAACCTAGTTCAGAAGATGACGAGTGTAGTCTGGAGCGCAGAGCACTCACAGTGGATATATCCACCCTGGCCATACTTGACCTCCAGAACGTGGTCCATCGTCTTGCCCTCGAATTCTTGCAAAGGAACAGCCCATTTGGTCCGTGGTTGGCCCGGTGGCGTACCATAGTGGCATTGCGCTCGAACTTCCCGCCCGACCAAACCGAGTCCGAAGATGGCAGGCGGTGCATCTCGTTGATCACGGGTGAGAAGTTGCATCAAGCTGAAGAAGGCATTCGAGCTCGGATAGTCGTAGTCGAAAGCTTCGAGGTGATAACTCCATTGACTGTCAGGGGACGCCGCGAGTAAAGTGGGTCAGACTCTGCGACGAAGGAGCATTCACTAATATACAAGCTGGGAGAAGCATATGCGACGTACTAGCGGTGCACTTGACCCGGCTCTGAAGGTGGCCAGCTCAGAAACTCGATCCTTTGGCGTGAGTTTCCCGAACCGCCATGAGTGCCTGGTCGATCCAATCAAGCGATCGAAGTTTCAGCTCGGCAAGAGCTTCTCCGCGACAGCTGGGGACTGACCTTCGGGTCCCAGCCGACCAGTGTAGCACTCGTTGATATAAACCTTCTGATCCTCACGAAGTCTACCATGGGGAATGTCAGAAGTAGGAAGGATCGAATGTCGTCAGGATTGCGCAAGGCATGGCGACTAGGGGACATGTGGGTCGACGGGAAGGAAACTCAAAACCTACAGGTTACCGCGATGCAAGAGCCCGGTGGCTTGCCATTTCGTGCCACACTTGCTGAGTATACCAGCAGACTGCTGTTCTCCGTTGTTGAGACAGTACACCGCTGAAGTGGTCCCCGCGTCTTGGTTCATCGAGGGATAGGGGCACGCTGCGGGCGGTGTGGCTTGTGAAGGCACTGGTCGAGATTTGTTCTCTTTCACAGGCTTGTTGACCATCCGTTTGAGTTGAGGGACGACAAAGTTGACCCCCACATCGAACAGGGCGCTCGCCAGGGGGTGAGGGGCCATGCTCCGTTCCTGGCGTCTAGGCCAGGTGAGACTGGCGGATGAAGCTTGCTCGGCGGTGGTGGGCTCGCAGGTAGGTGATGTTCTGGACCGTGGAAGAGCAGGAGGGACTACGTCCAGAGCCGGCAAGAGTTGTTTTGTACCAGCGTCGAGTGAAGAAGCCGTGGGTGTACGTGTTGGGTCAACGTCGATCTGAGCGTGAAGCGCGAAGGCGTGTCGGCGCGTCCGCTCTGCGCGATGACGAGCAGCGAACGTACTACCAGGCCCCTGCCAGATATGCGGCCGCTGGATTTTGTCGACGGGAAGCTTGGGAGTGCCATGAACTCTCAGTAGAGGTAGCTATGCAGTATCCAAAACGCTCGACTTAAGCAGGCTTCCGATATGAGCCATGAGCCATTATGAATGTACGTACTACCGAGCCTTTTCAGCCCGAGCGGCATTGCAACTGCTTTTTCAATCGGCGGGATCGCCAGGTCCCCCTGGCGACGAGTAAACGTCATGGGTGGCCCGGAAGAAAACACGAAGAGCTTATGGTCAAGTTGGCGTCACAGTTGAAGTCCCAATGACAGCCTGAGAGATGGAGGCTACCTGAGAAACTTTCTCGGGAAGTTAAGGAGTACCCCGTATAACCAAGGGAGGATGAGGATGAGGTTACATGACACTACAGCCTATGAAACCTATAATACACAAGGGGACACGGAAGAAGCCACACCCTGACTCGGAGTCAAATTTGGTGATGATAATTTAGCTGCTGAAAGAAGGCTTGACGGTGCCCGGGCTGAAAAAACACGGGAGTGAGCATACATCAGCTTGGTTCTGCTTTCAGGGAAAACTGTGCAGTTGCACATCAAGCAAGACGCCGAGCACGCCTCGAGCGAAGCGACCGTCACGGCACGTTCACCGCCCTTGGTTGTCTGGAAGTTCTTAGAGAGCGCAACCGACTTCTTGATGCAGGAACGCTGAGCACAGAGTGTTGAGGTTCTCTTCAGCTACCCCAAACAGAATGGAAAAGTGCGACGAGATAATGAGTATTCACGAGATAGCCTCGCAGCAGCCGTCCACCTTCTTGAAACCAGCTTCGCAGGTGAAGTCGCACTTGCCGGCGCTAGTGCAGAAGCTGACGCCCTGTCGGATGGGTGTACACTTGCGCGCAACGCAGACGGGAGTTTGAAAGGGCGCCAGGAAGTTGGTGCGTCAGCTCAGGCGCAGCAAAAGCTGTCATTCTCAGGGACCTTTACTTACGTGACCGCGACGCACGCGCTGCCCTGTTGTTGAAGCCCAAGGTCGGTGCAGGCGGAGTCACATTTTCCGCCGAGGTGCAGATACTGACTCAATTGGTGACAGTGGGGCATTGAGTGGAGTCACAGATATGTAACCCCTGGTCAAATTTTGAAGGCTTTGTGCCCCAACTTGTGGGATCTCACCTTCGCTAGCTTCGTCTTGCCTCCTAAACCTCGGTGCGCAGCCGTGGACTGCGCCATCGGCGGGATCTACCTCTTTACCGATGGGGAGCCTTCTTTCTCCTGATTCTGAGGGCTTAGTAAGGTTCATTACCCTGATGATCAATGATGCGATGTGTCTCTGCCTTTGACTTTTTCCCCTGCGGTAGGCAAGCAACGCCTCGCCTGCGGGGACCCCTTTGCCGAGACCTGCAAGGGTACCACGACCTTCACCTGGGGCCCGACCAACTTCAACCTCGTTGACGGTAAATGTGTTTATGCAACCCTTAAAGGGTAGTTCCAAGATTAGGGCTTGGCCAAGCCCTATCTGCCCAAGCAGCAGCCCTTCAGGGGATTTCACCCGAGGACCTTGACCCCCAAAACTGCATACGCATCCAGAAACAGGCTCGGCGTGGGTCTTGAGGACCTGACTCGATACATCCCTGTCATCTTACTGATCGCGCTCATCCTGTGCTTGCCTCAGTCATTTACTGCACTGGAAATGCGGATGGCACCCAAAAATGTACTGGGCTGAATGAGCCTCAGGCCGGACCAAAATTTGGTCAAAACCGCCGAGGAGACTGCGGTGGTGTTGCTCCAAGGGAACTGCTCCGAGCTCGCGAAGAGCCCCTTCGTCGCCGCCAACAAAGCCCCCTGTGAACAGGTGTACACTGGCCGCTACAAGATCCCTATTTGCCTTTCATGAGGTGACCTTGACGGGTGCATGCCAAGGCGCTATACCTAGCGACAGGACTCCGGCCGGCGAATTCAGCACACCCTCCGAGGGGAATACCTACCTACATCATCATAAACTATTTTCCTATTTTTTTGGGAGGCAGACGCGCTTTCATTAGGTACACGGCAAGCCCACATTTCTCGGTCCTCAGAAAAACGGGCCTCCGGACTCTGCTTGGATCGAAGTTCGTGGTTCCGCGTCGTCCCATGTTCCAGTCGGGCACTTCCTCTTGCAAATCCCAAATGCTAAAGAGCTGTCTAAATTTGATTGTACCTATCGGTAGGTAGGTAGGTAGGTAGGTACCTACCGTATATCCGCGCAGGAGGGTGCCACACTAGTGCCACTTCGCCACCACCACGTCGTCGGCACGCGTCTGATATCTCATCGCCGTCCGCAACAAGCGAACCGAGGATCGTCCCTGGGCCTTGCCATTCCAGAGGCGCCAATAAAGTCGACGCGATCGGGCTGTCGGCCGTCGCGCGCGCGCGGGTGTGAAAAGAAGCTCCTTGTTCATCAGACGTCCATCGCGCACCGCATTTTGTGGAGAGTTGGGCAGCGGGCATTTTAGATTTCAACTTTTGTTAGCGTGTGTCATTGACATGAAGTAAAAGACCAGGAATCCGGTGGCTCTCGAGTCTCGACTCCTCTTTGACAACTCGCCCGCTTTCATCATCTTTTACCTGACCATCCGATTTCCGGCCGGGGAGATTTATACTTCAGTCGCCTCACACAAGCAGTAGGTAGGCACCTAAGCAGGTGGACATACCTATACCTACAATGTACGGTACCTACCTACCTTACCGGTACCTCGCTGGCCGCATCTTGCAACGTTGACCGTGTCATAGATCGAATGAGACTTCGGAAAATGCGACGCGCGAATGAGGACCGAGGGATTGCCTGTCGTCCGACAAGTCGACGAGTACGACGCGCCTGTGGAGTCCGAGGGATTGGGATGGTCAGGGCAGGGAGGACGGGCTGTGGGCACCGCCACATACCGAGCCGAGACTCGGGACTCGAGAGTTTCGAAATAAGTAACCTCCTCGCGGTCGGGGCCCGGAAAATCGGCCTGATCTGCAAGAGTCTGCAGGATCTGCCTAAGACTGCAAGGCTACCTAGATCGGTGATGACACTCTGTTTTTCGTTTCAGCATTCAATCGCCTTGCCCTGCCATCAGCCCGAACCGTTCTCCTACCTACAACTCTTGTGCCGATGTATTGAGCTCCTACTTCCTGTGTCCGACCACAACAAACACCAAAAAGGACAAGAGGTCCCCCACCAACCCCCCCCCCCCCCCCCCCCCCCCACTCCCGCCGTCCCGGTTCGAACCTCAGAGGAAGCTGCCCTGAATTCATTCGAACGGTCGCCGGGAATGACGGCGCTACCACTCGCCGCAACAGCTCCCGAGGACGGCAATCACCGTCTCTCGGGACACTCGACCCCAGCCTTGGAATTCGACATGGGCACCAACATGCAGCGGCCGTCTCACGACCCGAGTCATTGGACTTGCTCCTTCGACGAGCTTGACGGCGAGACGGCGGCGGCCTCCGCGCCGGGCGAGAGCAAGCACGGGCGACACTGGTGGCACTTCGACTACCGGATCTACTTTTGCATGCTCGTCGTTTGCTCCTTGTGTGCTTTTTCGCTGCTTCATCCGCCGGCCCTTCTCGACCGGCGGCCGTCAAAACTTCTGCCTCTGGCGAAACGCGACGCGGCGGATCGGCCTTCGCTCAACACGTCCGCGATCGATCGCGGAGCCTCGATTGTACCACCTACGCGACGGCAGGAGATGCTGGACGACTTGCCCGCTTGGGCCGATTACAACGCCATCGACGCCAAGACGCTCCGGAGTTCCAACACGATTGCACCGATCTTTCTGCATCATCTACTCGAAGCCAACACCCCCGCCCCTTACGACCGCGTACACCTCGTGTCGGCCTTCCTCGATCCAAGGCCGCTGGTGATGGACGAAAGGCCCGAGATCATAATTCACGGCGTGCTGAACGGGGTCGCAATCGTGAATACTCAAAAGAAGCTCACCTATCCAGAGGGGATCGTGGAGTGCTCGATATATGTGCGAGCATATGACGGTACCACCTACGCCGGCCACGGCAAGGTCACAGCCATGATCGCCCACTCGCGACGACTACAGTGAGTCAATCGAGAGGTCTGACCCCCTCCCCCTTCTGGCACTTCATAGTGTGCGGACTGTCTGACTCATCGGTACAATCTTGCGCTGTCATAGATACAAGACTCTCTCGCAGGCCCAGTTCGTCTGCTCCCTGGCTATGATCCCCGAGGAGACATATCTTGCCATAAACTGGCAAAACGCCGAAATGTGACTTCTCTTGCGACCAGCGTCCTTCCGCCAGACTGCGCACGGGCTTGGCTCGTAAGAGATGCTGACGATCCACTTTCGCCCTCTTCAGCTTCGCGACCCTTACGCCAATCGGTCAAGCCCCTCCTGCCGACGTCTTCATGCACGTGCGGGCCATCGCCCCATTGGACGTGGAAAAGCACCGCTCCGGTCGAGGACCCGGCGCGATCTGCATCGCTCCTCTACACGGCGAGTTGTACGGGCCCGTGCTGCGGGACCACCTCAGTGTGAGTTACACGTATTGTGTGTCGCGAAGTATGCATTGTCGCCTTGCGTCCTGACCGCGATCTCTATGGGCGATGATGTCGGAACGCGATGGTGCAGTACCAAAGATCCCTCGGCTTCACCAAGGTCTACGCCTACCTCATGGACCCAGGACCGATCACGCTGGCGGTCGTGCGAGAGCTCGCAGCGACCGACCCTGACTTTGTGCCGGTCCGATGGGGAATTCCCCAAGAATGGAGCACAAAGGCGAGGACTGCCCATACGCACATGAACCACGACTTTGCCGTCGACCCGAGCGAGTGGAACGTGCGGGGGATCGACATTTTAGACCCGCAGCGCGAAGAGCTCCTGGGTGTGGCTGACGATGGAGACCACTCTACCGTAGGGTCAGTGACCATGGGCATTGAGCGGAGATATTCCGCAGGCCGTAGCTAACCCGTATCCCTGCCCCGAATCCTCCTCTTCGCGAACAGCATCTGGTACTGGGGCCAGAGCATCGCTGGACAAGATTGCCACATGCGCGCGATGGCCGATGGTGTGCGGTGGGTCTCGACGATCGACTGGGACGAATACTTTGTCCTGCAGCCCTCAGGCCAATCGACGTGGTCGGCCCCTCCTCGAGACGCCGATCCCGAGACGGCGATGCTCTCCTTCCGAGATTGGATTCGTGAGGTGCCGCAGCACACGTGGGAACCGCAAGGCAACTGGCATTACATCCTTCACCCGCGAAGGATCTCACGCCTCAAAATCGACTTAAAGGAGGTGACGCAGGGACTGCTGCCCAGTGCGATCCTGTTCTCGCATTCGTTTGGGCAAGAATGGTGTCGCCCGCGCGGGCTTCCTCCCCGCTCGGCTGTGCTCGACGAGGTGATGGACACCTACGGCAAGTGGGATTGGAAGCAACCGGGTGTGAGCGTTCCCATGGCCTTCTCTACCTCGATCTCAGCACCGTACATGAATTATGGCCAACGCTCGAAAAAGATCCTGGACCCTTGGTGAGTTATTCCGGGCCATGGCTTGGGACGGTGATGCTTCACGCACTCGGCTAACACCGCACTCTGCGACTCAGGGCTTACTTCCTCGACGGGACGCACACGACCGTAATGGGCTACGGTGACTATTCACTCGGGTTCAGCGCTTGCACTGATCTTGCTAGAACCACAAGGCAACGTCGCATCTGCGCGCAAGCGATCTTGCGTGCCTTTGGCTCGCACGCAATTCCCGTGCCCCTGCCCAGGATGGTCGCCGACAGGGGCCCGCAATTGGCCCGACCGACCGATCCTGACCTCGAATTTGCTAGTGGTGCGCTACGTCATTACCGAGTCGACTGGAACCAGACGATGGACATTCTCGAGATCACCAAAGACTTGACCGAGCTACCCGCGTCCTTATTGAACTCGGCGGCATCGCGACGGGTCCGTGCCAAAATGGTCCAGGATGCTTGCCGCAGCAATAAGTTTCAGGAGGATTGGAGTATGGTCATTATCATGGAGCAGTCGCTCAAATGGATCATGCAGGATCGCGCCGAGGCATCTACCAAGCCGCGACTTCCACCTGTCGTGATCCCGGCCAAGCCGACGTTCCAAGTCAAGGCGCCGAAACCGACCGCCGCCATCGAAATCCCCGCCCAGCATCGCCCGGCGAATTGGGCGCCCAAGTCCGCGAAGCAACCGGTGACGGTGACTGTCGAATTTGATGACTCTGGCATCGATCAGGGCCAAGTCGGGGTGGTCTCGGCCGGCTTTGAGGGCATGGCCGACCAACCCGATTGGTCGCAAGCGCCTTCGAACGAGGACCAAGATGCTCCTGCGCCGGAATCTTGGGATACAGGGATGCCGCCCGAAACAAGGCCAGACAACTCGGACTTCCCGAGCGAGGCTCCATCAACTTACGAAATAGAAACACTGCATGCGGATGACGAGATGGTCGATCAGGCCGAGCCGGGGATCGGTGGAAGGTTGGGTCATACGATCGCGGCGAACCCGTACGGTCTGACGCTCGTAGCGGTCGGGGCGGTGTTAGCGTTCTACTTGGTCGAACAAAGTAAGGAGCGGTCGAGGACGCCGCGAAAGGGCTACGTCATGGTCGAGCAAAGGTGAAGAGCGATGCGACCTATTTTACATACCATACCACTTACATACCTAGACTTAGAGATACGGAGTGTTTTCTGGGGGTTCTTTTTTGGGAAGTCCTGTTGGATATAGTCGAAGTACTAGCAAACTCGCAGTGCCCGAGGATGTATATCTTGTTCTGGGGATGATAGAAGAGGGGCTTGTATGGTGCTATAGTTTGAATGTATTATCAGCATGACGATACCATTGATACCATGGAAGCGGGATGTGACGCGGGATTTGAGGTGACAGTTTCCGAGCCTTGAGGGCCCCAACTCATGCCAGATCGCCCGGTGGGGCTGCTGCGATCTGATGGGTCCGTGCGAGAGACCACTCCGCCTTTGGGCTGACGGCGGCGCTTGGCTCTCGCTCTGACTCACGACTCACTACAGCGCATCGACCCAGTACCGATCTGAAGGTCAATTCAATTCTCGATCATCCTCGACCAAAGGGACCTCCCCAGACGAGACCTGAGCGTAGTATCGCACCGCTCCGTCGCACTCCAGCTTAGCCTCAACTCGGCTCAGCTACAGGTCAGTTTCACGATGCGCGGACTGTGGGTCCTGGACGACGTGGATCCATTATGAGAATGCTTTCTCTGCGACGATGGCGGAGGACGAGACCACAGCAAGGGGGAAACGGAATAGTGCCGTCGTGGGTGACGTCGGCTCTCCCGTTGTCCTGATCGGCCCGGCCGCCGACGTTCCGACTTGCTGTGTTACAGCCGTACCAGCCATCCGATTGATCGCACAGCGTACTGACGTGGGGGAACACCTCCCTTCTATCGCTCTCAGCTCACAGCGTCGTTCCCTAGCCGCGCGTGCTCATCGTCTTGCGGATTCTTTGACCACCTCCGCCTCTCACATCCCTGTCCGACCCCCGACATCGTTCATACGACATGGAGGCTCTCTTTTTCAACTCGCACTCGGGCTACCTCGAAGGCATCATCCGAGGCTTCAAGGCTGGGCTGTTGACCCAGACGCAGTACTCCAACCTGACCCAATGCGAGACCCTCGATGGTCAGTCCACCCGTAATGCCACGGCGGCCCCGGTATCTCATCTGATCGCACCATACCGCTTGGTTCTTCCCAGACTTCCGCATGCAACTCTCCGCCACCGATTACGGTAACTTCCTGGCCAACGAGACGCCCCCGATCTCGACCTCGACCATCGCTGAGAAGGCGACTCAGCGACTCGTGGAGGAGTTCAACTACATCAAGTCCAACGCCGTCGCACCCTTAACCACCTTCCTCGACTACATGACCTACGCCTACATGATCGATAACGTCGTGCTGCTCATCTCGGGCACCCTGCACGAGCGGGACACCCACGATCTGCTCGAGCGATGTCACCCGCTCGGCGTGTTCGACACGATGCCGGCCCTGTGCGTCGCTACCAACGTCGAAGAGCTCTACTCGACCGTCATGGTGGAGACACCCTTGGGTCAGTTTCCCCATTGACCGTTCCGATTAACCCTTCAACCCGTCCAAACTGACTGAAGCGCCGTGCTTCCTCCTTGACAGCTCCCTACTTCCGAGATTGCCTCTCCGCCCAGGATCTCGACGAGCTCAACATCGAGATTGTCCGCAACACCGTGAGCTCATTCGGACCTTTGCATGCGGTGTTTAGCCCAGCTTCTAACCACCACTCACGTCACCGCAGTTGTACAAAGCCTATCTCGAGGACTTCCACTCGTTCGTCATGTCGTTGGGGTCGCCAACGTCCGACATCATGTCGCCGATCCTCTCGTTCGAAGCCGACCGACGAAGTCTCAACATCACGATCAACTCGTTTGGCACATCCTTGACGAAGGACCAACGCGCCAAGCTGTTTCCGTCGCTGGGTCGATTGTACCCCGAAGGCACGATGACGCTGGCCAAGGCCGACGATGTCGACCAGGTCAAGACCGTGTTGGATTCCGTCGTCGAGTACCGCTCGTTCCTCGACTCGACACAGTCCGGGGCAGGAGGGAACGGTGGAGTATCGGACGGTGCAGCCTCGCTCGAGGACCACTTCTTCCAGCACGAGGTCGGGTTGAACAAGCTCGCGTTCATGCAGCAGTTCCAATATGGGCTCTTCTACAGCTTCTTCAAGCTCAAGGAGCAAGAGATCCGTAGCCTGACTTGGATCGCCGAGTGCATCGCTCAGAACGCGAAGGACCGGATCAACGACTACATCCCGACATTTTAGACGATTCCACCTGCACTTTTCCTTCGACAGCTCCGCCGCTGCGGACTTCTCGGCGGCGCTTGTTTAACCCCTACCTTCTCACACATACTCTGTTTCAGTTCGTACCGCACTCGTTCTCCATGCTACCATACAACACGTCCGATTTTCTTGACTACCGATCGAGAAGGACGTAGGTCCGTGCGAGAGAGGGGCTAAACGAAATTCCGAAAGCGCTCTCACATGATGCATGATCGGTGTCACTAAAAACACCCCTTGCTTGATGACCGAGCATGGTGAAGAGTGACGTATCTACCTAGTACTAGGTGCAGGTTGGCCTCCAGGATGCTGATCAGCATGGCGTGATGAGGGGCGGTGGCTTCAATCTTGCGACTCCTCTGGCTCAGATGAGGGATCTCTTCTCCTGCGACGTGGTATCGAAATGAAGGTCCCCACCCCTTGCTCCTGTCTGCCACGCGTGACCTTTCGTGAGCTCTTTCCGTCTCGCGCCGAGGGGCGATGAACAGCCAGCAAGTTGGGGATGATCAGTGATATATTAGGATACGGGCAGTAGATCACAAGTAAGTACATGCCGAATGCCAGCTCTGCCGCTCGAAACCTCCCGGAGACGGCGGAGCGGGCCGTGCTAGCTATTGGGATTTAAGTATTTAACTGACAAATTCCAGCTAGTCTTGTTCAGGGGAACTCGACGCGAGGGCGGCTCGCCCCTGAGCGACGAGTGCCAAGACAGCGCCAATCGCGAAAAAGCACTTGGTTCCACCGTGCGGGTTCTGGGAGATGAACTAGAGGCCGAGCGTTGTAGACGATCCAACTCACAGGTGCACCGCTTTTTTAGTATTCGATCTTGTTTGTGATAATCAGCTGATCATCCGCGCCTGAGCCGCGCCCCCCTCAATAAATGCTTTCCTCGCACCTTTCCCACTCTCTCCCTCCTGCACCACACATCTCCGTCGTGGGTTCTCTCCGTCTTCCATATCCACCGGACCCTCTTTTCACACCTTCCAACAAACACTTCCACCAAGATGCTCCTGTTCAAGTCGCTCTTGACGCTCATCGTCGCTGCCTCGGTTGCGCACGCCCTCCAGACTCCCGCGTACGTTGCCTCCTATCGGTGACGTGTGCCGCTTAGGCCGCCCTGCCACCGTGACTGACCCCTCCACCTCCACGTACCATTACATTCCTCCTTACACGTTCAGTGCGGCCTCCAACCTCGGCGAGCGCGGTCTTACGGACGGAATCGGCCCCGTCCTTGAGCCCGTCAAGGGCGTGGTGGGTGGCCTCCCCATCGTCGGCGGGCTCGTCGGCGGCGGCGACCCTGACGCGGACAACGTCAAGCGCGGTCTCGACCGCGTTGCTCCCGTTCCCGACGTCGCCACGCTTGTCACCGATGCTACCGGGTTTCCCGTTGTTGGTCCCCACGACGCCCGTGTCAAATCTCCTATCCCCGATCTTCACAAGCGTCAAGTCTACGCCGACGTACCCGTCGACGCCGATGTTGAGCTAGTCCGCCGCCGTAATGGCAAAACTCGCACCCCGAGCGAGCCGCGCCCCGGCCAAGCCGAGGGCCCCGGTTCGACGAGTTCTGCCGACCGCCTCAAGTCTAAGGTCAACATCGCCGAACCCCCAACCTTTGTCAAGAAGCTCAAGTAAGCCGCTTCACTCTATTAACCATTGTTCCTCGGCTACCGATTCACTTTTAATGATTACTCTGCCTTTCCATGAGCGTAGGAAGCACGACAAGAAGCAACACCACGCATAAGCGGATGAACTCGATCCCACCAGCTTCTTGATATTGCCTTTTGCGGACGCTCTTCCTTCGCATAAATTTCTCCAGTAATTTGTGCTCGTACGGTAGTTCTTCCCCCGTCACTTCTTTCTGCCCAGTCGATTTTACACTCGCGTGCTGCTCGTAGCTTGGACTTCCCCATACCCTCGTGTGCATACAGTTTGAGGGGTCACTCAGCGGACTGGATGCGAGTCTTGTGAGAGCCCGAGAGAAGACACAGTGGGAAGAGTCTTCTAATATGGTCGGCACAACTAAGAATCTGTACATGCAACCCAGTTACCCGAGACATGGATGCGATAGGGGTGCACGACCGCGCGACTTGCAGCTGCTTCCGCAAATCTAGGCTTTTGGAACAAAGTGTTGTACACCTCCCTTAGGATAACCTCTCCTTACGTACTATGCTCGTTCTTCGAATACAGCACGTCTTGCATTAGCCCCCAATATGATTTGGTGGGTCACAGGCCCGGCGCACGGACCTATTATTTGGTAGATGAGCGGTGTCCAAGTGAGGTCACTGCGTATTGCCGATAGCCATAAGCCCCTGATGTCATATCGTGTCAAGATCCCAAAAATCGGATGGGAGGAAAACCCTCATGAGCCGGTGATCCAAGGTGAAGGCAGATTTCTGTGTGATACCGGAAATAACCATCAGCAGCACAGCCGTCCGAGGACTCGAGAAGTCTCGGTCGCGCGGAGCGCCGGTGGGTCGATGCGGACCCCGAGAATCGCTCGTCGGCCAAGCCGAGTCTTGGCACCTCGGGCGCACGGCCACGAGACTCTCCTCATTGCATAGCCTCGCATAGCGTCTCCCTCCCTTCCTTTGAACTCAGAGGGGAGAGCGTGATCCGTGTGACTGCTCGTGAGACGGTATTGGATGCTATCACTTCGTCGCCGAGTACGGTCGCTCGTCACTCTGCCCACTGCTCCCCCTGCGACGACCCGCTGTCATTATGTCATCATCGTCTTGCTCGTTGTGCTGAGTTGCAACCTCACTGCGCTGGTATCGGCTCAGTCCTACATGCCGATCCGTGCTCTACCCGGTCTTCCTTCGAATGGCATTCATCAAGGACCGATAGCGATTGGAGTCTTACCGGACTGGTCTCACGAAGGACCAACCGATGTCAATCGAGCACTGGGTCAGTCGCACGAGCGAGATCAAGTGGAAGCGAGCGAGCGAAGGATTCGCCACCGATCCTTGGAGGTCCATCGGAACCGAACATACCTCAACTGATACATTCAATCACCCATTCACATCTACAGGGGCAGGGATCTCGATCATAGGCGACTACATCAACTTCTCGCCTAGCAACTACGACATGAGCCAAGTCGACTACCATCTTCCCGAGGTCCAAAGAATCGTTCGGGGCAACGTCAAGGCGGTCTATGCGCCGGCGTTCTTGTACGGCGCATCGCTGAACACGTGGACGCCCGCGATGACACAACAAATCGCTGCCACGGTCAAGGAGGTCAATCAGCAAGGAATTGTCGTGTACTTGAGATTGCTCTTCGAGATGGTCAGTGGCCACCCCGTGCCGACGGTGGTACAAAATTTGCAGCGACGGGCTAGAATAAGTCTGGTAGCTGACTTAGATACTTGCTTGTAACATTTGCACAGAACGGGGGATGGATGGCGTATGGTTTGCAACCAGACCTGTATCGTCAAATTTGGGTGAACGTCACCAACGCGGTGCGCGCCGCTACGAACGAGGTGAGTGAAAGCTTTGAAGTGTCGACCACGACACATGTCTGCGACGCATGCTGATCGACAACGCCGTGGAATGCAGACGTACATGCTCTGGGCCCCCAATGTGTGGTCAGGCTCCGTCAGCGACTCGTCCCAGGGCTATACACCTTACTTCCCTGGAGAGGCATATGTCGACATTGCAGGCCTAAGGTTAGTGCTGGCTCACGGGTCTCCGAATTGTTTTGCACCGCCCACTGGCCATACCCCTTCCCAATTCCTTCGACAGTTACTATTCTCTTGGTTATCAAAAGTCGATCAACCAGGCACCGGCGACCAACATGTTCCGAGACGGGTTCCAATCTTTCTACGACCTCATGACGCCGGCGAACGGATCCACTGGCTCGAAAAACCCCCTTAATTTGAGCGGTCCGATCCCAATTGTGATCGCCGAGACCAGCGCTCCATTCTATTACAAGCTCCCCAACAGTGACATTTATTACGATCAAGCCGGTAAGTTGTAGGATCGTGCGGTGCTCCTTGCCCTTCCTTATTCTGACCTCCGAGATTTGAATCCATTTCTACAGGCGACTCGGATATCTCCGGACCACTGCCCAACTTGACTCGCTACACCCCATCCTTGAACTCTCCCCCATTTCCTCGATCTGACGACGAGCTGTACATCAAAGCGACCTGGTTCGTCCAAATGACGTCCAACACCACTGCCATCCAGTTCCCCAATCTGCAAGCTGTCTCGCTCTTCAACTATCTCAAGCGCCGAGGCGAGGGTACCGAGGTTCTGGTCGATTTCAGAGCCGTAGGTGGTAACCAGACGGTCGAGGATTGGTTCCGAAACGTGATCGGTAATCAGACGGCGTACGAGATCGGATACACGGGAGCAGCTGGACGGGTTTCGAGTGGTATTTTCGGAGCCGAAGAGATATGGGTGCCGATCGCATTGATGGTGGCCCTTGTTGTAAACGTCTTGTAGCGCACTTCGTAGATTATATTGAATTGAGATTGCGAACCTCTCTCAACTAATTTTGTTTCTTGTTCGCCTTAGTCTTGCCCTTACCCTTCTTCCATCCGAACCCCTGTGCTTCCGATGCTTCGATTTCACTGCCAAGGGTTTTGGGTTCGGCTTGCCTTTCCCGGGGCGGACGTCATCCGTGTTGTCGACGTGTGAGGCCACGTTCTTCGGGAGTCGAACGTCCTTCAGATTAATTTTGGCATTGTGCGTCGCCTTCTCTTCTCGTATTGTTCCGACGGGCTCCGGCTTCGGTTCCTTCACCCGCCGCGCCTTGTGCTTGACCTCCTCCACCTCCATCCTATCATCGAGCGCTGCCTTCTTCGCCACGAGAGCAACTTCATTCCTCAAACTCTTGATAGACCTCACTTTCAATCGTTGTCGGTGGCGTAGATCCAAAGTTTCGTAAATCGGGATCAAGCGATGAGGGGTAGGGTAGCGTTCCCAGAGCGGTTTGGAAGCTGTAGTCAGGGGACAGACGAGGGGTAGGTAGTAATGTGGGGGGACGTAGTTGATGAGATGTGAGATTTGGTAAAAGACGAGGAAGAGGAGGATAAGGTAGAAGACTCGGGATGGGGTCGGTCTCGTGAGGTGCCAGATGAGTCGACGAAGGATGGAGATGAAGTGACGCATGAGATGGCGAGGCTTGGATCGATTGGTAGGGATAGTGAAGGAAGGAAAGTGGTTGAGCAATATCGGGGGTGGAGGGTCTCCTGACCTTGAGGATCTTGCTGACGAGACGGTTCGACGATGGAGAGCCGACATGGTTCGGTTGTAAGGCGTGGCGAAGAACACGTCGAGGAAGGGGGGCAAGAGATCACATGTAAGAGCTCCCGTGGACGGTTGGGTCCTATGGGTACAATGATACGTCAGCGATGGGAGTTAAATACGATCGTCCAACGTAATACGAAGCACCACCGGCACGCCGACGAGCGAGCCCCTGAGGGCGAGGTGCAGTGACGAAACCTCGACCCAGGAGTGCTTGGCGTCAGAGTGTCACTTACCACGAGCTGGGCAGGTGACAGTAGTCGAAGATAAATAGGAAACGAGGAAGGATTGAGGTTCTGCCCCCAGAGTGTACGAGCGGGGAGTTGAGATCATACGCACTTGTGCAGCGTCACCGGTTAGCCCCTGACCGCAATCGAGACAGGAGATACCGTGCGACCGGGTCTCAGCGAAGTTCGGAAGTCTTAGCCTCAACGTCTTCCCGAACCGCGTTCAGGGCAATGAAAGATGCAGTTGGTCGTTCTTTACAACATTGAGATCACTTGATACGATACGATAAACAAAAAATGCGCTGTTCTATAATAAAACTCTCATTTTCAACCACGTCTAACCCAAACTGCCCGTCGAGGACAATTCATCAAAGCCCACGAGCGCACCAGCCTTGGTGCAATCGAGGTTCCCCCTGCCTCCCTTTTTGGCTTTGATCTTCCTCCCTGGATGGTTCCTAGGGAGTAGAGTCACGGTCGAATGGTTGTTGCCGCTGACGAACGCGGCCAATTTGCCCTGAGAATGATGGAGGAAAAAGGCAACAGTCAGTTTGAGTTCGGATCTGCATGCCGGAGACAACAGTGTGGAAGAACACGGACAAAAGCACTATCCTGCGTCATCACCCTCATGTCCGTCTTGCCCAAGATCCAATTCTCCACCACCGCGCCCATAAAACCATCGACAGCATGATGCGAACTCGCAATATGATCACGACGAGGCTTCATATCCGTCAGAACGAGGGCTTCGCCTAACACGCGTTGGGCATCGGTTTTGAGGTGCGCTGAATCGGTGACGAGGTAGTAGAGGATGCGTTGGGTTGGGAGGGAGTAGGTTGTGGCGAGTTCGCGGGCGCAGCGGAAGTAGTCTGAGTGGCGGGCGACTGTGGGGAGAAAGCCGGAGAGAGGGGGCTCAGAATGAGATGCGCTTGAGTGGGAGGCACAGGATGAGAACTCACCCGTATTACCCTTATCATGCTCCAGATTCCTCATACTTTCATCTCCCGTTCGGATCTGAATTCCCACACTGAACACGGTCGGCAACTCCATGAGACTCGTATAGAAGGTTATGAGGTCGAGAGCGGCTGGTTTGGGTTTGAAGAGGTAGTTCGAGATGCACGAGAAGGCCGTCAGGGGGTGCAAGCCGAGTTGTTGTAGACGGGGTTGAAGGGTCGGGTAGTGGAAGGATCGGGAGATCATGCCGCGGTTCGTGTACATCTGTTTCGGGGGAGATAGGTTCAATGTGAGCTCAGAATGAGGCAATGGAAAGATTGCTTTAGCGCTCACCTTGACCCAAGGGCTCTGCAACGCCAAATCACGCTGCTCAAACCCAGGCTTCAGAGTCTTGCTGTGTCGATCCTCTTGCCAATTCCACACCGTGGACCTGAACGTCGTGTCCATAGCCAATCGATCAAAGTTGACGATATCCAATTCCTTCGCCTTGGACGCCAGATCGAGATCACCTAGCACGGGGTGGGAATCGACGCTGAACGAGGAATGGGACCAGTCGATGCGGGGGGAATCAAAAATGACTTCGAGGGGGATCGGTGATTGCCATTCGGCGAGGAAGGCTCGGTTCGTCACGAGGCCGAAAAAAAAAGTCGAGGTGAGACCGAGGATCCGATCTGCTGCGCCGCCGCAGTTCATGCCCCTTTCGCAGTGGTAAGAGACGAAACGAGGTTCTCGGTCACCGTTGAGGATCTGGCGGAAGGAAGCACCATCTAACGTCAGCGATAGACTCGTCTCGAACTTGCCTCGACACCACCGCTGACTCACCTCTCGATGCATATAAGCGTACTCATCCATCCAAGTTGATCCAGCGCACATCCCTCCATCCCCAGGCGACATGGCCTGAAACTCTAACGACTCCCACTTCTTGATCGAACCCGAAGTCCTCGAAAGGTACGGCATCGGCCCCAGCTCCGGCACATGCTCCACCGATTCCAGCGGTAAAGGTTCCTGCGACGCGTTCTTCGCCAACCCGACCGAAGTCGCCCCGATCCCTCGATGCAAACGACGGATCCATTCCCTCAATTCAAACTCGTCGTCCGTCAAGGTCGCTTCGAAGCGCCGCAAACTCGCGTCGACATGGGGTGCCTTCCATTCGAACTCGTGCCATCTTTTACGATTGGCCATGTAGGCTTGTTTGTCCGTGTTGAACTGGCGTCGAAGATCGGCGACGGTCGGTAGTCGACCCCGTTTGCGATCATGGGCGTTGGCGTTCAATTCTGAATCGTCGGGACCGAAAATTCTTCGACGAGGGGGTTGGTTCAAAGCGAGGATGCGATCGTATTCACCTTCCTCGATGCGTTTCTCGTCACTGGCCGAGAGCTGAGAAGCGCTACTTCGATACGAAGGCGTCTTCCTGAAACGATCGTGAGCGGCTTTGCGAAGTCTCGACTTGAGTGGGCCCAATCGGGATATGCGCGATTTTGGAACAGCCGTTGCAGCCTGAAGTTCGGACAAAGAATCGAAGTGGTCGAGCTCTTGGCTGAGCGTCGTCCGATGGTAGAAGAGAAGCAGACTGAGCGCGGCGCAAATAAGGAGCATCCATTTCTTGGACGATCGGGTCGACTTGGCGACCAAGGAGGTGGCACCATGGATGTGACGAGGGTGAGGTCGCAGTAAAGAAGGTGAGATGGGGAAGACGTGGTAGCGGAAACGAGGAGGCGTCGATACCGCGGTCGAGATGGGCGAGTCATACGACATGTCGGATCCAGAAGACGACGAACCCGAGGTAGACGAGGAAGGGCTCGAGATCCACCCAATGAAAGCGTCCGTGACTCGCGTAGTCAAGGACGAGGATTTTTGAGTACTCCGTGGTACGTAGGTCGTTCGAGGGAGAGTGGATCCAAGCGGTGTGCCCTCGAGCGAATAGTGATGCGAGGACTCTGAATCGCCCTCACCGGACGCCGCAGCACCGGACAGCGCCTCTGAACCATATCGATCCGCTAGATGCTCGACATTGAATTTGACGACACTCTCAGTTCGAGATGGAAAGCCGGGAATCCTGTTCGAGAAAGTGTTGGGATCCATCGGTGGCGGTGCCAATGTCGAAACCCCTAGCCCGAACGCGGCCACCTCGCTGGGGCCGGCAGCAGCGGACAAAGGTTCCAAGAAGCTCGTTCTCGAAGGTGAAGGCGAAGGCAAGCTTGACCACTGCGTTTCACCGTAGCGTAGATCGACAGGGAGGTCTTCCCGGATGGGGTCGGCAAAGATCATTTTGGAGAGGCGTTTGGCCGGTGCGGCGATGTTGGGGCTTGTGAAACCATCGAGTGAAGATCGGTGACGACCGTGCTGGGAGGAGCAGGGGGCGCCGAAGGAGGTTTGAGGAATGATGGGTGAGGGAGCGAGGGAAGGTGAAGGTGAGAGAGATGGCGAACGTGATCCTTGATGCAGCGAAGACGACGACGTGGAGGAGGACGGATCGACCTCAAGTAGGTGGTCGCCACCGCCTGGAGGCAAGGACGGACGCCGCCTTTGCTCGGGAATAGGGATCAGGTGGATGCCACTCATCATCGGTTGCCTCGCCAGATCCGGGTCAACACGGAAGCACGAAGAACGAGGTGGTACAATCGGAGCAGTGGTGAGAAACAGGAGAACGGAAGAGCCGATGAAGCTCGTCGCACATAAAGGCGGGAAAGACTCGTTAGTCTCCCTTTCGTGCGTGGACCCCGTAGCGACGATCCCTAGCTCCAGAGCCAGCACGAGCCCGCCCAGCCCGGCCGGCTCTTGGAAACCTAGCGGCGCGTCGCGACGCGTCCTGTGCGCGCGCGTGTCGTCCTGTCTCAGCGCGCGCCCGCCGAGTCGGCGGCGGTTCTATAGATTGCTGCACTGAAACACAATCAGGGATCGGCGCCTGCCCGGATCACACACGTTCTTTTCCGAGTTCGGGACGTATTGCCTCTTTTCGAATCAAGAGCGAAAGCACGCTACAGTCGCGTGGAGCCCGGGCTACTGGGCCGCCAGCTGGGACTCGCAGGATCCGTTTCTCAAGGTGACGGACGGCGTCACAAAGGCGAATCACGTGACACGGTCACTGCTCATACTTTCTCCACCGCTCTGTGACTTTTCATCGTGGCAGATTCTATTACATTCCATGATGATAATTTCACTAATTTTAGGAATGAAAGGCCAAGTAGAATGGCGATACGAACTACAAGACTCCACGGCTCGTAGCTGAGGCTTACTTATAACCAGCCCCACCTCGCCTCGTTTCCGAAAGTCGGTTCGTGCCATAATGGCGAAGACGTTTGGCTGGCATGATGATCCGTCCGCAACTCCGATCCACCGGTAGTGGTACGTATAGAATTAAGGACGATATTGGCGTTTCTCGACAGGACAGGGCGACTCGGGAGTGCTGTCACCGGCGCCGGGGGATCGGCGCAAATAAGGGATTATGAGTTATCCCCCTCCAACCGTGATGAAATTCGTACGAGCTCGCCACCGCTTGAGGCGGCAACGCAAACCTCCGAGGGCGGTGTTCCCCAGATATCACATACGAAGGCCTATTATCATACGACGAGATGGGGCTGCAACTCGGAGGAAAAGGGGGGAGAGGGGGAAGGTTGTAGATATGGGTTTGGAGGAAACTGGCTGGGTCGACTGGGACTGAGACGACTGGGAACGTAGGTAACGTAGGTTCGAACGATTTTGAAACCACGGCAGTAGTTGGGGTTGGGATTGGTATAGGGGTTGCTGGGATTGAGGTGGGTGTAGGTGGTGCCATCACGCTTGATGTAGCGAGGGCAAGGGCGTCCGACATGGGAGTCGTCTTCTTCTTTCGTCCTGTTTTGGTCGCACCGTTGCTGGAGTGGATGAAGCGAGCTGTTGCAGCTGTGTGAGAAGGAAGTGTGTTCATCAATGTCGAATTTCACGGAGAGGTAAACCTAAGCCTTCTTTCCGGTACTCACCAAATCTGAGATTGACAGGCTCGACCATATGCTACAGAAGGAACGACCACGGAGATCTTCAGCTCCCCATCCTTCGCTCATACGTCACAAGCACTCCAAACTCACGTCCAAAGTCCTCTGCACGCCGGCCCCATGCATGATCATCACATCCCCATGCCTCAACTGGAGCTGTAAAACAGCCTTGACCTTCCTCCCACCCCCCTCCTCCACACCTTTCAATATCGAAGTCGCGTTGGAAGCACCTTTGATCTTCCTCCTAAACGACATCGTCCCGTCGGCTCCTAAACTCAAACTAGCGACGATCGGTCCGACTCCATGTTCCCCATCATTGTGGTAGGACATCTTGCCACCTTGGTAATAAGCGACAGAGAGGACTTCGTTGAATCCACCTGGTTGAGTCACGCACGAATCGGGAAAGAGGGATTGTACGGCGGAATGAAGGTGATTGCGCGCTGTGGTGACGCAGGATGGAGCGGTTTTGGAGCGGCGGGCGTTCGAGGAGTCGGGTTGGTCGGAGAAGGGGTATGATTCGACGGCTACCACGTGGTTGTAGGACTGACCGGCGTTGAAAGAGAAATGCGAGGTGAGGAAACCTCCTGAAACTACAGCGACATCCAAAAGGAAGGATGAGCTCCGTCCTCCAAGCAATCGAGCTGAGTCACATTACGACGCACCTTTATGACTCGTCAACATATTCCTCTTCAAAAACTCGCCCACGTCCCTCGACTGATACTGTTCCAATAACTCATCCGCCAGTCCGTCCCCCATCGATCCTACCTTGGGCCACAATTGCAGAATCCTCGCATCATCCCCTAAATCAACCACCCACCCTTCCCAGTCCTCATTCGGCTCGATCTTACTGAGCCAAGAAGGATCGCTCACAGTCGGCTCTTTCCTCGGTTTACCCGATCTCAATTCATCGGCGCTGAACAACCGTCTTTCAAGGTCGATTGTCTGCTTACACGAGGGGTTCGAACACACGAGGGAGAACCATTGCGAGCGGGAAGAGAGTCGTCCGCATTGACGGCACCAGAAACCCCGCCATGAGGAGCGGGAATAGTCGACGAGGGAGGTGCGGAGGTCTTGTAGGGCTGGAGGATAGATGGAGAGAGGGACTTGGATGGACCGTTGACTTGGAGGAGTCGGGCGCGCTTGAAGAAGTGAGGATCGGTAGTTGAGATCCGTGAGGGAGGATCGTCGGGTGTCGGACCAGTCGAGACCGTGGACAGGGATCTGTGATCGTGCCAAAGGGGTCAGTTCCAAGTCCTAGATTCACAAAGAAAAACATGCTACCCTCGGCTGACCTTGAAAAATGCCTCGCATCTCTCATCCAAGCAAGCGACCGCTTGCTCGAATACGTCCGGCGTCCAGCGGTGACATGTTGCGCACCACTTTTGGCCACTTTCACTTGGCGCATCGTTCAGTCCCACCGTTGACGGAATGTCCATGCCTTTGCCGTTTAAAGGACCGATGACGTGCTCGAACCATGGCTGTCCCTGGGATGAGACCCATTCAAAGAGGAACTTGAAGCGAGTGAAGAAGCCGCTGCCAGAGGTCGTTTTGCTCGGTTCGGCTTCGACCTGCACCAGGGGAGGGCCCGTGTCAGTCTGCTGCGCAGATCTCGTTATTCTTGGAGCCCAAGCTTGTAGCACTCACCCAGAAGTTTCGAACCATATAGTACCCCAAAACGCAATATCTTACACCCCTCGTTCCGAGCCAAGGGAAATGCGCATAACTGTGGGGGCCCAGGTGAGACTAATCAGTGAACCCCTTATTAGCTCATTCAGTCAGTTGTCGCCAACGAGACGCACTTTCTTCCAGTGAGTAAAACGACGGGTGTTTGGGTCTTGTGACAGTTGATCAAAGCGCGGACACGTATGTTGTCCCTCGATTGATGGCGTACTAGGCGGAATTCGTGGCCGTCGTCTTCGGAGCAGCCACCGCCACTGCCACAGCTCAACATCGGTCAGCCCTTCAGCTCAATATCATAAAAAGACAGACCGTTGATGCTCAACTGAGAAACGACGATCTTCCCTTTGGCCTCACAACGATCCCCAGGCGCCGGAAACCCATCAAGCAAGTACCCGATACACCTCTCGCCTACATCATAATGCCCTCCTTGATACGCTCGGAAATAAGGTAAAGCTTCGCACAGCTCTTGTCGACTCTGTTCATCGATGGAACAGGCGATAATGTCGTCGAGTCAGTTTTTGGGTTTGACGGCCTGACTTCATCCGAGCAGATCGTCGACGAACCTGACACCAAATAGGAGGGTACCCCTCCTCGGAGATTCTGAGATCCTTCTCGGGTTCGACCCAGTCCGATTTATCGATCGAGAACGTCTTGCGGGTATCGGTTTCGGGAACTTGGGGTAGTGAAAGGAATGTGTCGAGAGCGTTCGGAGTGCTCGTCTCTACTGTTGCTGGTATAGTGGATCGAATAAACGATGGTGTAGAAGTTGGGGGGGAGTTCGATGGAGTCGTCGAATTGGGAGCCAGGTCGAGAATGACGTGATTCGTTCGCCCATCGTTGGATAAGCCGTGGTAAGGGTGAAAGATGGGAGAGGCCGGATGGACAGGTGCAGCACTCAACGATGGGGTAGGATCGATTCGTATTCGCTTCTCGGCGGGAAGTCCTCGTGGTACGACGTTCGACGCCTCGGTGTCCGCGGGCGCATCGATCGTGTGTTGTTGCGCAAGAGCCTCGTGTTTGGCTTGTTCCTCTTCAAGTTCCATTTCCGAATCGTCAACGTAATCAAACAATCGATACAGATCGTACGAAGGGCAAGTCAATATAGGTGAGGATGGAATTGGCGAGTCACATGAGCGTTCACGTTCAGGGCTCGTTCCGAAAGTCTCGGACTGTGCTCGGGGCGAGTCGAGCGCTACGAGGCTAGGTGAGTAAAGAGATCGCTTGAGGCATAGCGAGGGAGAAGGTGGAGTTGCGAGCTGTAGAGCTGGTCGAGGTCCCGAGAACTGCTGTGCGTCGTTCTTGGGAGCGGAAGCTCGGATCCGTGACGAACGACGTCGTACGGTTGGAATCTGGAGAATTTTGATCCAGATCGAGCGCTTGTCGACTGTGGATGGTTTTCGAGAGCCTGAGTGCACGAAAAGATAAGGCTCATTCTGGGAAGACCCAACCTCACCTTCGTGCACTTGCTGTGTTTGCAACTTGGCTTTGATGCGCCTGCTCTGCCTCCTGTTGGTATGCAACTCTCGCTTGCCTCGAGATGGAAGCGGAGGCGGAGCCCCACTTTGCGCTGGTGGTTCGGTGGTGTGCGCGGGTCGCTTCCGAAGGCGACGACGGTCCACGTCCGCCACCGAAGACGAACCCGAAGAGCTCGATGTTGAAGCCAAAGGTTCTTCACTCGCTACGAGTTGACGGGACAAGCATTAGTGACGAGTAAATGAACAAGAGAGCTGTTGGTGTACCCACGTGAAGTCGGTGGCGTCTCGAGAATGATCTTGGAATGCACCTCCCTCCCCGGTCGACACCTCAAACTGAGCCGACGATCATCACCAGACCACCACCACCAAGGCGTCGTGTGCCGTTGATCGTCGTCGGACGAAGAGTCGAGCGAGGTCAAGTCACTTGAAGCATCACTGTCTTGAACTTGGTCTTGAATGGGTTCAGAGTGGTGGGGTATGTTTCGCGTCAGTGCGATGACACGGCTCGGCGGCATTCCTAGAACTTGGCTGTGGGGTGGGGGTTCGGTGCATGCGTGTCAGCCTGAGCTTGAACTGCCTTACGGGGCTGTACGGGGCCGTACGGGAAAACGACGACTCGCCGATCGGCCTAGCCTCGAGCTCGAGCAGCCGTACTCGGCCGGTGAGTCAGATAGGGGCTGGGGTAGCATTGCTCTTCTAGGCCGAGGGTGGGACTGACACTGATGAGGATGACCCATGCCCAGGTCGAAAACGGGGGAGAGTGACGACACAAACGACACCGTCAACGAGGACGAAAAGCGGTGATCGGTCCGTCCGAGAGGCGCCTCGAGACCGCTGAGTGAGCCCGTGCGACCCAGCGCCTGGCAGTGTAATGCACTTAAAATAACATATATAAAAGAACTAACTATGAAAAACAACCTATTATTAAACAGATCACATATTCTCTGACCACGGTTTCTACCCCCGCACTCGGCTGATCAACCGATCACCGCCGCCGCCGGGCAACTCGCGCGTGGGGGGCGGCCCATGCGAGCCTAGTCCGGCCTCTTGATCGGATCGACCACCGGTGCCGCTCGTCTCCTCTCCCGACCTCGCCCTCCTACACCGCCCAGGTGTGGTGAACCCACCACCGCCACCCACTCCTACTAATAATCCACCATGTCCTCTGAAGGACCGTACCCCTCCCCCGCAGCGAGCGAGCGCTCCCTTTCCTCCCAGCCTCACCATCACCATCATCTACTCCCCAGCGCCTACCAACCCTCCCCCATCGGACCCTCCCTATCCCTCCCCCGACTCTCCATCTCCACCTATCCAACAACGCTCCGTCCCTCCCTCCTCATACCCCGTCGAACCTCCCTCGCCCCTCCCCTCTCTACACCTACGACTTCCCAGGACGTTCGACCGATCCACGTCTCGTCGATCCAACCTACCTTGTTCAACGTCGGTTCTTCAAGGAGCGAGAACGCCAAGGGGAGGAATCCGTTCGATGTGTTGAATGAGCACAAGTTCGATCGGTTTGTTCAAGGCGTCACGGACAGGATCAAGAATGTTTTGAGGGGACCGGAGGTGGTGGGTAGCGAGGTGTCGAAGACGACGAGGCGGGATAGGGATGTGTTTGGGGCCGTGGAAGGGATTGGACAACAGGGGGTGACGAATGAGTAGGTTCAGAGTTTCATCAAGGGGTCTCATTATTACACTCGACTGATCAACGTGGTTTCCCATCGCAGCGACGAACATATCTCCTCCGAACAAGGCGACCAACAGGGTGCCGCCTCCCCACCATCCACTAAAAATCGTCCCCTGTTCCTCGAGGAATCGTCCTATGAAGCGTCCCGTCGTTCAGTCGACACTACTTTGAGCGAGCAAGACGAAGAGCAGCCTCGACAGAACGGAGGCGAGACGGAAGTGATCGAGTTGGGGTCTTCTTCTGATGAGGAAGAAGACGAAGAGGAAGACGACGACGAAGATGGATCCTACGACGAAGATGGATCCTACGACAAAGAATCCGTCGATGACGCTAGGTCAGACTCTGAACAAGTCGCAGAGGATGAATGGATGAACGAGGCGCCTCGTCCGTCGCAGTTGGAACGCCATGTTGGGTCCGAGGGGAGTAGGCGATCGATCCAGCGGGGGACGGAGGTGGATATTGAAGAGGATGAGGAAGAGGATGGGGAGGAAGAAGATGAGGAGGAAGAGGATGAAGATGAAGAGAACGACGAGGAAGAGGATGATGAGGAAGAAGAAGCTCGAGATGAGCTACCCGAGAACGAGATGGACCAAGATGTCCAAGAACAAGACGAAGACGAGGACGAAGAAGAAGAACTTCTCAACCCTCAAGCGGCGTTCGCTCGATCGATGCAACAGATTACTCGTGTCGACGCCACAACAGACGAAGCGGACTCATTCGCTGAAATCCTGGAAGAAGAATTCGAAGTCGATGCGGTCGATGATGATGGAGGGGTATTCCAACCCGTCGGTGAGGAGGACGCGGAAGACGAAAAAGTGGATGAAGACGAAGAAGGCACACCTCCCCTCCCTCCCTCGATGGCCGAAGGGTTTAGGAACGCCCGTTCAGGAGAAGTCTGGGACTCGATCATCAAAGCGCCGAGTTTACTCGTCCAAGAACCCGAATACGACGATGACGATGCGGAAGATGAAGAGGTGCGTCACGAGATGCGTCACGAGAGGGGATTGATCCGCGTCTCGATCCAATTTCTCTTGCGCGGGGCTGATGAATCGTTCCATCTCGAGCGCACAGGTTCTTGGATCGCGCATTCCGGCGCACCTGAAAGGTAAAGGTCGGGCACCGACACCTTCGACTCAATCGCCTGCTTCGGCGGGCTCGGTCTTTGATTTTGACGGGAGAAATGGATCTCTCGAACCCGAAGAAGACGGGGAAGAAGACGACGAGGAAGAAGACGACGACTTGGACTCGCTCGTCAATCTCCAAGTCGAGAACCTCCCGGACATGACCTTTGAGAGGTTGACCAAGTTGATGAAGATGTTGCAGGAGATTTATGAGAGTGCGTGTCGACAGCAGGATGAGGAGACGGTCGGGTGGGTCGAGGATAAGTGGGAGGTCGTGAAGGAGGCTTGGATGAAGAAGGGGGGGCAGTCGTCGAGTGATGAGGAGCACAGCGGTGAGGAGGAGGAGGAGGGGGAAGACGACGATGAGGAAGATGACGGCGGTCTCTTTGATCAAGAGGAGGACGAGAGCGAACAGGTCCAGAATGAAGACGATGGAAGCGCTGCCCAAGATAGGATCGAGGACTTGGCCCTACAAATGCTCGAACGGTACGCGCAAGGGCAGAATCAAGAAGTTCGGGTTGATGTCAAGGTCGAGACGCAGAGAATCGTTCAAGATATGATCGACGAGGAGGAGGATAGGCAGGAGGGATCTGGGCTCGCACAAGCATACCAGGACGAATCGGGCCTGGACAAGGCTGAACGGACCGAAGATCACGAGATGGCCTTCACCGGACACCAGTACCGACCTCCGACGCCGGATGGAGACGATGCGGTACCTGCACAATCGACGACGCTCGACGACGAGGCAATGATTGGCGTACCGACAGTTGGTGCGACCGAGTCGACCGAGGGGAACTGGCTTGCGATCCTCCAAGATCAGATCCAAGCTCAAGCGGCGGCAGATGCGGAAGCAGCTGCCGTGGAGGAGCAAGCGGCTCTCGGCTTGGCACCTCCTCTATCGGCTGAGGTGGGGGGTTTCAGCACTGATGATCGAATGGCAGAAGATGGGGGTGACGAACTTGAAGAAGAGGAAGACGATAACGACGTGCAGATTCTCTCGCTTGTCGATTTGACGAGCTCGAGCCCTACACCCAGTCATGAAGAACAGGATGAGGATGCGACCGCTCAAGAACCACCTACACCACCTCGAGAAGAGGTCGCTCCCATGGTGGGGGATGAGGGACCTGCTACACCGGGGTCTGAACAGAATGTGGAGCTTGGTCAGGATGCTCAATTTGTCGTGCTGGAAGAGAGCACGGATGGTGGTATGACGGAGGCTCCGAATGAGGTCAGTTGCCTTGGTCTTGTTCGAAATACTCATCATCTCTGATCCACTCTGATCCGATTCTTGGTCATGACTTTGTGACAGTTTGCGACTTCCCAGGTACCACAGGACGAGAACTCGACACCTGCCCCACCGCGGATCCGTAACGTGATCGAGCTCGGAGAATGGGACTCTTCCTCGCCTATTCGTTTCGATACGACTCTCCCAGCTTCATCAACAGCGACTTTAGAAGTTGTCTCAAGCTCAGACGTTCATTCGGAACCGCGGCCATCACATGTTGGCATGGACTCTGCCCTTCGAGCCGCCCTCGCCCTTCCCGCAGCGACGTTGGAGGAACAATTTGATGGCGCTGTTGCGGAATCGGCGGCGACATCCACCCTCGAGACACCATTGGTCCATGTGGCCTCTCCGGAAGCTGACCGTTCGGACGACGCTTTGCAGCAACACTTCACTGGCTTGGGCAATATCTGGGCTCAAATTGGGGTCGAGGCGCCGAGGGTCTCCACGGAGAGTATAGTCCCTGTCCAACCGGCGCAACAAGAGACCGCTCAGAAGCTATCCACGGAGGCAGTAAGCCACAATGTTTCGTGCATGATCTTCGTCCCTTGGGTGCTCAACTCTCCTATTCCTTTCTCCCCGACAGCACCCGACATCTGAGCAAACGATCACGACCGATGCAGCCCTCACAGCGATCGACGTGGCGATCCCCTCTTCCAGCGCCTCCCTCGACCCTCTCCTCGACTATGTTGAAGTCTCAAACGTAGTTCCAACAGGTCTCGACATTTTCCCCGACGTCACACGCGAACTCACCCTACAAACCGCGAATGCCGAAGCCGGTCCTTCCACAAGCCTCGAAGTATCCCCCTCCACCCCTGAAGCCGGACCTTCGACCTCGACAGTGCCGTTCGTGAGGGCAACTCCACCTTCGAGCGTGACGATGGGTGGTCTGCAAGGTCCGACGGGGTTGTTGACGCCTGATCCGGACGGGTATGATCGGGTGCCTTCGCATGAGGATGACGAGGGGGAAATCGAAGGGGAAAGGAAGATGCAGGGGCAGAAGGATCCTATCGTCGAGGCTCCACTCGAATCCGAGGAGGTCGAGGAGGTAGAGCAGACGATAGAGACTACAGAAGCTCCGGAGGAATCGATCGAGTCCGTCGAAGCCGAAGTTCCTACGGAGCTCGAACATGCCCACGAGCCCGCCCGCGAGTCATCGATCATAGACGAACACGACCTAGCTTTTTTCAACGCGCGCCAACACTCCGAACATCTCGTCATCGTCGATGATGACGACTCGATCCCGACCATGTCAGCGAACATTTCCGTCATTTCGGACGACGAGGAACTCGAACTCCAAGTCGAAGTGGATGACACTGTCGTAGTCCCCGAATCGATCGATATCGATTGTGCATTCGAGGAGATCGTCGCTTCTTCGGCTCCAAGGCAGAGTCTGCCTTCCGATTTGGATCTGGACATCGGTTATCGGATGCAGGAGGATGAGTTCACCGGTCAGGGTTTGGTGCGAGCTGAGGAGGTGGCTGAGCCGACTTTGCCTACATCGGAGGTCCCGTCAATGCCCGCTGGGGAAGACGAGGCACCGCAAGACAAGGGACTTGATGACGAGGCACCGTCGAATCAGCATCTTCCCGAACAACCCGCCGCGATCGAAGAATCTTCCGACCACGAAGTCGAGATCCCCGCACCAGGCAAGCTCGAATCGCTCTCCATCGACGCCCAAGAATTCGAAGACCCCACCCCCACCGAAGCCTTCTCCCCCGATGCGCCCGACGCCATTGACCCAGAAACAAGGGTGGAACAACTTCTCCAGTCTGGGGCGCCTCTGCGTTCCACGACGCCGGATTGTGAACCCTTTACGACGACGCCTGAGGCGGAGCCGTTCGAGTATGATGGCGACGCGGATGGGGCGGAGTTGGCTCGGGATGAGGAAGGCAATTTGGAGCCTCTTGTGGAAGAGGCCGGACCTGCAAACGACGAAAAGCACGACTTTGACCTCGATGCTCCTCTACCGACCGTCGAAGATCCTTGGACTCCCGAACCCGAAGCAACTCTCGATGAAGCGGCGAGTAGTTCGGATTCCGAAGCCGACAAAGCGGTCGAAGAGATGTTGCTCAGCGAGGCGGATTATGTTGTCGAACCGGAGGAGCAACAAGTAGAGGAAGAAGAGGACGAGCTTCACTCTGTGGCGGCGACGGAAGATGATGCCGAGTCGGTGCATGTTCATTTCGAGTCGCCTGTTGTGCCGCAAGAAGAGGAGATGGACGCCGTTGAAGAGTCAGCGAGCCACGACGACCCGGCACATATGGAGGCTGAAGCCGTTGAGATGAACGACGGAGCTGCGGTGGAAATGACACCGGCCTCTCCCACGCCATCTGCGGAAACCGAAGAGTCCTCTGCCGCGACTATGAAGCGACGTCAATCTACTCGCTCCAAGTCGCCCGCCAAGCGTGCTCGCACCTCAACACCAGAACACAACGCCACCAAATCCCCTCGACGCATCTCAGCTCGCCTTCATCCCGAAGCCGTTCTGCCACCCATCGACATCTCCGTCCCAATCCCGACGTTGGATCAGACTCCTCGACTCGTTACACCTGACCCAACTAGTCAAGAACCTGCTGCGGAGTTGACCCCGAGGAGATCAGAAAGGAATTTGAGGCGATCCGTGAGTGTGGTGACGTTGAGGGAATCTAGTCCGCTCCCTGCTGTTGCTGCTGTCGAAGCCACCGCAGCACCGGAGAACGACCCCTCTACGCCTTCGAGCGTTCGTCGTTCGACTCGGCATACTACGCCTGGCTCGACAGCGACGAGTATGAAGCGTTCGCGCTCCGATGCCGATGCCGAGCCAGGGCCAGAGGAGCGCGAAGTCCTTGCTTCCACTTCGGTGACCTTCAGTCCCGCCGGCGGGCCCAAGCGTCGTCGAGGAACACCGGCACCCGTGCCTGTCGCAGTCGAAGCTCCGACGACGACTCCTCACCCCATCGCTCCTCGCTTGCATCACCATTCGAGCTCTTCAATTATTCAACAAGATGAAGCGACGATGGTCGGCCATCCTACTACTAGGGCGCATTGCCCCTTCGTACAACTTGAAGTGCAGTCGAGAGAATACCCTTCTGCTCCTCCTGTGGTCGTCAACATACCCTCTGTGCGTTCTTCTCATCTGTCTCGCTTCCTGGCTTTGGCTGAGCTCCGTTCGTTATCTCAAAAGTGCGCCCTCTCGACCCCCCTAGCACAAGAGACCCTGCGCACCTTCCCGATCCGTCAAATTGACCAACTCTCCCACCACCAAAGCCTCGACGACTTCCTCCTCCGTCTAGGAGGCCAAGGACACACCACCTCAACCTCCAACGATCCTCTTGAATCCGGGTCAACCCATCTCTCGATAGAAGAAAGGGATGCGGAACTGGTGCCCTATCCGGATGTGTTGGACGCATTGAAGAAGGTTGCTGGGGGGGATTTGTGGCACGAGGGAGTGGTGGAATTGGTAAGCGGGGGTGGGAGGAGGAGTTTGAGAGGCAGGAGTGTGGGAGCTGAGATTGGGGTAGGGGAGGTGGCGGTGGAGAGGGAGGAGGTGGCTTCTGATCGCGAGTCCAAGGGTGCTGGTAGTGGGAGTACGACGACGACGAGGTTATTGAGGAGGAGGAAGTGATTTGCATTCTAATTGGGATACTTTTTATCTTCCGTCTTGGGACTTTCGGCGTTGCCTCACGCGCTTGTCACGCCAGACTTGCGCGCGCGGCCGCTCTGAACGTTGACACTGTCGCCTTCCTGCTTTCGCTTTGTACTCATACTACTTATCGCCCGACGCCCGACTCGAACCTGTTTGGTGGGCTCCAGCTCCGGGTTCGCAAGAAAAGGATCGTTGTGCTTCTCCATCCGTGCCCGTCCCAGCGCCATTCACCACGGTCCCATCCTGTCGCGGTCACGTCACGTCACGTCATCCGCTCTGCCCATCATACTGCGCCACTTGCACTTGTCCCCATCGATCCGGCAAGCGTGCCCGACCCGTCTGGCCCAGCCGTTTCACACGATACCCAAGAAGCGCTCTACCATGGCTCCTCTTATCGTCACCATGGTCCGACACGGTGAATCGGCGGATAACGTCACTGGTAAGGATCCCCAGTCCTGTGTGTGTGGGGGAGGAGAGGGGGGGGGGCTCCCTTTGCTTTTTCTCTATGATCACGACTGATCAATACCTTCCCCCCGTGGATAAGCAATCTGGGCCGGTCATCGAGATGCTCCCTTGACGAACCATGGTTTCAATCAATCGATGAGGTTGGCGCACCATTTTCAGCACGTGCCACTCACGGGTGAGTTCCGAGGAGGGTAGGGGGGATCAGATGCCGGAGGACGGGGCTGGAGAGTAGTTCAGTGCGAGACTGTGCCCTTTGGATGACATGAGAACGCACTCTCCTCCTCTTTGTCCCCCAAGACCCACCGTCCAAGTATTCGAGCTCCGCAAAGCAACAGAGAGCGCTGACCTGTACCCCCCTCTCCCACAGCAATCTATTGCTCGGATCTGCGACGAGCCCAAACGACCGCTCGCAACGTCGCTTCGCTGAACAAGACACAACCCACACCACCGTTTACGGTATCGCCTCTGTTGAGGGAGCAGTTCTTTGGAGGTGCGTTGCGTTGCGTTGGGGCGGGGTGGGGGGGCGAAGATGTTGCGAGATTTCGCGCGATCGAAACGGCCGAGGGTCGATTGCTGACATTTCCAACGCTCAACAGAAGCCGAAGGATGGCCCTGGAACGCCGGTCTTTACTCTTCCTCCCACCTTCCCTGGGAAGACCACCGTGCATTCCGGCTCGCCCCTTACGCCGAATCCCTCACCGACGTCTCCCTCCGAGCCGATAAAGTGCTCCGTCATTTCGTCCTCCCCCACCTCATCGCCTGCTCCCACTCCTCCACCCCTCAACATATCCTCCTCGTGGCGCATGGTATTTGGCTAAGTGAAATGAGGTACGCGTTTGCGCGGGCTCAGGACCCTCAAGTGAGGTTCGTCAAGAGTGGGGGTTATTTGAATACGGCTTGGAGTCGGTTCGAGTTGGGGTTGGTGCGCGAGGGGGAGGTGGTGGACAGGGTCGAGAATGAGTTACCTGATGAGATTGATGAATCTGATGGGGAAGAGGAGGTGGTGGAGGTGGATGAGACTTTGACGAGTACAAACGCTACTACACCCGCCTCAAGCACGAACGGCAAGGGATACGACCTCTCCTCCATGCCCGAACCAATCCGACTCCTCCTGCCCACAATACCGGACCTACCCCCACGAAACCCTCTCCTCCCTGCACCATATGCCGAAGACCTCCCCCTCCCTCGACTCAAATTTAAAGTCCTCGCTACGAACCAGGCCGAACATTTGGAAGGGTTGGTCAGGACCAAGGGGGGTATTGGGAGTAGTCCGCATGATGAGAACCAGAGGGGGTTGGAGGAGTTTTTCGTTGGAGGTGGTGGGGGTGTGAAGTAGGGTGGGGTGGGGGTTTTATTTCCTGGGAGTTTTTTGGGTGTGTGTTTCTCACTTTTATTCTAGTCTTGGACAATTCACGGTTCACGAGATAATCGGAAGTCAAGCTCGCTCCTGAGTACTGACTCGACATGTGCGCGCTGATTGGGTCCGTGCGCGTGACACCATTTTTTGACGACGCGTTCTCCAAAAAATGAAAACCCTCGCCGCGTCGCGTGGAAAGCAGCCTCCAGCACAGCGTTCGAGATACGCCAGTCTGCGCTCGTTGCCCCTCTCTTGCTTCGACACCCACCCCCTACCCTCCGCGACAAGGGAACCATGTCGACCGCGCAGTTCGAGTCCATCTTCCATGGCTTGGGACCCACACCAGGCAGTACGTCACGCAGTAACACCACCTTGCTTCGGAGCGCGAGTCAAAGTCAGAGCCCAAAGGTGAACTGACGCGTCTCAACCTCCCTCCCGCGTGCTCTGTACGGGTCGTTGTAACAGAACTGAGGATCGCCCCCAGTGGTCTAGGGTGGAAGTCGTCGGATGAGAAAGAGAGTGTGATTACCGTGCCTTCGAGTGATATCAAGTGGATCCAATGGATTAGGTAAGCGTGCCTTGAGCTTGGGCCAGGCAGGAGGCGATCACTCAGGCGTCGTGGGTGGGGTTGGTGCGCTCGTCTCCCTTCCGCGCAAGGCAGCGAGCTGATCCTCTTCCGGTGTGTTCGTGTCAACAGGGTCGCGAGGAATTTCCAACTTCGGATCGGCACCCCCAAGAACCGCATCACCTTCGATGGTTTCCTCAAGGACGATTTCGAGAGGTTGGGCAACTTGTGCAAGCAGGTACGGGTCATCGCATCGTGATCCAATCAGCTATGATGGAGGCCTGATCGCGTACAGCGTTCAAAACGTACAGTACTACAACACTACGATCGAGACGACCGATACGAGTGTACGAGGGTGGAACTGGGGGGTCGCCGCGATCCAAGGTCAGCCTTCTCGTTTCTCCGGTCCATGCATCCATGATCGCTGACCTTTCCCTCCACTACAACAGCCCAAGACGTGGCCTTCCTCGTCGCGGGAAAACAAGCCTTCACGCTCCCCTTGGCCCAAGTCAACAACACCTCCATCAACAAGGCCGAAGTCGCGCTCGAATTCACCTCGGCCTTGGCGCCCAAACCGGGACAAGAGGAGAATGAGGATGCCGTCGCTCGTAAGAAGAGGCTAAAGGCCATGCCGGATGAAGTGGCCGAGATGAGGTTCTACCTCCCTGGTTCGGCTAAAGGTATGAAGAAGAAGACGGACAAGGTCAAGGCCGAGGGAGCGCAGGATGGTAAAGAGGGGTCCGACGATGAAGATGACGAAGACGATGACAGTGATGATGACGAGGATGAGAATGCGGAAGAAGCCACGGCCGCTCAAGCGTTTCACGACGCGGTCAAGGAGAAAGCCGACATTGGCAAGATCACCGGTGAAAGCTTCTGCACGATCCCCGAAGCTTTATGCCTCACCCCTCGCGGACGATTCGATCTCGACATGCACGCCGAGTTCATCCGCTTGCGAGGCAAGACCTACGACTACCGGATCGCGTACACGCAGATCCAGAAACTGTTCCTCTTGCCCAAACCGGACGACATCCATTGTCAGTTCATCGTCAACATTGACCCCCCGATCCGACAAGGGCAAACGAGGTACCCTTACCTCGTCATGCAGTTCATCAAGGAAGAACAACTCGAGTTGGACCTCAACCTCGACGAAGACACCATCAAGGACAAATACGACGGCAACCTCAAACTGCACTACGACGACCCGGCGTACGAAGTCGTCTCCGTCTTGTTCCGGGTCATGGCGCAGAAGAAGGTGACGACGCCTGGATCGTTCCAATCCCATGATGGACAACAGGCCGTCAAGTGTAACCTCAAAGCGAACGAAGGGTTGTTGTACCCTTTGGAGAAGCAGTTGCTGTTCATCTCCAAACAACCGACTCTGGTCCCACACGCCGATATCTCGGCCGTCATCTTTGCTCGTGTGGGTGGGGCATTACCCTCGGCTCGAACGTTCGATCTCTCGATTCGTCTGCGAGGTGACCCCGATCATCCGATCGTGTTCTCGGCGTTGAACAAGGAAGAGTTGCAACCGATCGAGGACTTTTTAAGGATGAAGAAGATCAAGATCAAGAACGAGATGGACGAGATCGCCGCTGTCGAAGCCGCCGTTCTAGGAGCCGATGATTCGGACGAGGAGGATGATGATGAGGATGATGAGGATGGGGATGTTAAAATGAAGACTGTCAAGAAGGGTGGGGATGGGAATGATGAGGATGATGAGGATTCACCGGATGAGGACTTTACGGTCGATTCGGACGATTCCGATGGCGGGAGTGCTACTTCGGACGATTCGGATAGTGGGGTCGAGTCGGATGATGCGGGGGATGATTCGGATGAAGGGGCCAAGAAGCCGGCAAAGAAGAAGCAAAAGACGGGTTGAGAGGGCGTTTGGGGCGTTTTTTTTTGCTGTTTTGTATGCTTTGCTTTGAGAAGGTTTGGATACTGTCAAGATGAGCTGAAATGTAACGTATGTGGAAGGTGCTCGCTGCGGGGGGGCGGCGACGCTCAGGTTGGCGCGGGAGGATGGGTCTAGTCTATGTCCACCTGATGCTTTCGCTATTACAACAAGATACGACCAGTA
Source organism: Microbotryum scabiosae (assembly GCA_022702605.1). NCBI lineage: Eukaryota > Fungi > Basidiomycota > Microbotryomycetes > Microbotryales > Microbotryaceae > Microbotryum > Microbotryum scabiosae. The sequence continues at coordinate 350,368 of JAHWDV010000016.1, read as the reverse complement.
CCATTACAAAGCTTTACACATCATTCTCCCTCAACACCTTATCACCCTCCTCGTTAACATCGTCCTCCTGCGTCAGATCCAACGGCAAATCCGGAAGTGGGGGTAGATCATCCTCATCCCCATCCCCATCCCCATCCCCATCCCCATCCGCCTCCACCTCTCCACTATCCTTCCCCTCTCCCTCCTCCCACCCCTCAACCCCACCTTGATCCCTGACAAATGCCTCCAACTCCTTCTGCATCTCCACCTCGTCCTCCTTCCGCTTGCGCCTCAACAACTCCAACTTCTTGCCTCTCGCTAAAACCAATCGCTGAGCTGTGATCAGATCCAGGGAGGTGTAATGCGGTGTGGTGCCTTTGACCGGGGAGGAGGCGGTGAGGTTGGATATCTCGGCGTCTAGTTTTTGGAGTTGGACGAGAGTTTCGGTGAGGGCTGTGGCGGTGGATAAGGCGGTAAGGGCTTGGGTTGCGACTGTGGCTATGTGACGAAAACGATCGGGGCCGAGCATGATACCTGCGACGCGACCAGACCCGCATCAGCACAAGCCCCAACACACCCACTCAGGCCGCACCCCTCCCAACTGACCACCATACCACCGACTAACCACCACCACCACGTCGATCTCGCCCCGCTTCTCCAACACCGCCGTAATACTGCCCCTCCCCCCTTTCTCCCCATCATCCTCCCCCCAACCTGAACCCTCCAATCGTCCTCCCCCCCAACCCATTCTTGCCATTCTTCAACGCCATAATCCGATACCCCAACATCTCATGGTCGGCTTCCCTCGGATGGGCTTTGGAGATGAGGTGCTTGATGTGGGAATGGAAGACTGGGATTTGAGCGAGGGACGTGACTGGCGCGGCGTGGGCTATGAAGGTTGAGCGACGGTCCGTTAGGGGAGGGGAGGAGAGGATGGGATGTGGGAGAGGTGGTTTGCGGTTTTTCAAAGAGGGCGTGGTGGAGACGATCCAGGAGGAGAGGTCGCCCGGGTTCGTCGTGACGGATTGGGAACGACGTGGGGCTGAGGAGGAAGAGGGGGGTTGGGAGCTGGCCATCCCGGTGGCTGAGAACGGTCGCTTGGACATGTTCGTGGGTGTCGTGTGTTGGATGGTTGGAGGAGGATTGTGGTTCGTCCGAGTCACGCTTCCGAACTTGGCCGCGACGAGCGTTCGTCCTCCGTCGCGTTGGCTTCACGTCGTTCCAGCAGCGACTCGTTCTTGATCGACTGCGTGCATCCACGTCGTGTCCCACTTTGATAGGTCCCACTTCCTTCCCCGTCCTGTTATGATATCCTCCTATGGGCGTCGCGTAAGTGCTTGTGCTCGCTCTGGACGGTGTGAGCTCAAGCCAGAGCGCCTCGCGCCCGGCTCGCGAGGAAACGTCCTCAATGACGTCGCGCGGCTTTTCTGCGCTCGGGCCCATTCTCAGCGTTGGGCTCGGATTCGGCCGCGACTTCCCTGCTTCGAAGCACAACAGGCGAAAAAATGTTGTTGGGGTCCATGGAATCTCGAAGGAAGAAAAAACGAAAAGAGAAAGAAGAGTATAGGCAAGAAAGAACAGGTAAGAACGAAAGTAAGAGTCGTGGTGGTCTTGGTCACGAAAGAGAGGCTCGGAGGATTTGTACAGCTCCAGACGGAGGGGAGAGGGAGGGGCAGAATGAGGGAGCAAGAAGAATGAGGAGAGGAAGGGTGATGCTCGGATCTACACAGCGGCTGAGGTTAGTAAGATTGTGTTTACAGAGCGAAGGGAAGAGGTGGGGTAATCCACAGCTCATTGTCTTCTTCCTTGACCGAGCCATCAACGAACGGCTCGGATCGGCCCACCCATCGAATCGACGGGGCGATCGTAGTACACCGTCCCACTCGAATTATCCTGTAACGTCTTGGCCTTGAACGGCTCAATAGGACTACTACCCCCACTCAAACCCAAAAGCGCATTCGCTTCCGCTGCCTTGAAAGCTTGGCCTTGGTACCAGAGCCTTTCGTATGCCATCCTCTTCTCGACTCGACTGGTCATAATCCGGCTGATGTAAAAGAGGAGAAGGAAGAGCACACTGCCGAGACCAATGACGACGCGGTACCCGGTGGTCATTCCGGGGGTGATGCGATTGTGTTGCAAGGGACCGCTGCCGAGACGAGGGTGGGCCTTTTCCGGTCGCGCGATGAACGACACGTTGTGAAAGGCTGGATCGACGCTGTTCGATTATGGGGGCAGAGATGGGGGTCGACCGCAGATTCTCTTAACAGCCGAGGCGTCTGCTTGAACTTACCAATCGTTGTTGGGTGCATCGTCGATAAAAACCGTCGGCGAATGCACGACCGTAGAGCTGCTGAAATCCCCCGGCGCGATCGTCAAATAGACCGAGCTTCCTGTATCCGGTCCGCAGGAGCGACCGATTCAGATCTCGAAGTCATGGTTATCAGCCTCATTGAACGTTCATGACTTACTTGCATGAACGGCCGGCGTCCAGGTGAAAATGCGATCGTTGGTCGTGAACGTTTGCGCATACTCCTCCCAGTTCACCGGAACGACTGCGCAGCATGAAGCACACTTTTGCTCAGAAACGACCTACTCGACGGTATCGATTCGGAGACTAACCCATGATGGTGAAAGGTCCAACCCCACCGGTCCAGGTGACGTTGACGGGAGCACAGACCTTGTACAAGGGGTAAAAGGTCGAAGTGATGACGATCTGTACCACGAGAAAGCAACCACATCAGCCTAGAAGCGTTTGGCAAATCAATCTCGATGTTTGGGTCAGTCTCTCGACGGACTTGGCTGTACGGAATCATTACACCAAAAGTTCAGCCATGTGTTCTCCGGGTGGAAGATCATCTCGGAGGCTCATCTACTGACTTGGGCAAGGCGGTCTCTTGGGCATGCGAAGCGGGGATGCAACTCGCGTCGCCGGTCGGACTTGGCTGGACGACCTTGGTGCCTGCGTAGGCGTACGTTTGATCGGGGTAACGGGCGATCTTCTTTACAAAGTAAAAGGAGAGGGTTCAATTTATGGTGGGCTCAAATCTGGAAAGTGTGTAAGACTAGTGCTCACCAAAGCCGTCGCGACGCGGAAGTTGATCGGCGTGCCTAGTGAGGACTCGCTGGTCGTCAGCACATGAGCCGCACCAGGGCGAGGCTTCCCCTGAATCTCCTGACTAACCTGCTGGCCAATCGACAACCCAATCTACGCCTTGCCAAATAGTACTGTTCTGCTCAAGACTCGAAGCCGTCACCGGACCGGCTGTTAGGCCATCGTTCGACCAGCAGGGTCAGTCACAGCCGAGGCACAAGGAACCCCCGTCTTTGTTCGCTGCAGCCCTGGGCCGCCGAGAGTACCTTACCGTTGTAGCTGTAGGGAATAACCCCACCACTCCAGTTGAAACTTGCGGTTTGGCATTGGACGAGTTGATCCGGTCCTCGTAAGGTCAAGGCCGCCTGGGGAGAGCGCACGCACAGCCGAACACCAGCGGCGTTTCAGTTGGGGAGGGGAGCAGGCGTGGCTGAGCTGAATGAGGTGGAAAGGTCTCGACGTACTTGGGCTGTATGGTGCAGTAGAGTAAATACTACGAGGATGAGTGTAGTCATGATGCGGTGCGGAGCAGGTGGTTGAGGGGAGGGGAGGAGCGAGACTGGGGACAGCAGGGACATCGCCATCATCATCGCAGCCGAGGGCAGCTCGCGGGTAATGACTACTCGAGTTCGTAAACTCCAAACTGACTATGATTTAATGTCTTCATTCTATTCGCTCTGGCGCGACGGTTGGCGCGCGAACGCTCTACGGCCTAGGCGCGAAGATGGAAAGGAGAGCCTCGACGATCCAAAATGTTCCCCCTGTCCGCGTCTGCTTCGCGCCTGGTGCGCGCCAGCTACCTAAAGCCGAGGCAGCCAAAAACTGCAAAGAAAAGGCGTCATCACATATTTGCTCTCATTCCGTCTGAATCCACACTAATTGTCATGAAATCTTGCTGTCGTTTTGACATCATGCTACTAAACCAATAAACCAATAACGAGTGAAAGATGCCCCCTAAGACAAAGCTTGAGCTCGGACCAGTTGACTCGGTGATTCCCTTCGGGCTTCGGCCCGTGAAGATCCTCAAAACACGATCAGCGGACGACCGTCGACGGTTACTGCCACTGCACTCACGGTGTGCCACTGTCCGTACGCTGCATGGCAGTACAAAGTGTAGCTACATTGTCCTAAAAGAGTATCCGTTTCAAATCCAAATCGAGCAGGTCTCAAGAAAAGCACCTACCCATGCGCTGCTGAGAAGCCGGATGACTCGGGGCATTTAAACCTAATTGGGGTTTCACGCCGTCGGTCGGCGAATCGGGGTGGCGGCACAGCACGCAGCCCAAGGCGCAGCTGCGCGCGGGAACTCCTGGCCGGCCCGATCAGCAGCATTGTCGGCACGGAAAAGGCAAAGTAATACCTGCATGCCGGACGAAGAACTAGTAGGACCCAGCTAGGACCTTGTTCCTCCAAGAGAAGAAGGAAGCAAATTAAAATCTGAAGCCTGTAGAGCCACGTGGTGATGACTGATCAGGCGGTGAGTTCCGAGAGCTGTTGAACGGTGAGACTCGCTCGATTCAGAGGGCTTGAGTGAAATGAGACATCCCTTTTAGTGAGACAAAACGGCGCCTCTCTGTCTTGGCCGCCGGCACTCGGGCTTTTCGCTGGGGGTGTTTTGGGTCATTACGCCGATGAAGGTGCTTCATGGGTAATTATTTGCTCGTGCAAACCAGCAAAACATATCGCGTATGTTTGCAGAAGTAGATGACAGGTGACGGCAGTCACCCACGCCGGGATCTAACACCTCTTTCGTAGACAGTAAGTCCGAGCGAATATTAGAGCCCCGTGTCGCGCGCGCGCGTGCCGCAAAAACCTCGACGAAAGGCACACGAGCTGGCTCTGGTGCGAGTAATTCCTCGATCAAAGACAGACTCGACTCTCTGCCGAACACCCCGGCTGCTGCGATGCCTTCTTTTTTGGGATTTCAATGAGGACAAGATCAAGAACGGATGGGACACACACGTCGTGCTTTTGCGACCGACCGGTCATCCATACTCCTCCCTACCTTTCACATCCACAAGGTGACTGGTGTACATCGACTCTGTCCCTTTCGACTCTCCTTCACCCTTCCGCCTTTCTCGATTCGGCCCTGGATCGCAGCCCTTCCACCCCACATACGAACCCGGGTCCTCCCTTTTGAGACGTGGGCCTCCGTTCTCCGAACAAAACTCCACCGCCGCGGCCTCCGACTCAGTGCCCATCATCCATCATGCCTTCGCCTCAGCACAGCTCAGGGCGCAAGGACACGAGTGCTGGGATGTACTTTATCTTTTTGTTGTCCCTGGTCCACTACGCCACAGCCGCGGGCGTGTTCAACTGCCTTGGGTGAGTAAACAGGGAAAGGGGCCATGATCGGCCTTGGGCGCACAGCTGCGAGCGCGGCGATCGGAGGTGCGGTCGGCGGCGGCGCGTAAAGGCACGGCTGACGGCCCACGCGCGCTCGCACTCGGTGTTTCTCTTTGCGGCGACTGACACACCGGTCGGTTTGCATGCATCTTTTTCCGCTCGGACCTCCAACAGTGGTTCAGTTTGTGAGTACACCACCACCCCGTGACCTCTTCCTTGTAAGGTCTGTGGCTGAGCCTTATTCCCTGTGGCTTGCAGACATCGTCGCCCATCCCGACGACGACCTCTTGTTCGCCGGCCCCGCGTTACAAAGCGATCTCGCGAACGATGCATGTCATACGTCCATCTATTTGACGTGAGTACAATCGAACATCTTGCCCTACATGGCCTGTGCGTAGCACTGACCACTGCACTACATGTTTGATCAGATCCGGCGATTCTGGATCCGGAATCGATTATGCTGAAAGTCGAGAAGACGGTAGTGAAGCCGCGTATGCCCAGATGATGGGTGTAGCCAACAATTACACAGAGTAAGTCTCAATGAAATTTACGAGCGTTTCCCGACCTTGGGCAGCGAGAAGCTGAGTTGCTTTCGGCGACTGGTTCTTCAGATTCGTCGCCACTTTCGGAGGACAGCCGGTGCTCGTGCGCACCCTCATCGGATCCCCAGGTGTGCAAAAGCTCTGGTTCCGATTACCAGACGGAAACATTGATGGATCCGGATTCTCTGTGACCGGGTGAGCCTGGCGCACGCGAACTCTTTGCCGAGGAATCAAGTCCCCGAGCTAACGCCCACCGTCGGACTCTTTCCTTCAGATCGGAATCCTTGCGCGAACTGTACTTCGGCACGATCGACACCATCAACACTCTGTCCATGAATGCGTACTACACTTACAACGATCTGCAGAATGCGTTGGTCGAGGTCCTGAATGCTCGTCAACCGACCGTCGTGCGAACTTTGGATTATCTGTCAGCGGTGAGTCCCCGCACAAAGCCGAGAGCGGGAGAAGCCATCAAGAATGAGCTGACCGGTTTTTATGTCACGTGCTAGTTCGATGCTGGAGATCATGCCGATCATATCGCGACAGGCCGAATTACGCGTGAAGCCGTGAGCACGTACACACTTGGAACACCGACGTTCGCGGGTTACATGGGTTACTCGGTGTCAAATCTCCCTCCGACTTTATCGACCACCTCCAGCGAGTACGAGGCCAAAAGCGCCGCCTTCTTCGCGTACACGCCCTACGATGTGGACGAATGCCAATCTTTGTCCGACTGCGAAGCCGCCGGGCGAGGTGAGGTGTACTGGTTGCAACGCCAGTACGCCGTCACTCCAGCGCTTGCGACGACGTCTTCGAGCACCCAGACGCCTCCGAAGCGATTGCCTGCGGGCACGAACGTCGCTTTGACGGCCGTACCGAGCGTGTCGAGTGTCGAAAGTGGAAGCAGCGCGGCAGGTTTGAACGATGGGGTCATTTCTGGTTACCCGGCGAACGAGACAGCAGAATGGTGAGCGCTTCCTCGTCTTTGTCGCGCTTCATATGTTTGCGCAGGACTGACCCTTCACGTCCTTTTCACCACCAATAGGGCTTCCGACCACGGCGGTGTGGGTAGTTGGGCCAAGCTGACTTGGTCGACGCCACAAAATCTCACCGGTGTCATCTTGTACGATCGACCGAACCCGAACGATTGGCTGATGGCAGGAGAGTTGACCGTCTCCGACGGGCAAGTTCTCTCCTTCGTGAACCCGCTCAACGATGGATCGGGTCTTATCGTCAACTTCAACCAATCGATCGTGACCAACACGCTGCTCTTGACCGTGACCATGGTCTCGGCCTCGACTTCGAACGTCGGCTTGTCCGAGCTGCAGGCCTGGGGTGTGGCGTGCCCAAGCTGCGCGCTCTCGACGACAGCTTCCACAACGCCGTCCAAGACGACCACCTCCGCGGGCTCGACCCCTACTAGTGCACTTGGACCTGATTTGGCACGATTGGGTACAGCTACCGCCTCGACCGCTGCGGATGGTCAACCCGCCTCCGCCGCCATCGATGGTATCCTAAGCGGTTACCTCGAAAATGGAACAGGCAACGATGCTGCCGAGTGGAGTTCGGATCACCAAGGCGTCGGAGCGACGCTGACCATCACCTTCAGCTCAGCGCAAACGATGAACCGCTTCATCCTCTACGACCGACCCAACTTGGACGATCAGATCACCGGTGCGACCGCGACCTTCAGCGATGGCAGTGTCGTGACGATCCCGAGTTTGCCCAATAATGGCGCGGGTTTGACGGTCAACTTTGCGCAAAAGACGACGACTAAGGTCACGCTCCGAGTGACCAAGGTCTCTTCGACGACGTCCAACATTGGTTTGATGGAATGGCAAATGTATTTGGTGACTGCGACGGCAACGACATCGACGGCCAGCACATCTATGTAAGTTTGCGATTATTTTATCCTCGCCTTTCACTACGCGAGCTGACCCGCAGACACGCGGCTACGATCATGACAAACAGGACCGCGACACCGACGACCGCGCCGGTTCCTGTCTCGACACCTTCTCCCGGCGTTGATATCGCACTCACGGGTGTCGCAATCGCTTCGACTAGCGCCGCCGGGCAAGGGCCCGAGCGAGCAAACGACGGCATCATCGGTGGCTACACGGAGAATGGCCTCGGCAACTCTTTCGCCGAGGTGAGTTCGACTTGCTCCCCGCGTAGGAGTTCTTCCGACTGACACTTTGCAAATCTGTCGCAACAGTGGTCCACGATCGGCCAAGGTGTGGGAGCTTTCCTCACCATCAGCTGGTCGTCTCCCATCTACATCAATCAGTTCATCCTGTACGATCGACCTAACTTGAGCGATCAAATCACTGGTGCGATCGTCACCTTCTCCGACGGGTCCACTGTAAAGATTCCTGCTCTGGCGAATGATGGAACGGCTACGACGATCAACTTTGCAGGTCGTTCGACGACGAGTGTCACGCTCAATGTGACGAGTGTCAGCTCGACGACTGAAAATGTTGGTTTGAGCGAGTGGCAAATCTACTATGTGGCGTCCAGGTGAGCGAAGTTCGTGCCACCTCTACCCGCAAGATTCACGCTGACCTTTCGTAACTCTGACAGCACCATCCGCCCGTACACGGCTCCCAGCACCACCCCATCCCCAACTCCTACTGGCTCAGCTGCTGGAGCTGTAGTAACCCCATCGCCTGGAACCGACATCGCGCTTTCGGGCACCGCCAGCAGCTCGTCGAGCAGCCCCAACCAAGGTCCCGAGAAGGCCATCGATGGCTTGATTGGCGGCTACACGACCAACGGTGGCGACTACACTCAAGAAGTGAGTGCTACATTCCGACAAGCTTACGGAGTGTCCCAGAGTCTGACCCATCCTTATCACTCTCTGTTCTCCACAGTGGGCCTCAGACGGGCAGACCATTGGTGCGACGTTGACGATCACTTGGGCTTCGCCCATCTTCATCAACCAGTTCGCCTTGTACGATCGACCGAATCTGAACGATCAGATTACAGGCGGATACGTTACATTTTCCGACGGATCCACGGTCACGATCCCCGCTCTCGCGAATGCTGGAACAGCTACACCCGTTAGCTTTACTGGCCGTGCGACCACGAGTGTCACGCTCACGGTGACGAGTACGAGTTCGACGACCTCTAACGTTGGACTGAGCGAGTGGCAGATCTACTATGTCGTACCGACGTTAGTTATCTGAAAGAGTCTCTGACCTGGGTGCTCTTGCTCACTCTCGTCTCTTGTACCATTTCAAATATAGTGCGAGCACGAAGACGAAGACGAGCTCAGCTGCTGCTGCTACGCCAACGCCGGGCACCGATCTTGCGATGTTGGGCATCGCCACCAGCTCGTCCAACGCTCCGGACCAAGGTCCCGAAAAGGCTATCGACGGGCTGATTGGTGGATACACGACGAGCGGTGGAAACTATACTCAGGAGGTACGTTTAACCTAACTGAAGTATGTTCAAGCGCCATAGCTAACCAGAGTTTGGGCTTTCGCAGTGGGCTTCGAACGGACAAGGTGTCGGCGCAACTTTGACCATCACCTGGTCAACCCCGATCACGATGAACCGCTTCGTCATGTACGATCGACCCAACTTGAACGACCAAGTCACGTCCGGTACGGTCACCTTCTCCGATGGCTCGGTCGTTGCGATCCCGACTCTCGTGAACGCAGGTACGGCGACGACGATCAACTTCTCGACCAGGACAACGACGACAGTCGTCTTCACCGTCACTGGTGTCAGTTCGACGACGAGCAACATCGGCTTGAGCGAATGGCAGATTTACTACGTTTCGGGATCAACCACGACGACGAGTGCCCAGAACAGTGGAACGGCTCAGGTCGAGTCCCTGCCTGATGGCGCACCGCAGGTCGTGACGGACAACCCGACGACGACGACGACTTCTTCTAGCTTGACAACCAAGTCCACAACCACAAGACGTTCCAGCTCCATGAGCTCGACGCGTCCGACGGTCTCTCTGGCGCCGTCTACAACCACGTCCTCCACTAGGTCTACAGTCTCCCTTTCGTCCACCACCGCATCGACCACTCCCAGCACATCAGCCACGTCGTCGAGCAAAACCACTTCTTCCGCGACGATCAAGTCGACGACGACTTCGAGCAGTAACGCAGTTCCTACCCCGACTACTGTCGCTGTCGGTGGTACGGCTGCCAACAGCTCGCGTGCGATGCGCACTTATGCCGCGTACATGGCCACTTCTATCCCGAATGGAGCATCGAACGTGAGCCTTGGACTGATCGAGCCCCTGTCTTTCGTCCGAAGCGGGGATTGCTCTCAGAGTGAACATTACGCCGATTGCTTACTTCTACTTCTCATTCCTTGCAGTCATCGGCGACCACCTACGACGCCTGCAGTTACAAGTGCGACACGACTCTGGGCTGCATGTACTTTGCCTACACGCAAGCGTAAGTTCACATCTCCCGAACTGACTAAGACAACACCAGAAAAGGAAGTTGCTGATGCTTCGAAATCGTTGCTTGTTGATACAGTACCAATATCTGCTCGCTGTACACCCAAACGAACGCCTTTGGCAGCTTCGCCCCTGTGACGAATGGCAAGGTGTGGAACCTGTTCGTCCCGGCGACGAATTGCACGGTCTACGCTACTGCCAGTAGGTCGTGAACATTCTGGGAGGAAGAATTCTAAACCTCGTGCATCGATGTACTCACCCGCGTTCCCTTTTGCAACTCTCACCAGCCAAAAATGCGGCGTGCGCAATGTGGCAGACTTCGTCAACGGTCTGTGCCACCGAAGCGGGTACGACGGCATGGTCCGTCTACCCCGGTTTACAAGGTACTGGAACCGGTTCGGTTGAGCTTGTGAGTTATTCTCCTTGGCCAATCGACATTTGTCCCAGTGTCCTGTAGCTGAACCAATCCTTCCGAAAATCACCATTCTCCAGTCTCGTGCCGTCTCAACGGACTACAACGCATGCCTCACGCGCACGCTTTCAACCTCCGGCGCGACCTACTTTGAATACACCTTCGATACCCGCATGTGTTACCTCAAGTCGACCGGACCTTTCGTCGGCTTGACCACGACGATCAATTTCGCGCATACGGTCTTGGGTACATGCGCATCAAACGCGGCGGCTGCAAATGGAGCGGTGTGTATTGATCGAGTGACTTGGTGAGTTATCGGAAAAATACAAGACGCAAGACGTACCCGAGAACAAAGTTGCTGACCTCATTTGTCCCGTGCTTCTTAGCGGCACCGTCCCCGCTACGACCTCCTCAGCTTTGAAAACTTCTACTTCGACCTCCGCGTCGACCTCGACCACAACGTCCCTCTCAGTCGCCAAGAGGTCCGCCATTACGGGCCGAGCACAACCAAAGGCTTTCAACGTTCGTGACAGATCGAATTAGAGGTCTTGATGCGGTTTCTGAGAACCGAGGAAATGAGCATGGTCTTTTCAGAGGCTTGAGCAGCAGCGGCTCTGCGAGCTGCTGTTTCTCTTCTTGTGTCTTTTCTTGCGCAGTGATCTTTTTCTGTTGTAGATGATAGATACTGTCTGAAAGATGACTGCGGTTGTGGCCAATTTTGCACGCACTACCACTCGGTCTGACGAGAGGGAAACCTGAATCTTGGGTTCGCCGTCGGTCGGTCGGGCTTGCCGGATGCCGAGCTGCTCCTGATATGGTCGGTCGGCTTGTCTTGGTTCGGTTCCACTCGCTCAGCTCGCGCAGTGTCACGTCTCTAAGCATGCTTGGTCAGTCCCCCTACAGAGAGACCGAGTCAACGCGTACTGAGTCTCACTCCCATCTCTATAGTCGTTGGTCTAACGGGCGGTATTGCCTCGGGTACGCCACTGTCACTCACCCACCATCGTCATCGTCTTCACCGTCATCCGGCGCTCCACTTGAGCCTGCCCACCGTCTCTTCTGCAACTAAGCTCCCGTCCCCTCTCCTTCACCAGGCAAATCGACCGTATCGTCCATCCTCAAATCGCATTCGCTCCCCCTGATCGACCTGGACGTCCTAGCACGCGAAGTAGTCCTCCCCGGCACCTCCTCCCTCGCCTCCTTGGTCTCCCACTTCGGTCCCCAGATCGTCCTCCCCGACCGAACGCTCGATCGCGAAAAACTAGGTTCGATCGTCTTTGGTAACGAGAAAGAACGCAAGGTGCTCAACGGGATCCTCCATCCTGCTATTCGCAAGCTGTTGGTCAAGAAGTTGATTGCGCATTGGTTGAAGGGGCAGAAGGTCGTCGTCGTCGATGCTCCGTTGTTGATTGAGGCGGGATTGTGGAAGTTTTGTGCGGCGATCGTGGTGGTGTATTGGTGAGTTTTTGGACCGGGGCAGGATGGGATACCTCTTGCGGAAGGGTTCGTAGAGAGGACCCCAAGACAAAGATTTCGTTTCGGAGCCTCGTTTGAACTGCTCCATCCCTTCGACAAGGACCTCATCAGCTCCCCTCTCCCAAATCCACAGTTCCGAACCGCTCCAATTGCAACGTCTCGAATTGCGCAACTCCCTTTCCGCGGACCAAGCCCGCTCACGCCTATCCTCCCAATTGGCCCTGTCCAAAAAACTCGTCTACGCCGACTACGTAATCGACAATTCCGGTCCTCTAGCCGACCTGAAACCCCAAGTCGAAAGAGTGATCACAAAGTTGGAGGCACGAGCTGGGTGGAGTTGGAGGTTGAATTGGTGGATCCCTCCGTTGGGGTTGGTCAGAGGGCTGTGGAGGATTATCTGGAGGTTGTACGTCCAGGGGGTAGGGAAGGAGAGGAGGGCGGGGCATAAGACCAAGGGGGAGAGATTACGCCGTGGTGGAGGAGCGGAGGTTGAGATGCTGGATCGGAGGGGTAGAGAGAATCGTGGTGCGTCGAGGTTGTGAGTGATGTAGGTCTGAAAGGTGTTGCTTGTACGTTCCAGCTGGGCTTTGCAATCGAGGGGTGTAAAACTCTGCGCCGGAGAAGGCTCTATTCCACTTGTTTAGTATGTACAACAATCTTACAACAGTTCCATCTTGATCTCTATGATACGCTACTACACCAAGCCCCAAAACTCTCACTTGACCTCCTCCAACTGCTTCCCATCCCCCGCTTCCTCCCTCCTCATGCTCACCCCCCTCCTCCACCTCCTATACAACTCATTCCCCAACACAAAACCCAGCGCAGCCACTCCCAAAGTACCACTCAACACCACAAAGCTCCCCAATCCAAACTTCCCCATTCTCTCCCCCCTTCCCCCCTAGTCGGTTCATAAACCGAACCTGCAATGATCGGCCCTACAATGGACGCCACACCTCTGACGATCGCGAGGTACCCAAACACCACGGCCGACTGGGACGCATCCTTGTTTCTCCCCGTACATACCGCGACGTCTATGGAGGAAGGGAACCAAGTCGAAGCGAAGCCTCCTGCGCTGACCCCGATCAAGAGTGCGAAAACAAGCGTTTTCGGCAAACTATCGCCGACTCGAAGGAGGAGGAAAATCGACAACGTCGCTATGACGGTCGATATAGCTTGGACCCAAGTATAAGGGTATCGATCACATAAATGACCCGTCATCATCAACCCCGGGATAGTAGCGGCGTTCAAAATCGCCAGAGTGAGCGAGGCCAACGTCGGTGATTCGAACGAGGTCAGATAGGTCGGGAGATAAGTTAGGATAGGGGAGAACATCATCCCTTGTATGAGGACGGTGGCGGATACGAGGAGGAAGGAAGGGTCGTAGAGGATCGAAAAGGAGATTTTGGAGGCTGAAGCATGGTCTTGGCGCGCTTGGAGTTGATTGGGGGTTAGGGAAGAGGAGGGAAGAGATTCGGGTGGGGGTCGGACGATGGGTAGACGCGGTTGGAGGAGATGGACGGAGAGGCCGCAGATGATCAAGGTGATGAGTGCGAAGATGCGAAGTGTCCATCGGAAACCTAAGGGAGGGAGAAGCGCGTTGATAATCAAGGGAAAGGCGAAGCTAGGGACGTGGGAGTGTCGTGAGTTGTGAGGATGGAGCGCAGCGCCAAATCACGAGGAGTAGAATCTGCTCACCCTCCGACGCCTGCTCCAGCAAAGATGGTTCCTCCTGCCAATGCCCTTCGAGCTTGAAACCATTGCGAGAGCCATACGTAGATGGGTGCGTAGAGCATCCCACCGGCACTACCGGCCAACACACCCTGGAAGAGCATCAGCGTCCACAGCTGTCGTGGGAAATGTCGGATCAGCCGTTTGCCACCTGGGAAACAATGCCACGAGGAGCTCCCAAGGTGCTCACCTGCTGAGCAAAACTCGCAATGAGCAAGCTCCCACTGTACAAGGCGAGGCAAGCCCATAGTCCTTTGCGTATATGGTGCGGGTATTTGCCGCAGAGGATGATGCCGATGAGCATCTCGGCGTAGTTGAGTGCGAGCGCGACCGTTCCGACGGCACCGAGCGAGACGGGCGAATCGTTCTCGAAGGGTGGGTGCGAGAGGTAATATTCGAGCCAAGTGCCGTACGCGAAGGTGCCACCCCATATCTGTAGGAGCGTCAGATGATTAGGGGCCGTAGATGGCACGACTGGAGCTGAATCTGCAAACAGACTGACGAAGAGGTCGAGCAGGCAACTCGCGAACACGAAGCGCCAAGCTGGCCATCCTCGATCCTGCGGAGGAAGCTCTTGCTGTGCTGTCGTCGTCTTGTTGGCGCAAGACCCTTGAGCTTCGTCCGCTAGTGTGAACATGCTTGGGGTCGCCGCGACATGGGCTTGGGCATGGGTTGGATCCTCGACTTGCGCTGAGGCTGGAGTGTCCGCGGTACTCTTTGCGCTGTGAGCCGTGCTGCTCTTGCTCGAGGTGTTGCTGAGTACGGGTGTGGTGACATGCGTCGTCGGCGTCGAGTCGCTACCACCACCAGATGTCATTCCCTCCGTTGGAGCAATCCTCACCGCATCAAGGTGCTTCGCAGGGGCGTGCAGCGTGGAGCGTGCAACGTGTCGGGTGCAGGCAGGGTACAGGCAGGGTACAGGAAGGTACAGGCAGGTACAGGCAGGCTCAGGTCTCGCCGGTCAGCCGGTCAGCCGGTCAGCCGGTCAGGTGATTCGCAGGCGCGGTAACCCATGAAGCGTTAGGGTCGGGGCTAATGGCCAATTAATTGTTGCCGAACTGGTGCGCGGCTGGGCCGGGTCTCCCTTCTCTCCATTTCACACACACCCTCATACACACAACGTCATATGCAGGCGCTCGAACCAGACAGCCTCGTCACGCTTGCGCTCAGGCTGCTGCCCTCATCCTCCGTTGCCCAGGCTTCGATAACCGCCGGCGCTGCTGCTGCCCAAGGTGCGACCGCGCGCGAAGGATCGACCTCCTTGAGCCCCACTTCGACCACCACGGGTGCGACCGCCGATGACGCCAGTTCCAATGCCAGGACGACGACGACGACGCTCTCCAAGCCTTTACATGCTCTAGCATTGCTCGTGCACTCGATCCACTCGGCGCTCGACTTTCGTCTTGTAGAGCCCAAGCCTACCAGCAGCACCAGCAACAGTGAATCCGGTGATGACGCGTCTCCCGCTGCGGCGGATGTCAACCAACAACTGCCCCAAGGATGGCAAGGCACAGCGACAAACACCTCGGTGCAGTTCAAGTACAGACACCAACAGTCGTCAATGGAGTTTGTCATCTCGCTCGTCGAAATGGGTGGAAGGGCCTTGATCGCTGGAGTTGCCGTCGAGGTGAGGCTCGTGACGGGACAGTTGAGGCCAGAGTTTCAGAGCTGATCATCGCACGACTGCCCATACAGGACAACAAGTCTGTTTCGTATGATGTACTGCTAGCCGACTACTTTTCACGGTCAGCGTTCCCGCTCTCGCTTCCCACCGGCGCCGCTGAACCCTCGTCGGCAAAGAAAGTGCTCGCCGACTCGTTCGCGACCCCACACCGACTGCAAGAGCTCATCAACAACTACCGCATCAACATCATCCAGCGCCTCGTTCCCGGTCTTTCAAAGAGTGGCTACGAAGAGCTACCTGCTAGCGAAGGCTCAACTTGGACCACCGCCGTCGGGGCCGATCGACCCTTGGGCAATGTTGGCAGCCCTTACTACCCCGATCCAGGAGGACCTTTGATCGACCCGACCGCAGGCGGATCCCGACCCCGCCCTTCACCCGTAGCCGCACCCGATCATGACCCTTTGCGCATCCCTGGTTCGGGTGGTCGAGGCAACCCCTTTGGTGAAGTCGGTCGATCCGATCTACTCCCTCTAGGTGGGTTGGGAGGGACGACCGGGCTTGGTGGCTCCAATCCCTTCGGTGGGAACGGTCCTGCCGGAAGTGGGATGTTCGTTGGACCTGATCATCCAATGTTTGGGGATCACTTTGGACCGCAACGAGGTGGAGGAGGCGGAGGAGGTGCTGGCGGAAGGTGGGGAGGGGATGGGTTCTTGCCTCCTGGTGCGGTGCCACCGGGTGCTCGATTCGATCCCATCGGACCTTCAGCGGGTGGGGGAGGTGGTGCAAGAGGTGGATTTGGGGGAGGTAGAGGAGGAAGAATTGGTCGAGATGGGCGAGGTGGTCGACAAGGTGGCTGGGGTGACGAGTTCGTAAGTACATCAGTGCGAAGAAGTTATTCAATTTGCGCTCGCTCATCGATCTCTCCTGATCACTGGTGTGCAGCCCCCGCCCGGCGGTAGTGGCTACGATGACATGTTCAGTTGAACGGATTGTACTATGCCATGGCATAAACCTGGTCGAGTCACCTGGTAGCTTGCAGGAGCGTGCGTTGTAATATCAGACACTCGAAGACCGGACTGAGTCGATTCTCGAAGGCCAACTTGAACCACAGGTGCTCGTCCAATCGGATCTCGTAAAAACGGTAGGAGAAGATATGAGAGAGGTGACTCGCTTTGTCCAGCTAACCTAGGAACCTACCCACGTAACTATCTAGGTAGGTGTCGGTCGTAAATGAGTCGTTATCGTCGAGCTCCCCAGCTCTCGGGGTTTCAGCTGATGGTTCCCCCCAGCGGCGCCAGGAGCAACTTGAGTCGGAGGAGATGCATTTAAGCACACTGGCTAGGCCAGTAGTGTAGGACTCGTCGACCCTGCAACAGAATCGACCATACCCACTAAAGCCCCCTTGGTGGTGTTACAAAGACATAACGCGACCCTTGGACGCCTGGATAGACGCCCGGAGGTCCTCGAAAGCCGTCTCGGTGATCGGTTCCAAAGGATCCGACGAGAATCGGCGGCGGCGGGAAAGCTTCCAGAGCGAATGGAAGAAGAGAATGCGCAGCTCGATCAGCCGACGCTCCGAGCGAGAGACGACCGGGCATACAAAGTCGGGGAAGGCGGGGTGTGGGGCCGGAGAAAGAGCAACCCAGAGACGGCGGGCGAACGGGCAGCCGACCGAAAGATGTCCTAGAGATTCCTCGCCGGCCGGGGTGCGTTTGACGTGGGTCGGGGACGCGAGTTGTTGACCTGGATGGAGAGATCCCAGGGAGAGCAGGTGGGCGATCTTCGGCATCCGAGTGAACCCTGCGAACCTTGCGCAAGGCCATCCACCATGAGTTCCAGCGTTGCTCGGGGAAAGTGAAGATCTTCTGGTGCCCTTTTGGGACAATCAAGGGGCACATGAAGGCGTGATGGCGTTTGCACGCGTTCACAAACGAGGACGGAGTCATCACCCCAGCACCACTACTGGCTCTGTTTTTCTTTAATCTCGGCGAGGAAAGCCGCCGTTCCGTCCCGGGATCCCACCGCGTGCGCGCGACCCCGCCCAAGCCCTCCCGCTGTCTCGATGGCCCAACCTCGGGACGTCGGGGTTCGAAGCGGTGTCTTTTTTATTCGACACAGCTTGCTTGGTGGGGCCCGTTTTTTCTCTGGTGATTTAGGCCCGTGGGCTTTCAGTCCATTTTTCTCTCTAGATCGGCCAAGGTCGGATACAACAACAACAACAAAACGCGAGCTGTCGTCATACAAGAAAAAACCGTCGACGTGAGACGTGCACGCCTAGCGGCCGCCTTCAATATTCAAGCTTAAGTCGAAGTTGAACCTAGGCCGACGTGATCGCGCCGCCTCGCTACGGCTCTGGCCGCTGCAGCGATTGGGGGTACCTAACTCACGTATGTCTTTGCAGGCCGTCCTCAAAGCTCTGATGGCTTCAACCCGAGGACTGACCATCACTCACTCGCTCTCTCACACCGCACCCCACGGGCCCTCGGCGATCGTCGTGCACCTCACGTCTGCTCTGCCTTCTCGGACTCCGTTTTGGATCAGCCTGATCGGGTCGCAACTCGCAAGCCTCGACTGGGTGCAGTGTCTGTCTCGACTTTGGAGCCCTTGGTACACCTTGGAGTACCAGTTCAAACCTCAATTGACCCTCTTCCGGTCTTCATATCGCGGCACAACGTCACGCTCTTTTCTCTCGGGGCCGTGTGGAGGACCGACAGCTCCGATACTAGGTGCTAGCACGCCCAGCCAACACGAGGCGGCCAACTTAAGAGCTAAGAGCCGACCGGCCGTCGGTCGACGAGCTAGTGAAGGCGGGGGGTAAAGAGGGTGAAGAGAGACCGGCGGGAGGACAACAACGACCCCACCTCAGGGTACCTAGATCTCCCAAGCTTCAGAGGCTCTACAGGATACCACCTCAGCGTGCGTGCACTGCGTTGAAGTTATGAGCGCCCCCTCGGATCCCCCACGCGACGACGACACATCGGACCGGCTCGGCTTCGACTTCTCGTCGAGCGCCGCCTTGCCGTACGGGACCTCACCGCGGCAAGACGACATGGTCCGATATCAGATCCAAGCGCACCAGGCCCAGCAACACTTGCAATCGAACGCCTACTCTGGAGCTTCCGGATCTTGGGGTGCACAGATCGAACCTGGGTACGCTGCAAGCAACCTCATCGATCAGTCGTATGCGTCGCATCCCGCATCGGGCTTATCAGCGCTGGAGGATCCACTGGGCTTAGCGCCGACAACCCAACGTGGGCACGACAGGAGCCTCGCGTCAACCTCACGCCTTTCTGGGCCCATTCCTTCTTACTACCAACCTGTCGGTACAGCGTACCAGGATGCATCGTCGAGCTCAAGCTACTCAGAAGGGACACCAGGGCCGTACAGCCTCCTCGCATATGACGCCGGCCACCAACCGAAATCGACCTCGGACTCTTACCCCTCGGCCGACGCGTATCCGTATCAACACGAACCACTTCAACCACAACACCCCGTCAAGCACTCGTTCGACAGCTTTCATACCCAATCGAACTATAACCACCACGGACCGGATTGGTCCGCGTCGCAGTCTGAGCAGCAAGAGCCTCCTCTTCATCGCCCACACAAACAGCAACGGCAACAGCAGCGGCCAGGCGCCATTCAACTTCAATCATCATCTAGCCCATGGACCACTGTCGGCTCGGCCCCATTCGAAGCTCCTATGCATACAGTGATATCAGATCTGGGTCCTTACGCGCCTTACCAGAGTGAATGTCAGTACACCGATTACCCCGCCCTGGCCGATTCAGGTGAGTAGTCACGACCCGACATGCGAGACGCTCCAACCAGATTGCTGAACCCCTCTGCTGCGCTTCAAACATCTGGTAGACTTGCGCTCCTCTTTGACCAGCCGGAGTTCCAACCACTCTTCGCAATACCCGTCCTACTCAGCATCTGGAGAGTGGACGTCAGGCGCCGATCCGGCTCAACTCCAGGCGCCACATCCGCCTCACTTGCAACACACGGGCCACTACTACCTCCCTCGCGAGCTTGACGCCCCATCAGCGGCTCCAACGGGTCACGGTTACCATTCGTCGTCGCCGTCCGCAATCGATCAATCCTACATCGCCCAATCAAACGCTGCGCTTCGTCCGAACGAGACGTTGCATCCAATTCCTCTCGAAGGAGCGTACGACTCTAGTAGGAACCCCTCATTAGCGCCTCTCACCGCTTCTGTGCGGGGAGGTCCGATTCGGGGAGGTCTGATTCCGTTACGCTACGCTCCTCCCGTTTCCCTTCCCGCTGGGGGACTTGGTACCTCCGATACCTCCGAAACCTCCGACCCTTCGTGGCATGGACCACTCACCGGGACCTCGAACCCGGCCATCTACTCGTCGTCGCACGCGTTCACTTTTGCCCACAATGCTCTGCCCACCAGTACCGCCGGGACGCCCAGTTCAAAGTCGGGCTCCTACGATAATCGACAGTTCTCGACCCCGCCGATGACGCCTAGTAGTGCTCCCGGCTCGAGTGGGTCGGCAACGACGTCGGAAGCATCGAGTTCACCATCGACGATCGTGCTCGTCGCTGCGGCTGAACGGAGAAAGATCAGGAAGGAACTTGCGGCGGCAGAAGAAGCGACCAAGAACCTCGCCGCGTCCCTCCGGGATATGATCCCTTCTTTGATTCCTGGTGTCAAGGCGATCGCGGTTAAGAAATTGACGCAGCCTGTATCAGCACGCCCCTGTCTCGAGTTGCCGGTGTCGTGTCAAATGTGCACGGAGCTGATCGGCAAACTGTCTCTGCGCGGCACGTCGATCGACAAAGCCAAAGATCAGGTCGTCCCAAAGGGGGTGTACTATTGTCTGGGGTGCGTGCCTGTATCGACCCGAGGCAAGCCCTCGTCGGCGAATCGGGAACCCGAAGCGACGTACGCCGACACGCTCTCCGCAGCGGTGGATCGACTCGAAACCCTCACGCTGGGGCGATCACCGAATCACGGAGCGTCGCCGACTGGATCTGCGCAGCATCGATCGGCCCCTCATCCGGCGCCGACGTCGACATCGAAGAAACGGGTCAAGGGCGAGGAGAAGCTGTTGACGTGTGACATTTGTCGACGTGATATCGGGAGTGGCGAGTTGACGTGCGTGCTCAGGGATGCACCACCGGGAACTGAGGTCGAGTACACGCCCGAGGTCGCATGCGCTAGTTGCTCGGACAAGTATCGACGTTGTTCCGATTGTGGTGGTGGTGGTGGCACTAAAGGGTGGGTTCTATGCATTGGTGTGCCGTCTCGTGTGTAAGCATAGCTAACCCGGTAATGATTTGGATCGCGCAGTGTCGGACGTTGGCGAGCACAAGAGCTCTTCCCTGGTGGACGACGAACTTGTCAGCTCTCTCACGCTCGGCAGGGTAGCCTCAGCGAGATGTCGTAGTGAGTTCATCACTCAAAATGACCGCCTCGACGGAGTAATATACTGATCTACCTACCTCTTCTGCGTGGCGTACCCCTAAAAGTGACGTTTGGCCCATCACGTCCCTTCCACCCGATCAGCTCCCGGACCTGATCGCCATGTGCCGCGAGATCTATATGCTCCACGTTCTCGGCACGCTCGCGGTCCCCGACATGATGGAGAGTGTGGCCCCGCTCGCGTCGACGTTCGAACAGGTCGTGTTGCTGGCGACAGATGCGTGGCCGTGAGTCTTCTTCTCAGCGCTGCCCTTGACTCGTTTCGATTCTCTGACTGACGTGCTTCGGTCGATTTGCAGGATGTTTGAACAAGCGATTCGAGAGGTGAGTAGCGAGTGTTTAATGTTCAATCTCCCGACCGGATCGCTGACGAATTTCATCGCCCTGTTGTACAGAACATTGAGCCAACCACATCGACTCGACGCTACCTAGCATTGCGGTGGATGGCGGTGAGGAAACCTCGACCCATGGGTGATGGGAGTCGTGGTGCGAACACGCCCAGTTTGACTGCGAATGGGAGGACCCTTGCAGGCTTCGTACTCGCGGAGCAAGATGTAGGTTTGTTCTTCCAAACTAATGCACAGTTCGGTATACTCATCGCTTCATTCTTGTCCTCAACGCCGCAGCTTTTGATCGGCTCCTGTTACATCACCATTACGATGCCGGCCGGTACCGGAGAAGGCTACGACGCCATGTCGAGGTTGATGCATTCGCTCTTCCGCCACATCCAAAATGACATCGCGTCGATCAACACCGTGCGCGCGAGTCAGAACGAGCCCTTGTTGCCTCTACTCAAGCACGCTTGGACATTACGTGGGTGACGGTGTTGGTCGTGTACCGGAGAGTCTGAGGATAAGTTTTGATATATGGTTTTACTTGCATACGATCTTCAGACTTCGAGAAGCGCGAGTCACGCGCCATGAATCGACCTGATGCGAAGCGAGGATTCGTCACGCTCGGAGAATGTAAGCCTCATCCGGGTCTCTCCGGCGAGTTGGTGGAGTAGTCGTGTTGATTGCTAGAGCGTTTCCTGTGTGTGCCCTCATCAACAGATCTGGCCACCTATCCGGATGCCGACGAGAAGCACTTTTCACCTTATCGACCAGTATGGTTGTCCAATGACCGTGAGTAATAGATAGTCCCTGCCTGTCCTAGCCCCGTCACCCCACTCACACTCGAACCCATCCGCTCTATTCAGTGCTCAAGTATTGGACCTGCTACGTCAAACGCATCACCGACAACGATGATTGGCTCTTCTCCAACACCCGTCGGATCACGAGTACGAGTGCTGGTTCGAGTGCTGGGCCTAGTGCTAGTGGAGGAGGAGGAGGAGCACCACCGCAATCATGAGCCACACACAAAGGGGTTGGGAGAACTCCTTTTATTCCTTGACACCTTAATTTATAACCTTATGTTGTACCTAATCTCGTATGCGTTACAACTGCAAAACTGAATCCTACTAGTAAACCTGTGTTCCTCTTTGGATCGGCCACCTCGCTTGCGGCCCTCCTGGTGTCCGAAGCGAAGAGGGAGAGACAAGAAACTTTGCGCAGCACGTTCAAGGTGCGAGAGTTGTTTCACGAATGCCACGATTGCACTGCCTTCGGGAAAAGCAAGTGGAGGTCTTTTTACAACATACAAGAATTACGAAAAGGGAACTCTCAAATCATCAGACACACCCACACCCACTGACCAGACATCCTCGCGGCGTTCGGAACCGTCCTTGCCGAAGCACCGAGACTCAGTTCTCTCGCCATTGGAATGCGCATTTCGCGTTGGTACACCTTTCGCAGTAGGTTGAAACGTGCCAAAAGTCAGTTGTACCCGGGAGGGCCTCTTCGGAATCGGGTACAAGGTGTGTTGAAAGACTCACCGATAGAAAGTAGCTGTTTTGTGAAATCGAGAGTGATCGAATTCACACGTCAGCTCCACCAATGGAGGGTAAATCCACCGAACCTATAGAAACAAGTACTGACTTGAAGGTTCATCCGCGGATCGGATTTGAATCTGCATGTAGAACGCTCGGTCGGAGCCGCATTCCTTCGGGCAATCGACTGAGGACGGGGAGGGGAAGGGGGGTAGGGGGAATGGTCAGTTCTGCTTCCATGGCATCGCTCATGCGTCTACACCCGTCTTGTGGAGGACGTACATCGTGTCGAATCGACATTATGCCAGCTATCCTCCCCACCCAACACATCATCCACCTCTTTCCTCGTCAGGAACTCCCGCTCGCGATACTGCCCAAGTCAGTCGACTTGTGGTCAGTATCAGTCCATTCTTCACTTTGCCTTGGACCGAATTCCTCCTTCCTCCTTCAAGGCTTTGACTCACATTCTTCTCGATCGGGTACTCGTAAGGACAGGTCTTGCACGCCCATTTGTTGCCCGCTCCCGAGTCGATGACGACCAAGAGGTTGGCGCAGTAATTGCAGCTGCCGGGAGAGAGTTGCAAAGTGTTATCAGCTGCCCCTGTTCTGAGAGAGCTGTGGGGGTTGTAAGAAGGGAGCTTACAAAATCATGGTTTGCGTCCGAGGCGGTGGGAACTCGAGCGGGGAGGAGGATCGACTGCCCTCCACGCGCGAAGTGGGTGCGAAAGTCAGAGGACGAGCGGTCCGAGCTCAAAACGAACGCCCGGGCAAGGTCGTCGGCCCATGTCTCTCGCTAAGGGAAGTGCAAGAGCTCCGATCAGAGGAACAAGAGAGTGAACACAGCTCGGATGACAAAGCGAAAGAAAAAGAAAACGGAGGGAAAAAACGTCTTCGAGCAAAGGGAAACGCCGGCAACATCTAATTCGATCCCCGCCATCAACACACACAAACGAAAAAAAGCCCCCCTCCAAACATCAGAAGTCGCCTATTGCTGAGGCGTGACCTTGGTCGCTTTCCTCGAGTAGAACTCGTCGAGGATCTTCTTGGGGATACGGTTTAACTGCTCGCGCGGGAACGTGCGCAACAAGGACCATGCGAGGTCGAGCGAGTCAAAGATGGAACGGTTCTCGTTCAAGCCTTGGTTGACGAATTCGTTCTCGAACTGGTTGTGGAGAGAGGAGAGCGAGGAAGGTCAGTCCCGGTTGACGTTTGGGGCTTTCAAAAGGTGGGTACTCACTCGACCGAGGAAAGAGAGCGCGAGCTTCTCTTCTTGCGAGAGCGCCTCCTCGCTACCACACGAATCAAGAGTCGAAGGAAAGGGTAAGCTCCTAATCAAGAAAAGTGTGAAGAGCCACAGGAGATGATCCGTGACGTACCCGACGACAGCCTTCATCGCTGCGGCATCCTTGCCGATGGCGTACATGGAATACCTTTGAAAAGAAGAGTCAAGGTCAGCCAGCAATTACATTGGTCGTGACACGATGTCACGACGTGGTAGATTGACGTACATTTGGTTTGAAACATCACCGTGATCCTTTCGCGTCAGCTCTGTGCCAAGAGCAAAGAACAATCGCGTGAGTAAACGCACACAAACAGGTTGTCGAAAAACTTCTGCCTGCTCTGCCCAGCGAACGTTGCGATGAAACTCACTCTCTCCAATAGCAGACTTCATCAACCTGGACAGCGAAGGCAAGACGTTGATGGGCGGGTAGATCTGTCGGTTGTTCAATTGACGATCGACCGAGATTTGACCCTCGGTGATGTAACCCGTCAAATCGGGAATAGGGTGCGTGATATCTGTTCAGACAAGTCACAAGTCAGCTCATGTATTCTCGCGGTTGACAAATTGTTATAAGGAGGGCTCACCATCGTTCGGCATGGTCAAGATGGGGATTTGGGTGATGGATCCGTTGCGACCTTCGACACGACCGGCTCGCTCGTAGATGGTCGACAAACTAATCAAAGCACGTCGGAAGTCAGCACTCTTTCGCGATATCCGACTGAACTCCCTCCTCGGTGCAAAACAATAAGCGCTCACTCGGTGTACATGTACCCGGGGTAACCACGGCGACCGGGCACCTCCTCACGTGCGGCCGAGACCTCACGCAACGCATCAGCATACGACGACATGTCGGTCAAGATGACCAATACGTGCTTCTCCAACTGGTACGCATAGTACTCAGCCGTGGTCAAAGCCAGACGAGGGGTGATGATACGTTCAATCGTCGGGTCGTTGGCCAAGTTGAGGAAGAGCGTCACGCGATCCAGTGAACCGTTCTCCTCAAAATCTTGACGGAAGAAGCGCGCCGTCTCCATGTTGACACCCATCGCGGCAAAGACGATGGAGAAATTGTCCTCGTGACCATCGTGGATGCCCTTGGTCGGGGCACCGTCGGGATTGCGCTCGCCCTTGTTGACCAGACCCGCCTGTCGGCAGATCTGTGCGGCGATTTCGTTGTGCGGCAGCCCCGAGGCCGAGAAGATGGGGATCTTTTGACCACGTGCGATCGAGTTCATGACGTCGATGGTCGAGATACCGGTTTGAATCATCTCTTCGGGGTAGATGCGCGAGTAAGGGTTGATCGGTGCTCCTGTAGGAACGCGGGGGAAGAAGGCACACGAGGGAAATGATCAGAACCAGGCCTGCGCTTCCGAAACAATCTATGCAACAAACGACTGACCGTTGATGTCGAGGTACTCCTCGGCAAAAACCTTGGGGCCCTTATCGATCGGGTTACCGGATCCGTTGAAGATTCGGCCCAGCATGTCCTCCGAGACGGGCAGCTTCATGCTCGAGCCGGAGAATTCGACGTGGGTCGCATTGACATCAATACCAGAAGTGCCTTCAAAGACCTGGACGATGGCTTTTCGCCCTGAGACTTCGAGCACTTGACCGCCTCGGACGGTGCCGTCCGGCAGGGTCAGTTGGACGATCTGCGGGAAAAAATGTATGGAGTTCTCTCTCGTTAACTGTGATTCGCGTTTAAAGCCTAAGGTCGTATGTGTGTGTACCTCGTTGTAGGACGGAAATTTGACATTGTCGAGCACGACCAGAGGACCTAGAAGGGAGAGGCAATCAGGCAAAGAGTCAATCTCGGCAGAATGGGCTGTCGCCAGAATGGGCTGTGGATCATCCCAAGGCTCCCTGCGACCCGGATCCAAACTGACCGTTTACGGCGGAGACGGTCCTGTAGTCCAACCTGGGCTCGACATCGTATCTCCTTACGGCGGCGGCGACGTTGATGCTGTCGGTCGTCATCGTTTGGGACAGCGCGAGCATGGCGAATGCGGTGTAGCCGGTTGCGATCCAATTTGAAGAGCAATTGCGGATGGTTGTGAAGTAACCGCCGAGATTGTGCAGAGGTCGGGGGCGAGGGTGAAGGCCAAGGTCGGTCGAAGAAGGAGAAGGGTATGATGATTTGGACGAGCGGATCGCCGAGGTCAAGCCAGGTGCACGTTGAGAGTGCAGCGACATGGAGTATTCGCCGTGTTCGTAGGCAGCACGTGTCAATGGAAGCTTCATGTCAGTGAGGTATGTCTTGTGTTGGAGTCAGGATCGCCGGCGTCGGATCCGAGTCGAGAGGTCCGTCGGGTCGGGCGGCGGGCGGGCGACCGAGATGCAGGATCCACACCGCGGTGGGTGCGTCATGATCGTTCACTCTGGCCAGACTACATCCCTCCCAACCACAACTCTCCTCCTTTGTTTCCACCTCGTCGGAAGACCTAACGAGGGAGGCGAAGCGGAACCAGGGGACCGACGACGATGATAGGCCGCTCTGATCGCTGCCGCCTCGGAGAGAGAGCGAAATGCAAAGCTCGATGACTTACGCATGCACTTCTCGGTCAGAGATGCGAGGATCCGTAGAGGAGGCAGGCATCTTGGGTGGGGCTCGGAGGGATGTGATGCGACACAGGAACCAGCGCGGAGAGCGGTCGTACTTCACTGGGCGGAGCCGCTCTCTGCCGCTCTGGCCCAGACACGCCCAGGCGCACTAGCTGGATCTCGCTGGCAGTGACGACGTATGCGACGGCGCACAGCTAGCTAGCAGCGCCGGCCACCGCTCGCCGGTGGCTGGAAATTCAGCGAGTTGATGTTGGGCCCCGAGAAGCCACCTTTTCAACTTTTCAAAAAGTAAAGTGTCGGTGCAGGTTCATTTTGGAAACTTTCGGTGTAAGGATACGCACCGCAGCGGCGTCGATCTTGAATTCGAACCCTACCCAGGTCATTCGACGAATGCAGTCTCGAACACGAGGCATCTGAGGCGTCCACTTTGAGATCACAAGTTTCTGCATTACCCGAAAAGCAGAAACCCGAAATAGTTCAGCTCGGTCCTCGATCGGACGATTGGCGAGTCAAGCCGGACCCCGAGAGTGCGCAGGTGCCGTGTCGTCTCAGATTCTCCAACGGGCGCATCGCCTCGCTCACTTCGTCGCAGTTTGGACCCTTCACGACTCGTTCTTTCTTGAGCAACAATGCTTCGTTCCAGACGCATGATCTGAGCACAAATCGTCAATTACATTTTCTTGGATCGTCGACCTTCCGGTGAGACCGTCACACCCTCCAACAGCGCGTTGATTAGACCCAGGAGCCACCGAAGGACGCTCGGATCTCGATCCTCCCCCCGGTGCATACACCGACGACGGGTGTCCAACCATGGCGACGCCATCGCGGAGTATTCACTCCACCTCACAGTTCCTAAACATCCTTCCAGTACCAACAAACCCATCACCCTCAAATGCCGAACCTCAAGCCTCACGTCCTACTCCCACCCCACCTCCTGCTGCGGCAAGTCTTCAGGACGTTCGTCGGCGCTTCCAATTCCAACCACCGCCTCTTGGCGTTGGCATCGCCATCGGCGTCGTCGGGGACGTCGTTCGTGCACGGGACCTTGCGCAAGCGGAGTTCGAGCTGGGGAGTCGAGATCAACAAGCAGAGCGAGAAAGATCGGACAACAACAAATGGAATCGGAATGAGCCTCTATCCCAACTCAACCAGGATGAAGCCGTCCCTGCAAGGCCGAAGAGGGGTTCAGACTCGACCGAAGTCCCGCCCTCTCTGACCGAGCCTAACAAGAGGAAACGAAGCACGAGCTTTTCCGAAGCGAATCTCGATCTCTGGAAACGCCTTCCTTATGCGGAAGGCTGTAAGTCTCTCCGTCTCTGTAGTGACAGTGACCCCTCGCTGATAAAAACATTTCTTCTCCCCATTCTTTCACTTTGGCCGCTCTCCAGATCCGGACTGCAACTACGTCGACAACTCAATCCTCACCTGCTACCCGGAATCCAACACGACGCTCGTCCAATCCATCTGGTCCAAAGTCATCTTCAACGCCCAATACCCCCTCTTCATCAGTTCAGGAGCGATCGACGCCTACCTCTACCGAGCCGATTCCGAAACCCTCGCCACATCCTACCTCGGTATCGAAACCGCACGAGGAATGTTCGCGATCCGTCCGGATGATGATTGGTGGCCTGTGAACCAGACGAGTTGGAATGAAGG
This sequence comes from Microbotryum scabiosae, assembly GCA_022702605.1. NCBI lineage: Eukaryota > Fungi > Basidiomycota > Microbotryomycetes > Microbotryales > Microbotryaceae > Microbotryum > Microbotryum scabiosae. The sequence continues at coordinate 321,934 of JAHWDV010000016.1, read as the reverse complement.
GACGAATCTAACTTGGAGGTATTATTTCGTGGTGGTTAGTAATGGGACGACGTTGGATGGGGGGGAGACGCATCAGCCGACTTTCAGGGCCGTTCGTGAGTTGGCTCCTGGCAAGGTTCGACACAGTCCACTCGCTTGGCAGGTTTCGGACTGACGAACAATCCTTGATTTCACGAAACAGAGACAGCAGCCCCATCAACCCTCATCTCCTCCCTATCCTCCCTATCCTCCCTCTCGGCATCCGCATCCACCGCCTCCTCCGCCGGCGTCTCCACCACCACCTCTCTCTCACACCCTAATTTTCCCTCCCCCTCCCCCCCTCCAACAACCTCCAACCCCCTTACCCCGGCCCAGCCCTCACCTTACCCTCCTGGGCAATTGCCTTGATCACCATCTTGGGCGTCTTGATCGTGCTGCTGATGGTTATTTTGAGTTTGGTTTGGACGCGTGCGAGACGGGGAACTACTAGGGAAGGTTTTTTAGAAAGTGAGGATAAAGATAAGGAAGGGACGGACGATGGCGGGGAGCACATACTGAGTTTATTGGACGAATGTGAAGGAGGGGGGATGGTAGAAGGGGACCGGCGTGGCGTCACGTCCAGTCTCACCCCTACCAACACTTCGGCAGCGCCAAGCGCTCCGCGGGGACCTCTAATTTCCCGCCCCCGATTATTCACCTCCAACCAAGACACTCAAGCAGTAAAGGGAGGTACGGAAAGCAGAAATATGCAAGACCCGACCATAGTCGGTCTCTTATCCCGCGTCGATGCGGAGATCATTACTAAGGCTTTCAAGGATGAATTGAGGAGACCAGAAGCCGGGGAAGAGGACGAGGGGATTGCGGGTGTGGGCGAGGCCAGGTGATGGTAGAAATCTAAACGACACGGGCCATGAGGGGTAGTACTCGTTGTAGAGGTAGGTCCATAGACACTTCTGAGCCTCCAGTCCTGGTTGTCTTGCGAATTTTCAAGGAAAGAGGCTCGCTTGCCACGGAGTCGTGCACGAAAGAATTTCGTATCACCTTCTATGAGCACTGAGCACTGCTTCAAGCCGGATGCGAATGCAAATGCGATACATTTCCCCTCATCCGTCCCATCAAACCCCCCATCTCCCCCGACTGGTTTTCAGCCCCTTCTCAGCCTTATCGAAGACCCCCCTCACCAGCTCCCTCTCCGCCTCTTCCAAAAACATGATATTCATATCGAACCTATGGACTTTGGCCAGATGATGCACGAAGCGCAGTAACCAGTCATCGACGTCGCGTTCGATGTTCGATTCGGTTGAGGGTGAGGATGAGGATGCAAGGGCTTGGATGATGAGGGTCAGAAGATCGGGTGTGAGAGCACCTCCTTTGAGGAGGCTTGGAAGTGTGGAGGGAGGGATCGAACGGAGGTAAGTGAGGCGGTCTGAAGGGGTTAGAGACGGGGAAGAGAGTGTTTGTTCGAAAGTGGATGAGGATGTTGGCGGTTTAGAGGGAGAGGTGCGAGGGAGAGGTTTCGGGGTTGCGAGTTGGAGGGTCTTGGAAGGTGGTCTGGGTGTCCAATCCGGGACCAGAGGAATGGCAGACGTGGTCGTAGGTGGCTTGGGAAGTGATTCGACCGGAGGTGGGGTCGGCGCTACTGCTTCCGTTGCTGCGGGAAAAGATGCCGCTGTCGGTGCCGGTGCCGGTGGCGGGCGAGGAACCGACTTAAGTGCCGTCTTGGATGACGCCTTGACAGGCGCCGAAGAAGCGAATCGACTCGTGCGTTCTTGCTTCTTCGCAGCGAACGAAGACGGGCCCGTCTTGTCCGATCCACTATTGGCCGCGTCTGCATTCGGCCGCGTCAACGATCTCGTCGAAACGGCGGTCATCAGATCCCCCTTTGGGTTCGGCTTTGTCGTCTTGGTCTCGGAGCTGGGTGTAGGGACACTCTCTTTCTCCTTCTTCGTTGAAGACGTTGGTTGGGGTACAAGGGCTGCCTTGAGTCGATCTTTGGAAGGAGCAGCGATTTTGCTCGATCCGATGGGTTGAGCGGGCGGTGGGGGTTCAGACGAAGGTTCTTCTACCGACGATGTCGTAGAAAGTGTTTTCGGGAGTTCCTGTGGGCGTCCTCTGCCCGACCGTCAGAGTGCGCAATTTCGAGGGTGTTGGTGGTAGGAGTAAGCAACTCACGGACGGCGCGGCAGGGGGCTTGTTCGGGATCGGCGGTGTGGGCAAAGGCAGTTCATGTTGCGTCGTCTGAGCACTGCTGCCTTGGAGTAGCTTGTTGATGGCTTCGAGCTCTTGATCGATGTCTTTAGGCTCTGCTCCCGCCTCCTTGGCTAGCTCGAGGTCTGTTCTCCGTCCACAAGTGGGGGTGAGCAGATCGCAGCCTCGACAAGTCAGCGCTGCGCTATCGATCGCCACACCCTTCGTAGCAATGGCATGGACGCCACGTCTCGCCTGAACATACCATTGATAGCCAACTTGTACTTTGCCATCCCCTTCCTCGCCAACGCCCTCCTGTAGTACGCCTTCTTACTCGCCTCGACCGGATCCAAATCCAAAGCGACCGTCGCATCCTTCTCAGCTTGTCTCCATTCGTTCAGCTTGAGGTGCACGAGTGATCGATTCAAAGAGTAGAGGTACGAAGATGGGTCCAGTTGGATCGAGGTGGTGTAGTGCGCGAGGGCGAGGGGATAGTTGGCTTGTCGGAACGCGAGGTTGCCCTGCGATGAGGACAGGGTGTCAGAACTAGAGCTGACGTTCGATGTCGTCGTGATGGGCATGACTGACCTTGTCTTTGGACGCCTCGGCTGCTTTCGACATGGCTTTATTGTCGCACAGCCGGTGAGTGGGGGGAGGAAGGAGAGAGAGGAGATCGAATTGCGCACTTGTGGATTACAGATTCGGGACCGAAAACTATTGGCGCTGGATAGCTGTCCAGAGCAGCTTTAGAGCTCGCGCTGCAGGTTTCAAGTACAGCGATTCCCTCCTAGGCACGTGACACTCCCAGAAAACCCCTCGTAGGGCATGTTTTCGGTATGCAATGTACCATAAAATATCTCTCCGCGTTGCAAATGAGTGTCATACAAACCCCGCCACCTCATCTGCACCAGCGCATACAGTGATGGGGAAGGCTTTTTACTTGGCGGAATTTTCAACTCCAGTTCAGGGCGGGGTGGGCGCAAGCTTTGAGCTCTGTGATTCGTTAATCTATATCACCCAAGAAGTAGGGCGATCGGTAGTAAACACCTGTGGCACCAAGTTGAGCATCGTCGATTAGAACATTGCGCCGATCACGTACTACATTCTCCCACCTGGCGTCACTCGATTCAAGGATTCAAGATGCACTGAGATAGCACGCGCGATTGGTCTGAAAAGCGGTGCAGTGGTCCAAGTCTTCGCCAGGAGATCTGGGCATATCTCGGTGGCAAGGACCACTCCGAGTTGAGGATGGGTGGATCAATCTGCACGAGGGCAGAGACGCAAGGGCCTGATTGCTGCAAGCAAAGGCTTCAGGCTACAGGGGTACAAACGCTACCGAATAAAAGCTACGCTTGAGCAGTCAATGACGGCACTGACAAATAGTAAAAGGAACAGTGTCTGCCTGACACGGACGATCAAATAACAGAAGATGGCGCTGGAGGACTCGGGTCAGCCAGCATGCAAAAAGCATTCGGCAGAGCAAGCAGCGCAACGCCGACTACCCCACATGGGCATCGGGACTTCGCGGCTTCAGCTCCAGCTCGGGCAGAAAGCCCTCAGCGACCGGGTGTTCATAACCTTAACCCCCGAGGATCTTCTACGGGGCGGTGCGCACTGCAGCCCCTCGCGTCCGGACTTGGCCTGACCCGCTCATTGCGAGCAGGGCTTGCGTGTGCTTAGGCTTGTCATCGGCCATCAAGGCCTGACCGCTCAAAAGAGTACCTGCGCTATGTACATTACCCCACCAATGTAGTGTTTGGAGCTTGCTGCCGATTGACATCGGTGCGATGTCGAGGGGCGACTCGAGTCCCCACCCCCACTGCACTGCCGGGCAACCGCGGCACCCGGCGCCGACGGGTCGTCCAGGGACAACTTTGCGCTTCCGAAGCCTCACAGCTTGACGAGAGAGAGGGCTGCCCAACAGAGAGGTGTAAATGAACCAGGGATAGCAATCCTCTTGTCAGGACGGTGAAAAGTTGTGCTCAGCTCACCTTCCGAGGCTGCGAAGCTGCGAGCCTGATCCCGAAGCGCTATCAGCGGCCCGAGGCCTTCCGGCAATTGCCGGGTGAGAGTGCGACGCACGGGGGCGGTATCGCAGGCGGTCTCCTCTTCTGGATCTTGCCGCATCAGCCCGTGTTGCCGGTCAGAGGTCACGCGTTTTTGTCTCGCACGGATACGGCGGCGCTCGCACGTCTTAGTTCCTTCTCAAGTTCTTCTGGCCACGCCCTCGCGCCCCAAACGGACAATAGAAGAAGAGGAGGAGAAACGGACTCGCACTTTTCCCTCTGTCATCGAAACACGCATACATTCGCCCCCACGCTCCCACGCACCCATAACCGCACGGACTCGCACTCGCACCCACCCACCCAAAAGCATGACGCCCGTCCGTCGCCCGAGCCAGTCGCCGTCGATCAGCCTGTTGTTGAACCACCACGACGAAGGCCACGACACGGACTCATCGCACGACCCATCCTCGAGTTCGAATCGACTGGACGATTACTTCTCCGTTGAACCGACTGAGCCCGAGCCTGAACCGGGGTATGGCTCGGAATCGTTAGTCGCTTATGGGCAGCAGCACCACCCATCGCATCATCAGGTCGAGTCGGCTGGTGGCCCTTCTCCATACACGGACGATTACTTCCACCGCAAAAGGGCCAGAGTGGATTCGTATGATGCCAACTCGTCATCAACATTGGCGACGCACCACCCTTCTGGACTGGGACATGGCTCGCATACGCCGACCGCGAGCGCGTCGAGCACAACAGTCGCGTCGATGCGACCGCCGAGTTCGATCCGCCCCGCTTCGTCCATGACACCGACGACACCTTATCTTTCCCGATCCCCCTCCCTCACTTGTTCATCCCAACTCTATGCTGCTCCATCAGCGCAACGGTCTAGATCAGCTTCCAGCAGCTCGGCCACGTCCAACAGTCGACCGACCTCGTCCTCCGGTCTGGCTGCAGCCCCAGCCTTCGGAACAATAGCAGCACCTGAATCGATCCCTCCACCAGCTTCCATCCCGAAATCCAAACCAGCGCCGCCGCCACCACAAAACATGTTGGAACCGAGCATCTTCAACGTCGAGCCGATCGACGAGTTCACGAGGGAGGTTGCGGATTGGTTGTGGGGCTTCTGTCAGGGCTTGGATTGGAATGTCGTCGAGGTCCGTTCTCTGAACCGAAGATGGGGAAAGAGTTGTGACTAAAGTGCTTTACTTGGGTGATCAGATTGAAGCCAAGGTGGGCCTGCTGGTCGATGTGAGGTACAAGAACCAGACCCGGTTCAGCTTGCCAACGCCGATCGAGCACAGTCAGTCCTGGACGGTCCAGCTCTATTGGAGAAGGATCTTCGTGCTGACTGGATAATTCATCTTTGCAGTCATCATGGACGATTCCAACACGCGCTTCGTCAGCAACATGACCCTCGTTAGTCCCGAAATTCTACCAGGACGTTGGCTCAAAAGTTCTGCCAAAACGCGTACTAACTCTCCATCCCTTCAGAACCAACACAAATCCTACAACGTCCTCCTCAACTCGCGCGTTGAAGAATCCGCCTCCGAAGCCTGTCTGACCTCCCCCGTTCGATACGTGCACACACGGGAAACGGACTCGTTCCACAACTCGACCCATGGAGGAGGTGGAAAAATCCGCGTGACGACGCAGGGGAAGGGTTCGGAAGGGAAGGTGTTGAGGGTGGTGGAGAAGACGAGGTTGGCGGATATGAACATCGCGAGTCCAAAGAGGTGCTTTGATTGGAGGATTTCGGTTAGTACCGAATTGCTGGGTAAGTTCTTCTCTCGAGTCGGTTCCGAAAAAGCCGACCTCGTTCGCTAATCTACTTCCATCCCTCCAGCCACCCTCCCCCCAAATTCCTCACCCAATGTCCACCTAACCCGCTTCAAAGACCGCATGACGTATACGCACCAAGGGTTCCAAATCGACCTAACCCAAGTCTCGCAACCCAACAAACCGGTCCTGCACGAATTGGAAGTCGAGTTCGTCAACGCGAAAAAGTTGTTGGTGGAGAAGGAGAAGGAGTTGAAAGGGGAGGAGAGTCGGTATTTGGATATGGTGCAGGCGTTCCTGAATAATATTCGTGAGTTTGGGGAGGAGGTTGGGTGTGAGGGTGGTTTCGTTAGGCTGACCTCCTTTTGATGGGTTTTCTGCGACAGGGATGTTGATTCGGAACGCAGGCGATCCTTGAAGACCGGCCTCTGAATGTGATGATGGACAAGGAGGAGCGCCAAATGTATACCCGGGCAGATGGAGGTAAAGAAGAATGTAAGACATGCAAAGGGGGACGTTGACCGACCGATCGATCGTCGTACCGCTTGTCTGCTATCCAACTTTTGGAAGGGAGGGTTGTTGTTATCGTAAGGTTGTTGTTCGCATGTACGGCCTTACCCCAAAAAAAGAAGAGCAATATACCCCCAAGTTTCACACGCTCACGCTGGGGCGACCACCTCGGTCTCCACTGGTCTCCACCGGTCTCCAAGCCACGGGGGCGGTGCGAACCAAAGGCCCATGTCACCGGAACAAGGCGAGGCACAGCGGGGCGAACGCATAGCAGCACTGGCGCGCGCGGTCTTGTTCTCACGGCGTTCTCTCACCCACTGCACACGGCCTTCGCACCCATCCACCCGAGAGTATCGCGCGTGCAGCGTGCAGTTGGGGTCGTCACACCACTCTGCAAGGCCAGAGGGTAGTACGACGCGGTGGACTCTGCGAGGAAGGAGGAGCCAGACGACTGGTACCCTTTTACACCTTACACAGAAGAGGTGAGTTTCAGATCTTAGTTTCCGGCTCAGCTCGTCGCCAAGGGATTGAAAAAGCCCGTGCCACGCGGGCAGGGGAGATGGAGAGGGAGATGGAGAAGGGGAAGGGGATGCAGTTGGCGATATAAAGAGGGACACAGGCCATGATCAAACCGGACCAAGTATAGCTGCTCTGCTCTGCTTGGTGTGGGGTCACTCGTTCCCAAGTGGTGCGGTGGTGCTTTGTGCACGAGCCTCCACATGCTCAAGCCTCGACGTCCCTTGTCCTGACCTCACCTCGTGTTCTATTGGAAACCAGGTTCACCTGTCTAAGGAAAGGCGCTTTTCTTGCTTCTCCTCAGTCCTGACGACCCCCATAGCTGGCGCCAGCGTTCGATTGATCGCATCTGGATCGCGTCGTTCGCAGCGCTCGATCCGCTTCCTCGTGCTCGGACCTCTGCAACTACACAGAGACTCACTCACTCGTACCACACCACACCCACCGTGTACAACTCACGCTCAGTTACCTCGCATCTGGCCCACCACCACCACCACGAAACCCCACGATGGTGATTCACTCGCTCAGTCGACCGGCCTCCCCGCCGCTGCCGACGTTCACCCTTCCCCGCTCCGGCGCCTCGACTCCCAACCGCTTCGGCGGCAGCTCCCCCCACTCGGCGCCGTAGCCGAGAAGATCGCGCTCTCGTACGCGAACGTACAAAACTACCGTCCAACACCGAGGATATTGAGACTCTTTACCCCCGTGCGCATACCATTAGGTAGTAGAGCACTGCCCGCGTTCGGTTCACCTTCCCCCGGCTCACCGCGAGAACTCGTCATCCCCGTCTTGACCTTGCTCCACCCTTCGAGACCGTGGCCACTCCTACGAACGGGGGCGTCCTCGTCTTCGGCGCATCTGAGTTTGACCAAGAGGAGGACAAATAGTGACGTCGGCGCTGTAGGACCCTACGGAACGACGTCATCGGTTGCGACGACACCAACCTCGGCCCTCAGGACCATTTTCGCCGTTCTGGGGACCGCCTTGGCGTGCGTCCTGCTCGTACTGCTAGCGTTCAAATGGATGGTACGACCACTTGCGCGACTCGTCTTTCACAACAACTCGTACGCGTCCGACGAACCGTCGACTTTGATCTTTGGTTCGGACGAAATTGAGCGCGTGTGGAGGTGGGAGATTGCGAGCGGGAACTACCCATCCTCGAGAGCCGTCGATGGACCGTTGGGGCGAGTCGAAATTCCTAATCAAAGTGGGGAGGTGGTCGAACCGGTGGGATCGATCAAGATCGAGAACCCTGGATTGGCACCCAAGACACCGGAACAGCTGAGGAAGGAGAGGGACCGAGCGAGGTTACGTGCCGAGTTGGTGACGACGGCAGTGGGCAAGAAGACGTCGCCCAAGGCGCGCTTGAAGGGTGCACAGACCCCAACATCACCCAGAATCGAGTTGATTCCGATCGGTCCTGGACGAGAATACGTCGAGTTGCCTCGAGCAGGTGGGGGGAAACGTCGTTCTTACCCACCGCGACCGCTAGTCGGTTCGGCTCTTGACATGGACGTCGTCATGGACCATTGCGACTTTTCGACACAGCAATACGTTCGCGACTGTCTCGAGGTGTTGAGGATCAACGGAGGTTTGGAGATACCGCTGAGGACGGGGGACATGTTGGCGTGGCGAACGACGTTCCTCTCGCTCGCCCCTTCACTCGCGAGTTCGACTGCATCGACGAGGTTGGCGAGGGAGGTCGTCGAGAGGCATCGAGCGGACATGACGGCCTTGCTCCACTCTACGGATTCGGCTTTCGAAGCGGCTTTGGCGAGTCAACAACAGTTGACGTTGACGGCGGCATTGGCTCAGGCCTCACCGGCGCAGGACGATCCCGATTTTGTTCCCATCACTCGAAAACGCCATTCTTCCCACCCTACCGCCGATCCAGCGTGCGACCCTGACTACCCGCATCTCTTCCACATCTTCTGGGCCGGCCCCTTCACGGACAAGCCTTACGTAGCGGCATTGTCGTTCCTCTACACCCAACGCCTCGGCCTCGATCGCAAGATGGGCTTGAAACCCGAGCCCAACGTCTGCCGTCCCCAACTCTGGATCTGGATCAACCCCGGCGCAGCCTCGAGTCTCCCCGACGAACACGCCGTTTCCAAAATGAGGAAGGACCTCGCCAACAACCCTTGGTCCGCGCCCTTGTTGCACCCTCGTTTCGGCGATGTCGTCAAGTTCAGGTTGTGGAATACGACTGAGCAGTTGGATGGGGTTGAGGAGATGAAAGGGTGGAGGGAGATGGGACTGTTCAATTCAGGTGGGGTCAAGTACGGCGCCAATCCTTTGGCTAAAGCGGGGGACAAGGCCAAGGGTGAGAAGAGGAGGTCGAATGCCGATGGGAGTGGGGATGCGCAAATCGTCGTTGAGGATAGGGAAAATAAGGTGCTGGAAGCGGAGAAGGAGGTCGTCGATGCCGCCGCTCCTGATGCCGATCCTAAGGTCGTTCAAGCCGAGGCTAAACTGGCCGAAGCGAGGGAACTTGAAGCCAATTCGACGACGGCGGGGACTTCGACTAGGAATGCGACGCAAGCTTCTTCAAGTACAACAACGTCGACGAGTAACAACGAATTGTTCGAGAGGGTCGGATCAACGAGTCACAAATACGATCGATTGACCGTTGTCCTGTCCGATATGGCGCGTTTCGTCTTGACTCATCGCTTCGGAGGCGTCTACCTCGACGCCGATACGATCCTCTTGCGCGATTGGGAAGAATTGTTCAACTATCATGGCGCGTTCGCGTACCGATGGTCGAGGTTGGAAAAGTATAACACCGCCGTACTCAAGATGCAAAGAGGATCGGCGTTGGGCAATTTTTTGTTCAGGACCGCGGTCGCGAACGATTTGGATTTCCATCCCATGACCATCAGTCGGTATACCAAGGATGCGGGAGTTGAAGGGTTGTTGCTGAGGTTGCCTGATGCGTTGTTCGATCCGGCTTGGTTGAATACGTGAGTGCGACGGAATTCTTTGGTACATGACGACCATGATCTGGAAATTGACTCGAGACTGCCCCTCACAGCGAATACTACCAACGCGACCGCCCCGCGTTCCCTTACTTCCAACGCTTTGAAGACTTTTTCGAAACGCCCGCTGAAACGAATGCCGCTCCCAACGCCTTAGGGTTCGACGGTTTCTTCAAAGGAGCCTTCTCGTACCACTTCCACAATTTCTGGTGGATCCCTTTCGATGCGGCGAGGAATTGGCCTGCTTTGGGGGAGAGGTTCATCAAGGGTGAGAGGATCGCGAGGGGACGGGTGAGGAAAGCCCAATTGGAGAGTTTGGAGGAGGCTAGTGACGATGAGAAGGATTTCGAGAGCATGGAGTGGGCCGATGAGGGTGTTGAGGAGGATGCGAAGGATTTGAGTTGGAGCGCGGTGTTGAAGAGGACGTTCGAGGCTTATGTTCGACGGCAGACGCCGAATCTGTATGGCGAGTGGTTGAACTGGGATCAGGAACTCGACGAGGGGGATGGGGTCGGGCCGGATGAGATGGACGATTGATCGACACACGCGGGGGAGCATAATCTGGCGCTGTTCCTTTCCTTTTTTCGTTCTTTCACATTTTAGTTTTGTTCTATTTTCTGTTGCATAGCATGTAGCTGTCTGTCTTGTCCTCTTCCTACTCCACGATCATGATCATACGAAATCGCAACTACATGATGTTTGAGATTACCTTCGAGTTGAGCCAGCCAGAGTTGATCCGCGCTCCTCGTCCATCCCACATCGGCAGTCTTCCTTACGTGCTGAAATCCGGATCGACGGAGCATGTCGGTCAAGACGAGAGCGAGCAGGCTCGATGCAAGGAAAGTGGGGAGGTTCTGTATCCGGACTGCCCAGGTATGTTTGCCTATCTTGTGAAGAGGTCTGGAGCTGACGTTGTCGTCGCGTGAACGGGACTGTGCAGGTTATTTGCGGCGTGCACCTCTTTAACGAGTACATCGCCGAAATCCGTCCGGTAGGTCCAGACATGAGATAGAACTTGAATCACCCGCCCACTCACCACTGTCGAATGTCCTCCCCAGTGCTCCGGAGCATCGATGTACCCGACCCTCTCCCACCGAGGCAACTACATCCTCAACTCCCCTCTCCTTCTCCGTCTATCCCCCCCAACCCGAGGCACCCTCGTCTCCGCCATCTCACCCTTAGACCCCTCCCACCAAGTCCTGAAACGCGTCATCGGACTCCCAGGGGATAGCATATGCGTCGACCCGAGCGGTGAACGCAGGTTGGGCAAAGTCGAGTATTGCGAGGTCCCAAAAGGACATGTTTGGTTGGCCGGGGATAACATGAGCAACTCGACGGATTCCAGGGATTATGGACCCGTCCCGCTGGGGCTGTTGAGGGGGAAGGTTGTGGCTAGGGTAGGTTTCTTCTCGACGATACCTGAGGGAAAGTAGGACAACGTTGGGGCAGGAGAAGGATTTTGAGTTGAGCTGATGCGGTTGATTGTCTTCGTTTGTTGCTGTGCACCAGGTATGGCCGAACCCGGGATGGTTGGACCCCAACGTACGACCGGTCGATCATATTTGATCACAGGGATCTGGCACGCTCTGGGAATCCGAACGATGGCAAAACACCTGGGTAAGATCCATCTGAACCGCGGCTTCGAGGCAAGTGACGAACGCCGCACTTGCACATCGTCACTCGGACGGGCTCGAAGGGTTAGTTGACCTCAATCAGGGAAATACTGCAAAACCTTTTGGGTCGCTGCATCTTCTCTTGGACCAAGATCTCTTGTCTCTCGTCCACAGCCAGCAAGTTTCGTCGAGGCCCTTTGATCGAACGAGCTTCGTCTTTATGATATTCTGGAATTTCCACTTCGGCGGGATCTCCTTTTGACCAAATAGCGGCTGCACGAAAGCCGATCGCAAGACATCCTCAATAGGAAAAACGCGTTGCTTCTTCTTGCCACCGGCGCCACGTCGGAACTTGAGGATCGGCAACAAAAGGGCACGGGCACTGTCCGCGTTCTCCCCCCCCCCCCCTTTTTTTATCTAACAGATTTCAATAACAGCATAATTGTATTAAGGCCTAGAAATCTTCGGAAAAGTCGGAGGAGATGCATTTAAGCACACTGGCTAGGCCAGTAGTGTAGGACTCGTCGACCCTGCGACAGAGTCGACCATGCCCACTAAAACCCCCTTGGGTGCAGTGGGTGTCACAAAGACATGAGCCGACCCTGGGACGCCTGGATAGTGCCTGGATGGACGCCCGGAGTCCTCGAAAGCCGTTTCGGTGATCGGTTCCTAAGGATCCGAGGAGAATCGGCGGCGGCGGCAAAGCTTCCAGAGCTCATGGAAGAAGAGAACACGCGCTCGACCAGCCGACCCTCTGAGCGAAAGACGACCGAGCATGTCGCCTATCGACATTGGCGTCAGCAAGTGGGCTCCAGATCTGCAATTAGTGGCCTGATTATTTTCCGAATGCTGCGACTGACCCACTCGAATTCGTCGCCAATGCAGAGCCCGTGCCACAGCCCATCCCCTTTCACTGAAGCAATTCCTCGGATGTGAAACACCGTGAAGGCTCGGAGGGTCTTCCACGCAATATCCCAATAGGTCTCCCCTGGTCCTAGGCCACGGCCGCGTGTTGTTTGTTACCGAGTCCACGCGCCGTCGCGGGCCTGCTTTTCCTTCCTCCCACTCACCGCCACCGCTCACGATCCCCACCCTTCCCTCTTGCTTCCACCATCACCTGTAAAGCTCCCCCCGACCATCTCCGAATCAACCGACCGAATGGAACCTACCCGACATGCATCGAAGGATGTGGCTAAGGCGGTAGCCGACGAAGACACCCGTCAGCAACCAGCGGGACCAACGCGCGGTTATAACTAAGCAGATTCGGGCGCAGAGCAAGGCGAAAAATGACAAGTCCAGGAAAGGGGCCATCTCCGTCGCCGGCGCGAAGTTTGTCGCGGACCTCTCTGAGTGAGTAGCCTTCGATTCGGTTCTATCCATCTATCCATCTGTCTGGCATCGCAAACTCGCACGAATCTCGTCATTCCACAGGAACAAACGCGGTCAAGACTGAGAGCACGCTCCTGTTCTCGCTGGCGAAACCCCGGGCAAGAAGGGTCGCAAGTGAGCTCAGTGCTCAGCCTTGGCGTTGATCATATAAAGACGCGCGCCAGCAAAAACTGAGCGGCGACAGGATCTCGCAGATCCAAAGATGCTTCTACCACCCCCGCCGACCCTACTGCATCCTCTTCTGAGACGCGCCGCTAGTCGTCAAGAGCCGTGTAGGCCGCAGCAGCCGTCCGATCGAGTTGCAAGGTGAGCCAGTCATGTTTACACCATCGCACTGATTTGACAATGATGAAGCTGTTGCTGACCCATGTGACGCATAACATATCAGATGGAGACCAGGACGAAGATGATAGTCAGGACGAAGACGGAGCGACAGCGACCAGGCCGGCGACGAAGACGATGATGATGCTGATTAGGACGAGGACGTTGACGAAGACTGTACTTTTATTCGTTGCATCGATTGGAACCTCGTTCTTGCGTATTGTACCCTGCTGGCAGACTTCGCGATCGCTAGTAAGAAGAAGGTGAGACTGTCTTTCCTTCCCTGACTTGAAGCAACCTATGCCTGACTGCTGCCACCGCACCCTCCAGCGCATAATACCCGACTTTCTTTTTATGGCTCTGATTGGATCACAGACTGATATAGCGAGGTTAATTTTCACTAACAGGTGCGGGAAACAAACCAGGCGGTCCTGTCGATGGTGAGGACGGACGCCGAGGCACGAACATTCGCTGCATACGATATCGACAAGGACCGCGGGGCTGGCGATCGTAACAGCCACGTCCATTCTTGGTAATGCTAAGGACTCTTCGGAGGGGTTCCTGGAACTTCGCTGCGGCCCCACTTTCAGGGTGAGCTTGAGGGAGTTGTACTACCGTGCAGCGCAGGACTCGACTGATAAGTTTTTGTATTTCTGCAGCAAAGCCTCCCGTTCGGCCGAAAGCCAGACGACCTTTCGAATCCACTGTTCTACGATTTCGCCGGCGTGTTCGTAGCTCGCGCCAAGAGAAAAAGCCGGCCTCCCTCGAGTGGGAAACGCTTGATGTGACACAGTCGCACCAACACGCCATCGCTTTTGGGCTAGTGTGTCACGTTTATGCTGCGGTGTGTCTCAAAAGTTTTCCCCGCGGTCATTGGGATCATCCGCCTGGCATTCGACCTATCATTTGTCTACAGGTCCCATCGATAGGCGCGCATCGAAACGGTGATCTCCCCGAAGTTCTCCGGCGAATCTCAATCATCATACGTTGCGACAATCATGAGTCGTATCCGCAGCAGGAGCTATGCTTCATCTTCAGAATTCATCACAAAGCGTGCTTAAGCGAGTGTCGAAGCAGCGTGGCCAAAAATTTGCTCGAGGCGGGGACGGAGCTTCGGCACTTTGGCCCACTTCGCGCCGAATGATCCGCAAGAATAGGAGGCTCAGAATAGATTGTTTGGTTTGTAGTAATAGCCTAGTACTCAGCACTGCGGAATTATGAGTGGAATACAAGCATGTACCAGTTCTACCAGGCATGCAAAAGATCAAATGTAGAGCACTAAAGTAGTACAATGTCGCTAAAGCACAAAATAGCTACTGAAATCAAGTTTTGCAAAAGCACTACATGAGTACTAAATCAGCACGGAACCCACAATGTTGCACGGAATGCACTAAACGCACTAAACGCTCTTGAGCAACAGTGCCTTTTTAGCGTCTTTTAGCGACCACCGAAGCTTATGGCAAATGGCCTAAATTTGCACAAAAGAGCGCTGAAGAGCGCTAAAGGCGCTGAAAAAGCGCTGAAACGCGAGTGGCAAAGTTGCTGATATGATCGATCCCTACAACCAGTTACTCGAATGTTTTCAATCACGTTGAGACCGACCAACTGCACCGGGAACCGACTTTATCCATACTCGTCGGGGACTCCGGTGCGCAACATCTGTTTCCGCCACCTAGGCTGTCAACAGCCCAGAAAGTGGTATTTACCGGTTGAACAGCCATTATGCTCGAGTGAAATGACAGCTATATACAATTGAACAAATTTAGATCGAACGTGCACGGCCAACAAAGACAAGTTCGCACAAAGGGGGGGCTGAGGCGCCGATTTTCCCTCAGGCCGAGGCAAGCCCATGTTGCAGACCTTGGCTCTCTTGTCGCCGCCTTCTCCTATTACCGCACGTACACCCGACCCGTCCGGTGCGTCGCCCTGTCTCACTCTCTTATGCCTCTCGCTCAGCCCAGCAACGACATATCTCTCGTCATGCCATCGTCCTTTCATTCCGCATTGGATGTATCAGATACCCCATCAGTGCCCACCAGTGGCGACTCCAAGGCCGGGCTCGTCGAACAGCTCGGTACATCAACTCGCGCGGCTGACGTGCTTTCACGTCGGGCTTCGCATGGATCGGCCACCTTTCGGAGAGCTGAGCACGAACCCTTTTTCCTCAAATCCAGGGCTAGAACAATACGTAGATGTCCGAGCCGAGACGGTGAGTTCTGCTGAAGAGCTCTGATGTATCTGTATTCAATGGCTTGCTGACTCTTGCTCTCGCTGACGACTTCATGACGGTTCAGGCCCTGAGACGCAAGATTGATAGTCGCGTGATCGCGCCCGTATTCCTCATGTGCTTATTTTCGTTCAGTAAGTCCCCGAGCTCAACAAGAGGTACTCTCGGGAGATAAAAGGCGACTGATAAGCCTCCTATCTCCTAGTCGACCGTGCGAACGTGGCGAATGCCAGAATCGCTGGGATGGAGAAAGACCTCAAGATGACCAGCCGTTATGAGTGAGCCCCTGGATCATCGTCCGTCTCAGTCGGCTCGGCCGACATTAGGGCATCCCTGATGTTCCGAGATATCCTTGTCTGTAGTTTCAACTGGATCGTTACGAGTTTCTACAGTAGGTGACCTTTGGGTTCCGTTCGACGATCGTCAATGCTCCACAAGCATCAGTGCGTTCGAGCTCAACCCTTCCCTGAGCCCTTTTTGATAACTCCAGTCGGATACCTCGTCGCCGAGATCCCCGGCAACTACCTCTGCAAAGTGTTCGGTCCCTCTCGCTTCCTACCCTGCATCACCGTCCTCTTCGGCATCTTCTCCGTCGCCAACGCGTTTGCCAAAACATTCCGCCAAATGATGTGGATACGATTCATTTTGGGCGTGTGCGAGAGCGCTTTGATCCCGGGTTCGGTTTATTACATGTCGCGATGGTATAGGAAGGATGAGCTGGCAGTTAGGATCGCTTCGTTTAGGTGAATGAGAACGATGAGCGGAGCAATGTGTGGCCGGCGCTAGGATGCTAATGCTTTGCTCGTTCTGGCAGTGTGGCGAGTCCCGTCTCCGGGGCATTCGGAGGTGAAAAGGGACCCAGATAGACCTGTCATGCACGGCGGGAACTGAACTCTCAAACACTCGCAGGTCTACTCGCCAGTGGTCTCATACAAGCCCATCCCTTTGGAATGGTCCATGGTTGGCGAATGATCTTCTTTGCTGTACGTCGAGAAGAACGCAGAAGTCTGATGCAGCAGAGTTCCGACACCCTAACACCTCCATCCGCTATATCCTTTACAGGAAGGTTTCATCACGATCGGTGTCAGCATCATGGCCTGGTTCGTCATGACCGCCAGTCCAGAAACGGCGACGTGGTTGTCGGCGGACGAAAAGGAGCTCGCGGTGAATCGAGTCAAGTCGGAGAACGTCGGCGCCATCACATTGATCGACAAGACATCGAAGCGGCCCTACTTTCAGGGAATGCTCAATACAACCGCGATTGTGTGTGCTTTGCTCAACACGTGCAACAATTTGACTGGCCGTTCGTTGTGCCTCTGTCTTCATTACGTCTTGCCCTGAATCTCTGCTGACTCTCCGACTTCACTGGATGTGCAGAGGGCTTGGTGTTCTTCCTCCCTTCCATCGTCAAGTCGATCTACCCTCGTAAATCTGTGATTTCGCTGCAACTCTTCACCGTACCACCTCATGCCATCGGTATGTGCTGGACCTTCAGCGTCGCCTACCTCTCGTACCGCACGCGCACGCGCGCCATTTACATCATAATCTGCTCGAGCGTCATGCTCATCGCGTATATCATGTTCCTCGCGACGCTGAACGCAAAAGTACGCTATGCCGCCTGTTTCCTCGTCGGTGCCGTCCACGCCAACGCCGTAATGATCCTGTCCTGGACGGCGATCAACACCACGAGCGAAACAGCTCGTGCCGGTGCGTTGGCCTTGAACGTCCTTTTCGCCAACCTCGGCGGCGTCGCGGCGGGGTGGGCCTTCATCGCCAAGTTTGGGCAGCGTCAAATCCCGGGCAATACCATAAACCTCTGCACCTCGGCCATCCTCATTGGTGCGAGTGGTGGCTTGTGGTGGTGGCAAGCGAAGGAGAATCATAGGAGGGACGAGAAGGCGAGCTTAGACGGGAATAAAGGGTGGAGCAAGCACAGAGAGGGGATGGATGAGGCCATGTTGGGTCAGGCCCATCCTGATTTCAGATTCTTTCATTGATAAAGACGACATGTCGTAAGGAAGGACGAGGGGTCGTGCACAAGAGCGGTGTGTTAGGACCAGTACCAACGAAGCTCGAGTGGCCGTGTTCCTTCATCTTCTTGTTTTGGCACGGGGCTTACCTGAGCAAGAGTTGCGCTGGAATGAAAGGATCTGTAGCAAAGCAAAGCTACTGCTCTTTTGTTTCATAATCATCGCCTCAGAGCGCAGCACTATCGCACCGAGCTGATCTGGCCCCGGCCACTTAGGGGCTCTGCGCAGTCGCAGATTTGAAAACCAAGTTTAGTCAGGTTAAGTCCGACTTTGGCTGTGCACCGCATCCGAACTTTCGGCAGGAATAGTCCTTGTCTCGGCATCAAAAACATGGAGCATCGGCCTACCCACGGTCGACTTTCGAGAATCTACCGCTCGAGGATCTAGGACGAGAGAAGCAGGATGGAACACCACCGGCGTCGAGGGGTCGGGTGCTGCGTTACCAGGTCGCGCGGGCGCGACTTGCAAAATCCGACCGATAAAGTTGCTTCGGCCTTCTCGGGCTTCTCCTGGTGTTTTGCAAGGTACGTAGATGGTACTCAACTCGGTTTCTCGTGCCTAGGGATTTCGGCGATTTTTTAAGATATAAGAATGGCATATCACATTGCCTTGCCCACTCTCGAGAGGCTATCTTGCGCATGCACCTGCAGTCCTCAGCCGTCCCACGATAGTGGCGACACGCCGACAGGGACTTTAACGTCAGTAAATGCGTTGTGTGCGCCACCGCTTTGCTTACCTAATGCACGGCCGGAGCATTGTAGGGGGGAGTACCCTCCGCTGTATTGCCATTTGCTTTCGGACATAGTCTTTGGAAGGGGCGGCTCCAAGCTGGGCAGATTCCGCGGAGAAATCTTTCGGGGCCGGCGCCGCCATCCGGATTAGGAAAGTCGCCCAGGCAGTGGCTCGCCGCTCGGATTCTAGTCGGATCGAGCAGCTTCACGTGGGTTTCACAAGGGCCACGAACCGCAGCTACCGTTCCCCATGCCAGGGAGTCTCAGCTACGAACTGAAGGCGCATCTGCGTGGGCGACTACTGGGTGCCTGCTGGTGATTACATGGACGGAACGGTCTGCCTACTTCTTTGCCAATCAACCTCGCCAGGTGCTGCTGAAGGGTTCCATTCACTGATACACAAGGCAACCTCCCTTTTTTTCCTTTACTTTTTGGTACGGAGCTCAAGATGCTCGATAAACCGTGAGGAGCGGTCCGGCGTAATTTCCTGTCGGATCAGCATTCGGAACATCTCGGAGAGCAAAAATCGAGACCGAAAAGCTCTCCACACTAAAAAAAAATCGTAATTTGACGGAGATCCTAATTGTGTGACTTGCAGAACCGTCTTTTTTTTAGTGACGGCTAGAGTTCGAGCCGACCGCCGAGCGCTGATCGGGCATGCCGATTCCTAGCCGTTCTTGAGCGCCGCTCTCCTTTAGTTGTCTAGTTCTCATATCATACGTGGTCTCGCATGCGGGCAGGCCACTGTGGTTTTCTCACCCTCCAAAGCCCTACAAGATCCGCAGATGTCTGCAATAGTTTCACCTAGCTGCCTTCATTATCGCCTGTCGGGCTACTAGTTGAAGTCAAAGTCAGAGAGTATCAAAGGCAGGGATTTTTTCACCAATACTCGGCCAATGAGTCGGAGGCGTCAAATTTTGAGAGAGACCAGGCTTGGAGATGATGTACTTGGTAAAGCTTGGGGGCGCGGCGCCGCCAATTGATAGAGAGGGAGGCAGGCTTCAGATCGAGTGCGGTCTAGAGGGCTCGGCTATCAAGTACAAGCTATATATGGGGTAATATGGCAGCGATGGTAATGGTGTCTGAACAAAGCAATGAGCGTACCTCCGCCGTATAATTCACTTGAAGTCTGATGCAGTTGAAAAGGTAGTGTCTTCAAATTCGGCGTCGAATTTGGCCGGATGCTCCGGTAGCTCCTAGTGCCGGTTCGCAACCGCGCCGACGATCGAAATCCCAGTCGTGTTTCAGTGCGATCCGGTGCCATGAATCTGCCCGGGTCTCTATGGCCGGTACTGAAAGGTGCTGAGAGCACCCTGAGGCCTGAGGCTCGAGAGTGCGCCGGCGGCGCTGCCAAGCACAGCGGTCCGGGAAGGCCTCGGACAAGCGGATCCTCTGAGGGGTCGTCATTACCTTTCCAGCCGGCGGGCTGTAGGGGGGATGCATGCGATCAGCTGACAACTCTTGCCAGCGGCGCGCGCGCGCGCCATCATTTGTGCCGAATGCGGTAATTCGCAGTGCCAAGTGTGTTTCAACGGATCGGCTTCGCGCCAGCACTTTCGGGTCTAGTGTGGATTGGAAGATTGCTCAAATCGACGCTTTGTCCACGACAATGCGATATTCTAAGGTACCGTACCTACCTAGAAACCCGGGCTACCTACCGCAATCGTAACCGTCCACTGCGCACCGAGACTGAGTTTCAAAGGTGGCTTGGGCGGGCTCAAGGCGATCGCACCAGTACTGATGCCAGCCTGGTCGCATTCACCTGGATCTGCGGGAGACGTGGTCCTCGACGCTCGGATCGCACGATTGAGTACCCAGTGATAGCTGCGAGCAATCCCACCGGCAAGGGGGGGGGGGGGGGGGGGGGGGGGGGGGCAGCGGTGTTTTTACTGGACTTCCTCTGCTGATCACTGCGGCATTGCAGTGCTTCTTTTTGCCAACGCCACGTCCCGGTCCCCAGAAAATCGAGGACCGGGGGCCGGCGCGTGCACATGGGCATAATTGCGGAAGATTCCCTTCATTCTGTGCAAGGAATAATTCGAGCATGTGTAATCTAGGGGCGTAATTCGGGACACATGGCCTGCAATTGAGTACCCATGCACTAAGCAGATGGAATTGACGCTTATGTTCGGTCATCATGTTTCAGCGCGGGCATTAGGACGTACTCGTCGACAGCTGACGGTGCAGTCGTACGGACGGGCTTGCGGAGTTAGCTCACGAGTGCGGCGCATCTGCTGAGCTGGGCCAGGGCGATCGACGAAGTTACAAGGCACTCGATGGCGACATGGCACCGATTGCGCGCGCGCCCTGATAGGCAGTGTGCACAGGCGGCGCCGGCCTGATCGATCCTGATTTCCAGCGGTCCAGCTTTATCCAGCTCTGTTCTATGGGTGCTGACCGCTACCGCTTTGAGGCAGCTGCTTGTTCCATCCTTCTCTCCCTGCCCATCTACCACTCCGTCGTTGTTGCTTACGGAATCCATCCACTCGCCCGTAGCTTTCGACGTTACGACTTCTCCAACACCGAGCCGAATCGACTGCCCAACCCCAGCATCGACGTTCGCCGCCCCGCAGCCTCACGAACCCCTGTTGACCGGGATCGATCCGAATCAATCAGATCGACGCACTCACATCGCAGTTGGGCCGTCTCGACCACAAGCCAACAAGCTCCTGAGATTGACCACGCCGACTCAACACTCGTTCTAGGGCACTACAGGTGAGTTCATCATTCGTTCTGGTACGATTGCTTGGTATTGCCGACATTTTACAACTGGGGTCAATGGTGAGCGTTCTCGCGCCGCCTCTGGAGCGCGGAGTGGTTCGCGAGACTTCGGCCCGGGGCCGATGTGTTGACATCTGGGCCATGGCCGGGCAAGGAAGTAGCCCGAGACTGGAGGGGCAGATGATGCGACGCTTTGCATGCGCATTTTCGGTTCTGTGGTTTGGCGCGGGGTGACGTAAATGGCAGTCGAGAACCGGCGCTCGCGATACTTCGGGCGGATTGTCTCGGAAGACTCGCGGGCCAAGCGTCGCTGCGTTCACTCTTGCCTGATCCAGCCGGCGCGCGCGCGCTGGATCGGGTGCTTCATGGCAGCCCCTTTCTGGACGACTGGCCCGGCCTCGCTCGAAAGCTGCATTCGGGCCTCGGTCGCGCGACGCTCTTTACGTGAGAGTGCGGCCCAACAGGTCATCTGATTTTTGGGTTCGATACTTGTGTCGAACATTGGATTCCCAAGGGTGCTCTCAACTTGCTGCATTCGGGAGCGATGCACAACAGTTTCTCGACCTTGCACAGCGCACATTCGCCCCTTGATAAATACGCATCCGCGCTTCCTCAGACGCTAAACCCCACCGCCACTTTTTTGTTTGTCACAGACTCGTGCTGTTTCTGCAACCTTTGTCACGGCCTCCCACCCATCGTACCTCGTTCTACCACCATCCCAACTTGCGCTCCCACTTCCTCGTCGTTCGTTGTGGTCGCCATCGCACCCTCGCCGACTTTCTACGTCAGACGAGAATACACCCTCTACCAGCTCGTTGCAGGGGTTGATCTGCGCCGCGCGAAATCTTCCAAATCTTCCACTTTCGTGAGTAGTGTGCCTCCGAAGCCAGCCTTCTTTCTGCTCCCGTGCCTGTTGCGCCCTTGCGCCCGTGCCGTTGTTGGGGGCTTCACAATGAACTTCGCGTGGACCGTTTCTCTCACGCGCGGGGCCGCGCGCACGCAGCGGTTTTGCCTTTTCGGCGCCAGGCCAGCCCCTCGCACGCTTCCGTCCAGAGGGCGGTCCTCAACGCTCGCCGGGCGCCCCGCGCTTCCTCGGGCGCTCCGCCCACGGCGCGTTAGCGGGCGCGCGTCGCGTATGCTAATTGAGCCTTCGGTTCCGAAACTGACCCGCCTTCTCTCTGCTTCGCCTCATGTTCGAAGCAGCCGTCCCTCGGTTTTGCGTCGATTGGTTCGCCTCTCTACTTGGTGATCACTTTTGGGATTCGACGGCAAAGATCGACAATCTTGCTTTGTCAACCTCGTGCTTCTTGTCATCAACACCTCTCTCCCTCCTCTTCATCACTTTGGCCATCCAAAGTTCGACTTGACCGCTCGTTGCCGCTGCCGCTCACCCGTCGCGACTCAGCACTCTCAGCACATCTCGGCGTTGCTTGCACGACCGCGTCTCCTCGAACCCACCACCACCTCTTCACCCCAAAGGTTGACTTCTCCTTCAGCCATGGATCGTCGCTCTTCCACTCAATCCACCTCGTCCTCGACCGCTGGCTTCGTGCATCCGATTCCTTCGATGAACCGCCGCCACCCCGCGTCGCTCATCCCCAAGTTCCTGCACGACCCGTCGCTGCTCGAATTCGTTCGTGCGCCCGTCACCTCGGAAATGATCTGTGAGTATTGTCTCATACTTTCTGTGGGCTCTAGCACTCGGTTTTCACACAGCGCTACATATGTCACGGGCTCGCTCCGTCGTCTCGAGGATGTGATCAGCCGCCGCGGCCGCCTCTGCCGCCTCTGCCGTCGCGCCGTCCGAACAGGGGAGGGTGGCGCGCCGCGCGCGCTACGCGCGTCTGGAGGCGCGTCCAAATGAGTGATCGAGCCAACGGCGTGCCTCGCGGGCGACACGACGAACAGCTCTACCCGAATTCCAGCCAGTGGCCCTAGATCATTGTACTGAACATGCTCGTAAATCTTAACACCTTTACAGCTCATCTCGCCGCCAAGGCCGTTGAAGTCATCCAATGCGGACCCGCACCTCCGACTTCGCTGCCGTCGCCTCCTCCAACGCCGACCAAGTCGGCTTTCCCGGCTCTCCACTCGCAAGCCTCGGCGATTCCCTCGCTCGAGGAGTTCATCACCATCCTTGTCGACAAGTCGAACGTGCAGGTGCCGACTTTGATGTGCACGCTCGTCTACCTTGAACGTCTCAAGTCTCGATTGCCCAAGGTCGCCAAGGGCATGCATTGCACGCGTCACCGCGTCTTCCTCGCGACTCTCATCGTCGCGGCCAAGTACTTGAACGACTCGTCGCCCAAGAACAAGCACTGGACGCGGTACGGCGCCCTCTTCTCCTCCGCCGAAGTAAACTTGATGGAACGCCAGCTTCTCTTCTT
The DNA here is from genome assembly GCA_022702605.1 of Microbotryum scabiosae. Taxonomy (NCBI): domain Eukaryota; kingdom Fungi; phylum Basidiomycota; class Microbotryomycetes; order Microbotryales; family Microbotryaceae; genus Microbotryum; species Microbotryum scabiosae. The sequence goes on along the minus strand of JAHWDV010000016.1, from coordinate 298,563 downwards.
GCTCGACTACGACCTCCGAATCGTTGAGGAGGAACTCGTCGAGCACTTTGCTCCTTTCCTTCGCCGACCCGTGGCCTCGACTTCGCGCCACCCGTACCGCGAATCGAGACCCTCTTCCGTCTCGTCCGCCTCCGCCTCCATGACCGCCGTTGAGCCTCATACGCCGAGCCGAAGGAGCTCTACCGCGACAACGCAAAACGGCCGCGAAACCGGACTCCTGACGCCTTCCCCGACACCGGGGCGCCGCTCTTCGAACGCGACCAGCTCGACCAGCGCTTCGTCATCTCGCCGCCCTTCCTCTATCCCGTCTCAGCACCAACCACGCGTCTCCCCAACGGGCTCGTCCTCGTCCGGGGACACCTTGTCCGACGACTTCCAATCAGTGTCGGACGACGAGGAGATGGAGAGGTCTCGCGGCCAGCACGCTCGACAGGGCTCGATTCCTCGCTCGCAAAAGATCGCATACCACATGTCGGCGCAGGCCGCCTCCGCTGCTCGACGAGGAGTCCACGCCACACCTCTCACTCCGACCGATGATATTCCGAGCTACCCGATCGCTTACGTTGACGAGAGGGCGACTGACACGGCCCTGCGGACACAGCGATCGAACTCGTTCTTGAGAATGCTCGAGGTCGGCAAAGGGATGCTTGGTGCTCGACCTTCAAGGCCGGCTCTTCAGGAAGAGTACCACTCGCACAACATCCTCGCCAGCAGCGTCGATTCAAACCGCATGGTCCTCTAGTTCCTTCTTCTTCTCTGCGCAACCTCGTATAATATTGCAGTACCCCTCTCTCTTTCTCGTCTCTCATCAGCAACCTGTCGTTTATTATCGCATATTTATGGGTTTGGACTAGCTACCGCTGGTACCTTTGTAACTATGTCGTTGATCGTACCATCAAAGTCCTCTCTTTCCTTGGCCCACGTATGGAAGTCGAAGAGAGTCCTCGCTATTGTGTCTCGGGTTTCGATAGGGCTTGAATCTGGCCGAAAAAGAAGCTGGGATCGCTGGCCGGTCTGATCGAGCTGGCTTGTCGACACACAGCTGTTTAACCCTAAGCGACGGGCCAAGAACGAGACGGAGAAACTTGGGGCTTGCCGCCTGCTTACCGCCGCTCGCCAGTGCTCGCAATCGTCGTCAGCCTTCGCGCGAGCGCTCTTTCCTCTTTCTGTCCACCAGGTTCTACTCAGCATCACCGAACGGCCATCGCTAGCATCAACAAACATTCCAATTGCTACTGTGCAATGCGATCCTCGTTCGTCCACCATATCATCGTCCCTGTGCTCGGTAGCTGTCGTGGTCGCAGCTCTCCGTTTTTTCTCCTTCCCTTCATTCGTCGCGGGCTTTTCCTCGACAGCCGGTTAGGTCGTACCGACATGTCTAGCCTTGACACTTCCACTGCCATCCCACCACCCCTCGAAGTGATTTCATATGCAACTGTCACCCGACCTTGCGTCTGGCGAAGGTCGATCTACGTGGCAGGGGCTTGTCACACGTCGAGGGGGAAATCGTACCTCCCAAGATCTTTCTTTTTGCCGCCATGCCATGCTCGCCCGTCACGATTCGACCCCATGGAGAATGCACACGACGAACGAAGAAAGAGCGAAGGGGATGGGTGACGTCCTTGGGTCTCGACTAAGCGTTCGCGTGCTATGATCTCCGTGGCGCGGATGGAGGGTGCCCCTTTGCGGATAGCTAGCGCCGGTCTTATGGAAGAACTACAACTTGTCCCCCCCCCCCCCCCCCGTAGCTCGAGCAATACGATACTATGCTCCTTTTATTCCTCTTTCTGCCTTTTGGAGTAGCGAACTCGTTACCAACTCAATCTCGTCGTCTTCGCTGGGCTCGGAGGTGTAGGTGGACCGAGCACGCTCAGATCCGTGTCCCTTACTGCTCTGCAACGAGCTCAAACCCCGACAGGCTCAAAATAGAGATGTATCTCTATTTTCAGCTAGCTAACACGAACATGACGCTCGTACGGTCGCACCATAGCGCACTATCGACGTCCTCGAAGCTCTGATCCCAGGGCATGGCTGCCGGCGCTATTGTTGGCTTCTTTCTGCTGCAAAAGTGGCATAGTGGCACGTTCTGTTCCTCCTAGACGACGGCCGATCTTGTCAATCTTTCCCAAGGCGATGAGTTGTGAGTATCATGAAGTGGTCTGAATGAAGGCGCTGCATCACGTGATCTGCATCGCCCAGCTGAACCCGCTGCGATCGATCGGTCACGCGGAACGCCGTCACGAGTGCTGCCCGTCCTGGCATGTTGCGGATCTCGTACAAGTGGGTGATGCTGAAGTGCTGCTGAAATGATTTAATCAGACCTGACGGTCACGGTAGATACGTACCTAGGTAGCAGGAACTAGGTACTCCATGGCAAGTACCTACCTAGTAGCTGACGTTTAAGTGACTAGCAGGGACCTGCAGCGTCGGCCCAAACCACGGCGAATCGTCCGTGTTTCGGGTCATGTGACTCGAACCTGAAGTGACTCAGTCGCTCACCGGTCGCTCACGGGCCGACTGGATCTCAAGTCGCCGGTACGTGCAGACCCTGCAGTTGATCAAGAAAGGTCGTATTGCTCAACTGATCATGAGTTTCAAACCTCGTACGGCTCTAGTGGTTTTTGGGGGATCACTGGTCGAAGAAATAGGTAAGGTACGAGCGACGGAAGGCGCAGAGGTCGTCAAGATGGGCTGCCGAAACGGACGCGGACGCTCGCGCGTGTCGACACGCAAGATTGGATTCTCCGACAGCGCTCGAAGCCGGTCGAGTGGGGAGACCCCGCCTCTTACAGCAGAAGTACCACATGCTGCTCTCTCTTCTCATTCTACGCCCTACATTCTGTCCATCCTCTCCCATTCCCTGTGCCTTGTGGACACGGTAGCTACTGTCTCGAGTTCAATATGTCGCCACGACCTTTTGGCGATTACCCTGTCTCGACGCTTTACGAGTCGACCCCACTTCTCATCTTCGGCTGTGCGGCGATTCTCCTCTCGGCGTTCCTGTTCACTCGCGCGCAGAATGCATCCAAGCGAGGTCCTTTGCCCCCGAGCCCCAAGGGAGAGATCCCGTTCTTTGGGCACATGTTCATGCTCCCCAAGAGTAGGCCTTGGGTCAAGATGGAAGAGTGGACTCGCGAACTCGGTAAGTTCCTTCCCGCTCCACCGAGCCCGACTTGCATGCCGAATCTGTCGCAAGGGCTCTCTTGCAGCCCGAACTACGGGCTTCGGCCTTTGTTCCCGCTGCACGGAGGTTTTCTCTTCTCTTGTACATAAAACTGATGTAGCTTCCCACTCTGCGACCATGCTTCGTGCCACAGGCCCCATCTACACGCTCAAGCTCGGATCTCAAACCGTCGTCGTCGTTGGCAGAGCCCCGGTGGCGATGGACTTGCTCGACAAGCGCTCGGCCATCTACTCGTCGCGACCACGCCTCATCATGACCTCGGATCTCGTCTCTCGAGGGTTGCGCATGACCTTCATGCAGTACGGCGAGCTGTGGAGGAGGCAGAGGAAGCTGCTGCATTCGTTGACAAGCCCCAAGGCGTCGAGCTCGTACGAACCTATTCAGTCTATGGAGAGTGCCCAACTGGTACGAGACATGATTCAAAAGCCCAAGGCGTTCTGGGGTCATTGCCAACGGTGAGTGTTCCGCTTGATAACCAGCTGCATCAAGCGAACAAGTTGGCTTATCGTCAGGAAAATCTTCGGGCTGCGTTTAGGTACGCCGGTTCAACCATCATGCAAGTCGCTTTCAACAAGCGCGCCCCCACTCATGATGATCATGCCATTACTGAGATGCGCAAAATCAACGAGAGGATGACCAAGACCGCCGTGGCGGGTCGCTACATTGTCGATTCGTTGCCGTTCCTCAACGTTCTCCCCAAGCCGCTCGCGCCGTGGAAACAGGAGGCCGACACCTTGTTCGAGGAGACGCTTTCCCTGTTCAAGTCTCACTACGATGGTGTCAACAATGAGGTCAAGGAAGGCCGCGATGTGCACTGCTTTGCAACCGAAATTTTGCGCCTCCGTTCCCAGTACGACCTGTCTGAAACCGAGGCCATCTTCCTCGCTGGAGCGATGTATGGTGAGTCTCATGTCGTCTCGTTAGTCAAAGAACCCCCAGTCTTGTGCTGACATCTGTGCAATTTGCCCCTGCCCAGGTGCTGGCTCGGACACGACGGCCGATGGTATCTCGACTTTTATCCTATTGATGGTTGCTCACCCGCACGTGCTCGCCAAGGCCCAGAAAGAACTCGACCGAGTCATCGGTCACGAGCGACTGCCCGAGTTCAGCGACCAAGAGGATCTCGTCTACTGCCAAGCGGTCATCCGAGAGTGCCTTCGATTCCGAACGATCATTGCAGGCGGTCTTGGCCACCGCTCGACCGAGGACGATGTCTACAACGGTGCGTGCTACTTTCAGATCACCGAGCGCGTGGCCCAGGATACTTACCATTTTGCTATCGCACCATGCAGGCTACTTCATTCCCAAAGGCACAACTGTTCTCGCAAACCACTGGGCGATCCATCTCGATCCCGTCAGTCGATCTGATCTATTTGCCTCATCCAAGGGAGCGGTCTCACTGACCACATATCGAGATGATTCCCACAGGAGGTCTACCCTGAGCCGAATGTGTTCAACCCGGACCGGTTCATCGTCAACGGCAAGCTCGTCGGGACCAAGTATGCGGAGAGGGGTCATCACGCGTATGGGTTCGGCCGCCGTATCTGCCCGGGCATGCACATCGCGGACCGTTCGCTCTTCATCGTCTTCACGCGCATGATGTGGGCGTGCAAGATCGAGCACGAGGTCGACGAGCGTGGCGTCCCGATCCCTGTCGACATCGACCGCTTCTCCGAAGGCTTCTCAAGCCACCCGCTGCCGTTTCAGTGCAAGATCGAGAGCCGGGGCAAATGGGCCGAAGAAGTCGTCGAGCTCGCACTACACCAGTACACGTAGATACTTGAAGATTCATTTCTGACCCCTGTCAGTACATAGATCTCGCACTGAACAAAAAGTAGTCTCGACGTCGAGTAACTTTTTGCGCTATACAGCGATTTGGGTCCTTCACCGGCTTGTAAATTTTTGCAATGAACAGCTGCACGTATCCTTTACGATAGGGGGGGGGGGGGGGGGCAAAATGTTGCACTGCGGTGAATTTTCTTTTAGGTCGACTGCGGGGCGGAGGAAAGCAACTCGCTGTCGGGCGCGCGTTGGCGAACTCGAACCCGAGCCGCCGAGGCCCTGTTCGCGCGCCGGGGCTCCTGGCCCCTGGCGCTCGTTCGCGCTCGAGGGCCTGCGCTCGATTCGCCTGGGCCAAATCGGCCGACGGGCCAAGAGCTGCCCCTCCCCTCCGCTCTTGTTTGCGGCTCTTGTTGGCTTCCTGCGCCTGACTCACATCACAACACCAAATTTTGTCCCAATCACCGTATTCTGGTCTTATGAGCTCTATAGGTCGGTCAGCTTAACGTGACGTGGCCTCTAGGAGGACGTACAGAGGCGAGGGCCTGAACACCCCCCACATTGCCCTTCGCAAGCCGTCGACGCGCTCGCGGGTCCTCGCGGCCGTGCTCTCACCTGTGCAAAAAAATTGAGCACATCCAATCTTTATTTTGCATATTATTGCGGTCCTGTTGTTACTGCACAAGAAGTTTCATGCCTGGGAGTCGTGCCTGGGAGTCGTTCTTGGCCACACGAATCGACCGGTCAAGCTGAGAGCTCTTCAACGACTCGGAGCTACGCGAGAGTTGACATGCTGCATAGTGTGCCCTCAGTATGCGTACATTGCACAGTATCTTCGGTGTAAATTTCGTAATGTCGCCGTTTAAATCGATTGAGTGGGGATCAGAGAGTCATGGCAAGCGAACGGGCGCTGGCTCTCACGTGCCGTGGGCCGAGCGGCCGCCCCTCGATTTTCGGGCCGAGCGCCATAAGCCGAGCGCCAGGCGCCAAAAGCCCGCGCGCGAACTGGGCCGCTGGCTGCAGCGTCTCGCTCCTCTGCCTCTTCCCATCAGTGTCGCTTCTCGCATTGTCCTACAGAGTGGTGCCCTGCACAGCATCAAAGTACCCAGACCCACCACTCCACAAGCCACTCCGTGTCTCGCATTGCCATGCAGGGTGCCTTTTCCGGCACGAGCGATTTGGTCGTGCTAGGCTGCGCGACGGCCCTGCTCCTATTCATCCTACGCCGACAGCGTGGCGCCACTCGACACCTTCCACCGAGTCCAGCGGGTGCGCTCCCCTTCTTCGGTCACCTGTTCGTGTTTCCGAAACGCCAGCCGTGGTTCAAGATGGAACAGTGGACGAGAGAGCTAGGTTCGTCCCACCGGGCCCCCCCTTCGATCACGTTCGGGCCGAACTTCGGGGTCAAAAGCCTGGTCCGGCGGAAGGCCGACATTGAGTCCGAGTCCGAGCGCGCTGTCTGCCGAGAGACAGGCGCCGTGTCGAGGCCGAACGGGCGAACATGTTCGCTGATGCTACTTCCATTCTCTGTCCAACCGCATTCAGGTCCCATCTACTCGATCAAACTCGGCCCTCAGCTTTTCGTCGTCCTCGGACGAGCTTCGGCTGCGGTGGATCTACTCGACAAGCGTTCCGGAATCTACTCGTCTCGCCCAAGCTACACCATGATATCCGACATCGCCTCTCGCGGGTATAGGATTGTCTTCATGCCTTATGGCGATCGTTGGCGCAAGCAGAGGCGACTACTCTATCCCATCACCAGTATCAAGGCTTCGAGCAGTTACGAAGCAACCCAATCGATGGAAAGCGCCCAGTTGGTCCGGGACTTGCTCCGGGATCCTCAAGATTTCACGAATCACGCCAAAAGGCGAGTCTATCTCAGCGCTATATTCACCACCACCTCTTTCTCTTCAGCCTTACAGTTTACCCAGACTAAACGCAAATAGGTTTGCTGGCTCCAACATCATGCAAATTACGTACAACAAGCGCGCTCAACGCTGGGATGATCCAGCCATCACCAAGATGGCTGAGATCGGTAGTTATTTGGGTCCGTTGGCGGTCATCGGCAGCTCGATCGTCGATATTTGGCCTTCCCTGAACCGCCTACCGAGATTCCTGGCGCCATGGAAGAAATGGGGCGACGAGCTGTTCAACATGAGTTATACGCTGTACAAACGCCATTACGACGACGTCAAGCGAGAGGTGCAGCAAGGGGGAACCACCGTCTCCTTTGCAGCCGATATCATCAGGCTGCGCGAAGAGTACAAAATTTCCGAAATCGAGGGGATGTTCCTCGCTGGCTCTATCTATTGTTAGTATGACCCGTCGTGGGGTAAGGAAAAGAAGCCCGGACCGGCCTCGACGCTGATCTGTTGACGCTCCCTGCTCACAGCTGCGGGCTCGATCACGACTTCGGATGCGACGTCAACCTTCATCCTCCTGATGGTAGCGCATCCCGAAGTTCTTCTTAAGGCACAAGCAGAGATCGATCGCGTCGTCGGTTACAAACGACTCCCCGAGTTCAGTGATCAAGAGGACCTTGTGTACTGCCAAGCCATTCTGCGCGAGTGCCTGCGCTTCAGGAGCGTGACGGCGGGAGGGGTCACGCATTGCACTATGGAGGACGATACTTACAATGGTCAGAACCAGTGCTCTTGGTTTCGAGCCGAGTAGTACTGATGTATGTGGTGCTCCTAGGTTACTTCATCCCCAAGGGCACGGCTGTGTTGGCGTGCCATTGGGCGATCCATCTCGACCCTGTGAGCACGCCCTACATTATACCTAGGTGTTCTTTAGGTACGAATGATAATTAGATCAATGTTTCATTTTACAGGAGATCTATCCAGAACCCCACAAATTCAACCCAGACCGCTTCGTTGGCGACGGTAAGCTCGTCGGAACCAAGTATTCCGAAAGGGGTCACCACACGTACGGATTCGGTCGTCGCATCTGTCCGGGCATGCATATCGCGGACCGTTCACTCTTCATCGCCTTCACTCGCATCATGTGGGCCTTCGAGCTCCTACCTCAAGTCGATGATGAAGGTAATGCGATCCCTGTGGATTTGAATCGTTTCACGGACGGCCTCGCGACGGCGCCGTTGCCCTTCCAGTGCCGAATCCAGAGCCGGGGCAAGTGGGTCGAGGAAGCGCTGGACTCCTTGGTTTTCTGACGAGCATATACGGGTACAGCAGTTTGAAGAATGTATAGACCGGCGGAATATAGCCTTGGTGTGTAGTTGATTGGTCTTTGAAGTAAATACGGCCGGACTGGCGCCTTTCCGGCATGGCCCTCCAGGCTTCACATTCTGTATCTGCAGGAGCTCGGTGAGAGCCTGCAGCGTCACGTGATAGCGCATCACGCGCCCGGGCTGGCTGGCACCCAAGCCTCAGCTTTTGCGCCAACTTTTCAGACGCAGAGAAATGATAGCCCCTTTCTTGGTTCTACAGTGCGCTACTTGCTCCCCGTGAAGAGAGGCTTCCATTCAAGCTATTACTTACCCATCGAAGACAGTGCCAAAGCTCTGGTGCAGCAGTGGCGCTCGGACCCCAAATCTCGGGAAAGCGCCCGGCCAGCCAGCCATCTTTCCACTCACGACCGTCGCGCCGCGCCCTCTCCGGCGCGCCCAACCTGCCTTCCCCGTCGTTCGAGCAAATTCTGCACCGCACCCGAGTCTTCCTAGCGAACGGACGCGCCAACTCGCTCTACGTGAGAGATAAACTACTCTCTCGAGTCAAAGGCGATCATGAAATCACATTCCCTTGTGTCGAGAGATGGGAATCGCCTCTTGTCTTCTTTCTCATCACTTGCTACTCTCTCAACTCAGCTCGCGCGCCCCCACCTGCTGCCCCTCACCGCCTCAAAGAACTAATTATGCTCTGCCCTTTGACCGCTCCTTTGCTGGCGTTGATCGCCACATCTTCGATCCTTATTTCGAATGTATCAGGTCAGTTCTCCATCCTTCCCAGTCATCCTACCCATCCTGACAGATCGACCCTGAATAACCTTTTCATTCTACAGCCCTCCCCACCCGCCGCTCGATCGGCATCAAGCGTCTGAACAACGTCGTCGTCGCGCGCAGCACCGTCGACTCGACCATTCCTTCGGGAAAGAGGAGCACTGTCATCAACCCCAAGAAGGGCACGCCTCAACGTCGTTCGCTGCAAGATGCCGAAGACGACTACGAGGACAACCGAGAGAGGCTCGGTGCGGAGCCTTATCGCTTCGCTAAACTCGTTCGATCGGCCGTGGGTGGTTCGTTGCCTACGGCGAGGGCTCTGGAGGAGCGGGCTGAAGTGGAGGCTGTTTCCTTCGGCAAGGCTTTCACGCCTAGGTCCAAACCCAAGCATATTGCGAAGAGGAATGGTTTGATGGCCGGTCATGACGACGAGGATGATGATACCGAGGTTGTCGTCGAATCGGAAAACCAAGCCGCCACTCGCCTCGCCAAGCGTTCGAGAATCATCACCCCCAACCCTAAAGCCCGATTCATCTCGCCCGCCGCAGCTCAGACTCAAGAAACACCCGTCGTTCAAAAGAAGACGACGACCAAGGCATCTCGAGCGTATCCCGTCAAGATCATGCGCGCTCGCTCCTCCATGACCGTCCCAAAGGCGGGGTCCAAGGTCCGCCGAGCGGCGATCCAACCCCTGAGGCGAGTTCACACCCACATCGAACGCTCGATCTAGATGGTTATTTTCGACCACCCTGGAGACGCCCAGTGCGAAACTTCAGTCATCACCCCTCCCGGCAGCCAGGTGCTCCGGCGGCTTTTCGCTTTTCTCCTACCTGATCTCAGCATCGGTTCTGATTAACGACCTATCTTTGTGACGAGACTCCCGGCCTCCGTGACGTTGAGTTTTATTTTCGTGACCTGGTATTCTTAACGACCCCCTATAACGAATGTGCCGTGTGCAATCTTACTGCCGTGATCTATGAGTTTCTGTCTGCTTGTTCACTGCCTCGTGCTGCCTGGAAACAAGAGTTGCTGCTGAATACGACTTGGTGACTATTCTCACGCCTCGAAGATGAAAAAGCTTCTTTGTAGGTCTTTCCACCATCCGGATCCAGTAAAACTCCCCCTCTGCCCAAAATCGAGGGATCAAACGCTTCGGCCAGCTTCCGATTGACCTGATATCGAATCAATCCGTCAGTCTAGGAGCAATTTTTCTCCCAAGTCCACATGGCCAAGACATAACCTGTATATCCTCTGTCACTCCCCAGAAGCACCCCTCAGTACAAGCTCTTCCTGTGGTCCCTTCTCCTCCAAAGCATATGCGTTCAGCTCGAAGGGATTCGAGGAAAAGGTTTGAGCTGCCGGTGTGTTGGTCGAGTCCTCAATTTGAAGCTGCCTCAGTTGAAGCTGCTATGGGATTGCCAGAGTTTTCGGATGTCGAATCTGATGTTGCGGATCCGACTTTAAGTGCGTCTTGTCGTAACTTCAGCGCCGCGCAGTAGAGGGAGGCGGCTTTGAGGCTTCGGATTTCTGCTCCGAGTCGGTGCATTTCGAGTTCCAGCGGGATAAGGCAGGAGTGTTAGAGGTTGAAGGAGTACAAAATGCAGAGAATACATGAGGAAAGGCCAGATTTCAACGACGTACGACTCAGGGTGCAATGGAAGATAACTTTTGGAACTGCGAATCAGCGACTCGTCAGCCCCGGCCAGCCTTCGCTCTTCCACTCCCTAGAGAAGCCTGGTCGATGAGGGCGGGGGCTTGAATGATCCCGTGGTTGCGGTGTGGGAACCACTGACATCCTTGCAGCTTGGTGACGAGGTCTTGAACGGATTGTAAAGTCCGTTGTTATGAGGGAGCTCGTATGATCCTGGTCTGGCAAGGATGGACACAAGACAACGATCAGTCCGTCACACGTCTTCGTGTCGAGATGGTTCGACGCAACAGTAGAGTTCGTACCTAACTCGTGTTCGCACACGATCCACCGATCCAGTGCTCATCAAACGAGCCCGGACAAGGACAGTACTCACAAATGTCCCCCTATCCGGTCCTCATCCCTCATATCGACGACCTGGAAATCGCGTCCTCGTTCGAGGCCCGAATGGAACAGTTGCGCAACCTCTGAAGGCTCGACAAATTTGTAGGAGGCCATCGGGGAGTGGTGTGTGTGGCCGGGCACGGCGAGAGAGAGAGAGGAAGCGAGGAGCATCCGCGGGAAGCCAAAGGTGCAAGTGGGGCCCCAATTTTCGCCATGGTCGAGAGGAAGAGTGACCGAGCTGTTCTACAGTTCTATAGCCATCCTGAGCCCACTGACACTCTCCAGAACCATGGACACCGAAACATGAAACAGCAAGAAGAAATGGTACAACAACACCGTATACATATGAAACGCTAGCAACACCCCGTCACGCGTGACTCCGTGGGCCCACTGGCCCCTCGATGTGCTCAGCCTCGAGCGCCAAGTCCTTAGGGCCTCAAGCCTCCATCTCTAGTATCTTCTGTTCGTCTTTCCCGACCAGGGCTTCTATCTCTTCTGCGTCCTTTGTCTTGCCTTTCCGCCTTAGTCGGCCGGCCGCTTCGAGTATCAAGAGTCGGTCGTACGAAATGGCCGAGAGTTGGGTTTTCCGGATCGTACCTTTGTCGCGCACACCGCACGAACGAAGATAGGTATCAGCATAGCCATCAGATGAAGCCAGTATAGCTGCATGGTAATGATTCACTCACCGCTGACGTGCAATACCCTTGCGATCACAGTCTCGCCCCCTAAGCGGCGCAACAGAGTCAGAGCACACCACAGCGTCTGGGCATGCTCCCTCGCCACGCGGATGATGAGGATGCGCGTGGTGGGCGAAAAGTATTTGACTGTTGAACATTATAGGTGAGGAATCAACTCGGGGTCCAAATTCTCCTGAACGCCTCTGCGTGAGACAAGCGAGGAGCAGACGAGAGCGATTGCGAAGGCCGACCCGAGCACAGAGCGCAAACGCTCTACGACACGCGTCTTTCCCCGGCCCCCGCATGTGGACTCACTACTAAACAAGCCACCGACCGTGCCCGCTCCTAAATCGCCAAAGTTGACCGACAGCGACTCTCGCAACACCTTGATCAAGTCCGATTCATGCAGCTGCGGAGTTGGGTCTTCGGGGTCGAGCGAGGGGAACAGGAGGTGTACGAGCAGGTAGCGGTGCTTGAATCGGACCATGGCCGATCGTGGTGATATGGGTGTATCTATGTGTGTGAGTCTCCTCTGACTGGGCGTAGGACGTCGAGAGCGCAAAGAGTCGAGTAGGGCCCTGAACGAGGACGGGCCTGAGCCTGCGCCTCGGAGGAGGTCCGTGCGCTTTGGGGCGGGCGGCTGGCGGAGATTTGCTAACCCCGTCTCCCCCACTTGAGCGGCTTCGCTCCTCCCGCAGTGTCACCCCACGCGCCATGTCAGAGCCCATCCCATCAGCGTCCCGGCCTACATCGCACGACAATGGGACCGCACAGCCAGACCTCGAGGTCAAGACCGGCTTCTCCTCAGCACAGCGATCATCATCGCAGCTACTGCAGCCTTCACCCTCATCTTCACGCGTCTCGGTATCACGCTCACGTGCAAGCTCACATTCACGCTCACGCTCGCGGTCCCCTGCGACATCTACACCGTCACATGCGACAGGATCGACCAGAGCCAGCTGGTTCAGCACCATCTCCTCGACCTGGACACAGGCGACGAGCACCCTCGCTTCGACCGCCTCCACACTCGGCTCCTCAACGACGGCCCCTATTCGATCGGGTGCCACTGCAGCCACTGCGCCTAGCAATCTACAACGAGCTGCCCTACCTCAACGATGGATGAGCTTGTCCGACCACGCCGGTCCGAGCGAAGGAAAAGAGAGAGCCAGAGCGATGGTCGAACGGGTGACAAGTGGGGGTGGTTCGAGCTACCAGGCCGAGGATGATCCATTCCTGGAAGCATTGCTCTACCACGTGGGTACCACCCCTTCCCCTCTTCAGAAAGGTCACGGCAACTCTACTTACCCGGCTGCCTTCCCCTCACCAGGTCACTCTTCGCACATCCGGTTCCGAGTCGAATGGGGCGAAGACACCTCTACTGGTCCTCGCAGCCTGCTACCTCCCTTTAGCTACCTCACCAGGATACGACACCATCCTTGAAGCACTCAAAATTCGACTTGAATCATACGCTAGGAACGGGCCTTACTCACTGGTGCGTGTCCAAGTGAACTGGAGGCGAATAAGAAAACCTGGCCCAATCGTTTTCCCACCCCACCTGGCTTCCGTTCAGATCCTCCTAGCCTCACCAGTACCGAATCCACCGCCAACGGCAAGGCTCATCTCTGTGTTTCTCAACTTGAGCCGAGAGACGCGCAAGAACGTCGTGAAGGTCTGGGTCGTCGGTGGAGGATGGTCATTGAGGGCAAGTCCCGAGAGCGCCATGTGACCCAAGCAAGATCGAAATGACCAGAACCAATGGAGTCGATCTACGGAATACCACAGGCACTTCTGGCCTTTTTTACGAGTCGGATATTGTCAGGCAAAGCCAAGGCGAGAAGAAAGATGGTGCATTGCTCGACCTTGGGTGCTTTAGCCAAGGAAATTGGCAGTGAGACTTTCTTGAGGTGAGCCTCGCCCGACGCCTCCACGTCCACAGCTGACCCAACATTGCTGAGGCTAACAGCGTCGAATTTCCGCCAGAGGTGTATGGGTCAGTCTGCTCCAATGTCCGCTTGTTTGTTGAAGTCCAGTGCTGAGACCATGTCTATGACACAGAGCAAACGCACAACACGAAAGTCCTAGCGATATTGCTGCTTCCTTGGATCGGACTTTGTCGAAACAATTTGGCCTACCTCTCTCCGAGGTGAGTCTCTCTTCCAATCCTTCTTACCAGCGGACTCGACTGAATCGGGAGACACGTCACTCAGACGATAGGAGCTGAAGGTGAAAAGGTGTCACCATCTTGCGTGGCGGACTGTCTCGAGGTGTTGCGGAAGCAAGGTTGGTAGGCTTGATGTCAGGCTCGAGAGCGTGGGGCTGATGATATCCATCGAACGTTTATTGTAGGTCCCGACTCGACGGGTATTTTTCGAAAGAGTCCGAGCGCGACGATGGTCGCCATCTTGCAAGCTGCCTACGATCGAGGTATGCAAATGAGCCCACTGCATTCTCCACCCGCTTAGTCGATGCTAAACCTTACTGCTCTCTTCAGGCCACACTCTTACTCTCTCGACCTACCCCGACGCACCTCACCTCGCTGCGTCTCTCCTTAAGCTTTACCTTCGCTCCTTACCGTCGCCCATCTTTCCACTCTCATTGCAAAGCACCACCATCTCTTGCCCGATCCCGCGGTCAGAAGCGGAAGCCTACATCCGAGCGATTTTACTCCCCTCCCTTCCAGCGCCGGAACGAAATCTCCTCGGACAACTCGTCGAGATTCTCCGCGCCATCGAAGCCAACAAAGCACATAACAAGATGGACGCTTACAACCTCGTCGTTTGTCTGACACCGACACTATGGACGGGTATCGACGCGACTGGGAGTGAGACGCAGAGCAAGGGAGCGACGGCAGTGACGTTTTCGACGGCGGAGGAGATCAAGTCGATGCTTGGGATGTGTAGTGTGCCTGATCCAAAGGGTGGTGCGGCGGGGAATACGGTCGCAGGGGTGTTGAAGGTCATGATTGAGGCGTGAGTGGGCTGGTGAACTCGTTGGGGTGTCAGAGAGGGTAAGGGCTGATGAAGAATGACTTCGAGCAGGTCTGAAAATCTTTTCCGAAGCGGGAGCTAGGAACGTGGTGGGTCGGTGATGGGACAGGAGCCAGTTTAAGCAGATCAGTCTTTAGCCAATTGTATTCTGCACGCCATCAAAAGCTTCCGTGCCATTGTATCCATTGTTGGCCCTGCGAAAGATTTAGGTAATTGACATCGCGTGGCTCGACGCGCCACTGCTCCGCCCCGGTATTGTGGTCGCCTCGGCTCGCTCCCTGCATTCGGCCTGCATCGAAGAGTACTGGGAAAGACCGGGGACGTTCTGTCCGACCCATCGGGATGATCAACCGAGTCAGAAGGCTTGATCCTGATCGTGGGAGGCGATCTTGCAGGGGGATCATTTCGTTTTTGTACGGTTTCATTTTCATTTTCACGTAGATTTGTTGTACTTTTGGTTGCATTCGCATATTCGCATCAGTCGGATCTTCTGCCACGTCAGACTCCTGGCCAGGCGATCGTTCCCTACCCCACGCAGCAGCTCGCTCTACTTTTACAACGCTCATATTACAGACAAATAACCAAGTCGAGTCGGCATCATCGTGTGTGTCCGAAGCAAAGTCGCTAGCAACCTCCTCATTGCTTACTCAATGCCCCTTTCTCCGGAGTCGTCGTCGTCGTCGACGAAGTTCTCAGCGCCATGTTCTGTGCCTGGCCATCCTCCATCAAGACAACCTCCCTCCCGTCCTGCAACTTGCACCTCAACGCTCCCTTCCCAACACCTTTCAACAACGCCCTCCTACTGACCCCTCTCGCATCTATATAAACTAAAAAAACACTCTGGGCCTCCGCCCCCACATGAGCCGAAACTTGGGCCGCGTCGTTACCCAGGGTGTGGTGAATGACTTTGGTGGAGGATTGCCTGCCGCTGACGTGGAGTTGTTTGGCTGTGGTCTCGGTCGCGTCGAGGACGGTGTTGAAGGCGATCAAGGATTTGTTGACGAGACCCTTGAGACCTTTGGGGGTTTTGCCGGAGGGTTGAGCTGGTGAGAAGAGTTGAGGTGAAGCGCGATCAGTCCTCGACGGTCAAACATACACCCGCCAGCCCGCATAGGGAAAATCTTTACTCTGAATCCCCGTCGCTTTCCCAATGCTATCCCCGACTTTGGCCGCCGCATCACCAACCAACTTGGCAGCCTTGTTCGAGACCTTGACGACTCGCCCACTGTACGCATTCGTCTGGCCCATTCGATTCTTGGTCGTCTCGCTAAAGACCAACGGGTTGCTCGTCGGCGCGCGCTTCGAAACGAGGGCGTCGGCGCCGAATTCGAGCGTACGTGAGACCAATTCACCTCCGAGGATGATGCCGCGGGAGAGGAAGTGACCCAAAGTGATGATGGTCGAATTGTTCGGGTTTGAGGTTTGGCTGAAGGCCGAAAGGGGTCGAACGGAGAAACCGAAATGATGACTTCCACCCGGGGTCGGTGTCGTCGCTCCTGAACTCGTACCGGATGACGAAGTCAAAACCGCCTCAACGATGACGGGCTCCTTCTCGTTCTGTCCTTGATGCTCTTGAGCGAAGGAGGCGTCTTCGTGCGGGGAGACATTGCCGGCCAACGTGCCGACGAGGTTACCGTTCGAATCGACGAGCACCAATTGCGAGCGCAGGTCGTTTGTCGAACGGGTGATGGTCGTCGCTCCGAGCGTCGATGACGAAGGAGCGGTGCCATAATTGGAAGGTGAATACACGGGAGGTTGCTCTCCACCCGATGGAACCGATGAGCTCGAGGCAAAGCTCGTCATCCCCCACAAGACATGTTCGAACGTCTCGCGCGAACCGGTATCGATCGTCGAAGGGAGCGTGACCTTGATCGAACCTGAATTTTCTTGTTCGCCCTGGGAAGCACCGGGTTGACAATTGGGGACGATGGACCCTCGCTGAGGATACGTGATCCAGGAGCAAGGACCAGTTCGAAAATGGGTTCGGTTTCGCCCTGGACTTGCAAGGTCATCAACAGGACGGAGCTGGGAGTGTTCGATTCGGCGGAGGCGGGGTCGGAGGAGGCGACGATGACGTTGACGAGTTGGAGCGTTCCCACTGCTAGGGGCGTCGAGACATCGCCGGAGAGATGCGCGAGTTGCACATTGGGGACCGAGATGATCAGAGAACCCTGGGCGACGGAAGAGGCCATGGCGAACTTTGGAGGGGAGGGTAGAGTGGGTATAAAGGGGCGAAGCAGAAGGGGGAAGGGAACCGCGCCGTCGCTTTCAATCTCCTTCCATGTCATTCCATTTAGTAACTCGGGACATCGGGCATCGTGACTTCTCCTTTGTAGAAACCTTCCATAACCAACCTTCCATGGCTTTTACTATAAAAGCGGGCCCTCTGATAGTTTTTCCTTTGCTTCCTACAAGCTCATCCTCATCCTCATAGTCATACACCACACTCCTTTGCACCACCGTCCTTACTCTTTGCTATAACACTCTTTACCATTCTCGAGAACCCCTCCAGTCAGACGGAACAAAGTCGGAGTTGGTAGAAAATTCCATCCCACATCCTGGTGACTACTCTGTCGATGCTGCAAGAGAAGTACCATTCTCATCCTTCCTCCAGTGCTCATCAACACAGACCAGGTCTCTTCCTCCTTCTCCCCGTCCCCGCGCCGGTGCGCCTTGACTCCAAGCCTTCCCTCCCCATCCCCTCCTCCCCTTTGCTAGCCTCCCTCAATCCAACCTCATCAGCCCACCTCATCCTCTCATTCAAACACTCGAACAAACTCCCACCCAACTCAACATCCTTCGATCGAGCCAAGCCCCATACCTCTGGTAGATCCAAGCCGTTTCCATCGAGTCCCGAGGCGGACGAACAACTGATCGGAATGGGTCGCTCGACGATGAGTTGACGGAGGTTCAACAGGTGAGAAGGGACTGAGAAGAGGGTGTGTAGGGTTGAGGAATTGGACCAGGTGGGACATTGGGATATGCTGAGGGTGCGCAGTCGAGGGGTGAGGGTGGAGAAGTCGAGGTCGCTTGTGGCTAAAGGGCCTGACCAGGTCAGATGGATCAGATTGGGTGTATGGGGTAAGATCGAGTCGAGCACATGGTGTAGAGACAACAGCAGGCGCGTTTCAGCTGGTCGGTTTTCAAGTGGACTAATGGAAGGAGATGGAGGAGGTGCGTTCGAAGCCCGACGTGGAGCGGGGTGAGGTAGGTCACCCATCAACGATGTGTCGGCTTCGAGCCAAAGCGACCGGAGGTGTTGCCCGTGACATTGTGCGAAGGTGATAACTCCATCCCGAGTCAAACCCGAACATGACACGAGTTTGAGAGAGTCAATGCGGCTCCCTTCTAGCATGAACGCGAGCGCAGGTGCAGAGACGTCGCAGTGGCGCAACGAGAGGCGCGAAAGCCGACCAAAGCTCATCCCCAGCCGAGAAGACGGAGGGGTTGAGAAGGCAAAGTGCGAAAGGGAGAGGTACTCCAGCGAAGATGAGAAGCGATCTAGAAGAGCGAGGAGCGAGCATGGGTGCTGTACTGAAGGTTTCCTGGCGGGGAAAGTTGGAGTAGGGGATGACTTGGGTTCGAGCTCGCCACCGTCATTCGAGTCTGACTCGGTCGTCAGGTTTGACAGATCTTGACCGAGGGCTTCGATGCCGACGGACCCATTCTGATCGATATCGCGTCTTGTGTGATCGAATTTGATGACCAACGTCTTGAGCTGTGCACCTGTGCCGCTAGCTTCGCCACTAGCCTGAGACGAGAGGACCCACTCGTCGAGCACGCGGAGCAGTGCCGAGGTCGATTCGACACCCGAGATATGCAACTCGTGCAATTCACTGACAAGTGGGCTTGCAAATAGTCGTTGGATCGATTCGTGAGACCATTTCGAGTGCTGAAGAGCTTTATGTGCATTCTTGGACCCGCCTGACCCCGATCCTATTACACCGAGGTCGTCGAGGAAGAGTTTTCTCGGAGTCGCGATCCTCAAAATCTTCGGTGGTCGGATGCACATCTCGACAAAGGCCGTCAAATATGGCGACGAGTCGAGGCAGACGAGGGAATGTAACAAGGGAGCAACATGTCGATGAAAATGTCGACTTGTCGTTGCGAGAGAGGATAGACCGAGGTAGGGTGCGGAAAGGGGTAAAGGGCTGTGCAGGCTCGACGAGCTCGGCGCGACGTGCTGGTGGTGGATCGACGCCGAGTGACGGTCGAGGCCGAGGCCTGGACAGCTAGCAGTGCCGAGGCTGGCGCTGAGATGGCCTAGGACCTGTTGTAGAAGTTCCGAGGGTAGCTGGGAGAGGTGGTCCATCTTGAATGACAGGAGGAGGGTGAAGATTCACGGCCACACAGTTTGTCGAGTCGTTGTAGCGTGCAAGGTGGAGTAGAGTGTTTGCTGTGGCCCGGCGGGGAAACGGGATTGAGGACGAGAGCGAAACGCGGGCCAGCACGGCAGTAGCAGCGTGAGGCGTACCCTGGCGTACCCTTGCAGACGCTGGCAGACCCCGGCAGACCCTGGCGTAGCGGCGCGCTAACGAACGGCGAGTGACTACGGTCGCCCGGAGCGGTCACCAGCTAGCACGCCGCCCATCATCGCCGCGTACCTCTACGCACAACCGGCTGATCCTTCATCATGGCCACGCTTCACGGATCGATCCTGGGCCCCTTCCGACAGTCGTACCGGTACCTGGTACGTTCCCACCACCGCCATTAGGCCTGCGACCCTGAGCATGCCCTCGAGTCGGCAGTCGAGTTCGGTTGTGGAGAATGATGGCTAATCGCATGTCATCTCGAGCTGATTCCCATGTATCGCACCGTCGCTTGTCACTATTCCATTTCATGCCACTCCCTGCAGCAACGATCGGCCCACGAGCAACCGGTGGTCTTCTACTCGATTGCGATTGGCCTTGTTGGTCCGTCACGAGCTGCGAGCTGGGAGGTGCAACATGGACGTGGATAGACGAGTCTGATGATGGGTACGATGTCGGATCCCTTTTATACAGGTCCCGTTGCGGTGCTGGTCGTTCCCGAAGTGCGCCGATCGTGGGGGTGGAAGCCCGCCGAGCGACCACCGACGACTTACCCCTGTAAGATACAGCCACCGCTCCAGAGCTCCCTATCCAGGCGAGGGTGCGGTCTGAACTAACAATTGATCCACTCGAATGTGCTCTCTTCTTTCTTCGGCGCGCGCCCTGTCTCTCATCTCGAATGGACCTGTTCGAACCTTCTCGTGCGATCTCCTCAACAGTACCGAATCGGGCACGAGAAGCTAGCGTAGAAGGATTTGAGGATTAGATGGACTGGATTCATGGATCGTAGGAGGGACTAGCCAAGGAAAGGAAGGGGGAACCGTCCGAGGCGACCAGTTCCGAGGTCGCACACGTCGAGGCAGAGTAGTTAGGGGAGCCGGTCGTGGAGTGCTCGGAGCGTAGGTGCCGGTCTGTCAACTGTCGTGGTCGTGCATTGTTTTTCAGCGATTCATTCTTCTGCCTTGCTCGAGTCCTTCGCTCGTCTCTTTCCTGCGCCCCAGGTCCGAGAGAGAGAGTGCCGAAGAATTTTCCCCAAATCCAAATTGGCCGAGTTTTGACGCGTCGCGACTCGTCAGCGCGGCGTGGGCTGCCGGTGTCGGTTGATTTAGGTCGCACCACTCGAGTCCAGTTCCGAAGGCGGCATTGAGTTCGGGCCGGTGCGCGCCTCTCTGTACCAACACTGCATTGTTCGTGCTGCCCTGTTCCGTTCTGCTTCGCTTTGTCGCATCCGCATCACGTCTAGACTCGTGGACCTCCCATCGTTGGCTGGCCGTGGCCCGAGCACCCAGCCCCGCCTTCAACTTGGTGGTCGCTTCGTAACCTCCCCGACGAACGTCTGCTCGACCGCCCAGGCCTTGCTACCCATCCCTTCTCAGGACAATGCAGACCGACTTGAAGCAACTGCTATCCCAAGGCGTCGATGAAGCCGTTTCGGTGAGTACGCGCTCATGATCTGAGCTCACTTGGCGTCGTTCGTCAAGGGCGCCACTTGGGCACGAGCACCCGAGGACCGTCTCCGGGCACCGTGGGCTGACGTGGACTTCGGCTCTTGGATGTCGGACTTGGAATCTACGGCACTCTAGGTCAACCAAAGGGCGTTAATCGAAAAGATCCTCGCCCGGTACAGTGGGGAGCAGACTGGTGAGTACTGAACCCTCTCCGTCGAACGGCAACGCGCTGCTCCCAGATCGCCGAGGCGTTCACTTGAAGCTTTGCGCACGCACCTTGTCCTCCTGACCTTTCTGGTTTATTTTACTCCAGTATTCCGGGAACTACTGCAAAACAGCGATGACGCGGGCGCAAGCCACGTCGAGATCCATTTCCGTACGACCGTCGACCCGGCCTCGGCGACGACGCTCCATTCCTCCGACGAAGCGACCGGCGGCTTGCCCAACCTCAAGAAGCACAAGCTCGCGCAGATTGTCGTCAGGAATGATGGGCAGGTCTTTCGTGATGAGGATTGGATGAGATTGAAAAAGATCGCCGAGGGAAATCCGGATGAGAGCAAGATTGGTGAGTCTTTGGTGAGCTCGGAGGCAGAATGATACCGAGCCTGGCTGACTTTTCCTCAACCTGCTCCCGACTTTGTCTTACTTCCGTCTTCATGAGACAGGTGCTTTCGGTGTCGGCTTCTACTCGCTCTTCTCCATCTGCGATGAGCCTCTCGTCTCCTCGGGAGAGAAAGTCATGCTTTTCTTCTGGAAGGATGGAGGCGATCAACTCTACGTCAAGACGGCTGTAGACCGTAACGGCCCGAATCACTGCTCTGCCGAGGGGCATCCCTGGTCCACATTCACCATGGATCTTCGGGAACCCGAGCCGCTGCCAGATCCGCTCGAGTTTGCTCGCTTCCTGACGACCTGCCTCGCGTTCACCACCAAGATCCGTCACGTCTCGATGCACTTTGACGGCCATGTCTTGTTCCGCGTCACCAAGACCTTGGCACCTTCGAGACCGATACCTCTTCGTTCCAACCTTGCAGCAACATCCCCCCTCAAGATCCTGCACCTCGCTCGTATTGACGAGGCACCTGTGCAACTCAAGGCCGATGTCTCTCGGTGGCTGTTGTGCTACGCAGTGCAGCCGAAAGCGCCAAAGCCGTCGTTCGCCTCGGCCCCTGCAGCTGCAGCTTCGTCTTTCGCTTCCAAAATGCTCGCTGCCTTCACATCAAAGCCTGGTGCCACTCCGACTCCCGCGCCCACCGCTTCTTCCTCCTCCGCCACGCCCATACAGGACCCTTTCGTTTTGCTGACGGTGTCGCTGTTCCTGAGAACCGTTTCGTCGACCTTGCGCGTCACTCCAACGAGTCAGTTCAGTACCGAGATGCTGCGAGCGACCAAGAAGGGCCTACCATCAACGACGGTCTATTCGCTGATCTGGACTGGCAAAGACGAGTTCGACGCCTCGCAAGCCGGAAATGGGGCGGTGGCGACGATCGAGGAGAAGAATGCGCGTCGGGTGTTTGCCGGCCTCTTGTCCGATCTCGAGTCCAATGGCCGCGTCTTTATTGGATTCCCGACGTTTCAGACTACGGGATGTGCGTCGAGCATTGCGGCGAGGTTCGTGTCGACGGTTGAGAGGGAGTCGCTGGACTTCCAGGCGAAATATGTCGCCGACTGGAATCGCGAATTGCTCGCGATGGGCGGTGTGTTGGCGCGAACCGTGTTTGAAGAGGAGATGTCCGAGATCGCACGCATGTACACGCCCAAGATCGACGACGAGCAGAAGAAGAGATTGCAGGAGCGGGCGTTACACTTGATGCGCTTCTTCACCTACACCCCTTCGACACCACAAGAGATCGTTTCGACGGTGACCGAGGCTGCGTTCTTCCAATCCAACGCCAACACATCGATCACGCTCATCTCTCAGCTGGGACCGACATCGGCGTCCAAAGTGCGATTACCCAACCCGGCCTTGAAGTTCCTCAAGGGGGTTCCAGTCGTGCCCGAGCTAGTTTCGTCAGGGTCTCCACGTTTAATGGGCGTCTTGCGCGAAAAGGGTTTGGTCAGGGACATCAGCCTCGAGGACGTCTTGAACGACCTCGCGTCCCACCCTCTCACGATCGCCGAAGCGAACGACGCCTTCAAATGGTGGCTGTCCCTCGCAGCGAATCGATCCTACTACCCCTCCTTATTGGCTCGACTCAAAGATTCGGCGATGTTGTCTCTGCCTGATCCGAGGACTGAAGAGGAGAGGATCCTACCCCTTTCGGCGTTCAAGACGTTCCTCAACCCCAAGACGATCACACCCGATCTTCCTCTGCCCGATCACACGCTGCCGTTCGAGTTGACGCGGACGTTCCAAGGTGCAGACCTGGCAAAGGTGTTTGAGTTTACAGAGTTGACCTTGTTGGATTGGGCACGCCATGTTGTCTCGCCGGCGGGTACGGGTGCGAATTCATCCGCCGAAACGAATATGCTGCTTTCGCCTTCGTTCGCCGAGAAGGTAACGTCCTTGACAGAGGCAGCGCTTGCTTTGGAGAGAGTCTGCATAGCTCAACCAGCCCCATTGCGGATTCCTTCCTTCGCAGTTCTTGATGACCCTGTCCCGGAGTTGGTCAACACTATCGACGACTAGGCAACACGAGCTGTCGACTCTGATGGCCCCGCTGCCCTTTATGCCGACTCGCCAGGGCCAGAAACCAGCTAGCGAGAGCTACTTTCCCTCCGTTGTTCTCTTCGAGGATCTTTCCATCGTAACTCTGCCGAGTGGGACGGCCGTCAAAGGAGCGTTGGAGAAGGTCTTGCTCGCTCTAGGCGTCCGTCGTCACGTCGAACTCCAGCTCGTTTTCACTCGCTTACTGGGAGCCGAGGGAGGGTGGTCCCACGTCGATGTCGTGAGGTACCTCGTCAGCGTATCCGCGACGCTGACGGCGAATGAGTTAGATCGATTGAGGAAGACGGCTTGGCTGCCCAAAGAAGGCGAAGTACCGATCGTCCCGCCTCCTGACGCAGAGGGCCAAACTGGACAGACCAAGACTGTGCGCCATATGGCTGCAACGCTGTATGAACCGATCGAGGCGCATCGCCGATTGGGCCTGCCTCTTCTCGATTGGACCAAGTCCTCGATCAAATGGAGGGCGTCGTCGGAAGAGGCAAAGCTGATGTTTTCGCTCGGGTTGCTCAAGGCGCCTGCGGTCGATGAGCTGCTCAAGATCGCGGCGAACGGTGAGAACGCATCGAAGCAGCAGGTCGCTTTCGAGTACTTTCTCGAGCGGTACGCGACGGCAGGATTCGCGGCGACCTACCTACCTTCTAAACATGCTTTACCGTTCGTTCCCGCCATTAAGGATGGCAAGAGGATATTTGGGAAGCCACACGACGTCTACTCGAACGTCGAATGCGCGTGTCTGGGCTTCGCGGTCCTCGACGATCGGTACAGACACGAAGCGGCCAAGCTCAAGGTTGCTCGAGACCCGCCGGCGAGGGACCTCGTTTCGGCGATCCTGCTCACACCTCCCAAGACGCTGGAGAAGGCTCGACAGACGTTCGCCTACCTCTCGTCATGCGTGTCGAACTTTGGTTCCGACGAGCTCTCGACCCTTGAACGAGCCAACATCATCCCCATCGGGGAGAAACTGGTCTCGCCTTCGACTTGCTTCTTCGAGACCGAACAGGCTCTCCCTCCCGGTCTCAAGGCCTTGTTCGTCGTGATCCCCGACTTTGGGCTCAACGCGCGTCCCTTCTTGGTCGCGATCGGGGTCAAGGCTTCTCCGAGTATGAACGAGATCGCGGCGATGCTGATCGCCGATCCTGATCGCTTCCTAGATCTCTCTGGTTCGTCGGAGCGCTACCTCTCCCTCTTGCGAATGGTCGCAGCGAGCTTCCAATCGCTTCCCTTTACTCTCAAGTCTCGAGCACGAATGTCGGCTTTCTTCCTCGGCACCAAGAGAGTCGCGACCGGAAGTCATGAGGGCCCCAACCAGCAGACGTTGCTCGATGACGACAGTGACGATGAAGACGGAGGCGCCGGCGGTTCGGCCTTGACGTACCAACTGTCACGAGCGAGCGATTTGGCGATCAACGACGACCCGCAATCGTTCCGCGTCTTCCAAGGGGACGTGTGGTCTTGTCCGCAAGAGGACGCCCTTGAAGCTCTGGCTGAAGGTCTGGGCGCCTCGCGGATCTCGAAACTCGTTGCGGAAGGGTATCGAAGTTCGGGCGAAGCGGATCCGAATTCGAAACGTGCCCACGAACTTCATGCCATCGTCGTCGAAAGGACGTTCCTCTTCTTGTCCGAACGGAAACAGCAATATGGGAAGGCCGAGCTCCGACACGATCCGGACTGGATCCAATTCGGTGGTGGTATGCATTTACAGGTCATCGAAGTGCGGTCCATTGAGCTGGTCCGGACTTTGAGCGTTGGGCGGACGACAAAGCGACATTCGCAAGCGGCAAGTGCTTTCGCAAAGGCGTCAAACAAAGGGGATTTGCTGCTCTACATCGCTGGAGATGTCGAGTTGGACTATTACGAGGTGAGCAAGTCTGGGCTCCAATCGAAATACGCCTCGTGCTGACCGAAAAGGGGTTTGGGCAGGTCGCTACGGGACTCTGTCGACTATTGCTGTCCAAGCAACGAGCCAACGACACGCTGCTCTACATGACGATCCTGTCGACCCCTCTCAAAGCCCTTCGACGTCGTGGCTTCAACGTCGACCGCATCGTCAACGCCCGGAAAGCCGAACGCGAAGCCGCGGATCTACGTATGCGGGAGGAACGAGCCCGAGCTCAACTCGATGCCGCAAGGACCGCCGAAGAACTCAAGCAGTTGGAACAGCTTTTCCCGGACGCGGACCCCGCCTTCCTGAGCCAGCTCTTGCTACAGCAGACCCCACCCAAGCTCGAAAACGCGGTCAATGCTCTTCTTACCTCGTCCGGCCATCCCAGACGATCGGACTCCAAGGAGAGGGGTACACTGGCACCCAATCCGGGCACGGGAATGGGCGCCAGTGGGCCCGCCGCGCAGAACTCTCTGGCAGCCCTCAAACAACATGGCTTGGGTGACTCCGGAGGCCCAGGTCGATCTCCGTCTCCGGCACCTTCTTCTTCGCCCAGCATTCCTTCCTCCAACGACAAGGGTCTCTTCTCCAAAATGAAGAGTTCCCTTAGTCGATCGAGCCTGAGCAATGGGACGGGCTCGACCGCTTCGGTGCCTCGTTCCTCGTCGTCATCGTCATTGACTGGGGATCAGCCTCCGAGGCTTCCAAGGCCTTCGACGTCGGGAACCTCAACTCCAGGTTCTACACCGACCTCAACGGATGCGATTCGTTCCAACGTTCGGAAAGCTATACAGGTGCGGACACGAGGGGGACTATACCGGAATCCTCCAGAGTTCGGAGACTACAGTGGTACTGATCTCGTGTTGAATGGGTGCATAACTACAGGCTTCGCGGCCTGAACACGGCTCTTCGATCGCAAATGAGATTGAAAAGACTTCGGTCAAAGAATCGGAACAGTCGTACTGCGACGCTACGGCTGGGACCAATCTCGTGTCCATGGGCGATGTCGCTGGGCTCAAGTTCTTCATCGATCGCTCGGTGGCGGATCCGTTAGTGAACGAGCTCCCGGCACTACCCACATAAACACTTGAACTGACTTTTTGCGTGGTCGGATTGGAAATCGATTCTCTGATCAGTCGAACTTTCGTCCGCGACCACGTCCACTCGATCGACCGCTTCATTCGACTCATCGTCCTCCCTGTAGGCGAAGTCCTCACGCTTGACCATCGTGCCCTCCACATCTTCTTCGACAGCACAGGGCCCTTGATCGCCTTCAATCGCAACGGCTCCATCTACCTCAACCTACGCTTCTACGAAGCCTGGTATGACTCCCAAGTGCAGCAAGGGCAGTTGCACGACGCCCTGATCAGCATGTATCACACGCTCGCGCACGAGGTCGCGCACAATCTCGTTAAACCGCACAACTCAGAGCACGAGTTCTACTTTTCGAGCATTTGCGAGGAGCATTTTTTGTGAGTTCTTGGCTCGGGTGCTTTTCCGTATCTCACCGAAGTGCTTTGATTAATCAATATTTCTTTCAACCGAAAGACGGATGGCACAGTTACTGGGCAAAGTCGAGCAGGAGCAACAAGCTACTGTGCCGCGACGATGATAGGGGTCACCCACACCGGTGCTGACCCCACACCGATGCCAGTGAAAGAGATTCTATCTTCTTTCTTCTATTTTCGCATGTTTCAAAGTACCATCGTTTCTTATTGCCGTTGCCGTTGATTGTACCCCAATTGTGTGCTTTTTTCTTTGCCGAGCGAATCACAGAATATTTTCCTAGGACCGGCTCTTCATGGACCACAACCGGTTCGAGGGGGACAGTTGATGGTAGACGATAGTCAACAAGGAGAAGGGAAAAAAAAAGACTAGAGAACAAAGACAAAAATGAAAGAGAAGGCAGTGCCGAAGAGGATAAAGGGGTCGAACGACAAGTGAGGATAGTCCTCAAGGCGCGCCTCGAAGGTCCCGTGGTCAAACGCATTGCCGTGCTCAAGCCGTTCGAAAGATAAGATGCAGGCCCGAATCGGTTTGAACTGAAAGTGACGAGAAGCCGTGTCCGCGTTAGAGTACCGATTTTCGACACCAAGCGTGTCTTCTTTTCCACAACACATGAACGGCGCGACCCAAATCAAGGACTCACTGATCGGACTCATCTCGCCCACCTTGAGCGCAAAGGCAGCCTCCTCGAAAGGTTTCTGCATCTGCTGACGACCAAAGAAGCCTACGGGGAGAAGGAGGAGACGCGAGAGCTCTTCAGTCTCGGTCTTGTGCCTGCGAATGACAGCGCGATGGCCGCCATGGAAAGCGAAACTGACCCAAATCGCCGCCTTCCCTTGCCGAACTGCAGTCGCTCTCGGCCTTTGCGACCCTGGCGAACTGTTTGGGCAGGTCCTCGGCGGCCTGGAGGTTCTGTTGGTGCGTCTGCAAGATCTCACGCGCCTCGTCGACGGTGCGGGTGATGTGCAGCTGTCGCCACGACGACGGGCGACGCGACTTTTCGGACTTGATCAAGAGATGCGATGCCCGGACTTTGGTCGGGGGCGCATTGGGATCGACTGGAGTTTGCTGCTTGGAGGCTGCTGCAGCCGCTTGCTGGGTGGCAGGAGCCGCAGCAGGGACAGCGGCGGCGGCGGCAGGGGCTTGAGCAGCCGTGGCCGAGGTGGGGGCGGCGCTCGCACTGGTATTTGCACTGGTGTTGGCGCTGGCGTTGTTGTTGGTCGAGGGCGACGCGGCGCCTGCAGGTGGTGGGGGTTCGTACGCGAGGTGGTGCGCGCCAGGGAGGGTCGAGATCTTCTCCGGGGTCAGCGCAGGCGGGGCTTCCCATACGGACTCGGATGTGGTCGGGCAGTAGAAGTAGGGGCGTTTACGCGTCGCCGAGAAGCGGATCTCTGCACGAAGAGCGAAGGGGAGAGGGGGAGCAGGAGAGGGAGGAGAGGGGGGGGCGACAAACAACAGGTCAGGATCATGGGTCCCCAGCATCGGCCGGCTGGCTATTCACTTGAGCGACTAACCCCATTGGCGGGTCTGTGAAGAAGGTTTGTCACGCAAGGGGGCTCTCGTCAGCGGACGAGCCACTGTGGAACGGAGCCAGGAAGCGACGCGACCACGCTGTGTCCGTCATGATGAGCTTACATCAGACATGTTCCTCTTGACGGGTGTGTTGGTACTGGGGTCTTGTGTGTGCGTGCGCGTATGGGCGTGAGCGTGGGACGGAAAGCGAGGCTCAGCGCTTCGACCAACTTCGACGCTCAAACCCTGCTGTCGCTTGTCCTCACTTGTCATTGGCGCGGCAGTTGCCAGTCGGCGATAGTTGAGACCAAACCGCCGAGACCGGCTGGCTCGGCTAGCCAGTGACGACGAGTTCTTTTCCAGTACGGTTCAACCTGCAGACATGAGACATGAGAATGTCATACATCTCAACGTACGAGAGCCTACATTTTGGCGGACGCAGGCCGCGCCAGGCCGCGTCCGGGGCTGTGACTAAACTGTAGGCTCTCGTAGTCGCCAGCCGGGGCTGCCATTGCCAATAGACTCCTGTCAGCTTCACCGCTCTCAGATTCGAGAAGTAGGTAGAGAAGGTGGGAAGAAAGAGTAAGCAGCAATGCAGAATGTGACCTACCTACATGATGGGCACGACCATTGACAATCTGATAACATTTGACAACCCGTTGCGACGTTGCCGATGACTCCTTGTCGAAGCTGGTGACGACATCCCACTTAGTGCCCATCCTGCGCAAGGATTCGTGATTTCCTATCCCGCAGAAAAATGTGGAATCTGCGAAATTAAAATTCCAGCTTACTTGCCTACCTAGGTACGTGGAACATTTTCAGACTTGGCCCCAAAAGAGAGGCCCTTGTATGCATTGAGCCACGTTGAACATCGGAATCTCGACCAGCTCGTCTCGTCACTTCCGCATTCGGACGCGTCGGACGTGGCCGCGCGTGCACTAGAGGTAGCGAACCTTCGCGTGACACTCTAGCAAGAAACGGTCGGCCCCGCCCCATCGTCAAGGTACCTTACCTAGAACTCGGCTCTGCTCCACTCGCCTTGCTGGCGCAGCATGTCTCTCCACGGCCCGGACTCGTGGAAACGTCATCTCAAGCCCAAGACTTTCCTCAGGATCTCTCTTGCCACCTTGAGTGTCGTGGTTCTTCATAACGTGCGTGAGCCGCATCGTGCCTGCCTCGGACTCCGATGCGGATTGGCATAGCGCGCCGATTTTCGGGCCCTCGCCAATACTTTATCAAGGTCCTGACCAAGCGCTCATTATTGTCCATTGCACCCTTATGTGTCCTACAGGTATGGAATCTTTCGGGTGGCACACAGCCCCGGCTAGCTCATCACCTCGGCACAGTATGGGGCACGAGCTCGCCTTCGCCCCAAAGATTCGGCGCGACATCACTCCAGCAGATTGCACACTCCCTCCTCCCGCGCCCAGTGGTGAGCTCCTTGGATACCAATCAACTCATCTGTTGCATCCATAGCTGACAAAGACGTCTGCTCGGACTTGACGTTTGGCCTGTGGCTAGGACGCCGACTCGGATGTTATCGTGAACCGAATCGACTACCTGCTCGCGAATGCGCCGCTGCCGCCGTACAACTTTTTGATCGGCACGATGGAGCGCAACGAAGGGCCCGACATCCTCGAATGGTTATTCTACCACATGCTGATAGGGTTCGAGCACTTCGTCGTCTACGACCACATGAGCGACGATGACACGCGCGAGCGCTTACTGCCGCTCGTCGAGCTGGGATGGGTCACGCTGGTTTCGCAAGAGGACAACAGCAAATGGGCCCAGCCTCGGTCGGTCGACGCGTTCATGAGCAGCTGGAAGCTCCGCTCGAAATGGCTCTTCTTCCTCGACGTCGACGAGTACGTAGCACGCAATCAGACCCAGGTCGCGGCTGCAGGAGATCTCGGCCACGAGGAGAGCCCTTTCACGGCCTGGTTCGAAAGCGAGTACGGCAACGCAGGAGGTGTCGCGATCCCTCGGCTCTGCTTCACCTCCAATGGTCACTACCAACGACCTCACCAGGGAGTTATGCAGGCCTACACCGAGGCTCGGGTGGTCGATCGCAACTTTTTCGTCCCCAAGCTCATACTCCAGGCTCGGTATCGACTAGAGGGTGACATCCACAAAGCTACGTTGTCAGACAACCGCGAAGTGGTCGACCCTTTGCACAAGACGGGCGACGATATGTTCAAACTGGAGGGGGGTTATCCTTTCTACATCCACCACTACTGGGCCAAGTCATGGGACGAGTGCGTGAAGCGGATCAAACAGAAAGCGTTCCCCGGCTCGTGGCGGGAAGAAATGGGTGACCGGTTCTGTCGATACGAGATGCAAGGGACAGATCAATATGCCGAAATTGAGCATGAGAGGTACGACGCCCTCGCCCGCTATGGTCGTGGTGTGATGCGCGCCGTCGTTGCGTTCGAGCACAAGTACGCGCGGCTCCCACCCTCGGCCTTCACCCTGTCGGTTTTGGCCAAAGGATTGTCCTCAAGATCTCGCACGGAGTTGCGACAGCTTTACGTTGATGCTGGTACTACGCTTGTAGTTGATGCTGCGGGAGCCGATGTTGGCTACTTGTCCGTCCACCTCTCGAATTCGACGACGAAACGGCAGCTGCCAGTCACTCGCCTTGACGACGGTGGCGTAGCCTTTACTCTCCCCGCAGTAGCGGGTGGGGTTGAGATTACCATCACCCGCAATTACTCACCCCAACCGTCTCCTGAGGGTGATCCCGTCAGCCCATGCTCTATCATGGGTCACATCGAGAACCAACCTAATCGTCCGCAGCTCCAGCGCCTCGCCCAGGGGTCCTGCCGAGGCGTCAACCCTTCAGACGCGTTCTATCTCGCCAAGACTATTTGGCGCCACCCGCGACTCCAGAACGACGTACTCTTCACTCGATTCGTCCACGTCAGGGAGGAGTTTCCCGCATCCAAGCCCTCGCAGCCGCTCTCGTTGGCCGCGCTCGCTCAAGGCAGCTGGAGGAAGCGCAGTTTCAACGAGATCTCGGAAACCTTGGGTAAGCATCGACTCTACTCGTCCGAGCGATGTCCCTATGCGTTCGACTCGAACTACTGGGGTCCGAGCTGTGGTAACGAGACGAGGCTGTCAAAGGAAGGCGTTTGGCGATGGACACCGGATGACGCCAGCTCTTACAAGACGATCTCCCTCTGGAACGATCAGCTCGAGTCCTGCCTGCAGGCGACGTCGTCTCGCCCGCGGCGCATCCTCCTCGTCGGAGATTCGGTCATGTCGCACACGTTCATGGCCTCGGTATGCATGCTCGAGCAAGCCAAACTCAACGTGGACAAGCACGTACGCTTCTCGTCGCTGCAGTACGAGATGTTCGATATGGTAGATCAGACCATGTCGGAGCAGGACTGGGAGCAGCTTCTTCGGTGGGAGAGCGGCGCGAACGACAACGAATGGCCCGACGTAGCGGTCATCAACATCGGCTTGTGGGCTGCGACGTGGGCCTCGCTGGACAGCTATGCGACCGGCCTCGAGATCGCGCTGCAGCACTTGGGTCGAATCGAGCAGAGGCTCGGCATCCGCATCGTGTGGCGGGAGACGACGGCGTCGTTCCCCACCCGGGACCTGACCGCCGACCCCTTATACCAAGTCAACCCGCGTATTGAGGCAATGAACGACATCGCCAATCGTCTCGTGGCGGCTGCCAGGATCCCTCGCATCGACGCGTACCGGATGAGTTCGGCTAGGGTCGACTCGGCTCGAGACAATGCGCACATGTGTCCGTGGGTCCAAGGGGACCTGGCCGAGGTCATGATGTATGCGCTGTGCAAACACGTACTCTTGTAAAGGATCGGTCGAGGGCTTTTCGCGACCTGACCAAGTCGAAACGATCCGGAAGGGTAAGATTTGACCAGAGAACCCGGGGGCACGGAGCGGCTGGCGGGCAGGCCCCAATGTGTGAAGGTGTATAGTGGAAGCATGACAGCATGTCTACTCGTGTAGTTTCCTAATTGCAGTCCAGCTTGTATTTTTTTTTGCGTTCACGTCAGAGAGGCCAGCTTCCGCCGACGAGAGCTACATCGAGATTGATTAGGGGGACTTTAGTTGATGTCGCCGCCGCGTCGGCCATCAAACTCATGTCTTGGTCTTGTTGATTGGGCAAGAGGCTTGGGTACCCCAGAACTCGCGGAGGGGGAAGGTAAGTCGGGTATATTGAAAAGAAACGGGGGCCAACGCTGCAGCCGAAGCCAATCAGTTCCAATATGAACTTATCATCGTCGTTTGAGGGGCTGATCGGGGTGCATCTGAGCACCAAGATAGACATGCCGAGAAGTTAGTCATTGGAGGTGCGGCGCCACATATTATTACATTGAGGGAAATGAAGAGCAACAAGAAGACAAAGAACGAGAGGCAGATTCGAGGGTTTGAACGAGTCGTTCGTACACGGAAAAGGGACCTGGGAAGAGCTGAAGCACGGAGCGAGTTATGAAGCCGCTGCCGCCGCCACCCGGGTCGGAAGGGAGGCGTCGACTTTCGTCATGTTCAAGTCGATGCGCGCAAAATTCGCATCCACGTTGATGGTGCGTCTTACTCGGAAAAGAGGGACGCTGGTACGAATCAAGGCCGGACGCAGGTGACCGCTGAATCGGAATGGAATACGTGAACGTTGTCGGGGCCGTGAGGGGAAGTCTGGGGCCCAGGGGCGGAAGGAGAACGAATGAAGGAAAAGATGCATGGATCGGGGTGGAAAAACGGAAGACACAGAACGAGAGTCCGCACGGCTGTAGCCCGAGAGAGACCGTTGTCGTCCCAAGCCGGGACCTTATTGAGGTACGGCGGTTCCGATCGGTTCCTTGCCTGGGCTCCCGAACGTGTTGGCGAATGAGTGCTGCGTCGATGCCGTAGGACTGGTGCTCAAACCCTGGTTCGAAGTCGTGCCGGAAGGACTGGTCGAGATGCCCGAGGTTGTGTTGGGCGGCGAGGCATGTGGGATGTCCTGGGGCGAAGGGATCGCTTTCCCGACT
This sequence comes from Microbotryum scabiosae, assembly GCA_022702605.1. Lineage (NCBI taxonomy): Eukaryota > Fungi > Basidiomycota > Microbotryomycetes > Microbotryales > Microbotryaceae > Microbotryum > Microbotryum scabiosae. Next base: position 265,395 of record JAHWDV010000016.1, on the reverse strand, counting down.
ATGTGCTGAGGCTCGACGCCGGCTTTCGAGAGAGCATAGTCACCCGAGTCGAAGTACTTGCGTTCCTACAGGAGGGCGGTCCGAACAAGTATGGCAATCAGTCCATGTGATAACACACTAGCAGGATCCAGATTTGTAACGAGCGCACTTTCAACTTGTTGCCCAAGAGCGACTTGTGGCTGGGGACCTTGCCGTACTTTTGGAACAACTCTCGCTCTTGCTCGCTGAACGACTGTCGGGTAAGAAGGGCGAGAAAGGGCCAAAGATCAGTCATGATGTCCCATTCAGGGTGCAGGTGCGGAGTGCCCAGTCCGCATCGCCAAGTTCGGCTTATGGCGCCCTGAATCTCGAACAGGGGGGTAGGAGGCGGAAGGGTGATGCTCACGCTGATGTCGACCTTTTGGCGTTGCGGCAACATGGCTTGGTGGTGATGTGATTGATAACAAGAGGAGAGACGAATTCGTGTGTTGTCCAAAGAATCGACCGAGGTCTGGGTTGGACGTGAACGAGAACGGCGACGAGGACAAGGTGGGGTGGATCGAGTAAGCGCTGACGCTGACGCTGCTGGCGCGCAGTGGTCGCTGCTGGCTGTCGCTGGAGCTAGACAAGCCGAGAGCAAGCCCGGCTAGAGCTTCCCGCGCGGCGTGGACACTAGAGACGCTTGGGCCTGGGTCGTCGGTGCGGTGTACAGCTGGACAGTCGAGTCGAGTGGCGGCGGTAGAGGGGAGAGCGTGATCGGTTTCAGAGTAGCGGTGTGTGGGGGAGTGGGGTACGCGGTGTAGGAGCGGCGGCAACTAGGGTGGGGTCAGAGGTCGAAGTGGGACTCGAGATGGGCAGCGGAAGGCAGGCGGAGCCACTACTGGCGCGCTAGCGCCTTCGTCATTCTGCGTCTCCTTGCGTCAGTGCGAGCGGGGCACGGAAGGCCCGAGCGAGGATTTCATTATCTCTCGACCCTCGAGCACACTTTTCAAGAATGGATCATCGGCAATCTCACACGTCATTTACGAAGAACAGATCTCTCACGTACCTCTGGCCCAAGATTAAACCCCCCCTCAAACGGTTCTCAACGCCAGCGCTGGCTCCGCTGGCACTGTGAAACTCCCTCTCAAGAGCCTCGGAGCCCTCCTCCGCGCCAGCAGTTCCTAGTGAACAAGGTGCTACCCCAAGGTACAAAGGTACGTGCCATCGATCAATCATGCTCGGTTGCCGGGCCACCAGTCGAGATGTTCTGCTGCTCCTTCAAATGATACGCCTTAATAAAGCTTTCGATTCACGGCCGACGGCAACTCGACTCAAGTGTCCTTACCCAGGGACCACTCCCCGTCGACACGCCCGATAGTTCGCAGGCGTTTGTTGACAGCGACACTGTTTCATGCATTATGACACCTTGGATCCCGAGACAAGTTGGGGCGCGCATACACATTCACGGTCCTAGCTCCCGTATTCGGTAGCTGCGGTCTTTGTTGTGTGAATCGCGAAAGTCAATTACCTCATTTGGGCTCCTCCAGCCTGCGGCGTGGCCCCACTCTTGATTTGGCCAACAAACTTGACTGATGCAAACCACCTCTTTGTGCGCTTCATTTATGTTAGGTACAGCCTAGGCAGTTCCACGCGAGACCTTGTCGAGAACTGTTCGACGCGAAGAGAGCCCATCAGCAAGTGGCGTAAGCAGGCGCAGACACGCAGCGATGCGAGCGGATCAAAATTGAGTGCGACTCGTTGATGGGACTGACCTTCGGTGTAAGCAATCTCGGAGTAATCGGTGCCTTGGATCTCGCAGGCGATGCCGACGAGTGCGCGACGGAGCGCGTCCTTGGACGAGGCGTAGAGCATCTTGTTCTTGACCTTGGCATCATCGGGCGACCACGCAAAGAAGCAGATCTTGTTCCTCTTGCCCTCTCCCGACTTCTCGTACTCAAAGTCGTAGATGGCGTAGCGACAAGAGTCGGTGGGCAGGTCCGCGACAAAGTCATCGTACGAGGCCGAATCCGACGACTTTTCGACCGTGATCTCCTTGTTGTCGTCCGAGAGCTTGAACACAATGTACTTGAGCTCTGCAACGTGTCATCAATCGTGTTGGTGAGCATGGCACGTGTTGTGCAGCTGGCTTGCCATCGACGGGGCCAGAGCCGGCGAGAGCTTGAACGGTCGGAGGTGACTCACTTTTGCCCAGCTTGAGCGTTGTAAAGATCTCGACGCTTTGCGCGTTAACGGCGACTCCGGAAGACTGCACGACAGCGACAGCAAAACATGTGAAAGGCAGCAGCAGGGTGTTATGGTCAGCCTCGTCGGTGGGAGTCAGATCCAAGGTTGCTTGATGGCGCTGGATGAGGTTAACCGGCCGATCATTGACAGCCGACTTTGTGCTTTACACGCCGGCGAGGGGAGAGGCTCGTACTGCGAGATCTCTTTTTATGCGTCGCCCAAGACGGCTGCTTATCGAGGGGAAGTATCGCGGCGTGGCCCGCTGGAGCGCTCAGGACGTGCGCACGGCTGTACGTCACGCAGCGAGAACGGCGGCGGCTCGGTGTCGAACGAATGAACGGTGAACAGCGCCTCGGTGACGGGGACGCAAGCGGGGGCAAGGTACAAGATGGACCTTTGCAATCAAGTCACCACAGCCAGAATGAGCCCGAGCAACTGACCATGATGAGGTGCGATTGGCGATGTGGGGTCCTGAGGCGAACCCAATACACCGCCATCAACCGGACGCGGGCCACGTCTCCCCGCGCCGGCCATTGAGGCCTTTGCCTGCCTGCCTTTCGCCCGTCAACGTTGCGCCGCATGTGCGCAGCGCACCTCCGAGTCATTTAATGACCCGATCGCGGCGCACTTTATATTCCAGGGCCTCATCGGTCAGCTAGTACCTTGCTCATCGGGTATTGTAGACCAGCTATCTTTATCTCCAAAGGAGAAGTCCCCAATCGACTCGCTTGGTGAAGCATGCCTCAACGTACTTGCGGCGGGCCCATTCTCTGGGCTCGAACGTTCAAGGGAATTCGGGCAGACTCTTCCACCCCCTCTCCCATTCACTACCTCTTCTCGAGGTGTGATCCTCGAGTCGTCTCTATTTCTTCTTCGCATTTTCGCATTTTAATCCCCGTGAATTCTTTGACCTGAGAGGCCTCCTTGTTGAATCCTAGGGCTTTCAGATCGTCTTGTCTTGGAGAGGGTCACGCCGACTTGCCAGTCCTTCATCTCAGGCGTTTCAGCGTCTGCCACCAGAAGGGTGATATTACAATTATGCTCCACGTTATTGGCGGAAACGCAGCCACCCAAAAACTTGCTGCCACACCGGTACGCAGTTTTACCCATCGCTCAGGCATTATTCAGTATCGTGGAGAGGTCGCAGTCGTCGAGTCGTTCGAATGCGATTCTTCGCCTTCCGGTCCCCACTGCAACCCATCGAGTTTGAATAGATTCACACCAGAATACGCTGTCGGCTGTGCACCCCATCACACACAGATCGATTTTTGCGTATTCAATCGAGTGGGCAAGATGTGGGGCGCGGTTGCTGCAGTCGAATAAGCGAGTGGATCAGCCGATCTCCTTGAGGGCCGGCACGTCGCATGTGCGGAGGGGGACCGGGCTTGACGGCAAGCGTGTCAAAACTGGACTGATGCCTATCCCACTTCAAGCACGGCCATAGTCGCCAGTGGCCTCGCGACACCAACGCATCATGCCAGTGTGACTTTCAATCCTTTGGCTGACGGCACACCCAGCCGAGCTTGCCTTGAACCGAGCGCCGCATCTCTTCCGTCACGCCGACACTCGTCGTCGATGGTTGTTCATACGCATCGAGCATTTTGTCCGCTCGGCGAAGGTAGTACTCGATTGCGCCGACGTCCTTCTTGCGCAAACCGCCTCCGAGCGCAGGGGATCGGAACTGGTGCGAAACGAAAGCGAACCACATCGGGCGCGTGTGCTGCGTAAATAGCCGAGGTGGTTAGTTAATTTAGGTCATGTGCAAGGCTGCGGTGCACGATGGTGGAGCAATCGCTGCATCGACAGGTTCGCCATCTCGAGCGTGGCGCGGTACAAACGATGCAACCAAACCCCTCAGGTGGGGGTGGATCGACGTCATCGCAGCCAGGCAGCTACGCAGACACTTACCAGAGGTTTGGTCGTGATCATCTTGAGGGCACGCTTGTAGGTGTGTAGCACTTGACGCTGCAAGCCTGTGATGCGTCGAGCCATGGCCACGGTTGCGAAGCCTAAGTAGGGCGTTGAAGCCAACCCAGTTCGGCCGCAATCAGCGCGTAGATCGCTGAGTTCTCCCGCGGCATCGGCTGGGTGTTACCTTACCTGATCCAACTGCCCCTCATTGATACATCGCCCAAATATCAAACACACACACAAGAAACACTCTGTACTAGAAAGCTAGGCTCAAGCAGATGCACATGGTACTCTGGGGGACGCCGTTGTTCATCGGCGCTTGCGACATTTTTCGCCGAAGACGAAAATTCCCCATGGCACTAGTCTCGCCCCAAGCCGGAAGCCCAGACCCGGCTCGAGCCCGGACCCATCTAATATAAATCACACTTAAACGGCCACTTGTAGAGTCAAGTGAGCTGCCAGCACTTTTATCTCGCGAAGAAATTGTCCCCTGCAGTACGCAGCCAGCCGCGCACACGAGAGAGGTCCAGGTGAAACTCGACGACGACGATAATACAATTGCACTGAGAACGCCAAATAATACTAAGAGATGGTACAGCCGCCGCACAGTCCCTTCCTGGACTTGATCTCCTCGTCATTTATTGTCAAATTCTGTTGGGGAGTCAATGGTCTCTCCGGACGTCGAACCGGACTTGTTGGGACGGGCGCCGTCGGGACCGGTGCTGGGATCGGAGGGGGCAGTGACGATGTGCGCGAAAAGGGTTTAAGAGCCACTTCGGGTCCGGAATTTCCAGCCTCAAGTGCATCCCCAGCTCCACGTTCTCCGAATTCTGTTGTTGGCCCATTTGCCGATGGACTCGGCGACGCGCCACTGGAAGCTTGTTTGGCCAGAGGCGCTAGCACGTCTCCGGCTCGAACAGGTCTCCCTTGCGCGTCCCATTCGGTGATCAGCAGACTGATTGTAGTGGATGAAGCAGCTGTGAGCCGTTCTGCCTCAAGGCGACGGGCGACTGCCGGCAAGACCATCTCATCGACACGACCTTGCCCTCTCAAACTCCCGTCCTCGCCACTTCGGAATACGATCGGGGCAGGCGCAGCCATCCACGGCGGGGTTGCGTCAGGAAAAGCGTCGGCGTCGTCGAGATAAGGGGAGGCCCTTCGTGGTCTCGATGCAGTTGATCGTGTTCGAGTGCGGGAGTTCAAGGAATTCGAAGGTGATGCTTTGGATTTCCGGGGTCCACCTGAAACGGGCGACGAGGTCGAGCGTAGAGGAACATTTGTGTTGGCTCGCGTACGGAGCGGAGCGTTTTTTAATGTCCTGCCGGTGGTATCTGATGAAAGTGTCGGACTTTGCCGGGGCGTAGCTGCCTTGACGGATGGGAATTCGACTGCCGGCGCGTCCGAAGAGATTTCGCCGATGGGCTCGGCGGCTGGGTCGGTGGGGATGCGAGCGATTGGCTCAGCAACTTGAAGGGTTTCCCATTCACTCTGTGCCTCTAATTCTGAGTTCCACTCGGTCTCGATCTCCTTCTCCTTCTCTAGCGGTGGTGCCGATCGGGGCGGCATGGGTGGTGCGACGAGGTCGATGGGCCGAGCGAGGCGAGATTGACTTCTTGATCTGGCGCGGGAAGTGTGCGACTGGATGGAGCGGTTCGTGGCCGTTTGTGATGCGGTGTTCGAACCCTTGAAAGTTGAAGCAGGCGATGGTGCGGGTGAAGTCGAGTGGGCTGTCCGAGGTGAGGCGCCGGTATGGAACGAGAGGCTAAGTGGGGGCGCCGATGACGCCGGCGAGCGCAGATTCTGATTCGAGGACGAGTGCAGCTGGCTGGCCTGAGACCTACGAGACTTGAGCTCGACCGCGACAGGCATCCTGTGGAATGGGATGCGGAAGCGAAAAAAAGCTTCAGCTGTGACCTTTGTCTCCAAGCTCCAAAGCTGCCCACGAGACTGCTGTATGCAGCGACTCGGAGACAACGCGGGGCGAAGCTTGGGCCTTACGCAAGAATGTCCTCGAGATCGTCCTCTGCTAGTGGTTGAGGGGTGTGCACATGGTCGGGAAGCGTCTCTGCCCAGATCGATTCGTCTTGATGGGTGTGGCGCTGCCGCTTGGTGCTGGCTTGTTGAGTGTGGGCGTACAGTGGACGCCCCTGTTCGCTCAACGAGGACGATGACGACGATGACGAGAGCGCGGACGATGTCGATGATACCACCGCGCTCTTCGCCAGCCCGGCGTGCATGTCCGACTCGAGTGTGGCACGCGCGAGGGAATGGATCGACCGCGTTGGTGCTTGGACAGCCACAGCCATGACTGTGTGTATAGGCGAGTAAGGACGGCCGACGTCTTTCAAGCCGGACAAGGGTCTCGGTGTGGAAAGGAGAGCCCACGCGCGTCACGCGTCACGCCAGGTCACGCTCACAGCCCAAGTTGGCCGACGTGGTACGTGCGCGCGCTCGGTGCGGGAGTTGGCCGCTGGATTACGTCCGCGGGCCCGTTTTGAAAAAAATACAAGTTCGTAGAAAGGAAGGGGAAAGGAAGGGCACAGGAAGCTATCAGGCTCAATCTTCTCAATATATAATTTGCATACCTTTCTCATGCTCCCCTCCAAACGTGGGCCCGATATGACTCCCGATACATCTCGAATAGCTCGAGAAAGGAATTAAGTGCGCCTCTGAAAAGCTTAAAAGAATCGGATGTCGCACCTTGGTTGGAAAGGAATTTGATTATAGATTCTAACGGTGCTCTGCTCGACGGACTGACATCACTATAGCACTTGAACCTTTGGCCGGTGGGGGCACGGCTGGCCGCCCGGCTGAGCCGCCCGGCTACCGGGGGCCTGGCAGGAGACTGATGATCGATGAAGCCCAGGCAGGTCGGTGCACGTGATTATTGCTCGACGGCTTAGATCTGCGCGACTGCCAGCACTGCGGCTGACAGTGACACTGTAGAGTGACACTGTAGAGTGACATTCCCTGTGTGACGAAGAGATGGGTCTGGTCGTTCATCAACAAATTGTTTGATAACGAGTGCACAAAGATATTATCAGACTCATCACAATGTGAATGAGGAAGCAAGTAATTCAAGTTTTTTCTTGTCTCATCTCCCAAGATGAGCCTCCGCGTAGAACGTTGCGACACGCTAAGCCTCTTGATTCTAGCACAAGACTGAAGCTGAGCAATATCTTGACACTGCAGGTGTGGCTTGTAAGTAAGGATGGCGTGGGCCAGCGAGTTGCAAACAAAACAAGCACCCTCCCATCCCGCAACTCCGATGCTTTCCGCGCCACCTAGACTGTTGCGCAGCGGAAGGGCCGACTAGGTACTTCGAGTAACAGAACAAAGGAAAGGAGCTGGAGTCTTACTGTATTCTTCCGTATTCGAATCGTCACCAAGTCGAAAGTTGGAGTTTTTGAGTGGTGGTCAACACTTGAGTTTCGGATCAAACGTTTGGAATCTGCATCGGCGCCTGTAGTCCAGTCCGTCGTCCGTTCAAGGTGAGCTGTTCCGGGAAGAGCTTTATATCAAATTTGCGAATAGCAACATATGTAATTTCACGGTGAGGACACATGTCCAATGCCAAATAGTTCGCTGCAACCCAAAGTCGGATCTGCGAACAAGTTTGGGCCGCAACGATTTCATGATGATGCTCGATAAGGCAGCTTTGTGTACGACCTGAAGAAGCATGCTTTGGTCAGCATTATATCATGTGAGGTAGCCGTACACAAGACATACGAAAGGGTGCGCTATGGAGATCGTCGGTCTCAGATGTCGGCTTCGGCGGAAAGTTCGGGGCACGGTGCGATTCTCCGGTGACTCGACTGACGATTGTATTAAGTGAGGTCGGCCGGGGTGCAAGGATGGATCAACTTTGAAGAGGTATCCCAACAGGCTAACTCTCGTAGGCCCACTCACATCTTTCGTCTAAAGTGCCGGATTGAGTTTGGCTGCCTGACATGCTGTAAACCCAACTGTTTCCGGTCTCTCATTCTCTTTTTTTATCTATGATACATATATATATATATCTAATTATGCCTCTTGCGGGTCCGTCGTACGAGTGATCGAGTGAGTGTTCATTGTTTAGCCAGGTCTCCTTTTGAGTGTTGCGCAGGAAATTAGGTGTACTGAGAAACCCGCATGTTCAAAACGAGTGGCTCGTCCTACGAGCACGGTTAGGTATGAGGTTGCTTGGCCATGGATGCGGTGAAAGGAGGACGTCGAGTGGCCGCGTCGCGCGTCGCGGCGCTGGGATTCAATTCCGATTACCTTCCTCAATTCGATATTAGAAAACCGGAGACCCATTAGGTCCACCTCCAGCTTGCGGAATAAGTCACCCAATGCGAATTGGAAGGTTTTGCCCCCAACTTTGGGCATCGAGGCATGAATCCCTACATCATATTCCGGGTTTTCGAAAAGGTACAAAAATATTTCACGCTTTTTTGTTCCTATGGGAAGCTTGGCAGTAGAGGTCGCTATTCAGTTTCCAAAACGCTCGACCCACGCCAGCTGACATAAGCCATGAGTCCTGGAGTTCTGTTTGGACGCGTTCAGCAGCCCCACTTCCTTGACCACTCGCCTCACTTTCACCTCCGTCCCTCACCTGTTGCGGCCATGTCAGACGGCCGAGTGGACGAGCAATCTCGTTTGAACGTGCTCCATCACCCCACGCCGGTCGTAATCCCGGCCTCGAGATTGATGCAGCTGCTCGACGGGGACCCGTTCGGGTCGACCGTGTTCGACGAGCAGCCGCCCCACCGGCATCCTGGACCGGACGAACACCGCGGCCACCGCGAGCCACGCGAGCCACACGAGCCAAACGAGCAGCACGAGCAACACGCGGACGACGGGGATGACCAGCAGCGCACCCAGTCACGACGGTCACGACAAGACTCGCGCCCTCGCTCAGAGTACTCGTCCACGTCGGCATCCGCACGTCGTCCCCACCGTTCTGCTGCTGCAGCCGGCTACTCCGCCAATCAAGAGCGCGCGACGGGGGCGGGGGCTGGGACAGGGGCAGGGGCAGGGGCAGGGCCTACTGCTCCACCGTCGTACTCGACGAGGCAACTCGCCCCATCTCGAGTCGTACCTGTGTCGGCTTCGACCCGAGCGCCATTCACGACCACGACCACGACCGCGACCACTTCGATGAAGAGAAAGAACCACCATCCGAGCAGCAACACCCACTATCCCGCTGCCGCGACCACGACCACTCACCACTCGCCCTGGCCAGCTCACCTCGCACCCCAGCGGCAGCAAGCGTATCAAAGCACCTCGGCTGCAGGCTCGACCGTCGCAAAGTCGCACAAGAGTACCATCTCGAGACGGCCGCGCGGCCAGGACCGCGACCGTGGCCATCTCGATTCGGCGTCGGAGAGCGGCGTATCGCTCATATCCAACTTCCATGCGACCCGCACTCGTCGTACCGACGAAAACAGATCCTCCGACAAGGCTCGCCAACAGCGGAGGGCTCTGCTCCAACAGACCGACTCGCCCGTGCGGCGGTGGACCAAGTCGTTCGAGCCTGCCGTCGGTCCAGCCCGAACGCTCACCTTGGCCGTCGCGTTCGTCGTGCTCGTCAAGTGTATCGTGGGACTTGGAGAGTACTCGGGTAAGCAAAATGCCGTGTCTGCTGGAGAAGAAGGCTAGCCTGTGAGGCGAACATCCGTGGCTTGACGATGGATTTGGTCGTCACAGGTTTCGAAGTCCCTCCCTTGCGTGGCGATCTCGAAGCCCAACGACATTGGCTCTCTCTTACGTCTGCAACACTCACTTCAAAGTGGCTGCATCTGGCTCCGTCGTCGTATGCAAGACACGATCCCATCCCAATTACTCGATGGTACCACCACGACTACGACTATTGGCGGCTCGACTACCCCCCTTTGACGGCGTACCACTCCCTTTTGCTCGGCTTCCTCGCCCGACTGACGCCTCGCACCGCAGAGTTTGTCACATGGCGCCCCCCGAGCGACGCACCCAAAGATGCACTCACCTTTTGGGAGCAAAACATGGTCCAGCTGGAGCAAACGGGCGAAATGAAGGCTTGGATGCGCACCACGGTCATAGTCGGCGATCTGCTCGTTTACATCAGTGCGGTCGTGGTCTACTGCAGCCGCAACTACGCCAAGAAAGAGAGCAGCAGCAGGCGTGCACAGCCCGTCGTGAGTCTCCCCGTGCGACTTGACGCATGCAGTGTGAATTCTAACAAAAACTCTCGAGCAGATCGTTGCGACACTCAGCGTGCTGCTTCAGCCGGCTCTGATCTTGATCGACAACGGGCATTTCCAGTACGTGTTCGAGCCTTAGCATACCCACACTGCAGCTGGAGCTGGCTGACCCATGTTTATCCGACCACCGCACAGGTATAATTCGCTCATGCTGGGCTTGACTGTGTGGGCGCTCAACTTCTTCCAAAGCGGCCACGACCTGCTCGGGGGAGTCGCCTTCGTTGGCGCCCTGGGGTTCAAGCAGATGGCCCTGTACTATAGCCCCGCCATGTGAGTAGAGCTCGAGGCGAGACTTATGGCGCTCGCTCTTTTCTTGCGCCGCTGACCGTGCTAGACGCATCATTGCAGCTTCGCCTACCTCCTCGGGAAGTGCCTCTACAGGGGCGGCCGTCTGGGCATGTCCCTCTTCATCAACCTTGGCTTCATAACCGTCGTCTCCTTCGGTCTCCTTTTCTCGCCATTTATTTCCAAGCCTTCAGAGATCCTCCAAATCCTTTCGAGGATATTCCCCTTCTCCAGAGGTCTGTTCGAGGACAAGGTTGCCAACTTCTGGTGTGCGATCAACGTCGTGGTCAAGTTGCGACAACTTGCGTCCGTGGCGTCGTTGGCTCGCCTAGCCCTTGTGTTCACCCTTGTGGCCCTGTTACCGTCTGTCATCGGACTGCTGTGGATCAGTCGCGAGCTTGGCATCAGGAAACGCAAGGACGAAGCTGCGACCGACCACACAAAATCGGCGCAGCCGAGCCGAGCACAAGCATTCACCACGGAGTCCGCCACGGACGAAATCCAGACGATCAAGCTTCTTCCCCACGCTCTCTTCATTTCTTCAATGTCGTTCTTCATGTTCTCCTTCCAGGTCCACGAGAAGAGCATCTTGCTGCCACTGATGCCTTTGACGCTGTTGATGGGAGGACGTGAAGCCGGGTTTGGCCGGATGGATTGGGAATGGGGCGTGCTGTTGAACAACCTCGGCGTCTTCAGGTGCGGAATTGACCCGAATACGCTCCCAGCCCCCAATCCATGAACTAACACTGACTTGTGAATGTCCTTCACGAACAGCATGTGGCCTTTGCTGAAGCGCGATGGGGTGGGACTTGCCTATCTCGTGCTCACACTTGGGTGGAACTACGTGATCGGGTACAATCCCTTGGCACTGCGCCGATCCTTCGTCAAATACCTTTCGCTCGTAAGCCTTATCTGTGGAAGCTCTGACATCTCTCCGTTCCCCGTGCTGATATACCACTCCTCTCCTGGGCCATAAGGCTTCCTACGCCACGATCGCGCTGTTGCATACCGTCGAGCTCGTCGCTTCACCACCAGCTCATCTACCTGATCTCTTCGTCGTTCTGAACCTGACCATGTCGTGTGCGGTATTTGGGCTCGGATACCTGTGGGCATCCAAGAGGCTTGTACAAGAAGGGTGGGCGGTGGTCGGGATGAAATGAAAAATTGCGAGCACATGCGTTTCCACGTGACCGTTCATGTTTGCATTACCCGCAAGTATGCTCCAACGGCTGGTCCGCATGAAGCTAAATAGGCACATGGCGGATCTGCGACGGGCTGGAAGCTCTCGTCATAGTAAAGGCCACTCGGGGTGGAGGCCTGGTCTATGCGCAAGCAAGGGTTAGCAATCCTCTGACAGCGCTTGCGCGCTCATCAGAGCTTGTGCTTGTGCTAGGGACTGGTATTACAACATTTCGTTAAGCGGCTCCATCCCGATGGTCCACAATACAGTGGTAATCACGATACGACAGCACTTCAGTTGCATGGCGTGCTAGTTGTACGTGGCTGCCACCCTCGCACGCTGAGCCTCAACATGGGAGACTTGTTCAAAAGAAGGGGTCCGCGCAGGTTTGGCCTCTGCAGCGCCGCTTGCCTTGGTCCATCCCGCCACAAAGTCGAAGAATCCTTGCCTCCTCGGCGTCACTTCACCGTCTGCCAGAGGAAGCGTCGATATTCCCAAGGCTGGGGTCCTCGGCTCCTGCCCTTTGGGTCCCGTAGATAGACTGACGGTCAACATAGGGCGTCGTTCTCGTGAACGCCTGTCCACACTGTGGTGAGTGCCCCTGAAGGTGGTCTGCTTGTCCTCGCCTCGTGGCAGCCTTCCTCGTCGATCCAAGTCCGAAGTATCGGCCAAGTCGCTGGATTTGCCCTCCAGGAGCTTTGACAGACTATCGAAGCGGAGCGCATCCCGGACCGGCGTGAGAGCCCTTGCATCCGACAGCTGCACACTGATACGTTCGGGCGTGCGGCGGCGCGTCGAATGTCGGCGCCGGAACGGTGGCGCGGCCTTGCGAATGGAGAGAAAGAAGGTCAAAGCCGAGACCTCCTCGACTTTCTTCTTACCAGCGCCAATGTCTTCTTGTCGCAGTTGTCGCCCGTCACGCGCAGCTGGGGTCGAGCTGCTGCGAAAGTTGGGGCCTCCAGTCGTGTGTGCCCGGCTCATGGGCGGTCGCAGTGCGGCCATTAAAGCCGAGGACGCCTTGGACGAGAGATCCGTATCGGGAAGTCGCACAACGCATTCGAGATGACAGAAGTACGAGTCGTCCAAATCGACGGAGTCCGCGGCCGTTGGCGGAGAGTTCTTCGCGTCGTAACCGACCATCGGGCTCCGGCGTTCTCTCGCCTCTTCGCGGACGTGGTACAGTATTCCGGCGCATCGCAGTGCGTATTTGATGTAGGAGGTGGCACGATAGATCGATTCGTGGGTCGGGTTCGCAAGTAGGAGCTCGATGGGGGGAGGGTAAGGGTCGTGCAATGATGCGAACATGTTCATCTGAGGCGTGAGGGGCGTAATGGGCACCGAGGCATGAGCTGGCATGGATGGGTCCAAATGCGACGCAACGACGGGTGCCGACGAGTCAGATGTCACCAGTTTAGGATGTGCGAGACGGTCTGCGTGGTCCACAATCAGGGAGGACGAATGTCGATGACGAGATGATCGAGTGCGGCTCGGCGACCGCGACCGCATCGGCATCGCGTCGCCGTCGACGGCGCACACTTGCAGCGGTCGAGGCCCATCAGGAACGTCCGACGATGATAACAGCGGCAGCTCGAGAAAGTACTGCGGCTCCATCGGTACGAAGGTCGTGCTCTTAAATTCTTTGCGCAACAATGGTTGCGCCTCTCCCGCGGCATCGGTTTGCTCGAGCGATTCTCCAGCAGCATCTTTGGGAGACGCCTCGAGAGCGGAGAGATCGGCTACCGCGGGGGAATTGGGAGTTGTCCGTGGATCGTTCGCCAGCGGTTTCGCAAACTTGACTTGCTGTACGTCCTTGCGCAAGCAGAATTGCTCGAAAGATCTCATCCTCGAAGGACCGTCCATTTCGAGTAGGCTGGCCAATGTTTGGCGCATCGCGTCATCTTTGACCACGAGCAGAGCATCGACCACCTTGTCCGCCAGTGCGTTCAATGAGGAGTGCGCGATCCCAAGCGGGTATTTGGTCGGGGACAGACATCGTAGGATGGTCAAGCCGACGCACCAGATGTCGACTTCCGGACCCTGCAGAATTGACAAGGTCATTGAGCGTCTGATGCCCCCATCGTGTCGCTACGGCATCCGACTCACCCAGTAGCGCACCACGCCGCTCGGCTCTCGCAAGCCACGCCATAATTCGGGGCTATGATAGGCTGGGCTCCCACAGCAAGTCGTCAACTTGGCTTCGCTCGCAGAAAAGTGGGTCGCCAGACCAAAGTCGAGCAGCTTGAGCACCAAGGTAGGTTGCGGATCGGTCAACGACGAGCTGACATGGACGAGAATATTCTCAGGCTGGACAATGTGCCAACGAAAGACAGCCAATTAGTGCCGTCCAAAGCTTCGGCAGTCGCGACCGGATTAGGCATCTACCTTGATATCCCTATGGCACACTCGCAACGGTTCGTGTAGACTCCGCACTACACTAGCCAACTGCCTGAGAACACTCCAAGCAAGTGGCAAAGGAAGTATGCCATCGGCGTACGATGCGACCAGCTCTTCCAGCGTGACCGAGGACTGGAGGTTTTCTTCGACGAGGTAGAAGTGACCAGGCGTTCGTATCGTTTCGTAAACCTGGCGAGTTTTGGTGTGAGAGTGAGCTTCGGTTTGAGCAAGGTCATGACCAGCCAGTGCGATGATCCTACCTTGACTAGATTCGGATGAGGTAGCAGCTGAGCTAAGATCGTTGGCTCTCGCAACAGCCGACTCGCAATAAGAGGATGGTGAGAATAAAGTGGCGTGTGTTTAAGGGCGAACTGTGCAATCACGAAAGTCGAGAGCGTCAGGTCAAATTGCAGCGAGCTACACACTTCTTTCTCCTCGCAGAAGAAACCCACCGAAGTGTTCTCTTTGTGCACCAAGAGGACTTCGCTGAATTTGCCTTTGCCCAAGCTGACGCGATCAGGATGTGGTTCTGTCGCTGAGGGGATTGCGGGTGATGGACTGGCATGGGCCATGGCTGTGGGAGCCGAAGCCGGTGCAGAGACTGGAGCAGCAGCGCGAAGGTTGAACGTATAATCCCCGATCCCAAGTTTGAGCAGGGCGTCAAAGTTGTTGGGAGCGAGCCGGTGTATGGGCCGCGCGATCTGTAAACATACACACCAAGGGCACAATGCATGGACCGGTCAGCCGAAAGAGTATGGGAGGAACTCTGAAACGGAAAGCCGATGGCTCGGACGGCACGGCATTCAAAGCGTACCTGCAGTCGAATGATGTCCTCGATCGTGTAGTCCTCCCCGACGTCTTCGATCGCTTGAGCCTCTCCGACCCTTGAGCTGGACTCTGATCGCACTGCACCTGACCCTGTCGTTCTTCCTCGAGTCGGTGTCGATCGGGGCGTCAATCCTTTGCTGGGTTTCGAAGCGCCATCGCGTGCACGAGCATCGTCTTCATCGTCGGTTGAATCGGACAAGGGTGCACCGATGACGAAGGAGACGGCCTTGTCCTGGCTGGGCCTCATGTGGTGGTGGTACCTCGTCGCCGATCCGGACTCCGAGCCGTCGGTGATCGGATGAGCCGACCTGGACCGTGTCGGGCTCGGCGGATAAGCAGCTGATGGAGGCGGCACCGCGACGCCCGAAGGCACGCCGGGATGGTGCGCATGGGGATGACGCTTATCGGGGCGATGGTGTGCCAGCTGTGACTGTGACTGTGACTGTGACTGTGACTGTGACTGTGACTGTGGCTGTGGCTGTCCGTGCTGCCATCGGTGCCGCTGTTGCTCGATGCGCTCCTTCGAGTCGCGGCGCCAGGCTCGATAAGCTTCCGATTGCTGTTGCTGCTGCTGCGGCGATCCCGATCCCGACGAGGAAGGCGCCAGCAGCGAGGCGGACGACGATGTCGACACGTCCAGTTGGCTTAGACGCGTCGTCGAAGAGGATCGTGCGGTCAGAGGCGTCAACACGACTGTGCTCGGGCCGGTCGCTCGCGAGGATGCCACGCGAGGGCCCATTGACTGCATGCGTGGGCGAGCCGGCGACGGGGAGGGCGAGGGCGAGAATGACGATGATGGTGAGCCACCCAGCGGCGGGGTTTTCGTCCGGACCGAGGCCCGAGGAGCAAGATCGCTCGAGTCAGTGGGCAAGGTCGCTACCAACCCATCCGAGCTCGAAGACGGTGCGCTGTCATCGGCGTCGGCAACCATGACCTCGCTCCCGAGTGGTGCGCTGGTGAAGGGCAAGTCGGGAACGAACGACGACCTCGGCAAAGGAGAACGGCACAGCATCGCGCGCGCACGGCGCGCGGGGTGAAATGCGATTGCAATATCGCATTCGCTTATCAGCGCTCAGCTAAGGACTCGGCGCGGTGACCCCTGCCGGTTCCGTGGCGTGGGCACCGCAGCAGGTGTAGCGGTACTGAGCTTGGAGCGTTGGCTCTCATCTTCTTGAGCTCAGAGCTCGCCAATTCTCTCTCTCGGCGTCACACCAACCGCTCCACCCGCTCACTTTTGCATCTCATATAATCGGTGCAGGTGGAAAAGTTTGACAGCATGCACGAAATATGCTGTTGTTCATGGTGCCTACCAGGCTAGGAATGCAGCAAACCAGACGACAAGCCTCAAACAGGCTGCACTTGATTTATCCACCTACCGTCCCAACCATTGCCATCCGTATCTCCCTCGACCTTCGGAATGCCGAGCGCAGCAAATAGGTTCCTCACCGCGTCCTCGCCCATGCGATCCCTCGTCTCGACCGTCGCACTCCCGATATGAGGCAAAACGACGATCCTGTCCTCCTTGAGCAATTCGTGCCCCTCCCCAATGTTGGGTTCCCCTTCCACGACGTCCAGGCCGGCCCCTGCGAGGTGCCCACTTTTCACAGCTCTGACCAACGCACCGTTATCGACGATGGGCCCTCGCGCGGTGTTGACCACGTAGCTGCCTTGTTTCATCCATCCCAAAAACTCGGTATTGACAAATCCCTTGGTCTGTTCGGTCAACGCGCAGGTCACGATCAAGATGTCTGAGCGCTGGGCGAGGTCTTTGACCGAGGTCGCTGGTTCGATCACGACGCTGTTCGGGTTCGGAGGTAAGAGCGAGTAGTAGTCTTGAGTGGGCGGTGAGCCGGGCCGGGAGGTCGTGTACAGTGCTTTTGCTGGAGAGAATCCGAGTAGACGCTTGAGCGTCAATTGGCCAATCCTACCGAAGCCTAGGATGCCGATGGTCTTCTGACTCGGGGTATTTGCGATGACGGGCCAACGACAACGCGGAAGAAGGGAGAAAAGTCAGCCCAAAGCTTTACACCGAGTATGGTGGCTAAGAGTCATCTGAGACCCACCCCTTGGAGACCACTCCCACACAGGAGGAAGGGTGACCACGGAATCGTGGGCCATTCCCCTTCAATCACTTTTCGGTAAGCCTACACTAGCGGTAGAACCAGGCTAGCCATCAGCAAGCGGTCCACCCGCGCCGGCCTGGGCCTGGAAATATCTCGGACCTCGCCGGCTCGTCGGGTTGCCATCAATGTCAACATGGCACCAATATCAGCCGTTGCATCGGTCAAAGCGTCTGGTGCTACGACAGATCCAGTTACGGGTGAGTGCAGAGCATGATTTGAGTCGAACGGTGCTGCTGATCCGTCAGGACTGACTGGTGCCCAGCTTGATGCTCCGCGACCGGAGAGCCGAGACTTGCACATGGTCGTATCCAGCTGACATCGTCGAGACAACCTTGAGATCCTCTGAGGCTGTAGTTACAACGACGGCAAGCAGTCGACGGGTCAGAGGCTGGAAAATGCTGCCCGAGCTTCAACTTGAATGCCATCAAGGAGAACGCACCGAGGGCGAGCAGGTCCTCATCAATCTATTCATGCCAGGAATAAGAACGTCCAGATCAGCACGACGCCTTTCCTACCCAGATATCTTAGAGACCATCTGTCTGGAGTGAGAAGATCCGCTAATCGGATTGAACGAGGCCCTCCACTCTGGGTTGTTTGCCCACGATGCCGGGCCCCACATGGCTGGCTCGGGCCTGATCGACTTGCTTGCGAGGATTGGAGGGGCTACTCACCTTGTCTCCCAAGGTAACGACCAGACCGACGGTGTGCTCTTTGGAGATTTCATCCTTGAGCCATGCTCGAGGACACGTCTCGTCGTGCTGCCATTGCACCACTTCGAGGAGGCGCTGTCGCGAAGCACAGTCGAGGAGATGTGTCGCTTTCGCCGGCAGAAGTCGGGTCACGATCACGCGAGGCGGGGAGGCAGGCATGGGTGGTGCAACCCTACTTGACCAGGTTCGAGGAGGAAGGAGAGTGAGAAATGAGAAGCGGGGAGAGAAGAAGAAGAAGAGGAGTCAAAGGGAGAGCTGCACATCCCGAGTGGTGCCGCCATTGCGCGAGCGGGCCGGCAAGCGGGCCGGGAATCGAGACTGAAACTTGGGGCCGGACCCGGAGCTTGTTTTGGAGTTTATAAATGAGGTGGCGATCAGCCCGGCTCCAATATATTTTCACAGCTCGTTCTCAAACCCGTACAATTCTTTTTGTGCCGCATCCAGTAGTGAATCTCGGACGGATAATCCAGGATAATCACCCGGTCAGGGGTGGTCCAACGAGCTTTCTGTCAGCGTTCGCGCCCCACCTCGCCTCCCGACCGGCAAGTACTGGCTGGCACTGCACTGGACTGCACTGAGTCAGCTCGTCCGCAAACATGCCCGTCGAGACACCGGCACAGTATGCTCGTCAACATCCTCGGCCGACCGCCGTCGCAGGCTCCTCGACCGCGGTCGCTTCACCTACTGGACCTTCGAATGGCAGTCGCACGGTGACCATCGAGCGCGACGACGATGCTCAAGACGACGCGCACGAGGCGACGGCGGGTCAAGACCGGCGTCGACTCGGGGTGTTGCGCTTGCGAGGGCGTGCACTACCCGGTGGTCCAAGGGTACAATGGCAGGATGACGTCGTCGACAACGAGATGCTCAACCGGAAAAAGTCAAAGAGTGAGTCTCGGTTGGGGTGGGGGTCGTGGCCCCCCCCCCGTCTTCTAATTCTGAGTGGCGGTGAACGCGGCCGAGTGCTCACGACCATGTCATCTTGTTGCATAGTCTGTTGCATCTATCACAAGCCCAAGGAGTTTGACGAGTCGTCGTCGGATGAGTCAGGGTCCGAGTCGGCCTCCTCGGACGGGTCGAATGACAGTCGGGTAGCCAAACCTCCGCGGCAGCGTCCCTCACGTCGACAGCACCATCACAACCACGGCCATGACCACCATCATCACGATTGTGACTCAAATCAAGCCAACTCATCTGCATCCGCATCTTCCAATACGGTAACGGCCCCAACGTCAGCACCCACGCTAAACACCGAATCGAGCCATGACTCCCCGGAGGTGCCCCCCGCCGAACCGAATGCATACGAGCGACTCCCGAATCGATCCAACAAGGGCAAAGGTGAGCTGTTCTGAGATCCAAGATAACACACCTCGATGTGTAAGCCGCTGACCGGTGCTGCATCGTATCGTCGCGCGGGCATAGCCCGCGCCTGAATTTCCTCGACTGCGATCGCTCTCTTTCGATGACCATCAGCAGCGGTGGTCACGGGTGCAGTAGTTGCTTCCTTTTTCTGTTCATTCTTCTTTTGCTGTTCAGTTCACTTGCATCTCGTGTTGTAATCAGCACCCAGCATCTTCTGTATTCCTCTGCACTGTGATTGCTCCTCGCCGCTCGCCGCTCGGACATTATTGATCGATCGATAAGCTTCTCATGCCGACCAACGGGCCGCCGTTTTAATACGGTTGGAGAGCTCCGCTTCCCGTGGGGGTCGCGCGTGAAATCACGCCCCTTGTCTTCGAGAAGGTGCAATCGGTGCAGTAGTAGTGGTGCGGCACCTCGCACTCGAAAATCAGTACCCTCGCCGGGTCACCCAGCTCGAGTATGGCAGGCCGATTGGGTCACGAGTCTCTCCCGATTTTGAGCCTCTCTCTCTTTTTTGAGCGCGATTCTGTCTCTCTTTTGTTGGATTTCAGCCCTGAAGCTCTCTAGAGCTGAAGGTTTGGATAACGAAAATCCGAGTCGCAAAAGAGAGGGCAAAAGCGTGCCCTCGAGACCCAAACACCTTGCTATGGTCGAGGGGCTGCCTTATGCGCGCTCACGCTGGTTTGCGTGCGATTGCAAGTTCCGAGTACCGTCGACTGCACGCTGCTGCACGCCGCTGCTAGCTGGTTGCCCTCTCGCGCTCGCCTCCCTTTGCCCCTCCCGTTCCCGAGTGAACTGAACTGGGGCTGCGATGCGGGTCACCCTCACCGACCGGGACCCCAAGGGCTCGACCGTGTGGTTCCATGGCGCCGAGTCCATGTTGGCCGGCGCGGGCGCGGGTCTGGTCACCTCGGTCGTCACCTGTCCGCTCGACGTCATAAAGACTCGTTTGCAAGCCTCGGGGGCGACGACCGCTCCGAGAGGACTCGTGAGTAAGTCATCGAGCGCTGCTCTGGGTCGTGTTCCTCATTTGCCCGGGGCAGGACGGGACCGCATTCGCGACCGGTGGGAGCTGCGATTGCTCAAGCAGCCGACGGGTGACGGCCGCTGCCAGGTGAGCGCGCGTCGGCGCACGCAGTGGCAAGCAGTCGCAGGCAGTCAATCGCAGCTGGCGGGCAGTGCTCGCAGTCGGCGCCCCTCTTTCCCTCAACCTCTTTTCCTTCTCGTCGCCGTTCGTGCTTCGGCTCTCCTCCAGGCCATGCACCCATTAACCCCGTGATCATAATCTGAAACGTCGAGCCAACATGTCTGCCATCTGGTTATTCCCCTTCCCCGTGCATGCACTCACTGACGACAATCCTCAATGCTCTCTCGCACGGTTGAACGGGGATGACCAGGCACGTGCGTCCACATCGCATCGACCGCTGGCTTCCGCGGCTTCTATCGAGGCCTAGGACCAACCATCATCGGATACCTTCCCACCTGGGCCATCTACTTCACCGTGTACGACAAGATCAAGTCGACCATGGGCCGATCAAGAGGTCAGTCTCCTTCCCTCCCGTCCGCTGGCCACTCTTGGCGCCTTTGCCTCCTTTTTCCACTCGTTCCCGTGCTTTATCCGCACGCATCTCGTCCGGCTCTAGACTCAAAAGCTGGGGCCCAAATCCCAAAAACCATCAATGAGCCGAGTGCGTAAACGGGCCACCTCCCACAACAGTCTACAGGAACAAGATGACTATCAACTTTACATCCTTAGACCTCTGACGAACCTTCCGTCCTTTCCTCTACGCTTCTCAAACCCTTCGCGGGGGGAGAGGTGGTGTACGAAGGGGCGGATGAATCTGAATACTAGACAATACTCCCGGGAGGGCGTCTGATTCCGAGACTGTTGATCCTCCAACCCCGCCGCCCGTCGGGTCGAAAATCTCGAACCATCGACTGACCGACCCCGGCCTCACCTTCTCAAACGCTTGGCTGGAAACCATCCTCGGTTAATGACACACGTACGCACACATCTGGTGACGTGCAGGTAACGATGATCCGATATCGCACATCGTCGCGGCCATGGTCGCCGGAGCAACGGGGACAATCGTCACAAATCCCCTTTGGGTCGTCAAGACACGGTTCATGGTAAGCGACTCTGACCGCGCACCGTGATCGAGGCGTAGCTGTTGCTGATCACCAACCTCGGACCATTCAGACCCAAATGACAGGGCCGAAAGAGCCGCGGTATTCACATACATGGGACGCCATCAGACGCATCTACCACACGGAAGGGATACAAACATTTTACCGAGGGTTGGTCCCCAGCCTGATCGGCGTCAGCCATATCGCTCTTCAATTCCCACTCTATGAACAGCTCAAAGTCTACAATCGTGAGCTCTCCGCCCCATCCGAATCGTGCACTCGTTCACGATTCTGATTCCTTTCTCTCACGCCGACTCTTGCAGGGCCGCCTGACGGATCCGACATTCCATCCTCGACGATCCTCTATTGCTCCTCAGTCTCCAAAATGATTGCATCGGTAGCTACCTACCCCCACGAAGTACTCCGCACCCGACTCCAAGTCCAAAAGAACGTACGGACACAGACACCGGTACCGATACCCCACGAGGGGGCGACCCCACCTATTGCCCGAAGGTACGAAGGCGTGACGGCTTTGTTCAAAAGGATCTTGCGGACCGAAGGGCCATCGGGGTTCTATCGCGGCATGGGCGTCAATTTGATCAGGACGGTACCGTCAAGCGCAATGACTATCCTAACGTGAGTTTCGTTCCCTTTCAATCTGCAGCTCGCTACCGATTCGGCTTCGTTGCATCGATCGACCGGGACTGACCTATGCCGAAACCCGATGCTTCGAATGTCTCGCAGATATGAGGTCCTAATGCGACGCCTATATGCCCTGTCTCATCCTCAACCTGACAAATCGCGGTGAAAGCTGCCCCCCCCCCCCCCTCTAGACATCCACAATCTGTGTGGTTCCTCCGTTTCTTGTCGTACCACTCCTTGTCCGTCCTTCCGCCGTACCACCTAGATCGAGGTTCTGGTCCACAACCTTGTTGTTAACAATAACTCTGTAAATTTCATCACGAGAGGAAGGCGACGGTCCTATCCTCGTTGACGCGTACGCTATCCTCAATGACGCGTACTATGCTCGAGAGCACCACAACAACTGGTAGAGAGAGACACGACGCTCTCGACGCAGCAAGATCCTTCCACTTGTAAACATGATGGGCTGCCCAGCACTGCAAACATCTCGTGTATTTTAAAACATTGATCCCCAGACTTCGTCCCATCTAGGCTTTCAAGTAACTGAAGTTCCATAGCACCCAAAGCCGACAGCGTCCCAATCTCCAAGACACCTGATCACCTGTAAGGCCTTCAAGTTGCATGACCTGAAGAACGACCAATCGCTCTCGCGACTTGACCCGACCTCAACGCCGGCAAGGCCAAGACGTTCTTGCCCTCTGACGCCGACACAGCCGGAGCTTCCAAGAAGCCCGCGGCGACCAACCAAGCCAGATACAAGCCTAACAACTCCTCATCGACGGTCATCGTCTCGACCTCACCGGCCTTTCTCAGCAACGCGATCGTGTTCGAGTCGTCGATCTCGGCGGCTTTGGTGCTCGTGGGCAAGTCGTCCAGGACGAAGTACAGCAGAGGGAACAAGGCGTTGTCCTGCGACTTGAGCACGTGCTGCTCCAAGAGCGTCCTCCAGGGGAGATATTCTGTCTTCTTGACCTGGTACCCGTACCGCTGCAACGCCGAAAGGAACTGGTTGAACCGGGGTGGGGGCCGTGCCGAAACCTGATGAACGCGCAGAGATTCTGAAGGGGATTGGAGGGCCGAAACAGCAGTAATGCGAGCGACGTGATCGACGGGCGTCATGTTGATCGAGTTGTGGATATCAGGGATGTGGCCCAGTTGGATGCACCCCTTGACCAGACGCCACAGGAAATCGTCGGTGTTGGTCACCGCCGACGTCGAATCACCAACGACGTAAGCGGGGCGAACAATCGCGCCCGCCAAGCCGCGGCGACCAGCTTCGAGGATCAACCGCTCAGACACCCACTTCGATTGACCGTACCCACCCTTGAGGCCTTCCTTGCCGGCATCGAGCGGGTCCGATTCAGGCACACCTTTACTTCCTTGCTGAACGAGGGAATCGCCGAGGCGGACATAGTGACCCTTTTCGATCACGGCCGTTGTCGAGACGAACGAAACGACCTTGGGCCGAGTCGCAGAGGCAAGGTCAAGAACTGCTAGGGTAGCGAGAACGTTCGCTGCTCGAAGCTTGGCGTAAGGGTAAATCCAGTGGACCTGAAAAGTTAATCAAAGCAGCGTCGTCAGGCGTGAATCCACTGCTGCGGCGAGCAAATGACGACCCTTTCGTGAAAGGAAAACTCACTAAAGCACCGTTATGAATGATGGCATCAGCTTCCTGAGCAGCTCTGTCCCATTCCTGCTCGCTCATCCCTAGCTTATCGGCTTCTAGATCGCCGGTGACCGCTTCAACCAGACCCTTTTCGACCCAAGCTTCGTCCCAGGCATCACGGCCCTGACCGCTTTCCCTCAACCTCTGAAGAGCCGCTTCGGGCGACTTGGCACGCACGTGGCAGATGACCTTCTTAATTTGGCTCTGACGATGAACAAGTAGGTCCTTGAGGATAAAGGCGCCCAAGAATCCCGTCGCGCCCGTCAGGAACACCGTCTTTGGCCCCTCTACCTCTTGCGGTTTCTCGTACTTGGCTTGTAGCCTTGCCGTGAGTTTCTCCGCGTCCTCGGCGTACTCGTCTTCATTCGCATTCGACGTTGAGCCCAACTTGGCCGATCGCTCCCCATTGGCGATACCCAAGTCTGAGTCCCTCAGGCGGTCCAACTCCTTCGCCAAGCCAGCGATGGTGGGATGGTCAAACACGATCCCCAAAGGCGCAACGATGGCGAGCGATGTCCTTAACTCGAAGATGAGCCTCGTGGCCAAGATCGAATGACCACCCAGATCGAAAAAGCTCTCGTGCGTCGGGATCTGAGCCGGGGGCGATGGTAATAGTTTGAGCCAGATCTCGTGGATCGCTCGCTCGGTCACGCTAAGCGTCGGTGCCGAGCCCGAGGCGGCCTGGGTTGTTGTCGTAGCGGCGGCCGCGGCGACAGTGTCCGGGAAGGGCAGAGCCGGCTTGTCGACTTTGCCGTTCGGGTTGAGGGGCATGCGCGTCAACGGGACGAAGACTGGGAAGAGCAGCGAAGCCTTTGTCAGTTTGTTTCGGGAGATCTGCTGATGATTTTGGACGAGAGAAACACACCAGTAGGAATCGAATAACTCGGCAACTTGGTCTTGAGATAGTCCCTAATGTCCTTGATCAACCTCCGATACTTGGTCAAACCTTTCGCAACTTCACTTGCGGTGACCTTGCCCCCTTCGTCCGCAACTGCGCTGTCGTCTTCGCCTCCGCTGACCAGTGCTTCGAGCTCCTTGCTGCCGACCAAAGGCACAAAGTACGCCACGAGGACCTTTTCCTCGTACTTGTCCCTTCGAACGAGCGTGACATTCTCTCTCACGGCGGGATGCCGACTCAGATGGGTGTCGATCTCTCCCAACTCGATCCTAAACCCACGGATCTTGATCTGATCATCAGCGCGACCTGTGCACTCCACCGTGCCATCGGGGTTGTACCTCCCCAAATCTCCGGTCCTGTACATCCTATCCCTCACTCCTCTCCAGTAAGGCTTCCACGCCTCGTCGCTCGACTGGATCACATCCTCGCGCTCGACCCCGGCGCCGAACCAGTTCGCGACAAACTTCTCCGCTGTCGACTCGGGCAATTGCAAGTAGCCTTCCGCCAACCCACCCGAGCGAACGTAGATCTCGCCGACTTCGCCGACGGCGCAAATCTGGTTCTTGTCGTTGCGGTTGACGACCAACAACTGGACGTTAATCATCCCTTGACCAGCGGGCATGATGTCCTTCCTCAATTTGAGGAACGTGGGATCCGTGGAGAGGGAAGGGATGGCGAAGTACGACACGGCACGCTGCGTCTCAGT
This sequence comes from Microbotryum scabiosae, assembly GCA_022702605.1. Lineage (NCBI taxonomy): Eukaryota > Fungi > Basidiomycota > Microbotryomycetes > Microbotryales > Microbotryaceae > Microbotryum > Microbotryum scabiosae. Next base: position 240,140 of record JAHWDV010000016.1, on the reverse strand, counting down.
CGTACCAAACATGTTGATGATGCGCACATTGTTCGCAAGTTGCTGAAGGCGGGTACAGTCTCGCTTGGTCAGGACGTCACCGACGAAGAAGGCGTTGAGCAAGCTGGGGATCGAGCGGGTTGCTTGAGCAGAGAGCAGTTGACCCATGGCTACATGTAATAGCAAAGACGCGCTTTAGCCCCATGCGAGCACGAGTTGAAACTTTGAGCCGAGAAACACTGACCTGGGGTGAGATGAGTGATGGTGACTTTGCTATCGGCCATCCATTCGGCCAGTCGTCCGGGAGTTCCAATGTCCTCGGCAGTAGGGATGTGCAGCTCGGCGCCCAAGAACAAAGGCGTGAAGACTGTCGGAGGAGGTAAGGAAGCGAGTGAAGTCAGAACGTTTCGAACGCAACATACACAGCTTGTAGCCTCGCAACAAGCCGCCCAAACTTACTATCCCTTTGGATCGGATCGTGGGCTATTCCACTCAGCATGGTGAAACGACTTGTTTCGTTCAGCCCAAAGGTCTTGCTCATCCAAGGGAAGAAATGAGTCAAGCTGAAGTGACGTCCTCGCACACCCTTGGGAATACCCGTCGAACCACTGGTGAAGGATAATGTCCCGACCGAGTCTGGACCCAAGGGGATGTTCAAAGCCTGCCCCGCCTTGGATCGAACACCGTCCAGTGCATCAGGTTCGCCCTCGGCCGCAGCAGACCCCAGCAAAAAGCTGGACGCCAAGAGCTGCATTGCGGGGACCTCGACGCGGATCTTCAACGACTCGGTCACGTACTTGCGCACGGGCGGCAGCAGCCGTCCCGCAGCGGCGAGAATGACCAAAGCCCGAGGCTGAGCGACCTGAAGGTAGATGATCTGACGCGCGGGTGGGTACGCGGGGTCGATGACGCTAAACGTGGCGCCTGCCTTGAGTACGCCCATGACGGCGACAACGAGGTCGACGCCTCGAGTGGAATAGACGGTGACGACGTCTTCCCTCTCCACCCCCGAAGCGACGAGGTAATGAGCGAGCACGTTGGACTCCTCATCGATCTGCTGGTAAGTGAAGCTGCGCAGCCCGTTCGCACCTCCGACGGCGGTGGGGCTCAAGGATTCGACGATACAAGTTCGGTCGGGGAATGCTCGGGCGTTGCGACTGAAAATATCGGTGATGGCGCCCCGGTACCCGGTCCATTCGAGGTCGGCACGAGGGTCGGGCAAGACTTTGCGCTGCTTGTGGGTCAACAGCGAGATGGATCCGATCGCGTCGAGGGGATGTGCGGCGGCTTGGTGTACGACATGGAGCAACTGGTCGAGCATGGTCGCCATGCGCGGTTGAGAGAACACGAGCGAGTTGTACGAGAGCGTGAGCGCGACGGTCGGTGCCCGAAGCGAGGTCCTCAGCGAGGTGGGCGTGGCTGTGCCCGAGGCAGAGGGCGTCAGCGACGATCCAGCCGCGGCCGCCGAGAGAAAGTCGTGGGCGGTCGAAGTGACGAAGACGGTCAGATCGGACGTGAGCGAGGTCTTCTGCACGAATGAGGTCTCGGTCTCGTCGGTCTCGTCGAAGAAGCGGACTCTGAACAGGGGCGCCTCGGGAGGACCCTCCTGTCGCTGTCCGCGCTCTGCCTTGCTTCTCTTGCCGCGGTCAAGCGCTTCGAGCAGCCTCTCGTACGGGACCTTGTCATTCTCGGCGTCCTGCTCGAGCCATTGCACGCGCTTGACGAGTGACCAGAGCGAGTCACTCGGCTCGAGCTTGATGCGCAGGAGCAGCGGGTCGGGCGAGGACGGGGACGAGGTCGCGATGACGAGGTCGTTGTCCCCCGTAAAGCGATGCAGCAGTACGACAAAGGACGCGAGCAACAGGTGGAATGGCGTCGGATTGTTGCTCTGTCTACGTTGGTCCCGAGCGCCTTGAGTGGCAAAGGTCTGATCGATTCCCTCGCGCTGGCTCTGGCTCTGGCTCTGGTCCGGTTCCGGTTCCGAGTCCGAGTCCGAGTCGTCGCCTTGCTCGTCATAGAGGGCGAGGCGTACGAGTGCATTGCCGATGCGGTCGTCGATGGTGCGCTTCTCGTGTGCCTCGACCATGGCTTCACCGGACGGCCGCGCGTAGTCGGTCGGCAGCGCGAGCTGGGGCAGGTCCGTCAGTCGGGCCAGCCATCGCTGCATGCGTGGGCTGGAGTTGATCGATGCCATCCGTAGCCCTCTCGCAGTGTTGAGTCGAGGTGGAGATTGAAATGCGCTGTGGTGGGCGGCTGACGAACGCGACGACTCGATGAGGTGAGCGGAGCGCTGCTGCTTTTGCTCCGCCCTTCTCTTGACTCAGATGGGTGTCATCTCGGACAAGAAGCTCGGACCCACTCGGACTTAGACCGGCGACAGGCCAGAACCACACCCGGCCAGATACAAGGACATGTGAGTGAGAACAGGGTTCCGCTGTCACCGCAAACAGAGATTGTTCTCATCTTTCGCCGTCTGCTTGGCGTAGGGGTCACGACCACCATCTAAAGGCGGCAAGATTTTCTGCTGACGGGGACGCCTCTCGTTCGCCGCGAGCGGCGCACCACAATCGCCAAGCTTGTGCTCCCTCTTGAGCGCACAGGTAGGCAGCAAGCCCCCGTCATGTTAGTATAGTTACAATTGAACAACAGGGTCATCGGTCCTGCCTGGGAACCGAATGAAAACCCATAGCGTCGGGTCCGTTCAATCCAACGCCCCGCCGTCCTCGCAATCTGGAATTCGCCCACTGCGAGAGATCCTGTGCAAGTCCAACACACGGCCTTCAATACAGGGAGCCAAGTACGAGTAGCTACACGGTTTCCCCTTACGCTGAACTTGCTGGAGAGTCCACCTCGTGTCGCCAGCTGGGCCGGGTCGATCCCATTCTGCTTGAGCACAGCACCGAGGAGGAGAGCACTCGTGACGACAAGGAAGAGCACAACGAGCACGTGCGATTTCGGAGAGTCGCGCTCTGCGAGTCAGCCGTCAGATAAAAGGTGTGAGCTTTGCTCGCTTTGCCAGTGTGAGACCCCACGTACGGAAACACCGAGCTTGCACGTCGCCCGTTTCGCCCGTGCCGACGTCCAAGTCCTCGTCGCTCGCTTTGGCGTTCAAGCAGGCCGGCAGTTTTTGTTCCAGGCAGAACTGGGGGCGAGGCCGTCGGAAGATGTATCAGTATCGCCACTGACCCCCTTCTTGGGATCCGGATACAGTGCCGAGGCCGAGCTCACCTGTCGTGTGCAGGTCAGACACGGCCTGAGCGGATCGCGCGGGCGGAATATGGGCAGGATGGTCGAGTTGCCAAAGCAGATGCATTTGCAGAATGTCATGGGCTGCGAGGCGAACGAGGATCCGGCCGCGATCGCTGGGGTGGGCACGAGCACCGCCATCAGCAGCAGTATGGTGGTCCAGGCTGGTGGTGACGACGACCTTGATCTGGTGGAGCTGGAGCGGGAGCTAGTGCGAGGTGTTAGTCGCTGGGAGCGTAGCTGTGGCCGTGGGTTGGGTGAGGACGGTGGGATTGTGCCTGATGATCGTTGTGCCATCGTGTCGAGTGCCGACGGCCGGAGGAGGATGAGGGCCGAGTCTGCAAGCAGCGTGGGAGAGCGCGTGTGGGGGTCGATCATCTGCCACGAACTGAGCCCGGCTGCAGCCCCAGCCCTGCCTGCCAGCTGCCAGCTGTGCGACCGCGAGGTCGGCGGCTCGATCACTCTTGCTGCGAGCTCCGTCTCGCCTCCTGTCGCACTGTTTCCACCTTCTGGACTGGTGCTCCCTTCTCACCTCCTGTCCCCCCCTTCTCTTGTCCCGCTCCGGTCACAGCCCTCTCCCTGTGGCAAGTCGTGGCCTCGCTCCTCGTTCGTCACTTGCTCAACTGACCGACATCGCTTCGCATCGCATAGCAGATACCGACCGTCCCGCCCGAGAGCTGGGTCAGGTTGGGGCGCATGACCAACGCACCCGAGCTCGCACGAGCGAACAAGTCCGAGGACGGCGACCAAGCACAGTGGCCCTTTGATCGTGCCACGCGTCTCGAGCATGCTCAGCCGGGAGCAGCTCAACAGGCACGGGCCAACCTCAAGTCAGCCAACGACACGGCTCCCACGCCTCCTCCTCTGGTCGCTCGACTCGGTCATGCCCTTCGCACGCTCGCATTCGTCTCTGCAAAGGATCTGATCCTCGTCGCGACCTTGTTGGTCATGGGATTCCACCTTCTCGGCCTGTTCCTCGTCGGCCGAGGCTTCCTCCTCACCCGTCAGGCCCTCGACCAGGTCAACGAATGTCAACCCCTGCGCTCTGACGCGACCCACGACCCGGCGTGTTCCATCCCACCCACCCACACCAGACTCGTGATTATCGTGATCGATGCACTCCGAGCCGACTTTGTCCTCCCCGTCGATGCTCAGCACCTCGTCCGCAATCCGCATGCGCGGTTCCACGCCAATCAGCTCACCCTGCCCGCCGAACTGACCTTGGCCGATCCGACGCGCTCCTTTCTGTCCCACTTCATCGCCGACGCTCCAACCACGACTCTGCAGCGCCTCAAGGCCCTGACCACGGGCTCGCTACCGACGTTTGTCGACGCGGGGAGCAATTTTGGAGGAGAACGCATCGTCGAGGACAACTGGTTGGCCCAGGCGCGCCGGCATGGCAAACGGATCGCTTTCGTCGGTGACGATACATGGTTGCACCTCTTCCCTGTTGCCACACCCAATACCACATACGTTGTGCTCCGAGACGAGCAAGCGGAGGCTGACCAGTCCTCGGTCTGGCAGCAAGGGGCTGCGTGGCCTTTCGACTCGTTCAATGTCGAAGATCTCGACACCGTCGACCACGGCGTCGAAGAACACCTCTTCCCCATGATGCGAGGGGAACGAGGAGAGTGGGACATCATCGTAGCGCACACTCTCGGGCTCGACCACGCAGGCCATCGCTTTGGACCTTTTCACACCGAAGCGCAGCGAAAGCTTCAGGAAGCCCAGGCATTGCTTGCCCAGATCGTCCAGCGGCTGGACAACGATACCCTGCTCGTCGTGTTCGGAGACCACGGTATGACCGATGGCGGCGACCATGGCGGCGATAGCCGAGAAGAGGTCGATGCAGCCCTGTGGGTATACTCCAAAGGCCCGGCTCTGGTCTCCCCGGACTGGTTTACACATGCGACCACTTCAGAGGCGCACCCTGTCGCTAAGCTCCTCCGAGCTTCTGGTGCGTCCACCACGTTTGAGGATCGCATGCATCTCACCTACCCGGAAAAGGGTTTGGTCTTCCCGACCCGCTCGGTCGCTCAAGTCGACCTCGTCCCCACCCTGTCGCTCTTGTTGGGTCTGCCAATACCCTTCGGGAACCTCGGCGTTCCGATACCAGAGCTGTTCTACCGAATCTCTTCGCTACCCGTTGTCCAAAAGAATTGCCAGCCTGCGTCCACTCCGAAGCGGGGTATATTCGGCAAGCTCACCAAAGCCTCGGAGCCTGCGCGACAGGACGAGACCCTCTCACCCCTCTCGACATTGCTTCAGGCCACAGTCATTGCCTCCTCGCAGCTGTCGCACTACCTCGAAGTCTACACGTCCCAGAAATCGAATCGCGATCTCGCACGCGCGCTCCCTGAACTTCATCTCAAGCTTGCCTTGGCACAATCGACCTTCCGAGGCGCCTCTGGGCCTGGGAGGGAGCAGGCGGCCTTGGAGTTGGAGGCGTTGGAGAGGTTTTGGTCCTTTGAACGCACAACGAGGCAACGCGCTCGTGCTGTCTGGGCTAGATTCGATCCTATGCGCATGTTCGTAGGCATACTAGTGCTCTCACTTGGGACGGTCGTCAGCCTCGCTTTCTACCAGGGTGCAAGCTGCGGTGGTGCGACAAGGTCTCGGCTTGGAGCCGGGGTCGAAGGTGGGGCAGTTACAGCGTGGGGCGCGGTGGCACTGCACCTCCTCGGTGCAACAAAACTTTTAGGGGAGAACGCTCGGGTACTTCTCGCGGTGCTCGTCGCGGTCGGCTCCGTGGCTTTCATCGTCGTACCGAGAGTCACCGTCGGCGCACTCAAGACCGCCGCTGAAACGTGCGTCGGCTTGTTACCAACAATTGCCCATGCCGCTATCTTCACTACGAATTCCTTCACCGTCTTTGAAGATGCGGTTGTGCGGTTCCTGATTTCGACGGCTATCGTCATAAGTGTCGTGCGCGGTCTCGCCGCCCCCGAAGCTCGCTTACGACGCCGAATCGTTGCTTTCAATGCGGTCGCTTTGGTATGCGTCCAAGGCCTGGCGTACAGCACCTCGTGTCGCGAGGAGCAAGCGCCTTTCTGCACCGCGACGTTCCATCGCCCACCGGGATCCGTCTCGGCCCTGATCGCGCTCGTCCTCTCCGTCTTGATCATCAATGCCCTGCCGACGATCGTGCGGTATTCGTTGGCCCAATCCGTTTCCGACGTTCCCCTCGCTCGCTTATTCCTCACAATCCCCGTCCGAGGTACCCTCGCTTGCGTGAGTGTGTACTGGACCTTCGATTGGTTCATTGCAGCATTCCCGGCCCACGCACTCCTCCCTTTGGCGAATGGTCTTAAAACAGGGTTTGCGAGGGCGGCGCAACTCGGTGCCGTTTTGACCGCTTCATTATTGTGGCATTACCTTCCGCTCTGCGTGCGCGTCAAGAAGGATGCACCGCGCGATGACGTTTACGATAAGACTGCGCCGCGTCTGATCGAGATGATCGGCTTCGCGAATTCCTTGGGAGGAAGCTATCTCTTGCTCGTCACGGCCTGCTTGACGCTGTTGCTGTTGGTGAACCCGCCCATGGGTCAGATCGCGCTCGTACTACACCTCATCATCCTCATCTCGCTCTTGGAGGTCTTTGATTCCGAGCGGGACGTCACTGCGCTCTTGTCGGCAATCACAGACGAATCGAATCTCGAGACCTTACTCAACGGTCGCACCCCGCAAGTCGCAAACCCGGGTCTTTCGCTCTACCAGGCGTCGATGCTCTCCCTTGTCGCGCACCTCGCCTTTTTCGCAACCGGTCATCAAGCCGCCTTGGCCTCAATCCAATGGTCGACGGCGTTCATCGGGTTCCCCAAAGTGACCTACCCGTTCTCGCCGACCTTGGTGATCCTCAACACTTTGGCGCCCCACTTCCTCACCGCCTTGGTAGTGCCGCTCTACGCATTGTGGAACGTCCCTCCCCCACTGCACGACCAGCCCGCGTCGACCATACCCCGTTCGCTCCTCCGCAGCGTAATGGCTTACCTCGCTACCGAATCGGTGCTCACGCTTTCCGCCTCGACGTTTGCGATCTACTTCCGTCGCCACTTGTTCGTTTGGAAGGTCTTTGCTCCAAGATTCATGTTGGGTGCGATCACGTTATTGGGCGTCGACTTTGTGTTATTAGGCGTTTCGTTGACGTGGGGCTCACGGGGCGTGATGAACAAAGCAAAGCCTTTGGGGACTCAATGGGCGGACTAGAGCCCTTTTAGAAGGAATTTTGAAATGTACTAGATTGGCAGTATACAATCTGAACGAGAAACCCGGTCAACCCAGATTGAACTGCTCGACCTCATACATGCCCACCCGCGCGTGTTTCTCTTGCGCCTCCACCCTGCGCCTCATGCTCTCCCCCAGACCCTTGTCGAGCCCAAGCTCGCCCTTTTGAGCAATCCCCTTCTTCTGCTCGGTCTTGGCCCTGGCGTAGATGGCCAACGGCCCTACCAGAGCTTCGAGCTGGACCGTTCGCCTCAAGTGCTCGTCGACTTGCGTCGCCAGTCGCCGCAGCAAAGTGTGCGAAGATCGATGCAGCAGCAAGGCGATGAATTGCGCATCGAGGATCGCTTGGACGAGACGAAGAACCAATTCGACGCGGGGAGGGGTGCCGCGGGACGTGGCTTGGTCGTCCGAAAAGGAGGAGGTGCGGACAGCAAAGGGGTCCAAAGGGAGTCGTTTGGGTGTTTTGGGCTTTGGGCCATCCGTCGTTTCCACTTCGACGGCGCCACCATTTTCGTGCCGACTCCACCACCTCAACCACCGATCGGACACCTCCAGTACGGCCAGAGCCTCGACGGCGTTGAGCTGGCTCTGGAACGCTTCTCTCAACCGCGCAGGTTCGAAGGAGCATGCGACGAGCGCACGTAGCAATGTCGACAGGCGGGGCATGCCCGCAGGCACAGGATCGGAGGAGGCGTTGGCCGCAATGACACGACGCAGTGTCGAGGTAATGATTGATTCAGGGATGTCGGGCATTGAACGGAGAGCCAAGAGGATGTTAGCCTGCGATAAGATCAGGTTCCCGAGGAAGTCAGTAGGGTGGCAGACGAAGTAGACCGCGCGAAAACCCGACTTACCCAGTCCTCTGCCAAAGCAAGTTCACGAACCAAGCTGCCGTGGATCTGACCATCTCCGACAATGCCTCGTTTGAGCAAGTAAGATAGGATACCGCGAGGATGTGATTGCGGCGATGTAGAAATCGTCGCTCCACGTTCCAGACTCCCGGAATTCATCGCCGTAGTCTCGACGGCTTGGGGGAAGCAAAGCCTCAGGACCGCCGTGACGAAAGAGGAGGGAAGCACCGGCTCGAGCTTCCCGATCGCGGCCAGCGCCTTCTGCCTGCTCTGGTCGACTGCTACGCTCCCTTCATTCGCCTCGAGCTGCTTGCGGTCATCGTAATACTTGTAGCGGTACACGTCACTGACACCCTTGATGCGCTTCGCCGTCACTTCAGGCCACGCCTCCACAGCGAAGCCGCTCTCCTGTATCGCTTCTTCGATCTTGCGCCTTGCGAGCTTGTACTTGCTCTCGGTCGTTTTCAGCGCCTCCTTGGCTTCCAAAGCCGCGAGTCGTCGCTCGTGCTCTTTTGTCAAACTCGTCTCGAGTTTGACGAGATGGTACGCCCGCAAGCGTTTCGTCTCGTCCTGGATGAAGGTATCAAAAGCCGCGTCGGCAGCATCGACATTGACGTCGCCCGATCGAAGGAGGGGCTCGAGTGTGCGCAAGACTTTGCTGCGAGCATCGATACTGGTATCGAGAAGCGCGGCCTTGTTCGCACTCATCTTTGAGTGTCGCAATGGTGCGATTGTCTGGACAGTATTGCTTGAAGAAGACTCGGCGGTAAGATACTGGCGCGTAAGATGCTGTTTGCCTACCACAGCCGCGAGCACCGAGACCGACGGAATGGTCGACAAGGGCAGGCTGAAGATGGCGATGCGATTGGGCGAGGAAGATGATTCGGCGTCGACGAGAGGGGCCAGAGCCAAGGTTGCGGTAGTCAAAGTAGGCAGAGCGAGTGCCAGGCAATTTCCCCTCGGGGAGTATATTGACGATGGGAGGGCGATTGTAGTGCTGGAGATAACGGCGCCGAGGCGTACGTCCCAGACGAGGGCGAGAACGCCCGATGCGTTCTCTTCGGTGCTTCGACTTGGCATCTGCGTCGAGCACTGCAGCACAAAAGTCGAGTGCAAGGCGAGTATTCTCGTATTGGAAGGTGTGAATTTCTCGCTCGACAAGTGAAGTGACTTGACGACAGAGAGGGATAGCTTGGCTTCGATGGGATGCTCGCTCGAGTTGAAAAGATCGGCATAGGTTGTCGTGGGATAGTCTTGAGGGAAGACGAATTGATGTGAGACCAAGTCGCTGTCTACCAGAGCTGTGATGATGCCCTCGTCGTTGACCACGACCTGATCACCCAGCACCTCCACCGAACCCAGAACGACCATTCGCGGTTGCGCAGCCATGTCGTCCTCGTCGTCTCTCACCTCGGGATCGACGAGAACGACATCGATCTCGGTTCGGGCTCGTATCTCGGCATTGCCAACGACGACAGGTGCTGTGGGACGTTTCGTGCTCTTGGGCTTTGGGGCAGGAGTCGCCGGAGGCAAAGCTACGGCGTGTGAGTCGCCCGCGTATGCTCTCGACACGAAGACGACATGCGCGCCTGACCGGGGAGGCAGAAGCTCGAGAACGGACTGCGGGAGAAAATTCGGATTGGCCTGGAGTGGGACGGCGCGCAGAGACTGGGAGATGGGCTTTGGAGCCATCGACGAGAACGAGGGTGTGGAGAGGGTGACCGAAGCGCCGATGGCAAGGTTTTCGCTCGAGGCGAGCGCCACAGTACCCGTCTCGGCGAGCAGCAGCAGATGATTCGGCAATGTGCGAGGTGCAAGGAGACCAACGATCGGTGCCGAGGTCTGTTGTAGACGAAGGGTGTTGATTGTAATGTCAGAGACATGCATCTCACCGCGAGTGGGTGCTGAGTCGCGACGGGGGCACTTACGGGGTAGACCAACCTGGACGGTGTGGCTTCTACACTGCCATCCTTGCGTTCCTGTTCTGTCCAGTGCCATATCTCGCCCCGTTGGTCGTCGTGGGAAGCTGCAACGGCGATCCATGTGTGTCGGGTCGAGCGAGCGTGCGCCGACTGGGAGCTCGAGGCCGCGATCGAGCGCGAGGCCGGCGGTGTCCGTGGGCGGAAATTCGATCCAAGCGTGATGGAGGACAGTGCTGTCTGGTCGGCGAGCTGGAGAGGGAGTACATGGGGAAGGAGAAGTGGTCAGCCGCGGTGACTCCAAGGAACGTCGCAGGAGCGTGAGCTGTGACGGTCAGGACGAGGTAGCTGCTGGTGCTTCTGGTGCTGCTGTCACTGCTGTGTTCGATCTCGAGCCAAACCGGAATGGAGCAGACAGGTCAAGTGAACTGACGTTGTAGAGGGTCAAGCCATGTGCAGGTGCTGCCACGAGCACGCGACTCGGTTGCCTGGCTGCGCTCGTCGAGGTGTAGCCGACCGAGCTGATCAACGGCAGCGGTGGTTGCGAACTTGAGGCATGCTCCACAGAGCCCACCGCAGAGGGTAGAGGGTACGAGGTAACCAGATACGCTTCGTCCATGCTCGGGGAGCTTGTAGGTTTTGATCCGGTGCGAAGCCGAGCTCAAGAGTCAAGCGTGTCCAGTTGTCTCGTTTCCATTCTCGCGCTTCGCAGCAGCGCTAGGCCCGGGAAGGTCTCGCAAGGTGGCGCACGCGCTGCCGGCGCACGGAGGCACACTGGCCAAACTGCAACGCTCCACTCGTCGGGCAGGCAAGAAGAGCACATGCCGACTGGCGCCCTCAGCGAATAGCAGCCGACGACTCTTGAGACTCGAGCCAGAATATTTGAGTTTGAGCACAGACATACAGGAGTAGGGTCTGAACGAAGTTGAAACAAACAACTGTAAGCAACTCGAGTCGACCAGTGCCCCGGCAGAAGGGAGAGTCCAGCGCCAAGCAGCAGCTGTAGATTGTCAGAAGAGGCAGGAACTTAGTTCGACCATTTTGGAACCGCGCGCTGAGCGCGGAAGACGAAAGGGGCTTCGAGACTTCATCCGAGAAGCACTGCACACGCATTCGAGCCTATAAAAGCACTCGTACTCCTACTGATTCGATGATGAGGTGATGCTCTCAGATTCGGAAAGCTCAAGTGCATTAGCCAGAGTCTCAGCAGTAGGTCACTGTAGCCTGTAGATGCCTGGTTCATTGGCGAGGTCGAGATCCGATGAGCGATCGCCGTGTCCGAGGCTGGGGATGCCCGAAGCCCACCACCCGGCGCGGCCTCCACATCATCGAACGGCCTCGGTCGATCGACGGGTACGGCCAGCCGATCTGCTCTCGGGCTCAGCCTCCTTCTCTCCTCTCCTTATCCGTGTAGTCGATCCTACCCTCTCTGACCCTGAACGCGGCGTCCCTAGATGTACACGGCCCACCTACTCGTCGTCTGTCATGGGTCAGTCCCTTTCTGCTCCACCTCTCCCGTCTCACAATCGCGAGTCGGCTCGGGTTCCGCGATCGACCAGACGACGACCACCTTTCGGCCGGCGCGATGACGACGACAAGTGCACTCGACACTCTCAAACCAGAGACATCAGGTTCCGATCAGCTATCAGACAACACTGCTGACCGCTTCTCGGATGTAATACGCAGACTCTGGGGACAGACCTCTCATATCGCTTACATTTGCCGCTCCGCGTCAGAACACGTCAATGCGCTCGAAAGCGCCGTCGGTTCAACCTCCGCTCCGTCTTCCTCCAAGTCGTTCGAGTCGACCTCGTCCGAGCAGCAGTCCGACGAGGTCAAGTTGATCGTGCTCGTGGGTCGAACATTCCTCAAGCCGCCTTCAGTGCCATGATCGATCCTGCTGACGTGTCTATCCTCGCTGCCACAAATGCAGCCCGCCAAACTAAACGAGTGGACAAACACCTACGACGGCATCGACATTTGCGCCGAGCGCGTCATCCGGGAGATTGACCAAGGTATGCACCATCTTCGGACTGATAGTTTTCAGGAGCTCCAGTATCCTGACGCATTCGGCTTGGATTTGACACAAAAAGAATGCGAAAGGATCGTGCAAGATGGAGGACAGGTCAAAAGGTTTTCGATTGTAGGGTCCGTCGACATTCCGTCGAGTTTGGATCATCCTCTGCCCACCCAAGATCATTAGACTGACTTTCGATGGCTCCGATCATCAGATACTCCCTCGGTGGACTTGTGGCTCGATACGTACTTGGACTGCTCGAGAGTCGCTCGCCGTCCTTCTTTGACGATGTCAAACCCGTCAACTTTACGGCGTTCGCGTCCCCCTGGATCGGCATGTAGGCCAGCGTATCGACCGGTGACAGGTCCAAGCTGCTCAAATGGCTAAATACATGCATCCCTTTATCACAGCCCTCAATACGAGTCTGTTTGGTCGAACGTATTCCGGTTCCTGGGCGCTCGCCTCCTTTCACGGTCCGGCGCTCAGCTCTACCTCACCGATCGCTACTTGCCTTCCTCGCTCGTTGAAGGCAATCAGCAAGATTCGACGAAAGGCAAATCAAGTCTTCGACGACTTTTCAAAGCGAAAGAAAAGGCTGAGCCTTTGCTCTCGGTCATGGTTAGTCGACAGTGTGGCGGCCCATGCGCCGTCCTTTCCCGCTGTGCGAGTCTGATTGTGGTCCCCCAATCCCTCTGCAGGCGGACCCGCGCTACAGCTTTTACAAAGCATTGAGCAAGTTCGAGCGGTGCGATCTTTACGCTGTTAGCAATTTTCATCGAGGTTTCATCCCTGTTTAAAAGGTAACTTCGGCTCATCACCTCTGGACCTTGATTTCACAGAATACCGTCAACGACCGCACTGTGCCGTACCCAACCGGGGCCATGGAGACGCACGACCCGTTCTCATTGGCGCGTGCCAAAGCCCAGAAGGTCGCCCAAGAGCGAGACGACGACGAGGACGCCCAAATCAACATTCGTGATGGAGGACTCGAAATCGAGCTGGAAAGTGATGCTGCCATCATCGTTTCTTACCGACCCATCGATGCACCTGTACGGCCTCCGGTGGAGGCCAAAGCCGGGCGACGCTTTCGTTTCCGCTTGCCCTTGCTTCTTAGACCCACGACTTATCCCTTCTCTCGGCCGGTGTCTCTAATTCTCATCGTCTTCATCCCAATCACGCTCCCCGCCACAGTGCTTTTCCTCCTCGGTCGGTTCATGCTAGCGTCTGGCCAATCCCGGCGACGGATCCTCAGCGAGCGCAAAGACATGGGAGGTGGACGAGAAGGCATGCTGGCGCGCGTGGGCGTCGGCTTGGCCGAAGTGGCCGAGAGCGTTAGAGCGGATAATCCCGAATATGCGGCGGGACTGCGAGAAGACCTCTCTGGTCGGCTCTCGGAACGTAGCAATGGGCATGCGGGCAAGGTGGTGGCGTCGGTGATGGCGGCGGATGAGTCCGACAATAATGCCCAAACGGGCTTACCTGCCACTCTCAAGTCCCTCAGATCCTACGATGGTGTTGGAACCCCACCTTTTGTTCGCTCAATGTCCCCACCCACAACTGCCTCCTCCGCTCATGAACGTGTTCCGACGGACCCGATCCTCACCCCCGGGCAACTCGACATGCTCAAGCACCTCAATGCGCTCCCGCAACTCAAAAAGCACCTCGTCTTCCTCCCCGAGAGTCGCAACAGCCATGGTGCCATCATCGCCCGGGATCTCAGGTTCGTGCAGCACAAGCCTGGAACAAAGATTGTTGATTCGTGGGCAAAAAACTTTGTGCTCTGACGGGGGAGTAGTGAATCGGCTTGTGTATCACCGGATCCGAAGTAGTTGTGGAACCCCAGATGTATCTTCACGGATCCGATTTCGAACGGACTTTCCTTTAATGAGAGTTGCCCTTTGTACCACTGTGCAAAGACTAGCCCTCGGTTATGATGCATCTGAAAAAGATCAGAAGTAGCACCTTACTGCGGGTCACTCTCGCGTGGGCAGCAGCCAGGCTTTGACTCCCTCGTCGGACTGCCCGGGTGAGTGCGGCCGAAATGTCTTCTCATTCGATGTGAGGTTCTTCATGACGAGTTGAGCTTGAATGGACACCTCTTTTCAATTGACCTTAGACTGAAGAGTAGTGGACCCAGCACTGGCTGCCATGCAAGCAAACTCACCCCCCGTACTAAGAATCTGGCGGGTGATCGATCGGCCGCGCCAACAGACGGACGCCGACTCCAGCTTATCGCGCAGCCTTCTGTCGAACACCGCACTAACACCGTCACCTCTACTGACGACGACCCAGGTGCTTCAGGCGGCGCGCCACGCTACTTGTCGTTCTGCACCTCCCAGGTTTCATCGACCCGACCGACGACTGTCGTCACACATGCACACACGCCCGTGTGGCTCGTGATCAATGCCATCCACTTCATCACGTGGTGTGGGCGGTGCACGGGTCAAACCCAATCGCGCTCCTTCGGCTGGCCCGACACCCTGGACCGATCGCCTGTTGACGCTGCCTCCGGAGGTGCTCACGTGCTGTGTCGAGCGAGTGCTCACCCAGGCCGTCGACGCGAACGAAGCGCTGCGGCCATCATGCAAGGGCATAATCACCCGCTTCCACGCCAAGGAACCTCCCAATATCGCACTCCAAGGCTATCTGTCAAGGTGTGTTGTCGTGCCGAGCATGAACGCAGCGAATTCCGGGACCGCCGACCACCGTGCGATGATCGCCAGTCGCAGCTCGGCTGTGCAGCCTGCTGATCTCACCGTCCCTGGCCCCCCAGGTTGATCTTATATATTCCCTGTCCGAGAGATGCGATTCTCTTGACTGTACTTTACCTCGATCGGATATCTCGCCTACGGCCTCCGGCGCCGTATCAGGAGGTGCCCTCCGTGCCGTTGCTCCCGACCGCCGAACCGAGTCGGAGCCCACAGTCAGGCCAAGCCAGCAAGGACTTGTCATCGTTGGAGGAGGAAGAGCGCCAGGAGGGTGAGCCGCTCAGCCATCCTCTCATCAATGCATTCACGATCCACCGCCTCGTCTTGGCCACCCTCCTCGTCGCGTGCAAGTCGGAATGCGACGGTCATTTATCGCAGCGGCGTGTTGCAAAAGTTGGCGGAGTAGCGATGCGAGAACTGATTTGGTTGGAGGTCGACGTGCTCGCCTTGCTGGACTGGCGATTGACCTATACCCTGGGCGCGGTCGAAGATCTGTCCCGGACGCTGTGGGAACTGGCGAAAAAGGAAGGGCTTGTTGCCGCCGATGCAGATGATTCTTCGCCCCTTTCTTCAAGCTCGGCTCCAAGCGTCGCTGAGATCACCGATGAGCGTCCAGCTGGCGCCGCACTTCAGGGAGTACCCCTTGTCTCCGTGTCGACTTCTAAACTACACAAGTCGGACCGGATATCCATCAGTTCCACTTCAACAGCGTCGTCGACCTCGGTCTCGCCGTGCATGCTGTCTCCCGCCCGCGACTCGAGCACGTCACCTTCGCCGCCCTCGTCGAACGAAGCATCCACTTGGACCTCACTTGAAGATTCTCGGCAATCCAGCGCAACCGAAAAGAACTCCGCCCCTCGTCAGGGGCAACGCTTGGCATCGAGGGCGTCCAGCGAGACGGTTCGTCGACTCGACCGACTGTCTGTCTCGTAGTGCACGTTGCGCCGGGCCGAAGCGAGCATTGTCCTCGATCGGCATTCTCTGGATCAAAAGTAGCCTTGCATTGCTGTACGCCACTCATGGCTGCTGTAATATGACCTTGGGATCTCTCCGGCATCTTGGTCCGAGAAGTCACTGGTGACGACATGATGCTGCAACTGTTTGGCCCTTGCATTTACTACCGGGTCCGAGCTCGAAGGTCCAAAAGCGATTACAAGTGGAGCACTGGCAATATGTGTCATCGAAATCGTGCAGAGCATGTGTCATCGAAATCGTGGAGAACAAGTTTTCGTGAAAATGTTCTTTTCCGTGAGTTGGGATTTTCCTCAAAATGTTTTTCCTTACATAAGGCGCAAGCCTCCGTAATGAGCGCAATGTACGATCTTGAGTCGTGACAGTCCAGTTGCATTCGTCTGCTCGGCTCTTCCCCATGCTGCCCCCACGCCCTCGCCGCGCGGTGACGACGACGACGACGACGACGCCAACGACATGGCGGGCCTGACTACGGCCTCACTCGTTGGCCTGTACGAACCCGAACCCGACACGGAGCTCGACCATGGCGTGTTCGTCGACCACCGAGCCTCGAGCACCATGCCACGATCGGCGGCCTCTTTCTCCCGTCTGACCGCGTACCTCGGCCTCGATCACTCGGTGCGATTGCTCAATGCGGTGGCGCTCGCCAGCTCGACGCTGCTGTCCATCACGCTGCTCGTCTTCCTCAACGCGTCTCAGCCGTTCCTGCTGGACCTGCTCGGTGTGGGCAAGGCCAGGCTCGGTCGGGTGACGGGCCAGCTCGTGCTCGCGGATGAGCTCGTCGCGCTCGGCTGCTACAGTGTGTGGGGGTTCATCTCGGACCGGATAGGGGTACGGTGGGTCGCCGTCGCAGGTCATGCACTGTGCGGCGTCGCATTGCTGGCCTACGTCAACGTCCCCTTGTCTATCCTCGTAATCGCTCGAATGTTGTTCGCGGTCGGGGCCAGCGCTCTTGTCACCGCGCTCAGTGCCGCGCTCTCCTCGATGACCGCTTTGCCCGAGTCCGACGAGTCCGAATCCGACACCGGGACCGGCCAAGACGGCGATGCCCGCACTTCTCCTCCGTATGGTCACTCCCAACCCGCGTCTTCAATTCGATCGGAATCGTCGAACGAGCACTCCCGTTTGTTGGCAACATCGAGCGAGCGAGCAACGACCAGCGCAGCAAATAAGTCAGCTCGTTTCGCGGGACTGCTCGGATTCTCCTCGGGATTGGGGGCATTGGTGGCAGGTAAGGGCAATTTTCGGTGCCAATATTTGCAACCCCAAACTCTCGCGGCGACTGCAGAGACTAACGCCCTCTTCTGCATGGTGATGCTTCCAGTCTTCGTCTTGCTCCCACTACCGGCCCAAATCTCGGCCCGGTTTGCCAATGTCTCGCTACGAGCTGCTCTCAGATACACCTATTATCTTACTGCCATCTTGGCTTTCTTCGAGAGTCTGTTTCTCATCATCGGTCTCAAAAGGCCGTCGACAGCCGCACCGATTCAGAGATCCGAAACGCACGCAAATCCGACGCTCCGGGCTAAGAGCATCGCTACCCTTAAAGAAATGTCGCTCGGCTTCCGAGTCGCTCATCAAGAGCCTCGCATCGCTTTGGGCTACCTGACCTCGTTCACGGTAATGCGATGCACTCGGCCCCGAAGCCGCTGGTGGCTTTGTAACGTACTGACATGTGGTGCTCCTCCACCCCTTGGCGCAGTCTCGTGCGAGCGCGACAATCGTCACGGCTTTCATCCCTCTTTTGATCAACCACGTCAGTGCTGCTGCTTTTATTTCAAACCCCACCTGACCGAATGGGCTCATCAATCGAAGTCGTTTACAGTATTTTGTCTCGAATGGGCTCTGCTCCACGGCACCGTCAGCATTAGACATCCCGACACCGAGCAACCCGCCCTTTGAAGCCTGCCGACGAGCCTTGATTTTGGCCTCGATCCTGACGGGCGTAGTTCAACTGGTCTCCCTTCTCTGCTCGCCCCTCGTCGGCTTCCTCGCTTCGTCATGGCCGCCTACGCTGGTGCTCGCCTTGGCCTCGACCCTGGGAACGGTCGCTTTCGTAGGCTGGTCCTTCTTGCCCCATCACGGCGACCCTCGCGGCCCAGTGCCCATCGTCTATGCGATCCTGGCCGGCCTTTCGCAGATCGGCGGGATCGTTATCTCGCTCGCTCTAGTGGCTCAGGCTCGTGGCACCTTGGTCCAAAAGCAAGGCAAGGAAGTCGCGGGAGTGATCGCGGCCGCGTATTCCGTGTCGGGCGGGTTGGGCATCCTGCTCGTCGGGACTTCAGCCGG
The DNA here is from genome assembly GCA_022702605.1 of Microbotryum scabiosae. NCBI lineage: Eukaryota > Fungi > Basidiomycota > Microbotryomycetes > Microbotryales > Microbotryaceae > Microbotryum > Microbotryum scabiosae. The sequence goes on along the minus strand of JAHWDV010000016.1, from coordinate 221,935 downwards.
TTGGCTATTCGATGCTTGGAAAGGTGCACCTTTCGCCATCGTGGCAGTCGTCAACGGTTTCACTGCGGTGGCGGCCCTCGTCGTCTGGAGATTGGAAAACCCACGCCGGACCAGTGTTCGTTTAGAGTGATCGCACAACCAGCTTGTACCGATACTGCTGTAATACTAGTACTATATCAATAGAGGTAAGTCACTTTCTTGCAGTGTAGCGATGACTATGCTACGGTTAGAAACACTCTTCTTGCTGCCTTTGTGGCGGTGGCGCGGCGTGGCCGGTGTCTGGTCAACATCTTGATGTTGTACTTTTTTCAGCCTTCAGATCCCCTCCAGTGGCACATCAATCTTCTTCCCTGGTCATTCGACTTTGACCTTCTTCCCCATCCCTCGGCTCCATTTGCTCGCCACAACGGCCATTCCAATCGATCCCAACGCATAAGCCCAAGTCGGACCCCACACGAAGTACACCATCGTACTGACGAGCGGGCCCAATGCCCTCCCCAATTGGCCCCTCGACCTGAACTTGCCCAACACCTCGCCATGGGAATTTCTACCTCCCTTGACGTCGTCGACGTCGGAGTCGGCTTCGAAGGACACGATCGCCGTCAGGCTTGTGACGACGGTTGAGGAGACGTAAGCGAACCCGGTCGCGGCCGAGTAGAGGAAGATGTTGGCGTTGGAGAAACGGGTTGTGGACGACATGGGTCCCACATGCGGCAAGATGGAAAGGAGGACCAGCGAGATGAAGCAGGTCCAGATGCCCGTCCGGACCAGGCGGGGAGGGCCCGAGGTCGACGACTTCATGCGGCGCACGTAACCTCCTTGAAGAAGCGAAGCGAGCACACCGATGTAGCCAAGCAAGCGGCCGTTTTGCTAACGACCCGCACACAGACCCCCCTCGAATCAGCAAAGAGGGGCCTATTTCCATTTCATGACCCGACCAAAACTCACAGCATTCGTGTAGTCGAACAGTGTGTAGGTTAAGAATGTCAAGGTAAATTCGGCACCTGAAATATGCGCCCCGATGGAGAATCAGTCATCTTTCGACCTCGGTTCGACAGGGTAGCCCGACTTCACTCACCCGAGAAGAAAAACAAGAAACTGAAATGGAGCCATTGCAGTTCCTTCAGTCTCGCTTGCCTCTCCGCCGGCGTTCGCTTGAGAGCAGCCGCCGCTGCCTTCTCATCGGCGACGCTCCTCTTCGGTGTCGATGCGGTGCTGGCCTTGTCCTCTTCGGGCTGGTCGTCCTTCCACCACCTCGTCTCGGGCAAGCGCAGCGCGAGGTAGAGCGTCTCGATCGAGAGTAGAACAAAGGTGACCAGAGCGGGAACCGCATACGAGTTGAGTTCGAGCTGGTGACCTGCAAAAGTGATGCGTTGACCTCTTCCTACGACACGCGAAGCCAAGAAGGCTCCGAACGAAGGCCCGAGGGTGAAGGCGAGGGAGAACGCGATTCCGACCAGAGCGAGCGACCGCGATCGCTCCTCGGGTGAGGTGACATCTGTAATGGCAGCGATCGATAGCTGTACGTTCCCTTCCGAGAGTCCACCGACGAGGCGCGAAAGAGCGTACAAGCCGAAATGATTTGCGAAGAGCCACAATAGAGCGGAGATGAGGTTCCCGAGCATCGATGCTAGGAGGACGGGTCTGCGACCGTAGCGATCTGACAGCGCGCCCAGGTGGGGCGAGATGACGAACTGGCACAACGAGAAGAGGGACGAAAGAAGGCCTCCGAGCAATGTGAGGTCCCATCGAGCCGTGCTCTGGGGCGTTAAAGGCGCCAGCGACGAGTAGGAGAAAAGCTTAGCGCGCAAAGTTCGCACGAAATGCAGCGTGCGCGACAAAAGCGTCGGGGAGAAGGCAGCATACTTGGACTCTTCCAACACAAAGTTGTCGACCAACCGGGGGAAAAGCGGAAGTCTTTGAACAATGAGGTGGACGAGGACAACACATGCGACAGTTTTCAGTGATCGGGATCGTTTTTCAGGACTTTCCGAGGAGGACGGGACTGACGGCATGGTGAACGCAAGAAGGTCACACACGAGCGCAAAAAAGACGATTCGGACAATCCTTTTGGACGTCAAGCGTTTCGATGGCGGTGACAGTGCCGCCGCAGCGGCAGACGCTGGGGATGCTGGCGGACCAGCCTTGTGGTCGTTCGATCGGGTCGTGGAGACCATCTTGCGGATCAATCACCAACGCGCGTTGCGGTGGAAACTAGAGGGGGAAAATCGGGTCAGTGACTGTGATTAAGTGCGATGACATGGGGCCCAAAACAACGTCGTAGGCGGTCTCCCGCATTGCCGACAGTGCAGGCATCTGGGGGCGATTCGTCACAGGTGGGGCAGCCCTGCGGTCGGGCGTTGAAGCGACGTCATACCAAACCCTAGGGAAGCTCAACACATACCTGTACGGTGAAGAGATTGCAGACACTTACAAGATGTTGCAGGTGGTTGGACAAGCTTGGATGCTGCCTACGAACGACCCTACAACCAGGCGCAAAGGCAGGAAGTCTGAAGCCCCAGAAGGGCGGGAGACAGAGTAGGAGCGCACTATGACAGGCTAGCCGAACGTCACGCTGCACCACGTCACCGCCAAAGTCGTTCGATGTCGATCAATCGAGATTTCATTTGGCCATGGGTAGCCGTGATTTCGCGATCGGCGCGTCGCCATTGGCGAGAAACCGCCGCCCACAAGCCCTCCTTCCTCAAGTATAAAAGCTTCACATTTTAAGTTGGCATGGTGTATACGCCACCGCCGGCTCGGCGCCAAACACCATCAGTCAAGCCACTGCAAGTCAGCGCCGACCTGGTCCGAGCGCCCGAAGGACCTTGGTCCGAGGCGCGCAAGGGAAATTCACGTATTCCCGCAGCCAGAATGGGCCACTCGCGCGCCTCTAGCCGAGAGGCTGGCCCAGGTGAGGCGCGAAGTGTAGATATGCCCTAGGTAGACAGACACCTACCGTATCTTCGCCGATCATACGAGTCATTGCGTATGCTGAGGGGCTCGAGCTTCGACGCGACCGCACTTCTCGAGTCCTCGGCCTCCCGCCCAACTCAAACCAAACTCGATCCCCGAACCGTGGCACCACAAAAGGCGATGTCGCCTGGGTCTGCTTACTCGATCCTGCGCATCAAGCGCAAGCGTACCGAGCAATCCGATCCATTGGACGCGCTGGGTCCGTCTCGCAGTGCCTAGCTGAGCCGTACCGGGCAGATTTGGCAACGAGCACGTCACAGGCTCATACCACCAACGCGCATCCACAGTCATACAGGATGGTGCACAAGCTGAAGGCTCGTCCAAGCTGACGCACAAACGTCGGAGATCGAACACGTCCACCTCCACGCCTGGCGGTAGGTCGTCGGGCACTGCTGACCGCAAGGCAGTCTCGCATATTCGAGACGGATCGAGTTGATCGGGCGATGCCATGATCTCGCAGGTGTGTTTCATTTTGCCGAGACCGTGCCGATCGACACCTTTGACTCGGACACGTCCTCTCGCAAGCTCAGAGTACGCCTCTGTTCACTGGTTCAGCGCTAATGCTCGAGATCTTTGGGTGTGGAAGCGCTGACGGGTTGGGCTGGCTTACCGTGCGACCATTGGTTGTTCTGATCCGATCTTGACTGGTGGTGCAGGAACGAATTTCGGCCTTCCTTCGTGAACCGCAAGATTCGTCCCGAGGGCAGCTTCCAGGGATCGGACCAGGCTCATTCCCGAGTGACTCTCGGCAGGATGGGCCATCGACACTCGCTGCAACCCCCCGAAAGCTGCCGACGTCTCTGGCGCGTGGAACTAATGGCGATACAAGCAGAAACAGGCGTACAGTGGACCTCGTCAATCCAACCGGTGTAGAGTCAATGAAGCCGACGCGCTACCACGTCATTGGTCGAACCCGATACGAGCAAGAGAGCGATGCGCGACGGAGGAGACAGCTCAGCGGTGGGGTGCCCCCACAGGTTGTGTGAGTGCAGTGATGCACTTAGCTGGCAGATTGAGAGACCCGAATACTGAACAACGGGATTGCACCAGCAGCAGTGCGTCGTCGAGTGCGCGCTCAACGCTTGATCGATTTCGAATCTACGAAGCCGCGCCGATTGGTGAAGGTGGCGGCGAGCCCTCGAACCAAGGCCCAAGACAGGCGTAAGCCACGCATCTGGCTCGGCAATGTATTGCTTGGTACACCATCTTATCCGTATTCTCGCTCGTTTCCTCAGTCGTGAACTGCGTCCCATTACGACATCGTCCGCGAACGAGGACGAGATCATGTCCAGTTTCGTTCCGATGCTGCAGGAGTATCTAAATCGTGCGTGGCAGCGTTTGCATCACTTTGACCCTTGGGACTTGCGCCGGGGAAAAAACTCTCCAGCTAAACTTTCCTTGTTCGTATGACTTGTGATCGCAGTCGGTGACCGGACCAGTGCCTCTGGTTCGGCTCCAGCAATCGTGTTGCCGAGCTTGGAGCCGGGGTCGGGAGGCGCAAAGGAGGGTCGTGGCGAGAAGGAGGACGACGAGTACGTGTACGACGTGTACTATCGAGACTTGAGATCTCCGGTCACGACGATCGATGTGGGCTCGTCGGAAGGGTTGAGGAGAGTGGGTCAACTGTACGAAGAGGTCGCTTGCATTCGATCTTGCTCCTCAAGTCGATTTGGCTGATATTCGACTCGCTGTGTCCTCTCCCCAGAGCCGGTCTGGACGACGACGACGACGACGACGATCTACTTCGTGCGGGAGCGGACGACAGCGATCCTGACGAGCTTGGTGACGAAGATGATCAGGATTCGAACGGTGAAGAGACAAGCCCTCTGCCCCGAGCTTCCAATTGTTCTGCTTCGGGTTGACTGATTCAACGAAGAAGCTGGGTTTCGCAGAGGAGAACGACTACCGGAATGATTACCCTGACGAAGAAGGGGACGATGATGATTCTGACCTGTTCGATGGGAGCGATGACGGGGATGATGATGGGCGGTGGTGATGTCAATTTGGCGCGGGTGCTCAAAGCGGACCCATGTGCAGACGCTTGTGCCGGCCCTCCGGATGATTTAATAATGACAGTGATGTTTGCAATGGGTGATTAAAAGAAGAATAGGCCCTGTTTGAAATTCGGATTATTTTGTCGAATCTTGCGATTCCAATCCGGGTACTAGTTCGGCGTAGAAGTCAAAATGTCGGGTTCGACATTCCGAAGCCTGCTGAGGCCGAAGCGGCCACTCCAGCGAGCGCTCGGGTTGTGCTTACGCCGCCGCTGCCCACGTCGAGTCGTCGTTTCGCTCGAGTTGGACGTGTTCGTACTCGTGCTCGGACCGCGCTTGCAATGTCGTCGACGGATGACGCCATGTCGGACCAGGACAAGGTGTGTATCCTCTTGGCGGTCTCGTGGTGGTTCTTCTTCCGCCTGCTCGCATCTGTCACCCGCCGTGTAGCGCAGTGTCGTGGATTTTGCGCACCACTTGGCTGACCTCCCCGCCGCGGCGCTGACGACGATGAGCTGACGAGCGATCACTGACGGACCCACCATGTTGCTACCACTCGCCACAGATCCGCATGAAACGACTCGCCAAGCTGCAGCAGTCCCAATCAACGCAGCCATCGTCCTCCTCGCCCGAGGCCTCCACTTTGACCCCGTCTATATCCGGAGCGAGCACCGCCGCTCAAGCCCGAGCTCCGTCTCAGTCGCCGTCCCAGTCAAGGGCGAACATCGCATCACCAGCCGCCCCGGTGCGAGTGAGTCCCTATCCCCTTCCACCAGGTACAGGCAACGCATGTCAGCCGGTTGCATCTAGACGAGCCGAGTCGAGTGAGCCAAGCTGACGAGCGCCCTCCTGTCGATCGTCGGAAAGGCACCGCTGCCCAACAAGAGCACGCCTACCCCGACCCCGACCCCGACCGCTTCCACCTCTAAAGCCGTTGCAGCCTCAACTCCACAGGCCACCTTGCCCCGGTCGACTCTGATCGAGTCGTTCGAGGACTGGCAGCACGCCACACTGCAGATCGTGTTGCGCGTCACGCTCGATGTGAGTGAGAATCAGCCGAGTTCACCCTCCTGTCCCGCCCTGCCTCGAGCTTGTCCAAGCACTGATATCGGTGTGTGTACGCAGAGAGAGCAAGCCGAAGCTTCCAACTGGTCCATCACCTACCTCAAGGACGTCGCTGAAGAAATTGCCGCCGAGACAGCTCCAGGTTCGTTCTTGCCACCGCGCACCCCCACACTACGTCCCTGCGGCTTACATTCCTCCTGAGCAAATTCTTGAACCCCCTCCAGACCGAACTACGCCCCTCAAACTCGATGCCGAATCAATCGATCGACTACTCCTCGCTCGTCTCTCCCTCTCACCGAGCGTCATGACCGACGACCCCGAGATCATCACCGTCGTGGCATCCCTACCCCAGAACCAGACCTCATTCGGTTATCTCGGCGGATGTTGGAAGCGCGAGCGAGCCGAGCGACAAAAGCTCGTGTCCCGAAAAGTAAGCTGCGACTCTACGCCAGCCAAGCGCAAGATCGGGGAGCAGGGTTTTGCTGACGCAGCGATATCTCCTCGGTCGCAGAACCTTCCGGCTGCAGAGCTATCCGCGCGCGTCGAGGTTCTCAACAAGGCCAAGGCTCTCATCGTGTCCTACACTGGGCTCGTCCTCATTGACCCCTCCATGTTTCCTCAAGAGCACACCACGTCAGTCTCAACGTGCCTTTCGACTTGTCTGCGAATTTCGATTATTCAAAACTGTCCCCTTTGACACCGACCAGACCCACGTCACCTGGGCCCTTGGAACTGGCTGGCTTGCTGCTCCCCATGTCTAACATGGGCCCGAAAACGAGCACTCTGCAGTCGACAGATCTTCCAGCCCTCTTGCAAGACTTGGCCGGTCGGTTCACACCGTCGCCCGCGAACGACGAAGAGGGAGGGTTAGAAGAGGTGGTTGGTCCACTCATCTCACATCTCGGGACCCAGTTAATCGCACACAAGGTGGACATTGGTGGCTCGACTAGCGCGAATGGGGCCAGTTGGCGTGACGTGCTCGGCGCCGTGCAGACTTTGAGTGAGATCAAAGGCGTCGCTTCTACACTTCCCCAATGCCACAATTGGGACGTCACAGGGACCCCTCAAGCCCAAGCACCCTTGATTGAGATGCTCTCACTGTTGGGTCCATTCCTACGCTTGAGCCCGTTTCCAGACTCGTTCGTAAGTTTTTCAGGACAGTGCAGGGTTATCGAGAGTCGCAGTGGCTTGACATGCCCTACCTGTTGCTCTAGCCCGCCATCGCCAAGCTCTATTTCCCCGAACCGTCGACGCAAGGCCGAGGGAATCTGGACAGCGCAGCGAAGAGTCTGAGGGGTACACTTTCAGGGGTTCAGGTGCGCCGCCTCACATGTTGCTCAGGCCCTTGGCTGTCGCACTCATCTTTTGGCCCCGCCTTTTAGCACATCTTGTTCCAAATTCTGAACAACGTTGTCCGATCAGGTCCAGTGGCCCGCGAAGCTGTTTTGAGCTATTTTGGCAACGTGGCAAAGGCCAACGTCAAACGATCAGCCATGCGCGTCGATGCGAGAACTGTCTCGAGCCATGGCTTCATCATCAACTTGCACACTGCATTGCTCGCGTTCGCCCAGCCTTTCACGGATGCCGAATTCAGCAAGGTGCGTCGTCCGAGCCCGCATTTACCGCTTGTCCGATCTTTGCACTCACCGCCTGTCCTGTCCTGCACCTTTCGCCTTTCAGATCGACAAGATCGATTCTTTATACTACAAGAAATCACGACGAATTGACATCGCGGACGAAACGAAGATGAGCGCGACCCAGAGCGAGAGTGAAGAATATTATCAGCAAGCGGCGGACGAGGCCGAGCTCGGACCGGTCAATTTCATCTCCGAGGTTTTCTTCCTTTGCTGCACCTACTTTCGCCTCGGTATTATGCACGCCATCAAAGAGCATAAGGGGTTCTCGCAACAGATCCGTCACATGACGCGCGAGTTGGCCGACATGGAGGCGGACCAAACCTACCGCGGCACCCCGGGGGAAGCGCGTGCCTTGGCGGAGATAGAGCGGTACAAAAAGAGGGCACAGATGTTCAAGAGTCATCTCGAGGCGTACCAAGTCCAACTGTTTGATACAACGTATCTGTCAAACTGCCTTGGGTTCGCGAACCTCGTCATGGCATGGCTTGTGCGCCAAGTCGATCCCAAGAAGCAACACCCTCAGGTTCGCGTCCAGTGAGTCTGAATGCCGATCTGCGGGTACGACGTGCCCAGTGATCTGTTCCAACGCTTACAAAACGCCATGCGCGACCATTCGCAGACTACCCATGCCGGACGAAACACCGCTCGGTTTCCGGATGTTGCCCGAGTTTCTCATTGAGGACATCACCGAGTTCCTGAGCTTCGCCTCAAAGTCGGTCCCCTGATATACTTCCCTTCATAAATATTAAAAATTGACGATTCTCGTCTGAGTTGCAGAGCTGCACCACTTGTTCTTGCCGACCAGTCGCAAGACGAGCTCGTCACATTCATGCTCGTGTTCCTTTCGACACCATACATGAAGAACCCGTATCTCAAAGGCCAATTCGTTGAGGTACGCTTTCGATTGTGTGCTTTCTACCGGGCTTGAGCACCCATTGATGATCATACCTGACTTGGGGATCCTAGATCATGTACTACCTGACTCGACCTATGCCTCGTTATCCCACGGGTTGCCTCGGCGACGTTTTGAACTTCAACCCCGTCGCTCTCAAGCACCTCATGCCGTGCCTTATCCATGCCTACATCGGTAAGAGAAATCAAAACGGATCGCGCTCAGTAATACGTCAACCTGAGACGGTCGCATATCACACTTCACCAGAAATCGAGATTACGGGATCGCACACGCAGTTCTACGACAAGTTCAACACGCGGTACTACATTACGCAACTCTTCAAACTAGTGTGGAGCAACCAGGCGCACAGAGAGGCCTTGAAGCTTGAGAGCCAGTTGAGTCGAAAGGCTCGCACAATTCCCGAAATGGGGATGAACTGACCGAGGGTTCAATTGGCGTGTAGGAATTTGGATCGATACGTGCGCTTCGCGAATTTGCTCATGAACGATACGACCTACTTGCTCGACGACGCCCTGAACCATCTTGCCAAGATAGCCGACATTCAGAAGCAAATGGACGATCAGGCCGCTTGGGATGCGCGACCGGTGGCGGAGCGACAAGAGCAAGAAAAGCTCTTGCGCCAGTACGAGGGTCAAGTGAGAGGCGACCTGGATCTCGGCACGGAGTCGCTGAGCCTGTTGAAGCTGTTTGCCGGCGAAGCACAAGAACCGTTCTTGACGCCCGAGATCGTTGATCGGCTGGCGGCGATGCTCGACATGAACCTCAGCATGCTCGCCGGCCCCAGGTGTCAGGAGCTCAAGGTGCGCGAACCGGAGAAGCTCAACTTCCGGCCCAAAGAATTGCTCTCGGACGTTCTGGCGATCTTCCTCGAGCTCGGGCCAAGGAGCGAATTCCAATACGCAGTGGCCAAGGATGGGCGGAGCTACTCGAAGGACCTCTTCGATCGAGCCATGAGGATCGCGAGGAAGACGGCGATCAAGACCGACGTGGAGCTGCGAGAGGTCGGTGAGCTCGTCGAGAAAGTCGAAGCCATCAAAGCGGCAGAAGAGGAGGACGATGCGATGGGCGAAATACCCGATGATTTCCTTGGTCAGTCGAGCGGGATCCGGCCACGATCCAGCACCGAGTCTGACGAGGTCTGTTCCAATTGGCGTGGGCAGATCCTCTTACGTATGAGATCATGCGTGATCCGGTGCGCTTGCCATCGTCGAAGACAATTGTCGATCGTAGTACGATCAAGCAGCATTACCTCTCGGATGCAACCGACCCATTCAATCGTGTCCCTCTCAAGTGGGAGGATATCGTCGATGCTGTGGACGTGAGGGAACAGATTGAGGCCTTTTTGGCGGAGCGCAAGGCGAAGCGGCTGGCGGCGAAAGAGGTTGGTGAATGATGCGCTGCAAGATGCTCCGCTGTTGGCTCATTAGACATCCCTACCTGGCGTCGATCCGAGCTCCAATAAAGGTTCACATTCTTCGCATGTTGCAATACATAGCTCGCATTACCGTTCACGGCAAGCGATTATCGGTCGTCGAGTGCCGTTGTAGGGAAGGAAGCCTTTGGACGCGCGTTAAGGGTGAGCGTAGAGCTGCATAGCCATGCGCAGGAGTGGATTGAGCAGATCGATGCTGAGATTAAGAGGGTTGCCTTGATGTACGGGAAGCTGTTCACCCTCTCTAGCGCACAGGATCCCTGTGCCTGCGGGCTTCTGGACAACAAAGAAATGGAGTGTCAAGCCATCGCCACTCGTCAGCGAGGACAGCCAGCAACCGCCGGTAATCACAGTGCGACTCTGACCTCACCGACACAAGTCATTCCGAGTGGCGTTTTTTGCACCCTTATCTAGCGCCGGTCGCTTCTTCTGGTCCTTGAATTGCTCGGCCAGAGTCGTTGTGCCGGACAAATCGTCGTGGGCCTCTCAGTCTGCGACTAGCCGTCGGCCGCGCTTCACGGGCCGTAGTGCCTGAGCGCGCCTATGTGGGGGTGGGGGGTTTGAGAATGGAGAATGACAGGCACTCGAGCCGCCGAACTGCGGCCTCGTCGATGGCCATGCCCGTAAAACCTACCTAATAGGGCATGGCGAGTAGATATCTAGGTACCGGATCTACCTAGGTAGGTACCTTCTTCGCAGTAGGCGTGTAAGCCCAAGGTGAACAATGAGCTTGGCAAATTTTTCAGGAAATTACCAGGGTATCTCGAAGGTGAACAGTAATAGCAGGCCAGGTAGGACTCGCCGTTGGCTTTGTCGCGGCCCGGGCGTGAGAGGTCGTACTCCTGAAACTCGTCGCGACACAAGATACCTCCTACCTGGATAGGCACTAGGTACCTAGGTAGTCACCTAATGCATAGGAGATCTCGATGTCCTAACGACTTGAAATTCTCTCAGGCTCACCCACTGGGCGATCCCCGACACGCCTCGCAGACGTCATCGGCAGTGGCATCCGCGGCCAAAGGGCCGTTGAAGATGGCGCTTAACCACGCCGACCAGGGTCCAGGGTTCCTCGTTAAATAGAAAGATATCATCAATCTTTGCACATCTCCCTTAGATATAGCTGTCATCTTATCTAAGGGCCAACTATCTTAGATAGATAGATGAGCTCTTGGGGGTTTCCTTAGATATCTTGGGATATCTTAGAAATTTGTGGGACGTGGAGCGATCCTTGCACTTGCCACGTACGACCAAACGTCCCTCGCCGTTGGAAAAGTCGCGGTCGACAGACAGATCGAAATGGCTCCAGTTGTCGCCCCTCTTTGAAAGCAATAACACCAAAGCGTCGGCGCAGCGAGCTTGCCAGCGATCGTTTGCGGAGCTTCCTCTCAGTTGAAGGTAGTAAATCTCGCTTCTTGGTCGGTGGCGAATTCCGTACACACAAGATCCTCCTCAGCAGTGGGGAGATCCGACTCCATACTGCTTCAGCAAAGACTATCGAATATAGTCGTTCGGCGAGGTGTGAGGTAGATAAATAAATAAAAAGTGGTGCTTGCGGGATGAGGCCTATCAGATTCTATTCAGGCACTCTTCCACTCGCGCGTACGCCGCACAGACCTCCTCGACGGCTTGCCGCTCCTGCCAACTACTACTAGATACCTACCTTCCTACCTTGAGCGTGAGCGGCCCAGCAATTGAGAAGAAAGATGACTGCGGGCAGGCTCACGGTTACTTTTTGCCGAGTTGTAAGCCCCCAAGAGGAGCCCGCGATTGAGCTTAGCAGTGGCTTCACGCTCTCTTGGCATTAATTAAGCCTCAGTCGACGCGTGACGCGCGTCGCGCGTCGCAGATAACGCAACGGCCCCCGCGCATGATGGGAGCGGGTTCTCAGGTGTTCGCAGTTGCGCCAGGTTGCGCCGGAGCAAGCAAGTCTGCGGGAGCCGGGAGCAGGCCAACGCTCCAGCGCTCGCCGACCGAAGAACTCTAAATAGACGTATCCGGCGACTGCTTCGCAACCTGACACAAAGGCGATCCGGCCGACACCGACTCTACTTCACCTCTCCTTCCAGCACCCAACGTCAACAGCAACCGAGCCCGTCCCTGTTTTGTGACGAGTCGTTCGCCGAAGCGCGTCGGACATCGAGCATAACCTCAAGCCTCCACGGGATGCGATCGCACGAGATTCAGTGGAAGCCGTGTATACACTATTTAGCATGTGAGCTCTCCAAGAGAACATGCGGATTCTCGGTGCCTTCCAATCGAAAGACTGACTTCATCCCTTGTTCTGCACAGGGATACTCTGCGGCTACTTGCTCTATTCGGGTCACTCCTCGCACTCCTCGCCGGTCGAGACTGCAATAACATGTCCGCAAAGCGAACCGGGCATACCCAGTGCCGCCGAGCGTCAGAGGGAAGAAACCGAAGCGACGTTGGCGAAGAACTCACTCCTCGAGAGCCTTCTCACCGTTCCGGCCGAAGAAGTCGGGACGATCGCGATTTGTGCCAGCATCCACAACGAGGCTCGATTCATCAATGAATGGTTGATTTACGTGAGTGCTTGCTAAAGACTACCCCGTATCATGCTGTCAAATCGGTTCAGCTCTAATACTTGGCTGGGTTCTTGGCGTCCTCAGAATCGGGCCATTGGAGTCGATAGGTTTTATTTGTTAGTCGGTCTTCATCTTCCGCGCTACAGCGCCATAGACCTGACACAGGAAGTGAATGGATGCACAGGTACGATACAGGATCGACAGATGATACTATAGACATGCTCAAACCCTGGATTGCCACCGGGACCGTACAACTGCACGTGTGGAACAAGAGTTAGTCTTTCAGGCTTTACCTCGGTTCTTTGCCGAGAATGGGACATCGACTCGTTTCTGATCGAGCGACCTTCATCGTTCATGTGCGACATAGATCAGGGAGGGAACTTCCAAATCAACTCACTCGAGCATTGCAGTCGATACCACGCTGCCAAGACGCAGTGGATCCTTGATTGCGATGTAGACGAGTTTTACGTTCCTACCCCCGCCTTGACAGGCTCGCCGAATCGAGCTTTACGGATCGACGAGATGCCGGGAGCACCGCTCCGGTCAATGCTCGCAAGCAACTGGCTCTATCAGAACGCTGACGCTGTGGTCGTATCACGCGTCACGTGGAAGAACGCAGGGGTGGACCGACTGCCCGAGAACGGTTCTGTGCTCAAACACCAAACACTCCGGTGCGTCCTCTCCGAGGTTCTCGTCAATTGCACCTGACGGCGAGTACTGACAACCTCGTTGCGTTCCTTCCGTCTTGCTTCATGGCGTGTTCAGCGACATCTACCACAACATCCACTATGAGAAGCTCGAATTTACGAAGGTGCGTGCCAGGGCTGAGATGCTGCCGAATTGAATTGGGCTTAACCATCCATTCGGCTACAGGCCCTCATTCATACGCGTGGCCGGGAGGGATGGGTTCTACCGGGCGCCCACTTGGTTCGACACGATAACGTACCCCGGTCCAGAGCCAAAATCATCACCGTGAACGGTCATCCAGTAACCTTGATGGACAACTCCAGAAAGCCCACTCCAGCCGGAACGTTCTTTGATGGAAGGCATCCGACACGCGCATTCGAACCATTGGTCATGTACCACTACATCGGGCGAGGTGAGTTGGCTCAATTGGGACCCTCGCATGTCGAAGCCACGGCTGACTTTTACTGCACCTACTTCTTGTAGATCTCGAGGCAAGTGACTACCCGTCTAGTCCGGTCTGTGTACATGACCTCGACAAAGCTGACGTCACAGTATTCTTCACCCTCATTGTGCCCCACAGAACTGTCAACAAAAGTTCAGAAATGCGCAAAAGGTCCGGAAAGGAGGATGGCGCGATCAAGCTGGAGAAGAGGGTTGCAAAGTGTTCGTGCACTCACGTACTTCAACGAGTGGTCGCTGGATACCGTCAAAAGCTGACCTGAGCTATCATCTACAGGTTGGATGTGTATCAGAAAGATGTTTCCTGGCATCCTATCCATGAACCAAATGGGTTCTGTGAGTCTGATGCCAAGCGTTGCTGAGACACGACACCAAGCGTCGCGAGAGGCGACTCACCCCTGTACTGCCTTCCTCCCTCTTCTTCCTCGCGCACAACAGATGCTGCAGCCGTGCAGGATAACGGCATGGCGAACAGTTGGTATGGTCAGCACATGGAGTCGCTGATACGAATCGTCAACAACCTGGTCAAAGCCGACAGGGAGCCGGTGCGGGCAGCAAAGGTCGATCCTCACCCGGACATGGTGCAGTTCTGGCTCAAGAATGGGATGAATCCCGACAATGGGCTGCCATTATAATGTTGGTGGATACAGACTGAAATACAGGACACTAATTCCAAGAAAATAAAGGAGCTATAGATACATAGAGATCACCGCTCACGGGTCAACGGCCCATGGCTTGATGAATATCATTGAGATGACGGAGGCCAAGATCACAACCAGGCTGATCGCCAGGTTCGTGGTGAGTTTCCTGGTGAGCGCGTTCGGACCCAATATCCAAACAGTCGGCACCATCCCCTTCTCGTCAGGCGTCGACTCTGCTACACTCTTGTCGCCGTCGGCGACCGCACTTTCGAATCGGCCGAGGCATATCTCAAGATCGGAGAAGATCTGATAGTAGCAGAGTTCAGGTCAGTACAATGAATAACATTGAATACTACACGATCCACGACGGTGCCACCTACGTCGGCATTGTACTTGAACGCGACTTTGGCCTCCTCCTCGATGGCTTTTGCGAGTTCGTTACTGGCGACGCGGCCTGCAGAGTCTAATCCTGCTCTGAACCAAGCCTTCAGATCTTTGATTTCTTGAATGTTGGCGCGTTCGAAAACCCCGGCCTGTCTCGCATGCGATGATGGACAGAATTCGTAAAATTGTGAGCCTTCGCCGGAGTCCGGTAACGAGTAAGCGTGTCGGACCGAGCGGCCTATTAATTGCCCGCCAGAAAGATCCCCAACTGCATGGTACAAAATGTAAAATATGAGTACAGTTGTATCACCGCTTATTTCGAGTCATCAGGCCAACATACGGTAGCGCGTGTAAGCATGAGCGAGCAGAAGCGCCGGGCGTTCTTGCGCCACTTTTGCTGCGCTTGCGGGCCCAGAGGGTTCGTGCGGCAGGCGACTGCTGCCGGAACCCAGACGATGTAGCCGTGCTGCGTAATGGTTCACAGAGGGCCAGTTGCGACCGCTACAGATGCATGGTGTTCGATTTGCACGCGGAAGCTTGAGGGCGAGGTAGCTGAGATCGGCTTCGATCGCCGCCGATCTCGCGAGCGTCGCCGGATCGTACGTCGGACTAAGCACCTCGCAAGTTTTGTTGAGATCCAAGTAACGTTCTAGAGACTCGTAGATGACGGAGAGGGCCTCGAGGTAGGCAATATAGACGGGGAGGGGCAGGTCTCCTGAGGAGAGCCGGCGCACGACGCGTGGCAACATTACGTCATGGTGCGCACGCGCCGTGGCTTGACGGAGGCGTGTAGCAAGGCCCCAAGCCGCCGAGTCATTGACGGCCGGATTATGTTCCAACGAAATGGGCAAAGGCTCTGATACCGCGAGGATGGCTGGCGTTGACGGCAGAGACGCGGGCGGAGTCGTGGTCGCGTCCGTGTTGATATCCGAGGCTCCGTTCGCCGCGGTGGCTTGCGAAAGCTGACCGGACAAGGAGTCCGATCGGCGGCGATCGCCATACGACGATCCCGATGGCAGAAGCACAGTCGACAGCAGGCTCAGCATGTTCAGCTTCAACCACACCGCGGCGCACACCGTGGCTCATAGACCTCAAGAAAGCAACCGTTAGAAGAAGCCTGAGACAACGGCCGTGAGCGACAGGTCCCCCGACGACAGCGTAAAAGGCTCGTGCTCCAAATGTGCCCCAAGGGTCGCGCGTCTCATGGCTGCTCACGGAGGGGTAAACAAACCCGTGCGGTACGCTGCTCGGGGGCCAACCGACAAAGTCTAGGACAAAATGTCAACTATGGACAACAATCAAGAATATCCGCGTCAGTTACTAAGTAGTATGCTTCCGCCAGGCCTGGGCCTGCAAAAACAAAAGCAAAAACAAAACAAAGAGAAACCCAAAATGGCCCCAGGCGCGCGCGGGTCAGCGCTAGGCCGTGGTGAGACCTGCGAGTGATCGAGCTCACCGTGAAAAAATCCCCCACATGATTATTCACCCAGTATTGAAAGAAGGTCGACAGATGTTACTACCTGATGTACAACATCAAAGTATGCAATAGTCAGCACGCTGATGCATGATATGAATGACGATGATGATGATGAAGGATAATCGAGTGAGGTCGAGTCCGAGTCGACTCGGGACCCCCTCTGTGCGACCGACCGAGGGCGCGAGGGGAACGTCGCACGAGCTGACTCACCATACTTCAACATCTTGTGGACTTCATCCGCAAAGAACCTTACACTTGTGCCTTCTCCAACTGACGCTTCAGAGCTCATCATCCCCTCTTCCAAATCTAAACATAAGTCCGAGAGCGCGACGTGGATCCGCCGAGGCTTGGAAGGCTTATCGAGGTCGATCACTTACTCTACCCCAATCACGTGCAGATCCCCATTCGAAAGGCGGATACGATCGTGGCCATTCTCGATGGGATATGGGTCCATGTCGTTCTAGTGCAGAGTAGCAAACATGTGGCAGTTTCAGTCACCAGGGTGGTCGAATGGCAAGGTGAGCACCATCAGATCGAGGGAGCTCGAGGCGCCCTCCGATCGACCGCCGGTGCGGGCAGCAACAACGTCGCACGACAAACTGACTCACCCTTCTTGAGCAGCAGCTTGCATGCGTCCGGTTGAAAGTGAGAGGATCGGGCATTAAGTCGATTACTTGGAGCCGACGTGTGCGGAGGCGACCGACGGCCGACGCAGAATGCGAGACCGCTGCACGTGACAGGACCCACAGTGTTCGGACTCCGGACTTGGGAGTCTGTTCCGGCCTGCACTCAGGTTAGAGGCGGGGCTTTGTAGCTACCATCATCGTGCATTCCCGGTACCTAGCATCTCTCGGGCTCCCATAGGAGCATTTTCATCTTTAAAGACTAGCAATGAAACTACGATCGTCACTGTGTGTCCCCACTTCCGAGGAGATACTTCGTGGGGCGTACAGGGACCCGACCCATCCCCCGCGTCGCTCCCGCGTCCGGAATCCGAAGAGTCCAGATGTGAGGGAGTTCCTGGCCACGCCGCAGTCCTGACGGGCCCTGAGACGGCCTGACACGCCAGGGTGGCGGCTAAGCGCATCGAGCGCTAATCGCTCTGATCGGGGGCCGTGCCTATCGACCAAAAAAAAAGTGTCGCGGCCGCCTCTATTCCATCCACTCCCACTGTACTCTGCTTGCACTTCTACCCCGAGGGGAGCAGGACTCCCTCAAGGCTGCAAGCTTTCGACACTCGGTTAGTTCACCACTTATCCTCCTGTGACCGGCAGGCCCCCGCGTCCGAAGATGCCGCCGGCGTCCGCAACTTGCTTCGGGTCCACACCCCCACGAGCAACGCCAGCACGGGACGACTTCCTGCAAGCCGGGTCGGTGGCAGCTGCTGGTCAAATCAACAGTCATGAGTCACGTCGTGCATCCGATGTCGTGTTCATGCCATACAAATTGGCGAGGCGGCGCAAGTTCAATAGCCCGCTTCTGATTGGAGTCGCGCTGCTGTTCTTCATCTTCTGGTCAAGCTCCAAGTCGACAAATCCGACAGGCGATACTTCGCTCTGGACGAGCTCGAGGTGCGACGAGCCGTCGTGGAGGTTGCTGCCGCATTGGATCATACCGGGCAGGACACCCAGCAGCAACAGTCGCTGCTTGTCGAGAGCTCTGCAGCGGAGGACCGACAGGGCGATAGCCGACGACTTCAAGCTCTCGGACAATGCCCTACCGATCCACTTTGTTCACGAGAAGATCCACTTTCATAACACTCCCATCTCCACGCATCGACCGGCATCCAACCAGTTCATGCTGGCTCCGGACGTGGCCAAATCGGGTCGGCTACGTCGGAACGCGCCAGTGCTGTCCATCATCACTGCGACTCAAAACCCCCGCAGCCTCATGCTCGAAACCGCGCAGACCGTGCTCGGCCAAAGCTTGCAAAACATCCAGTGGGTCATTGTTGACGATCATACGAACGAGACGGCCTCGCTCGCCATGCTCGCCAATATCGCCGAGGATCCTCGGGTGGTCATTCTCAAGAACACGGGCAATCGAGGCCTCGCTGCCAGCCGCAACGTCGCCCTGAATTGGATCCTCAGCGAGAGTCGCATCGCTGCGGGTCTACAACCTCGCTACATGGCCAGTCTAGACGACGATGACTTGTACGAGCTTACAGCGCTCGAAAAGGTGCGCAAGCATGTTTCTCCATCTTTGCCTGTGTTTGGAAGCCACGGTCCAAAAGTGCTCCAAACTGACCCAGCTGGATTGTCACAGACGGTGTGGATGCTGGAGTCCAACCCAGAATGGGATCTTGGGGGTTTCCATGTCATCAAGTTCAACGCAAACAACGAGACTGTCGTTCAAGGAATTCACTCCGGATCAGCCAATTTTTTCAACGTAAGTCGAGCGCTTTGCCCCGGGCACCTCTACATTCCCGTGTCACAACAGGGGGCGGCAGGCTGAGGGCGTTCAAAAGCTTTCGCAGGGCAACTTTGTGCCAAACGCCGCGGTTTACACATCCAGGGCGATTGTCAATTCGGGCTGTCGATACGACGATGTGAACTTCGCTGTAGGAGGAGAGGATTGGGACTTCTGGATGTGTTTGGCGGAGGTGAGAGTGTGTCTCTGGCGGTTTGCAAATTTCATCGTATGGATCCCACTCACATGTTCCTATTGCATTGGGCACTTGCTGACAGAACGGTCACTGGGGTGGAAGCGTTCCCGAGCCTCTCTATTGGTATCGAGGAAATCCCGCGACGTTCCGTCAATCACGATGGGGCAACATGTTCGTGAACGGGTTCTCGGATCTAAAGCGACGCATCGAGAAGAAACATCCTGCCCTCTTGACGAGCGGTACATTCCCTGACATTGCCGCCAGACCATCGAGGCAGCTGGAGCCAATTCGTTGGGACGCCCCATTCGAGTCACACCTCGCCCGTTTTACTAAGACAGTCATGTTCGTCGTGCCATGGCTCTACATCGGAGGGGCCGACATTGGGGCTCTCCATCAAATTCAGCTTTTCGCTGAGAGCGGGTATCGCGTGACTGTTGTCTGCACGCTCTACAAGAACCCCGAGGGACTCGAGCTACGCCCTGCCGTTCTTCAATTTACCCACGATGTCCACGTGGTCCCGAGCTTTCTGCGCGCCAACGACATTCCGCGTTACATCAAGTACCTTGTCCAGTCCCGCGGCATCGACGAAATAATCATGAGCAACTCGCAGCTCTTTTACGAGATGTTGCCGGCGTTGGCGGAGCAAATGCCACACGTCAAAATGATCGATGTAAGTCAAGCTCGCAACGGTGCTTCGAGCTACGTCGGACTCATGACTCATTCGACCTTGACGTTTGCTGCGCAGTACCTCCACAATGAAGCGTATGATGGCTGGAAGTCCGGTGGCTACCCTACTCTTTCCGTCATCACCCAGCGATTCCTATCTCGGACGGTCACCTGCTCATCGTATCTACGTAATTGGCTCATTGCACGGGGCCACGACGCTGGGTCGATTGGTGTCGTCAAACTTGGCATCCAGGTCGGAGATTTCGTTCCTGCCACCCCGTCTGAGCGCGCTGCCGCAAAACGCGATGCTCTCGGAATTGACCCGCGAACGACGGTCATCACCATCGTTGGCCGCCTGGACCCCCAAAAGCGACCCACCCTTGTCCCTCTCATCGCTGACACCTTGCGGCGTATCGGGCAGTACAAGCCTGGCGACTTCATCATTCTCATGGTTGGCGATGGCGCACTCAAAGGCGAAGTCGCAGCGCGGATTGGTCAGAACAAGGTTAAACATTACGTGCGGGTGTTGGGAACGGTTGGGCAGCCTCAACAAATTTTGGCTGCGACGGATATTTTCCTTCTCCCTACGATGGGCGAAGGTATCTCTATCGCTGTCGCTGAAGCTATGGCCATGGCTTTGCCTGTGGTGACTGGTCGTGTTGGCGCTTTGCCCGAACAGCTCGGTGCCGTGAACAAGCATTCTCCGGAAGCCGCGGGAGTTCTGGTCGAGCAGACGATGGACGACAAGATGGACGCGCCTCTTTATGCGTATGAGCTCCATCGTCTGATCGAAGAACCCAACCTGAGACGCGAGTATGGCGCTCAAGGACGACGACTCGTGGAAACAACCTTCGACTGGCGACAAACTCTGACAGGACTCTTCGACGAGATCAAGCTCGCCAAATTACCGTCGTCCAAACATGATTTACACACCCCGAATCCCGCTGCGTACTTTGCATTACAGACCTTGCTGCTGGAAAATGGAAGAGTAAGTGCGGGCCCGAGAGGTGTAGCGTGTTCAGATCCCACGAATGCTTGCTGAACAAAGTGCGGGATGGCAGGAAACGGACTTCGCCGCTGCTCAAAATGCGCTCAGGATGCCCAGACGGACCGGCTTTGGCCGGGAGCTGCAAGATCGATGTGGCGAGTCGACGAAGGCACTGACGGAATGGATCAACTCGCTGGTCAAGCCGACGGCTTGCACCAAGAGCGATGTGCTCGATGCCGAGTCTCTCCAGGCTAGCGCCAAGTACCAATGCTCCGCATGGTGGGTCTTCTTCTCCGCAGCGCGAGCACTCTTCGGCATGTCATCTTTTCTACTCTGCTAAAAACTCTCCCTTTTGATTGTAGGTGCATCTTTGACTTGACGACAACTGAGCACGCCGGGTGGTCATTCAACGGCGCCTGTTTCGATCGATTCGATGAAGGAAACCAGGGGGGGTGCAGACAGTAGGTCAAAATTCTCTGAACCCAAATTGCTAAATTTTCTTCGCTGACACGGATCGAATTTCGACGTGAACCCCTCAGGTTTTGGAGCAACAGGCCCGCCGACATCAAATTACCAAAGGTGTCAGCTAGTAGGGATCTGATGTAATCAAGCTCGACTGAGACGATGCGGAAACGATCATCATTGTGTATTGTAATCTAGTTAGAACCCTGCTTTGCAGCACTGTAGGCCGCATTCACGAGAGGAGCCTTCAAAACCTGTCAAGGCAACTAGAATGGCGCATAGCCTCGCTTGCTTTGTCCACCAAAGCACTTGCAGTATATGTTGTCCCGAACTCAGAATGCACTTAGTGCAAAACCAACGCCAAGAGCTAGCACCCGGTCGCGTTCTTCTACTACTCGACGGCGTAGAATCCTTTGACCCCTTGTGGCGGATGTAGACCGTCTGATAGGAAGTGCAGTCATTGGTCGCCTCTTCTATTCGTCAGATTTGCGGACGCAATGGTGTGCTTCTTGTCAACGCGCTATCCCTCCTCGCAGGCAGTTCGATCAAGCTGAGACTAGCATCCCCGGTCCTTCCCGCCGACGCCCCCTTGCCATGGGTTCCGACCCGTTGAGCTGAATCCTCGTGGGTGACTTCTGCAGAGGTCATCTTGATGGGAGCGTAGCCTAAGACGCACACGGAGACCATGATCACGAGGCTTCAGCTCCTACCCAAGCGCGAGGATACAGACAGGCGCCCGATGGGAAGGTGCATGCTCAGAAAGCATTGTGGAGAATAGACGGACCTACTAGCGTCCTCTTCTTGGCTTCGTTGGCCACTTGCTTGGCATGGGTGTACAACAGCCCGGCCGCGAAACCTATTGTAACCGCACTGACGGATCGTAGCGTGACAGGGTCGTGGAAGAATACCATGCCGCTTATCGCGACAGGAAGCTTGTTGAGGGCGCCGATCATGCTGCAGACGGCGAAAACATAGCTGAGCCCTGACCCTCATTCCGACACATGAAGGTGAAATATCGAAGAGCATACCTATAAGTTGTCGACGACGTCACACGAATACACCAAGCACTGAATAAGGACACGAATAGACGGCTCAGCGATGTACTTCCAGATCCCGCGACACGTCTCGCGGTGCATCCCAGGAGCGGGCGCTAAACGCACCTGCAAAAGCTGATGAAAACAGCCACAAAGCCTGAGAGCAGCATGGCGAAGATGAGATGAGACCGTGCGTCGGAGGGGCTGGGAGAGCTGTTGGGTCAGATCAAGCACTCGACCAGTGTGGTCGGCCCGCTATGACTCGACTCACAAATTAAGTGCAAAGTTCGACGGGGACCAACCCTCAAACATGATGCTGGCGAGCAAGAGTACAGGAGTGCTTATTGCGTTGTTGTAAAAGCTAGTCTGCCAGTCAGTAAAGGCCATCGCCTTGATCTTCTTGCGCATGCCCAAGATCTATCAAGGATAGCTGAGACCGTTAGCAGAGCTGACAGCGGGAATCAATGCTGCCGGATAGGGACTGACATATGTTGCGCTGACGAGGCAGTTGATGGCAATCCAGAGGTATCCGATGCCTGTGTCGGTGCCTTTTGCTGACGGCAATTCATCGGCCGAGGGGGAAAACGCGGCCAGAATGTTGGGGCCTGCAGCAATCACCGAGGAGAGAATCTAGGATGCGGCGTGTGGTGAGCTCAAGGTCGTTCGTAGACGTTTCGCAAAGCGCATGGGGGAGGAACGCACCATGAAAACGAACGAAAGTAGCTCGAGTTGGGTGACGGCGCCGCCGAACCAGAAATTCTCGCCGTATGCCTGCGCAGCGAACGATTGGAATTCGACGATTAACAGCAGATTTTCAACCGGAAGCCTTGAAACCTACGTACGATGAGAATGATGGTGAGGTTCTTGAAGATGACGTATACAGGTATCGACAGGTATTGCTGTGGGTTGGGGCACATTGTCAGCCCACTCGGCCGACGCCCTCTCGGAGTCGGATCCGCTCTCGACTAGCCAGGGCTTTTGAGCCAGAGTACATCAACGCGACCAGACCGAGCGACACGGGGGCCCAGTTCCGGGCACTGTCCCAGTGAAAATCGGGGTAGGTGATGACCTGTAGCCAAGCACGACGAGCCCGGTTCTAGGGTGAGCTGGGTACCCGCGATGTAGAGGTCGGTCTGAAGGGGAAGCACTCACGCCGGACGACTTGGCCCCGTGAACGGCTGCGGCACTGACGCAACTCTGCACCGCGAGCATGAGAAAGTTCATCGAAAAATGCCTGCCCGACACGATGTACTGCGGGTTTGGGAGGCAATACATCAGTTGCTAGGTTTCGTTGAACCTCACCGAAGAAGAGCCTGCACCAAGACAACCACTGGTCGAGACTGGTCGTGTCCGACTCGTCGCCCACTCGGCGCGCCAGAGCACGAAGCGTAATGATGATGGTGACGACGGCAACGACGACGACGTGGTCACCTAGCCAGTTTATCCCCGTTCCCCGTCATTTGCTGACCAGGGCGTTCCCAGTCCGATCAAGCACCGACCTTGTTAGCGACCGTCATGGACAGCGAGGAGCAGCACACGGCGATGATGGACAGCGCGGCCTGGTTGTTGCTGTGTGCGAAGAAGCCGGACCAGGTCGATGTGGACGCGGATGCGGAGGTGGATGTGGAGTTGGAGGGTGACATGCCAGCTTGAGTCCGCGGCGAGCGCAGCAAGGGGTTGGACTGCGACAGGCGCGACGAATGAGATGAAATGGCTGTCATCGCGTCGATCGCAAGCCGCTGGTCCTCCTCGTCCTCGTCCTCGTCCTCGTCCTTGTCTTCCTCTTGTTCTTGGAGCTCGTCGCGGTCGTGGCCGTGATCTGGGACTTGCTGTGGCGCGTCACTCCCGTTGCTGTAGCTGGACCGGGCCTGATCGGGCAGCGGCGCAGCGGTGCTGTCGAGGGGTCCACACTCTATGGAATACGCGGCGCGGTCGGGGCTATACTCGCGGTTCATGCAATCGATCAAGCCGAGCGTCGAAATGAGGGAACAGTGGGACCAGTCGCTGCAGGGAGGTGGTCCTAACACGCTTGACTGCACGACCAAACGCTGACGGGTCAACAGCCGTCAAGCGCGGCCAAGAGCGGTCCGAACGGTGGGTGGTGATACCTAGGTGGTGATTAGGGCTGGGTCAATACCCACTTGGGCGCCGTGTTAATAGTTCATTATTCGGAGGGGGTCGGACGTCATAGTGACCGACACTTGTTAATATTGTCATACCGTTTAATGTTAATAATTTCGTTTCCTTGTCAAATAACGTTAAGCAACGAAATTGGTCGTCGTGCTCTCGCTGAGCCCCCTTTTCGTTCTGAAACCGCCGCAACTTGGCGAGACCGCCTCGTCAAGGGTTGGAATGCGGAACTTTCATAAGGTTCGACTGTGGTCTGGGCAGGGTCCGACGCTGGGCTTTCGCAGAGGATGTTTGCCGAGCCCAATGACAACTCTCGAGCCATATTTATTTGTTCACGCGGTCGTGAGGAGCAATGCGGATACGTACCGCAAGGAAGACCTCAGCTATGACCTCTATGTCTCCCTCGCGATGCATATCGAGGGTGAGCGCCTATTCCGAGCCTGAGTCTTCCACTCCGACTTTTGAGGGTTTATCATCTTCCCCTCGGCAAGCAAGACTCTGGGGCACTGACCTGGGGCGTAATCGTATCCATCCTCAGTGATGCCTTATTACTGGGGCGCTGACCTGGGGCGTAATCGTCTCCGTCTTCAGTGATACCTTATTACAGAGAGCTTCATCAGCTCATATCCGCCGATCCTTCCATCTCCATCAAAGGGGTTGCTTGCAAGCATGAGGTTGCTGGTCAGTTCTACTCAGTCGAAGGTTGGCAATACAACCTCGCGAGGGTCGCCGTCGTCAATTGCCCAGTCCCCGTGCAAGTCGAAGAAGCGATGTCGCGAAACAGGAGGGCGACGCTGGATACGACACTGTCCTGGACCTACAAGGAAGACAAGGGCAAATCCGCAGTCCCTTTTGCTCAATGCCCACAATCCAGAGCCGGAGAAGGTGCGTTTTCGAGACTGCGCACGACTTTTGCTTTCCCTGATCATGTGGTCGACTGAACTAGTTCTTTTGGTGTCCTCTCAGTTCATTCTTTTTCTCTCTTTTACAGTTCGGCATTTGCCTTCTGGGGGCA
Organism: Microbotryum scabiosae; assembly: GCA_022702605.1. NCBI lineage: Eukaryota > Fungi > Basidiomycota > Microbotryomycetes > Microbotryales > Microbotryaceae > Microbotryum > Microbotryum scabiosae. Next base: position 196,824 of record JAHWDV010000016.1, on the reverse strand, counting down.
TCTCAATGCCCGGGCGATGTTGAGTTGGCGCGAGAACGCTCGCCGTCTCGGCGACGACACTGTGCATTGGCATGCGCGAGATGCAAGTGTAGCTGAGCGGGTGCGATAATACAACTCGGTCACGGGCACCAAGGATACGTTAACGTGTCCTCCTCCTTCGAGTCTCGAGACCTACGACCAGCCAACTAATCTTGCCGATGATGGATCGTGCGGCGATTAGGTGGGTCAAGTGCTCCTCGAGTTGAGATCTGCTCGGAGTACTGGGCTAGCACCTTCAGTAGGAAATAATTTGATCCAGGAAGCGAGCCGACGATATGTAATTCAGTGATGATCACTCCTAATTTGTCTGAAGGTTGAGCTTGCCAGGCCGCGAAGACATAATCACATGCGAAACTAGGGGTCACGTCCTCGTCAAGCTGCGCAGCAGTCACTTCCGAACGAGGCAAATAAGAATTAATGCATAGTAAGCGTCCGACACAAACAAGAGGGAACTAAATATGCTCAGAGTCTGTGATCACCACCGAGGCACCTCACCGAGCCTTTTTCTTGGTCGTCGGCGTACGGTTCGAAACCCTGCAAGAGTTCCGCGCCTGTATGTGAAAAAATAATTCCCGGCCAACTGAACAAATTTCTCCCCGTTCGGTTTAAGTAGCCATGTCTATGCGGGGACTCACAATCACGCCTCCCCAATACATTCTCGAACTGGACGGTGGTCGCGGCATCCTGTGTCGCCTCGGCCAACGTCCATGGGGATGAGACACTGCCCCGCTACTTTATTTTCAATCCCATACAATGGTTGCCAGCCGCGCGTGTACGGCTCCCAGGTGCTGCTGGGCCTTGGGCCATGCCCAGACCTCAACATGTTGAGATGAATTCTGAGTAATGGGCGCTTATTGAACTACGCGTTCGAGATGCACTGGAAGCGATGTCAAGCTTCCGTGACGTGAGATATTAGATCCCTCCAACAATGTGTGCGGAGCTAATGGAGCTGTAATGTACATGGGCTCGTTGGGGTCATGGGGATGCAACGGCCGTAGGGTTAGCGGAGCTGTGGATTGATACATGGATGTGGAGTGAGCTGTTGGGCATTGTTGATGATGAGTGGAAACACACCCGAGCGCCAGCTTGAAGGCCGCCAAAGTTGTTACATTGGGGAGGTTACGGGCTAACGAGCGTGGTGTTACGAGCAAACCACAGCCGATTGGGGCTCAGTCTCGAGTAGAATAGAGTAAGCTCGGGGTGAAGAAGCCAGGTCGGCTTTGGAAGGATGGACAGAAGCGTTTTAGATGTCGGCGACGGCGTCGAGCGAGCTCGGGTAAACATTTTGGCCGGGTTCATCTAGTACCAGATAACTGCCCAATGGGCTAAACATCGAACTTAGAAATGAGCAGCGTCGAGAGACGACTCGGTCTCTGATCCTTGGAAGCAAGATCTGCTCAAGCTGCCAAGTCTGACAAGCACGAAAAGCATGCACAAGGACTCTTTCTTGACACATGACATCAAAACTATCATTCGTTGCTCGTAATTCCACCAAATATGGCATTAGCTGGATATTTCACGTTGACGCCCCTTTGTTCCAGTGTCGGTCCTACAGCCCTCGCTGAACAACAACGCTACCCAGAAGCCCTGCATCCTTGATGGTCTTACTGTCATCCGTCAGATCGCGCGAGGGGAATGTCGTTTGCAATGCGTAGTTGGCCGTCGCTTGACCAGGTTGCGAACTCAAAATAACGAAAAGATGTTGGATCAGCATGTGACGTGAGTGACTTCCAGATTTGGTTTGCCTACTCACGCGTTGATGTAGGCTCGGATATGACCAACCGTGTGTGTATGATTGAAACGAGCAACCATGCTGCAAAAATGTTTTCCGTCTCGAAGAGATTCAGTCCTTGCTCATTAATCATGCATCGCTTGTCAATGGGAGCATGCTCGATGATGCCGCCGACTCACCGCTCCCCGCTACGCAAGCGTATTTGAAGGGTCGTAGTAGGTTGTGATGGGTCGATTTCGAAAGTGGTGCTCGTGCTGATCGCGGTAGAGGCTGTCGAGGCCGGCTGATGGCTCCTAGTGGAAGGCGCCGCTGCGAATGTCGGCGCTTCCGAGCCGAGTCGATGGCCAGATCCGGCAAATGGGCCCTCTGGCGGCGGAGGTTGGCGCACCCAGTCTTCACTCATGCGACGAGCGACTCGCAATTCGACGGGCTGGTCGTGGCAGACGTTCAACAGAGACAAAGGCGCGCGGCTGTAGAGGCCGTTGTAGAGGCCGTCGGGATAAACGCCGTCGGGTCAGCGCGTTAGGAGAAACTGGGTGGGTAGTGCGCGAGGCAGCGGCTCACCCAGCATTGATCGCCTTGAGTACTTCAGCGTTGGCAGGATCGTCGTAGCGCATCAGATCGCCGTCTTCGATCGAGAAGCCGTCCTTCCAAAAGGTCAAGTTGCGAATCGCAACCTCTTGCTCGCCTTCGCTGTCGCTGTCGTCATCATCGTCCTTCTTGGCACTGGCCGGATCGGGTATGAAAGACGAGGCGACTTCATCAGAGCCAAGTGTATGCGCTATCGGTTCCACACAGCAGCATTAGGGTCAATGTTCGCTCCCGCGCTGGCCCCAAAGTGATGAGGCAATCTCACCGGCTCCAGCGAAAACGCCTCGGGGATTTGCAGGGCTGGCACCTTCAGACGACTCCCCGCCGCCAGCAGCTCGTTTTGCACCTCTGAAAATGGCCGTCGACAGAGAGTTGTTGAGCTCGCGCGCCAGATCGCACACAGGCTCGAGCACACGGCCGACTCACTCTATCGCCTTCTCGAAAATGCCCTTGATCGTGTCCTCGAACTTGCCTCGGTTCGCATTCGGATTTTCCACCGAGAGACCACTGCCAGGGTGAAGAAAATAGAACAAGTCAGGCAATTGTACGCAATCGGGCTGACGAAGCCTCTAAAAAGAAAAACACGCCTCTTGCCACCGCCCGCAAAGAACTCCTGCGGATCATTGCCGCCGGAGCGACCGTGGTCGTCGTCGTCGTTATTTTGACCGATGCGGCCGATGCGAGGTCCACTTCCACCATGCGACGGGATGGATTTGCTGGGTCGACCTAAACTGGCCAGGTCGCGGAAGTCTGTCACTCGAGGACCGCCACCAGAGCGGATCGGGTTCGACGGCGCAGAAGAGCGAGTGCTATCGAGGCAAGACGCCGATTCCCCCAGATTGTCAGCCAACGCTGTTGCGAGATACCGAATGATGACCTACCTCGATGAGGATCCTGATGCAGCTCCCCAGCCGGCTGGAAGCGGGGGTGCTGGTTCGCCGCTCAAGGTATAAGCTCCCTGAGCGAGTCCCGACAACGAGGACGAAGACGACGGGTTTTGAGCGAATGATGATGTTGTTGCTGCGGGCGTGGGGCCCGCAGTTCGAGTGGCAGGTTGTAACATCTGCGCATCCTGATCTTCGAGGTCGTTATCGTCATCGTCGACGTTGATGTCGTGGCCTCCCGAGTCATCACCGGCGTGCTCAAAGTAGTTGGCCATGGCGACCTGTGATGAGCACATACAAACACAAGCCGGTCAGTTGAGTTTGCGTGGGCTTGGATGAGGCAGGTTAGGGGTCATGTGTAGGACGAGGCGCGGCCGTCAGTCCCGGGAGGTGGTCCGAGGGAGGTGTGGAGCTCCATTGATGCCCCCCCGAGGCCGAGTAGGCACGCTGGTGAATGATGACACTGACCTGCAAGTCCCCGTCGGCGCTGTCGAGAAAGAAGCGAGCACGACTCGGATCGGCGCCCGTGACGGAGACGAACTGCTCCAGCTGTGGGTCGTTGGCTAGGAGCGCGAGTTTGAGGTGTGGTACGACGTGGTGCGATGTGGGGGCCGACGTGGTGCGCCGTGGGTTGAGGTGGATGGGGGAGTCAGCCGATGCGAGCTTGGCCCTGAACGGGACAACGCGGCAAGAGCACTCACCGTCAGACATGTTCAAGATGGATGCGACCGAGAGTGCACGGAACCGAGGCGATGACGCGTCGACCCAGTGCTTTTGGCATTTGAGCGATGATAGCCCCACGCCATTAGAACGATACCCGCTCACCGGTCCCGCGCAAACCTGTCCAAGCGCCAGCGTTGCTAACCTTAATTAGCGCCAATTTACTCCTAGCCTAGGCCTTCACGCTCTGCTAAGCCTGGGCAAGCTTGGGCTCGTCTCCCCGACCATTGTCCATCATCTCCATCCTCCATCCTCCACCCCAGCCATCATGGGACAAACACTATCCGAGCCCGTTGTCGACAAGCACACGGCCTCTGGCGTTGATGAAAGGTACGTTTGGTCCCTGGGCTTCGCTGTCGTCGATGGCCTACCTCAGGGCCTCTACTCAATCGTCGGTCGACTGGCTGGCTCGAACTGGCTCGAACTGGCACGAACTGGCTCGCACTGGCTCGCACTGGCTGGTGCGCTCGTATCCCGAGTCCCCGCCCTGGTGCGACGGTGAGCAGCGTGCCATACGCTCGCTATCGCCAGCCAGGTGCCAGGTGCCAGCCAGAGTCACATGCCTCGCCACTGCGGTCCCCATCGGCATGTGACGCCAGCCATATCTGGGCTGTCACTAACGAGTCGCTGCCTGCCATTGCTCTGAACAGGTTGATGTGGGCCGTTAGCGAGATGCAAGGATGGAGGACCAGTTGAGTTTGCTTCGTCTCCGTCGTAGCGGTCGTCGTCTTCGCGGCCCCGAGCCCAATACAGGGGTCACGCATGCACGCATGCACACACGCGCATACTCGATGTACTCACCGCTGCTTGTTCTCATCGTCATTTCAGCCATGGAGGACGCACATGCCCACGTCCTTTCACTCGGACCAGAGCGCGACGGCGCAAAGACGTCTTTCTTCGCCGTATACGATGGCCACGGAGGTCAGTCTAGTCGTCTAATTGCCCACCGGTCACACGAGGCACCTTCTCTCTTCGAGCGACAGGGCCTTACTCACCTCGGACCAAACTGAACCCGGCCCTTCTTTGCTTGTGCTCCGTTCCCCACTTATCTTGCCTGGACGATACGACCGTGCACCCTTCACTCGACATCGATGCGTCTGCTCGCTTTCGACGACCAGGCTCCACCGTCGCTCGATTCGCTGGGGATACGGTCCACCATCGGCTCGCGGCGAACGAAGCGTTCAAGAAGCAGGACTACGTAGCCGCACTTAAACGAGCCTATATCGAAACAGACGAGGACCTCCGAGCCAGTCAGTCCTCGATCCACTTTGGTCGCGCCTCGTGTCGGCCCACACGAACGATTCGAATTGACACCTGGCCCCGCTCATGTTGGATCCATCTACAGACCCTGACTTTGTCGGTGACCCATCTGGATGCACTGCCGTCTCGGCCATCATCACCTCGGATCTGACCTTGATTTGCGTGAGTTGAGTTGAGCCGTTTGGGGCACACTCCCCCAAGCACACGATTGGCGACCCCGTATGCGCCTCAAAATACTGACAACACCCAAGCTCGGCTTCCCATCGGCGCCAGGCCAATGCCGGAGACTCGAGAGCAGTCATGTCTCTCGGCGGGGAAGCAAAGCCCCTGTCGTTCGACCACAAGCCAACCGATCGTGCCGAAAAGTCTCGGATCGTTGCTGCAGGCGGATTCGTTGAGATGGACCGTGTCAATGGTCAGTCCGCACTCGCTGAGGCGTCGTCATTTTCGAGCTGCGGCGCTGTGGGAGACAAGCTGACGTTCCGTGGGCGACCCCCGCAGGTAACCTTGCTCTTTCCCGAGCTCTGGGGGATTTCGAGTTCAAGCAGGGAGCCAATCTCGAGCCGGAGCACCAGATCGTCACCGCCGATCCCGATATCAACATCCATACGCATACGGAGGAGGACGAGTTCCTCGTGATTGCCTGTGACGGTCAGTTCGCCCCCGCAGTCGTCGGGTCTGGTTCCGCAGCCTCACAGTGCTGACCTCCTGGCCCCATTCTGCGATCGCTGTCGCTGCGCCATGCGTCATACAGGAATTTGGGATGTGCTCAAGTCGCAAGAAGTCATCAACAACGTTCGATTAGGTATCGCCGAACGCAAGGAGCTGTCGACGATCTGTGAGGACTTGTTGGATCAGTGCCTGGCTCCTGATCCAGACTGGGGAGGCTTGGGCGCCGACAACATGACCGCGATGGTGATCGCCATTCTGGGGAATCGCACAAAGGAGGAGTGGTACGACTGGGTCGCCGAACGAGTCGAAAAGGGCGTCCCTTACCCGACACCGAAAGAGTACACCGAACCTTTTGCCAGTGGCGGTCAATCGAGCGCACCGAGATCGATCGTCAGTCGCGCGAGACTGCAAGCTCTCGGATCCCAGGATGGCGACGACGACGAGTCAGAACTCATGGCACTGCAAGAGGCGTTGAAGGCCAAGATGAGGGAGCACCTGCTCTCGCTCGAGCGGGACGATGAACCGACGGAGGAGGCAGCGAACGATGACGCGGCCGCGCCAAGGTCCAGCGAGGGCTCGTCACCGTCTGCGACATCGACCAGGGGGGACCATTCCAATTCTTCGTAGCGTGCGAGGGCCACCCAGTCATTTTTTCTTTTCCCTCACTTTAAAAAGACGCATGGCTCTTTCGTTGGCCTGGGCGAAGGCATACCCGCACGATCCAACCCTCTCTCTATGCACCTTTGCATTTGAACCCATCCCAAAACTCTGTGATATCTCTCTGCCTCCTCTACCTTCTGGATCGCCCACCCTTCGCCAGCCTTTACATCAACCTCGCTCAATCCTAACGTCAAGGTCTCTCCTTCCCTCCTTCGTAACGCAAACCCACGCGATTGTTTTTCATTTTGCCTTCTCTTTTGTCGTTGCTTCCTTCGCGTTCTTGTCATGTGTATCCCCACCCCTGAACGGAATCGTGCCAGACCCGTCATTCTGTATCAGGTTCTCCGAAGCCCAGGGAGGCTGCCCTCCCTCGGGTTGCGCTCTTCACTTGAACGAAGATCACGACGGCGAGGGACCTAAGCATTTCATGAAAGGAATACACGAGCGGCAAGACGATAGCCAAATAGAGGAATGGATGAGAATCAAATGCAAAAGAAACGCATAGGGAAGTCGAGTCGGGTGGAGCGAAAATTGACCTTGCTCAGATTCAGAAGAATAACCTGTACAGAGTAGGCGCCGGTGATCAGCGACTGACTAGAGAGACGGACGCTATAAGCTCGAGATACTGACCACGTAATGACGAACGTCCCGACCACGAGTCCGGCAACAACCTGGAGAGGGATTCCTTCGTGCACCACCGGCGCTTCCGTTGCAACAGCCTGGCCGGCGCCCGCGTCTGTTCTACCCTTGTCCGCGGTTCCGACTCCGCGAGATCGAAGTGTCGCAGAATTTGTTTCGGCCAAAGCGAGGTGCTCCTTCAACCGCGCGATCTCGGCCTGCGCACTCGCGAGTTCACTCTGAAGTTTCTCAAACTGAACACTACTGCTCGAGTCCCGTGTCACCTTTGCTGCGCTAGATTGCTTGGGCTCGGGTGCACCTGTCGCGTGAGCGATCGACTTGGCGGCACCGCTGAGACCGACGGCCGCTGCTGCGCCTGCAATGGCACCTCCGGTGGTGCTGGTCAGTTCGCTGGCACCGTTGGAGCTTGAGTTTGGCGCAGGCGTGAATTGGCCCGCCGCGGGTTTGGGTTCCGATTCAGCGACTCGCATAGTCGACGGGGCTGCGGCCGAGGCGTCATCGGCGGAACCTGCCTTGGGTGATTTTGTGCTGTTGCTCTGTGTATCCCCGGTGCAAAAGTCAGACAAAGTCAATCAGCGATGTAAGACGGGTTGTGCCCCGTCAATGCGCAGAAAAGGCCACCGACCTCTTCTTCAAGTATGGTCCCGTTCGCTGCTCCCTCGTCCGCGGCGGGCAGATAGATGCATCGGATTTTTTGCTCGTGGATGACGCTTCGTTCATTCGTTTTGTCCTCTTTCTCGACCGCGGCCCACTGTCGTTTGAAAGACAGAGCCAACGTCTGACGAGTCAGCTTTCGGCTCCTCGAGTCCCGAACATCGGGAGAGGAGGCGCACCAGGTCTGGCAGAGCTGCTGTCTCTTTGTCCGGCGTGACGATGACGGACTGGACGAGGAACTTATCGCGGCACTTTGTTCCCGGAAGAGGATCTTGCTTCATCGGTTGCAGCAGGACTGCGAATGTTGATAGAGATGAATGGGAACGAGGAAAAGTCTGTCAGGTCGCGTTGACTTGTGGAGCACTACCGGAAATGATCATGTCGGCACGACCCAGAGTGTGACAGGGTGCAAGCCACAAGCCACAAGCCACAAGCCACAAGCCACATGAAGCGATTGCGACTGCCTTGCCAGCTGGTGCAGGGCCGAGACGAGGGCGAGCAGCGACTCGGGGCTGCACGGCGAGCGCGTGAGCTTGCACCCGGCCGCTTTCTGAATCGGCGGCGACCCCACACGAGAAGGAGCGAGGAGCGCATTGGTCGATGGCCACCCAGACACAGCCTCGCTTCGACCAGTCGCTCGGCGGCAACCCCGACCACCGTACGTGTCGACTAGACATGTGGGGTCCTCGACACGATTCGCCGACCACTGACCTTGCACCTCGACGGTCTCGCCCGGCTCGATCCTGCCGCTGTTCGGCCTGACGCAGTACTGCTTAGGCGCGGTCGTCTTGACCTTGTACGCGATCGGCTGCGAGTTGGAGTTGGTGACCGAGAGCGTGCGCTTGACCAGTTGAGTCAACGGGCCTGATGAGAGACAAAGAGTATGTGTCGATGAGCGTGGCTTGGGGTTGACCCTCTATCATCGCTGGATGCGGTGTTCGGCTGGGCTGGGCTGGCGGGCCACACGCCTCGCCTCGATGAGCTCAGCACGCCGTTGCGACCACCGGTCGTCACCACGTCGCGCGCGGTCTCTCGTCGTCTCATGCAGTCCGTCGTGCGCGTACGAGGTGGATAAGCAGACTGGACTAACGTTGGAAGCCCAATTGGGACGAAGGCTGGAGTTGGACCGACATGGCGCCGAAACGATAGCACTGGTTGATGGGAGGCCGAGGGTGGTAGGGGCGGACCGTAGGGTGTCTGGAGCGTGCTGGCAACCGAGGCGTGTGGGCGTCAGAGCGTTCCCGAGCCATTGGCTTTAGAGTGGCTGCTGATCCCAGCGCGGCGAAGCTCGGGGCTGCTCGGGGCGAGTCGTATTAGTACTGGAATTCCGTCAATAGGCCGGTGGCCGAATTGGAGATTAGGAAGCGTAATTTCACGAAAAAGAAAAACCCATTTCCAAGTCTCTCGAAGGATTTGCTATCAACAGCCAAGAAATTACTCCGTAACTGAGCAAGAGCGCCGATGTCAGTTAATTTCCCTGATGCAGATTCTGATGTGGCCAAGTCTGCCTCAGTGATGTCTAACCAGTGCGACTGCTGCCGGCTGGGAAGCTCGGTGTGGTGAGGCGAGGCTGAGCCCCACTTGGGCTTGCGCTCCATCCTTGCAGTGACGCGGTGAGACGACGCGGACCATGTTGTACGTCGCAACGATCCAGCGAGCGACGGCGCAACTCGATGCGATCAAAGCAGACTGGATCCAGACCAATGTCGATTGCCTGCTAGTAAAGTCAGTCTCTCCCCCTGACGGGCGCGCCCTACCCGATCGGGTGCTGACGATCGACCGGCTGCACCACGCTAACACCCTGCATCGACACACCTTCTCTGCCACAGCAAACTAAACCGAATCCAAGTCTCCAAGATCGACCTAGATCGCGCGGACTCGGACGAGGTGCTGCACTCGACCTTCGACGTGCACTTGGACGCGACGATTGCTGCGATCGCCACCGTCAAACTCGCCGTACGTCGTACCGTACTCGCCACTCAGGCAGACATGAGAGTCCAAGACGGATCATCGCTGACGGGAGGAGCTTCGTTCCCTTCCCATGTCTTTCCGGTGCCATACTGTACCCTTTGACGCCGTCACCACGGTCGCCTTCCTCCCCACCCCGGACCACTATTTTGGCATCGCCAGATCGACAAACCATCGACTTTGATCGTCCTGACCACCTCGCATCAGCTCTTCACTCTTGAATACGCTTCCAAAACACCTGAGCACCCCGTCACGAACTCATCCGTTTCGATCCAAGAGCGTTTCGCCACTCGCGCCGAGCTCCAGCGAATCGTCGTCCACCCCGACCGTCGTCTCATCCTCGTGCATGCCTACAATGGTCTGCTGCGTGTGATCCCGCTCGTGTCAGCCGTGGAAAAGTCGGCCAGTGGGACGACCAAGAACCGAAGGTCCAGCAAGGTCGTGCCCCCGGACGCGCCGCTTTTAGTCGACTTGGCCCTCGATCTCTCGCGAAGCTACAACCTGCGACTCGATGCGTTGAATGTCCGCTCGATCGTCATGCTCCCAAGTGTGATGGACAGTATTTCATCACCGACCATCGTGGTATTGCATTCTGATGCGCACGGCCAGCAGATCGTCGCGTCGTTCCAAGTCGATCTCGAGGAGAAGGAGCTCGACCCCGGCCCCGAGACGGATGTAGAGGATGCAGGTGCCGAGGTGCTCATTCCGCACGATCACCATGGTGTGCTCGTAGTAGGCGAATATAGTATCGAGTGGGTTCCTCAGGTGCCGTTGGATTTGCGAGGCAAGGGAAAGGCCAAGGAAGTGGGCAGCAACCCCAAACGAATTATCAAGTGTGCACTGCCTGTCGGCAACATCAAAGCGTGAGTCCGGCGAACAATATCTCGGTGGTGCATGTTCACCCACCACTTGTCTTGGCTTCTTTGAAACAGCTGGACTTCGCTTCCTGGTCACCGAGGCCAATACCTGCTCGGTGACGTCTATGGCAAGCTGCTGCGACTCGATGTTGGTGGCGATTGTGCTGGTCGGGTGCAGTCCTTGACTACGCATGACCTCGGAGATGTGAGTGTCTAGTGTACCCCTCTAGTGTACTCTGAACCAAATCACTCCTGTTGCTGAGCCGAATGTTTGACTTCCAAAGGCCTCCTCGCCGACCGCCCTCGTCTGCCTCGCCGAGGAGATCTTATACCTCGCTTCACGCTTCGGAGATTCCCAGCTAATCCGCTTGCTGCCTTCGAGTACGGATGAGGAGCTCGAGCTTGTCGCAAGCTACCCAAGTCTGGCGCCAATCACGGATAGCTGTGTCGTTCGTGGCCAAAACGGCGCATCGAGTCATCTTGTTACCTGTTCAGGAGCATACAAAGGAGGAAGCTTGAGAGTCGTTCGTCAAGGCGCCGGTGTAAGTGATGCGCGCGGCGAAGTCAAGGTGCCCCGTCACAAATTCACAAAGCAACCCCTGATCCTTCCGATGGTCATCTACATACTTCACTCGTGCAGCTGGTGGAATTGGCAGGTCTTGCGCTCGAGAATGTGCAACGCATGTGGGCAGTCAAAAGTGATGCCAGGTTAGTCTTCGATCGAGATAATTCAGCAGCGGGAGACGACGTCGGAGACTGATGCTGCAATATGGTCGACACTGCTTCAAGTACCAATGGTGGGCTGCTGGTGATGTCGTTCTTTGACGAGACGCAGATTCTGGACCCCGACCAATCAAGGACCCATAATGGGGACGAGGGCATCGCCGAGGTTCAGATTCCTGGCATTCGGTCGGACGCACAGACATTGCTCGCCCATACGTCGGGCAACCATCTCATTCAGGTCACAGCGTCCGAAGTCATTTCTGTTACTGCAGAGGTTACATCGGGGGCCCGTACGAAAGCCGAGTGGCGACCTGCCTCTGGACTGCAGATCACCCTCGCCGAAGCCGATGGCAAACATGTTCTGCTCGCTCTACAAGGAGGCGAGATCCAGCTTTTGGATGTAAGCGAAGGAAAGGTATCACATGTGGCATCCCTCAAGCTTGCGAGTGATGTTGCCGCCATCTCTCTCGCTCGACTTGGAACTCGATCGGTCGCTGTCGTTGCGCTGTGGTCGTCCAACCTAGTCCAGTTGATCGATCTGCCGACCACGGCCGTACTGTCCTCCCACGCGATGGCTGGCGGCTATCTCGTGCGATCCCTCTTGCTCACAACTTTTGCCGATGGTGTGTCCCACCTTTTCGTTGGTCTCGGAGACGGTAGCCTTGTCAGTTTCACCATCAACCCCGCCGATGCCACTTTTGATATCGAGTCTCAAAAGTCCGCCCGACTTGGGACCAAGCCCGTGACGATGACTCAAATGATCGGCGATGATGCTACCACCACTAGCGTTTTGGTTTCAAGTGACCGTGTAACAGCCATCTCCCGGCAAAGTGATCGCCTTAACTACTCGAGTGTCAACCTCAAGGTGAGTGAGTACACTCGTGTCACCGAGTTGGGCTACCAGCTGCGATGCTCACACTGTTTCTTTTCGTTGTGGCCGCTCTCTCAGGGCATTACTACTATGGTACAGCTACACTCGTCGCTATATCCTGGCGCGATTGCCTTCGCAAGTTCTTCTGAAGTGCGCCTCGGACGAATCGAGTCGGTCCAGCATGTTGACATCCGCCCGATCTCCCTTGAAGAGGATGAGCCCCGCAAGATTGTGCACAGCGTGCGAGCGCGTTCGTTCGGAGTCGCTTGCTTGCGGAGGGACGTCGATCGACTTACAGGGCGCCAAACATCTTCCTCAAGCTTCAAGGTGCTCCACGACGAGACTTTTGAAGGTAAGCCTTTTGCTTGATCGCATTCGGGTATACATCGACGCGCTAATGCCCTCAGTGCGATTCTTCCTTTCTTTTTGTCTTACGCAGTACTTGCCTCGATATCTCTGCAACCCGACGAGGAAGCACAAAGTCTCGCCGTCCTAGACGATGGCGAGAATGACCGGACGTGCTTCATTCTTGGAACGGCTTTGATCCGTGCCGCAGAGGCAGAGCCGAGCTCAGGCCGTGTCCTGTTGATTTCCCGGGACGCTGCGACCGACTCGGGCTACTCGATCGCTACTGAGGCCTCCGTCTCTGGATCAGCGTACTCGCTCGCTGCTGTGGACTCCTTCACCTTCGCGGCGGCAATCAACTCCTCTGTGAGTTTGCCTTCGAATACGCGGCTCACTCGGAACAGTGACTGATCTGCTCGCCTTTTCAACTGGCGCACAACTACAATTAGGTCACGGTATACGTTGTCAGTCAGGATTGGCAAGCGATCCAGCCCATCGCGACGTGGGGTGGTGCCTACGTCGCGTTCTCCCTCGTCTCCCTCGCGAACGACCAAATCCTGGTTGGCGACGCTCTTCGATCTCTTACTCTGCTCCAGCTCGAAAGGAAGCCGCAGAACGGTACCGCTGGGTCTGCCCGACTCGTCGAAGTTGCTCGAGACTATTCGCCACATTACGTAACCGCCTTTGCCCCGGTGTCGCCTACTTCGAAAGACTTTGTTGGCGCAGAAAGCGATCTCAATCTGTTCACGGTCGCAAAGGATCAGACACACAACTCTCAAACCGGCCAGGCGGAGATCGAACTAGTCGATCAGGGAAGGTTCCACCTAGGTGAACTGATCACGAGTTTCAACTCAGGTGGGTGGGACCGGGGCATATTTGCACTACATTCCTTGTTCACTCGGAATTGACGAAAACGCTTGCTTCTTTAGGCGCGCTGATCCACCAATTCGACGACGTCCTCGCCGGCGTGGCTACCCCTCGCCTTGTATTCACGACCTCGGCCGGCTCGGTAGGCGCGATCCTGGACGTCAATGCCGAGACATCGAAGGTCCTTTCGGAGCTGGAGCGCAACATGCGACGCGTCACGGACAATGTAGGCGAACTGCGCCAAGAAGAGTTAGTGCACTTCTCGATGCCAGAGTCAACACGAATTGTATCAGCTGACGTCTAACTTTTTGAACCCCGAAGGTGGCGCGCATTCCGATCCGAACGCCAGGTCGCCCCTTCGGCGGGCTTCATCGACGGTGACTTTATCGAGCGCTTCCTCACGGTGGCCACAAGCCAAGTGGAGCAGATCATGGCCGGTGGGAGTGAGCACGAGCGAATCACGATGACCAGCGACGAACTGATGAGGATCGTAGAAGGCATGTCGAGGCTGCATTGAATGCATCGATGGGTGGTTTCTCTCTTCGACGCATGAGCACTCCCGGGGAGCCGGAAAAGAGAGCATTTGCGGTGACCGCAAAGGGAGATAGATAAGTAGTGCAACAACAGAGCTACGACATGAAAGTCCAGAATACTGCACAGGCAGGAGTACACGTGAATGCTAGGTATGGGATGGGATGGGGGGGGCATCAACTGCGCAGCCATGGGTCATCATTTCCAATTGAATAGATCAGAACCCTTGCTCAGGCTGTTGCCGGATATGGCTGAAGAGGCGGAAGATTGAACATCCCGGGGCTCCACGAGGAGGGATTGTCGGTCTGTGAACACCAAAAATAACGTGATGAAGTTCAGCCAGTGATTGCTTAGTGGCAGGTCCGAGGGGTGCACAAACTCACACAAACTGGCGGCGTCACCACCGTGAGTGAGGTCGTTCAGTGCCCGGGTCAGCAGTGTCTGCAGCTCGGGCACCTCGACAAAGTTGTAAGGGACTTGAAACCGCTGCAAATCGCCCACAATTCTGCTCATTTTCTGTGAAGCGAAGCTCGGTACATCAGCCCTCAGCTCAGGCGAAAGTGCCGTCGACATGAGTTCGGACTCACTTGAAAGCGGTCAAAATTAATGAGCCGAAGCGATGGGTCTACAGGGGAAGGTCGGAAAGGTGGATTTCCTTCGGAGCACATGGTAATGTCGGTCCTGTGGGCGTCAAAAAAACATTATTCTGAGGGAAGTGGTGAAGGCTGCGCTGGACCGAGATCACGTACAAGAACAATCCCACGAATGGCAGGCAAGGAGGTACAGCCTGTCGGATGGCAGCGCGATATTCGGCATAGTTCCTTCCGTGGTCCGTCGCCTTCCGCAATTGGTCGAGCAGGACGCGATACTTGGGGGCAAGCGCATCCCAGGTGCGCCGGAGACGTGCTACGGTCGATGAATTAAGCGCGCACAAGACCGCAAAGAGAGCGTTGTGGTTCTTGATTTGAAAGCATCTCTGGGAAACGACGGCTTGGCTATCAGTGGCTGCTTCTTTTGCGCTTTCGCTGCACTGACCGAGGTACATTGTCAAAACTCACATCTGCCACCTTTATGAAATATTTGAGCAATGCCGCACGTTTCTTGGATTCGCTCTCGTTGACGATCGTTTCCGTGATCCATCCCGTCAGTTTGGTGCTCATCGTTGACATTTGTCGAATGAACCCGTCGGGCTTGGCGAAATCGCCGCTTAGCAGCTCCTCTACTCCAATGCAGGAGTAGACCCGCGACTCGAGGATGGTGATTTGCCTCGTCAACTCGAGCGGATCGACATCAGTAATCGAAAAGGTTTGCGCGTTCACGGCCATCAATTTAATAGAGTTCAACAGCGACTTGTTCACGATGGGGGAAGGCGCGCTCGCGAGCGCTTGTTGAGGCAAGGGGCCAACTCCTCCGGGCGTACTCGAACGCACCACATCCGTCCCTCGTTCCCGTTTGTTGAGCAGCTCTATCAGGCGGGCCGACGGATTGGACATGGCTTTGGCCAAGCGCGTCTGACAGAAGAGTCGCAACGGCTCCAAAACGATGAGATCTTGGTCGGCCTTCCAGTACGATTCGACCCACGTCTTCAGGAAGTTATAGACACGCAGCCGAACGGGAATCAGCTTCTTCGAGTTCCACAACTTGAGCTGTGTCTCGTCAAGACCCGGAGGAGCGACGATGTCGAAACGGGCGAACAAGGCTTGAATAAGCTGAGGCGGCGAGGTGAACATGCGGAAGGTGAGGAAAAATGTGGTTGAAAATAGCGGATCGATGGTTGTGTCGTGCAAGGTCATTCGCTCGACGAGGCAGCGTAGGGTTCCACCTGTGACGCGACCATCGGCGTTGAAAGAGATCTCGCGCGCTTCGTAGTTTCGCTCGAGGAACCACAGAGTTGTCGACTGGTCCGGGCTCGACTTTCCCGACGAGCTCAGGGCTGATAATCGATTGCTGCTGCCCGCGCCCAACGACATTGGCGCAAAGGACTCAATCGAGGCTCCAACGTTCTTGACCAAAGTGGAAGAAGGTTCAGTGTGCGCGGTGCTAGTCGAAGATCGAGGTGAGCTGTCGTTCGTTGAGACGGTGGACATTCCGGACCTCGAAGACGCGTTCGATTGCGAAGTGCGACTCGAGTCGCCGCGGACCATGGGCGGGCTCCCTGCCCTCATTCCAGCGTCTGCCAAGTAGGGTTCACCGGCTTGCTGTGGACTCCGGCGGCCTACCAGATCTTTTGAGGTGACAGTCTCATCGCCCGACGAGGCACTTTCCTTCCTTGCCCGTCCGTGAGCAACACCACCGACCATGAGCCCCGGAGTATGAGTTTCTGCCTGCTCGCCGGCATGCCCGTATGTCGCAGTTTCATCCTCTTCCACCGAAAGTCTCTCAAGGGTTCCGGTCACAGTTCGTGAATCGTACTGCTCTCTCAAGCAACTCAAGCTCGTCGCCTTGCGTCCTAGCATGCTGAGGGTGTGCGGCCCTCTACGACCAACGACGTCCGGCCGTCGGGTTGCTCCGTCACCATAATTTGCGGGCGGACTCAGAGTGGTAGGGCTGGAAAGGGCGGTCGGCGAGGTCGGCGGTGGATTTCCGATTAAAAGAATGAAGTGTGGCTCTCCGGTGTATCCGATGCAAAGCCTGACCGCGCCTACGGTGTCACCTCCCGCGCGCAGCACGGCCGTGGCGGCTTGCAACAAATCTTTTCGCTCCTTGTCCTCTCCAGGGGTCGCCGAATGATCCGCGGATGAGGCTTTGGCGGGAGCCGAAGATGCGACTCGAGCAGCAGTGACCAATGCGGTCGTGGCGACATAGAGCCGATCTCGACATGCGGTCAAATTGTCAACTTCGGCTTGCAGCCCATCCGAGGAAGCGGAGGACTCGTCCGACTTGACGAACAGGAGAGTCGGGTGCTGGGTGACGGCTTCGACGATAAGCAAGATGGATCGGATGTGCTCAATGATCTCGCGGGTCATGTCGATCAGGCGAGCGAAGCTGGCGGCAGGTGCAGATCGACTGTGCGCATGGACGTGCCCAATGAACGCGGCGATTGTCGAGAGGAGTATATCGTGGATCTTGGACAAGATGGATGCCAGCTCGTTGGCGTTGTGGACTACCTGGACCGTCGAGCTGGGTGAATGGGCGTCTGAATCTGTCGGACTCGTTTCGGTGTTCAAGAATGACTGTCCTGTTGAGGGAGAGCTCTTGAGGGACGAGAGTTGTAATGGAGCCGACGGTTGCACGGCTCTGCGCCCCTTCAGATCTCCATTGCCTCTCGCGATGCGCAGCGTCGACAGCGGCGCCGACTTGGTTACCCTCATCGGAGGGGCTTCGAGGGGGATCGAAGCGCTCAGGGGTGGCGTAAGCATATGCGGAGAGCCTCTACGATCTTCGACCAGGCGTGCTGTAGGAATCAGGGGCAAGCCCTGCACTTTCGCCTCATCGAGGAAATTGTCGACCTGCTCAGCGACCTGCCGAGCCACGTCGAGCATGACCTGCGCGTCAAGGGACGACTGTTCGATTGTTGTAGAGGGGGACGAGGCCCTGCGAGCTCGGTTGACGAGACTCGCCAGGGAAGCCAGGATCTTCTTGCGGCAAGCAGCGAGGGCCGACGAGCGTTTCAAGAAAGGCGATTCGCGAGTGAGGCAGTCGGACGAGGCAAGCACCGTGCGCACAGACGAGATCACACTGGGAGTAACATGCATATGCATCATACGTGTCAGCAAAGTCTGAGGATCAAAACAACCAAACTTCGATCTCGTGGCCGGCTTACCATGCTGTCGTCGGTTGGTAGTGAGGTATTCTCTGGGCGTTGACAGCAGCTTGCACCAGGGTGACCGCGTGCCGCACTTCTGCGACGAGCGTTTGAGATTCTCGTTCAAAGGCAGTCGTGCGTGATTCCAGTTGCTGAGACGTGCTTGTAGTAGAACCTGCTATCAGCTCGGTTGTCGCGACCGAGTCGATCGGGCTCGCCCGCTTAGGAAACGCGGTCGTCGCAGAGCCGCGGGGGCCGAGACCTTCGTCGCGGGGGCCGGGGTCCCGGTGGCCCAATGCTACCGAGACATTTGAGCGCGACCCAGAGTCGACAGGCTGTTCTACCTTTGGTGGAGGGTTGGGCGTGTTCTGTAGGAGACAACAAAGTTCAATCACTGCAAGCACATCGTTCTGCGAACTTGGCGACGTGCGCTGTCGGTGTCGCTACAAGTGCCACACGGGGTCACAGCGCGCACGGCGATGGCTGGTGATGGCTGGGCAAGGATCGAGAGACTCACGCGTCGGTCGACAGTTGCAGGCAATGCGACTGCCGTGGATGAAATCGTGTTGGGGGCGATTTGAATTTGAACATAGTTGCTTGGGAACCAACCGCGTGTGCCTCTGAGCTCGCCGTCCCACCATCCGGACTGGTCCTTGCCGAAGATGCGGATCACCTCGCCCTTGGAGAAGGCGAGACAAGTCGACGGCTGTTGCGGCGAGAAGTCGTGCAGCGCACGGCAGTATTCAGCATGGCTGTTTGAAGCCACCGTCGAGGGTGATCCTGCCCGTGCAGTTGCCTGCCCCATCGCAGACATCCCGACCAGCAGTAGCAGCGAGTGCACGGTTGGCTTTCACTTCGGACACGAAACGGGAGACAGACGCAACAAACCGTCGCGTCCGGTGGTGCGCGGGCAGAGGCGGGCAGGCGCAGGCTAGCTGTTGGGCTCGCGGCGCCATGCGTCCACTGATGAATTCGGCCAATGCGCAATGACCGGAGACCGGCGCCGCGATCGGTGACATGTCAGAACCTGGCTCCTCATTTTGTTCCCTGTTCCGGTCCCTGGTCGGCGCCGAGGGCCGCTTGCCTCGCCTTGCGCCGGGCAGACTCGTCAGTAAAGTCGGACCCTTGGTCAATTACCTACTCTCAGCGTTCTGTGGAGATCTGCGGCGGGTTACTATCTGACCATCTAACACAGGTTATCTGTCAGGTCAGGGCATTCGCGGTTTTGTTCATCGCCTCGATGCGCAGATTGATTTCTTCCAACATTGTACACTAAACATCTCGCTTTCATCCTTAATCTATTACAGGTCCGCTCCGTTGCTGGTGGACCGGCTCGTGACTTGGCATTGATTCGACGTGGCTCGCGCTCTTTGGCTTCGGAGTTCTGAATCAAGAGAGAGATCAGCAGCAGACACACGCATGGAGTCGGCTTCGAGGGTCCTCCACCGTGTCTTGTTGTGACCGAGCATAGACTTGGGGCTTCGCGGCTCAGGGTGATTGCGCAGTCGTTCTCCTGTCTTCGCCTCGACCGAACTGGAAAGTGGGTGATGGGTGGGCTTCCTGTCGTTAATACATCGGTTATCTTTCATTTTATCTCTCATTCGTCTCCTGGGAGGGAGCAACCGCTTGGCTGGGGCACTTGAATCCCTGGTATCGGATTGGTGGACATCGGCGCGTTTCTCGCATCTCGCGGGCGGTTTGTGTTATCATCGTCGACTGCCATCTAGTTTTGCTGTAGGTCAAACTGGGGGAGAGGAAGGGGGGACAGGAATTGGGGGAAATATGATGAACAGTTTCTACAAAGAAAAGAAAAACTCAGCCGACGCAATGGCATTATAAATGGATCGGCTGAGCCGAATTGTGCTTCGACGCCGACTCGGAGTACCCATTACCGCCTACCCGGTACTTAGACCGAGGGACCTTTACCTACCTACCAACCTAGGTCCTGAAAAGGCAAAATTAGGTGCTGCTACCGATACAGGTGCCTAGATGGCGAAACTTGTCGCGACTCGAAACGCCGACTCGACGCGCAAGATAATCCGCAGAAATGCAGATTGCGGTCATTTGACCAATGAGCGGCCGCCTTCTTTATTTAGCCCTTGGAACTGGAAAGATCGGACCCCTTCTGCCGATCAACAGGAGGATTTCTTACCTATTAGGCACCAATGCTGATTCGGCCATCCGCTTCGGTCGCATCCAACTTCCCTTCATCTGACCATCCTCTTGTCTGTTTTCCAGCTTGTTGGTGTACTGGCCCAATCTTCAGATGTGCCGTCAGAACATGACACCCTTGTTGACGTCCCTCGTCATCGTGGGCGCCTTGGTGCACAGGGTCATCGGCTCGCTTACGTACGGGCCGGAAGGTCGCGTCGACCATCTATTTTTGAGCGGACCACCCGACAGCAGGTGCAAGGACGAGCAGTACTTCAGCGCCTCAAGTAACTCGGAAGCAAACCTCGCCGAAACAGAGACCCTCACTTTGTCCTGTATGCTGATGATGCGTTTTGTCGCGTGAATTAGGTAAGAGGTGCCTCGAGTGTAGCGGCAAGTTCCGGAATAGCCTGCGGTGCACCGAAGACGAAGCCCTCTCATGGTGTGTACAACAAGTTCCGCGACAATGGGGCGACGAATGCGTTCTACCCGTACTGCGTGAATTGATGTGAACACCCTCTCCGCAGTGACTATGGCTACCTCGACAACGGCAAATGCGTGCGAAGGACGGTATGCTCCGGCGCCTATTACGTTTCCCCGCTAGATGGTACGTGACCGACGCGTAGTCCGAAACGGAGGTAGACTCGCTTCGCCCGTCCCTGACCCAAGCTGATCACCTTTACTCCCTCCTCCTCGGTCCTGTGATGTGTGGACACACCTCGCGCTGTTACAGGTGCTTCCTGCGTACCGTGTCCTGATCGGAATGCGGCGTCGTGCGACGCGTTCGGGACCTCGATCACTTGCAGCTACGGAGTTGAGACCGCCGGGGTCTGTCACGCCGTGCCGTGTCTATCCGGCGAAACCGTCGCGCAAAATGGTGAGATTTGAAAGGACTCGTTGTGGTTGCCATTCCGCATGTCACTTCGCTGACTCGGAGAGCTTCTCTCCATGGCGGTGTCTGCCGTCAGGACGCACATGCTTTCGAAGACTGGAAAGCGAGGATGGGCCGGCGAGTCAACGAGTGTTGCTGAACTGCCGCAAGGGGATGCGACTGCTCGACGGAACGTGTGTCAATTGCCCAACATCGTCTGATGGTCAGTTCACCTCCTTGCCACACCTCTTCCGAAGAGAGGCGGGCGTCATGGCGATCGTGCTGATCCGAGCGAGGATCCTTTACTCGTTCCCTGAAGTTGCACAGGAACTGCATGCTGCATTGATCCATTCGCCACTTCGTGTAGCGAGGTAGACACATCGTTGACGTGTCGCAAGGGATACGGTCTCCCTACGGAATGGTCTCGAACGTGTCTGCAGCAGTACACGGTGTCGAGATTTGGCTCCGAAGGGCGATGGTTCCAACCCCTAATTGGCCACGGCAAACTCGGCTTGGGCCAAAGCTTCGAGACCGCTTACGTGATCCCTTCGACCACCTATGCCAAGTGCATCGCCTTCTCGAGAATAGCATCGGAGAGAATAGCGTACTATTCGACAGCCACCAAGTCATGCGTGCTCCAACAAATTTCTACGTTCGACCCGACCACCTTGACGCAAGCGCCAACTGGGTTTTCGCTGAGCGTGCTCGGAGGATGCCATGAGGCGAGCAAACGGTCACCGGGTGAAGAAGCGCTTCGGCTGGGTGCGCGGTGCATTGAGCAGATCTTTTACATTGAGCAAAAGCCATCGAGGTCACAGACGCTCTCGTTGTCGGTCTCTCGAGATCGGGTAGCTGCGGTTAAGGGTTCGGTGTAATATTAAATTGTAGCTTAGATTGATAGAGCTTAGGTCGTGGTACCTCGAAGTTCAGCCGGGACGGACGGGGTGCGCTGGAGGGAGACCATAAATATGTTGCCCGCTCAAAATAGCCGCAAGCTTCATGATGCAGCGCTCATACGTCGGCTACCTCGCGAAGTGTGAGCGATCGGATCGCCAAGAGATTCAGGACGCCCATGAAGATTGACGACGAAATGAGTCGGCATCACTGGTTGACGAGATCAGAGACAAATCGGCAACTGAGAGTCCGCGCCGTGACTTCGTGGGCTCAAGTATCGAGTCATATAACTGAACCCAGGGTATTGATATTGCCTTTGGGTCGCTAGACGTCCAACCTCCTCAGCCATTCACCCACAATACTCCGCCCTTTCTCGAGATGTTCGAACCGGATCCTCTCATTCCCCAGGTGAGCATTCGCTTGCCCCGTCGCCATGGGAAAGTGCACAGCGTCGGCGTCGAATTCGGCCTCCAAGAAGGGCAGCGAGGGGATCGAACCCCCTTCGCGAATAAATAAGGGCTCGATACCCCACGCCCGATGAATGCATTCTGCAAGGAGCGTGTTCGCCGGGGAGTGGGGTGAAGCGAGCCAGAAGGTCGAGGTATGGTTGATCTCGATCTGTTCGTAAGAGATGGCATACAGAATGTTGAGTGAATGAGAGCGGAGGACTCGGAAGCCCCGTGAATGGGTCGTTACGCTCACCTGAAGCCTATTATGGGTCCGTAACTGAGCGAAAGCATCCTGCAAATGCAGTTTCAAGCTCTCTATGACCTCCTCTAGAGATTGATCTGGCACGATACGGATCGAGAGTTTGCTCTCAGCGCTACTGGGGATCAGCGCCTTGGAAGGGGAACTCGTAGTGATGGCGTGAATGGAAAGAGTAGGTTGCCGCCATCGATCGATCAACGATTTCTTGGGGTCGAGTTCGTGGGAGCCTTTGGTCAGAAGTGACGGTGAGCAGCGCTCAATGATACGGTCGTAGAGTGCATCCTCAGCTGGCACCAGCGCGCGCACGGATGCGTTGAAGTTGGGAATAAGAATCTGGCCCGTTGGCGAGGTCAACGTGGAGAGAATCCGGACCATGTCGACCAGCGGCTCTGAGACGACTCCCCCCGAGATGCCTGAGTGAAGATCCGGCTGGTCCGAGGATATCTGCATGAGAACATGAAGCCAAGTTGTCAGTGCCCTATGTACCAACAACCAGCAAGTGACCGAAATGCAGAGAGAGTTGGGACGTACCTTGAGACTGGCATGGATAACCCCTCGCAATCCGAAAGTGACGCAAGGGATATCCTCGCCGATCCAATAGGAGTTAGAAACAAGGATCACATCGATGTCCTTGATCATAGAGCGGTGCTTGCGGATCACCTCCTGAAATCCAGCTGACCCAGTCTCTTCCTCGCCTTCGAGGATCATGAGGAGGTCGACCGGGAGGGATTGAGACAGTTGCAGCGACGATGCGGCCGATGCGATCGCAAGGATTGGGCCCTGAAGGAAAAGAGGGGGAGTCAACTTCACGGCTCTTCTAATTTTGCGATAGTGCTCCTGTACCTTATTATCCGTGACCCCGCGGCCATATAGCCAGCCATCTTTCCCCGTGAGCTTCCACGGATCATGTGTCCATCCCTCCTTCTCCTCATCCGCCGCGACCACATCATAGTGTCCGTAGAATAGAACACGCTTGCGCTTGAGAATTGGCGCACCCGCCAAGTCGACCTTGGGAGGCGCATTTGCCAAGAATTGGGCAAAGACGAACGGGTTCTTGCCCTCAACCTCATTCGGTATGACCTGTGCGACACTGGCTCCGAACGAGCGCAAGACTCGCTTGAGGTACAGGGCCGTTTGTCGGCATTCCTCGGCGTGCAGTTTGGGTAGAGATGCGATGGATCTGTACGCAACAAGGCGCGACAGCAGGTGGAACAGCTCGCCTGTGAGCGGATCCAGTGTTGACTCCTCGGTGTAAGCAGCGAGTCCAGCGAAAGATGTTTTGATATCACGTTCAGTACTTACCTTGGAAGCCATTGTCACTTTGCGCAGCTTCCTGCTCCCTGGTCAGCTCCGGTGGTTCGACCAAGTCCCAAACCTGAGAACCGGCGGATCAAGAAATCTGACATGAGACCATGAGTCTGTGAACGCTGCAGTCCTATTGAGTTCCGACGAACCTTCAACAAGCGGTCGTTGCCTCCTGTGAGGAGACTCTTCCTGCCCGTCCCCCTACCGCTCCTTTCTCCATCTGACAATGCCATCCCAAGCACAGCACCGTTCCTGCAGCTCCCTTGCCCATCGCCCGCAGCCTGCCACCTCTGCACGACCGTGAAGGCCTTGTCATGTCTCGTCACACCTCCCCCTGAATCGCCGGCGTAGAGCTCTCCACGCTCGAGACAGACCATGCTCAACACGTCATACGTATGCGGCGTCAGGACGCGCAGCGACTGGAACGTGTCGAGGTCCCAGATGGTGATGAGACCCCCTTGGTGACCCGCAAATAAGGTCGGCAGTGTGGGGTGCGTCGCCAATGAGAGAATCGCCTCGGCGGTGGGCGGCGCGGAGGATGGGGGGTGCAACGTGTGGATGAGCGAGAGAGATGATCGATGGGGAGACCACAGTCGAATGAGCGAGTCGCCCGAGCCAGAAATGACGATGGGCGAGTCGTTTGAGCGCGATGATGTTAAGCAGTACTAAGGAAAGGGTTCAGAGTGTGAGCAAAGATCGATCTCGCAGCCGCCACACCCTGGGGAGGTCGACTCACAACGTAGCCGTAGTGCGCAAAGGTGGTGATGCAGTCTTCGCTGATCTGCAGATCGATGGAACCATCGCCGGCGTTACTCGAAAAGGCGCCCGAGGCGCCAGCCGGAATAGGATGCTTCCCGGATGCCGCCAGACTCGACCCGTGCAAGTCGGTCAGGGAGGACAAGCTGTTGTTGGCTCTCGGCGTTGAGCTGAGGGGGGTGGTGTGGCCCGGTGAGCCCAACAAGGGAATCGCGCGAGATTTAAGGTCGTAGTTGTCAAAGAATTTGTTGGGCGTGCGGTGGATCGGAGGCGACGATGATGCGAGGCCCGGGGAGGGGAAGGAGGAGAGGTAGGGTGGCAAAGCTGGGGTTGGAGTTCGGGACATGGGGAAGTCGGAAGAACCTGCATGGGTAGATGACGGCAGCGGCTGCAGGTCGATCCACTGGACGAGGGGAGTAAGAGCGTCTCAGTTACTCGCTCGAGATACAGTCGTTACCGACAAATGAGAATGAGACTGACTTGTAAGGAGGTGTCCTGACAGCCTGCAAAGAGGCGTCCCCATCCCCGCGAATGACCACGTTGCGCAAAATTTTCGGGGATGTTCCTCTCCTTGCTCGGTCCTCTTCCTGGTGCGTCCTTGAACAGCGAAGGCTTGCCTTGGTGGTCCCAGATGGATTTGGGCCGTTGGTGCGCTGATGACTGCTCATGGTCGTGGCCATGGTCCTCGGACGACGCCGAGTGGGGCGGGTCGTCGAAGATGAAGCGATCGGGGACGTAGACAAGCGAAAAGATGTCGCCAACGTTGTCATGGGGTGGGTGAATGAGGAACAAGGGCGAGAGCGTCGGAGTATGCCAGACCCTGATTGTGCCGTCACCTGTGTTGTGCAGCAATAAGGTCAGCGCTGGCCTGGATCGGCAGAGACCGGAGCGGACGGTTGGACGGTGTGGGGTGACTGAGTGGGGGATGGAGCAAGGTGAGGTGACTTACCACTGGCGCTGATGAGCCACCCATTCTCGTTGACGAGTTCGAGGGCCAATACGGCACCGGTGTGCCCGGAAAGACGTGCGATCCGAGTGAGCTCGGCCAAGCTCCACACCTGCGCAGTTGGGGCAACCGGGGTCAGTCGGATCAGCTCGCTCAGAGGGGTGGAAGATCGAGTGGGTACGTACATGAATCGGTCCACCCTGACTCCCTGCATAGACCCTCCCCGAGTCCGATGACGATGACGATGATCCGCTTCGTGCACCCCCACCCACACCTACACCGACACTGGCAGCGTTCGCGTCGTCCTGCGCGACACACAGGCACAGGAGCGACTCTTCATCGTTGGCGGACAGTGTCGACAGCAGTGTTGGTTCCTTGGCACCACCATCCGAGCTGGGGGTCGGTCGCACCTCCGCCGCCGGTGGCTCCGACGCTGCGGAAGAAGGCGTGGCGGACCACGGCGAGGGTGAGCCCGAGATTGATGCTGAGGGCGACGACAACGAGACAGCGGCCGTCAGCGGTCGAGTGTTGCTCAGCGACGACGACGACGTGGGCGCACTCGGTGAGATGGGCGACATGAGACCAGCGTCGGTCAGGACCGGCGCAGGAACACGGCGGCTCATCTCGTGCGACCGCGACCAAAGTCAAGGGGAGTCGATAATCTCGAGGAGGGTCTGCTTCGGCGCGTGCCTGTCTGGAGCGTACGGTCTGGAGCGTACGTGCCTGTCTGGAGCGTTTCGCGAAGAGGGCACCCAGAAAGCGATTAGGAGCAGACACGCGAATACAGTGGAGGTCACCGCCCACGAGAGATCCGAGCGGGGCTTCGTGGTACTCCTCCTTTCAAGAGGAGAAAGAGGCAAACTCTTGTCAAGGAGCAACTGCCTATCGTCGGCGGGAGTCTCGCTGCATTCATCATCGCCGTAGTCGGTATAGATGACGAATGAAGAGCCCGGGACCTTGATTGTTGTCCATTACACAGGTGGAACTCTGAGCTTTCCATTGCTATTGTCACTCTGACTCGGCTGTGCGCTTGTGTCAACTTGACGTTGACAGGAGGCTGCTGCGGGGATCTGCCGAAGGATCCATCGGTGGGGATGTCGAGGTTGTGGATATGGTGGATGTCGAGGTCGATTCACTCGGCAAAGCGGTGAGTCCGTTTAAAGCGGGCATTGCAATGAATCACACTCAGCGCTCACCAGACGAGCAACAATGCTCTCGGAGCTGTCGAGAACTTTGCACAGAGAGCTCGAGGCACAGATTGTTTCCTCGACACGCCGCGCTTTGCTGTTCCGATAGCTCGCTTTCACGTGGAATTCGAGACCGAATGTCGTGAGATATCTCGTAGAGCTTTTCCAGTTTGTGTGCCTGGTACCTATGTTAGGCTCACAGAGGAGGAGGCGGATCTGGCGGCGCGGAGTGCGTTGCCAAGCGGCCGAAGTCACGTGAGTCGATCCGGCGTGTCGGCCTGTCTCGCGCGACGTCGTGAGCCTTGAGCTTGGACTCTTTCTACACGGCCGTCGTCACGTCGCAGCGCGCCGGGCGTCTGGGTCGGATGGCATTCAAGAGGTGAGTCGAATGGTATCTCTCCAGTACCCTCACCATATCCCCGCAACAGAGGAAGGCAGGCTAGATCCTTGAGCGCTGACTTTGGCCGCTGAACACGTCGGACGCGAACTCGGGTGCTGCGAATCCACCCTGGACAGGAAACTGCCGCCAATCGATTTCGGTGATGAGCCGCAAGACAAAGCGCCCAGGACATCTGTCGACCCAGCTACCTTGATCGAACCGGACGGAGCCACAGGTGAGCTACCACTTCGCTCGATTGGAACCGACCCCTGTAAATCAAGAAGCGCGGATGGCCCGATCGACGATTGCTCACATCCCGTCTCTGCAATGTCCACCTCCTCATAGCTTCAAAAGCTGGACCTCAAAAACAAGCTCTTCGAGAGCGTATTCATCCACACGTTCAGGGGCAATGGCCTTCGCACGTGTTCATCACCAGTAGGTCGAGAGACCCGGCCCGCTGCCTCTGTGAAGGGATGCTGACATAGTCTTGCCCACATTCCCCTCTCCAATGACGGTCAGTCCAAGCTACAGAAACCCTCAAGCTCATTATCCAACGCTGCATCGCTCGGAGTCAAACATTGGCCATTGCAGAGGTAGCGAGCAAAGAATCTGCCGTCTTGCGCGAGAGCATCGTCCCACTCTTCTCAGAGTCGTATCTCACGGGCAAGCCTGGTCAATCCGCTTCATCTTCGGCACAGAAGGAAGATAAGAAGCAAGATGAACTACACTTGAGTCTTTCTAGGCCGTTAATGTTGATGACCAACCAACGGCAGGAACTGCTGGATGGAGTCCGGAAAGCCGCGCAGTTCATTGAGCCGTGAGTGATTTCTTGCTGCGATTCCCTGGCACGTTCGACGAGCAAATGCTGATTCCAACCATGTCAAAACTCGCAGGTTTCAAGCTAGGTACGCGACTTTTGCCGTCTTGGAGAACGATGCATGTACCACTCGATTCTTGGGCATCGAAATCGGTAATGGCTGGGACCAGGTGAGTGGACCACATTTTCGCTCATTCCAAATCGGCCTTTGCACCCTTGTCTGACCTCGGATACTCGGATACTGCTTTACTTTGTAAGATGAATCGATTGACCAGGTTGATCGACCAGACTGTGATCTTGCTCCGTCTCGAACCTTACTATTCGCGAGCCCGATTCCACACCTCGATCGCTTGGACCGCCCTCACCGCAACGATGCGATCCGACCAGGACACTCTCGGAACAGCGGTACTTCCTTTCGACGACAAAGCTCTCCAGCAGATGAATGATGAGTTGGGGAAAGAGTTGAGAACGATTCCGATCGAGGTGAAGCAGATCGACGTCAAGATCGGCACCAAGACAACAACGGTCCCTTTGGGTCGTGGGTGAACTCGAGTGGCTCTCGCGGTTGTCAGACCCAGGGCAGAAAGTTGACATCGACGGAGCCAGCATCCACAAGTGCTACTCGTGTACTATGCCGTGCCCGGTGGGCTTGGCCCCCTCACTAACAGCACGCTGTGAGTGACACCCATCCGCGAGGAGACCCACATTGGAAGCGATCGCACTGAATTGCATTCTTCACAGTCTATAGCATCCTCTCCCCAGTGTGGGAATCGTGCTCTTGACAAAGGCCAAATCCTGTCTCCCGATCACCCTTCTGGAGTCCGTCGGGAACGGCTGCGATGAGTTGTCGGTCCTGCTTCGTGAAAGGTTCGGTCCGAGCTTGTGGCGAAAGGACACAAAACCTCTCGGTAGATCATTGGCCCCCCGAAGCCCTACTCGGCAGTGTAGACGAGCATGACCTGCGAAATGAGCGAGACGTTGCCCGCACAGGTCCCGAAGTGGCCGTTCGCCCTTGTGATCAAGGTTAACAAAGCGGGATGCGAAGCCAATTCTTTGGGAGAGGCTAGATCCAAATCGGATGAGGGTGCGTTTGAGCGCCTACGGTCCCCCGATGATCCACCGTACTCGATGCCGAACTCGAGAGAATATTTCACTGCTTCTGCCTAGGTAGGTGTACCTGGGCGCTTAGATGGGAGCGCATATCCACGAATGACTAACGTTATGTTGTCTTCCGTATTCGCCTGCCTGGGTACCAATCTGCTTGCTCCAAAATAATCGAAACGGCTTGGCAGAGCTCCGACAACGAGCCAAGGTTACCACCGGCCGAGATGTATTGGAAATTTGGTCCCATACACCTAGACATGTCCTCACTCGCAGACATGTCCTCTCGAAGAAATTGCCCACTACGTAGGTAAATAGTAAAAAAAGCTGCATGTTCTTGGCTGGTGGCAGCTC
This sequence comes from Microbotryum scabiosae, assembly GCA_022702605.1. Lineage (NCBI taxonomy): Eukaryota > Fungi > Basidiomycota > Microbotryomycetes > Microbotryales > Microbotryaceae > Microbotryum > Microbotryum scabiosae. Next base: position 167,597 of record JAHWDV010000016.1, on the reverse strand, counting down.
TGCAGGACCTTGTCGTCCTCCAGGTATATTTCGACTCACTCCGACATGTGGTCTCAACAATTCCGGAATCCGCCTGACATTGCAAGAAAAGCCTGACAGGCAAATTAGACAGTCAAAGAGAGCGTTTAGACAACGAGATATTTGCAGCAGACCGATGAAACTGGATTAAGAGCCTTGAAGGAGAGAGCGAGGGGAATTTGAATTTCGAGTTTGAGTTTGTGATTTGCATAGGCCAGCTGGCGGTAATCGCGAAGATACAACTCGAACATATTTACTGCACACGGATAAAATGATCCTCGTGTCAGTGAGGTGCGCAGATGTCTCACATTCGTCTCGGTTGTCATCGACTTACAGCCTCGAAGACGAGCGAGGTGCCGATCTTGTGAGCTGCGCCAGCGGCCTCCTGTACGATCAGGCGTGAGGAGCACATCAGTGTGTGCCTGGGCAGTGGAGCGTAAGCGAAAGCATGGACTAACGAGCTGGGTGGTGTCCACAGCCAAGCCGACGGTGGCCTTGACACCGGGTCGGATCGCTTGGGTGTAGCCGAAAGCAACAACACCGGCATTGTTGGCCTATGGCAGTGAGATGGGGGCGCGATGTCAGCACCGAGCTAACAGCGGATGGGCAAACGAAAGGTTACCTTGATCTTGACGAAGGCGGTGTTCTGTGACGTACATTGGACGTCAGATATCGTAAGCGACTCAACACACGCGCGTCATTTCTCCCTTCGGCAGCGCAGGTTCTGGAAACTCACATCGAGGTAGACCTTGGAGCCGACCTCGACACTGGGCCCGACGGCAGCCTTGGAGTCCCAAATAGCCTTGGCGCCAACTTCGACATCCTTGTTGACCTTGTTGTAGTACGATGCGGAGAAGACCGACAAGTTGGCAAGGGCGTGGAGGGTGACGGTGTACGACGGGGCGGCGTAACCGGCGGCAAGCGCGTAGCGCGTGATCGAGCCCGAGGGGACCGAGTAGGTTGACTCGGCACCGAGGAGGAAACCATTGTGGCCGACGGTCTGCAGCGGAAAACACATCAGGACACTTGTCTTGGCCTAGTCCAACAGGGAGCGCCGAGGCAAAGAAGGACGCACGGCATCGGCAGAGAAGGTGGGGCCTTTGAACATGTCAAGAAGAGCGCGGGTGTGCAACGACGGCTGCTTGTAGATGGCCGTCACGAAGGCCGACCTGGCCCCGGTCGCGGGCAAGAGGTGGCCTTGGATGTCGACCTTGAAACCTGCAGATATAAGATTGAAGAAACCACATCGTCGGCCACAATCCGAATGAGCACGATCCGGCCGCATGCCGCGCTGACTATGGTCAAGTTATTTTGAGGACGCACCCTTGGCAATCTGGTTCTCCAACTCGACCTGGGTCTTGAGAATGTTGGACGTGGTCCAGGTCTGGGTGAAGGTGACGCCGTTCTTGAGGTCCGAGTACTTGCCCTCGAGGTCACCGACGATGACGTGGGACTTGGCATCGTGCACACCAGCGACCTTGAAATCGACGTTGTTGGGCGCTCGAGTCTGGGATGCAGAGCAAAAGTCAAGGGAGTATCGGTCAGCATGCGTTGGAGACGATCGTGGTAACGGTTGTGCGGGAGCGCGCCACGTAGGGGCCGGAGGTCCACGGTCCCGATAGCGCTACGATGTCGACTAAGCCTGCTTAACGCAAGCTTCGGCCACAGAAGATGGTGCAAGATTATAAAGAAAGTCCAGGCTTCCGCCACTGCGCTCCTAGTCCGTGGCGTCGTCGTGTAGAGACCGCAAGCAACAAACGATTGGGGAGAGTCGAGGCGGAGCCAATGCAAGGATCGCCCAGCCGCACCCCCCAAGCGGAGCGGAGAGCTCATGCCGGCTGAGCAAGTGGGCCCGTAGCAGATAAAGTCGCGCACAAGAGCTGCAAGACCGGTGCCTCGACGATCTTTCAATAAACCCAAGAAGGCATCGAGCGAGGGCCGGATGGGAGCGGCACTTCCGGGAGGAAAAGACAAAACCCCGCCGTCGCCGTGCACGTGCGAGTGCTCTCGGTGCATCGCACTCGCGCCTTGATGATCCGCCTCGCTCAGTGGTTAAATTGGTACAACCGGAGTGAGAGGATGGTGCCCGGGGTGCACGGGTGCACAACCCAGCGCAGTGCAGCCCATGGTGGGGCGTGGGGGGCGACGCATGTTTGGCCGCGGCGGGCACCGACCAGAGGCACAGAAAACGAGCGAGACACGACAACCGATGCACACGACAGCTCACCTTGACCTTGACCGCGTAGCCATTCAGAGGCAGGTCATCGATCAGCAACTCCGAGGCGGATTTGCCACTGCGCAGACATGCCGGTCAAGCGCCGCCCATCGTCAAGTGCCCCGGTGCCCAAGTGGACGCGACAGCCAGCGGCGGGTGCACGGGCGGGAACGGCACGCAGGGCAAGGCGCAAGGGAGCGCAAGGGGGCGAGCGCGGAGGACAGCGGGAAAGAGCGGGAACAACGAGGAGGGGACGGAAGAAAAGGGACGTCAGCGGTGAACAGGTACAACTCTAGGCAGTGCAGACAACGCACAGGTCCTTGAACGCGGGGGGCGTGGGCTGGTGGGAGATGGACGACGACATGGTTCGGTTGGGTCAAGTGATCAGGTGGTGATTGGTGTGTGAGGCGAAGCTGAGGGCAGCGCGTCGTCACCCGGTCAGCCGGCGCAATCCGTTCGGCGCGCGCTCGTCATTCCAAGCCCTGTCCTTCCAATTCATTCCTGCCGTAGAGCCGTGCTCGGACCAGGTATCTGCGTTCGGCGCCAGCATGGATTCTGCCCTCGACCCAGTTTGGTCAGTGCGAGTAATTTGCAGGTTCAGAAGCTTGTTCGAGCTCCCAGTTTCACCCTGAACCACTTTGGAGCTCCACGCGAGGGTACTCAACATAGCACTTGAGATTGCATGTCTCGCACACTCTTCCGCGGGGGATCTTTCACGGCGTGATCCACGTCGCAGCCACAGCGGAGATCTACACCCGAAGAGCTTAGATCTGGGTTCACCAACTCGAATGATCGCTTCGGCGCTCAACAAACAAGAACACAGTGCATGTTCAATTTTCAATTCACTCAAGTTCCTGGCGTCCGTCTAAGCAACGAAGGGCCCCCGTGTTTCCAGCAACCTGAGTTGGACTAAAAGGAAAGCCGACGTCTGCAGTCTGCTGCTGACGAAGACTGGCCGTGGTGCTCCTAGTGCCCTCCAGTCACCATGTTTGCTCATCGCATGATCACTCAGCGCTCCGAGGTGGACACCAAGCATAAGGTAGTAGCAGTCAGGTCACGTTGAGCGCTCGAGCACTCGGCCGGAGCACGAGCTTCAACTAGGGTCGTGCACCGTTCGCGATTTCAAGTTTTGCCCCGAGAACTCCTTCGAGGCGACCCGGTACCATAGTAGTACAAGGAATTTAAAAGAGCTTGCAAGCTCGCGTACACGCGTCCTGGGTGAGTTTTTCGCGGACAGCGTGACTTCCGAGACCGGTACGACCAACTTTAGTGCTCAGTGCTCAGCGCTCAGCCCTGGCACAAGCGCGCTGTCGCGGCCTTTATGAGGGTCGAAGGGAATTTGCCTTGTCGGGCAAGTCTCATGGCGCTCAGGTGACTGAAGTGATCGAGTGATCCGAAAAGATAGATGTACAGGTGGTTAAGGGGTATGTCATTGCCAGTCCCCGATCCCACCTTCTACCGCGGGCTCTGAGCTCGAAGGATTGTATGGCATTCGAACCGGATCATGCCAAAACAGGGGTGAGCGCAGCGGGCGGTTTCCGGCCTTGCGAGCACCCGAAGGCGGAGGCACTCGGTGATTGCTACCCCCCGGGCTGGGATACTCGATCAATCCTCTTTCCATGTGAGCATCACGATTGTATTCTTCTTCCAGTGTCGAACAAAGAGTGATATATCCATACCATCAGTGCAGGCTGTGGATGGATGTGCACGCGATTGACGATTTCCCCACTCATCCCTAACATACTTGTCGCCTCGGGCATTGCAGGCGGCAGCGGACTGAAAAGTCATACCACCGTAAAGATACCCTGGAGCAACGTTTATTTTTAATTTTTTTATTGTTGGCTTGGACGGGGTAGATGATCGATCGTACTTATGGATTGGGTGCTGAAAGTTTTCGACGTCGGAAAGCTCTTCTGGTTCCTGACCTGAACCGGCCAAACGATGCTCTTCCAGAACGGCAACTGCTATCGCCAGACTGGTCCAACCTCGTTCATTCTGACGGCCGATGTGAACTTCATCTCTCGACGGGTCGTGCTCTCTGGCAGCTGCGCGAGCAATTCGGCGAAGACGTTGGGGTCGATCCAAACGGGTCCGCTCCCTGCTTCGTACCTCGACTTTGGCTATGTCGGCTCAGGCCCCTCTTGTGTCGCGCCTTATGGTGGCCTTGACCCCGATAATTACTCCACTTTACCCTGATATGTTTCTTCCGGCCTGATGCACTGTTTGTTCCCCGCTTCGTTAACTCAACTCGGGCAGGTCTCCGTGGACCGTGTAGCTCCTATTCGCCAACTGGTTGGCAGCGCGCTGTATACTTCACTTTTGCTTGAACGTTCATGCTTCAATCAGGACTTCTTTTATTTTCCCTTGCATCTTTCACATCCACTAGAGTTATCGAGGTTGTTGAGGCATATCGGCGCTAAGCCCAGTCGAGGCTCGCCCGGCACCCGCTCCGGCTAGCCAGACAAGGTGGCTGCGCCTGGCAGCGCCGCGACAGCGCGGGGCCTCGCTGGGCCAGGCGCTGCCCCGCAAGCGTTCGCTGTCCTGTGGCCGACAAGGAATCGACGGACTCGCATCACCACGGGCCGGTTCACTTGAGCTTGCATAGCTGCACCACGTCGCAGCCTCCTCACCTTGCGATACTCTACTTATTATCGCTCCACGATCGGCTCTCATCACATCGATCATCACCTCGGAATTCGCGAGATCGCCGCCGACCGACCGCCGAAGTCTGAAGATGAGCTCCGCACTCGGGCGAAGACCGTCAGTTCATAACTCGATCGCCTGAGGTTGCACTGTGCGAAGCAGAGAAGCCCTCTCACCGTAGCTCTGCAGGTTCAAATCAGGTTTGACCAGACACTGATCCAGCACAGGTTCATTCTCCGATCGTACAGGTCTTACGGTTACTCGAATGACCCAGACGTGGCAGCCGACGGAGTCCGGCCAGCCTCCTCGCCGTCCACGTCGACCTCGCACACTTCGCTTGATGAGCTGACGACGAGCACCACGTTGCTCAACATATCACGCAATAACCCTCAGACGTCGCAGAAGGGGGAATGGAGTCGTGCCAACTCGGTCGTCGCATCGTTCTGGCCCAAGAGCTCAGGGCAAGGGCGAGAACAGGGCCAGCCCTCGAGAGCTCCCAGAGGGAGCGTCGGAGGGCATATGCGGGTCGACAGCGGCGATGACCATAGCACGACCAAGCGAAGAAAGAGTTATGTCGAACTCGACATCGATGACACCGATGTCAGTGATGCACCGGTGAGTTCCAAGCCTTGCGTTCAGGCTTCATCCCTGGTCACATGGGGGTGGGCTCTTTGCGCCCACTGATCGGTGAAACCAGAGGATTAAATCGAGCTTGCGGACCGCATTTTTACCTCTCAGCGGTACAGGAGTACCCAGAAACCGACCCATATATTGAATGTGCGATCGTCGACGCTTCAGTCCAATCTACGAGCTCCTCGTCGAATCTTCGTCTTGCTCCTGCTCCCCCTCTCGGTCTATATCGTGTACAGGACAGCGATCCAAAGTCACAGCAACACGAATGACTCGTATGTCGATGCTATGGCACCGTTGTACCGAGGTAGCTGGATTGGCGAAACTGCCAGAGGCGCCGCTGGAATCCGCTACGCTTTCGGCAAACTCATTGGCGCTCAGGGCGGCCAGTGGCAGGGCAAAGTGCCTGCCAGGAGGAATGTAAGTTGAGGCGATACTTGCGTTGGGATATGCTGTTCTCTGCCAGTCAGCTCATCAGGTGACTGTGTGGGCTTTCCTCTATCCCGTTGGTGCGGGACATAGCCTCTCAAAACCCGGATCCCACTCAAGTCTTTCAGAGACAATCTCAGGGACGACCACGGCTACGTGACTTCGTTTCCGTATGGAGGTACCAGTGAGCTAATGCAGTCTTCAGCCTCAGTGATCTAATCGATCCGTTACTAACGCTAGTCCTGGGTGTGGGTGTGTCGGCAGCGAATCAACTGATGGAGATTCTCAAACTCGTCCATCTGGGTCAGCTGCTCAATCGAGACGTTATCTTGTAGGTAGATCTCAGATTGCGACTCGATTTGGAACCATCTGCTCACTAGATACAACCTCTTTGGCTTTACCTTGTTATGTCACCATTTGCCTGCAGATCCGAGCTGATGGCCACACACGAGCACGCCCCCAATGTTGGCTATTCCAAATTCTTCGACCTCGACCTATTCTCCTTCTTGACGAATGTCTCGATCATGGAGTGGCAAGAGGTCAAGATTCCACTCGAAGTAGGCACCACACCCGAAAAGCTGTCTTGTTGGGGGTGGCAGGACAATGCGCCCCTGAAGGGATACAACGTCCAGACGTTCTTCTGGCCTCCGCCTGGTCAACTCACGGTCCCTAGTTCAATTCAGACAAGCATGAGCTTTCCCGCGATGGAGGTGTTGGCGAGTCAAAGCAATCGAAAATGGTTGGACGAGAGCGCGCAGCGCATATACGGAGGTTGGGAGAATGCACCGGACCCGCCTGACACGAAGCTGATGTGCTTCGAGAACCTCTTCTACGGTTAGTCCGTGATTCCCAGGGCGGGGGCTCGCGATGAAGCGAGGCGAGGAGTTGTGCTAATGCCACCTTTGTGAACCATATCAGTTCCATCAATTCACTTCGTGGAAGGGGCGGTAGACCAATCTTACACCATCGAAGAGTTGTCTCCCGACGATCCGGTCTGGACTTCGGTCGGGCAGCACCTTCACTACAATGCGCACATCTCGCACATCGCCGATGAGCTTTTGACGTTTCTGATGGGACGTTCTGGCGCTCGCAAACCCTTCATCGGTGTTCATCTACGTCGTGGGGACTTTGTGTCCCTCGGACGTATCGCAGGGGACGATGTAGGAAGTTACACGAGGGCCGTGGCCGAGGTGCAGAGCGAGTTGAGAAAGAAGAGCAAGTGGTCCGGAATCGGAGGCAACAGGGACCTGCCTGTCATCTTTGCTACCGACGCGACGGATAATGCCTTCCTAAACAAATTGGCCAACTTGGGGTGGCTGCGCATCAACCACCAGGAATTTGCCACAGGTCAGTTTTAATTGCTTGGAGCAGCGGTGCCCGTTTTCTGCGCAGCTGACCAAGACTTACCTGTCACGCGTACAGACGTGCGCTTCGGTGGTTGGTACCCTTCCATGCTCGATTCGTTGCTGTTGTCTCGAGCGGTTGGCTTTGTCGGGTTAGTCCAGAATGCGCCTGCGATGCACTCGGGTTCACCACACTGAGCAGCTTTGACTCTCACTCGCGAATCTTGCAGAACCAAGAGCTCGACGTACTCTTATCTCGCCGCGAGGAGGGTTGAAACATGGAACGACGGAGTTACGAGGATTGCAGGGTGAATGGAGCCGCTTGTCATATGTGTAGCCCCTATTGGTAGGTATGTAGCATCATAGGTTTGAGATGAATTTCCTACCTCGAGATGACAAACTCTATGTATCATCGAGCTTCGGAGTATAGAGAGTGCAATTTTTTTTGCGGTTATGGTAAATCGCCGACTGGTCCCCCTCCGCGAGTTGCTTGTGTAATCGTAAACGCTTCCTGGCATCCTCCAGTGCTCCGGAGTCTCTTCCAAGTCCAACATAAGTTCTTGTCCTGCAATGACACGCTCCTTGTGCTTCACCGCAGCCAGACCAAACCAGATTGCCAGTGCTTTGAGCGAGACACTGCATTCGGGAACGGAACCTGCCTTTGCCTAGCGACATCCCTCCTCGTGGCGCATCGAGCGCTTATTCGTAGGGGAAAGCGGCCCGAGGACGGAGAGTGAGTGTGTCGTAATTGGTCCCATCTCTTGTGTCGTGGCTCCTGCGACTGGAACTAATCTTGGGTCGAGAAGAACGTCCGTGCTTATCCAGGTCGCGCAGCAAAAGCAGGCGAGAGGGTGACGAGGTGATATGAGTCGTTGCATGGTACAGTTCCGATGTCGACAGCCTTTCACCCATGTAAAACTATTTAGATGTGCACATGCAGTAACCAAAGTTAGGCTTCCGTATGTGGCGTCGGTTCTCACCCCGACCTACACAGACATACTTCAGAAATCCAGCGTTGAAGTAACCACCATTTTCAGCGTCGACTGAGACTCCTTGGCGGACGAGAAAAACTTCGAGCTCGGACCGGGGAAGGGGTCCATACTAAACGAGATAATCATAAATGTCATCATCAACTATGCGAACGTCACATCGAAGCGGTCTCCCATCATCTGAGTTGGACTGACGCAGATTGAGGTGCGGTGGGAAGGTGAAACGCTTCGGGGTGAGATCGCAATGGCTCGATATCGCGATGGTATCGTCGCCTGTCAATTCGTCACACGGATAAATTGGTGGATTTTTGGATCCACGAGTGGTCTCATGAATTTGTGACTAACCTGATATCACCCAGAGCAAATACCCACCATGCTCGAATCGGGCTCGAGTTGGTGTTCTCGCTCGGGCGGTCATCGGTTGGTTGCTTCGCGCCGGTTGTGAGCATATTTGGTGTCGTTGGATCCGCCGACTTCTGGCTGATCTGCCGGGACCTGGCAGCGAGCGCCGTTCCGATACCGAGGCGTCAAACTGTGCAACGAGAAGACCGACTCTTGATCGATCTCTGTCCACACCACGAGGCACGTGCGGCGCCAATCCTCCCGAGCTGGAGGAGAGTAGAACTTGATGAGGGGCAAAAAGAGCGGTCGGTGGTCGTGTCGCCGACGTTGGCGAATTTTCAGCCATCTCCACTCCTGTACGACACAACAAACTGCTTCCGCTGTTTTCGACTTGGTAGGTAGAGCACGAGTGAATGAAGCTGAAGACCAAGCGGACGGATTGCCGTGGGAGTGTTCGTCGTCTGCCAGCTGTGCGCACCTAGGGGCATGTGCTGACTCGGAGTGCGGTCGGATCGCAGCGGGTCACGTGTCCGGGGAACGCGGGAAGCGGGACGTCATGACGAATTTCAATCAGATATCAGATGGTACTGACGAGTAGAACGCGAGTTCAATCAAATTAACGAATGATCATGCATCTGCATCTCACCGCCCAAGTGGCGAACCGGTTTATATGCATCAATAGGTATTTCCCAATCCGACGGTGACCGTGGCGGGCACGTGTGAATTACCAATGGGGCCAAACATGCGCGTGTCGACTGCCGTCACCGGGCTCGGCGTTCTTCATCGGGGATCGGGCTGCCTGGTCTAGACCCCGAGGACCGTCGACGTGAACGCTATATTCTCGTTCTCGATCCAGCTCTCGTAGCCACGCTCTTCCTCCGATGCCCACCACCGACCAGTCCAAAGCTCGTACGACTCTCACCACGTGTGACTTGTACGATCTTGCTTAAGGATCTTAGAGTCGTTGCACACTCGCACTACAGTCTGCACTCGGCGAATCGAGTCGCGACGCAACTCGGGCTCGCGACACGGCGCTCAGCCCGAGATCATCGGCACCGGTCACCACGAGCTACGTCAGCTCCCCACCCATAATCATTTCTCAAAATGGACACATTGAATTCGTTGCCGTTGTTTCGTCACGCCGTCCACAACGGTGCTGCCATCGTGCAGGCGACCGTCGTGTTACTGCTTGCGTCGTCGCTCTACCTGTTCTACACCGTCGTCGTGAGGCCGCGTCATACGCTCACGACCATCCCGCACCCGCCCGTGAACTCAATACTTTTGGGCAACCTCGAACGTATCATCGCAGAGCCACCGGGTGTCCCTCATAAGGAATGGGCACGCCAGTTTCCAGGGGTGTTCAAGTACCGAGGATTCCTCGGCGAGGATCGACTCTGCCTGACCGACCCGGTCGCGCTCAGCCACATCTTGGTGCAAAACGGCTACCGGTACCCCAAGCCAAGCGACCTCAGGGGGAGCCTGTCCCAAATTTTGGGAAAGGGAATCTTGTTTGCCGAAGGTATGTCCTAGCAGCGTCAAGCTATCCGCCTCGGAATTATTGAAAAACTTGCTGACTGGCAACGGGCTGGTCCCGCGGTCCCGCTTGCTTGACGGCTCAGGCGATGATCACAAGCGACAGAAGCGAATCATGAATCCTGCCTTCTCACCGTCTACTCTACGCGATCTCTTGCCAACGTTCTTCGAGTCGTCCTACAAGCTAAGGGATCGCTGGATTGCTCTGATCGACACCGCAGAGTCGGATGTACTTTCCTTCTCTTCGAGCGAGAAAGCGGACGAGTATGCCAAGTCACAGAAAGAGGGCGAGGTCATGCTTGAGGTCACAAAGTGGCTGTCTCGCCTGACGTTGGACATCATAGGCTTGGGTGAGTTGACTCCTTTCCCTGACCAGTCGACCCCAAGACTCCCTTGTGCTCATGGCGATTGTTCCCCAAAAATGTAGCCGGGTTTGGCTATGACTTTGGTGCTCTCTCGGGTCAAAAAAACGAACTTGGCGATGCATTCCAGCTCATGTTGTCTGGCGGAACCCGAAAGACGACACAGCCTTGGCAAATCATGATCGCTCGAATCCTTGGACGCCTAGCCACCGCTCTACCAATCGTCGACGTGGCGAAATACATCCCGAGCAAGCGCGTGCAGGCTGTGAGGAGGGGTTTCGAGACGATGGAGTCGGAGAGCAGGAAGATCGTCGAGGAGAGGAAGCGAGAGTTGGAGAAGGATGGCGGCGCGGCTGCTTTGGGCGGTGGAAAGGATCTCATGACTCTTCTCCGTGAGCATGCCTGCTTTAAACACCGGATCCTCAACCCAGAGATAGTACCTCTAATCACTTGGTGTTTCTAACGTAGTCAAATCCAACTTGGGCGAGGCCAAAGCTAAAATGAGTGACGCCGAGTTGCAGGGTCAAATGACGGTCCGTGCATCATCAGCTTTATTGGAAGACTAGCATTGTTCATCAACTAACCAGTCTTATGCTATGGAATCAGACGTTCATCCTGGCAGGGCACGAGACGGTCCGTCTTCATTCGGGGCAATGCACTGCCATGTTATTTCACAACCCTTCGACGCACTCACCGCACGTGTAACTTGACCCTCTCAGACTTCCACTGCCCTCACCTGGTTGCTGCACCACCTCTCACTTCGTCCTGAGATGCAGTCGAAGCTGCGTCGCGAGATCCGAGAAGCTCGGGCGCGCGCGACCGCGGAACATGGTCGACAAGAACTCAACACCGACGATCTGAACGGGCTAGCTTACCTAGACGCAGTCTGCCGAGAGGTGTTGAGATTCGAGCCTCCGGTACCTTTGACGAGTAAGCTACTATGAATTCCCATTGCATGAAGATCAAATTCCTGAAACAAACCCTTCTGGTGTCCTTGTCGCGTGCAGTTCGCACTGCCTCCGAGGACGATTCGATTCCCCTTGGTAACCCGGTCAAGGCTACGAACGGCAAGATGATCAATTCTGGTCAGTTGGCAGACGAGTTCGTACCGCTATGCTTCATTGCGTTTGAAGCTGACTGGCTTCGGTCCACTCGTTTGACATATTTGCTCACCAGTGGAAGTAAAGAAGGGCCAGATCCTCGTCGTCTCAATCGCAGCCATCAACACCAACCCTGACGTCTTCGGTGACGACGCGGAGGAGTTCAAACCCGAGCGTTGGCTTGTCAAAGAAGGCGAGCAGGGATCAATTACCGGCAACACGGGGGTTTATTCGAACATGATGACATTCCTCGCTGGGCCAAGGGCTTGCATCGGATACCGATTCTCGTGAGTTCATTCGCTCCAGGAGTCCACAATGTTTTGCGACAGCACGCTGACACTCTGATGCTGTCGGCTCTGACTATCAACTTGCAGACTGCTCGAACTTAAGGCGTAAGTCTTGTCTGAGCCTTTCGAAGACTTGGGTCCCGTGTCTAACAATCCGTCGCCCCACTAGCATCGTCTCGGTTCTGCTCGACTCGTTCTCCTTCGCCCCGCGCGATGCGAACGACATGGATTCCAAGATCGAACGACGTTCCCAAATCGTCACTAAACCTCTGATTATTGACGAGGAGCATCTAGGCCATCGATTGCCCTTGAGGGTTCGAGTCGCAGGCAGGGAAGGAGAGGAGTGATCAGCCATTGGATCAAGTTCAGATCGAGTCTGTCTTGTAGCTGGGATCCGATCGAATATGTATCTTTTTCTCGTTCGGCTTGTGTGCATGGAGTCACGATTTCCTGGTACAGCTACTACCGATGGCGCAAACGGAACGTACGCAACCAAAGCTCTAATGTGAAGGCAAGGGTTCAACGATTGAGACTTGCTGCGCAGTCGACTGTATCCTTGTCAGAGTTACGGCGAATTTTGGACCAAGACGCTCCTTGAAGCCGGACCCGCCGTGGACGTAACCCCAAAGTTGATCACAAAGATCGTTCGTCAAACCACTCGGCACATGTCTGTCTCCGGGAGCGAAGGGTTCGAAGCAGCGCCCGTTGAAATGGCGCCCGTTGACTTTGACAGATCTTCTGCGGTGTGTTATGCCGAGGAGGAGCAGGGCAAAAAAGTTTGAAGAATCACCTGGGCAATAAAGCGGTCGAGGGGAAAAATGAGGAGACGAACAAGTTCCACAGACACTAGGCACCACATTGCTCTTTTGCGCGTTTGAACAGCCAGTTCGTCTCTGCCGGGCGCAATCGATCGACCGCATTGCTCTCCACCGAGCACCGCTTGCATCCATCGTTCCGCCGTGGTGTCGGACGTGTCTATCCAGCAGCGAGCTTGCAGCTCGCCGGCAGCATCTGTGAGCTTCTCCTAAGCTCGTACAAAATTGGAAGAGAGAAAAATGGACGCACGGGTTTGGGCTCTTGCTATCGGGATTCGTGACGATCGACTCGCGAAAATTGCTTTTGAACTGCGGGGAGGTCGACGAACGCGTGGTCTTCAAGCGTCATTCAACTGCCCGCGGCCCATCATGTATATCCGGACAGTCTCGACCTGGCACTGCGCTGGCGTTGACGAGCTTCGAGTCCTTCGGAGCGAGGCCAAGTCAGCCTTAACGAGCGCGATCGCATCGGAATCAACAAAGGTCTCTTCTGCGTGTCCAACCTTGCACTCGAGCACAACACGAACGTTCTCGGAGGGACGTCGAGGACCTTAGATCGGATTGCCGCTTTTGTGGTTTCGTTCATCACAACGAAGCGAGCGGTATTGAGTACCAGTTTGGCGAACCCTACCCTTTCGGCGGGGTTCCCACGGGCGATAACCCAGCCGCGAAGATAGCCTGAGCATGTGAGAGTGCGACTGAGGTAGCGTTGATCGATAAGTAAGAGGGGAAGCCGTGTCCGTCTTCCATCCGTCGTACGCCTCGTTGTGAAGCTGATCCGAGAGGTGTGGTCCCAACATTGTCAAAGTAGACGAGTGAAGGTTCCGATCAGCTCTTTGAGACCTCACGACGTAACAAGTATTTTTACACTCACGTAATCGACCCAGGCAACGTGAGGAGTTGCTTCAACCATTGCGGGCAGAATCTCGTAGATCAGTTGTGAGTTGCTCATCAGGATAACGGCGATCCCACGCGAGTCGATCAAGTACTTGAGGTATCTCGGTAAATAGCCTCCAAGCCCCAGGAATGTACATCTGGTGTAATGCCAGATCTGATCGAAGAGCGCCAGGCTGAGGGGGCATTTCAGTCGTGTCAAGACCATCGTCACGCGGTAGCCCCGCTCCGCGAAATGTCGAGTGATTTCGAGCATCCCGAGTTCGGAACCGCCGACGAGCAGCCACTCTTGGAGGATCATGACATTAGTTCCTGGTTCTTGGAGTCGTACGTTCGAGAAGGGTGGCGTCCAAGCCATTGGCTAATGGCACGAATCCAGCGACCGGATCTTGTAGGAACATAGTCGCAGTTAACGTCCGGTAACGTGTTTCGAGCAGGTCTCGGTCTGAGGTCAAAGCGCTAGATAGCGCTGATCTGGAGGGAGGCCGGTAATACGGGCAAATCTTTGTTTCAATTACTGATTGTCACTCTCCGCGACCGAGCCGTGGTCCCTCAGCAGTTGCTGACTTCTGCGATCGTCTGCGCGACACCATTCCACTCCAGAAAATTTAACAAGCAAGCCTAACACCCGAAGGTTCAAACTCACCCCACCCCACTGGCCCTTGCTACCAAACAGCCCCAAAGCCCTCACAAGACATCGGGCGGCTCAACCTCATCCTCTGAAAATTCGTCGCTAGAATCGTCGGCGGAGCGAGTGCTGCGCAAAACTGCAGCCGGTGGCCACGACGACGTCGAGCTTGAAAGCGGTCGTATCCGGGACGGGATTGGCCTGCATCCTACTTTTAAGGCATGCTGCACCTATAACGGAAATTTGAGCCCACCTTGAGATTGCTCACCCCCCGGTGCAACCCCTCGCCAAATTGCTCCTGCCCTTTCCGAACTCCTGCGACGAGAGACCAGTTGCCGACGCTGTGCGAGCACCAGGCCAGTTTCTCCAGCCAGGTCTGTTCCAGCATCACCCTGTGCTGCCCATCCAAGAACAAACCAAACCGGGATCGAGTCTGAATCATGTCCTCCAAGATGGATTGCATCGCCCCTGGCATATTGGTCGAGTCGGGATAAGGCGCGAGGATGATTCGGGGTCGTCGAGTTGTCTCAGAGCGTGGACAACAAGATCAAGGCTGACGGAGGTACTCTTGATGTGCTTTGAGTCCTCGTTATGGCTCGGATCAGCGACGATCCACAGTGACCTGTGCCAGTGACCTGTGCCAGTGACCCTCGCTTCAGAGAGGCATAGGTCTCATCGATCAACCACTCTTTCGACAGATCGAGGTCGCCAGGAAAGTCCGAGGTTTGGTCGTTCGCAGAGTGCAAACCGGTCGTTTTCACCATGGCTAGTCGGTTCGATCGATGTAGAAGAGGATTCGAGAGGCAATGAGATGAACTGGATCTGAATAGTCATGGACCTCTTGCCAGCCGGTGTTCGCTCAACCCGCGCTCGGCCTCCACGGCGCGAGCGCTCGAAGTCGCCCGGATCGGATGATCGAACGAAATGCGCTGGCAGCGTCATCGATCAGCAGGACGTCTGGGCAACTTGTCGCGTTGTTGTTGCATCAAAACAGGGCGAGCTGAAAGTGGCCACTGGCTTGCCTCACGTCGATAGCGCGGGAAACGAGCTCGAAGTGACTCAGGTCAGATAGCTCACCGCGACGAGCAGAGCGAGCGAACCCAGGAGCAAACCCAGCTTCGAGGACGGTCGACGAACGAGGCGATAAGGTCGCCACCATGCACGAGGGATGTACTGCGGATGTTTCGTCATGTTGAAAATGCGCTTGGGATCGAAGCAGCCATTTTGTAGCGCTGCGCTGGTCGCCTGCAGCTGACTCGAGTCTGGGCGCCCGTCGGAGATTGGACGTGGTGACGTTGATCGGAACCCGACGACGACGAAACGAAGGCCACCGACCACTTCCTGACGTGAGGGGGCCAAAGGAAATGTCCAAATCGATGCACTGCCGAGTGAAGGAATCACCCAGGCTGGTGCTCAAAGACGGTTAAGACGGTCGGGCAGAGACGCCAGATCACGTCGCTGCTCGCCAAGCCGGACACTGGCTGGCCCAGAGCGCTGTGAGCGCAAGCATGGGCATCCCCTCAGGTCGGAACGGTCGAGGTTCCGAATCCAACGGACACCATTTGGCGTCGATCATCGATCATCCAAAAAAGATGCTCGAATTTTCCGTGATCTGAAAGGTAAGTCACGGTTGCTTTGCAAAAAGGGAGAGTCGGTACGTGGACGGAAAATGCAAGTTTGACTAGAACGGAGAACTCGAAACGCGGGGAGTAGTGTCTTTGCCCCAGAAGAAGGGAGAAAGGAAGCAGAGAGTAAGAAGAGAGAAGCGCGCTTCTCACCCATCCTTGACCGGAGATGCGACAGAGGGGAGCGAATCGCCAAAGAGCGAAAAGGAAAGCGGCAAAACCCAGCTAGGCAACGGAAAGGGATGCAGGGGAAACGGCGTAAATTGTGGAAGGGTCCGACGCGATACTTTTTTAATTAGGAGCATTGGGCGACGTGGCGGCGGTATTTACAAGTAGACCTCGGCGGAACGATTGCTGAAGGCTATCGATTCCAAAGCTTGGTTGGGTTCGCACGCGATGTCGCAACGAGGATTGTCGAAGTAAAATAGTGGGTTTTTTGAAAGTTGGAGAGGTGCGCAAGGAGTCCCAACGCGGCAGGTATTTCCACGTGCGGGGCGATGGCCAGATTATGCGAGCAACGCGAACGCGACGCACAGCAAACCCATCAAGCTCGGCACAACGGTCATGCCGGATGCCCTGGATGCACTGCTCAAGCGACTCGAGGGCGCGGCAGAGAAAGTGTTGATGCTGGTGCCCGTCGAAGGCGTCGTCGTCGTCCCTGAGGGGCCTGTCGTGGGGTCTGTCGTGGGGCCTGTCGTGGGGCCTGTCGTAGTGCTGCTAGACGTGGTCGTGGGTTGTCCGCTGATCGCCGTAGATAGACCAACGGGTGCAGTAGCAATGCTAGTGTTGTGTTGCTTCCTGGCGTAAGCAGCAGCCTGGGCAGCAACGACGGCGTCTTGAAGCGTCACGTTCGCAACATTGGGAACGCCGCATTCTCCAATCTGCGATCGAGAGGGGCGACAGCGCGAGCACGATCAATGGAATCAGCAATAGACCCGGGCATAGATTTAGACGGTCCACGAATTCTTTCTAAAGCAAATGAGTAATACTGACAGGAGTGTAGTAGAAGTAGTTATCTTCGGGCACGTTACCGCCGAGGCAGTTGGGGTCGCCGGTCGCGCTGTGAGTAGGCAAGACACGGGTGAGGTGATGTACCAATGCGATCAGATAGGCCACAGGTGGGCAGCGTAGAGCCTAGTATACTGTACGTACTTGCAGATTTCGTAGTTCATACCGTAGGTAGAGTTGGTTCCATAGATGTGGAAGCCTTGCAGTGTGTGGGTGCAGTTTTGCGACTCGGGAATGAAGTTCACGACCGAATCGTTGTTGGCGACCGTGCGTTGGCCGGCTTCACCTTCATATAGTGCGTTGTACAAGTTGGCGGCGGCAGAGTTGAACACGCAAGGGGTACCATGCGCATGAGACCAGTGCGACAGGCCGCGGTAGCCAAGATCTGGTGGCACAGGAAGACGGGAAGTCGAGTCAGGCGCGATGGCTCGTGATTACATGGTTTGGTCAAGCCGAGCCGATGCGAATTCGGACTGACCCAAAGCAGCGACTAAACCGACCATGCCACCGAAGGCGTGGCCCGTGATCGACCATTGGTGACCGGATTGGCTGACTGCCTGGTTAGCGATGGCCCAGTCGTTGGTCAGGTTCTTGGCCTCGAGGTCTATTTCCCGAGATAGGGAAGCAAGGGTTCACGAGTTGGGAGAGATCAGTACAGCTAACCACCAAATCGCTGCAGGCGTCGCGGAAAATGAGTCGTGGGTCGTAGAGACGTACACGCTTCCAAGGCAGCAGTGTGTGCCGTGCAGGTCTGGTTGCCGCAGCCCTGGCCAATGTTGATCACCTCGTTGATTCGTGTCTGCGTCGCATTGAAGTTTTGCCAACCATAGACACCCTTGAAAACCATGACAACCTAGGAAAGTCCAGAAGCAGGAGTGGATGTCTCAGTTCTGGAGCTCCGAGTTTCCGAGATGAGGGCGAGTCGAGAACCCTACTGACCTTGTCCATTTCTGCAAAACACGATGGATACAAATGCAAGTTTTCCGTGTCAGCTGACGCTCCCGACGTGAGACCGTCTCTGCGCTGTATTTCCTGTGCCCACGTGGCCCATCCCCCAGAGCCCTGGGGGCTTGGAAGCCATGGCGGCGGCCGAACGGGGAGCACAGGATGTGATCGTCGCAAGAGGCATCAAAACGCATGGAGCAACATAAGACAACGAGGACTGACCTGGAATTTGTACAGTGAACCCTGAAAGGCCCTGCGAGGTTGGTCCCCACTCCTCGAGGAGAGTCCACGGCTCTTCGGTGCTATCGGGGAGGGACTGTGCCAACGACTCGGCGGTGAAGGTCTGGTTCGGGCACTTGGTTTTGTAGTCTCCATAGGCCGCCATTGAGAGCACTGAGAGTGCAGATCATGACGAGTGGTCACATTCGAGGTGCAGTGCGACGAGGGTTTGATCCAGACGACACAGGTTACGCGAGCGCACACAATTCGGTGATTCCACGAGGGGTCGTGGAAATGCCACGAGATCGCCATGTCCGGGCCGGGCCAGCGGGGGAAGGGGTGGGGTGGGCCAGGGCGCAGGAAGAAAGAGATTGCATGACTCGCGATCAGCTTGTGGTTCGGAGTGGCAGCAACGACAGGTCATGGCATCGCTCGTGATTTCCCATGCACCCATGCACCACAACGGTCTCGTCGGGTTGAATGGATTGCAACAACGGCTGGCGTACTGCGCAAACGCGCAGCCTCAGAGCGATTTCCGAAGCAGGCGCCGGGTGTTATTATTGGCTGGAGCGTCTCCAATGACGACGGCGACGGCGCGGGCGTGTTTGGCGTGGTCGGCGGCGTGCGCAGCGTTGGTGGTGGAGTGGACATGCCGGGCGCGGTGGGCGCGTGCGAGAGAGCGCGACGTCGCCTGGCGCTCAGCACTGGGCACGAGTCTGACCCAACATGCGCGGCCGAGCAACGAAGAAGCTCCGGACTAGAGACGAAAGAGCTGCACACACTCACAGCCATGGTAACGTTCATGCCAGTCTGTGAAAGGTGGGACGTAAGATGCCATACAAGAGTCCGGTCGCAGTCGCATCATCAGCTCGGGCTCGCCTGAGCTTAGCTGGCCAGCCAGTGGCAGCAGCACAGCAGCACAGCAGCACGGAGCAGGCACTCACATTGCGACGATGAGACGTTGTCGGACTGGGCGACCACACCCGACACGAGCGCGGCAAGGGGCAGCAAGGTTGCAGTGAGGGTCGACAGCATGGTTGATGCAAGCTCGGGGTCGGAATGAGTCGTGTGGGAGCGAAGAAAACGAGCGACAGAGGAGGTGAGCCAGCAGCGAAGGGCTTGGAAAGAGGAAGCGAAACAAGCAAGAGGAGCGCTGCAAAGGCTCAATACGGGGCCAAGCTGGGCCAAGATGAGACAGAGGCGCGCGACCGACAGCGGCTCAGCGCTCAGCTCCGAGCTTTGGGTGCCGATCTGGCGAGGGCCAGTTCTGAGTCGCATTGGCATGAGCTTGGCGGAAAATTTTCGCCCAATCGGAGTCACCACAGCGTGGACCTTGAACATTGAGTGCTGGGTGCGAGGGACTTGTTCCTCCTTCCACAATCTTCACGAATATCGTGTGCATATCTAGGTGGTGATCATTGCTACAGGGCGAGGTGCCTAGGGGTCGTAGCAGTGAAACAAAAAAACACAGATCCCGGGTCGTCCGGATGATCGTGCCGATTCAAGATTTCCGAGAAAGTCGACCGAATTTCTATCGACCGAACATCTGTCGACTCGACCGAGCTTCTATCGTCGATTCGTCGTCGGGCCGCCCGAAGACTCGGACTCTCGCAAAGGATGCCTGTCACCGAATTGTCAATCACTGCTCCACTGCTCCTGGTGAGGTCATGGGAATGGCTGACTGCGCCTGCCTAGCCTCACGCAGCACAGCCTCGGACACAATTGGATCATGCGCGATCGCCACCGCGAGCAAGCGATCTCGGAAAAGGATCAGGGTCACGTGATGCTGCTCCTGTGGCGCCTACTCGGAGTCTTGATCGGGATTTCAAGTCACCACAGTCTAACAACATGTCATTCCTTTCATTTTATCTTTGACAGCTCTGCTACCTCCCTACCTCTGCACGACGGAGCCGGAATCCGCGGCATTGAAGACGCCGCCGCCGGGGTGCTCTGTCTCACGTGCCCGCTCTGTCTGGTCCCTCCTCTGCTCTCGTCTCCTGCCCGACGTCACTCTCTCGCGCATCCCTCGACGGATCCATCGTTGGCCCGTGGTAGGCAGTGCGTCATCTGTGGTGCACCCATGTCCAAACCTCGATCGACAAGGTCCAGCAAGCGATTGTAGAAGACAGAGGTCTTACAAGTTACTGGCGGTCCGGGGAACTTTCGTCGTCTCGGAACGCTCAAGACCGTCACCTTGCCAGCAAGATGGGGACAGTGAAGAAGGATTCGTCCTCAGACAACTATGGAATGGAACGTGGGAACGACTCAGCATCGACCTCGATCCTCCTGCGGGACTTTGATGAGGATGGCCACCACGACGACGACGACCACGATGACGTCGATCGCCAGCCGTCCACATACCCTCGTCCACCAACATCGCGCGCCGTAGACATTGGAGTCGTCGATCATCACGCTCACTCTTCAGGTCGTGCTCATACCCGTGCTCGTGCGCAACACCCGCCTCGGCTTCTGGCACCATTCCAGGCAGCATGGGAATGGCTCAACGAGCGTGTGCGGAACCCTAAACGCTTCCTCATCCCCGCCATCTCCTTATTGCTCTTCTACTATGCGATCCAGTTCCTCTACTCGGATCCAGAACAGTGGGAGGTACCCCCAGAGCAGCGCCTCGATGGCCCCAACGCCGAGCCGGTAGACACGGTCGCTCGTTCTTCGGGAACGAGGTACCGAGGAAGACTCTACGAACAGTCCTCCGGGGTCAAACATCCCTACATAGGGTGGATGTCGATCCCTTACGCCCATCAGCCAACGAGGTTCATGCAATCCCAGCTGGTCCCGGTCCGAGCGCAGGCTGATGGAGATGCCGACGAGGACGGGGATGCCCTCGTCGATGCCACTGAGTGGGATCAAGGCTGTGCGAGGCTGAAGAATGGCATTCCCGGCCAGCAGGGCTACGATGGATCCGAGGATTGTCTGAGGTAAGTCGAAAGCGAAAGGCTTGAAAAGCTCATATTGCCGAGGGTGACGCTCAACGACAATCCTCTCTTCTCCAGGATCAACGTTTTCACCCCGGCGCGAAGAATACCCGGCCGATTACTTCCAGTGCTGTTTTGGATCCATGGGGGTGCGTAAGGAGGAAAGGGAACATAGAGCCGTGCTGGGTGGTATAGACGAGCTAGCGGGTAAATTACGCTGACCATCTCTCGTTAGGGGGATATGTCGCCGGGTACGCCGCCGATCCGCGCTACGACCCGGGCCAGTTGATGGACCGAGCGCAGTCAATGCAGAAGCCCATCATCATCGTGTCCATAAAGTATGCAGAGCAAGATGCGGGATTACGAATCACATAGACTGGCTTGAGGGCTAACTACTGTCGGCCGCCTAGCTATCGCCTCGCGGCCTTGGGGTTCACGGCCACAACGTCCAAGCCTGGGAAACCACCCAACCCACCCCATATACCCACGCAGAGGCCAGAAGAATGCGATTTGAACGTCGGGCTCAAGGATCAGCTCGTGGCTATGACGTGGGTACAGCGCGAGATTGAAAAATTCGGCGGGGATCCGAAAGCTGTGAGTGAGACGGAAAGGGGGGTCCGCTGTGTGTCCTATGCAAGTCCGCCTGGCTCATTGTCGGGAACATCGCTCTTCTCAGGTAACACTTGTTGGCCATAGTGCTGGAGCGATGTCGGTTGGATTGCATCAGCTCTACTCGCCGCCTGGGCTGTTCAGAGCCGCCTTTATGATGTCGGGAGGCCCATCCTCGTAAGTCATGCCAAACGCCGAAGTTTTCGCATCCCGCACATCAAGTTTGACCCCCTCTTTCCGCATCATATTCGAGTAAGATTTCCTGTTCCCTGGCCGCATGATGCCGCAGCAAGAGTACTGCATCCCCTCGCAGCACCCTCTTCATGTCCGTCCCCAGAACAGCGCGAGTATGGGCCGCCTTCCAATGTCAGGCTCACCCAATGCTTACGGGAATTATCGATCGAGCATTTCATGAACACTACGAGGACACTCAGTGACCCGTATGGAGTCAATGGTTGGTTCCCTTGGTACCCTGTGAGCTTTGTCGTTGCCTATGAGGAACGGATCTTTTTGACGGGGGCATGGGGACTGACGCCGACGCAAAGACAGGTCCTTGAAGGAGAGTTTGAGGGCTCATGGATCGATGTTCGCCCGAGCGAAAGGATTGTCAGAGGTGCTTATAACAGGGTACCGATCATCATGGGAAGTGTCATAGATGAAGGGACAAGGTCAGTTCTCGGAGGCTTGGTCAAGTCTTGAGCGTTTGCTGAACAGAAATCGGGTTGGGCCGACGTAGATTCGCAAGTCAAGAACTCGAATCTCAGCAGGCCGTCCAAGATGCTTTGCAACGTAAGTCACTATTGAAGGATGCCAACTCCTTGCTCATGGAGAATCTAACCTCCCAACTTCCAACTTGCCCCACGCTCAGATGCCTTCTCGTTCGCCTTTGGCGGAATCCAAGACTTGCTCGAACCCATCTGGCAATACTATCCCTTCGACAAACTCAACGAAGGATCACCTTACAACACCGGTAACGAGACCTTTGGTCTTTCCCCCGCATACAAACAAGGCTCGAGTCTTTTAGGCGATGTGTTCTTCCAAGCGCCGAGACGACACCTCTTGAGGGAGACGCCGAAGGATTTTGGTGAAGCGGCTTGGAACTATGTTTGGAATGAACCGAGGGAGGGGGCAGATCCGAGACTTGGAGGTGAGTGGGCTTGTATAATTGTGGAGTTTTATGAAGCGCTGAGCTGACGGAAACTGCCCCGTTTCCTCGTTCTTGCTAGTGCAACACGGAGCGGACCTATCGGCCTGGTGGGGCCGTCCCAACTCAAGCGATGGTGAGAACCACCGTCTGAGTCGTCACATGACGTCCTATCTCATGTGAGTGAACTGCACCATCTGTGTCGAATCGCTTTGTGGATCTGAGCTAACCCTCGAAGTTGCACGCGATCGCCTTTTGCGCGTGCCACTCGCTCTGCTACCAGCAACTTTGTCAACCACATGAAACCTAACGGACCAGGTCGTAAGTAGCAGAGAATTTCAATCTCAGGCCCGGAAGCTCATCTCGAATTATCATCCCTAACTTGCCCGTCCACTCGCTTCCTCGCGCAGTCCGAGAATGGCCACAATACGGCGTCGCTCGGAATACGCTCCAATTCGCGCGTCACAACTTGACCCTGGTCCATGACGACGACCGGTTGGACGCGATACAGTTCCTCAATAGGAACAACCCGCTGTTCCATCGGTGATGGGCATTCCGGGGTTGGGCGCTCCGCTGAGCGCTGCGCGATGAGAGTCGAGGTGGAGTATCGCGGCCGGTGGGTGTCTCCTGTCGAGGAACGTGAATGATTGCTACGTGGGCTGCAAGTCACCCGATCACACGATTATTGACTGCAGTTCTACGTGTCCGATATGACGTCCCAGCGTCACGCTGACTCTCGACCGTTGAGGGGCCATCGACCGGAATATAAGCGTCACGGCAACGTGTAATGTATGATGCAAGTAGAGATACATTGCTGATCTAAACAGATTAAACGGACGACTCGGGGGTCGACACAGGGGAAGAAATAAACGAAAAGTAGGTAAAAGAAGAAGCAAAGGAAAGTGAGAGCATTAGCTAAGGAAAGACAGATAGATGAAAAATGTCCATGTGAAAGAGTCTAATTCCTTCTGTATGCGAGGGTGGTACAAAACGATGAAGCGGTGAACGAAACGGGGAAAGGCAAGTGAGGAAGGAAGGACGAGATAAACCAACGAAAAAGGAAACGACATCGTCACAATCAAGAGGAGAGGGAAGAAGAAAAAGGCCGATCTATCCGAGTGACCTGTCGATGGAGAAACGCATTGCTCATGGAGTCAGCTTCATCGTACAACCGTCGTCTTCGAGATCACGGACCGGACTAGCTGAACTTACCACGAAGCGGCCATCTTGTCGAAGCTTGCAATGCTACCGGGGCCAACGTATGAAAAGAGATGGGGATTAGGTGAGCCTTCGCACGCAGATGAGCCCGGGATCATAGTATCGACGTACGCATCCGGACTAGAGCAATCAATGCCAGTTTCTGTCTTGGGCATTTGTATTGTTCGCCCCTCCTTCCCGGCCGACCAAACCGCTGTAGAGGAACCAAGGAAACAGGCGCGGATCAGCAATGGCTCTTCCGCCCCCTATTACCGCTCGTGCACGGCTTGACTCACGAATCTTGCCGAACCCACTGTCGGTAGACAGGATTTGAAAGTCGGTTTCTGTAGCGCAAGAATGATTGATCATCCTACAGATCAGCAGCTTCCCTCGGCCGTCAAGACGAAAAGAGAGGTGATCCGTGTACTTACTCCCTAATAACCATCCCTCAATCAACGCCTCGCTCGCCCCGTCGAGCACTCGTTTTTTCTCTTCGACCGGATCGAGATCCTCGGCCGCGATTTCGGGATGGGCGGCGCTGAGTCCACTCAGGATCACCCGGTCACCGTATTGGTGGAGCGCGGCACGTTTGAGCGCTTCCGAATCGGACACGAGGTAATAGACGATCTTTTGATCGGGTCGTGCCAGTCGAGCGGAAACCTTTTCGGCGCATTCGAAGAAGGCTCGATGCGATGCTGCGTCCGAATGATCGTTCTTCGCGAATTCCTGTTGCGCGTTTAAAAATCAAGCGTTAGCGAGCCCGCTCCGTTTCCAGCAACGCCATCCTTCGTGCTTACCATGCTTTGATCACCCGTGCGGATCTGCAAGGCGACCGAAAATACGGAGGGAAGCGCGAACAGTGACGTGTACTGGACCATGAAGCGCAACGCATTCGCCTTGGGTCGGAACAGATACTCGGACATGCACGCGTACGCCGACGAGCGTACCAACCCCTTCTCCTTCAAAACGTCCGACACTCCTCCATAGTTGAACGATCTGAACACCGCACCACGGTTCGTCCAGAACTGTCAGAGCGGAGCGCCGTGATGGTCAGGAACACATCTCCCTGGAAGCTTCTGTCTACGCGAGATGGGGCTTGAGCAAAGCTTACCCGGATCCAGAATGGGTGATCTCGCATATGAGACCAAATCCGCATGATTAGGAAGGCATCAACGTAATCATCCGGCAGGTCGATCATGGGCAGCAAGATGCGCGATTTCGTGACGCCCATCTTGGGGTGACGTGCCAGACCTGTCTGCATGTCCGTCGGCTGACTCCAGTCGATGTGCACGGCGTCGGCGAGGAGCTCGAACGGCCAATTGTCCCACTCGATGAAGAACGCTCGATCGGTAAGGATAGAGTACAGGAAAGATGTGAAGAGTCCAAGCGATCTACGCAAAAGAAAGGAGAGCAGGTCAGCCTGTGCAAATCAAATCTTGCTTGCGCTCCGCCGAACAAAAATTGGGTTTACGAACCGATCGGCTATCCCGCCACAGCTGGCGGTGGCCGGACATGTCGCTTGAAAGACTTTGACAGGTTTCTTTCCTTGTAAGATCGCATTGTGAAGGATTGTGTAGTTTCTGGCCCACGGCATCGAAGGGCAGCCTGTGCTCGGTCGTCCCGTTTCGTACTCGCGCACAAGATCGTCGTATCTGCACGGTTATCAAGAGAGAGTTTGGAAAGAGAAGGCAATGTTGGGATAAGTTCTCTGTAAGAAATAACGTTGTCGAGAGCTGGAGTTGACTGACTTGTCTCGAGCACCTGCCAGGTATTTGCCGGGGCCGCTGCCGATCCTGGCCATCGCGGGACCTTCGCGTATTCTCGGTGACGAGCTCGAGCTCGCCAATCCCACTGGAGTCCCAGCCATCGAAACAGGTCGCGTCTCGATCAACCATTGTCGTACCCGCAGATCCTCCTGTGCAAACGGGGGTTCCGCGCGCGACACCGAGGTCAGTGCCTGTCGCAAGCGGGTCCACGCAGATCATCAACGGATCACCTCATCAGACAAGCGACTTACCTTGCTCAACGTCTTGAGCATATTCGACAAACTCTCATGCACCGGCTTGAGTTCCCAGACGTAGTTGTTCATCATGGTCTGTACAGCCTCTTCGGCGGCCTCCCTGTTCTTGCCTGCCTGGATCGATTCGGCCGCCGGTACCGGTGGTGGTGGCTCATAGTGGGCTACCTCAAGGTCCGAGTCGTCGAGAGGTGTCAACACGGGATGCTGCTCGTGGCCGAAGAGCGAGTTGCGCGGCAGCTGGTGGGTCAACTTGGGGTTGCGCCAGATGCAGTAGATCAACAGGACGGTCAAGACGACCACGACGTAGAGTAGCCGCGGCGGGCTCCGGAGTTGATGAGAGATCTTGTAGCTGGTGGTCATGCTCATGCCGTTGCCGGTGCTCCGCTGCGACCTCCGAAGTAAATCACCCAGGCTGGGAGTGGTTCCGTCGCCGTGGGTCGAGTCGTAGACGCTGAGCTTGGACGTCGGTGGCCGCTCGTCGTCGCGCTCATCGCCGTCGGAGTCCGCCCCGAACGCTAGCTCGGACGACGAATAGAACTGCTCCTCTTCGAGCATGCGCGGCGACGACAGTTTGGTGGTTCGAGGTAACATGGTGATCGAATGCCGATGTTCCATTCGAAGAGGAAGGGGCAAAGGAGGGAGGGAGGGGAGCAACAACGACAAGGGCCTGTCGAGTTGCAGCGGCTGAATTCAATCTGACCGCCTAGCTGGGGGGAATGGACGAAGTGGCAGGGGGAGGCGCAAAGGCAGCAAGCAGCATTTCAGGTTCGCGAAAGGGCTTTCTTCTAATAACTTCTTCGCGCAATCGCCCTTTTGCCCAGCCAGGGCAAATTCAAGCCACGCTGGCGCGCCCCGCTCGTGCCCACGCCGGCCGCGCTTCTACGCCGTTGCGACGCCCTTCGATAGGACTTCTGGGCTGGTCGACCGCCGACCGCGAGACTCGTACTCGCGGGGATGCGGGTAGCCTTTTCAATGTCTCAATCCTTTCACGATCGATTCAATCGATTGCGCTTTGCAATCGGGTGACCGAGTCAGCGTTTGCCGATGAAGGTGAAAGGTGTTCCTAGGTAGGAGTAGATCGAAAAAATGCAGATCTTCAGTCTACACAAAAGGGCCGACTTGGTGGGGACTAGTGGCTGCAGGGAGGGAGGTATGTACCTAGTAGGTGGGCTATTACCGGCCGCCGATCGATCTGCAATCTGGCAGACGTGCACCATTCCGAGCCCTGTCAGGGTCTTCAGGGACCACTGCCGGCCTTGGTGCGCGAAAGTGAAACGTAGCAGCTGTTAGCTGACGCGATGAGTCGATGTGAAGCGTGTGTTTTGAAATCTTTGATGTGAGATACCTATGTGCCAGGAATAACACGTCCCGCCTTGCGCGAAAAATGTGAGAAGCAGAGTCCGGAGGCATGTCGACAGAGAGGCACTCGCTCCCGCGGTGCCGGACGGGCACGAGCACGGGCACGCGATGTCTCAAACAATGGCCTAGGACAGTTGAGGAGGTCCGAGCGGCAGGCGCCCGTCGTCGTGGGCTGCCCGGCCAGTGAGCCGGTCGCTTTCGGCCGCGCTGCTCCGTGCTGCTCCGTGCTGCTCACCCCGTACGACCCGCCCGTACGACCGCCCGTACGACCGATTAACGCGCTTAGTACGGTGCACCGGCTGCACAAGACTACCGCCCCGCTTTGCGAACATGCTGACCGAGCGCTACAGCAATGGAAATATGACCTCGGCGCCCGTGTCCAAGCGCAAGGTGGCCTACTTCCATGACGGTCAGTCGCACGCGCTCGGCCTGTCTCGTGCTCGTGCGCTCGAGCTGACCCAGCGGATTGACATGTCACTGCAGAGGATGTGGGGGCATACGTCTATAGTCTGGGTGGGTCCATGTTCAGTGAGGGCCCGTCATCTGTCCATTGCTCGCCACTGACTGACTTTTGGATCCAATGGTTTGGCCCCCCTCGTCGTGCTCGTACTACGTCGCACCACGTTAATCGTCGTACCGTCACCGCTTACCAGTGCACCCGATGAAACCGCACCGAGTGACAATGGCCCACAACCTCGTCGTCAACTATGGGCTCGACAAGCACATGGACATGATCGTAAGTTAAGTAAGCCGCGGTATTTTCCGTTGCCAGTCGCCGGCTGACCCCGCGTTACGGCCGGTCACAGCGCCCCACTCGCGCAACGGCGCACGAGATGACACGATTCCACACCGACGAGTTCATCGATGTGCTCTCCAGGGTTACTCCCGACCTCGTGGAAGAGATGACGTGCAGGGGCACCCGCTGTGAGTTGATCAGTCCACCCAAGTCGGCCTCGTCGCTCCTCCGCTCTTGGCGCACCCAGCTGACCCGACACTCGCCCGTCTCTTCCCAGTCCTGATCGGAGAAGACTGCCCCGCATTCGAAGGCCTTTTCGAATTTTGTTCCATATCGGCTGGAGGATCTCTAAGTAGGCCGCACTGCGTCAACTTTGCTCGCGACGCCCCAGCGAACTCAGCTGATGCGCTTCTTCCCCCACAGGCGCGGCTCGACGCCTGACCGACGCCAAAGCCGACATTGCTCTCAACTGGGCCGGAGGGTTGCATCACGCCAAGAAGCGCGAAGCATCAGGGTTCTGCTACATCAACGACATCGTCCTGGCTATTTTGGAGCTGCTGAGGTACGACCGCAACGACTTAGCCAGTCCTTGCCCGTGCATTAGGCTGACGTGCCCCTTGCTCGTGTAGATATCACGCTCGAGTGCTTTACGTTGACATCGATGTTCACCACGGCGACGGTGTAGAAGAAGCGTTCTTCACCACCGATCGGGTCATGACGGCGTCTTTCCACAAGTTCGGCGACTTCTTTCCCGGGACTGGAGCACTGAACGATCGAGGCAAAGGCCCCGGCAAAGGCTACTCGGTCAACTTCCCGCTCAAAGACGGCATCGATGATCAGAGCTACAAGACTGTATTCAGACCGGTGAGTTTTATTTCCCAGCGGGAATGACTGCCAAGCTCTTCCAAATTAGGCGAGGCGGAGCTTGGGGAATCACGCCGCACCGTGCAAAGCTGACAATTCACGCGATGATCTGTTGCATTTCAGGTGATGCAAGCGATCATGGACTGGTACCGACCCGGGGCAGTCGTCCTTCAGTGCGGTGCCGACTCTCTGGCCGAAGACAAGCTCGGACCTTTCAATCTGTCAATGCAAGGTTCGTGTTGTGCGAGCGCGCACAGGCTTAGTTAGGTGGGCGAGAACATTGACTCTCATGCTGCTCTTCATATGTACAGGTCATGCTGACTGCGTCGAATTCATGCGCACGTTCAACGTGCCCCTCATGATCCTCGGTGGAGGAGGTTACACAATACGCAACGTCGCTCGGACCTGGGCGTACGAAACCGGCGTCGCTTGCGGTCAGGTTCTGAGCGAAAGCTTGCCCTACAATGACTACTTCGAATACTTTGGCCCCGAGTTCAAAATGGATGTACCGGCAAGCAACATGGAGAATTCGAACACGGCCGAGTACCTTGAAAACACCAAGTGAGCACGTTTTCATCGTCGCCTCAGCGAATCGGAAACTGATCCGTTCAAACACTTTCGTGAACACCTAGGAATACGATCTTGGAGAATCTGCGCAACATGCCATTCGCACCTTCGGCTCAAATGCACGCTGTGCCATTCGACTTTGACTCGGACCCTGGAGATTCCGACTCCGACCTCGACGTGCGCATCTCGAACCGCATCCGTGAGACACAACGTCACCAGGATGAAGGCTACATCTCGTCGGACGAGGAGGGGGATAGTTTACAGGAGAGGTATCGCAAGTTGTCCAAGAGTTATATCACTTCTCTCGGATCGACGGTCCGAGGGCAAGGGCCTGCCAGTCGGAGGAAACGGACGGCATACAAAGTGGGGGGGGACGAGGAGAACGGGATGGACCTTGATGAAGAGACCGACAATTGCGCGCACGAACCACCGAGGCGGCCTAAGAGGACATTTTTCCGCATGACACCGGGGAAAAGTGGGGCGGGGTTGATGTTGGATGAACCAAATAGGTTCTTGCTTGGGTTGGGGACGTTGGGCTCCACGAGTGGGAGTGGGAGCAAGGCCGCGGAGGAGTGGAGGAGAGGCGTGTTGTAATTCCTGTGTTTCGATCGAGGTTTAATTACCGTTCCGAGTGACTTTGGACCTTTTGTAATGTAATCCTAATGCGTAAGGACAAATTTTCTCCACCTCAAGTGTAGGATGTCAAGTTGCCTAGAACGGAAAACGGAAGCCATGCGTACGCGTTATGGTCGGTCGAGGAGCAGAATACGCTCAGGTGCGGAATTTAATCACAGTGAATTGATGACTTGCTCTACGAAGATGCTACCAAAGATTAGAAGATGTGCAAATTGGCATGGTTGCTGGACGGGAGGGGAAAGACGGGAATCAGGAAGACGAAATTGCGGGCCCAGTGTCGGCTCAACGGGTGAAGAGGGCTCGGAAGATGGCGAGGGCGTGATCGCGCAAGGAGAGCTCTTGAAAAAAGTTGGCCGAGGTCATCCAGAGTCCAGGGTTATCCGAGGCTGCGCAAGCATACAAAAGGCTGATCAGCACGACTGTCCAGTGCGTATTCCGCCTAGCTGCGACTTACTGTCTCGACCTGCGGGGGCGAAGGCGAATCCGCCGATCAAGACCATGTACGACAGGCACAAGATGGAACCGCGGTAATAGCTGTTGTAGGCCGAGCATTCGATCGATCAGCAAAGCGGCTTTCAACGATGGCTCGAAGGTCGTCCACTTACTTGGCTCTGGCCTCGATGTAGGTGTAGGTCAAGAGGAACACCGAGAACATGATGGCGATCACGTCCCATCGCGGGAACACGAGCGTGAAAGATCGGTGCAGTAGCGTCTCTTTGCCGATGCTGTAGAAGGCCGAAAATGCGAGCATGGCGGGCGCTTGGATGAGGCATACTTGTAAGGCGTAGGCGGAACCGATCTCCATCCTGTGCGGTCAAAGACAGACGCGACAGTCAGTATACGTGGATGGCCTTCTCGGCGCAAGTCGCCGTTTGGAACGTACGAGAGCGCGATGTTGCCGTTGATGGCGAACGAGATGGCGTTCATGAACTCGGTCGTGTTGGGCACGAGGGCGAACAGAGTCACACCCAAAAACTTCTCAGGGATTCCTGATCCCTCGAGCACGACGTCAACCACGCCGACGAGGATTTCTACCCGACACAAGGATGCAAAACGAATCAGTAAACTCGCGCGTCACCCGTTCAATGGATGGTGTGCTCACCTGCGATCATGGCATAAAGGGTAGTGCACCCCAACAAGACACTTGCGGACTTGAGACGACTCCAATTGGGCGCATCGTGACCCCCTTCACCGGCTCCCGCGTCATGATCCGCTGCGCCCTTATTCGTATTCGCGGCCGATGCTTCTCGTACATGCGAAGCTGAACGTTGCAGTTGCGCGCCACCTGGACCGGTCGATGCTAAAGCCATAGGTAAATGCGCTACACGTGAAGGAGCAGCGAGAGCTACACCTGTTGCGGCAACGGTCTCGAATGCGCGATGGAATTCGTCGGCAGACATGCCTTCCGGCAGCTCCATGGGAGGGACTCCACCCTCGGGGTTGGTGCTGGTGATCAAAGGTGTCGAGTCTTGGAAAGGGGTATACGAACCACTCGCACGCCCTATCGTACTCGAGCGATGTCGCGACAACAGCTGAGACGGGACGACGCGCTTGTAAAGGGAGGCGCGATCACCGTTGGGGGCGTGGGGTCCAGGCGCGGCGCACGACGGTCGGGGCAAGAGAGGCTCATGTTTGATTTGAGCATTTTGCCAAATTTGCGAGGCATGGGTTCGCAGAGAGAACCAAAGACCGATGAGGTACGACTGTGTGCCAGGCAAGTGATCAGAAGTCAGTGGGCTGTGGCAGCCAACAAGAATTCGGCGCGCGCGTAACTTACGAGGACGAGGAGCACAGCGCAATAGTAGGACAGGATCTTGACCGTCGACTTGTAGAATGGGTCATCGGCAGGGTTGATATGCTCGTAGAAGCAAGTTCGACACGACTCGGACGTACCGGAGCGATGATCAGGATCGCAGTCAGTACACGTCAGCTGGAAGCTGCCGTAGATCTCGTAGAACAGCGTCGGGGTGAGTATTCCGATGATGGCCATGATGAGCATCGTGCTCGTCACACCGGCACTGCGGGCGTTGAACTTCTGCTCCTTGCGACGCATTGCCCCGCCAATCATCGATGCACCGGGCATCAACAAGACACCCGCGAGAATACTGCCGACGATCGAGCCCTCGACAAGCTCGCCCTTGGCGCGCGTCAACGCGATCGAGTAAAGGATGATCTCGATGATGGATCCGAACGAAGCGTTGATGACGGCACCCATCCCGATCGAACTTTGCGCCGAGATCGACGCGACGGCCATGCCGATGAAGTACGACAACGGGATGACACTCAGCAACGCCAGCACGAACATGCAAGCCGGCGAGGCGATAAGGGCCAGCACGCCTCCGAGGTGATGCTCTGCCACGCGAGGGCTAACGTAGAAGTAGTCCAGGATGACAAAGAAGACGAGTGACATGAGGTTGACGAAGAGGATGTTGACTCCGTCGATCGTGTACTTGTAGTATTGGAGACCCATCGCGTGGTATGTGCAAAGAAGGACGGTGGAGTGGGGTCCGAAGAGTCGACCGTGGCGTTTTGCCGCGGCGACCGACTTGCGTGAAACGGGGGGCGCTCGCTGTCCGGCCATCAAGGGGTATTGGACACCGGTGTCGTGGGCTAACGTCGGTGGACCTGGCCGAGACTGACCGGAGTGAGGATGCAAGCCTGGGGCCGCCGCGTTAGTGCTGAAATGCGACTCAATTTCGGTGGGTGCGGCAGCGGCGAGAGCCTTGTACTTGGGCGGAGAGCGAAAATGGAGCGCCAAGGGCTCGTTGTTCAGGTGGCGCAGTAG
This sequence comes from Microbotryum scabiosae, assembly GCA_022702605.1. Taxonomy (NCBI): domain Eukaryota; kingdom Fungi; phylum Basidiomycota; class Microbotryomycetes; order Microbotryales; family Microbotryaceae; genus Microbotryum; species Microbotryum scabiosae. Next base: position 134,722 of record JAHWDV010000016.1, on the reverse strand, counting down.
AACCCACAACAACTTCGCCATCGGGATCGTGAATACCAATCCCCAGCACAGTACGCAGACGAGCAGAAGGAGAGGCGCGACGATGAGGTAGAACGCCACCCACCACATGGTGCGGCCCAATGCACGAATGCGCAGAGCGCGATGAGCAGATTCGGATGAATCTTTGCTAAAGTCGTGAGGTCGCCAAGAAGGTGCGGCAACCGTCTCTTCGCTTGAGGCACGTTGCATTCCTCGACCTCGCGGAGAGACGGTCGAAGTCGCAGCAGTAGCACCGTAACCAGATTGCTGACCACCAGAAGCCAGTAGTGGAGAGTTCTCAGCCGAATGGCCAGGCACTCGGAGAGAGGCACTGCTGGGCACACCGCGAACGGTCAAATGCGTCTCGGACGCGTCACCGACGTGGGAACTGCCGAAAGATGACGTGCAACCCTGAGAAGATCCACCAGGGCGTGACGATTGCGACCTAGTCTGACTCTGGCTTCGACCGTAAGTGCTTCCGGCGCTTTCGAGGTCCCGCTGTAGAGATGCACGATCCATCTCCTCCTCTTCGTCAAGGGAATCACCGGCGTCATCATGGTCTTGAGCAGGGGCGGTACCGCTACCTTCACTGCCGTTGCAAGATTCGTCGTCGAACTGGTCGGTCCATCCTTCGACGTACTTGCCGAACGGCCAGAAGAGATATCCACCGAGCTCCCAGACGACGCGACCGTATTTGCCACCGCCCCAGGGGACACACCACAGCATGCACGCGATCAATGTGCAGACGATGAACAGAGCCGTTCCAAAGAAGAGTGTCCACACCAAATTGCCCGGAGCCAGATGGCGGACCACGGTCGAAGAGGGTACATCGTGCAGAGCCTTTTCTGCATTGCGAGTGATGGAGCGATCTTTCTTGTACAGAGCCGGTTTCCAGATGGGCAGGCCGAACGGATGCTCGACGTTGATGGCCTGCGGCGAATCAAAGAAGATCGCCAATGAGAGCCAGAACAGAATGATAGGCCACGTCATCGAGACTCACATCCTGTCGATCTTTCAGCGTGTACTCGACCTCTGCATCGTTGATGTCGGCGTCATCGTCGGTTTGCTCGTCGCCCTCTAAGGCATCGCGCAGTGCATGCTCGCCGTCCATGTCACCGTCATCAGTGCTGGCCTCTGCCACTTGTTCTTCCGTGTGCTCGCTTGATGGCTCCTCACCGACAGGTCCTCCACGTGCGGAAGACGTGTAGGACATCCCTCGAAGTGACGAAAATTGTCGCCCGGGAAACATCGGCGACCATGTCTCGCCTTCTTCCGAGGGCGCAATGTTGCCGTGACCGCCACCTTTGGTCCACTCCTCTTCTCCGCTCGCAGGAGCCATCGACGAGCTTCGACCTGCCCCATGCCCCCCAGTCACAGCCCGTCCGCCCTGGGCCGCCGAAGTAGAAGCATAGCTTGCTGTGAACTCGCGGGCGGGCGGTCGCGACACCGAACGATTTCGAGCCGAACCATCACCACTCGGAACAGCGTGAGCCGTCGCGGTAGAAGGGAGGCCCATCCCGATCGTCTGCCCAGCTTCAAATTCGCCTTGGTCGTAGTAGCTTGAAGAAGTTGTTCTTCTCATCGCCGCGGCCCTTTCGATCACTCGTTTGCGAGTGGCCGCTTTTTCAGCCTCCTATGATAGCCAACGAGGGGCACCTCCAGAGATGTCAGCTTTGTTGAAGTCCAGACAGCGCAGCCCGTTTCAGGAAGTCCTGCGACATCACGAACCTTTTTGACACGAGCCCGCTCCTTCATCCGTTTGCGAACCAACTCCTCTCCTCGATCCCGTACGCTGACCTCGTCGTCTTCACGATCATCAAGCAAGATGGCCTCCCTGGACACCGGCGCCGGACTCATGGGTCTCTCGTCGGGCCTCTCGGCTCGTGTCGAAGAGGTCGGCAACAGACCTGGTCGATCGTCGTCGTCGTCATCCTCGCCGTGGCCGTCATTTCGATCGCCAGCGCGGAGTCGGGCTCGTGAGACGGATCGAGCCGTCGTATGGCGCGAAGCTGAAGTCAAGATGGGAGGGAGACCCGCTGCCGAGGTTGATCTCGTCTTGGAGCCGCCTGGGGTCGGGGTCGGGGTCGGGGGTGGTCCAGCCCTAGCTCGACCACTTCCAGAAACGACGGACGCGTAGGAACCTGATCCTGAAAATGACGGACTGGGAGGCACGTGTGCAGCTCCGCCTGAAGCGGAAGACCTCGTTCTCGAGGTGGAGGCAAAGTAGCCGCCCTCGTTGCTTAGTTCGGAGAAACGACCCTCATCTTTATCGCCTTCTTTTCCTTCATCGCTCTCGTCGCCGTCGCCGCTGTGCCGTCGATCGAAGCGGTGGCGAGCACGTGCCCCGGGTGTGGTGACGGTCAATGACTCGAGATCATCCTCTGTGGCCATGAGCGTCTCGCGCGTCTTGATGGATCCGAGTGCAGCTCTGCCGGTCGATTGACGCGAAGCAAGACGGGGAGTGGAGGTGGATTGCGTCGGGAAGTTCGTGGAGGACGGGTCAGGTTGCGAACCGACGGGTCGGAAGGTCAGTGCACTGGCTGAAGCGGAGAGGGACGAGGGACGGATCGTGCTTTTGCCCCTACTGGCTTGGTTCGAACTCGAGGCCACCGAGTGATCCGTGATGGTAGCTGCGGCGGAAGGAGTCGTCGCTCCGGATGGGTTGGACGAGTGATGTATGACGGACGATGCGCCGGACGAGGACTGCCGTGAATGGGGAGCCGACACGGGTGGACTGGCGAGGCCGAGCGGGGGCGACACCGGAGATCGCGGGCCCCTAGCCGAGTGGTCCGTTGTCCGCGTCGCCGTCCGTGCGGTCGTCTCGGTCGTCTCGATCGCAGCTGGCGAGGGCCTCGGTCGTACGGCGTCCGCTCTGGAGCTGAGGTCAGGAAGGGAGCTGGAATTGGGGCTGGAGATGGAGGCGGAGGTGGGGTTGTGCACGACGACCGTGGACGACGACGATCGCGAGGACGGCTGCGACGATGACCGCGACGACAACGCCTGCGGTGGCTCTGGCCGCTCTGTGTCGACGGCCATGTTTCTGCACCGTCTCTATCGAGTCCTTGCGGTTACTTGGGTGTGATGTCCCGTGTCCACGTGGTGCGATTGCCCTTCGAATACAATGCGCCGGGGATGAGCTCGGCTGCACGCGCCTCCAAAAGGGTTCGTCCGCAACAATGATGTTAACGTGTCTCCTGAGGGATCGATCGCGTGACGGCACGGGGTCAGACAAGGATGCAACACCACTGACAAGTTGTGGTCTGATCGTGCGCCACACGGCGTGCACCTGACTACTCACGAGCTGGCGAGCGTCCGCCGTCAAGTCGTCGTCTCGGTTCTAACCCCACTCGATCAGAGGGCGCGGCACTGCAGGCCACTGCCAGCCTGTTCGGGACTACCAGACCACAGGCACGCGCGCGCAGTTGTATGTGCCTGTCTCGCGTGGGCGCAATCAGTGTATCTACCTATAAAGTAATCACCGACTGCAAAGACGAGCGAGGAACATTGCGCTGGAAGCTGGTCAGATCGACCTGAGGTACCCACCTCCGACGATCCGCGCGGGGTACGCTGAACATCTTCCGGTCTAACATGATCGGTGATCACTGAGGGATCAAGCTTAAACAAGTTTTCCGGGGGATACACCGTCGGCGATGGGGTTTCAGACCGATATCACTCGAGCTCTCCACGTCCGCTGCTCGGCGGCTGCCGGACGGCTTCCGATGAACTTGCGATCATCGATTGGAACCCGAACCAGTCCACCACACCCTGCCATTCTGTTGAGCAAAGTCCGATCAGGTGTCTCAAATTTTCTCCCATCCTTAGCAACTGCTGCGGAACAACGCTCTACACAAGCTAGCAAGCCGACGACCGCGTACAGCCGGCTCAGCGCTGATAGCGCGTCGATCGCTCAAGCGTCGCAACGTCGCCCTTCCGCTTCCACCTCTTCCTCCGCATCTGCATCTGCTCGTGCCCCCGCTCCCTTCTTAAGGCGCCAGGAAAGGATGCAGAAGCCAGACTACACCATCAATGTGCCGCTGCTGAGCTCGGGATACCGCAGCGGATCGACCGACACGCTAGGGCTCGACAAGCTCGAGAGGGACTTGGGCCACGACCCACTCGACGACCGGTTCGAGCACCTCTGTCCCTCGCCTTCAAGCTCGGGGTCGAGGCGGTCCTCGTGGAACTCGCGCAAGAGCATCATACCGGATATATGGCTACTGCACCTTATGAATTTTGGCAGGCTCAGGCCCTACGTGCTCAGACCCTACGTCGCGCTCGGTGTCGTGCTCGTTGTGCTCTTCATGTTCCTCCTCGTCGCCCTCAGCAGAGCACATCACCATGGCTATCTCGCCTCCGAGCTCAGTGATGGCGCAGGCCTCGACCAAGCCAGCGGTCTCGATTGGTCCGCAGAAGACCCTGCGTTTAGGAATTATGATTGGCAAAAGAGGCGGCCCCACGAATCGTTGACGAGGATGATTGACGCGCTCACAAAGGTCCGGTCTTTCCCCCGGACTCATTGTTGATTGACCTGACTGATTGCGCACCGATGGGTATCGCGCAAGCGGGAAAAAACATCGATCTCGCCCCAAGTAGTACAATTGGACTGATCAAAATATATAAACCTTTGCATCCGAACAGGCTGATGCATCGACACGGGAATGGCTACTCATCACGAGGCCCGTCTCGCAGGTTGGGACCCCGATCGGATTGGCCCAGAGTCCGGCTCCGTCGCCGATTCGAGCAGGGCCCGCGACCGTGCAAGTCGGTGCAGGACCGGGCGAGTATAGACGAGGCTCTCGAGAAAAGTTCGTTCAATTCACAGGGTCGTCCCAGGGCGGTGCGATGTAGGCGTGTGATGGTCCTGATACTTTTCTTTTTCCCGTGATCCAGGTGGGCGGCGCTTCAGGAGGAATGGGAGACGGGGCGGCAGCCATCGCACTGCCAGAATGCGCCTTGGATGGAGGACTATGCGAAGTTACACCACGACATAATGAGTGGCAAACGACCACCCAAAGTCCTCGAGGTGATGTGTCGTAAAGGCGTTCAATGCGGAGGCAGTTCGGATAGGTGAGTCGAAGACGGGCAGACCGTTAAAGAAGTCGATAAATGCGCAAGAAATGCTGATTCTTGGCGTTGGTACGCTATAGGCTGCTTGGCATCTTTTCGTCGCTCCTGTATGCCGTGCTCACGGATCGTGCGCTGCTCATCACGTGGGAAGACCTCCCCTTCGAGCTCTTCTTCGACTCGGTCATCATTGACTGGGCCCAACCCGAGATGCCCAATTCGCATCGCTCGATCCACCCTAAACTTGTCTTGAAGGGAGAAAAGCAATTCATCAGCTCCATCACCCCTCCACGAGCGGATTTAGACCGGTTCTTTTCCCAGGGAGTGTTTGAGGAGAGGAGGAACGAGCCCAGTTGGCTTCAGGTCAGTGGAACATCTACAACGTCGTTTAGGTCCAACGCTTCCGACCTTCGGTTTTGCTCATCTGTGTCTTGTACATAGCTCATGACGAACCGCGGAGTCACATTTCGGTCGTTCAACTACACCAACGTCGCGCCGGCGATGCGAGAGCGAGGGTTCGATTCTACAACTGCATACGCCTGCATGGCCGATTTCCTCTTCCGGCCCAAACCCAACCCGTTGCGCTTCATCACCGAATACAGCTCCTTGTTCAGCTTGCCGACCGTGTTTTCGATCGCGATCCAGGTTCGGACGGGCGATGATGCGATGGTGAGACTTTCAGACCATCCGTGATATGTCTTTTTCGTTATTGAACCCCCACTCCGATCTTAATCCATCAGACCGATCCCCAGCGAGATAGCCTAAACACTGTCGAGCGCCACAGCAACTTCTTCAAGTGCGCCGCTACGATCGCCAAACGCTACGCCCGACGGGACCAAAAAGTCATCTACTACCTGGTCACCGATTCGCACACATTGGAGGAAGATGCGTTGCGCCATTTCTCAGATCGCGTCGTCATTACGGGGTTGACTCGCTCGCATCCGGAGATTCATCAGAAGACGGAATCGGCGGAGAAGGGGCAAGGCAGCATGTATGACGTGCCGGAACATGAGAGGAAGAGGTTGCTTGACGGTACGACGGATGCGTTGACAGATAATTGGATTATTGGGAGTGAGTTGGAGCAAGTGCATAGTTTGGGATCTGGCGGCTTACTGCTGACGTGCCCCGCTTCCGGTCAGAAACCGACTTCCAGATCTTGTCGTTCGCCAGTGGCTTTGGGAAACTTCGTACGTCCCACTGGCCCAGCATGATCGGCTCGTTGGGAAAGAGCGACTCATCATCGCTCCATCTTGAATCCATTTACAGCCGTGTTCATGAAGGGCATCGACAACCAGACGATCTCGTTGGTCGCGCAGGACTCGGACAAGAACTTCCCCGTCGAGTTCGCGCTCACCGCGCCGGGGGAACAGGACTGCGCCAACCTTGATTCGTGCGTATTTGGGGGTTAATGTCGGAAGGGACTTATCCGGAGCAGAAGGGATCGAAGTTGATTTGTGGCTTCATTGTATTTCTACAGTTTAAACACATTATCTGAACTTGCTACGAGCTGGTTAGTCTGGGTTTTTCCTTTCGGGCCGGAGCAGAAGGCAAATGAACTGACTTGAGCTCTCCTTCATCGCGGCTTACTCCTGCCAGGTCCCTTGGGTAGAAGCAACTTTATACATGATAAAGGCGTGCAATTCAAATATACGACGTGCACTACTACTCTGGGGTGAAAAGCCGCCTCACCGACTCGGAGAGAGCCTTATGAGCTTCACGTGCCTACGAGTGCTCAGAACCGACAAGGCAAACTATCACATTCCCACCGCATTCGATCCCAGATCCGCTCGCGCTGTATCCATAAACCGGCGATATACTGCTTCAACTCATCAGGAGGGTAAGGAGGTTCCGCACCTAGTCCTGCGTTATCGAAGGAGCGGTGCCAGAAATAGAAAGGGAGGGTACTGGAGGTGACGTTGTCGTAGATGGTTTGGGAGAAGCCGGGGTACCAGGCTTCGCCGTAGCTGGTACGACCGAAGAGTCCATCAGCCATCTTGTCCTGGACGGCATCGAGGTGAAGCGACTTACTGCACGCTCGCCATCTCATTCCCATTCACGCGATGCATGCATTTATGACTCGGTGCAGGCGGCCGCCACGTCTTGAGGTAACCGAGCTGCGGAAAGGGGGTTGACGCCACCTGAGGAGGCACCACGTCCGAGAAATCGATGTCGACTTTACCGGCGGGGAGTGACTTCGCGAAGCACACGGAGCCCAAGTCGATCGAGACGTTGGAAAAGTAATCCGGTAAGAAGGTGCGGAGTATTGTCGGGTCGGGGGTAATACGTTCGCCGGTTGCCGGGGATACTGTTGGAGGTAGGTTTCGGGGCAAGAAATACTCGTCTCGATCGAGGTAGCCGAGCCAACGTGTTGGATATAGTTGGTGTGACCGGAACTTGCACGAGGTGTAGTAGATGATCTACCATTGGCTTCAGGTGCATCAGCAATCGACGAATACCCCCCGAACCCCGGATCGAAGATGATTTGACCCACCTGATCGCCATACAATCCATTATCTGCAAGATTCTGCCGATGACCGTAGGTCTCTAGACTTGTCGGTGGGGCATACATGAACGTATCCTTGGCGCCTGTGACCGAATTGTAGCGTCGCACCCATTCGGCAACACTTGCGTCGCGCGCATGCCAGTGCACGGTGTCGACGCCTAGACGGCGGACGTGCTCGCGCCACTCTAAGGTTGCGCGAGCATCGAGGTGGCCCCAGATGGGCGAGAGACAGATGCCGAACTGTGGAAAAAAATGGGGAGAGAAGTCAGCGATCCGGGTCAGTCGACCGATATCATAATTGGAGGCGGCAATGTTCGTGGGCAATCGTCAAACGCACTTCGCTCTCCGGCTCAGGGTGATGTGCCTTCAGAGAAAAGCCGTGGGTAAATTGGCCCTTTTCCTCGTTGTAAGTCCACGTAATCTTCGTATGCAATACCAATCTGGTATTCTGCGCCATCGCTTCTTCAAGTTGTGTCGGGATCGGGCAGTTGACCATGAAGGCCCAGGTGAGGTAGTGTTGCCAGCCCTCGACTGTAAAAAGTTGGCCGGCGAATTCGTGGGTGCAAGCAATCGCGGTGGTGAGGTACGACAGGTCCGTTGACATGACTTGCCACTGGTCGTGATGATATGGTATAGCTTTAATCGAAGAATAAACACTACACGAGTAAGTATTCCGGGAACATGCTGTCCGCAGGAAGCAGAATCCCATGGGTGGGGAACAGGATAGGTTGCGTAAGCGAGCACTCACTCTCGACATGCATCGCGAGGGAGACGTAGAGATCATAGTCGAGCCCATTCTTCCGATACGTATCCGCATTACTTCTCAGGACCGAATGGATGAACGTCGCTCGCAAATTGTCGTTTGGCTTCGTGAGCATCTTCTGCGAAAGATGGACGTCGGATCCGGCCCAGACGACGGTCGAACTTCGAGGTTCGGAGCTCCAGCCTTCGACAAGGTGGTCCCGCCATGTTGCGGCGGTTTCATGGAGCGGTCGATCCGATTTGGAGATGAGAAAGCTCAAGACGAGCACGATTACTAAGCCGCAAGCGACGATGATCTGAATTGCTCGATGCCGGGGGGAAGCGACGCGGTTTTGATAAGTCGGCTCCCCTATCTCCATCGGCCGCATCGAGGGTTCCTTGGTCGGATCCATGGCCGAATGAGCTGATACAGAGACGGCAAGCATAGTTAATACCGTTGGAAACTTCCAGAGGAACAAGCAAAGCCGAGGATGAGGCGTACCTTTGACACCGGAGTGGCACCGTTCCTCGATCGGCAGGCGAGCACAAGATTGGTGAAAAAGTGGCGTGGCCTAATGGGAGCACTGTAGATTTCGTTAACAGACTCTCAAAGGTTAGGGCAGGATGCAGGAATGAGCAGCTTGTAGCAGGAGGTAGGAACGAGAAGCGCGTCACATCGCAGCGAGCCGGAGCCCGCGGGACGAGGTCAGAAGTCACGTAATCCCGTTCCCTAGAAACAATGAAGCCCAACTTCGCTCGGAACGTCCGCAGTAGTGCTCCTTGAGGATCATAGGGCTGCTCTGTGACTCACCCAGAAGGAGCTTATTAAGGTAATTAAGGTATCTCCGCACTCGAGCTGGAGGCCACGACGACTGATGTCCTCACCGGTGCCTCGAGAGTTCGCCAAGCTGACCAGCGTGCCGCGGCACTCTCACCTGGCCGCTCTGGGGACTTTGTTCTATGAGCCAAATTAATTGGACTGCAGGCATACCTAATTCACGGAAGGACGCAAAGGAAGCCAAAGGGACGGAGGAGCGAAGCGAGACAGACAAGACGAGGACATGTACAAACGGAGAAGGAGGAGGTCAATGCTAGTTGGATTAAACACATGAAGAAGAGATGAAGAGAGAGGACATTGTCCGATCTTTTGCGATCAGGGGTGCAGATGGAAAAGAGGCATTCGCCAAGGGTCCGAGTTTTGTGAGACGAGTGTCGGTATTCGTTCATCGCCTCATCGTGGTCCACTCAATCCCAGCTCGGTTATCATCTCCCCATCCTAGACCTTGTACAAGTTCTCCAACCATGTCTTGGCCTCGTCCTGTTCGACGCGCAGCCGCTTCAAAAGGGCGCGGCACTTCCGTAGGGCGACCTCCTCGGTCAGGTCCGCGCCCTCGCCGGAGCCGTCCTTGCACTTGCCGTAGTGCTGCATCAACTCGCACGAGTGTTGAACGTGGTGCAGTCCCAAGGCGGCGGACGAGCCCTTGAGGAAATGCCCTTTGCGCGACAACGCATCGAGGTCCTTGGCGTCCCTGCGTTGGGCGAAACACAAGAGTCAGCACCGAAGCGTAGGGAGTGGAGCGTCGACTCAGCAACAGGTAGGCTAACTAGAAAAGGGAAATTTGAACGTACAATGCTTCCTCAATTTCTGTAAAGGTGGTCTCGGCCTGTCCAATGTAGTCGATCGCGAGCGTTTTGCTAAAGTCATGCTCCTCGTCATCGTCCTACGATTTGATTTTCCCAGAATTCAATGCGCGGCATAGTGGATTTGATCGATAGATAACAGAACAAAGGCCCAAGTGATGGTAGCATCAATGTCAGCTCTTCATTCGGTTGAGTAGCCGCGGTGGACAGGAGGGGGGCCCCTTGCGCCGGTAATGGATGCGCGGCACCCGCGTCGGGCATAGCACACCGTACACGATGGCTCAGTTGTAGCCAGCATTCGACTGTATCATCATCGAGTTACGTTGTCACTGCCGTTGCTCATCGCCCTAGTTGCACGCGCGTTACGTCACTTTGTCTGCGTCCTCGGTGCTCTCCCCGTCTGCGCCACCTCGCGCTCCTGCCACACCCCATGGCCGAAATCCGATAAGGGCGAGACTCACAATCTCCAGCAGCTGCCCAAATACCTCCATATCAACGACAGGCCCTGTTGTGGCCGGTGCGATGTCTACAGCGTCGTCGTCGTCGTCCTGCTGAGCCGTCGTCGTCGTCGTCGGTGCGCTCGTCGTGGCCGTGCTCGTGCTGGGGTTGGTCAGGCTCGTCTGCGAACTCGTCTCGATCGTCGTTGCAGCGCTTGCGAGCGGTGTGGTTGGTGTTGTTGAGTGCGACATGACCACGAGGCAGGGGGAGTGCGGGTCGGTGCACGGGTCGGTTTACGGAGGTCGGTTTACAGAGGGGGCGTACGTACGGGCGGGTGTGTGGTCGGGTGTATGTGTAGTGCGAGGACAGAGGTCGTATGTGGGTGGGGATCAAGGTATGAGTGAGAAGGATGTCCAAGCTCGAAGCGCGTACAAAAGCAGGACAGGCGGGGTAGGCAGATGCTGCAGCGTGAGGCTAAACGGCTGCTGTATTGAGAGAGCTTGGAAAGCCGGGCTGCAGGCCGCGCTGCGCCTGGACGTCAGTGGACAAACGTCTTTAGCCTCGGCAAGCCCAAGCGCCGAGGCGCTATCTTCTGCCCGGTCGGGACGGGGCGCGTATGAGCTCCGCCGTCCAGAGTGGCCTCGACTCGACGCGACCGTGCGCCGATCGATTCGTAGAATTGTCGATTCGAGTTGGACAAGTAGTAATGCCATCGAACCCGACCCCAGCACATGGTCAGCTCCACCGTTCGTTCAGACTCGTGGGTAAAATCAATGGGATCCGATGTCGTCGATTCCGGTTCATCCTCCGAGTCTTCTGGGTGGGTCTTGATTGCGTTCGCCGCTCGCGATCTCTGTGTAAAGCACCACTCGGAATACCTAGCTCGACGATGCCATCAGATACACGGCACATGAACTCCTACCTGAATAGTTACGCGTCACTCTTTGCAGTCATCTTCAAAGTTGAAGTCATCTTCAAGTTGCAGTGAGATAGTACCTAGGTACCTAACGTGGTACCTTCCTACTTTCGACAAATGTCGAGCAAGCAGATTGATTTTCCCCAATTATTCCAGAAACAAATCGGCAGCCCGATCGAAATCGGCCCTCAGTGCTCAGGCTAACCCTAAGAGCATTGGGTACCTGGCTTCTACCCCCACCTTGACCTATGACTTGGAAGATAGGTAGGTATCTAACGCAAGTCCATGGCCCTGTAATCACCCTGTTCTACCTAACTGCTGAGCCGGCTCCAAACGCCAAAAAAGTGCGAGAGGGCGATCACGACGTCACCGAAGCGTGCGCAGGACTCCGATCGCTGGAGCGCTGCAGCGGACTCTGCAGTGGTAGAGCTCCGATTGTCGATGCCACTGCAGCTCGAGGCTTCAGGTGGAAGCGTTCAAGGTTCGTTGTTGGGCGAGTTGGAAAATTTGGCATGAAGTTGAACCTTCAACTGCAGTCGTTCTTGAACGCGTGGACGGGCGGTGTCTACTGCTTCGGCGGTCGCTCCGGCCCTTCCCAGAGGTCCGAATCGCCATCTCACCCACGCGAGATCTCAACCTCAGTATCGCCTCGGAACATGGCCATGGGTGCGGAGCTGATGATTGAAATCACACAGACACTCGTCATTTTTTTTCCATAGGTAGACCGAGTACACGACAACGACTAAAGGAATTCCTAGACTTCACCGCATTATTCCCGCCGTTGAGCGCTCACGGCCGCTTGCCCGAAGCGGATGGTTTCTACAGGTAAAGAAGAACATCGAGTTGAGGGACGCATTGTCAGCCCATACATCAGTTTGAATGAGCAATGCTGTCCGGAAAGAGCGTAATTGAACTCACCTTTTTGGTGATGAACATCGAGGGTTTGGGCTTGGGTCGGGCAATGATCGACGGAGTTGGCGTTGGAAGTCCCGATGTTGCTGTCGTGGGAAGAGACGTGGTCGTCTGCGAGCCGATGGCCTCCGCAAAAGGACGAGGTTTCGCTTCATCCGAATGGGCATTGATATCCCTAGCACTGTTCCCGTCCAGACTAGCCCGAACTTTTTTCGGAGCGTTGCCAGGCGATGGCAGCGAAACGCGGCGCTTGATGCCTTGGATCTTCGACGATGAATCAGTCGCACCACTACCTTGCTTCGATGGCCGAACCAAGGCGTTGGGTACCCCTTCTGCAACGATGGCACGGGCGACGGAGGTGTGAGGCTTGACGGTCGCACGAATCGTTGGAGGTTTCGACGGTTGCAGTGAGCGAAAGAAAGCCGGATCGACCTAAGTTAGAAACCATCCCAACGTCAGCTTCTGCGTTCAAAACGGAGAAGAAAATTCCGTACTGGCCTGCGTCATAAGTCCTCGAGCTTCAGCATCCGCAACGAGGTTTCCCCAATACTCATTGGACCTCAGTTTGTTCGAGTCGCCGAGAATGAAGAGCGATGAACGGGCTCGCGTCAGAGCGACGTTCATGCGCCTGCGGAACGTGTGGCTCAAGAATTAGTAGGTTGCCACTTGTATTTGCCGCCCACGTCCAAAACGTACCGTGTATCGGCCAAGAACCCTACCCCGCTGTCGACGCTCCCTCCACGGACGCAAGAAAGGATGATGATATCCTTTTCCTGCCCTTGGAAACCCTGCAGGCGTGCAAATAGAAGTTGCGAAGCATCAGCGACAGCATACCGACACCGGCTCAAGCGACGATTTACGCACGTCGACTGTGTTGAAAGAAATCTTGGACAGGATCTCGTCACCGAACCGACGTCGGAAAGTTGTCTTGAGTTCCCATACTTGGCCCTTGTAAGGTGTAACGACACCAATACGATAGTTCAGGTCAATGTGCGGGTAATCCCGTATGATACGTTCATAGATCGCAAGGGCCGTTTGGGCCTCTTGGGGGTTCGTCCACGAATGGTGACGACCGGCCACCTCGGTGGCGTTGCGGACATGAAAAAACATGTACGGTGGGAACAACGGATTGGAATGCCATGGCTGTAGCGTTTTCTTCTCCATTTCGTCGCCATCCAGGAGTCGAGATTGGTAGAATGCGGCCGAGGGGAACGCCGATATGTGCGGATGCATTCGATACTGGATGCTGCATCGCAAACGAGTCCGGAAATTGAGCTCATTCCGGGGGTTACAGATGGCACGTCGTCCTCGGAAGCTCACCTCAGCAAATGCGACCCTCGACCTTGCTCCATCATGCGAACGAACAGCGATCGATCATAGCCCGCATGCTTGGCAGCGTTGGAGATAACGGTCGGCGGCAACTGCAACGGATCTGAGGGCCAACACGTCCGTGTCAGTTCAAACTTCATACTCCGGGGAAAGCACAGAAACGACTCGTGCAGCAACTGACCCCCAACAAGGATGCACCGACGACATCCGTATTTGAGCGGGATCAGCGAACTCAGTTCGATCGATTGCGCAGCTTCGTCGATGATGACAGTCTCAAAGTCGAATGGCAACTGGGACATATAGTCATGGCCTGAGCCCGACAGTGTTGCACATATGACGTCCGCATCGGATAGGATCTGCGTCCGCATCTTACGTTGCTGCGCATCCATCGCGCGGCGAGATTGCTGCGCCTTGTCCTTTTCGGCATCGAGCCGTTGCGAGATCTCGTTGATCTGCGATTTGGTCGTCTTGAGTTGATACCGCAGATCTTCGCGCAAAACGTCATTGTCGTTCACGGCTTGCAAAGCCGCCAGCTTCTCGTCACGGGTCGCGCGAAGCAGGTCGATCTCGGCGCGCATTGACTGCATCCTCCTTTGCAAGTCGTTCGCTGCGTCGGCCGCACTGACACCTCCACTCAGCGCGCGTTCGACGAGTTCGTCAAGGAAGATGTCCTTCACAGAGATGTCGACCGCCGAGTCGCTGCCGATACGCACGACTTTTGGCACGATGAGGCGCCCACTCGAGTCGCGAATGCCGTCCTTGAGCCGCTTGGCAACTTCGTCAACTGCGGCGTTACTAGGGGCACACAGCAAGATCTTGGCGAGGGGTTCGCGGTGGGCCTGAACGGTCGGTTGTCCAACCACGATCGGCGCTGCAACTCGAGGTCTCGAATCTATGAAGGCTCCGATGAGACCAAGAATCGTCTTGGTTTTACCGGTTCCAGGAGGACCTTGTATGAGGCTGAACCCGGACGTCTGCAAAGCGCCTTGTATCGCCTTCGCCTGTGGCTCGTTGACCTGGTAGGCCGAGATCATCCGGCTCACATTCCTCGAGTCATAAGGGACCGGAGGTGGTGCTCGTGGACTGATAATCTCGCGGAATAAGTCTAGGTAGCGGATCGACTGAAGTGCTGCATACTCGCGGTGGATCGTACTTAAACTGTGTACAACACCTCAAATACTCAGTCGGATATTGGAGCCAGGCATTTAAGGCTCTCTTTCAAAAACTGAGCAAGGACGTACGTATACAACTTGAGGATCTGCCATTGCGATCTCGCTACTAGACCTGGTCCGGCGTCGGTTGTGTCGGTCCCAAGTTGTGTGCGCAGCGTCGCCTCGAAGAATTCGCGCTTTCGTGCAAAAGCCTGGACTTTGGCGAGCGTTTGGTGTTGCCCTTGTCGGAGGAGCACGAGATCGGTATCGAAGAAGAACATGCCTTGCGGCACATCGGCATGGTCGATCGTAACAAAGACGTCGATAAAATCGTCGACGGCTTGACGTCCAGCGATCGTCGCCCTGATAGGATGATTCTCCTTCGCCGTTTCAGTCCGGGCCACCTTCACTTGCTCCCAACATTCGGTCAAGAGCAACGGCTCAAAGCTGTCGACGTATTCGTCGGCGCTGCTGAATGAGGAGCGCAGCGGGGTTAGACGACTAGAGAAGTGCGGTGCGATCGGTCCTTCCTTGTCGACGTCCCACTGGAGGATGCGTCGGTGCAGCGACGAGTAATCTTGAACTCCTCGAAGTCGAGCCATGTTGGCCGCACGTCGCTGTGCTGCATCTTGCGACGCATCCCGCGTAGCCATAGGGCCCCTGATGCGCGTGCTCACGACGCCAGTAGTCTGGTCGTCTATCATCTTGACGGTGCGACGTTCGGCGATCTTTTTGAATTTGGGCGACGACTTTTGCGCTCGTGCAAGCATCGCCAGGCCGGACGGTTTCTTGTCCGCGTTCTCGCCGTCGTGATCCTCTTCGGAAGAGGAATCGTCCGAAGAGTTCCAAGCTTTGGCTGGCTTTGACGTATAACTGGTCCAAGGTACACCGCGAGGCCGAGCGGACATTGTGGAACTTGGTGCTGACGATTTGACACCCTTGCCCGTGGTGAACGAGGCCGGTCCCCTCGACGCAGCAACTGAGGAGACGCCGTTCGTCCCGGTTGATTTGCTGCGAGCCGAGTGGACACGCAATTGGTCCAGAACGCTTGGCGGTGGCTTCGAAGTAGCATTAGCATCGGCGGTAGCTGCAGGTGCATTGTTCTTGACGCGGGGGACTTCGTAAACCTCCACCTCGTCACCGTCGTTGACAGCCAGAGCATCGACGAGCTCGCGCAGCTGATCGTCACGAAGGATGTTGGATCGCACAGCGCAGTTGCGTCGGTTGCTATCCGCGATCTTGCGAAGGCGAGCCACCGTTGAGCTTCTCAGCGCCATGTCGGACTCGGCGAATCGTCCGAGCAGCGAACGAACGAGCTCAAAAGTCGCTGACAACAGTTCCTCGTCGTTCAGTCGAAGCCAGGAGGTGAGCTCCTCAAGTGGCTCACTGAGGGCCGCTATGACGTACCTGGCCTGTGTCGACGCTTGCTTGGTCGAGGTTGGGTCGGTGCCGCTTCGCACGGTATCGCGGATCGCGATTTCGAATGCGTGCTGTTGTTGAAGCAAGTCGACACCAAACAAGATCGCATCTCGCATCCATTCCATCATGACGCTGTTCTCAAAGAACATCGACCAAAAAGGCGTCTCCTTGAAGACCATCGCCAGCGCGCCACACATGCGTCGCCAGAGCTCGAACAGGCGTGAGCCTAGGTGCTCCTCCTCCTCGACGCCGCGACCTAGAAACGAAGCGTCACGCAGCAGCCCGTTTGCGGTGGCGCAGAGAACATCGAGCACGTCCGAAAGACAGCGTACCAGGCGTTTGGCTTGACCGCAGGCTTCGGGCAGATATTTTGCAGCGGTGGTGAACGAGCGCAATGATCGGAGGAGACCCCTGAGAGCGGAGCCCGGGTGATGCAACAATAGGGCGCCAAGGCAATCCCGACGAGTCAACACGTCATAGGCTTGTTTGACGATATCCTGCGCCACGTTGTGCATCTCTTCGATCGGCGATAGTGCCCAGACGACGAGGTTCTCCGTGATACCTGGCCGGGCAAGAAAGTCGAGCAAGGACGCTGGAGCCTCGTCGGTGAAGGACACGACCAGCGAGATCAACGGCACGCGTATTTGATCGAGCGCCGCGTTGATGGCCTTCATTTGTGCTCGAATCTGGTCTTTGTACATCCAAGTTCGAGCCGTGAGATGCTCGAGGTGGTAGCATGCCGAAGTGCCTTGAATGACAGCGGCAAGACTCCGGGCATCCGTCGATCGGATGATCTCGTACGACCTCTTCCATAGCGGGGCACAACACGCAACGGTGGGGGCGGTGGGCCATGCGCAGTCAATGCTTTCGACTCAATGATGGTCGGGACATCTTTTTTGGATCGCTTCGCTTGATCTTCGGTGCGCTTGAGCTCCATCGAGTAGGAACCCAAAGCATGAATCGAATCGCGAACTCGTCGAGCATCGCGCTGCATGATCCGCATCGTCAGCTCCCTCGCTGTGCTGGTCGCTTTCCGCCAATGCTCGGCTCCAAAGCGCGGATCAAAAGCAAAATCGGAGATTGTCGGGGCGTGCAGGTCCAGGACTTTGGCCGCTTCCAGAGCGTGCGGCCATTTGGACTGGGCATCGGTGAGGACATCGGCGTCGAGGAAGACATCGGACATGATTGTAGCAGCAATGGTGATGGCTCGGGTCCGTGCCGCTGTCTCGAAGCGCAAGGCCTGTAGGCTGCCCAGAAATGCAGCAATGATGATGGCTAACGAGTTGATGAAGCGAGTTGATGACTGTGCCACCGAGCTCAGGAAGGGGGGGATCCAGTTCAGTATCGGCTCGTCGTTCGTCGCGTTCGGTGCATCCTCGTGCATACCACCAAAGATTCGCTCAAAAGACGTGTTGTCGAGTATCGCATGCAGAATGACCTCTTCGAAGCGATCGGCTGCGCCTGCCCATACATTCTCCTGCAGCCGATCCACGACGATCCGGAAGCACGACAAGACGTCGGGGAAGTGATCCTCTACGTCTCCGAGATGACCTGCGACGACCTGGACGATGTCCCCCACACTTGATGCTGTCGAGGGAGTCCCTGTATTGGAGAGGCGCGCCGCTCGAGTGAGCTGCGACCGCATCGTTTCAGGGTCAAGCAAGGCGAGTACGGCCGTCAAAGCTTGCCAGAACTCTACTCGACTTTCGACGTAAGATAGGTGAATGACTGTCTCGGCGCTGAAGTCGCCGCGATCGCGACTGGCGAGTAGTTCGAGGTGCGCTCCGAAAATGGGGCCAAGACCTCGATGGGTGTAATGTTGAGGAGTGACGAGCTCGCAGCTGTCGAGCTGAAGCTGTGTCCAATCACGAAGCTCACGCTGCCGATGAAAGCGAAGCGCGAGCAGGCCCGATGTGACTTCGGGTGGGAGTTGGATCGGCTTGGACACCGGTAAACCCGAAGCAATAAGGTTGACAATGCTGGCGTCCTGGAACAACAGATGGTTGACCATGCAGTTCTGGATAATTGCCGGCGCGACGATTTGGAGGCGCGCTGTCGCCGAGGTCGGATCAACCCCGAGTCCGGCGTCGTAGAATGCTTGCAGCACTCGATCACGTTCGAGCCTCTCTATGCCGTCCGAGAATCCTTTAATCGCTGCCTCACTCTTGCGAAGGGTAAGAAACCTGATTGTTCACATGTCGCTGAGTCAGCAAGGGTGTGCGAAAGCGGCCGCAGCCGAGTCAAGCTCTTCGCATCGGATCCTGAAACCTGTTCCCTTGAAAAAGGCCGCACAAACCTGTTGATGAACTCTGACTTTGCATGCTGGAATGCGGTAACACACTGAGGGCATTCGCGCATGAGTCTATGAGCAAGGACGAGTTTGTCGAGGGAGTCAGTCTCTGCTCTCTAGGGGCGGGGGGGATCATCTCCGAGAGCATCTGGCAGATCGTGCACGAATGCCGCCGTGCAATGGCTGGGCAGTCACTCACCTCTCAAACATGTCCCTCCACCTCGCGACATCTCCCTGCCTCTTCATCGACAGCAGGCGAACGAGGAACACGCTCGGAGGCCAGCACGCCTGGGCGCCGTCCTGACCGCAGTACCAATGCACGACCGCGCTCTCCCTCGCCTTGCCCTTGTCGTTGGCCCCACCGGAGAGGTTGTTGCTACCGTTACGGTCGAGGGAGAGGATCCATTCGAGTGAGGAAGCGGTCGCGTCTTGCCATGATTCGTCCGAGGCATGTTCGGCGTCGCAGGCGAGCGAGAGGTCGTAGACGACTTGGTCCGACGCGACGATGGCCGCGGTGGCTGCGATGGCCGCGCTGCTCGATCGGTTCGGCTCCGAGTTGGTGCCAGCGATGGGCGTCTGCAGCGGCTTCTCGGACGAGGTCGACGCTCGAGGCTGCGGTGGTGGTGGTCGTGCATCCATCCCAAGTCAAAGTGCAGCGCGCTGGGTGCTAGGGACGACGACGACGGCCAGCGACGGCGCGAAACGACACGACTAGACACGCGATCGTCGAGCTCGATCGGGCCACCGGCTAGCAATACAGCGAGCGGGAGGACAGCTTAGGATTCACCCTGAGGAAACAGGAGGCTGAAGCACTCACAACAGCCCACAAAGGCGGTATCAAGTGGTTAGTTTGAAGGCAGCGAACGACGCGGAGCGAGCTTGGAGCTTGCGCGCTCGACCGCCACATTTCGGTCGAATCTCGGTTCAACGCGCACGGTCCAGCTCGCGCGTCATGTCGACTCTCGATGGGTCGTCAAATTTCCAGGTCGATCAAGAGCCCCTTACCGCCCATTCTGGTTGCTGAGAATTTTTAGCTACATTATTCCAAGATGACGATCGCTCTACTTTGTCTTCCGGTCGGTTGTATCGAGCGGTTTCAGTAGGCTTCATACAGCCCGGCTTGGCCGCTCGGCCGTCGGTTCGGCGAATTCACATTATGGCAGTTTTGTGCTTTTCGTAGGTAGGAAAACGCCTCCCCATCAATGTACCTAGCTAAGTATCTAGTTAGGTCCTCTAAACTCAGTATCCGGACGCAGGGGTTAAGCTACATAGGTGCCTAGGAAATCCAGATCTGGCTGAGAATCGGCGGAAGTTGATTGATCCTCGCGGCGGATTGTGTAGCTAGCTACCTGACTCGGACGAGATCTACCGCACCTGCCTATTCCAAACTCCAGCCTGACCGAATTGTCTCGGTGCTTGTACCCGCCCACCTAGCGGACTGTAATTGGTTCAAGTACCAACAACAACAAAACAGCCCGGAATTCCGTAATAGCATTGCAGCTGCTGAAGTAGGTACCGAAGGCCCCCCTGTTCGGTAGTCAACTTTTATTTGATCCGCGCTCTGTACTGGCCGGCTCCTGAGCGGCTGGCTGAACGTGCCTCCTGAGCGCCGTTCGGCTTTTTTTAGCCCTCGCAAAATCAAAAACTCCAAATTCCAGATCCTGCCGAATCCACGTGCCTAGCCGGAGCTTCGGAGACTCCGTCGCTTTAAACTCCAAGTCCCGACCGAGCCCGGGTGCCTGAGGCTTTATCAGTAGTGTGGCAGGCGCTGATGTGCCTCGACAGTTGACTACTGTCGCAGTCGGAAATTTGAAGCCGGTCGGACGGCGGGCGACCTCGACCGGCGGCGGGAAGGTCTTAATTGGTGTCCACGACCACCACCCCCAGGGCCGAGAGTCATTCAACGGTGCGCCGGCTTCAGGGTTGATCGCACTCTCGGGCTTACCTTGGCATTCGCTTCATCTCGCTTCATCTCCACTCATCTCCATTGCACCCAACCTGAGCCTTGTCAACACTTCCCTTTCGTTCGCGTTCTCCCGACCGAAAGTCAACTCGTCCATCTCGCTGTTTTACTCAGCTCTACGCTTGGCTCGATTGCACCCAGTCTCACTCGCGGAGTCCGGGACATCCCGTCTGCTCAGACCTGCCCGGATCCTCCGATATCATCTCAGCCTTCGAGCACTCCGCGCGCGACACTCGTCTTCATTCGCAAGCCTCCAACAGCTAATAGACTACAACTCAGAGCTCACGGCCGCTGGTCAGTGCTGGCAAGGCGGAGGGGATACGTTGCTGAGCTGTAGTAAACATGGCGACGGCTTCGTCGACCGCAAACCCATGGGATACGTGTGAGTTCGGTTCCCGCCTCCCTCTGCAGATCCAGAGCCAGTCTCTTCGGCGAACCGTCAAACCTGGGCGCCGCCCTCTGCTAGCCCCGCGCCCAAGATCCCTGCGCGAGATCGGTGTGGCGTGGTGCGTCGCAGTGGGCAGCAGTAAAGCTGTTGAAGCTGACCACGGATCAACCGATGTACCTTCAATTTTTTAGATGTCGAGCAGCTCAACAGGGCGCTCTACTACTATTCCCCGAACGTCCCTGCTTTCAAGACACGCGTCATCGTGCTCTGTTCAATATCAGTATAGTGAGTTTTGGCCAAGGGTGGTCGATCGCGTGCTCAGGCACCTCCTCAGACCTCCAGGTTCCTCGATCGATCAGGGGGCCGGCGCCGTCGAACCGTAGCCTGCACGACGCCGAGGATTAACGTAGCGAATACTAATGCTGGAGCGTTCTGTACCTTGATAGTGGCATTCTGGTGACTTTGGTGTACACCTCGCTGCTTTGTTGCCACTATCGCGAGCGTAAGTTCAACTCGGGAGGATTTTGGATCGCTCGCAAAGTTGACGGCTTTGTCACAACAAAGTGAGCCCGAGGGAGTTGTGGTGGCGGTGGATGAGAACGAAGCTCAAGCGATTCTCCTCTCCAATAGTCTGCACTTTCATATACCGTTTTGGGGCTTCCTGACCTCGGTGGCAATGCTGTCATACTCTTGTAAGCAGACTGTTCCTCCTGACAAGGATCGGATCTTGCGCAGCGAGGAGGCTGACCTCGGCTTGGTCCCTGATCGCAAAGATATGGAGTATCTGGTCTTGGGCGAGCACAAGCAGCTCGGGAACGTCAACACTTGGCGAGCCTTCGTATGGATCCCGATAACGATGCACGCTTTCTTCGTGACGTGGGCTTCGACACAAGCTTTCCTGGTGGTGTCGGCCTGCTCGCGTTCAGGAGCCACACGGACGGGCCCAACAGGATATGTGCCGGCGAAACTGGCAAACGGGGTCTTTTACGGTATGACCATTGCCTTAACAGCCGGTCTCCTTGTAAGACTTCTTCTCCCCAGATCCCTTCGAGATCGACCCCCTCCCCCGTCTAGAAGCGACACAGCTGATTCGGGTTGTTGTTCGCGTGCGGCCCCTCAGATCGTTGACACCTTGTGCGCGATCGCCTGGCGACGGACATGGAAGCACGTTCTTTTGCTCAGATCCGCGCTTAGTCGTAATCAGGCCGCCTATACCCCGACTCAGGGCATGGACTTTGGGGAGCTACTCAACGTACAGAGCTTGTACGCCGACCTGACAACCTCGGCTGCGCATAGTCGGCCGTGAGTTTGCCGATCTTCATCCCGGCCGTGATACTGTCAGGAAAGCTGACCGAGTTGGCTCCTTCCTCCAGCTATCAAAACGCGGTGGTTCTCATGGTCATTATCGTCGCCTTTATAATCGGGCTCGTGAGTCAATGCGGTACCGCATCTCCGTCGCGAACTGGCACCCACATGCTCACGATTTTCACCCTTTCCAGCTCAACATCGGCTCGATCGGACTGTTGCTCACCCTTCGGCGACAGATCAATGCTTCAATCCGGCGCAGATCAATCCGACCGGACGCCGGCTTGATTTCCTCGGGATCATCTGATCCCGCGAGTACGCCGACACATCTGGTCGCTTTCCCGACTCGTGCCACGGTTTTCAACTCCGAGTCGCAAGATGTCAAGGAGCTCGCTGGTCCTAGACGACCATCGCTAGCAAGGCGCTTCTCGACGTGCCTGACGGCATTTACTCCGAGCTCGTTCGGCGACATCTCGGCGAAGCACGGCGATGAAATGGCATCCAAGCCTCTGGAAGAGCCGTTGTCTCCGAAGTTGAGCATCGATCTCGGAGGGAATGTGGATATGAGCGATCTTCGAAGAGCAGAGAAGGATCTCATTGTCGTGAGTTAACAACGGACCCTCTTGTCCCCGGAAAGATCAATCGAAGCTGAGCAATCTACTACGCTTTGCCTGTCTATTCATTGTATCGACAATCTCGGGCCGCTGCTCCTTTTCGTCGAACGAACAACGACTGTTCTCAGTGTGTCTCGGTCATCGTCACGCTCGCCCTCAGTTCCGCCGCCGAGAACATCTGGAACTATAGCTACATTCTTCCGAACGATTCTCCAAAGTGGGCCGCGTACGTATGCTACCCGCCTGTAGATGGATTACAGATCTCTACCTCGTAGACTCAAGCTGATCATTGACCACTCGAATGAATCCACAGAGTCGAGCTATCCTACTTTTTTGTCCCCTGGGTCTACGCCATCGTCTACTCGATCGGATGCTCGGCCCTCGTCCTGAACCTAACCATTCGACGCTCGCGAAGTCGATCGCACATTCCTGCCGAGGTACAGTCGGGCTTTACTTTCGAACACGGTTCTACTGGTCCTGCGGTGATCCCTATTTTGCCTGATGGACGTGGGTTGGGCATGGGGCATTTGTCGCGGGACGAGGCGGAGGGCAAGTTGGAGCTACCTCACTTTAGCTTGTATCAAGCAGACAGCCAGAGGGCTGAGACTAGTCTTACAGACGCACCGGAACGATGATCAAGCATGACTCACCGATCGTCTTCTGCAGCGGCACGGCGTTCTGGCGCGGACCGCGAGTGTTGTCCGAAGTCCCAGATGAACGATCGTTTCAGTGATGTCTAGAGGGCGAGGCTCCAAGCATACCATATACCCTCAATTCCCTGCGAGCCCACGTAGTTGTTGTTTTCATTATTTGACGTGTCTGAATGGCAAATCATCTTTGCCGAGTATTCGTGAAAATTTCGGATCTGATCCTATGGCCCGGATCGACGCCATCGCGCCCAACAATATATGTACATCGAGCGGGATGGACACTTTCGAAACAACGTTGTCGTACCCTTCTTTCCCACCCCCCCAAAAAAAGGGGGGGTGGGGGGGGGGGGGGGTGCCACGATCCTTTCCCATCTCACTGTGGTTCTGCGCCAAGGCTCAGCCGACGACCCGGCAGCTGATGAGCTTTGTCAAATGGGAATGTCGATCATCAGTGCAGATCAGCACCACGGCGTCGGGACTCGCCGAGCTCGCCGAACTCCGAAGTGAGTGCCAGCCTTCGCACGGGTGAATCTTCCTGTGTAAGTACCTATCTACCGAGGCAAAAACTGTGGCCCCGAAGCAAGGAATCCCCACTCCAGTCGTCAAATCCTCCGATGCAGCATCTGCCTCGGAGCTACCATCTCGATTTGTCAGATTGCACCCTTCGCATGGATCGGAGCCGAGGATGCAAACGAGCAAATACCATCCGGCGACGATCAGTACGGAGTCACCATGACGCGTGATTATTGGAAGCTGTACGAGTATGAGATGACGGAGGCTAGCAGAGTGAGAAGTTAAGCTTGAGGTCTCCTTTACTTATTGGTGTTCAGGAGGGGTTGTAGCGCAGATACTGGCGGACGGCGGTGTCATTTCAAGGCACAGTGTGACCATGATCTCGTCGCTTGGTTAGCGAATGGTGAACCGAATCGAATTGCACTCTGAATCTCGATTTCGAAGCCCATGAAAGTTTTGATTCGAGATCGAGCTCATGTACTTGGGTGGGTACGGTAGCCAGGTACCAAGGTGGGAACATGTCAGATCATGTGTCTCCTTCTTTGCTGTGCGCCTGCCAAGGAGGTCCGGGCAGTTCTGGCACAAGATCAGGTACCTAGGTATACTAGGCATGAACGACCGCGAGCCATTCTTTTCCCCGCAGTAGGCCGAGGCCGGCCACGAGGGGTTGATCGCGTGCGTGCGTGCCTGGCGCCTGCTGCCGTGCGCCTGCTGCCGTGCGCCTGCTGCCGTGCGCCTGCTGCCGTGCGCCTGCTGCCGTGCGCCTGCTGCCGTGCGCCTGCTGCCGTGCGCCCAGCGCCAATAGGCGCCCACCCCTGCAACTTCCCTTAGCTTGCACATCCACAAGCCCAGACCAATGTCCGATTTCTCGCGCTTAGCGCTTAGCCTACTTCGAAATCATCGCCGTGGTCGGAGTCGAAAACATTGTGCACACCACAGAATCGGCGATTACCACTCTGGCTCGTCGCTGTCGGTGCACCTCTTGGTCCTGCTCCGTTTCACTGCAGCTGGTTCGACTGAACGTCGCTTTAACTGACGAGTCACGACACTGCTGCGCGGCTGCAAGCGATGGATCCGACTGACTTCAACCTCGACTTCGAGCTGGCCGCCGATCGCGCTCATGGCTCCGCTGCTGGGGTTGGCGCGACCTACACTGGCTTGAACCCCGCTGAACAGACGGCTGCTCCCGTGCAACACCAAGACCAATACCAGGCCGACAAGTACACGACTGCGAAGCCGAACATGAACTTGACCACGACCACGACCACGACAGCCGCACCACGTCTGCACCGACCGGCCGTCCCACAGGAGCACCGAGTGCCAACGCACCGGCCCACACCCGCATTCTCCGCGATCGCTTTTGACGGCGAATCCGTGGCTTCAGGCTCGAGTGGTGCTCCCGTGCCCGGAGTTGCGGCAGACCCAACACGGAGAACAAACACGTCGAAGAATGTTCATCTGGATGTCGATGCGGCGAGACCAAGGTTCAACAAGAGGACGTCCTCGGACAAGTCGTCCGACGTGGCCTTCACGCCTCAGGGCCACGGCAGCGGCTGGATGACGGCCTCGGCAGCGACGGGGAACAAGCCCAAGGCCGGCACGAAGAAGCCGCAGCAGCAGCAAGACGATCAGCAGGGGCATTATCAGAAATTTACCAGGATTCGTAAACCTAGCTCGTGCTTCAACTGCCGCACGAGGAGGAAGAAGTGCAACCGTATCGCCCCGTGCGACCAATGTGAACGAGTCGGCGAGGTTTGCGACTGGCAAGGGTGAGCAAATTCTGCACGAGTCGA
Organism: Microbotryum scabiosae; assembly: GCA_022702605.1. Classification (NCBI taxonomy): domain Eukaryota; kingdom Fungi; phylum Basidiomycota; class Microbotryomycetes; order Microbotryales; family Microbotryaceae; genus Microbotryum; species Microbotryum scabiosae. Next base: position 109,074 of record JAHWDV010000016.1, on the reverse strand, counting down.
AAAAACAACAACAAAAAACGCGAGCATTCAGCTGATCAATCCTGCTCTTGTTATGCGTATTTTATACTTCGCTGACATAGCGCAACACCTGTGCTCGACCGACGGGCCGAGGTGCAAGAATCGGTGGCATTGCGTCAACAAGTCGCCGAGCTCGAAGCGCTCGTTCGTTACTACTCTGCCCGCCAAGAGGGCACGATCTCGCTATCACCGTCGAGCATCGACTGTTCGACTTCACCATCGAGCCTACTCGCCCAAAACTCGTTCGAGTCGTTCAAGGAATTGCCTTACCGCGACCTCTCAGCTCCAACCTCTTCGACGATGGCAAACAGCTCACCCGCGGCCTCCACGGCTGGCTCCAATTCGAGAAGTGTCGGGGCCAAGTCGAAAGACGAGGGTGCTCTATTGCTTGATCTTCGCGCCCACGACATATGCGAGGCCCTATCTCATCTCGCCATCCAAGAGATTGCGCCCGCTGAAGAGGCGGCCACCGGTGCCGGTCCCAGGGCACGTACCATCATCGACGAAGCCCACGCCCTGTTCATCCCACCCCAATCATCGCCGTCTGCTCGACCCGTTCGTACTTCAATGCCGCAACAAACGGCTGCACCGCTTCGGACTCCGCCTCTGCACGCATACTCGGACCTGCACCTTTCTTGGTCAGCGGACGGGTTGCCCAAGCCGCCAACCGATCTCGACTTCCCTTCGAAAGCGCCGGACCTCCACGAGGTCATCGCGCTCTTGCCGTCACCGCAACATGCGCTCAGCGCCATCACGTACTACTGCGGCTACGTCTCGTGGTACATGCATCTCGTCCATCTGCCCTCTTTTGAGATGAGATGGGCGGAACTCACCGCCGCTCTCAACTCGGGCGAAGACAATGCTGGTTTCACTGAGGATGCTATCGACCCGTTCTTCACGGCAACTTTCCTCGGTATCTGCGCGACGGGCTTGGTGAGCTCTTCTTGATCCCCTTCTTCTATGGCCCTTTAGGAGGTTGCTCTAGAACTGACATTCGCGTTACCCCGTTCAGTCGATGATGCCGGCGAAACGAGCAAAGCGAGACGGATTTGGGTCGGACAAGGGAGCCACGGTCGAAAAATGGCTCGGCGCTGCCATGTTGGCACTCAGATGCGGAAGGGTTCGTTTTTCATATCGGTCTTTACTCTCGAGCCCGTGGCAGTGGAAGAGAAAAGGCCAGACTGAACGAGTACCTCGGGTGTGCAGTTCGTCGAAGCGCCGACTTTGGAAAGCATTCGCGCGACAACGATCCTGGCTACTTTCAGGGTGTTCATGTCGACCGGGGAAACTTTTGGTACCGGAATGTGGGTTCTGTCTTACCTTCGTCTTCAGAGTGGTCAACGACATGGCGTTACTGACGCTCGTTACCAATTGTAACAGGGCTCTTCTGGGGCTTGCAAGTCAAGCGGCGATTTCTATTGGACTCAACCGTGACCCAGACCGCACCCCAGGTCGCTACACGTTGTTCGAGGTCAGCTACCTAGAGAAATTGCTTACCAGCCTAAGCTAATAGAACTGACCGGTCATTCAATGCTGCGCTCTCCTTCTCCCTTTTCTCAGGCGGAGGAACGCCGACGACTCTTCCACAGCCTCTTCACTCTATGCGTGCTCTCCTCGTCCGCCGTTGCTCGGACCTGGACAATTTTTGACCTCAACATGATCGATGTCATGCTTCCACTCGATGCGAATGACGACGAGATTGAGACTGAGGAGGCAGCCAATGTAGCTTTGAAAGCTCGAGTTCGCTCGTTCTTCGAGACCCCAATGACGAGCGTGATCGCCAAAATGCAACTCGCCGTAAACCAAGACATCCTCATTGATGAAGCTGGCAAAGTACGGGGTGACTTGCTGAGACCTCCCCAAGTATCACACAGATCATCTCGAAGCGAATCGGAGACGCCGCTTTCGGTATCCGTGGTGTCTCGTACGGAATCGTGCTGGACTTTGATTACGAGCTCAGCCACTTTGAGCTCTCCCTTCCCGAATGCTATCAAGTCAAGATTGATAGCTACGGCAGTTTGTTGCGGTCTACGCCGCACATCACGGTGGTGGAGATGCGAACTTGGTGAGTCCAACAGACCAGCTGGACACCGATGGGTCGTCAGTGCCAAGCGGACCCAGGTTCGCGCACCAAATCTGACCATAGACATCTGAATACCAAAAATAGCATGCTTCAAATGTCTCTGGGAACCGAGTACCTTCGGCTACACCGACCGTTCTTGCGTAAGTTTCGTCGCCTTGCCATCTCCGGCACTTCACCCTGATTACTAGACGCTCACCCGCCCGATCAAACCCATCTCACAGTTCTCGCCGCATCCAACGATGATTACAAGAGATCCAAGCTGCAGTGCGTTCTGTACGCCAAGCGCCTCCTCGCCATCTTCGCGTCGCCCTCTTGTAGTCAGCAAGCTTGGGGCGGGTTGACCTCAAAGGCCGTCGCGGTGAGTCCATGATCCCCCCATACTTCGGATCTGTCGTCTGTTGGGGTCCATTTCCTGAACGTGTATTGTTTTTGCTTCCCTCAGGCTGCTGTTGTGCTAGCCATGACGTGCCTCGCTTTCCCCAATGATCCCGAAATCGATCTGTTCCCCGGCCTTGTGCACCGAGCCGCTGCGCAAATGGAAAGACATCAAGCCGTCTCGGTACGTCGCCGTCGTTGTTCTACCTAAAACATACTAGTTTGAGCGCCGGCTTACACCGTATGTTACTACATTGCAGCTCATTTCGAAGAAGGGCGCGGCAGTCCTGCGGTTCCTACTCGCCAAAGTCGCCACCGCCGCAGCCGCGCATGTCCAAGAGCCGACCAGTAACATTAAACGCGCACGCAGCACCAGCACAGCGTTTAATCTTCATCGAACGAACCAATTCTCCTCACGGTTCCACCCCGTACAATCCTACTCCACCTCGTCCTCGATTCCGGCCCCTTCGAAAGCAACATCGACTCAAGCTAGCACTTCTTACCGAAGATCAGCTGAGAATTCGACTCAGGCAGCGCTCGACGTCAATCTCTTGTCATTCTTTGGTTCGGAGATTTTCAAGTTCGGGTCTTCGGCGGGGGAAGCACAGGGTGTGGACTTCTCCTTCCGATGTCCTTGAGCCGAAGGAACGCTGGCTTTGCGTGTAGTCTAAATGTGTACTTCTACAATGTCGTTTTCTGTACCCTACAATGTCGTTTTCTGTCCCTTGATCCTCTCGTGCTTATTTCCTGAACTGTGCCAGCCTCCCGTCAAGTCAACGTTGATACTTCTTTATCACATGTTACAATTACACACGGCCACGTAACGATCATCAGACGAGATTTCGGCAACAGTTCGTCAGCTTGCGGTGGGCTGGCTCTAACTTCGGACAGAAAACTGCGCATGTCCACTCCTTGCAATCCCCCTGCATGTGAAGGGCCCACAGCACGTCCTCAGTTGCCTCGATGCGCATTCGTCGGTCCTGGGTCTCGTTAGTCATCCAGTTTGCATGGGACCAGAACTTCTCGAGCGAGACGCACACATCGTCGGCCATCGAATGCGGTTGTCCAACCGCGGCGTGTAGTCTAGGGTTCTCGGGCACGTACTTGATGACGGGGGTGATGGAGTAGACGCGTTGGAACTCGACGAACAGGAACATATCGCTGACTTGCTTGGGTTTTTGGTCGCCGCAATCGATGAGCTGCTTCTTGACCCATTCGTCGTCCCACATGGGCGTTTCGTAAATGCCCCCGATGGCATCGAGATCGGCGCAGACGGACCGTGCCGGTCGATCATAGAAGCTGTTGATGTAGAATACGAACGCGCCCATTCTTTCACGGGACCAGAACTGCATGTACACGCCGCGCTCTTCTGGGAGCCAATCCTTATACGGGAAGAGCTTGAGGATGTTGGTCATGGGAAAGATATCGGCGTCCAAGACGAGAACACTAGGGAATATGGCACGCACTAGGTCAGCGCAAAGACAAGTATGAAAGAGCATCCACGCTTTCTGCGTGTTTCAATCGCACCTGTCTATCTTCTGCGCGGTCAAATATTGGTAGAGCGTTGCCCATCGCTGGAAGCAAAACAGTTCGTAGGCGACCGGGTTCAGCGACGAGTGCTTGTACGTGTGCCCGAGTTGTCGGTTCGAATCCGTATTCTCCTCGACCCAAACGACCGTCACGGCGGCGGCTCGGAAGAGCGACGGCCAATCGACCTTGATATCGTCCACCGCTGGGCCATCAAACGGATGCCGGAGCAGATGGATCGTCGCGTCGGGGTGTGAGTAGCGCGTGTACAGCAGCGCGATCGCTTGCCAGTCATGCATGTGCCCCGACTGCACGTATGCGATATCATTGGTTGTACTGTTATAGCTGAATTCATTGCTAACGGGAGGCCGCGGGCTCCCTACGCGTGACGAGGACGTCCTCGACAGGCCGAAGAGGAGCAGCAACGCGAGGGCCGTCGCGACGATCACTTGCTTTGCGTACGGCCGCGTGATGCCTTGGGTTCGGGTCGACACAGCGCGGTCCGATATCTGAAGCGGGAGATAGTTCCCTCTGGTAGTCATGTCGGTGTGCACACAGCTGCTCGTGAAGGAGCAGGGAGCAGGCTGGCGCAGTCCGCAGGCGCGAGTGAGCACCCGGAGGCCTGTTTGCATCGTGTATCATAGGGCAGTCCCTGGCAGTCCGGAGATGCCTGCCCCCCCAGTCTTCACTTGCCACGACTCGTCACGTGCCGGCTCGGCAGACGGGAGAGGACAGACCAGGTACATAACAATGTTTCACGTTATTCACTATTTAGGAATTCATCTGGACTGAGTCGCCAATACTGAGCAAGCGTCAAAACTTGGGAGATCAAGCTCGTCTGCTAGACTGAGTAGTAGTAGTAGCCTACTAGTAGGCGAAACGGTGAGTGCCGACCGAACCGAGTCACTGATCATCAGCTCACATGCAAGAGACGGCGCATGGCACCAAATGTCTGAGGGCATATGAGATCGATTCCGGCCGTCCTGCGCCGATGAGTCATCTCTTCATGTACCTATGTCAATTATCTACCATTAATTCTTATTGCTTCCAAATTTCAAAAGAAGTTGAATCGGCGAGCTTGTGCAGTGCGATGGTCGCGTCCTGACAGCAAAATTTGGCTCAAACGCCCAACTATCAATGTTCGACTGTCAGCGGAAAGGTACTGCCCTTGGAGGAGGAGAGTCGCATGTACATACTGGTATAACATAGTAGGATAGGTGGTACAATCAGGAACGGCAACTAAGTGTCTCTACGGCGTAAATGAGGCCAAACTTCACTCATCGACGCCGACAGCGAACTAATCTATGTAATGCGAACACCCCTGCCTGAATGGCACCTCCTTGTACAACTCGTCTTCGCCAACCAAATGCTCCTTCAGGCGATTTCGCCGCTCCCGGATGATCAACTGGCGAGTGTTGTCCTTTGCGACGAGCCCGAAATCGCATCGTCGGTGCTCGAGCATGATCAGGGTCTCGGCTTTGGCCACCGGCAGGATGATGGGCATGAAGCTGCTGGCAGAGACGCCAAGGACCTTGGCGCTGGTCATGATGTCGATTGCTTCAAAGGCGTCGGTCGTGCTGGCCACGTTATGCGGGCCATCGATCCAGTCAATGTGATCCTTTTCGTACCCTTCGGCAACAATCGTGACACAAAGCGGCTCGATCCCGGCGACCTTGGTCGCGACGTCGTACAAATCTTGCAGTTCCCGTCGGTTCAGTGCTCGTGTATCGCCTTCGAGACTGACGTCGCCGTATCGATGGTGGATCGCCGCCGAGTTCTCGGGTCCGCACCGTGTGTGGGTCACCGTGTGGTTGCGCCCGCGGAGGGCCTCCCAGTCCCTTTTCCACTCGTCCTGGATGCAGTGGATTTTGTTACCCGTCAAGATCCTGCCTCGCGGGTTGTACGAGATGACGTTGCACGACTTGTGCATCGGCTTGAGCGGGACGTCGCACCCAACGCCTTCGAGGTCGTGGAGGTAATCGATGTCGAGCACGTCCGAGAGATCGCACGTCTTAATCGAGTCAATCTTGATGTTGAGCGGTTGACGATGCATAATATTGGAGGCGATGTAGCCATGTTCGGACCAGACGTGTTGCGGGACGTAGACACACCCGAGTCGTTTGGCCGCGAGCAGCACGCGCGCAAAGCTACCAATGTAGTCGCCCAACCCCGTGTTCTCGAATCCCCCCTGCATGACGATCACGCACTGGGCAGTCGATCCCCTCGACCACCGGCTTCCCGACAGGACGCGTACGGGACGGAGTACGATGCAGGCGAGTAGAAGGGATCCAATCATGAAGGCGATCCGAAGCGGGTTAAACCTGGCCGAGAGCGGACCGACTAGCCACAAGCGTAATCGGCCAGGCAAGCCCGTCCGGATGGGCATCATCATTTCGTCGCCGCCATCTTCGAGATCGTAAGGCTCTTCCCTCTGGTTCGAGAACAGCGACGTGTGCCCACTGTGGATCGAAAGGCTGGTTAATCGACTCATTGCCGCGGGTGCGAGCGGTGTTGGGCCGGGCGGTCCACGGAATCCGGCGCGACTGGCCACACGCGGCTGGTCGGGCACGGGTGCGTTGTAGCGGAGCGAGCAAGAGTCGCCTGGAATGTACAGAGTATCGCCCCAGTAGATCGGCGATCGGGCGAGACAGGTGGTCCGGAACAGCTGGGCGAAGGGGCCACAGACAGCAGCGAGTTGTCGGGGCTGGAAGTCGAATGAAGCGAAGAGTTGACCTGTACGAGCCTCGGTCTGGCTGCGATAGGCGCAAGGGGCGCGAGGCCGCGAGGGCGTATGCTGATCAGGCCAGATTTTTGGGCTGGCGACGAGCGAAGCGACGAGACGGACGGGGTACGTGCAAAAAATGGATTAACGAGACTTCCCACCGGACTTAGCCTGAGTAAAGTCAAACGAAATTCAAATTGGCCATTACTGTCTCAACACAACAAACTCATGCACTGTTAGGCCGCCCTAATCGACTCAACCAATCGGGACTCGAAAGGCTTTGCCATAGTGATCAGGACAGAGCGGGTCAAAATGGACCTTAAATCCAGACAAAGTCACGAGTCCTTTGCATTGTGGCCTGGAGCAAATGCTACACCACATAAAACCCCCACTCCTGCGTGTCGACCTGACGGAGTCTGCCATGCTAAAGCTTCGGCCAGATCAGGCATGACCCTGACAATTCTGAGCGATTGCTATTGGCCGCAGCCAAAATGAGCTCCTGTGCCAGGTTTTCCGACAATTGTCCGCTCCCGGATCTCGCAAAGTTCATCCAAGGTTAGTTGAAGGGGAGCCACTTGCTGCCAACTGGAACCCAAAAATGTTGCAAATGCCTATTTCAGGAGAGGTACAATGTGCGCCTCGCGCACATGGCGAGGTCTGCGGCGTTGCCACTCAAGCTCAACGGCTCCGATGCAGTGTAGACGGCGGGTGATTGATTTCACGAGCCTGTTTTATTATCGACACCGTGTATGATATGCCACAACATTCTCAGCCAAACGGAGGGTACCCCGGGTAGCGTCCACTACGAGAACCATCGTGATCAGCGGGGGCTGGCAGTGTGGAAGTCACGTCGGCGCGATTCGACTCACATGCAGACAATCCGGTCGATCAGATGCCCCGACCACTCGAGCGTCTGGTCTCTGTCCAGCCATTTCCGTGACGTTCATGTAGACCAACGAGCCTGAATTATCCCGCGTCCTCCCCTTGCGCGCAACCGCATCCATCTCGGCCGCCCACCACGAGTTTTGCAAGTCGAGCGCCTGCCACACCCGGCTCGAAAAGTCCGAATCGTTCGCTCTCGGCGGGGCTGAATCGAGCGGAGCAACGTGGTAGGCGCACCCTGGCGCTGCAAGTGGTGTTGACCGACCGATGATGTCGAAGCGGGGCAGTTCGACCAGCTCGGACAGGAGGTCGCGGATCTGCGCGGACGAGGCTCAGCTCAATATGAAAGCGCCTTGGGTGATATTGGGCTCTGACGCGATGTGTGACTCACCATCGCCAAGCTGACATCAATAAGATCTTGGGCGTTGAGTCCAAACTCGTCGCTCTTCCAATGAGATCCACTGTTGAAGAATAGCACCGAATTTTGCTGACCCCGCCAAGTCGAATCCGCCGACAGTGGATGCACCAGTGATCGCCAGTTGGTTTGACGCAATCGCTTGCTCGTTCCCTCCTTTAGGAACACAGGACTCAAGCGCAGCACTTTTGCGAGCTCGGTGATTCGGGTCGTGTTGACCAATGTATCGTGCCTGACAAACCGCACCACCGGTGCCTCAAATCGCGACTCGGGCACGTGCGGCAGATCCCTCCGCAACCGCTTGAGCCAAGTCGACCGCCAGATCGTGATCTCCGCCGTCTCGTTGGGGATCGAAGTATATCTGAAAGGAGCGCCCTTCGATTTGGGGTCGACGTAGTAGCCGCCTCGTGCGACTCGCAGCAGGCCACCCCAGTCGATTTTCGAGTGATGGGTTTGGGCATCGTCCGGGTCGACCAATCCACCGAGGGCGGTCATCATCTGCTGGCTGGCTTCATCACCGACGATAAGGAGCCCATGTTCCGAGTTGAGCAATCGCTTGACGAAGAGGTATGCGTTCCATTCTCGCATCCCCTTGCCCGAGCGTAGGTTCGGTATCCATCGCCATCCCGCGACCGACAGGCCGATCTCTTCGACCCTGTTGGGAAAGGCCGGATCGAACGCCCTCGCGCCGTACTCTTCTTGAGTATCCGAGTGCGTGAATGGCAGAGGCAGAGGCGACCAATGACCGGCCCCTAGTCGGTGGAACCTCTTTGATGGCACAACAGCCCGCTGGCCCAAGCGGAAGCCGAGCAGACTGGGCGAGTCGATGTCGAAAAAGGTGAGCAGCGCCACGAGGAAGGCGAAGGTGAGAAAAGCATAGCGTATGAAGGAGGGGAGTGAACGCGACATGTACATCTTGCGCGGACCGAGTCCTTTTGCTGAACTCGTGTTGCTGCTCGAGGCCTTGGACCAGCTCGAGATGGAGCCGGCGCGTCGAGGTGAAGTCCGAAGTGCTGCGCTGTGGTACCCTTTCGGGCTGGCCCCTCGGGTGGACGACATCGAGTGTGACAACGAGCGATTCTGGTCTTATCGTCACCGCGTGTCCTGCGAGCGCGAAGTAGGCCGCTGACGGAGGACCTTGCACTGAACTTGTGTCCGGGGACCGAAGCTCATGGCGCTCGGAGGGACGCGCCTCATCGTGACCCCGCGCGAGTCAACGCGTTCCTGCTAGGCGCTCGCGCTTCTATCCCACGCGTCCGGAACTCCGCTGCGAAGCCCACCGTCGAGATTGATCTCAACGCAGCGGTAGGGCTAAGGGTTGTGTTTCTGGTCATTATCCAGAGGTTGATTTTGTAATTTTCTCGATGCACATATATGCGAGAAGAGGCGAAAAATAGAACAAGGGGTCCGTAACTCAATCGCACCATGAGTATGCCAGTTATAACCCCCCCCCCTAGGTAGGTGTTTGCAGTACAAGCTAGATTCTTCATGTCAGATATATCTTTAAACGACTTAGCCGGAGTTAAAACCTAGGTAGGCGGATGCAGGGAGCAAGCCTTCGATGCCAACACGTGAGAGTTCCGAAGTTGCTGGTCTCACAACAAATCCGCGAAATCCCTGCGAAAGCTTCTCCTTAATCGCGATCGGAGACCCCGGCGAGATCGGACAGGAGGGTTGTAGATGGGCCGAGCCCCCGTAGTCGGGAAGGCTGGTCCTTATAAATTTCAGACTAGATCACATGGTCGTAATTCCGTGATCTAAGTAGGTTCGTAGATACCCAGGCACCTCCTTTTGAAGCTTGAAACAATGAAGACATCAATTGACCATCGGGTGTGTCGACCACAGCGGCAGGCGGCAGCTGGGCCAAGGCAACCTTTCAGATGAATTGGCGCTAGGCGACGCCGACCTCGAGCGACTGGTCGCGCCTCGTGGGTTCGCCGTAGATCTTTAATGGGGCTTTTGCTACCCATCTACTCGACACACGAAGTGACATCGAAAGGGACCAAACTATCACCCGTAAGTTCTGGTGCCAACTCCAGAGTCTGAGTGTTACGTACCCGCCGTCCTCTGCAGTAGGCCCGACCCATCGCACTCGACTCGCTCGGTCGACGGTAGCCTCGCTTGAGTGCCGTGTGGAGCGCGGGTCTGGACCTGGAGCGCCACGACTGTCGCGAAGGATCAGACGCCGAGTAAGGGGCCGAGCTGCCCAGTGGACCCCGAGGGGTAAGAGGTGACATGGGGTCGCACAGACGAGCTACAAGGAGCCACATCCATATTTCAATGGTGTCGTGTACTCAGCCCGCTTGTCCCCCTCACCCGTCGCTTTGCGACTGTGCAGGGTTGGAGTTGCGCGGCCTGGATACAATCTCGATTCCGATCGAGGGATGTCGATCTCAGAGCTTCCACTGCGGCGGCCGTGGCTGCCGACGCGGCCCATCGCGGCCCCACCCCCAATGCGCATGTCGGCAAGGCCGCATGGGAGGACCCGTTCATGGTGCCTCGATCGAGGCACCCGACGTAGCATGACAGTGCTGCGAGGACTCTCGCTCCCTTAAGCAACCAGCCGCTGATGCTCTCCTTTCATTTTGCTTTTGGCTCGTCTCTCTTACGGCTCTCCAAGTGCTCGGACGCATCTGCGGGCCTCGGCGGTAATAATAGGGAATGCCGCTCCTTTCTCCCAAGTCGACGAGCATTAACGCCGAGAATAGCTTGGCCACCACGAGTGCGCCGACGCCTGAACGGTTGGACCCCGCACATTCAATGGCTGAAAGGACGTTTACGCCAATCCTCGAGGGCGATGCGAGCATCTCCAATATACGAGGAGACTCGGTGCCGCCGAACTCGCGTGAAGGGCCGCCGACCAGTCCAGTCAGCCCGGCGCGCAGCTCGGATCCCAATCGTCGATACTCGGTTACCGGGAACGAGCGAGTATTCCCTATGCGCAACGTCGGTGAGCATATTCCTATGAACCCAGAGGACTTGATTTTTCGCTGAAGTCAAGTCCATTCGCAGTCCACCCTCGCCCGCTGCTAGGTCGACGGAAGACGTCGATCAAATCCGACACGGCAGCCGTCACGCCGAATCACGGCCCAGCTCTGAGGTCACCGCCTTTGACGAACCGATCCCCCCATCCCATGGAAACCCCTATGAGCTCGCGCTCTGACGACACTCGAAAAGAATATTTTCCGGCGATGACTCACACCCCGCGAGGTAGCACCAGCTCAGGACCCAGCACCCGCCCAACCACAGAGGCAGATCCATGTTCTCCAGGGCACGTGAAAGTCGTCGGCTCTGTGAGTCTTCCGATAGCTCCAGAACAAGAAGAGTTTGTTGAGGATGAAGCACGCTCGGTCGACAAGCTCATCACGCCGGCAGGCGTCGAAATGTGGTTCGCGAGTGTGCGTTCGCCCCGCGACGAAGGCGACGAAGTGGTGTCTTCCTCTCAAGCACCTCTGCCGCAGCCGATGTTCTACCAAACGGTCCAAGCATTCGGAGTCCTGTTCGCCCTCGAGGAGGACACGAACGGCAACTTTAAAGTGATGCAGGTGTCTGACAACTCGGAGAAACTTCTTGGCGTCAAGGCCGAAACATGGCTGTCGATCCCAAACTTCACCACCCTGCTCGAACAAAGTTCGCTCGACACTTTTCTCGACGCGGTCGACGCACTCGATGATGGTTTGGCGTCGGATGTTGACATGTCTCGAGGTGTTTCAGGTCTTCCCGGTGGCCAGCTAGCTGCGGCTTCAGCTGTTGCAGATGACCTCTCAATCTCGACGCCCGAGCCCCCCGAGGCTCAACGCCAGTCTACAGGAACACCGGTGCAGGTCTTACCGCCCGAACAATTCCGACTCATACTGCTACCGTCGAAGGGCGAGGTTGGAGAAGGCTCGCGCTCGAGCGCTGGAATCTTCCTGCATTGCGCTATACATCGCCCCGATCCCGTAAGACAGATGCGGCGGTTCCTCCTCGAGGTCGAGTTGGTCAACGATGTGGTACATCCCCTTGCTACCAAGTGGGACCCGCCCGCACCGTATCCCGACAACATTCTTGATGAGGCCGGACCAGACCCGCAGGCCTCGAAGGGTGCATCACGAGATCCCGCCGTCGATCAGTTTCTTGAGAGCACTGTTTCTTTGATGAAGCCGCTACGAGCACTGGGCAAACGGCGAGCTGGGAACAGTAGCGAGATCAACATGGTCCAATTGGTCTTTCAGATCGAGGAACAGCTTAGGCGGGCGAAAGACTTGGAAGCATTCCTTTCGGTGAGTACCGGAAGAAGAACCAGCCGTCTTTTCATGTGACTGAATCTGCTGTCTACATCTCATGGACTGCTTGTGTAGGTTACTGTCGGGATCTTCAAGGAGCTTACCCAGTTTGACAGAGCTCTCATCCTACAATTCGACGACGACTTGAATGCACTCGTTGTCGGAGAGCATGTGGACCGTAGCAGAGGCCCGCACTCGGCAATGCTCTACCGCGATCTGACTTTCCCGGTCGAGCAATTGCCCTGCGAATCACTCGAGCAGGGGCGTATCGGCATCATGTACGATCGGACGGAACCGCTTGCTCGGATGCTCGCTAGAACGCAAGAAGAAGCGCAGGTTTTTCTGGATCTGTCCAAGTGCTCGATCCGACCCGTCGACCCGTCGCGGGTCCAAGTGCTCGCTTCGCTCGGATGTCAAGCATCGATGAGTGTGCCGTTGTATGCGTTCGGCAAGATCTGGGGGTTCGTGGCGATACATTCGTACGCGCCAAGGGGCCAGCGGGTTTCCGTCGAAATTCGCCAGCTTTGCGCCTACCTCGGCGATTTGCTTTCCCGGACGATCGAGCGCCTCTCCTATGAACGGCGGCTTCAAGCGCGCAAAATTATCAACACCAGCGCGAATAGCGAGACGCCCACGCGATTCATTGCGAACGGTGGAGACCTGCTGGACCTTTTTTCGGCCGACTTTGGATGCCTGAGCGTGGGTGAGGAGGCCAAGATCCTTGGGGACGTCGGGAACTCGCAAGAGCTCTTTGCTGTACTGGAGTACTTGCGTGATCGACAGTTCCAGTCCACGCAGGCCAGCAACGAGGTTATGCTTGATTTCCCAGACCTCAAGTGCGCGGATCCTGAAGGCTTGAAGCAGATCGCCGGTATCCTCGTCATTCCGTTGTCCGAGTCTGGAGCGGACTTTATCTTTTTCGCGCGCCGCAGCACCGCTCAAACCATCAGCTGGGTGGGAGGAAATCCTGCGGATTCACCACGTCCCACTACGCCGGGGGGCCACCAACAGTTTGAGGTCTACCGACAAACCTTCACCCGTCGCTCCAAGTACTGGAGTGATGAGTCCATCGACACCGCCGGTGTGCTGGGATTGATTTATTCGAGGTTTATTTCTGTCTGGAGGTGCGTGACCAGCGCTTGCTCTTCCTCGCGTTATCTGGCTCACTGATCGTCCGCTTTTACACGTACGTTTTACGACCCACAGGGAGAAGGAGCAGGCGATGCAAGCCAACTCGATTACATCGCTCTTGCTCGCGAACGCGTCTCACGAGGTCCGGACCCCCCTCAACGCGATCCTCAACTTCCTCGAGCTTGCCCTCGATGCGTCGACCGACGGTGCCGTCAACGAGAACCTTCAGCGTACACACGATGCTTCGAAAAGTTTAATTCACGTTATTAATGATCTCTTGGACTTGACGCGCTTCGAGTCTGGCACGGGCCAGCTTTTCGTCCACGCGCCATTCAACTTGCGCACGACGATCGAGGATGCGATCAGCTTGCAGCAGCTCGAAGCGAAGCGGCGAGGCATCAGCATGGAAGTGCTCGAGAACCCTCAAGGGACGCCGACCCTTCTCATCGGTGATCGAGCTAAGATCCGCCAAATTCTCTCCACGACCGTTGCCAACGCGGTCAAGTACACCGAATCGGGCTCAGTCACGATCGAATACGGAGAGCTGGTGGATGATCCCGAGGAAGTGACAAAGATGGTCGAGGCGAGTGAGGACGAAACGATAAGTCGAAGGGACTCGATCCGCGTTGGAATTTCGGTCATTGACACCGGGCGTGGGATGCCTGAAGAGCAACTCAACGCGCTCTTCTCGGAATTGCACCACGTCAAGCAAGAGACCTCACAACCGACCGGGATCGGGCTCGGCCTCGCCGTCGCGGCGCGAATTGTGCAGCAGCTCGACGGGCAATTGCGAGTGGAGTCCGAGCTCGGCAAAGGAAGCAAGTTCACTTTCATCTTTCCCTTCCGTCTTCCTTGTGACCAAGATCTGGATTCGGACGGTAGCTCTTCTTTACCCGGAGACACGTCTCAACCTGCTGCGCGTCCGCTTATCCGTCGCACCAGCTCCGGATCGGGAGGCAGTCGCGAGAGCGTCCATTCCCGCGACAGCAAAAAGTCGGAGATCGACAGTTTGATCAATGCCATCTCGCAATCGCATATGGAGAAGCCGCACAGGAGGACGTTGGACGCTACCCTCGGCGGGGCCAAGAACCACGCTCGCCACGCGCTGGGAGGCAGGACCTTATCAAGAGCGGTGTCGCACGCTTCCTTCGACGCCTCTTCGAGACGCTCCCCTAACGCGCCAAACAATCACCTTGCCCGACTTGCGTCATCCCAGAGTCTCTCACCGCCCAACGCCTCCCCGGCACTCGCGTCACACCTGCCCGTAGGGGAGGGGTCTACTCTGCGGGCCTCGGGCATACCTTCACCCTCACCACCTCCCCTTGTTCTTCCCGGCGCAACTCACCCCAATGCGCCGACTGACTCGGGTCTGAACATCTTGGTCGTTGAGGTGAGTGTCTCAGGACTGGACTGCGTAGTGCGAGGGCCGCTTCATCTGACAGATCGTGTTTTGCTGGGCAGGACGAGTACATCAATCGAACGCTGATCGAGCGCCGACTCGTCAAGGATGGTCATCGGGTCATGGTGGTAGAGCATGGGGGGTTGACCCTTGACGCTCTCAGGGACAATGCCCCGTTTGATCTCATTCTGATGGACCTCAAGTGAGTTGCTACTCGGGAGAGACTGCCGACTGTCGCCATGCTCGAAATCTCACCAAAATTGGATATGCTTTCTTACAGCATGCCGATTATGGATGGCTACAACGCCTCCTCGGCCGTTCGCCGCGAGGAGCTCCTGTCTAACTCCCTCTCGCCAGGATCCGCAATCCCTCCTCCGCGGTCGCACGTTCTTAACCGAGGTATTCCCATACTCGCCGTGTCTGCAAACATCGAGGAGCGAGCTCGAGCAAGACTGGTCGAACACGGGATCGATGGATGGTGCCTCAAGCCGGTGAGGTTCTTACGACTGGCCGAGTTGATCAAGGGTGTGACGGATGAGGCGCAGAGGAAGTGCGATCTGTACAAGTGAGTTTGTGACCCCGGCATACGACTAGTCGTGCGTAGAGGACTGATGTCCCGTTCAATGTGTGTTTCTACAGGCCCGGAGAATGGGAGAAGGGAGGTTGGTTACACTTGCATCGCGGGCGCAAGTCAAAGAAGAAGAGCGACGATGGCACCTCATGAACCATGGCAGCGACGAAGCATCGGTGTCCCTATACTGTAGCAGCTGCGCTCCAAGATAGCGCCAATACCATTGCTGGTCTTCTTGGTAATCTTTTCTTCATATATAAATATCATAAATATACACTGTATGTTCTCACGTACAGCCATCGTTTTCGATCGCGTTTTCGTTGGCCAGATGGAGTCGAGCTCAGCGTTCCGTGCCGATGTCACGTGCAACCCCTCGCTCTCGATCCCGTCGAGGCGATGGCTACCGAGTGCGCCGCCAAAGTTGAGCGTTCTCTTCGCCTTTGCTCTGTCTGTCCCTCCCTCCCTGCACCCTCAGCCCCAGGGTCAGGCTCAATCTGGACGTTACTCAACATGAGCCCATCAAGGTCTCCCACTTGGAGAGACGAGGATCCACGACTCGGTCGGCAGGGAGACCTCGAGGAAGCGCTCGCACCCCCGACTGCCAGCTCACCTTTATTGCCGCAGCCGCATGGATCGTCCTGTTCCCGATCATCATCTCGGTCCACCGCCGGTCGTTCATCATTTTATCGTTCGTGGTACCTCGACTACGCATCCTCCGCTCTGCTCGTGTTGATCGCCGCGATCTGGTTGCTGGGGCGACTGCAGGAGTCGAGACGTGATCGCGGATCGGGCGACCAGGATAGGGGTAAAGCATGGCCCACCTACCCAGGCTGGGCAGGTCCAACACCAAGTCAGTCTGGAGCATTTGCGTGCTGATCCTGTGCATGAGGTCCAATCGCTGACGCTGTTCAAACGGCTATTCATCACAGCTGGAGCAGAGGCGCTCGCCGCAGCCACGGGTTATCCGACTTACTTTGACACATCGCCCCTGACACCACCTTCGTCTCTGATGCCGGAGAGCGAGACCGGGACCGAGTCTAAGGGAGATCAGCCTCCCTTCAATTTGTTGAACCATCTCGGTAACCTGTCGCCGTGGAGGAGCGTCTCGCACGGACTCGGCACCTCGGCACAGATCCCGAGCCAATGCTCGGTCATGCAGGTGCAACTCCTCCATCGCCACGGTGCACGCTACCCAACTTTAGGAAGCGGGCCTGCCGACTTCCAAAAGCTGGTGCAACAGTCAGGCTTCAAATCCCACGGCAAGCTCGCCTTCCTGAGCCAGTGGAAGTACGCGCTCGGCGCAGAAATCTTGACTCCATTCGGCCGGGGGCAACTCTTCGCATTGGGCGTCAAGTATCGCGAGATGTACGGGCAACTGCTCGATGCTCCACCTCTCGAGCATCCATCTCGCACCGAATCGAGCAGTCTGCCATTCACAGCGACTCGGACCAATCGATCTCGACTGCTGTTCCGCACCGAAACGCAGGATCGCATGACCAAGTCCTCCCTCAACTTTGCCGCGGGCTTCTTTGGCATCCCCGAATACGAGACCGACTTTGATCTGCTCCCCATGATCGAATGGCCTGGTTTCAATTGCACCTTGTCCCCTTGTGAGCCTCGAACCGAGACTTTGCTGTTGCGCACTCGCTCTGACTGACGACTCGAGGGAACTAATTTCTCTTTGCCTACCCCTAGACATGACGTGCCCGAACGCGGGTGACCCGAAACTTACTGTCGGCAAGCAAAAGATGAACGAGTGGTCCAATATCTACCTAGCCGAGGCTGTCAAAAGACTACAAGACCTCGTCAGAGGTGTTGAGGTCAAGACCTCGGACGCACTCAACGCCCAAATGCTCTGCGCCTACGAGTTGGTCGCCCTCGGCGCTTCCCCGTTCTGCGAGCTCTTCACTGAGGAAGAATGGCTCGGCTTCGAGCATCTGCACGATATCGCGTTCTGGTACATGTACTCGTTCGGCCAACCGGCGCAAGCGGCACTTGGCCTTGGGTGGGTACAAGAGTGGTTGGCCCGAGTGACGCTCGAACCCATCGCGTCGTACAACTCGACCGTGAATTCAAGCTATCCTCTGCCGCTCGACCAAGCACTTTACGTCGACGCAACCCATGACACTGTCATAAGCTCCATTATCACTACGCTTGACTTCTCCACCTTTGCCGCCGATGGTCCACCGCCGTCGACGCACATCCCCAAGAAGAAGTCGTTCGTTGCTTCGTCGATCTCGCCTTTCGCGGCCAACCTTCACTCGCAGATCGTCGAATGCCCCTCCGATTTCTTGACTCCTTCTTCGGGGTCGTCGACCTCATCCGAGAAGGCCCTTTTCGTTCGTTGGGTACTCAATGACGGCATCGTCCCCCTCGAGCATTCAGAGTGCACTCGGAACGAGTACGGTTTTTGCGAGCTTGATGCATATATTGAACTGACGAAACGTCGAATCAATTCGATCGATTGGGCACATGACTGTCGTGAGTTCGAGGATCGGATGTGTGGCCTGTCTCATGTTTGTGCATCTGATGAATATTGCTCATGTACGTGTCTTTCCCAGTCGCCGACTACGAGCTCGGTCACGATCCCATTCTGGATGGCCGCCCGAAATCAGGTCGACGGTGAAGGGATGAATTTGGTGGTTTCTTAAGTAGTACTACGAAATAGAATGAGCGAAGCTTTCTCAATGATGATCGAGACGAAGCCCGTCGAGTTTCGGTGTAGGGGCATTTTGACGGCTTACCCCCACATTCGAGACGGCGACGACGAAATCCGACTACCAGTGCGTCACCAAAAGTGCTGAGAACATGGTCTCCGCTTTCATTTTTTCTGTAGCCCTTAACCGAAATTCTGCATCTATGACCTGGCTCACACTGCTCTCGCTGGCTGTAGCTCACTCAGCTGCTATCCAGGTGAGGAATATTCGCAGCTGCTTCGGCTCAGAAGAGCAGTGGGACCTGGCTATCGGAGGACGCTACTAGTAGCTACTACAGATGGCGCGTGGCCCTAGTCACCAATGGTCAGCTTCCTAGAGCCAGGTCCGGCTGAATGGATGGCGCACAGGCGCTGGCGCGGTCGCGCATGGCACCAGCTGTCTCGTCTCCGGGACCTCCGAAATAAGGCTTTTCGGTGCTCCGGAAAAGACGGCGAAAATTGGAGGCGGCCGCGATATGGACTAGTCAGCGGCCCAGTAAGGCTTGATGAGTGGTCGCCGTTTCGGAAGCAAGCTTCGCCTTGCGCACGCGCGAGGGAAGGATCGGAGCGGCAGCCCTTGATCAAATACGCGACCCCGTGAACTAGACTCGTGGTCGAGAATCAACGATCGATCGGCCTCGAGCGTTGGTCGGCGGTGAGCGTGAGTGAGTGTCAGAATCAGTGCAATGTCCTGAGCACATGTGCGTTCTGAGCGCGCGCGTCAGTCGTGGTCGGCGCTGGGCAAGAAACCGTCTTCGAAATTGGTCGGATTCACGGCGAACAGCTCCTCGGTGCTCCTGCGACGCGCCCCCGGCCCTCAGTCACCCCTCAGCCACTTGGGACCCGAATTTCGGCTCATCGTCTGCGTCTGCGTCTGCATCCTCCTTCTCCTCTGAACTTCACAGTACCACTCTTGCTACTTGAAGCTTTCTAAGACTCCTCTTTCTTCTGCTGCGCCTCTTTCTTGACGGTCCTCAACCTTGAACGGGCAGCGAAATCGTCTAACTCAATCAACTCGACCGCCCGGACGTCCTCAAGTCACGAGGACCTCGTGCCTGAACTTGAAGCTGCTCCTGAGTCTGGCAGCATCATCCGGGTTCACTTCCACCTCGAAGCGCGCGAACCAGGTCGCTCACCATCATAAAGAGGGTCATGGCGAGTGCGTCAAAGACCCCAACCCCTCGAGGTCAATTCGTCAAAAAGCTGCACGCGTAAGTCCTCGGTGGCGGCTCAAGTCAAACGGTCGGGAGTGCTCCGAATCAGCTCGATTCGTCCGCAGTCGCCGATACCGGGCTCGCAACGCTCTAGGGGCCAGCTGGTACGGTGTCGATAGCATTTAAGCGTACTGATGACGCGATTTCTCTTATTCTTTTTATGTATGTAGTCTGATCGAGAATCCGACTGATGGAAAAAGCCTGCATTGGATCTCGGCGGAGGCGTTCGAGATCTCTGCCAATGACGCCCGCGCCCGGAACGCTCTCTCACCAAGCTTCGATTTCCGCTCGTGAGTGAATAATGCCCTGGACGCCAAGAATTTATCGCCCTGACGGGTCGAGCTGACTCGTCTTCTATTTGGCTCTCTCTCCACATCACAGCTTGGGCTCGTTCGTTCGTACGTTGCATTCCCTCTTTGCTGGCTGGCTCTTCGCAGAGGATCTCTGCAAAGCATACCTGCTGGTGTGCTCGGATCAAAGGGCTCATCCTACAGTCAAATTGGCACCAGGATATACTGTCGAAATCCGGTCAAAGCTATAGCGGAAGTTGGGATGGGTACTGACGCGCTCGCCTCTCACCCCTCCTACTATGCTCGCAACCAGGTCAACTGAGCTACTACGGATTCAAGTGAGTCTGAAATGGGCTCGATTTATCTACTTGCTCTTTGTTTGCTTCGAGTGTTCAGCACACTGACACTCGCATACTCGCACATGGATCATCTGAGCAGGCGCTTGTCGGATCGCCGTCGCTCAGGGGAACGCCACCCTCGTGCCGCCAACTTCATCATCTTCTCGTGCGTGACGACTTGGCTCGGACGTGGAGTGGCGTCGGACTAACGGTTCCGCCCAATTTATTCTCTGTAGCCATCCCTCGGGTGCTTTCCTCAAGGGCGATGCTTCGCGATTGAACGTGATCGCGCGCAAGACTCGAAATCGCCCCGAGAAGCGAGACTCCTCATCTAGCGCCGATTCCACGTCCAACCCCCGTCGCTATTCTGACGTTTCCCAGGACTCTTACGGCGATAACGACCGATCACATTTGGCACAAGTGGCCAAATACTTTCCCGAATCTTCCTGGCAACATACCACGAATCCGTTCCACAGTCGCTACGACGACATCAATCGGAACAGCCAGTGCACCTCAATGCCTCCTACGAGCGACTCTTACAGCAACGACTGTCGAGACGAGATGTGTGCTAGCCATACGAGCAACATGGGACAATGGAAGCTACCGAGCTACCCTCAGTCTTCAGTACCCGCCACTTCGTACGAGACTTCTGATCTCGCCGAACACCCTCGTGCTGATGCCTCGATCGGGGATTTCAAGACCGACAGCATGAGCTTGGCCCCGAACGCGCAATCACCACCCTCTTCGTTGCGCCGTTTGACGTCTTCTCCCTCCTTTGCGGAAAGTCGCACGCATTTCCCTAAGTCTCCCTCGCATCTGCATCTCTCACCGACCGCGCTCACCTTCAAAGCTCCGGTCCACGGCGAGCCACTTCCATCGCCGGATTCTTTCGCGCACCCCAATCTAGCACCCGAATTCTCGCCCACGACCCAGACCCACTTCCACCTTGGGCAGTACCAGTACCAAGACGCGTCATATCATCAATTCTGATTCCCTCGATTCCATTATGACTTATCGAAACCGTCGCCTCTCGCACACACTGTCCAACCCCTGTATATTCCGTTCCTTCTCTTGATTTTCCTCTGTGACGTTGTTGCTATCTGTTAACGCTTATCCATGTGCATGATTTTAGGGATCCCTCGGATCTACCATCGTTTTTTTCGCAAGAGCTCTGACCCGCATCTGTTTTACACGTTTTGAAATCAAGACCTTGGACATCTGAATCATGTGACAAGTGACGAAGCTTCGTGTTTAGTCTCGGCTAGATGGGTCTGGACGCCTCACTTCACGAAAGAAAGGAGCTTTGTACAACATAGTTTCAGATAATACTAATCGACGAACGTCTCCAAGAATGTCTCATAATCGTAACAGGCCCCCTCTTCACTCTGCCCTTCGATTCCATCCACCTCGACTTGCGGTATCCATTCCTTTAGGAACTCGACCGAGGTCGTGGGCAAGTCGAGTCGGGTCAGATCTAGTTCGGTGGCGTAGCCCTGTCGTATCGAGAGGGGATGCTTGTGTGAGTGTTCATCAACTGACTGCGCTCGTGGAATACGACGGGAACAAACCTTGTTGGCCGCTGCAGAGTGGAAGCAAGACCGGATTTTTTCGGCCGTTAATCGGTCTTCGCTGCGTTGAACCTTTACCGAGGATGTTAAGTGAGAGCGCTGTCAGTCGACGGGCATCGCTCAATTCGAGCAAGATGTTATAGAACTCACCAGGAACGTGATAAACTCTGAAAATGAGACAAGCTCGCCCTGATTCGGATCATGCATCTCCGCCAAGTTCTAGGGGATGATCGCAAGGACCAATTAACAAACAGTCAGCTGGAGGCCCCGGATCACATGTATCAATAACAAGAGGAGACAAGTACTCACGATCTCTGAGATGCCCAAAGCTCCTAGAGCTCCTTCCAGTTCTTCGAGCGCGAGGTGATTGTCGTCGTCTTTGTCGAAGGCGCGGAAGACCGATTCAAACTCCTCCATTTCCTCCGGGGAGACGGAACTGGATTTCCGGGCAATGATCTAGTTGAGATGGGGAATAGCAGGTGTCAGCAGAGCCATCTTGCCGCGCATCGACCTTTGGCCAAACGGACCTGGTTGTCAATGAACGCGATTCGTCCTTTCGCACTTGATGTCACGAGTTCCAGCTCGAAGCCCAGGCTTTCGTGCGAGTGGACGGTGCTGCGTAGGAGCAAAGGGGTGACTTCACATGCGAGCAGACTCTCTTCAGCTGCATATAGTGCGTCGAGATCGTGTGTGAGCGATGGGAGGCTTGACAGCACCATGCGTGTGCATTCGAGTTGGGACTGGGATCAAAGAGACCAAAGCGAGTTCAGGTTTAGCGCGGGGACGGCTCCCATCATAGAGGTGATGCAAAGACATACATCGAGCGTCCCAGCGAGGCCAGAAAGCCTTGAGTGGAGAGCCGAGATCTTCCGACTCAGATCTTCAGCTAGTTCGGCAGCTTGCGCCAACGCTTCGTCTTGCAGTCTGCGGAGATCCAAAGGAGCGACGTCAGCACATCAGAGCATCCCACACGAGCTCCAATTTGTTCGTCCGCACCTCCTCATTTCTCCACAAATGAGCTGTTCCCAAGCCAATTCCGCACTCCGGGCCGAGTTCAAGCACGTAGCGATGTACTGTGAGCGAGAACAGTGTCGACATCAGCTCAGTGAGGAAATGTGGCAAGGACCGTCAAGCCTTGTTAGCCGACTCACCTCGCTCGAGTACTCCTCCGTTGGCTGGTAGACCCTCAGTCCGTACGTCTTGAGTTTCGTCTGGATGTTGATGAGCAGTGTCGCTAGATCCACACGTTCAGTCACCCAGGCTCGCAATTCGGTTCGACGGAACTCTTCAAGTGCCATTCGCTCCGTTTTGAGTTGAGCGAACGGAATTCGTGGTGGGAGCGGCTGAGACCATCCCTGTTCCGCTGCTGTAAAAGAGTCAAGGAGCTAGGATACATAAACCGCTTTGTCAGCTGAGGCATCAAAAATTAATCCTGAGGCAAGAACAGCCAACTCACCTGTCCAACGCGGCGCTCGTAATCATGCACGGCCGACATGAGCGATGACATGTTGTCGACGAAATTGCCAATCACCCGAGCTTCGGTCTCGGTTTGGGCTGTTGGGATTGTGTCGGGCGTGAGAGGAAGCTCAAAAGCCGAAGTAAGAGTAGTGTCTACTCACCTGTAGTAGAGAAGGCATGGAAGAACTGAGCAACGTAGGTCATGATGGACTTGTCGTCAGGTCTTCGATTGCAGACGTCTTCGACATCGAGCCATTGCTGTTAATGACACCACACCAAACCAATCGAGTCAACGAAATATCGAAAGAAATCAGCATGTGTTGTGCGCACCTTTATGCCAAGCCTGTCTTCTGCGATTTTGAACGCCTTTCTCAGATTGTCTGGGGCGTGCCTTGGGTCCTTGGGTAAAGAGTTCCAGTCGATGAGGTCCGGTCGATGACGGTGGATGAGAGCACAGCTATGAAGGATTAGCAGATTCCGAGTGTCAGATTTAGAGACAGGTACATCTGGGGTCTCACAGTAGACGCTACTCACAATGCCAGCCCATCTTGGAAGCTTCGGGTAAAGTTCTGGACGTCGACACCCTCGTATCCCTGCGTCTTGCGTTGGCACCACAGCAAGAGACCCTCTTTGGCATGCGAACCTTCCTCCCTGTATACGTCAAAGCAACGCAAAGGCAATATCAGGACCTGAACTTTACTGCGAATTTGTTAAGGTGACGGCTCACGAGATGTCGGCGATAGAGAATCGCAAAACCATGCTCCAGATCATTCCTAGGATGAGTTTAAGATTTCCATCGACGATATCTGAGGGTCCGCGGTGAAGGATGTCAGGTAGTTAGCCCGTAAAATTTTGGACCGGACCGGAAGGTGGCTTAGGCTGTACCTTCAGCACCAATGTTGGTGAGGTGCACGCCCATCTCCTTGATGCGGTCCAACGCGAGCTTGGCGTTTTCAAACTTCTGCACGCGATGGGTCGGCATCTGGTTGTACCGGCCCAAAGACTGTTCGGTCAAAGCTTCCTGTAGACCCGAAATGAGATAGCGTCTTGAGCATCAGAGCAGACTGTAGAGAACCAGATGACGGGGGGCCAATGCTCACCACCAGCTCAATCAACTTTGTGCCGTCATGAAAATCTTGACTGAGGTTGACCACGGGCTCGAATCCGCGCGGCTCGAGGCGCGAGTTGACCCTACAGGCACATTGAGCAAATATACAGGCAACAATTAGCAGGTCATGCTTTGTTATGCGGATTTGACCCTGGACGCTTGCTTGCTCGGGATTTGCCGCCAGCCGAACAAGAAGGCGGTGGGGGCTGGCTCGGCTTAGGGTAAGAGGCCTCTGCGCACACACGTTGTACGTACCAGTTGCAAAATACCTTGTTCTGCATCTTAGCGTGGTCCATGATGGCGCCCTCGGGTCCTCTGATTGCGATCGTTGTGGCCTGGTCGGCGGTGTGGTCGTCTCGATCGCCGAGCGTGGATGCGAACGCCTGCGAGTACGAGTGTGACATGAGCGTCGGTGAGAGCGTGCCGGGGCCGGGGTAGTCGTTCTGCGCCAGCGACAGGCTCGACAACGACGAGATGGATGCTGCCGATCGATGGGCTGCTTTCCTCGACGAGGAAGGCGACGAGGATGAGGATGCGGTGTCTGTGTAGGATGAGGATTGGTTGATCGCCATCAATGAGCGCGGTCGCGGTCGAGGCGCTTCACTGTCGCCGTGGCTGCGGTGGGGCTGGTGGCTACCATCGACAGGATAGGACATCGCGGACATGCTCGTGAGATACTTCGGAAACACACCCTGCGGTCGGTCCGAATACAGGGACGGAGGGACGGTGTGTAGTAGCGACAACGACGAGCTGCGATCGTTCAACTTGACCCGAGCGCGTAGAGGCGCGTGTCCATTCGCGGCGTGCACGGTCCTCTCCTCACGTGACCCTGAAAGTCGCCGGGGACGGGAGGTGACTGGCCCCTGAATCGGACGAGGCCGTGGAAACGGGTAAAGCTCACTCGGTAGTTCCGTGAGCAGGACAGTAGCTACTATCAGCCTGCCACATAATACCAGTGTCGTGCCCCCCTGACCCCCAGCGCTTTTCTTGCCACCCATGGACATGTACAGGCTCCGACGGCTTGCGGGCGCCGAGGTCAGCCCCTCTGTTCGCCTGCAGGTCACTCGACGTAGAGCGCAACAATGGCCTGCGCTAGCGGTAAGGTCAAAGTTATTTTTGTCTAGTGAGATGGGTTCCAGTTCAAGAACTCCCTCTCCTGGGGTTCTGTAGTCCCAGCCAATTCATCAAAACCTTTCTGCAACAGGCAAGCAGTGGACAGCAGATTGTGCAAGCTTCGGGGGAATCGCTGCTCTCAGGCGCTCCACCAGCCCGGACGTTGATTACACATCAGTCTGATTTTTAAGCGCATGAGCAAGAGCGTAAGTTAAGTATGCTCAGCGGCGCTCTAATTTTCATGGGCTTCCCAATTCCGCCGCCGCCACCACCGCCCCAACAACAAGCACCTCAACCTCAAGCGCGACAGCACAGGTACCTTATCCGCCGGTCAATGGGCCGATGGCATCTCGCTCGCTTGCTCTGGGTCGGTCGTGCAAGGTAATACCATCACCGATGCTACTGATGGTGGGATCGTCATCTTACCAGCTGCCGGATCGCTCGTCACCAATAATCGCATCATCACCAACGATCGTCAATTGCTTGGGGATATCAATGCAGTCGATTTCCCTCCCCATTACGGCAACTTCACTGGAACCCAAGTTACTAACAATGTCCTTGACGCTAGGAACTCGATGACGAAGATTGGAATTGCGATTGGTCCCTTGTCGTGCAGACGTACAATACCTCCGATACCCGAACCTTCGACGGCGTTTTCTCCAACATCCAATTCATCTCTTCGGGTCCCAAGAGTTACTTTGGCTACGGCGTCACCATCCCCGATCACGCCCATGCCACCGTGCAGGGTAACACGTTCAACGCGGCTAACTTCGGTGGAACGGTCGGTGCGAGCTGCGATCCCGAAATCCACGTTTTCCGTCCCATGTGGAGGAACCCCTGTACGACGCTCAACACCGTTGCTCATCCTTTGATGAATAATGGTTCGGCGTTCGATGCCGCTATTTGGTACGTTCGTGCATCGCAGCGAATTCGATGGAACCCACAGTAGCTGATCATCTTTCCCATCCTCCTACAGTAACGGCCCAGGAAACCAGACCATCAAGGGCTTCAACGCCTAAACGTCGAACTCAGTGACGCTCATGCTTTTGCGTATCTCCGATCACACTTCGGCGCATCTGTTTTCTCCTTCTGTATCTCTCTCTTCGTCTTTCTTTGAATTGTGGAAGTCATTTTGTGTAGCCTTATAGTCCCATTATACCTGGTCACTTCGATCGTATTCGGTCTCCTTGCCTTCCTCCCCCGCGCCGCGCGATTCCGCAGTCGTTCTTTTCCTGCAGGCCTGTTTCCGCTCAGGGCAGATATCAGACCATGGAGATCTGCGTTATGATATACCGAAGACCCCTACTATGACGTCTATGGCATCTGCGTTTCATGTGCCTCACCCTTCAAAAGCCCTTTCACCACCCTGACTTGTTCCCCCTTCGTGTCCCCTTGTGACCTGTGAAAAGCGCAATCTCTGCTCAGTCCGGCCACCACAAGAGTAAAGACAGCGCAATCGACTGAGAGGTGCATGTCTCTCACCATAAGGTCTGCAGTAGAACTTTTTGTAGTCGGTCGGCATTTGCTTCGATTGGTAAGAACGGTGTCTCCGAGCTGATTTGGTCGAGGACTTCGTCGGCGGCTAGTTGGCGGACCTGTGTGGAAGGAACGAAGCATGTTCCATTTTCGGAGGATTCAACTCCTCTGTTCCCTATACACTAATCAGAGAGAGTAGGACCGACTGACCCAAGGCGCCGAGGGATGGCTAAGCAAAACGCCGAGCTGGTCCACTGCTTGAGCCCGGGACGTCTCAAACGATAGGAGGGCGACGACGCTGCGATTCGGTCACACGAGGTCAAGCCGAGTGCTCTCTCTTTCCACGTATCGACCTTTGTACTAACAACTTGGTCGTGGCTGTCAACCTCGCCGCGGTTTTGATCTTGGGTAGGGACCGACTCGCCAGGTCCAGTGCAGACTTTAGTCTGCGACATTAATGAAACCCCGTCAGCTTTATGACCACCTCTCGTGAACAAAAGCGCGCTCTGGAAACTGACAACGAAACAACCCGCTTATTATCCTCATCGACCAACCCCGTCTCCACCATCGAAGCCAAAGCATCAACAACGGGGACGAAGAGTCGATTACTCGCGATATGCTGACGACCTAACTCGACGAGCCCTTCGATGAGGGCTTCAAAGGTGTATTTGGCGGTGGAGGGGTCGTCGTGGAGAGTTGGGAGGGTGGCGGCGAAATCAATGAGGGGGGTGCTGGAGGAGTGACGAGTCTATGAGGTGTGATAATGCATATCCTTGGTAAGTTGGTGTGCGTGTTGCTGCGACGATCAGCAGGGGCAGACTTACAAAAGCCATCATGCTGCCTTCGAGTAACAGCGCTCCATACTCGGGTACGCTCAAAAGAGGCAGAAGCTTTTCGGACGACCAAGCCAGATCGCGCCACTCTTGTCGATCCGAGCTGGAAACGTTCCCAAATCATAAACATGAAGGAAAATAAGCTACATACGGTATGCAATGACCAGAAGTGGAATGACTCACGCAATGGTCTCGAACACCTCCTTCCCCTTTAACCTCCCACCATTGACGGCCCCGGCAACAATCGACAACACGCTACCCGCGGCCAGTCGAATGTTATCCAACCTTTCCACAGCCTGCTTCAAAAGACTCGCCACAAACCGATCGAATGTCTCTTGATCTACCGTGGGAGAACGGCCCCTTGTAGCGGCGGTGTTGAGGCATATTGAAGTCGCTTGGATCGCACTGAGACGAACCCAGGAGCCTACGTCGCCGCGATGATCGACGGTGTAGTCTTGGAAGGCGGCAAGGATGGAATTGTAGGCTTCACTGATTAAGGTGGAATCTGAGAAGCCAGTTCCCTATTTGAATCAGTCTCGCGCATACCTGTCGTTGGTGAAGGTGACTACGTTCGACTCACCCAGGGACACGTCCGAGTATACGATCCTGGCTAATGCTTCGATCCCATTCCGTTTCGCTTCGATGCTTCCCGCTTTCAATTTACCCTACGGTCAACGTGGCAAAGCATCGTAAATCGGTCGTACACAGTAGCATTGTTCTCTCAACAGAGGATGAGCACTCACCTCCGAACCGACAAACCCAATTAACCTCTTCACGACACCATTAGCAATCTCGCTCTTCTCCTTCGGGGAAAACCTCCACCTCCCCAATACCTTTGCACCCCAAACTGGTTTTGTCTGCTTGCGATCACTCAGAGCTTTGACAATATTCTCCAGATGAGCATCCTCCTCTTCTCCACCGTTTGATGATCGGGTGAAAGCTTCGTAAAACCGAGCTGAGGCGAGGTGGACTTCGTCTGATGAGGAATCACTCGCTAAGGCTAGGAGATTTTGCCATTCCTTTGGAGAGGGCGGTCTGGTTGGTTGGGTTCGTAGGTCTAGGGATGATTCCAGCGCTGTGTAGAGTGCTATGAGGACCTGGGGGGTTCGGAAGGCTCGGAGGGTCGGGGGTAAGGAGATGAGGGAGGCGTAGATCTGTCGGGCTCGGAATCGAGGGGGTTCAGCTGGCAGAGTCTGTTCAAGGCGGTGCTTGGAGTACTGACCTGCCCCAAAGCATCAACGAAGGGGTCCTCGATCGAAGCTCTTGCAGCCAGCGCGATTCCGTTCAGACTCATGAGTACGCCATGCAACTTGGTTGGGTCTTTGGTCTTGCTTAACTTTTCGATCTGTTCGTGTCCGTCGGATAAGCCTTAAGCAACGTCCAATGGTACGGTGACTATCGGATACATCGAGAATACTGACTTGTTCTGTAAGGAGCGGAAGCGACAACTCCCTCGCGTCGATCGAGAGGATCGTCGTGAGAGCTTGAGAAGCAAGGGATTGCAATCCAAATTCGTAGTGCGGGAACGAGTGCGCAATCAGATGATCGATCAAAGCGGAACGATAGGCAGGGTTCCTGCAGTAACAGAGGCGTAATTTCAGGCGTAATTTCAGCCTATGGGGCCTCCTCCGGAGAAATCGTCCAGATTTGAGCGTCTCACTCACTCTGCAACTAGAGGTGCCGCCTCGGTGAATGCGCGCCTTCGGACCGAGATGGTGAAGAAGTCGATCTTTCTCAAGATGTCGATGCCATCGACAAAGATACTCTGCGTGGTGATCACTGGAGAATATTAGCTCTGAACAGAAGGAATTTATTCACAATTCGCAAGGTGGAACGAATAACTGACCCATCTCCCTACCCCTTCTTGGAACGCGGCACTACTCGCCCTCCTGACTCCCACCTCTTTATCGAACAAGGCCACGCAAACCAGCACTTTACCCAGTTGCTGCCCCAATTTAATGTCGACCAATCGGGGGTCCAAGGATCTTGCAAGTGACCAAACGACGTAGGACGCTGAGTCCCTTACTTGGGTGCCGAAGGTTCGTTTAGAGGTTAGGTGGTCGAAGGTGAGGCACTAGATCGAAAAGACCACCCCGGTGCGATCAGTGTTCTGCAACGCATCCCACCGTCTTAAAAATACCAAAGATACCCGTATAACGCCTCTCAAAATCCGATGTATCATTGACCGAACCTCCTCCGACGTGGATCCCGACAGCATCCCAAAGACGCCTCGTCGCCCCATCTCCGCGAACGTCAAGAGAGATCCCTGCAAGCGAGCTTCAACTTGTTCGGGATCTTGGTCGTCGCGCAAGGATTGCTCGAATTGGTCTAGAATGGAGTCGAGTATGTCGGATGAGATTTGGCTGGACAGAATACCGCATATGCGTGCGAGATATTTGGCGGCGGAGTAGCGCAGATTCGATTCCTGCGCGGCGCTCGAGGCGGCACATCAGCCGCAGACCCCACGCAAGGCAACGCCTCGATCTGATCTGACACTGACCTTGTTCTCTAGTGTCTGCATCAAATCCCCAATTATCTCTTCAATGTCCTCTTGCCCCTCGCCATCCTCACCGTTCTGCGCGGAGGAGCTCAAATCAAGCACCACGAGCCGACCCATCAACTTGACGCGCTCCTTTCTCAGTACGTCCCTCTTGTTACCGAACGCTCGACATGATTCGACGAGGGCGTAGAGGGTTGATCGGTTATGGGGCGAGAGTAGGACTGAGGTTTGGTTCATGGTCGGTTGTTTGAGGATCTCGAGGAGGGAAGAGAGGATCGAGGAGGCCTGTCAAGTGCAGCCCACAAGTGGTGAGCTGATATCAAAAACGAAGGACTTTTTCGGAGGCCTTGGACGCGAACTGACCAAGAGCAGTTCGGTGGTTGGATCCCGGAGGGTTTGAATCGTCAGCGTCACGAGTTCTTCTATCGGTGCATCCTTTCTGTTGTTTTCGATCGGGTGTGAGTCTCTAATGCTGACTGGACCAATACAAGCTGCTCACTGACCTGGTATACCAAGCCTGAAGCACGAGTCTTCCCCCTTCCTTCTCTTTGCCCTTGCCCGCTTGGACGTAGCGTAGCCCTATCGCCTTGATGAATTCACTCGTGCGTGAGGGAAGAGGGAAAGGAAGCCGTGTCGAGACGGAGAGCCATAGGAGAAGGACGTAGCAGGTCGTCCAGGCGAGTGGGATGGGTTCGCTGTCGGGGTCGTTTGAGGGGGAGGCGGCGGAGAGGGTTTTCGTTCCTAGTTTTTGGGACAGGGGTTCGAGTAGATCAAGAAGGGAGGACAGGGCTTGAGGTGTTGGTGGGAACAAGGGGACTGCGTTTTTGTTTCGTAGGTGTGGAGATGACGAAAAAGCTACAGGTCAGCATCAGCGGTCTACGGTGGGGGATGTGGGGGGAAATAGAACAGAGGGAACGAGGGATCGCGTGGCGCTCCCGGTCGAGTTACCAAAAATGACCCACTTATGGCCTTTGATCCTCTGAGCTTGGTAAAGAGGTAGAGCACATGACAGGTCGGTTCGATCGAGGTGAGATTAAGCCCGTTCGAACTGGAAAGCACGACCTCGCACAGGTGGTCGAGGTAAGGCGCGAGGATCGTCGTGAGATGCGCGTCGAGCAGGAACGGTTCGAGCTGATACTCGTCGAGCTGCGAGAGAAGACAAGAGTGGGTCAGTCAAAAGCAAAAGGTCCGGAGCAAGGTACTGGGTG
The DNA here is from genome assembly GCA_022702605.1 of Microbotryum scabiosae. Lineage (NCBI taxonomy): Eukaryota > Fungi > Basidiomycota > Microbotryomycetes > Microbotryales > Microbotryaceae > Microbotryum > Microbotryum scabiosae. Next base: position 77,885 of record JAHWDV010000016.1, on the reverse strand, counting down.
ACTGACGATGGTGGCGAGGTGGTCGATGCACTCGCGGCGACCACGAGTCCGTGTGGGGGAATCCTCATCGAGCAGCAGCTGCTTCGACAGCGCCTTGAGCTCTTGCACATGCCGATCGACCTGCGAAGCTGGATCTACGGCCTTGAACTGGTCCTCTTCGCTGGGGTGATGTTGATCGTGGTCGTGGTCATCCTCCGCCGTCGTCATCGTCGGCGTCGTCAGCGGGGGCGCCGGCTGTCGCGAGAACAGCGAGTGCGAACCCAGCCAGCAGCGGCACGCCGTCGTGGCTCAACGCGTCGAAATGAGCCGCGCGCGCACCCCCTGGATTTGTAATCGAGACGGTAATCGAGACATGGCTTCCATATGCCTAATGTCGCATCGAGGTGCCCAGGGGTGAACGCTGCACTTTCACGTGTGCTTGTCACGCTCCTCATCACCTCTATCCTCACTCTGGCGCACTCCGTCGACGAGTGGAGCATCATGTCAAATGTAGGTCATTGATTATCGATTATGGCTTGGATGATGCTGACTTGTACCTCCCTTTCCTCTTCCTGCTCTCCGGCCGTCGGCCGTTTACGCTGTTGGCTCACCGCGCTCTGTCGGGGGTGACGTCCATCACCGGTGACCTCATCGCAATCGCGACATGCGTACACGCTTCCCGCCCTGCTCTACCCTGCCCCATGCGCAACACCCACTCTGGCACCACAGACATACTCCAACTCGGTCCGGAAGCGTCGTCGTGGCCCCCAACAGCAACAACATGAGCTACACCTCCCCTCCGCGTCGTCGCTGCTACTCAGGTCCCTCCAGTTCGGCACCGCGCTCGTCCTTGCGCTCGTCCTCGCGCTCGGTGCCTACATCACCTTCTACCAGACCGTGCGCGTCAAGGACCTCGGAGGACGACACCGTGTAGACCTACAGTACGGCCACTACAGGACCCCCTACGCTTCGATCCAACTTCCCCCCGGCAAGTACGATCAATCGGACCAGCCTTACGATGTGCAGCTCGAACTGGTCGTGCCCTTGACCCCGAGGAACCTCGCCATCGGCAATTTCATGGTCTCCCTCGAACTACGCGCCCAAGATGGAGCGACTCTAATCAACGTCTCCAGGCCGGTCAGTCCCGCGCTAGCTGGAAACTCACCCATCCGTTTCCCGAAACTGACGACTCAACCATCGATCCGGCAGGCCTCGCTCCGGCAACCCGATTCGTCCTTCTTCTCCACCCCGCTCCCCAACGTACCCTTGCCCGAACCTTCGACCTCGCTCCTCCTCAAACCCTTCAAATGGTTCACCTACTTGATCCCTAACCCCTTTGCCTGGATACTCCGTCGTGGCATCTCGGAGCAATTGAAAAGCAACAAGAAATTCCAGCCGCTCGAGACCGAGCACGTCATCGTGCCTCTTGTATCTCATTCGGCCCTTCGCCCTTATCGATCCACCTTCCGAATCATCGCAATCGAGGTTGGAAGGAGGGATGCCCATCTCCAAAAGGGTGAGTGCCGGACGAATATCGGCCAAGAGGCCATATGGAACGCCGACGGCGAGCTGCAGGTCTACGAGAGCTGGTTGGGTTTGAAAGCGCATCTGACTGGATTGAGGCGAGTCTCTTACGACTGAGGTCGAAGCAAGTATTCTTCCATTACTGATCGCAGCCTCGATTCCACCCATAGGTACCTCTTACACTACCACCCATACCTCTCGTTCCTCTTCTTCTTCCCACTCTTTGTCTTTGTCGAGCTCTCGATCGCGTTCCTCGTCTGGATCGGCTTCGTCATCTCCAAGGACCCATCCAGGGCGACTAATTCGATCGGAGGCAAGAGGCCGCCCCCACCTCCGAGTCCCGCGTCGAGGTTGTACGATACGACCGAAGATGAGGATAGTAAATTTGGGATCAAGCACGAGGATGACGACGACGAGGATCTGATAGCGACGGATGATGGGTCCATCACACCTAGTGCCACGGTGAGTGTCACCCCTAGTGGGAGTGGGAACGGCACCTCGTACGGTGATGGCGAAGACGACTTCGATCGATCGAATCCTTCCGAGAAGGCGAGGAGGGTGGGGATGGTGGATATCTCAGGGTCGAGTCACAGGGACGATGAGGACGAGAGCTTTGGGAGTGGGACCGAGGGTGATTTAGAAAGTGCTAGTCAGGTTGGTGCACGGGTGGGAGGAGAGGAGGTCGGTCAAGGGATCAAGAGTGAGGAGGGGGATGATTTGATTACGTTGGGTGGGGTGAGTCTCGCCTAAATCGCATTCAGCCCTCCAAGCAGGCTTCGTCGGCTGACCTGGCTCTTTCACTTCTTTGCAGAGTGAAACCACAAGAGCGACGGGCACTAGCTTCGGTCCTTCCCTTGCTGCTACCAGTGCAACGACAGCGACGAGGGCCAGTTTGAGTCGCGTTCGGAGTAGGCTGGGTGGGGAGGTCAAGGAGGAGGACGAGTGAGGGAGAAAAGAGAAGCCTTTTCGATTTCGAGAGTGAGAAATAGGGACAGAGAGACAGCAAACGATGTACGCGTAGCCCCCTTGCCGTTTTGTGGACGCGTTTCTGTTGTTCAAGTGCTGTAAGAAAGGAAAGCTGCTCAGTTTGTGATTCTGCGCTTTCGCCCGGAGGTTAGGACAGGGGGTGAGGCGAGGCGATTTATGAGCGTGTTCTTCACAATAGCGTCGAGTCCAACTCTGTGACTTTATCTTCAGTTGCTACCTGAGTACCCTGCTACTTTGTAGGCTAGAGCAACCCAGCCTTGCCACTTTACATCCCATAAAACTGCGGCCACTCGCCCGACGCCCGCGCGCCAACTCGCTGGCGGGTCGATGGCGCCGTACCCGGTTGACGGCCCGTGTCCCGGCGCTGCGGCGTGACGGACCGCGTCCGAGTTTGATCCCGGTGTAGTTTGCACTCCGAGGGAACTTGAATGCCTTTTGGTGCTCAGCCGTCTGAAGGCAACGGTGTTTGCTCGCTACCTTTGTGTACACACCAACAAATAAATTCAGCCCCAACCTTGGCTCACGATCCCCCGCGCTGCAGTTGCTCCCCTCGGTCATCTCGGTCATCTCGGTCATCTCCGCCGGAAGTTGGTGTTCGTTGCTCGGCTCAAGTGCGGGAACTGCCTCGGATCAACTCGAGCGACGACGTTCAGTAGTCGTTCGCCATCGAGCTCGTTGTCGGCATCGGCGCGCGGCCGGCTTTCCATCTTTCCCACTCTTTGTGCCTTTCTCGAACGATCTGTTGGCTCTGAAGGTCAGTGCGCCTGCATCGGTGATGAAAGTGGTGCCCAGTCAGATGAGCGCATGGCTGCAACGAGCTTGGTCGGTTTGAGTCAGCCATCGGAATCGTCATCGCGAGAAGCCGTCCTCCACCGCTGGCTCAACGGATCTCGGCGATCCCGGGGCTCACCGTTCGCGTCCATCCGCGTCGACCGAAACAGGCTGACTTGGCAATATGCTGCCTACAGACTAGCACCCCCCACACCCGCTCCACACCGCCACCATGGCCTCGCGACTCTTCTCGCGTGGGCGTGCGAGTGCGAGCACCACGCGCAGAACGTGGCTCTACGCCGCCGGATTGACCACCACCACCGGCTTCGGGTACACCCTTTACTCGTCCCAGTTCGGATCGCACGCCTCGGAGGAGGGTTTGCTCCCTTGCGATCCGCAGTCGTTGTACTTCCAGGCCAGGGCATTGCGTATGGACTTATCCTCGTCGAGTGAGCTCAATTCGGTCGAAGTCGCTGCGGGCAGACCTTCGTCGACTTGGACGCCTCCGACTCGGGCCGAGATGCTCAAGGCTCTTGGGGCGCAGTCCAAGACTTCCCTCTCTTCTTCGGCTTCGAATCTGTTTGGACTGCGAAACGTTTGGGACAAGGTCCTGTCTGCGGCTTCGTCGGCGCTGAATTACTCGCCACACGATTCGGAGCCCACTTTCGAAACAACGAGTGCGCCCGGTCAGACCGATCATGAGGATGGCGAGTTTGACTTGCTCGTGGTCGGAGGTGGTGCAACGGGGGCAGGGGTCGCTTTGGACGCGGCCAGTCGTGGGTTGAGGGTCGCACTGGTCGAACGGGACGATTTCAGTTCGGGTACGTCTTTCACCCGTCAATATCATCCGTTTCTTCTCCCTTCTAAACTCCTCTCTGATCCCACAGGCACCTCTTCGAAATCGACCAAACTCGTCCACGGCGGTGTGAGGTACTTGCAGAAAGCCGTCTTTGAACTCGACTACGAGCAGTACAAGCTCGTCAGGGAGGCCCTCCACGAACGCAAGACCTTCTTGTACACCGCGCCTTACCTCAGTCACCCGTTGCCAATCATGTTGCCGATTTACAAGTGAGTGGAACGGTGTTGGTTTGGGTGGGGTTGGGGGAAGTGGGTCTGACCTGTGCGGCTCTCTCACGCAGATATTGGCAGATCCCGTACTACTTTGCGTAAGTCTAGGAGTCGTAGCAGTCAACACGAGTCGGAGCTTATCACATATATTTGACACACATCACAGCGGAACCAAGATGTACGACATCCTCGCCGGATCCGCCAACATGGAATCGAGTTATTTGCTCGGCAAGGGCAAAGCACTTGAGGCGTTCCCGATGCTCAAAGCCGATGGGTTGGTCGGCGCTGTCGTTTACTATGATGGTGAGCCGATGTGATAGTTCCGAAGAATGGCCTGAAGACAACCTGCTGAGAGTTCGACGCGTTATCGCTTCCTTCGGACAGGTCAACACAACGATTCGAGGATGAACATGGCCTTGATCATGACCGCCGTCCAATACGGTGCCGTCGCGGCGAATCATGTCGAAGTGACCGAATTGATTAAAGATGAGAATGGACAAGTCAAGGGAGCCAAGATGAAGGATGTGTTGACGGGCAAAGAGTGGGAGACGAAAGCCAAGGTGGGTCAGCTTTGTGCGTTACTGCAAATCTTGAAAGATCGGTGCTCAATTGTGATTACGTGACCCACAGGGTGTAATCAACGCCACCGGACCTTTCACCGACGGTCTTCGACAAATGGACGAACCCTCCGTTAAGCCCATCGTTTCGCCCGCCTCTGGTGTCCACATCACTTTGCCCAATTACTACGCCCCGGCCAAGATCGGGTTGCTCGACCCTGCCACCTCGGACGGTCGCGTCATCTTCTTCTTGCCTTGGCAAGGCAACACGATCGCAGGGACGACTGATTCTCCCGCTGCGGTTGAGCAGCACCCCGTCCCTAAAGAGGAAGAGATCGAGTGGATCCTCAACGAGGTGCGCAACTACCTCTCGCCTGATATTCGAGTGCGTCGAGGCGATGTCCTTTCGGCTTGGTCGGGCTTGAGGCCTTTGGTCTCCGACCCGGACGCGAAGGATACGCAATCCCTCGTGCGCAATCATATGATCAACGTCTCCTCCTCTGGACTGCTCACGATCGCAGGAGGGAAATGGACGACCTACCGCGCGATGGCGGAGGAGACCGTCGATAGGGCCATTCAGGAGTTTGGGCTGCAGCCAATGAGGGGGTGCGTGACGACCAAGTTGAGGTTGTTGGGCAGCCATGGGTGGAGCAAGATGATGTTCATCAAGTTGATCCAGCAATTCGGGCTCGAGGTGAGTTCGCCGTCTTTTACCCAGTGCAGCCTTCGATGGAAAATCTAAAGGTTGCTCGCTTGACGTCGACAGAGCGATGTGGCCAAACACCTTACGGACACGTACGGTGATCGAGCCTGGGCCGTATGCTCCATGGCCGAACCAACCGGGTTACGTTGGCCCGTGCACGGCAAACGCCTCGACCCCGTCTACCCTTACATCGAAGCCGAAGTGACATGGGCTTGCCGAAGAGAATACGCCGCCACTGCCGTCGACGTCATCGCTCGAAGAACACGTCTCTCCTTCCTCAATGCCGAAGCCGCACTCGAGGCCTTACCGACCGTGATTGATATCATGGCCAAGGAGCTGGGGTGGTCCAAAGCGCGACAAAACCAACAGTTTAAGGATGCGGCAATCTTCTTGCACTCGATGGGCTTGAAGCGGGAGAGGTTGGACAAGTTGACGTTGGACGATGTGAGGCAGGGCAAGCATAAGGAGAGGGTCGAGATTGAGGATGAGGTGTTGGCCAGGACCGTGTTTTCGGCGCAGGAATTGTCGCAGCTCAAGAGCAAGTTCAATGAGATGGATTGTGAGTTTCCGAGGGGGTTCGGTTCAGCTTTTGGACGTCAAGGTCGATGCTGATGCGCTCGTTGGATTGAATTATCAGTCGACAAGGACGGCAAGATCAACTACAAAGATCTCAGTCGGACAATGAGGCGTCTCGGATTCGCCAATGTGTCGAAGGTACGTCACCAACGCGCATTTCATCACTTTGGAGTCGGCGTGGCGCTGATCGTTGTCGGTGGTTGTCCTCTCTAGGAAACCGTGTCCAAGATCATCCGAGAGGTCGATGGTAACCGAGATGGCACGATCACGCTTGAAGAGTGAGTTCCTCGCATGAAAACATCCTTTGGGATCAAAATCGGAACAGCGTGTTGACGCGCTTCCCTTTTTCTTTTACTTCCCATCAGATTCCTCGACATGGCAGCTGGAGTGAAGGAGCTTTCGTTGACGAACGCATTCACCGATATCGTCGCCAAGGTCGCTGAGAACTCTAACGACGATGGCGCGAAGAACGGCTTGACGTACGAGGGCAAGAACTCGGCCAGGAGTGGTGGAGGTGTATGATGGGGTTTAGCTTATTCGTCTAGTTTATTCTTGTGACTTTGCCGCACTCTGCTTCTGGTTTTTGTCACTGTTATTGTTGTCTAGATCGTTCTCGCCCGCTTTATCTGTGCGCTGCCATTTTTGTGTGAGATCGAGGCTGAGAGCAGCATCATAATGTCCCGTCTGAAGCAAATTGAGATCAGATAGATAATACAACAATAATGCAAGCATGAACTCGTGCCGGCATCTCAAGCCCCCACCTCCCCTCTCAACCCCCTCAAACGTCCAACTCCATCAGAGCTTCGTCATCGATCATGTCGCCGTAGTCATCCGCTTCATCGTCCTCCTCCTCCTCCTCGGGCTCGTCATTGTCAGGATCTCGATTCGGGTCCAAGCCTGCTTGTTTCTCCATGATCTGGAATGGGCCGAAGATTCAGTCAAACAAGTTCCCAAGGGGCGGGAAGTCGGAGGAACGCATTGTTGGTTGCTCACTTGATCGATCCCCCAAGCCGATTTACTGGATTCGACGAACGGTTGCGCCATCGCCCGCAGGAATTTCTTCGAATGCGCGATCGCCAAATCGGTCGAGAGGTTCGTGTCACTGTCTTTGATGTACTGTCCAATCCACTTGGGCAACTTGGCTCGCTGTGGGAGTGCAGGTAGCTTGCAGAGTCAGTAATTCAGCATCGACGAGATCGAGGCTAATCGAGAAAATCACGAACCTTGTCGAGCTTGGCAAATCGCTGCGGAAGGAAGAAGGACCGTGGTGAACAGACCGTTGTTTGTTTAGGGAGCTGACCATGCTCGACGTACCTTGTCAGCGAAGACCATCAACCCGTAATCCGATTTACCGCGCAAGACACGTCCGACGCACTGAGCCGCGTGGCGCATCGCATCGAATGTCAAGAAGTCATTCTCGCGGATCCGGTACGCGTCACGGAGGTATTCGAGGCGGGCTTTAAGGATACGCGACTCGGTGTACTGTTCAGACAGATTTGAAAGCTTCATCAGATCCTACCCCGTTAATGGTGAAGCGAACACGTCTGACAGGGCTTGTGGCATACTTGATACGGGATCCCAAACATGATGACAGCACGGCCGTAGTTGTGATCGAAATCGATCCCTTCCGAGACTTTGCCTCGAGCGACAGAGAGCAGCACTGCCCCACGTCCATTGTCACACGCCCGTCGGAAGTTATCCAACGCGGCGGACGTCTCGGGTGCATCAGGTGTCTCGATGAAGATGAGCTTGTGTTTGAGCACTTCGTTGAGGACGCCCTGCAAGTGAATTAGTGACACTCATGAGCCCAGACAGTGAGGGCTGAGGCTGGACGCCGAATGCAGACAACTCACCATCTCCATCCAAGCACTGACGATACTCTCCATGTAGAGATAACTCGGAAAGAATGCCACGACACCATCCGGTACAGCCTTGGCCATCTCGACTAAAAGCGTTCCGAAGTTCCTCACGACAGCGGGGTCGTTCCTCACTTCGAACCTCGAACTGATCTCGGTTTGATCGGCGCCTCGAGTGACGACGAGGGGGAGGAAACAGTCTCGTGACAAAGTCATGACGTACGATTCGAGGACGGTTGCTTCGAATCCAAGCATCTTCGGGTACATATCCAGCGGCGACAAGGTTCCCGATGTAATGACCACACTCGAGAATCGTTCGAAGACGGGGGCAATCGCTAATGACGCGTCCAGACAGACGAGATGGAGGACGGGGTTCGGCACGGTCGCGTTCTCCGTCTCGAAGGGTTCAAGGATCAGCCGAAAACCTTTGTCGTACGTGGCGACCAATGTTGCGAAAGCTGCAACTTTTTGTAGAGGAGAGAACTCGTCGATGCGAGTCAGCTCGAGTGTTCGAACAAGCGAGGACAACCGCTCGGCGCAAAACTTGAGCGGCTTCTTCTCGATGAAGGTGATATCCTTCAGATGTTGAAGGAACGACACTGGTGTTTCGGCGACGACGTGCAGCACGCGCATGCGGGTTTTGAGATATTCTACGAAACGAGCAAGGAAGGCGGTGAAGTGTTCCGCTCGACGAATGTTGCCTGGCACCGCTTCCTGCAAGATGTCGGCCGGAAGGACTGGTAGTGATCGTAATGAAGTCAGCCTCAGCCCAAGAAAACGCAACCGAGCACGAAGTGAAGGTACCTACTGGGATTGGCCATGAAATCATCGGCTTCTCCGTCCGCTTCCTCATCTCCCAGATTCCCTCTCAACCCTTCCACCAGTTTGGCATACTCTTCTTCCAATTTTTCCTTGTCCGTTTCCTTCATCCTGCAAGAGTTGTTCAATCGTATTAGACCGTGTCCAGTGACGTGGACCTTCTCAGCAGGCGTGGCCCAAACTTACTCTTTGATTTTGTCGTCCAGACTCTCGACACATTTCGCGGCGTTGTCCAAGATCGGCCGTGTCAGATCGATCGAGAGCGATTCGATGCAGACGTTGTCTAAAAACGGGGGCCCGAGGTGATATCAGCATTGACGCAGAAAACCTCCACCGCAAAAGTGATCCGACTGACCGATGTTGTGTGCCTCGTCAAAGACGACAATCGAATCTTTGCTCATCTCTTTGGAGACCTGCTCGGCTACTTTAGGATCCAACAAGTAGTGGAAAGAGTAGATGATGACGCTCGCGTGGACAAACTTAATGAGAGGCAGATTAATCAGACAAGCAACATACGGAGAAGGAACGTCAGATGGCTCGACTGACCATTCGTCTGATCGCAAAGTAGGGGCAGATGCCATACTTGATCCCGTACGCCTTGACATCATCCAACGTGTGTACCCCAAAAGGTATTAATCGATCCTGGTCCATTTCGCCCAGTTTCTATCGTAACCACAAAGGTCCGTGATCAACGACTAACATCATCGCTGTCACGTCTTCCAAGAGAAAGGAAACGGACCTCGTGGAAATCGCACAACTCGACGTTCTCGGGATCCTTTTCCCACCTTGCCTTGGCAGCCCCATTGGTCATGTCACGACACCTCGCATCGACGGCCTTTCCCTTCTTCTCCGATTTGACCGAGGGGTGAATGCACAGGTTCTTGCGCGAGGACAGTCCGATGCCGAGGAAGTCGACGTCATCGATCCCGTACGCTTCTTTCCTGTGAACGAGCGAAGGAGGTATTCAGCACTTTTGAGAAAGTTTCGGTTCGGACCACAGATAGTTCCTGAGCACAAACCTGTACTTCATCAGCCTCTTCAACTCGGCCAGAGCCTTCTCGATCTCGGGCACCGTTCGCGAGCAGTAGATCAGCCTGCGTTCGGGGCGACCCATCTTGCGTTCGTGCTGTAAAGGAGCGGAAGAGTTGGAAGGAGAGGTGTTTAAGATGGAAGACGTTGGCCCGAACGAGCCCATGACCACGGACTGACGTATTGGTAGGCGATAATCAGACTGAGCAGCGAGACGGTCTTGCCCGTTCCCGAGGGCATCTCGAGCACACAATGTCCTTCGGCGTCAAGCGACCGTTTCAGATCATGTACGTAGGCGTACTGCTCTATGTTGGTAGGAGTCGAGGGAGAGATGCATGCGAGGCGTAGACGGACGGAGTGAACAGCGATCAGTTGAACAGCTCAGGAGAGGATGCAACGCCTGCTACGGAGCAGAGAAGGGGGTGACTGACCAGGGTACATCTTGTCGTAAGGGAAGATGAACTCCATGTCATCCATGAAGAACCTCATGCTGGGCTATCGTCACCCCCTTGGAGCTGGAACTTGAACGAACGCCTCGAGGTGGAGCTTGAGCTGGCTCGCTGACGATCGGGCGAGCGAGAAGTCAAAAACGACGATGATCGATCGCGAAGGACGCGTCGACCGCTTCGGACCGACTCGAGTCTCCGCTGGATGAATTATTCGGCAGGTTGTTCCATGTCATGAGAGGCAGTCTATGTGGTTTACTTTGATCGTATCATTCTTGTGACTTCAGTGCTCTTCGATTGAGCACGGACCATGGGTGGTGGCCATCACAATGCTATGCTTTATTTCACGCCAGAATACTACTGAGAGGTACGTCATAGTCTGCTTCGGCCCAATACGGTAGTGGGGAACTGTAATCCCATTCTGTCGTCCGATCTGCACCAGTTCAATGAAAATGTCAGTTTTCTCGCTTCGGACCTCGCGCAGCTTTGGTAGCGCACACTCACATCGGAGCGCATGCAACCAAATGAACAATTGTTCAGGTCGGGGGTCCGGAACCAAGGGCGTGAAGCAGCCACGGCAGAACGTCGGATCCTTCTCGACCCATTGCGTTGAAGCTTCAGCCTCACTCGTGGATCCTCGTCCAGCCTCCTCCGCCTCGGCCTTCGGCTGTGCCCCGTCCAACATGGCCCTCTCGGCATTCCCAACGCACCCACGATCGTCGGCACCCAAGCGAGCCAACTCGAGACCCCGCAGATCTCTCGAACGAGCCCACCCGTCCGCTTCATCCTTGACGTCCTGAAGGGCTAGGATCGCCACCCGTGCTGCGGGGGTGATGCTCGGATCATGCGGTTTCCGATCGAGGTCGACCCCTTCAGCATAGAAGTCGTTCTGGACCTTGTTTGGCTCTTCTGGGGTCTTGGTAATCTCTCCCTCCTTGGGTCTTTCGTGGCCTGTAGCGTCGGTCTGTGGTCGACTGTGGTCGTCCAAACTCATCGCGGCCGCCACGGAGGAGAGGTCCAAGCTCTTTTCTTGCACGCTCCTCATCAGCTTGTCCCCTCGGTCCCTCCTCTTTTGCCGATCGGCATCGCCGCCGCCTCGTTCCTCCCCTCCAAACGAACCGCCTTTAAATGGTTCCTCGCCCCTTTCAGTCGTCGCGGGGAACACACCACCTTTGCCGCCACTCGTTCCCCATGCAGCCGAGTTTTGGTAGATGGGATCATTCGCGATGGGAAAGCCGAGGAATTGCAAATGAACGCGGATTTGATGCGACCGTCCTGTGATGGGACGGCAATGCACGGCCGAGGTGTTGCTCTTTGCATCGTAGCTGAGGCGCGTGAAGATGGTCTTGGCGGACTATTCGCGAGGAGCGTGGGTGTTAGATTCGCATGGCGACGCAGAGGGGAGCAGAAGCGACGTACTCGACCTTCAGGGTGAACGACGTTGATCCCGATTTGACGATCGATCGTCAGCAGGGGCTCTTCGCATGTGATTTCCACTCTGGTGACCACAGGTAAGAAAGGTTGAGCTTCCGATTCACGGCATAAAAGTGGCTCCCGGAGGAAGGGACGTACTCTGGAAACTCGCCCACACATCGAGCGACGTATTCCTTATGCACCGTAGCCCCATCAGGTCGTTGACCGCCGAACCATGCTCCGAGTTTCTTGGATGCCTCGACAGTCAGTGCACATATCATGACGCCCGAGGTCAGCCGATCTAACCGATTTGAAGCTGCACAGGGGAGCGGGGGACAAGTCAGTGCCACAGATTTGGCGATCGGGGAGGACACGCTGAAAGGGGCCATGGACTTACTATGCACGAGGGGGAGGTCGTAATCGTGTTTGAGAATCGATAAGAGGGTGTTGAAGTGGTACCGTCCTGTCGAATGAACCTACAGACTCGCAAAGAGGATGCCCATTGTCGGTTTAGTTTGACCTGGCATGGAAGGCTGGTGATAGAAGGAACAAACTGACAGGCATGGACCCTGGCTTCTCCACAACTAGCATCTCTCCGTCATTGCCTGGTAAACGACCGTCGTAGATGATTTGTATCGGCCCTGCGACAACGGGAGGTTCGTGTCTGTGTTGGAGGAGGCCCGGGGGCGTGAGATGAGCGATCTGAGCTCGGATCTAATGGGGTGAACTCTAGAGCTGACCGATGGACGACGTTGGATATCATGTCCCCGTTCTTGAGAATATATTCGGGGGTCGTCCGTTCGTTGTTGACAATTATGGCGCCTGGGATAGAAGTAGTCTTGGGTGTGAGTTCCATCTGGGTCAAATTCTTCCGATTTCGACTCGAGACTAACCGGTTTCTATAGACCAGATCTATTGGGAAGCGGTAGCCAGTGAGCCCACCATTTAATAGGACATCTCATTTTCCAATGTACTGACATAGTATTCGTGACTGCGGTCTCTGATCCAATCACCTAGGCCGCGACGGTCAGTAGGCGTATCGTGGCGGGAGGTCAGGACAAACAGAGTGTCTCTTCTACTGGGGGAAAGTGAGTGCCAACCTGAATTCACTGTAGCTGTTGGAATAAAGGGATCGTCTTGATTAGTTCGCTGCTCATCCCCGAGCTATGGTGACAGGGGTCTGGTCTGCAGCTGGCTCAGCCGTCTCTGAGCTCTTTCGGAACTCACACATCAATCAAGGACCTGTTCTGCCAGCGCTGCTTGGCATAGGCGTTGAAGGCGTACCAATACGGTCGCACCTTGCGCAGACCTTGGTCGGTGTAGTACTGTGGCCGTGGCGGGGGCATGGCAAAGATGCCTGATGGTTCTGGGAGCGTGTGCCGGGTCGTGGGCTTGTTGCGCACAGGCTTGTTGCAGACTGGTGTCGTTGTTGCTGTCGTTGTTGCATCGTCCTGCGTGCTTTCTTCCATCGAGAGAGAGAGTGTGTGCGGCGTGGCGGTGCAGAGCCGAGAGAACGAAAGGATGAGCGATCGACTCGACCGAGGGCTCACGCGCGAGCTGCGGAGTGGGAAGGAGCGGGACGTCGGCGGGTGGTCCGTGCGAGTCACGAGCTGTCACGAGTGAGTCGCAAGTCGCGATCAATCAATCCAGTCGCGACTACTGACTCGGGACTCGGGTCGAATAGAGGGTCAAAGTGCTTGCCTCTCCCAGCCCTCTCTGAGCCGTCTGAGCCCCTGACAGTCCCATAAGCCCACACACGACACGACACGACACGACACGACACGACGCAACATGGCCAACCTCTCGGGTCGGATAGCCTCGGACCAAGAAGCACTGTACGATTCGATGAACACGCCAACGAGCTCGAGTCTGTCGCCCAACTCGAACACGAGTGCCACGCCGGCTGCCCCACAGGTGCTCACCTCCATCAGCTCGTCCCAGGCCGCCGCGCAGCTCAACGACTCCAACAACAACAACATCGGTGCGGCTTCGATCCTGTCCCAGTCCGCTCATCCGGGCGCACTCGTGTTCCTGTACCTGTTCCGGTCCGCCGCGGTGGCGACCTACCTCTTCTGTGGCTTCGTCAGTAGCTCTTACGTGTTCTCGGTCAGTCCCAGTCCCGTGCCCGTCCCCCCGGATTCGCGCTGTGCCACCACATCCAACCGTGCTGGAACGCATCAACACTCCTTGCCCCCCTTAGACCGTGCTCGTCGTCGTACTGCTCTCGCTCGACTTTTGGACCGTCAGGAACGTTTCGGGACGGCGACTGGTCGGGCTGCGCTTCTGGAGCCAGGTCGACGAGGATGGGACTGCGTTTTGGGTCTTTGAGAGCCGTAGTGTCAGTACCCTCATAAAGGGGAGGAGAATTTTTTCGTGGCTGACTCCTGTGTACGAATCCCACAGCCCGACCAAGTCGCCAACGTCATTGACGCAAAAATGTTTTGGATCGCGCTCTACACCGTAAGCCAAACTTCAACGGCGGCATGAACGTGGTGTTGATCTGTACAAACCTCGATAGCCGAGCTCACTGACGATCATGCACCTCACGAGCAGTTCCCCGTCATATGGATCGCGCTTTTCTTCGTTGGACTGCTCAAATTCAACCTCTCCTTCTTGCCCATCGTCGCGCTGGCCTTGGTCTTCAACCTCACGAATGCCGTAGGCTACACATACGGTGAATCAGCTACCTAGCTCCCATCTATCCAAATGAACAGCATTTACTAACCACTAAGATCGCGGACCCCTGATATTCTCTCCGTCTCCTCCATTTGGCAGCTGTAAGCTCTTTGGCAATCTTCCCCTTTGCCCCACCAACCGCTCACTGACCTCACATTGTTTCCTTCAACACTTAGGACCGCGACGCAAAACGAAGATGGGCTACCGGGATCGGCATGTCGGGCCTACTTGGATCCGTCGGTGGGCTGGGAGGGTCGATGGTTACTGGCATGGCTTCGAAAGCCTTCTCGAGGTTCTTCAAGTGAACAGCTGTCATGGGGATGGAAGAATATTTTGACTCTGACTACCACGTTTGAGATTGCCACGATCACGATTTCCGAGCCTTTATTAGTACCTTGTTAGGGGGACCTTCGCATTACCAGAAAGAGAAGAGAGATCATGAATTCGCTTTTTTGGATTGCTTCATCACACGACAGGGGGCCCTCAACATGATGGTCCTATTATATCGTCTCGCTCTTTCCTGTTTCTACAAACTAGCCAACAACGACTCGTCGTCACACCACGGACTGCGCTCCTTGAATAACGCCAACGTATCCCGGGCTGGTCGCGCAATGGCAGGCGCGATGCCCGACCCTGCGTTCTTTTGCACCTTCTCGACCGTCCCCGAGGGGTTAACGTCATACAAGACTTGCGGGACGGTGTCGATCAGTTCGCGTATCGCGATCGAAGCAAGCGCGGTCGAAGGGAGTTCTCCCAGCAGGAAGGACTGCACGAGGAACGATATCGAGCTCGGTTCGTGGGTGGCGAGACCGGCTAGCAGGCGAGAGACGGCGAGATTGTAAGGCTCTACAAGGAGGAGGAGGGAACGCCTCTGGTGTCAGAAACTTGATCAGAGCAAGATACTATCACCCATGTAAACACTCACCTCTTCCCTGCTCCGAGAACGCTTCCGAAACCAAATCCACGCAAGCCGCCTGGGGTCCCGAAGTCAAATTCTTGCCACCCGAGAGGACAACAGCGGCCAAACCGTTGACGACCGAATCGCGGATCTCCCCACTCTCTGTCGTTGCCAAGTTGACCAAATCGGTCACGACCGCGTCGACACGAGGTTGATGTTGCATCAACACGCCCAAAGCCGTGACGCCCCGATTCCGGACCGAAAGACTGCTTGAGTCCGTAAGGGATTTGATGAACGTTCGCTGAAGTTGCGGGAAGAAGGGCTTGACGAACTGCTGAACCCGGTTGAGGAGGACAGTCAGAGTGGAGAGAATGGCTGATTTGACTGGCGGCGGGAAGCGGTCGCCAATGACTCGAATAAGCGGGCCGACGACCTCTGTGAATCGGGAAAGTGCAATACGGGGTCGGGGAATTGTCAGACCACGGCATGCTTTTTCGCTTTTGGAAGTCGATTCTGAAACTCACGAATCGTGTAAGGCTTGAAAGCAGCGGGGTCGGTACGCTCGACGAGGTCGCCCAGAGCGTAAGCCGCATATTCCCTCTGCTCGCCCGTTCCTGCCAAGAGGCCTTGCAGAAGAATGGCTGCACAATAAGCAGACCAAGAGTACCCGTCAGCCATCTAGCTTGATATTGATTCGGGTTTGAACCGGAGAACTGACGCAGCAAGGGCTTGAGGCCGTTGGGCCTCGAGAAACCAACGACGGCGACACCGGGCGTGCCGACCGATTCGATCGTCCGGCGCAACGGAACGACGAGGCCTTCCATGTCGTCCTTCTCGATTGTCTTAACAAGCGCATCAAGTGCTTCCCAAGCCGCATCAATTACTTCAGGAGCCCGATCGTCCAAGAGCGACACGAGCTGACGAATCCAATCGACCTTGAAGCTGTTGCCAATGCGAGCAAGCGTTGTGTCAGTCACCCTCTTCTCTACGGCAACTTCGACCTCAAGTCAAGGCCACTCACTCATCAAATTCGGCCTGCGTGACCAAGCAGAAGCGCGCGAAGAGGTTGCAGCCAACGACTCGCTTCGCCGGAGCTTCGGCTTTGGCAAGTGACAGCATATGCATCAGAAGGCTTCCGAGGCCAGAGTCATGGTCCTCAACCGAACCTAGAACGGCCGACAGGGCGTCGTCCAAGTCCCCTGAGGTTGAATGATCGGACTCGACGCTTTGAGCTTGCTGAAGGGCATCAACAATTTGCGTAAGTCGACGACCGAGTGCGCTACCAGCGACGCGAACCAGGGCTGCAAGAGCTCGAGCATTGAACGCCGTGATTGGGGGCGCGATGAGGCGAGGGATAAGGACAGGAAAGATCTTCTCAGCTCGCACTTGCATGACCTAGGATCGATGAAGTTGGTATTATTACTCATTATGAGGGCTGTGCTGCAGCTATGCGCCTGCATCTGGATATCACTCACCTCTTGGAGGGCGGCGAGGGCAGCATCCGCCATCTCGCCCGGCTGCTGCAGAGCGTCAAGCAGGGTCGGGATCGTTTCGTCGATCGACCGAGTGCCAATGACTTGCTGGGCCACGTCGAACGCCCTGGCCGCGGCAGTACGCACGCTCGGCTCGGGATCGACGAGCGCATTGCGCACAGCTTCGATAATGGCGCTCTCGTGCGCTTCGAGCGAGGATCGGTTGGTATTGGCCATCAACTCTGTAAGCGCCAAGCAGACGCCTTCTCGTTGGCGACGATCGGTCGAAGACATGGCTTTACGAAGAATGCCAATGACCTCCCCAGTAACCGCCTCGCCTAACTTGCGGCACGTCTCGGCAAGTGTCGTTGCAGCAGTCTGCAGGAAAGGACACCCATCAGCTCATGTCCACAGCAAACGATGTCCAAACAAACTCACCGCTCGCTGCTCTGCTCCTGGGGCTGCCAGAATTCGGACGATGATTTGCACTGGGAAGGTAGGTCGGGGCAACAGAAACGTCAGAAGACCGACCAGATCGTGAGAGATGCCGACGTGCACGACTTACTGAGCACCGAGAGGATCTCTCGAACCATGCGAGGCGTATTGGATACCAGAGCCTTCCAAACATGCAACGCCGCTTGACGCACCACGCCGACCGAGTCTTGGCGCACAATATAGAGGCCAGACAGAACGCGATCGCGCTTCTCGCGGCCAAGGGTCTCAAGCAGAGCTTTGCGGGCGGCGTCCGACCCGATACTCGGCTCGTCAACATCGTCCTCGGCATCCTCATCGCCATCCACTTTGCCAGAGACACCAGAGACTCGGAAGAGAAGTTCTCCGACAAGCTGGACCGAACTGTAAGAAGGCAATTGAACGGCTCAAGACTTCAGTCACGCACGTCACAAATGAACATCAAAGAATCTTCGTGCGACTGACCTCTGACGAATCCGCCAACTAGGGTCGAACAAACCACTCTCGAGCTCGGGAAGCAGCAATTCGATCGCTTTTGTGCTATGATTGGCGACAATCATACGGCCAGCACGCATCGAGGCATCGCGAACGTAGTCTGAATCGTCGGCAAGACCGTTGAGCACGGGCTGGATGATGCGACCGAGGTAAGGCGAGAAACGCTCGCCGAAGGTGGCGGGCAAGAACACGAGCAACGAGATGTGACCCTCACGCACGTAGACGCGCGGGTTGCTCGTGTTGCTTAAGATTGTCGGCAGCAGTCCTTCGAGACGGTCGATACCGCAAGCTTGCAAGACTTCTGCGAGCCCTTGCGCTGCTCCTTGTTGATCGACACCACTCGAAGGTGATTTGAGGACAGCCATGAGGCTCTCGACGAGGTCGGGGAAGTTGTTCTCGCCTAGTCGTTCGACGAGTGCACCCATCGACTTGGCCGCCGTGGAGCGAGCCTCGGGGACAGGATCGATCAACACACCTCGCAGTAAGGGGACGAGTTGCTGCAGGTGAGGAATAAGATCTTGGGACTCAGTGATCGTGGCCATGTTGCCAACGATGGCCGACGCCTTGCGCTTGATGTCAGCACTTCGCTCGCGCAATCCACGCTCGAGGATTGGCACGACCTATCCAGGCAAAATGCAAGCAGGGTCAGTCTCGCAATGCAGCGATTGGTGATGCGTCCGAACGCACCAAGGCAAGAGACGAGGAATCGATGAAATGAGCGAAAGTAGTTGACAAAAGCGCATCCAGTGCCTTTGCTGTCTTTTTGGCTGGATCTACGAGAGCATCCAGCAGAGTGCTTGTCATGACTTGGATTTCGGGGTTGGTCACGACCTGCGCAAACAAGAAAAGTCAGCATCCATATCCATAGCACCGGTAGAATTAAACCAGACCCCACTGGGGAAATACTGACCTCGCCGAAACGCATCAAACTCGAGTTGGCCGCCTCGCGCACTTGCTTGTGCGTGTCCATCAGGACCTCCGTAAGGCGGGGCAGGATTGTTGGCAACGAGAGCGACAGCTGACGAGGGGCCAGGAATGCCATGTTGCCCATCATATCGATCGCGCCCTTCTTGGCTCTCCACTGCTTCTCGTCCAGTCCTTCGAGCAGAGTCGGTAACATCAGTTTGACGGCATGACCACTGAGTTGACTCATAATCGCTTTCGCCGCATCTTGAGTCGCGTCCCGCACCTCTCTGGAGGTGTCGCCGAAGCAAGCGAGGAGCGTCGGCAAGATGTCGGTCACGTAAGGTTCGAACAGACGGCCCAAGACGGTCGACAGGATTTCGTAGGCGAAGACAGCACCTTGTCGCGCCAGTATCGACTTCTTGTCTTCCGCATTATCTCGCAGTTGGCCGAGGATGCTGAACTCCCTCAGCGTGGAGATTCCTCGCCCTCGAACGAGCCCCGCCATTCCAAAGGCTGCACCACGTCGCTCGGCGTACTTTTCCGCATGGAAAAGATCGTCCATCAACTGATCAACGAGTGCAGGAACATCATCCGAGACGACTCGGGCCAAGGGAGACAAACAGTCACACACTGCGGCTTGGACGACCTCGGAAGGTGTCCTCAAAGCCTCCACAAGTCGAGCGACAACGGTCTTGACGCGTTCATCCGTAGGATCAAGATGGCGCGCCAGTCGGCCCAATAGGATGACAAGCGACTCGAAAATGTAGTCCTGGGCTTCGTCACCCGTGCTTAGGCGCCGCAAAAACTCTTCGAAGCGGTTGATTAAAGGTTGGAGGTTCTTCGCGCCATGGAAGTCGATGACCGACATCGCCGCCTCGAGCATTTCCGATCGGACGGCTTGTTTGCGATCGCCGAGGGCGCTATCGTCGATGAGGAGGTCGAAGAAGCTTTGAACGTGTCTCGGCTCGAACAAAGGCGCGGCCAAGCGCAAGGTCGTGCCCAACGCCTCGCGCGTTTTCCACGGGTCTTCGGCTGTGAGCGACGCCTCGATGATCATGCCGAATTGATCGTACTGCGGTACAATCTCTTTCGCCTTGTCTCGATACTCTGCTGCCAGCTGTGCGATCGTCTCGTCCAACTGAGTAGGGTGGGTGGCGAGAGCAGCGACCATGGCCTCGGCGGTCGAAGTTCGGATCGTTGCGGCGTGATGACTCAGTAGGGGAAGGAGGATCTCGAGGAACGACTCCGGGACGTCCAGTGCGTTATCGTCCCACGCCGTAACCGCTAACTGTCGATTTCGTTCGTCTGAGTCGTGACATGCGACCCAGAGGTTGGCCGGGAAGACCAAGTCGGTCAAGTCGAGCGGTTGAATGGCCTGCAAGCACGCGAACCTGACCGACGTCTCCTCGGACCTCAGCGCGGCCAGGACGGTCTCGATCTCGACGGCACTCGCATTGTCCCTGATGGCCTCACAAACGTCGACCAAGGCGGTGGTCGCTGCCCGGGCTAATGCAGGGAAAGACGACAACACGGACAGGATATCGTTGATAACGGCAAGACGGGGGAAAGCCGTCCCGGCGCAAGCACGAGCATGGTAAGCCAGGAAGTCTAAAGCAAGCGTCATTTGCTCGAGCACGGACTCTAACGACGCTGATTTGGGATCGACGGCGCGCGTTGCGGTGTTGACGAGGGGTGCGGCATAAGCAAAAGTTGCGGAGTCGAAAGGGGTTTCTTCGGCGAGGAAGCGGATGCGGTACAGGACTCGCGTTACCAGCACAGACAGGGGCTCGGCGCGGAAACTTTCGGGTACGACAGGCGCGTCCAAGCTTCGAAGCACAGCGACACCTAGCGCTTCCTCGAAGGAGCCGAGCCGAGGCGAGCAGACGCGACCAAGTAAAAGGTACGTGTCGAATGCATCTTCGGCGACGAGGCTAGCCGCGGGGGATGCAATGACGGCCAGGACCTCGCTAATGATGGATGCGAGGTACTCGTTGACCAATTCGGCGCGCGACTGCACGAGGCAGATGGAAAGCTTGAACCCTCGACGCACTCTTCCCAACGCGGAGCGCATTTGTCTCCGAGTGTCGGCCTCCACAACAAGCTGCTGCTCGAAGATCTTTTCATCGGCCTTGGAGAGCGTAGAGACCTGTGGTTTCTTGTGGGCCAGTGCCTCGCGCAACTCGGCCTCCCAGAGTTCAATCTCGCGATCCTTGGACTTTTTGATGGCCGCTGTGCCCTTTCCGTTCGCTTTTGCCTCCCCAAAAACTGTTGCAAGCGTGCAGAGTGAGGACAATTCAGTAATCGGGCACAAGATCCGCACATCCTGCCCAGTCACTCACCATCCACAAAGGTCGTGCCTTCAGGCGTCGACCAGATTCCAAATTCCGTGGTGCCGATGAAGTCGAGTTGTTTCGGATCGAGGTCCTCAGCCAACTGCTTAAACAAGCGCGGTATAATGGTAGTGGGGTTGATCAACGCGAGTGACGAAGCTGCCGCGTACGCTGCTTCAGGAAGGATCTTGGCCTGCGAATGAAGTATGAAGCGGGAAGTCAGACGGGATCCGAGGCCCAGCAGGCGAGCAAGTTCATGGCCAACCTCGACATCAACAGGAGCGTTCTCGAGAACCAGCGAGAGCAGTTCATCAACGCGGTTTTCGACGACCTTCTCGGGAGCCAAGCCTGCGCGCAAAAGCATGTCGACCCAAACAGCAGAGCTCCCTAAAGTGATGCGGGGATGGTGGGCGAGAACGACGAGGCGAGTCAGTAGCTCCTCCCGTTGCGTGGGCTCGACCTCGTCTTCGAATTGGGCCAAAGCCAAGAGGATGGGTCGGAATCGAGGTGCAAGGTCTACGGGCATCGGCGCATCCTCGCTTGCTGGCTTGGCCTTTGCCGCAGAAGAATCCTGCCAACGAAAGGGATGTTGTTCGATGAGCGACGGCTTGGCTCCGCTCGCGAGCGAGCCACTCACCTGAGTGATCCAATCGAGCAAACCTTTACCAACGATCGAGTGTACCAGGTTCGAGTTGGTGCGCTGCAGGGACGCCAGAGTTCGTGTCGCGGCTGTCCGGGTTTCGAAGTGACTGCTGTGCAGAATGAGGTGGGCAATGACTTGGAAGAGAGAAGACTGCAGTGCATCATCCTTTTCCACTGTCGTGGCGTCTGCGATTATGACAGATTCGAGAGCCCGGAGGAGCCAAAGCTCCTCTTCAGCCGTCGTGGCTTTGCGGTACACCTTGTCCCAGAGCAGAAACGATGGCTTCGCCCCAGCCACGAGCAAGCCTTTCATGGTGACGTTGGCCTTGAGCATTTCCTCTGCGTGGGGTGGTGCATCGTAGCATCAGTAAAGGTAGCACCAGCCTACAGAGCCCAAACAGGGAAAGTACTTCGTCCTTACCAATTATTTTCGCGTCCCATAACCGCAGCCGCGTCTTCAACACAGCTACGGCGACATACCCTTCCAGCGGACCCGAGGGAGCGTTAACAGGATTCGATCCAAGCAATTTGAGCGCTGAGTCTATTCCCGACAACACCCCTGTCGCGAAAGCAACTGCGGCATCCGTTCTCTGGGTCGGAGACTGAGGCAGAGCCCAGAACACGTTCCCGATCGCGGCATGGGCTGCGCGGCGCGTCGTCGCTTTCGTCTCTTGCATCGCCTTGACAAGGGAATTGGTCTGAGACGTGCCAATCAAGACGTTTTGAGCCAATAGATAGGCCACGTGAATTGAGACCGCTTGTAGCAAGGCCCTCACAACGGGCTCATTCGACTCCTTGGGCAACGCCGCGAGGGCAGTCGCTTGAATCTCAGCCGAGGTCATCTCGGACGGTGGGACGGACGAAAGGATGGTGTACAGAGCCGCGCGATGGTCGGGAGACGCCGTCTTACCTGATTTCAATAACTGACACGTCGAGTCGAGCACGGATTGGTGGAGCTTTCCGATGTCGCTGGGGGTTCCCGATTCGGTACTAGCCACGAGTTTACATCCTACCTGCGTCGCGGCTTCTCGAGTTGCCACCGCGGCCGACTTCGTTGACGCCAAGACCAGAGGGATACACCGTGCACGAAAATGTATCGCTGAAAGTACCGACTCGGGCAGGTTCGAGAGCAACGCTTCGACGGACGCGATGCCGACATCCGGGTTCTGCGACAGAGATGTCTCCAGCGTGGCGAACCACGACAGTTCTGCAGCATCATCTCCGACCGTCGCTGCGAGAAAATCGTCAAAAGCGTGCAGAACGTGCTTTGGCGGAAGTGACTTGGCCCTGAGGACGTGTTGGGTCCAAAAGGATTGAACGGCGGGCCGCACCTGCTTCATGATTGCGCGCCCATCGACACCCTTCTTGGGCTTGAACCGCAGCACCACATCCATGGCGAGCCCCAGTAGCGGAGCGTTCCGCGAAGCGGCCGCAATGCTTGTGGCCGAGGTGAGCACATGTACCAGACTGGGCACAGCGTTGGGGGTCGACCGGACGGCGCGGCGAGCCACGGTGAGCACGCTTTTGCGCAGCGAAGGCTTGACGTCATGGCGAGCGTCGAGGAAGCAGTAGACCAAGGCGGCGAGCGAGTTGACCAGGGTGGACCATTTGGGATCTTGGGCTCGTTGCTCTTCAACTGGCCAGGTTAAATACACGGTGCAGGCCCATGTAAGAGGCACGAAGCGGGACGAAGCGGCACCCCCTTTCTCGGCGCGCTTAGCCTCGGTTTCGAGCCAGCGCAGGAGACCGGCTAGAAGGGGTGGGCCTGGGGCGGTAGACGATATAATCAATCTCTGCTGGGCATGATACTTGAGGAGCACATGCTCGAGAGCCTGCAGTGCGAGGTGGCGTGTTCGCCCGTCGGTGTAGGCGAGAGTGAGGAGAAGGATTCGCACGACGTCTTGAAGCTGGGCCACGTCAAGAGAACCTAGAGGGTGGGTGACCAAGAGTCAGTAGATCGCCCTGTTCGTGTTCCAGGTTCTAGGAAACGACCTGGTGCAGGCACTCACGTGAGGTGACGAGCTGTACAAGCTGCTCGAGTGCCTCGGTCCTCGCGGCGGTGGAGCCGCCGGTGACGGCGAGTCGGATCGCCTCTGTAGCGTTGCCGTTGGCTTTCGAAGCGAGGGCGGTACCGGAATTATGGTCCATGTCGTCGGATACGTCGTATGCGTCGTATGCGTCGTATGCGTCGGACTCCGTCGCCGTATTGGTCTGCTGCACGATCCACGAGCTGATCGAATGCGAGTGCGACTGCGAATGTGATTGCAGCGCTGGTGGGCGGGCTGCGTCGGTCGATGCAGTGACAGTGGCACCCTTGTCGGCTTTGGCTTGAGCTTTGGCCAAGGTCCTGGCGGTCAAACGAGGTGGGAGTGGCACGATGGGCAACCTGTTGCGGGGGGGGAACAGCGAGCAGTCGTGCGACGTCGACGAGCGAGCATCGACAAGGCAACTACACCGCGAGCGAGCTTTACCTGAGCCTTCCTTACCGGAAAGGTCAACCGGACAAGCGATTTGTAACGATCTGCGTCGAGGCGCTCGGCCGAATTGCCCGTTTGTAATCTGTCATTCGCTCGCGCTGCTAGTGGCCCGGGCTTAGCTCTCGCGCCCGGGCTTCGCAGCAGTGATCGGGGTCGCTCACTCGACACTCGACTCTTGCGCGGTGCCTCTCCTCTTCTCACGTGCACCCTCACCGCGTGCCACACCTTTACAACCTTCTCTACGCACTCGGGACGACTCGCAGCCATGTCCAACGTCGCACCCCCGATGACGACCCGACGATCCGGACGAGCCAATTCCAAGAAGGCGGCTCCCTCCTCGGCCGAATCGGCTCGAGCGGCACTCGCTACGACCACCGCGACGGCCGCTGCGAGCCGAGCATCCCGTGCTGTCGCATCGAACACCGACGCCGATGCGCTGTTCCAAGTTGATAGCGTCGGATCCAGCTCGGTGCGCCACGCTCTGCTGCGTGACCACGTCCAGGGCCCCGCCGCGGCCAAGATGCGCAAGGGCACCTCGTTCAAGAAGCCTCTCAAGTCGGAGCAGATCCTCGCTGCTCGGTCCGCCGTGCCACCCATCTCGACTCGCGCCGTACCGACCCATGCCTCGGCCATCCTCAAGAAGGAACAACGCATAGCCGCAAAAGTCAACCGCGAGACCAAGGAGCGTCTCAAGCGCATTGTCGGGCGCGACGGACAGGGACAGGGGCTGTGGGCCGTCAAGAGCACCGACAAGAGGCCTGCCGCGAGTCAGAACGGATTGATCATCGGTGGCGGCAAAGTGTACGATGCGTGGGGCAGTGTCGTGTCCGTCAACCAAGACGACATGGATGTCGATACGTCGATGCAGCAAGTCATGCGGTCGCATCTCGGTCAGATCAAGCCCAAGGTGAGCAACCCCCCTTCTTCGAGTTTCGATCAAGAATTCCGGAGCAGACCAGTCGGATCTGACCTTGGCCATGGTGTTATGTTCTCAAAATTCGTCATCGACAGCCACCATCATCATTACGTTCACACGCATTGCTCGGTGTGGCTGACTCACATGGACCTCGATCTGTGCCTACACCTCATCCCGGAACGTCCTACAACCCCGCCCACGACCAGCACCAGACGCTCCTCTCGTCCGCGCTCGAGACCTACACCACCCTCGAGGAGCGTGAAGGGCGCGGCCAGCCCGTCAAGGAGGCCATGGATCGAGTACGTGTCTCGAACCAGCAAAAGGACATGTGGGAAATGTACGAGGATGAAGTCGGATCGGGTGAGGACGACAATGAGGATCAGGACGAGAGCCACGACGCTACCAAGACCGGCGAATCGGGCGGCGCACCCTCCAAAAAGAACGCCCCCAAGCGGAAAACGCGACAACAGCGCAACAGGAAGCTCTCGCTTCGGGACGAGCAGCAAAAGTTGGCCGAAGAACGAGCATCCAAGGCCCGGATCGCCTCCGTGCTTAATGCGCCGTCGGTCAACGCCGCGATCGAGGCGTCGAGACAGCTTTCGCTGGCCGAGAAGGCCGCGGCGATGAAGGTCAGGAAAGCCAGATTATCCGAAAGTGGACTGACTCGTTTCCGATCGGGACCGTCACGAGTCCCGAATGCGCCCGTGACATTCCAACTCGGCGACGAGCTCGCCGACAACTTGCGAAGCGTCGCTCCGGAGGGCAATCTTTGGAAGGATTGGGTCTCGAGCGGGATGAGACGAGGCAAAGTGCCGGTCGAACGAGCGAACGAGAGCAAGAAAGGTGGTCGACGTGGTGGGCGTGGTCACGATAAGGATCACAGGACCAAGATTGTGGAAAAGTGAGTGCCGGCGAAGACCTCTGCTGGTGGCAAGTCCCAAGCTGACCCATTTGAATCGTGCTCGTTGACTAGATATGCTTTCAAGAATTGGATCGCATAAATTCGCCAGCGGGGCAGGCAGCCCGAGTTCCGCTCTTGTTTTTGTTACATGCATGCGTTCATCTTCGCTTCTATCCTTGCCGTGCCATTTCCAGCGGATGATCGCCCACTTTTTGTGAAACCTATTCTGCTTCCCGATCCAGAGGGATACTCAGACAGCCTACTCAGGTTTCTCGAATGAAAACACTTGAAGAGAGTTGGCCACGTAAACGGAGTGTCGGATCGTAGCACAACGAAACTTTTCGGCACTTTCGGGCTGGCACGATCATTTCGCAAACTCCGAATCGAGCTCGGTGACGTGATCGAGGGAGGGGCCTCGTTCAGTCCAGCGGCACGGTTGTTTCCCTCTGCTGCATATCGGGAACCTCAGAACTGCCGACAACTCTGGAGACATGACGCAGGTATCACCCACTTCGAGTGGTGAGCTTGTAGCCCGACAGCCATCCACCTTGTCGTCGTTGATTGCAGGCTCCGCAGGTGGAATGGCTCAAGTCGGTCAGAACGGTGCACAGAGCTCACCAATACGGCCCCGACACTGACTTGCCCCGTCCCTATTTTCTTCAGGTCTTGGTTGGACAGCCTCTTGTGAGCATCGACATGTCCTCTTTCAGGCGACGACTGCGAGCTCGAAGCTGCATGTCTGGCTCACGCTCGCTTGATTGGCGCTCCACTTCTTTCCAGGACACGATCAAAACCCGTGCCCAGACGGCGCCCCGTGGGGCTTTCAAAGGGCCACTCGATATCGCTGTGCAGACCATCAAGAAGGAGGGAATAGTGGCCCTGTACGTCGACGAGATTCGCATCTAAGACCCGACTGAGGAATCGGATTTCTTATGCTCAGTTTTGGGTTACTTATCCTCAGGTACAAGGGCATGGCCTCGCCGCTGATTGGGGTGGCAGGTGTCAATTCCCTTCTCTTTGGAGCGAACCAACAAGCGAGGAAACTTGTTTCACCGTACCCGGACTTGTCGCTCCCACAAGTCGCGGTCGCTGGGGCCATGGCCGGAGCGGCTCAATCCGTCCTCGCCAGTCCGGTCGAGATGTTCAAGGTACGTGGTTGCAGGGCCTCGGGTCGATTGGCTTCCCTCCTTCTTTCAAATTGAGCCTAATCACGGTCACTTTTCAGGTTCGAATGCAAGCGCAGTATGGGCCGAATCCGAAACGGTTGCGAGAAATTGTTGGCGAGATGCACCAAAAGTGGGGATGGAAGCGAGGCATCATGAGAGGATATTGGGTTAGCAAAATTAGGTCACTGTACCAGGGAGCTTTGTTGACGCAGAACGTGCTTCCTCTCCTGACTTCAGATCACCGTCTTGCGCGAGATCCCAGGTCCGTTCCGGCCATGGCCCTGCGTATTTTCAGGCGATGAGAAACACCTCTTGACCTTTGCTTTTGATTCATTCCGCAGCCTACGGAGGATTCTATCTCGGTGAGCCACATGTTCTATCTCGATTCACCTCCCATCAAAGAGCTCATGTATAGCGTTCGTGGCTCTTTCTTGCCGACAGGGTACGAGTACTCGAAGCGATCGTTCCAAGCCTCACTCCACACCACCGAATTGCCCGTGTGGGCAACGCTGGCGTCGGGCGCTCTAGGAGGAATCGCTTATTGGACAGCTTGGTACGTCCTATCCAGCCGCAAATCTGAGTACTGGAACAAGCTAACTGATGGTGCTTGTCTCTGGTTTGGCTGTGCTCGGTTGCCTACCCTTGACTCGCCACAGCTATCCACTCGGTGAGTCTTACCGTCTCGCCCCGGTTCGCCTGATAGCCCGGTCAGCTCATTTGTTCTCCATTTTCTTTGTTTCTCGAATCCAATACCTTTCAGACGTCGTCAAATCCCGGATACAGCTCCAAGACCAACCGCCCCGAGGGTTGAACTATATCACTGCGACATTTGCCAAAATTTACAGAGAAGAAGGCGCGAGCGCGTTCGTAAGGGGGATCACACCAACGTGTAAGACCGCCTCACAACTCTTGGAGGCGAGGTAAGTGCAAAGAGTATGCATTTGCTGATCTATACGGTCTGGGCGCCGGCCCATTCGTGTGCAGATATCCGAGCGTAAGTGATCCGTTTCGGAGGCCGAGAGCAAGCGGTTGGCTACACTTTTGCGAATTGCTGACGCCAGCACACCCGCTTGTGACATTTTCCTCAGTGTACCCGCGGCCGCTTCCACAGTGAGTCTAGGCGATGCGTTTCGAGCACTGTCTCGAGAATTGTTTATTCAACATCGAAGGCCCTTTCCCTGCAGTTCGTCGCGTTCGAGATCGTCTCGTCGCTTTTGCAGAAGCACACCACGCTCTGAGGCCCAGAGCTATTTGTTCCCGGCTGTTGCCCAAGATGATGAACGATAGTCTTTGGAGCGGATTCGTCCCCACAAGTAGAAGTTTTTTAATGAAAGACAAGGGCATCTTACCTCGGACTCAACTTTTCACCACCTGATCGCGGTTCCCCAACAGACCAATGCGTGCATAGTATCATGTACAACAATTCCGAAAGAGAGGGACTACACTACACATGGTGCGAGATGGAAACACAACCTCTTACATTCCCAGATGCGACCTTGTTGCTCCTCTCTGCTTACGCTCGGTCCATCCTCCGGGAGGCGAGATGGGCTCAGGTTCGCCCCTATACCTCAGCCCACCTGTCGCGTGCTTCTTCGAGGACAAAGTCGGCGACCCCACCCTTTCCCACGACGCTTCCCTCGGAATCTTTGCGCTCGCCAATGAAATGGTCGATGTTGAGAGGGAGAACAAGCGAGCCGCCAAGACCTGCGCCGCCGCGATCGTTTCTCGCGTCGGCTCGGCTGTCGAGAGGCCCGTGAAGACTCCGATGGCGATGCCGCTGACGAGCGCGCCAAGCAGCAGGGTCCACACAGGGGCGAGGGAGACGATAGCCCGGTAAAAGGGAATGAAAGGTTGGATGGCGGTTGAGAGAACCACGCGGATGGGCATGTAGATCAAAGTGAGGGCGAACCACCGGATGAGGCGTAGGACGACGGAGGCAATGAAGTAGAGCCCGCGACCGAGCTTGGGAGCGAGTGCAACGACGAGGCGACTTGGATGATGAACGAAATAGGTGACCAGGGGATGGAGTGCTACGAGTTGTGGTTGAAATTGAAAAGATTGTCGTTGTCAGTCCATTGCACGTTCATGCCAGCGTAAATGTGTTCGTAATCTTCTGGAGGCGCCTCGCGACGGCACTGACCTTTGAGCTTGGTGAGGGTGTTGAGGATGTTAGCCGGTGGCTCTGCGGCTCGACCAGAAGGCGGACCAAGCGAAGTTGACGCCGGCTGTATGGCCACAGGCTGCGTCTCGCGGGGTACAAATATCGTCTCGCGGATGACGGTCATGTGCGAACCCTCCGGCGATGTGTGAGTGGTCGGACTCGGACTCGGACTGGGATTGCTCGCTTGAACGGATGGTGCTAGGACCGCGAGCAGGAGTGCAAGCACGCAGGCAGCCATCACCATCAATCTCATTCGAGTGGGAGCCATTCTGCGCTGCTTCGGACTCAGTAGTCTGACTGACAGGCTGATCGCGGCGCGTGACGGAGAGGGGGACTCGGGAGGGGTGAGGGGATCTGAGGGCGTCATCGCTTCGAGTCCGCTAGCCTCCGAGAGTCTCCGTGATTATCTCCATTTCGCCTCTGCAGGGTTCGTGATCTGACGTCTGCCACTGCGAGTCAGGCAGGCTATAGGTGAGAGAGCTCTATCCAAATTAAAGCATGTGCTTGAGGAAAGAAGAAAAATTGGGACAAGGAAAGCAAAACCAAGGCGAGGATCAAAGTGGTGCTAGTGGTCGGGAAAAACATCATGCACTTGGTTGCCACCCCGTGATTTTATTCCGCATTTTTGCTCTCGTCCTGGATTAGGGGACTCCGAGTCGGAGCCTAGGAGGGAGGGTTTCCTGAATTGGCGGCGCTGCAACGGGACGATCGGGGACAGTAGTGAAGGTGAGCGAGATATTGCGAGTAGAACCGGTCAGGGCGAAGAAACCTGCAGGGAGTCGGAATCGGGATAGGCTACGGAAGCAGGTAATCTGGGATGCGGGCCGGATATGGATATTCGAGAGTGCAGAATGTCCGTGGCCCTAAAAGCGAAGCTGGATCGCCGCTTCGAAAGCCTAAAGTCAGGAGCCAGAGGCCACGGTTATCCCCGACCCAAAGCAGTTTTCAGCCACAACCTCCCCCCCCTCCTTACCCCATATAATGCTCCTCAGCTCTGTGGTCTTTTATGGTCATCTTTCGTGTTCTGTCAAACTATATTTCAATAAGCAATTTTCGAGGATGTAAAAGTTTACAACATGTCCTCAATAACCTTCGCCGCGATTCTGACACCCCAAGGCACTACCCTATCCTGGCGAACAAATAAGTCTTCGTCGACAACGTCGACTGCATATGCTCTCAACACCTCCAACTCTTTCCCCAGCGTCTTTCTCAGTCGCGGCGAACTGGTAGTCAGCAAGACGTTGGCTTCCAAGTCGCGAGAAGCCGAGCGACTTCCATAGTTGGACGAGCCGATAACGGTCAGCCATGGTGGCTCTGGATGGGTGTGCCGGATCCAGCCGTCGAGGTCATTGTAGTCTGATTTCGAGCTATGGTTGGGAGGAAAGCGAGTCGGAGAAGTGAGCGAGGGTGTTAACCAGATTCCTGTTACCGAGCAAACATAATCAGCATTAAGCGTAGGGAAGAACGGCTAAACCCTTCCCTCCTCACCTTTGGCATGGTAGGTCCAGCCCTGGCGCTTCCATTCGCGAAGTTCAACATGGCTTTCCCGATTGCGTCGCTGGCTTTGTTCCTTCATCTGCCGGTAAAATTGGTGCTGGAGGTGCGTATACGCCGGCGGAATGTATCTGGATACCCCTCGCGAATTGTGAAAGCCATTCGCCTGGGACATCGCAGAGGGAAAGGTTGAGCAAGGAAGTGACGTTATGGCGGTCATTGATACCTCACCTCTGGTGAAGCGGCAACTACCCGCACTACGGCGTTGCAACTCAGAACCATCGCCTTGTATCGCTCATGCACGGTGAAGTAACCCGAGGTCCAATACAACGTTGTTGCCGCACCTCCAGGGGCCGTCGCCAACGCATTCGCAGTCTTGAAGATGCTCGGGACAGCCATATCCGTTTCTTGTTTGACATCAAAAAGACCCATTTGAATTACGGGTCGAACCGAGGTATCGAAAGGCGGGCCCGTACGAGTCGAACTTGAGCCTGCCCGATCAGACGGGGAGCGAGACGCCCACTGCTTGGTGAGAGTATTTACCAAGTCGCCGGCAGCGAGCTTGAGGTCCTTTGAGAAAGAGGATGCGCTTTCGATCGGGGACGAGCCGATGTTGGAATTTGGCCAACGAATGTCGAGAGCGGGGTGTTGGGTCGAGGTGTCGGTAGCCGTAGCTAGGTACGAGAACGATGAAATGCGCTCAAGCAGCAATGAAAAGTAGTCGGCCAAAGGGGCATGCGAGGTGAATTCCATGTAGCGGTCTTGCCGGTTCGTAAAGTAGTCGTTGCTTAGATTGGCGCTGTTTAGAACAGGCGATGGGCAAGTCAAACGACGATCCACGGGACCAAATTCTTCGCTGCTCAGCCACATCTCAAGAGGACTGACCCGCTGATGACGACGTTATCATCGAACCCATAGCACTTGATGTGCTGAAGTCCCCAACCCTCGTCAAATCGCCTGGGGATCACCTTCTTTCGCCATCCTACGAGGTTTGGCGTATGATACAGTCGCAGCTCGACCTGCTTCGGGAACGCCGCTGCCAAAGACCCGAGCAGCGATGCCGAAGAAGGGTTGGGAAGCTCGCGCGTCGAACGGAGATAGTCGACAAGCAGAACCAATTTTAATGCAGGTGATCGCCTAAGGGCGCCATGCAGAGCTTGTACCTATCAACTCGTGTGGGTGTCGATGGTTTGGTTGCCGAGTGGTTGGTTCGTGGGAAACGCAGCGCGTGAATGGTTTGCTCGGATCAGTATCAGGGGACCCGAGTGGGAGGTTGCGATGCGGAGCTCTCACGAGTTGATGTTCCTCCTTGCCGACATAGAGAGACGCGATGAAAATTCTATGCTTGGCCAGAGAGATATGGTGCTGACAAATGTCAAGTGAAACGGCATCAGTGGCCGCAGCAGGGGTCGCCCCGACCCCGACGCCCCGCCGAGCACGGTTGAGCAGCGGCGGCAACGATGACGTGCGTTTGACGTGGACGTACAAGCAGGGTCTGGTAGAACTGAGACGGCTCATTCAGGATCCTGACTTGCTCTGCCCGGGTCGGGAACTCGGGCAAGCCCTCGAGTTCGATCGAGAGGTCCTCAAACGCTGGATGACGGGCGACACCGCGCCGCGGCGGGTGAGAAGGCGCGATCGCGATACAGACCGAACGTTGTCGAATGGCTGCTGCTGAGGCCACGATCGTCCGAACACGAGCCGCAGCATTTACCACTGCAAGTTTGACTCCGGGGCGTGCTAGCATCTCATGGTCGACGGCGTCGAAAGTCGCGGCCGAGCACCACAGCAAAGGTCGTCGCGAAGCCGAGACGGAGACGCGACGGAGCTTCGCGCGGAAACCGGTCCGGGTGGTCGTCGCCGCAGGTCGTCGCAGTAGTGTCGTCGCCTCCCAGCGCCTCCCCCGCCTTCTCCCGCCTTCCGGACCTTTAGCTCTTCAGACTCTCCCCACCGAGCGCTGAGCTCCGTCGAGCTCCTCTCTTGCGCCCCTCTCGGCGCCACAGTGCAGGCTCGGTTCGAGCCCGATTCAGCATGCTACGGGGCTCGCTTGCCTACCTAATTGTTATGATCGAGAAAAGGGCTGCGCTCTTCCCCAGTGTTGCAGTTCCAGCTACCTGTTTCCAATCATTATATTTGCACCAACAACCGGCCGGCTACTTGCGAGCTTTGGCCTTCTTCTTTTTCTTCGGATCAGCTTTGCTGCTAGCGTTCTGCCCCACTTCGGTGTCAGCACCCATAGGACTCGCGCCACCCTGCATCGCCAGTTGTTTCTTGATCTTGCCTCGTTTGATCTCCCTTTTGCGAACGTGCTCGGCCCCTGCCCTTTCGCGTTTGGGTAACCACCGATCCTCGTCGGGTGCTGTGGAGGCAGCGGCGAGGTGATGGGGTCGACGATGCCGTGGCTTCTTGGGGGCGGCCTGCGCCACCGATCGCGATGTCGAAGGTCTGCTGTAGTTGTTTTTATGGTGTGTAAGCTGGGGAACTGGCGAGTTCTCAAGTTGATCGACTCTGGCAGCTGTAAATTTAGAGAGCGCATTTGGAACGGTCGTCGATACGAAGGCGAGGTGTTGCAAGCAGGCGTCCACATTTGTCCGCAGGTCTATAACCTCCGGCGAGTCCTAGATGCAAATGAAATGATGCTCAGCTTCAAATGTGCTCAAGACGAGGCGACATCCTTATCGTCTTGACACCGACCTCGTCAGCCGAAGCGATCAATTCTTCAAACAGGTCCTTTGCCTCTTCGAATCGTTCCAAGCGGTAAAGCTGCGGGACAGATGGGCCAGAAGATCTGATTAGAGCATGGGATTTCAATTCACACTCCCGGCCCCAGCCTGCACCGCTGTGTTAATTCCTCACTGCTTGTGCTCGTCCGACGAGGGCTGCGCGATCATCTTGCAGCTCGCGTTGGCGCTCTCGGCCGTCGCCATCCACGAGAAGGATTGTCTCGCTCGGTCGCGCTAGTTTGTAGCAGCAATAGGCGTTGTATATGGACGAATCAGTAGATTCGATTACCGTCATAGCTTGGGTGAAGCGGTCAAGAGCGATGAGGAGCTGGAGCCGGGTTTGTTGGGCGAGATCGTCGTGGGGATCTAGTCGGAGCACTGGGTGCGCGCAGGTTGGCACGGGCGACCGAGTCAATCCGGTGTGTACGATTAAATCGCGCACGACCTACGTTTGTCACATGTCTTGAGCGCGCTGGACAGCGCCGAGCCATTGAGTTGGTCGTGCAAAGTGCGATACAGGGCCGTCCGCTTCGGTGCGGTGGGCTTAACGGCCTTGGTGGAAGCCATGCGAGCGATCTATGGCCCGTAGAGCAGGACTCGGATCCGAATGAGCGGCAGTGAGCGGTGGGACTTGATCAAGTATCTGTAATTGTTCTAAGAGAGAAGGTCTTGGCGCTCGATTGTCCGAACCGGTCACCGGCTACCGGTGGGGGGCTGGGGTGGAGGCAAATGAGCGAATTCGCGCACGGTTACAAGTCGCCCTGCGGGCGTGACACCTATTTAGTAATGCGATGCCGTTTGACCTGGTCTGACCGCACGTCACGCGTCTGGACGTCATGTCGCGCGAGTCTTGAGTCCACTTCTCAGTTTCGCTCGTATTCGCGCACCTGGAACGCGAGATGCGGTGGACACCAGTCTCAGGTCGAGCCATCTCGTCATGGGCTGTGATTATGGTCGCGTTCCTCTTCGTCAGCGTGGTCCATGCCCACACGATCGATGTCGGGGCGGCTGCCAAGGTCAGTCGAGAAGAGGCCTCGTCGTGGTCGTGGTCCGCCCGCGTACTCCCCGCGCATGGGGAGCCAGTCCGCCCACAACCTATATCGGACACTCAACACCGTCTGGATGTTCATCTTCTCGTAGGAATGCTTCTTCGAGGACTTACATACCGAGGACAAGGTACGTCGCCGTCTTCGTCGCACTATTCGGCTCCTCCCTTGGCCCGTGAAGCGCTCAATGCTCGGACCCGATCCTGCGACCCCCGCGTGACGTGGTCCTCGCCCGTCCGATCGTGCTGAATGCCTCACCTGAATTCTCTACAACGAGCGATTCACCAGCCTCAGGTGGGGTCTGATCTGGAAGCTGACTTCATCTAAACCTTCGCTCCTCCGCTGCTGCGGCGTTTGCAGATGACAGTGACCTACCAAGTCGCCGGTGGAGGTCATTTGGATATCGATTTTTGGCTCTCGGGCCCAGGTGACCGCATCATGAACGAGCAACGCAAGCGCGACACGGGCACCTATTCGTTCACCGCCGAGCTTGACGGACGCTACACTTATTGCTTCTCCAACGAGATGAGCACCGTCACGGGCAAGACGGTTAGGTTCGTTTTGAGCCCCATTGCGCCGCAGGTCAACATCGGCACCGGCTGATGTGGTCACGTTACCCCGCAGTTTCAACGTCCACGGCGTCATGTATGTCGAGGACGACGGTGAGTAGCCGCCTCAATTTTCGAGGACTGGTGTAGCGGCAAAGCACCGAGGACCTGATTGGTGTGTTCTCTCCACTTCCCCGGGCAGGCCACACCGCCCCTATCGAAAGAGAGATCCGGACTTTAAGTCAAGCATTGGGAGCGGTCAAGGACGAACAAGAATACATTGTTGTCAGGGAACGCATTCATCGGGATAGTCAGTCCGCTTGGGATTGTTACGACCTTGATCTTCAGAGCTTCATGTGCCAGGGCTCAGAGCGGTTGATCGCGGGGTTTATCTTCCTTTGCCGGAACGTGCAGCCGCCGAAAGCACCAACAACCGCGTCAAGTATTGGAGCATTTTGCAGACCCTGATGCTCATCTCCGTATGCGCATTCCAGGTCTTCTATCTCAAACGGTGCGTTCCGCAACGACTGCCCTTACCGGGCCGGGTGGATAGCGGAAGGACTGACATTTAGAGGCCGTTTCTCCCCGACAGGTTTTTCGAGGTTAAGCGCGTTGTGGTGAGTTGGAATCCGATGGCTCCCAAGCAGGTAATCCGGTACTGAAATGGACTGATCGTATTTGTCTCTACACAAATGTGTAGTAGTAATAAGGTTCCGAGCCCCTGCAATAGTAGTGACGGAACAAGCGATTACAGCTCCAGTGAAGACAGCAGATAACTTGGCTCAGAATCCGAACAGCTTCTTCTTCTTCTTCTCCTTTTCCACAACCTCGGCCGCAACATTTGAGGAGGAGCCTTTGGATTTGGAACCTGTCGATGTCGCAGTAGTCGAGGCCGAGCTATACGTCGCCGAGGACGTTGTCGAGAACGACCGAGTCGGCGAAGGCGACGGGATCGAAGTAGTAGGCACCGGTGAGTACGCGTGGGGCGACAAACCGGATGAATGCAACGGGGGAGCAGACTCAAACGGAGAGAGGTTCCGAAGATCTCGTGAAGAAGTCGGGGATGAGTACGAGTTGGGGGGTGGGGGTATATAATTGCTGGGAGGAGGTCCCCTTCCTTGCGAATGAGGATGGGGATGGGAGTGGGCGTGGGGTTCGGGGGCGTAACGAGTTTGAGCTGATGGAGGGGCATATGGATGAGGGTGAGATCGGTCATTCCTTTGGTGCGAATGTGACGTCAGGATTGAGGTTTTGCTTTCTTTCCGGGATGCCGAGAGTGCAGTGGGCGGTATTGGGGATGCGTTGCCCCCCGGAGGGCCGCGATCGAGATTGGAGAGGTCCGAGACGAATTGCTCGGGTGTGATGGTGCTTGTAGAACCTGTGGATGGTGGGAGGGATGGTGGGAGGGAGAAAAGCGCAATCAGACTCTGTAAGCGATGTAGACGTCGTTTGCCCGCCTACCAATGATGATGTCTTTGTTGGCGGATTCTGACAGTTTGTAGCTGTTCGAAGGTCGGCTCAGTTGCGTGCATGAGTTATCGCTTGTACAAGACATGAAGGGAAGCGAAAAGTGGACGTACACAGCTCGGACCTCGGAAAAGGTCATACCTCCCGCGACAAAGACAACCACTCGTTGACGGGGTTCTGCGACCGTCCGTCGGCCCCGCGTGGCCGTCCACTGAGGCCTTGCGCTCCGTAGTGAGCCGGCTTGAGTTGGCGCAGCAGACGCTGCCCGTGGCGACGACGAGCCGCCGCTGGGCGGTGCATCACGCACATATGGGAACGTTGTTTGATCCAGGGAGCCTGCAATGTGCTCTTCGAGCATGTATTTGAGCGCAGGCTGAAATCGTGAAATATCGTACGAGTCCTCTTCGGGCCGTTGTTTGAACAGAGCCTTGCGCTTTTTGCCTGAGTCTTTGGAGATGTTGATCCCCATCTGCGACAAATTGTTGACAGCATCCATTTCGTGCAGCGCCAAGCGTGCGTGCTGGTAAAGTCGCTTCCTGTCGCCTTCCGGTACGCCGTCACGGTGCATGATGTACAGGGCAATGATCCGGAGTTTGTCGGTCGAGCTGCGATGTGTTCGTTCGCTAATGTCAGCTCTCGTAACAGTCAGTCCACAACTTGTAGCGTAGAGCCCTGGGCTCAGATCTCACCTCACTGATCTATCATCGAGCAACGGAACCATCTCCTCCACTAGGGTTTTTGGTGTTTTTCCTTCTGGTGTGACACCTGTGGCGCAGCACTGTTCGACACGGAACCAAAATAGGTGGACAATATGGTCGGCATCGTATAAGCCCAGTACCGACATACCTGCTCAACAAAAGCGGCCGAGGACAACTTCTTCTTTTCGAAAAGGTGCATGCACTTCTCCGCCATTGTCAGATGCAGCGAAAGCTGAAGGCATAATTGGCATAGAGTCAGATGATTTCGCTCGTGCACGCTAATGGTATGTTGGCGACCCAGAACCCACCTTTTCTTTAGCCTCTCGCAGCTGGGGTAGACTTGCGAGCATGTCCTTCATGTCATTCAAACTCGTTCCCCCGCTTTGACCAAACTTGCCATCGTGCTCCCCTGCATACGCTTTAAAGTCCGCAATGAGCTTGTCCAGCGCATCTTTCATGTGCATATGCCGCACTTCCGTCCACACGCTGTCCTCCTCGGTGAGAATGGCTTCCTTGTCTTCGACGTCGTTCGCAGCATTCCGAAAAGTGTACCTGCGACGATTGGTGAATCGTGTGGGTCACGCCAGTATTTCTGGCCACCGGGTCAACTCGAGCTCACCTGTACGTGCGACCATCTTCGATGTCGAGCAGGTCATTACACATAGCTTGGTATGTAAATTCGTGAACGAACGGCGCATACAAATCCATCGACCGATCAGTGATGAGTAGAACTCCGCGAGGCCGTGGGGGGTCAGACATCGGCTGTGGACCGATGCAGCAGTGCAAGTTCGTCAGACCGCGGGAGGATGGGAGGCGGACAACCCATCAATCACTAACCGGAAAATCGCTGTTGTCCCGAGCATACGCGTCGATCTCGGCCTGCACTCGCTCGGCCAACCGCTTGCATATTGGTTCCCCAGCGGCAGCAGCGGGTCCGAGCAGCCCATGGACAGAGGAAGGCGGGTTGTAGTATCGAATCACGGGATATTCACCCAGAGTCGCTAGAGCATTGACGAGCTGAGGAAGCGGGTAATCCGAACCAAAGTTTACATGATGAGTGCCTTCCATGCGACACTCGATGGAGGCCGCAGATGACTGACGGTGTGACTCATGCGAGAGATCTCATAGTTCCATCGAGCGACACTGTCGTCGACTTTTGGTCCCGGGGGTGAGAAAAGGCTCAGGAAGGCTTGCGGCGACTTGAGACTGAAGACCCGAGATTCAAGCGCTGATGGAGACAGAGGCACCCAAGGTTATTGAAGAGTGCCTCGCTCTTGGATTTACGTTGTAATTCCGGACGCACCGTGAAGGTTGAGGTATAGCTCTTTGAGGGCCAGAAGATAGGTGTGGGGCAGCTCGGACGTCAATCTACCGACAAGTCGGTCGTCGATACCTGCCGGGATTTACGCAGGACAGAGGCAGGGTTGGAGTCAGATCGTTTTTGCTCGTCGAGGGTACAGTCGGCAACACGAGATGAACTGACCCTCTAGAAACTGAAGGTAGGCCGAAGCGTACCGGGGAGGCTCGACCTTTGCGCTCGAATGCGCCGGCTCGCGTTTCTTGGATGAACGCTGCGCAGAGTTGGCGTTGGGCGACGAGTGGGGGGCAAAGTCGCGCACAATCAGGTCCACGTTTTGTGCGGTCGGCATGACGAGGTAGATAGCTGCCAGACGAGGTTGCGGCGAACGGGGCGAGGTGATGACATCGACCTCTGTGCAAAGGCCGAGCCGAACGCCGGTACGAGGGTGAGCAGGGTTCCAGTAGAGCCATGGCATTTCCTAACTGGGCTCGGTGGATTGGGTGCCAGTGCTGAGTGATGGTAGATGTCGCGTACTGCACGTCGACCGAAGACGCTGGACTCTGGCTCGTTCGGGAGTCCCACGCTCCTCGTCCCTCGACCCGCCGTCCCAACTCGCCGAGTGCCGTGGTGGTGTCCCACGTCGCACCGGTCGACACGGCAGAATGTGCACTTACGTTGAACACCTTCCTCGAGAATGTCGAAGGTCGACAACACCGAATTGAGCATCGGACGCGTGTACTCGTCGACGATAAGTATTTTCCACCTCGACGGCACCGACCGCAGCATCTCGAGATAGCCTGCATCCGATTGTAGGAGGTGGGAACAGTCAGTCCATCGGTCAATGACGACTCGCGTCGAGCGTGCCCCGCCGGAGCTGGCTACGGGCCTCTCGCCTGGGCAGCACCGCCCAGGTCCCGGGATAACTCACGTTGACGCAGCAAGTCGAGTAGCATCGTTGACGGTGCCCGCACGGCGAACTCTTGAGGCGGCGGCGGCGGTAGGGTGCTCGATCAGAGGAGGAGGGGGCTCGATGGCTTGCCTGGGTACAACAAACAGTCTTACTGGGCCGGCAGTGCGCTGCCTGCGCCTGGTGACGCCCGGCCAGGCCAGTGAGACAGGCGCGCCGCTGCCAGCCCTACAGGCTGGTCTGAGCGCTCTGTGCGCTGGTAGTGCGCTGGTCAGTCGTGGGCAAGCGCTGGTGAAGCCCTCCACGCGAAGGGACGGCCCGACCCACGCTCCCCCTGCTCCCCCTGCTCCCCCTCTGACATCGACGTTCGACTCACAGTCGAATACCGACCCACCACCCCTCCCCCTCCCGCAGCGCCTGTTCTTTGGTCGACTCGGAGCTTCTGTTACAGACGAGTACGCCCCCAGCTCCCTCGTTGTTCTGGTACTCGACCCCGAACGACGCCTGGATCCCCCAGTCTCCCTTCCGTTCAAACCAAAAAGTGTCGTTGTCGGCCGCACGACAAAAATGTGAGCGCATACACGGGGGGGACCTTCCCCTGAGGCTGCTGGCGGTTGGAGCGAGGCCATCTAGGGCGGGCGCTGACCGAGATCCATCCCTCCTACACACCTTGGTTCTGCGTGACATCTTAACGTACCGCCTCGAACGCCACCTTGTCCTTGTCCGACGCACTCGCCTGACGGCCACCGCTGCCCGCGCCGCGCCTGTCGTTGACCCCGGTCTTCCCGCTTCCCGTCGGTGTTGCCTCCTTCGCACGCCGCCGATTTCGATCGACCACTGCCTCTCGCGCTGTGCCTCGACCGCGTTCGCGCCACCGCCCTACCCATCATCGCTACCACTACCACTCTCCTGGCCATTATATCTTGTTGTCTTCATCTGGGCCTGCGTGTCTCAAACCGATTAGACTAGTCACCTCCTCGCCGCAGAGACTCGCGATCTCCCCAGTCGCGCCAGCTCGCTTCATCGATGAGCAGGACTCCCTCGGTTGCACCCTCGTCAAGCACCGCTCCCGGCTCGACTGCAAGCGTCCCCTCGGTCGCGAGCGACAAGAAGCCCTCTGGTACCAAGGCCAACGCCTACGCCGTGTCTGACATCCCGGCGTTCCGTGCGCCGACCGCGGCCATCAATTACGCACAGGCAGCATCCAAGTCCAAGCCCTCGCCCCCGGCTCTGCAGGGCAAGGATGTACCCGTGAGCGGCACTTTTGGAGGTACTTCGCACTCGGTCCCCGCTGCGACCGCAATGGCCAACGCTGCGGCGACAGGATCTAGCCCTGTTGTCGCATCGACCCCTGCAGGCGGCCACATGAGGAATCAGAGCGTCAAGGTCGACGCGATCAACGTTCCCGCATCCCGAGTGAATGCGATCAGGACCGGTGCTGCTGATGGTACGTATACCCCATCGGTTGCTTGACTTGGCACATGGACTCTTGGTTACTTTCCCTCATAGATACAATCGTTTGACTGTAGCTGACTACTCATCGACTTCTTCCCCCCCCCGGCAGCGATCGCATTCGGCAATGTCAACGACCGAAACGCCGTGCTGTCGTCATCGCCTGCGGCACCCCCTCCGGCTTCGAATGGCAACCCGAAGACATTCGGCACCGTTCCCGCGGGATCTTCTCCTGCCGCAGCTGCTAAAGCGCCCATCAATCTGCATTCGTTCTTCACTGGAAGCGGGGCTGCCACCTCGCCGGCCCCGAGTGGCAGTGATCGCCGACCGAACTTGGGCTACGATGCATCGCGTCCCTCGCAGACCTCGAGTCCCTCCACAACGCCTCAGCATCTTTCTCAACTCTCGAGCGCGTCGGCTTCCTTTGCGCCGAGGCAACAGGCACCTCCGTTCATTCCCGGGCAGCAGCAGCCGCACTCGGCTCATCTCACTCAAGGCAGCTTCCCTTCGCCATCGCTTCAATTTGCGCACCTGCCTGCGTCCTCCTCATTCGGCCAGCCCGGTTACGGGCCCAAGTCGCCTGCCATGCAGTCCGCAAATGTCGCCCAGTACAGTCCGGGGCCGAGCGGGGGCGCCTCGGCTCAGCGAAACGGATCTTTCACCGGTGCCTCGATCGCCGCTGGCAGGCCCAATGTCCCTGGCAACCGCGCCTCTTTCGGCAACGCCGGCCCGACGAGCCCTCGCATGCAGAACTCGACTCTGCCCCCGCAGCAGGCACCGTATGGCCAACAGCCT
Organism: Microbotryum scabiosae; assembly: GCA_022702605.1. NCBI lineage: Eukaryota > Fungi > Basidiomycota > Microbotryomycetes > Microbotryales > Microbotryaceae > Microbotryum > Microbotryum scabiosae. The sequence continues at coordinate 36,216 of JAHWDV010000016.1, read as the reverse complement.
AGCTGGCAGCAATCTGTTCGTTCTGGCGCACTTCACTCGATGTCTGGTTCCCGTGCTTGATGCAGATGTTGATTTAATGTACTCTCCTGCTCTGCAGCCGTATGGACAGCAACAATATGGCTACTACGGCCTGCAGTTCCAGCCACAGAACACCTATGCGTTGTCGCAGCAAGGTGGACCGAACGTATCGTCTTCCCTTGCTCCTAGTGGATCCTCTACCCCTGTCAACATACGGTCACCCGCGCCAGCAGCTACGGCGACTCCGGGGTTGGCTCCGTCCCCCTCGCCGTCTCATTCCCACTCTACGACGCCCACGACGCCGCACTACTCGGCTTACTCCTCGCCGCAACCTCCTGCAGCTCTCCAACTCCACCACGCCTCGTTCCATCTCACTCACGCGAGCGCCAGCAGCACGCCGCTTCGCGCCTTGTCGAGTGCTGCTCACGCGCCCGAGTTCAAACCGAATGCCGATGCCGCTGTCTGGACCCCGCGCAAGAGTGCAGCAATCCAGATCCGAGATCCCAAGAAAGAGGCAGCGGCGGCGGCGGCGGCGGCGGCGGCGACGGCACCAAAGGCAACCGAGGCTGCGGGAGCGAAGGCTGAGAGATCCGATGCGCCAACGTCAGCGACGACATCACTGCCCGCGCCTATACCTGCCAAGGAAGTGACGCCGGTGGAAGAAGTAGCAAAGAACGAGGTCAAGACCTCGCCGACTACCGAGGATAGACCTGAAACGAAGAAGCTCGAAGCCGCAGAAGACGTCAGTGTCAAGGACGAGCTGAAGACAGGACCCGCCCCCGCCGTTACGAAGCCCGAGGTTGTAGTTGCCGAACCAACCATGGAGGTCGACGAGAAGAAGGACGAGTCTGAGACCAAGTCCGCAATCGTCGCTAATGGGAAGAAGGCGGTGCGGAGAACCGAGGCCCTAGCCCAGGTAGCCGAGGCAAAGTCTGGCGATGCCCAGAAGCACGACGCTGCTGTCGCGGTTCCTGATACCCCTTCGCCTGGGCCGGCATCACAGTCTCCTCCCGTTACCACTGAGAGGCCTTCGGCAAGCCAGGACCTTGGTGACGCCCCGGCCAAAACTCGCTTCGGCGAGCAAGTTCAAGTTGGCGATGCATCAACTCTCGCCTCTGGCGCTCCCGCCCCGTCCGCTAACGGTGTCGTCGACACTGCCGGCGAATCGCCGGCCGCAGGTGCCTCCACAGTCGCATTGTCCGAGGCGCGCAAGATCGACGATCTCGCTTCAGTTTCATATCCCGACGATATCCACTCGCCCAAGGCCGAGCTCAACGCGAACGCTGAATCGGGTCGCTACCGATACGATCGCGAGTTTCTCCTGCAGTTCATGAACGTATGCACGGAGAAGCCTGAGGCGTTGCCGAACCTTGAAGCAATCGGGATGGTTGATGCCGGCGCCGAAGCCGGTTCGAGCCGAGGCAATTTCGGAGCTGGGAACCGACGAGCGGCTATGGGCCCGCCCGCAGTGCCCGGGCGTGGCGCTGGACCGGCAGGCGGATTTGGCACACGAAGTGCCAGTGTTGGTGGCGTCGGCGCTGGGTTTGGGTCGATGGGCAGTTTTGGCCAGGCACCTCTCGGTACAAGCGAGGCTCGCTTCGCGCAGTCGTCGATGCGAGCTGCTAGTGGGGCTTTTGGCGGCGGGCGAGCAGGCAACATGTCTCGCACGACGAGTCAAAGTGGTCTTCCCGGCGGTGCATTTGTCCCGGCGGCGCCGTCCCAGACCGGCCGGATTCGCAGCGAACGAGGCAAGCGCCGCGAAGAGCCTGGACGTGCTGGGGGTGACCGTGGACACGGCGGAGGTGGAAAGCACACAGCTGGTGACGGCTTCGAGAACGCGACTCTTGCGCCCCGAAGTGAGACCGGCTGGGTACCCACTATTATTGGGGGCGCTCCCACGCTCGACGCCAACTCGCCCGAACTGGTGCAGCGGAAGGTCAAGGCCTTGCTCAATAAACTTACGCTCGAGCGTTTCGAGTCGATCTCCAACCAGATCCTCGAATGGGCCGACAAGAGTGTCACCGAAACCGACGGCCGCATCCTCCGACAGGTTATCGCGCTCATCTTTGAAAAGGCAACCGATGAGGCAAACTGGTCTGAGATGTACGCCCGGCTGTGCCGCAAATTGATGGAGACGGTCTCGATGAGTATCAAGGACGAGTCCGTCAAGAGTGCCGATGGTTCCTTCGTTGTCGGTGGCGCCTTGTTCCGCAAATACCTGCTCAACCGGTGCCAGGAGGATTACGAATCGGGATGGAAGCTAAAGGAGACAGCAGCGGCAGCAGCGGCTGGCAAGGCAGCTGATGACAACGCGAAGAAGGATCTGAACGAGCAAGCCGAGAAGGAAGCCAAGGAAAAGGGAGAGTCTGAGCCCTCGAAAGAGGCTGAGCTGCTATCCGAGGAATACTATGCCGCGGCGAAGGCGAAGCGACGAGGGCTCGGTCTCGTTCGATTCATCGGCGAGCTCTATCGACTGCAGATGTTGACGGAACGCATCATGCACGAGTGCATCAAAAAGCTTTTGGCCAACACGGACAACCCAGACGAGGAGGATGTCGAGTCGCTGTGCCGGTTGCTGACGACCGTCGGCAAGCACCTCGACAATGCCAAGGCGAAGCAACATATGGACATCTACTTCCAGAGGATGCACACGATCGCCAACAATCCAAAGACACCGTCGCGCATGCGCTTCATGATCCTTGATGTCGCCGATCTGCGGTCGAACCACTGGCAGCCCCGGCACGACTCCGCCGGCCCCAAGCTCATCTCCGAAATTCACTCCGATGCCCAAAGGGCCGCCGAGGAGTCGAATCGACGAGTGGCAAGCTCGGGCGGCAAGGGTCTGCCCCGGCTGAACGATCAGCTGTCGCGACCCAATTCTCGGCGAGGGCAAGGCCGTGATGGCTTTGGGGCTCCCGCAGCGGACGGTTGGAGCCAACCCGTTCCCCAACGACCTGCCAAGGCTGGCGATCTCAGCGCTTTCGGCAAGACTCGAGAGAATGCAGCTCCGTTCACGTTCGGCCCTACTGGTGCCTTTGCCGCCAAGGCCAGCAAGGCCAAGGAAGCTGCGCGTCCTGCGACACCGAGCAACCCCTTCGCTCTGCTTAGCGGTGGCGGCTCGGATTCTGCTGCCGAAGCTTCTACCAGTCAACGACCCAAGCTTAATTTGGCGCCGAGAACTAAGCCTTTAGACGGAGAGTCGTCTGCACAAGCCGACGGGACTCAGAGCGAGGACGCTGCCGGCAAAGGGCACGAGCATGCCGAAGAGAAGGATGAAGACGAAGATGATGGTGCCATCGATCCTAACGCTATCAGCATGTCCCGGGCAGAAGCGGAGCGACGATCCGGTAACAGTGTCAAAGAGGTCAGTTTTTTGTCGTGGTTTTGGCTTGTGCGGATATGACCTTTGCGTGTTGATCCCCTCCTTGCCCCGTGTCCGGTCACAGTTCTTCTCGGTCAAAAATATTGCAGAAGGGACTGCATCGGTTGAGGTTTTGCCATCAGAGTACCGAGGCATTCTCATCGCTGCCTTGGCCGACGCCGCCGTCGACAAGAAGGCCGATGATGTCAACATTACCCGACAGCTCTTCTCGGATGTTTCGACAAAAAACATTGTGCGGCATCATGTCATGCTCGACTCGCTGCAGACGCTCGTCACAGGTCTAATTGACTTGTCGGTCGATGTCCCCAACATTTATACTTTTGCTGTAAGTATGAATGCAGCAAAATGATGAACACGTGCCCTCATCCGAGCTTTCAAGTAGCTGATCACCTTTCCTCTTGTTCTGTGGTGATTTCCGATCTTTACAGGCGTCCTTGCTCATGGGCGCCCAAGCAACACGGGAAGAGGTCGAGACCATGGCACAGAACATGATTTCGGAAGAGGACGACGACGACGAAGAATTGGAGCGTGGGCGACAGCAATTGTATGCCGCTTTCGAGAGAGCTTCAGGCATCTGAACAAGGAGGACGAGCGTCTGCCACCTCTTTCGTAGATTACAGCTTTCGACTTCCCTGTCCCCATATAATTCAGTCTTGATTTCACACTCTTAGTGAGCTTTGACGGGTACAGCGCTCAATTGAGGCGACTGAGCACAAGCTTGGTTACTCAGGCTACTGGGAGTCCAGATTAAGAAAGTAGTGGCGGCGATAGTGCTTGAGCTCCTCGATGCTGTCTCGGATATCGGACAGCGCTCTGGAACAACAGCAAATACTTCAACTTGGCGTTCCATCACAACCAGAAGACAACAGTCGTTGCAAGCGGCGGAGGTTAGGGGACGTGAAAATCCGACTCACCTGTGCTGTGAATCAGACTTCTCCTTGGGCGGTTTAGGCCCCGACGGGTACCATTGCGCAATGAGTACTTTGAGCGAGCTGACGTCGACGATGCGATAGTGCAGAGTGGATGACAAGGACGGAAGGTCCTTTCTGATAAAACCCCTAGTTGGTGTCAGAATATAAAGCGTGGCTCAGCCTGGAGCCTGATTCCATGATCGGTTTGGCAGAACTCGAGTGACGAACAAGTCGGCATGGACCGAATTTCCTGCGATCACAGCTGGGGCATCGAAGTGTCGGCTCACGTAGGCCTTGCACGCAGCGTCGACGTCCTTGATCGAATGGGGCGAGTCGAGGCATGCTTGCGTCAAGCCCGTCTTTCCATGCTGCTCGATGCACCTGTATTTTATGCTCGTTACCTTATGTCAGTACCGGTGCCACTGGGTGGCACTTTGCACCGATTGCGACCGCTTCATCACGTGATGCATAGCGTACGTCAGCTCGGACTTCACCAGCGACTGACCAATCGTTCATCGAGTCTAGTACGTGGCTGTGAGAAGGAAAAATGATATTAGGACGCATTCTTAGGGTTCGAAGATGCTTGATAGCACCACGCGTGCTTACCGCTCGGTCCTGACGATCATCTCGAGGCCTTCATCGAGTGGCTGCAGGTCGCTGTTGGTAGCGATCATGGCAATCTACAATGGGCACAGGCTGGACCGGTTCAGACATGCGTCATGTCGGTGCCGGTTGAAGTGCGGTCCGGCGGAGCTCACCTCTAGTATCCGGTCAGGTTGGAATGGTTCGCCTTGGCCAAGCGTCGACGGTGGGAGGTAAGGGTTGAGCCCTGTCATCTCGCAGTCTGATCCATAGCGTGGAGGTGAGCGAGCAGGGTCAGTCGCACGTCCTCGGTACTCTAGAATAAAGTGTTGGCCGTCTATCGGCATCCCTGCGTCTGCGGTGGAACACATTTCCAGCCTGCAGCCTGCAATGGAGCACTAACCGATCCATAATAAACGACCGTGGCAGAGGCCTGAAGGGGACATGACGACCTCGCAGTTGTCCTGGTCCCAAGTTCCACGACTCCAGTCCGCCGCCAGTGATGCTTAGTGCAAGCGGTGTAGTAGCTTGGATAACGACGCGGATAACGCGCAAGAAATCGCGTTGGCGCCTGATCGAGGCCATGCAGGCTCATGATGCCCTTGGGAGCTATGTGGAGCGCCAGATGGGTACGTTCCAGGGTGTGGCTTTAGCCGAGCTCAGTACCTATTTGCGCGATGACGGCTTTGGACCTCGGAAAATACGCCAAGCAGTAATGTGCTTTGAATGGAGCCCTGCTCCTGGAAATGGCATGATATTGCGTACAACTTGAAGGCCCGTGTATAGATTCGGATTTGAACCGTCAGGGTCCGGTTGCGCAAAAGTCAGTCTAGACGGTCATCTGACCGCACAAGATGATTTTTCTTGCAGTTCTGGTCATCAAAAATGGAATACTCATGATGATGATTGCGTGTGATGCCAGATGATCCCCTTTCATCTTCATTTCGAGAGATCGCATGCGGGGGTGGGTTCCAACGTTCCAACCGCTGTCGACGGGTTGCCACGGGAAACGTTGAATTACACCCCGGTGGAAGGTTTGGTCTTGTACCTGGACATCTCGACGCCCTTGTTCTCATATCTGTGTTGTCGCTGAAATTCATTAGACGCAGAAACCTCCACAAAGGCCCATTGATGTTGCTCACCCGCATTTGGCGTAGAATGCTGGATCGCTCGCTCGAGGATGCCAGGAGTGTCAGCTCGGAGAGAAAGATGTTTCCGAGTTCAACAGAGAGGGTTTCCATTGCGTCTTACCTTCGTTCTTGGGATCACAATCGAGGATTGACTGTAGTCAAGAGTTCGGACACCTACCTGTCAGAACGTGTTGCTGCGACTCGAAGTTGTGAAGCGACTCGAAGCAGGACGCGTCAGATCTTGGCTGACTAACCTTGTAGCAGCCGAGCTCCTCGCTCAGGGTCGACAAGGCAGCGATGAGCGTCTTGCCCAGGCCTTTTCCCTGCTGTGATGGCGAGACTGAAATGTCCTCAATGTGCCCCACCAGGCCCGCGCTGCGCAAGAATTTGCGTTCGACGACCAGAGTCCCCGTGGCGACAAGCCGATTCGCTGCGGTGTCGACGATCACGAGCGGGTAGTAGGTCGCCTGCGTGTGCTTCATTTCGTTGAACCGATCTGACCAAGCTTGAGCTCCAATGTCGGGCGCGAAGGTCAGTGTCGACAATAGCTCCAAGTGCCCTTTGACGTAGTCCGAAGCGCTTAGCGGCCGAAGCTTCAGGCCCATCGCGACGAGGGATTCCACCAGAGACGTTGGTAAGCAAGCAAGGGAGGCTTGATCAAAGACATAGTCGGATTCCACAGTTGAACTTGATGCCATCATGAGCGGGAACTGGGCCCCTAGCGTGGTCGCCGAGCACCTTTGACGCGAACCCGACGCGACGGTGGAGCTTGAGGTGCGGCGGCGGACGGTGGACCACTAGAGCGCAGAAGGCGGCAGGAGGCGAGGGATAGCGGAGATTGAAGCCGTCCCCTTGGTACGGTCCTTTGCAATAACGAGTGGCACCTTCTCCAGTATGCGAGGGGAGTTTGGGTGCGGGGCGAGTCCGAGGGGCAGCGATTCATCGAGCGCTGGTGCAGGCTAGGAAGACCTCGGCCTGCTGACTAATCATGAGGGGAGCCCGGCTGGGAGCCAGTGGGAGCCCCGCTGTCGCCTGCTGTCGCCTGCTGTCGCACTCTGTCGCTCGCAGCTGCTCGCAGCCTTTCGCAGCCAGTTGCCGCGTCGCACGCGCGATCATCCGTCGCTGCTGTATCCCGTTTGTCGCTTTCGCTAACACGGCGACAAGGGATGTCGGACTTCGTCTACACACTCGACTCCGATGATGAGCTCAACCCCCAGGTGGTGCCGGCAAAGCTGGGCTCGGCCCTCGCCTCCGTACCCACCCCTGCGACTCGAACCAAGGTTGCGAAGGGACCGTGCCATGGAACCAACGCCGCACGAGCTCGGGGCGGAGCGACGCTGCTGAGCAAGAAGGCGGCGTTGGACTCTACGACTAGGATTAAGGATCGACCGTTGCCCGGAGACAGCGATGAGAGCATCGCAGGCGAGAGCGGAGCTAAGGGCGACGAAGGGGCCAAAATCAATTCGAGCTTCGTGTTCGATGGTCTTGGGGGAGGCTACGTCGGCACATACCGCAACAGCGTTTGGGTCAGTTTGAGATATTCTGAGCTCGGCGTGACCTATTTATCTTTGTACCGTAGCACTGACCCCGGAGTGCCCGAACCGTCAGGATGCTGAGGACCCGTACCTGGTGCGACGTCCAAATGCGATTGTGAGTAGAGGTCGGATTCGGTCTCACGGTGTGGTGGCTTCCATTGCACGCCTGTAGTGACAATACTTCCTCTCATCCCCCTCGGCCCTGTGGACCAATTCTCAGCCCCGCGTGACAGTAGACGAAATTATCGCTCGTCGAGCGCTCACACAAAATACTGTCAACCCAAGCAGAGCTGATAGCGCGTCCTCACAAGATGTGGCGTCTTCGAGTTCTGGCAGTAGCGATGAAGGTGGTCTGCCTTCGACGTCCTCTCCGAGGAAGCGGTCTCGTGCCGATGCGGATGCAAACGATACAGATTGGGTCGGGCAGTACGTCGACGACGAAGTGCATGAGGGTCGTGCCTCATCAACACTTTCAGGAAGACGCGCGGGTCGTGGTTTACAGACGAGCAGCACAGAGTCCGAAGAATCCGCGGACGAACTATCTGTAATCCCAAGTCCAGTCGTCGAAGGATCGAGCGGCAGTCTTAACAGCGATGGCAGCGGCTACAGCGACGACGACAGCAGCGAAGACGACAGCGAGGGCCGATCCACGCTCTACACTGGCGGTTAGCAACCCCGTGGTCTTCTCCGTACTATGGAGAAACCGCGTCTGACCTGAAACATGTTTGAATTCTTTTGCATCTACCACAGGCTTTGCAGCACTCGCAGAAATAGATCCGGATCTGCTTATCGACGAGGAGGGCTCTGGAACTTCGGTAGGGTTCGACTTGCCCAAGGCCGATTCCTCGAATGAACCCGATGGTGCGGCCGCTATCAAAGCATTTTTCGCGCCGCACATTGTCGCGACTTCGTCATCAAGCGCAAATTCTTCTTTTGCCACTCTCCCTGGCTGCACTATCTCTCGTCAGCTTCTGCTCGCTCTCAGCAGCCTGAGTCTGTCCGTCCCAACCCCAATTCAACGCGAATGCATACCGATCGCGATGATGGGTAAGGACATCGTAGCGAGCTCGGCCACTGGCTCCGGAAAAACAGTGGCTTTCTGGGTCGGCGTGCTGGAACGCCTCCTCCACCGGGACCGCCGAAATCCCTTGACTCGCGTTGTTGTCATCACCCCCACTCGCGAACTTGCGGTGCAAGTACACGGCGTGGGCAAAGCGTTGGCGCGCTACACGGACGTCGATTTCTGTCTCTGTGTCGGAGGATTGTCTCTCAAAGTACAGGAAGCCGAGCTCAAGCAACGTCCCGACGTCGTAGTATCCACACCCGGACGGTTGATCGACCACGTTCGCAACACGCCCTCGTTCACCATGGACGGTGTCGAAATTTTGGTACTCGACGAAGCGGACCGCATGCTCGAAGAGGTAGGTTGTTTGTAGCGAGTGTCCAAGCATGTGTTGGACCTGATGAGCTCAGCTTTCATTACGACTGATGCAGGGCTTCCGATCCGAGCTCGAAGAAATCATTGGGGCCGCCCCTCGCTCACGCCAAACCTTGCTCTTCTCCGCTACTGTGACCGAGTCCATCGCCCAGCTCACTCGGCTCTCGATGAACAAGCCTGTGCGCGTCAAGGTCGACCAGATGGGCGCCACTGCCCAAGGTTTGGTGCAGGAATGTGCGTCACTGTGACATGATCTTGTCCGGCCCATTTGTTCGAACTAAAACGATGCCTTTTTTGAACGTAGTCCTTCGAGTGCGCGGGGATAGACCGGGAGAAGCTATCGAGCGCGGCTTTCGGTCTGGCGAGCGATCTCGGGAAGCGTTGTTGATTACATTGTGCACACGAAGTTTCGCAACCGGGCGCACAATAATATTTTTCCGATCAAAAGCTCAGGCCCATCGCATGAAGATCATATTTTCGCTTTTCGGCCAAGGCTTGCAGAAAGCTGACGAGCTTCACGGAGATCTTACTCAAGAGCAACGCCTGGCGAGTCTCAAACGGTTCCGACAGGGCGAATGTTCATTTCTTCTCGCTACCGATCTGGCCTCCCGCGGGTACGTGCAGTCGTGCAGCTTGGTGGATCTGGCTTTTCGGCCGCTCTGAATCTGATTCGATCCCGCTTCCGACGCTTGCAATCTCTACAGGCTCGATATCAAGGGTGTTGACAATGTCATCAACTATGAGATGCCAAGATCTATCGAGATCTATCTGCATAGAGTGGGAAGGACAGCGCGCGCTGGCCAGCGTGGAAGGTGAGTCTTAACAAAGCTCGAGTCCTTGCGAGTGGCGGCTTGCGTGCCGATACTCTAAACACGGTCGACGCTGGGCCCTTCGCCGATGACAAAATGATCTGCACGACTCACAGAGCGTTAACGCTGGTCGGGGAATCGGATCGAAAATTGGTCAAGCTCGCAGTCAAGCATGCGCCGCCCGAATCGATACAACAAAGAGCGATACCGGTGGAGGCGCACTTCGATGTTTTGACGCAACTTCAAGATCTCGAGAGCGAAGTCAACGCGGTCCAGCGCGAGGAGAAGGAGGAAATAGAGGTGGGTACTGCTTTCCTCGCATCTTGGCTCTGATCCTGTGCGCATCGGCTGACCTGCTGACCTGCTGCTCGCCTCGGACGTCTCTATCTAATCTTCAGACGAGAAAGGGCGAGATGGAAGTGTCCAAAGGGCGCAACTTGATCGAACACGAGCGAGAGATTCATGCCAGGCCGGCTCGCACTTGGTTCCAAACGACTCAAGAGAAAAACATCGCGAAAAGTCGGTCCAGCCTCGGGTGTGTGTGCAACGACAGACGATCTCACCTATTTCTTGTCCCGCTCCAGGTGCCGGCCTGAACGAACACAACCAGAAGTTCAACGACCGCAAGCCTATCAGGCCTACCACAGTGGTGGATGACAGACAGGCCCCAAAGCGCATAGCGTTCTCGGGTCTTTCCAGAACAGAGAAGAGACGCAAGTTAGCTTCACTCGAAGATGCCCAGGATAATGATCGTGGCAAAATCGAGGGATCGATTCGCTCGGCCAAGAGAGCGGCGTTGCCGCGCAAGATGACTGTGGCCCCAGAGGCACGCGCCACACCCCACCAATCAAGGAAATCCAAGAAGAAACGTGCGGGTGACTTCGATCGAGAGCTCGGGGTCAGTCGTAGGGTAATCGGTGCAGTCTAGGAAGAGCTCGTCTGTTCGAGTCGGCGTTTTCGACGCCAGCCGGAAGGGTGACACGCTCCGTCAATAGCGTTGATGTATCAACTCCCTCAGCCTTTCAGCCCTCTGGGTGTTCGTGGTTGTGGCATACTTCCGCATGCAATACAAATCCCACGACCGAGGTTACCGCAGACCTCGACGCTCATTCTCAGAGCTCCTGACTCAAACCCTTTTGGTGCGTTTTTCAAACGCACCAAAGAGCGGAAGGAAGAAGGCCACAAAATCCTCGTTCTGGCACTGGGCAGATTAATACTCAATTATACCTGTTATGATGGAATCGCTCCCATTGTTCTCGCAAGAAGTTGGTGAAGCTGATGAAGGCGATGAAGATGGTTTGCGACCCTCCTCACGTTTCTGCTGCTCTATGTAAAGAGCTAAACAATGAGGCCTAATGTGCGACAGCGGTTGGCTACGATGGGCAGTGATAAGTATCTACGGTTGGGCTCGGTTGGGGGACCTAAAGCGTTCGCCAGAATCGGTTCGCCCTTTCGGACTCATCCTCCTATTGCGGGCCCACACTTGTGCTCAAGTGTCCTACAACTAGGTTTAACCTTGGAAGGTCAACCAGCTTGTGATACACATACTGACGGTCGATATCCTGTGGCTCTGCTTCCAGTACGTGAAATGTGACCCGAGTCCACCATTCCCCCACACCTCGGCGCCGATCTGACTCAAGAGACATCAAGTGGAGCAGCAGTCTGGGACGTTTCTCCGCGACCGCACTGATTGACGTAGGCACCAATGACCAATTTCTTACAGTGGGTGCATTATGCGGCAAGGAGTCCCACTTTGAGCAACTAGGCGGCAAGGGACATGTCCTAGGCCAGCGGAGCGCCAAACCACCGCCAACCACGTCGAGTGGGGTCGCTAAACAGCCCTCGCCTCGTACACTCTCCCAAACAATGGGAGGCTCCCCTCCCCCATCTGCCGCTCTCGACTCGACAAAGGATCCGGAAGGCGCACATCGGAGAGAAGCGAGGCTTCGCGCCGCGGAGGAGCGCAGTCGAGCCGTGAGTTGACCGCGGTCCACGCGAGCGTTTGCGAACGACCGTCGATCTCTACCGTTTCGTTGCTATCCCAGCTCCAGACTGATAATCCTTGATAACCTGCCACTCAGGCCAACTTGAGAGGGACGTCGGGCGGGAAGGTGGCGATGCAACTTGCAGCCCAAAAAGCCCATGGCAATCGCGCTGTTGATGCGGGGCACACCGGCGAGACACATGACGCGCCACTGGTGGTGAGTATCTTTCTGATTCGCAAAGCAAATTCCAGAAACGGCTTCCACACCAAGCATACTGATCATTGATCTGGGGGCGTCATGTTCACCTAGTGGGATTGATTGACGTGGGTATGGCTCTGTATTAGTCCGAGACCTGAAGATAGACACCAATTGTGTATTTTGAACAGACTCACCAAGTTATTGGATCAGGCAAGAACCAAGCAAAGATGCAAAAGAGATGAGACATGTGTGCTTCAAGCCAGCCATGTCATGGTCAAACCGCAGGCTGTGCACACATAAAGGAACTCAATGTACAACCAAATGACTAGCTTCGCTTCCACATTAGCATAGTGAATTATCTCTCCCTCCACAGTGTGTGTGGCATAAAGAACAGGCGGACCGGTTGCTTCCCATTTAATGCTCATGATGTTGGTGGTACAGCAGGACAGCAGGGTAAAAGTGTCTTTCCTGAAGACAGCGGACAAGGAAAGAAAACAAAGCACGAACAAAAAGTTGACCGAATCGGGAGTCGAACCCGAGTCCTTCGTAGGACGATGATGGGAAACGAAGATTCTGAACCTCTAAACTATTCGGCCCAAAACATCAATGGGGAGGCACAACTGTCTTATATGATTTGTTCAACAAAAGAGACACATACATTACGGCCATACCGCGATGAACCTTCCGCGTCTCGTCCGATCCGCGCAGACAAGCATCGCAGGGGCCAGAGAGTATTGACGTGGGTGACCAGTTGAGAACACTGTGCAAATCATTCTCATTCTCATTCGCCCCTTTTGTGTAACAACTACTACAACAACCGCCAAGGATGCAGACCGGTGATACCGACCCACCCCCTGGGGCTCCACCCCCTAGGGCTCCACCCTCACCATCGGCGTCCGCAGCGACGAGCGTCCCGATTGGGACAAAGGAGACGCAAGTCCCTATCGCCGCCGCGACGTACGCCACCGCCGCGATTCAAAAGACCAAGCAGACTCCTGAGCAGCAAACCCAACAACAACACCGTGCCAAGGCTTTGACCCAAATGTTCGAAGTCATGGGTGCTGTACCGGGCAATCGCATCGACCGGTGGTTGCAAGCCACCTTCGCCGCCGACGAGTACCCTGTCGCTACCGCTACATCGCTCAAGTATTCGGCTCTCAACGCCAATCGATCCATTCGAAACGTTTTCGACTTTGCTCTCGACGTCACTTTGACCATCCAGGGCGCCTCGAAGGCCTCCCCCGCGGACAAGGCCGATCTGCTCGGCTGCGTCACGAGACTGCTCTCCCCGCAATCGCCCCTGTGCTTCGACGCCGAGGTCACCCTTCCCGAGCACCTTGCGGCGTTTGCGCCCCAGATTAGGGGTATCCAACACTCGTCTTTCGTCAGGGCCGGTGTGGTCAACCACCGTATCTCCGTGGGATTCGTTTCGGTGAAGGCACGTGACGCGGCGCTTACGGCCCCACTGGCGCTTACTTGGCACTCTGCAAAGGCCCACTTCGCAAAGGCGCACCACTTCTACCGCAACATGGTCGAGCTGCGTATCAACGTCGGTGTTGCAGCGGTCCCACCCAAGGATGCTATTGTTGACTCCTTCCAATCCATTGTCACCAACATCACAGCCAAGGGACACCGTTGCGAGCTGGTACAAGTCTTGCGCGTGATCCACGTCGATAACGACTCGGCCTATGCGCACTTGGCCGGCGAGTTTTCGGCCTTTATCCGCTTCGACGACGACGCCCTTTTCAAAGCCCCTAACAACACGCTGAAGGAGCTCCTACCGTCGAAGGTCTCTCTACCCACTCGAGGCAACATGTATACGGCGGTTCGCCACGATTACGAACGAGAAGTGGCCTGTGCTCGGTGCCACTTTGTGGGGCACGTGGAAACGTGCACGCTGGAACACGAGAGGAGGCAGAAGGAGGCGAATAACAACACCGGAAGGCACAACAAGCACCACAACAACCCAACCAACACCAACACCACCAACAACACCAACAACGCCGACAACGACTCTTCCGAGGTTGTGGCCCCTAGCCGCGCCGGCCGCGCTGCCCTCGGAACCGACCAACTCGAATCACGGAACCGATTTGCGGGGCTCGAGGTGGAAGGAGGACAGGACAATGACGTCGACGAGGAGGACGCAGGAAAGGAGGGCGAGGAAAAGGAGCAGGTCGAAGAAGGAGACGAGGATACGGGCGCCAAAGCAGACGACGAGGATTCGGATCCGGAGGAGAACGATGGAGCGAACATCGACAAGACTGGAGGCGACGACGACGACGAGGACGACAAGGACGAACAGGACGACAACTCGGAGGGAGGCAAACAAGGGGAGGACGAAGGAAACGATGGGGATGACGTGATGAAAGATGGAGTAGAGGAAGAGGACGAAGGGACGGAGACGGAGGTGGAAGAAGAGGTCGAGCAGGAACAGGGGGTACAGGACGACACCATCATGATCATCGACGACGACCAAACGACCATCGCCACGGTTTCCCGCGAGTCGACTCCTCGGAGTCCCTCGTGGCCTCCACTATCTCCTGAGACGTTGGCAAAGTCGCTGTGCGAGGGTGCGGAGTGGGACCGAGCTCACGCCGAAGCTGCTGCACGTGTCCAAGCAGAACGGCTTGCCATCATCGACGCCCAACTCGACGCGGAGGAACCGCTCGTTCGCCACCAATTTGCAGAATGGGGTCAGGAAGATGGAGAACTGCGATACATCAACATTCGTGGCACCGCCTCCAACTCGAAGAAGAAGATGAAGAGGTCGCAAACGGTGGCCGATCTCAGCGATCCGAGCGACGGCCCGGTCGAAGTCAAGCGCGTTTTGAACAGGGTCAAAGGTCGAGCGGGAAAGGAGGTACCGAGTCAGGGGAAGAGGGTGACGAGGTCGATGTCGGCGGCGGCGGCGATGCAGGTCGAGGGGGCCAAGGCGAAAGCGGAGAAGGGTAAAGGGGTGGAGGAGGAGAAGCGCTGGTCCGACCACGAGCCCGAGGACGATTTCCTCCCCGCATTCCCACTCTTTGAGGACGACACTGCCGCCAAGAGCACGCCTACATCGTCTACCCAATAATGATCGAGCACATCATCACCACTTGGAACGTGAGGAGGAGCATGGGGATCCCGGAAAAGCGACGCAACATTTACACCTATTTATCAACATTCAAAGCATCCGCCATTCTATTACAAGAACACTTCATCAGCCCGCAACTCTGGCAACGTATCAAGGACGAGTACGAGGGCAAGGTCTTCATCAACAAACACTGTCTGACTCTGATCCCCGCCGACTCGCCCCTGATCGACGCCGAGATTTTGCGCACCCACTCGGCACTTGACGGACGAATCCTGGTCGCCTCCTTTCGACTTCGAGGCGACATTCGGATACTCGAGATCAACAACATTTACGCACCAGTCGATACAAAACAACGACTCACATTCTTTGACAAACTACATTTCCACAGGACGCAGAGCACCCACCTTCGACTCCTCGGCGGCGATCTCAACGACTGCCCGCGCCCAGAGGTCGATCGGCGGAACCAAGCTCGGCACGGCCACCACTGGCCGATCCTGATCGGCAAGCTCGACTCGCCCTACACCGACTGCATACGATTCAAACACCCGCTCACACCATCTTTCACCCGACCCAACATCGTCCGCAATCGACCAAAGTCCTTTTCACGACTTGACTACTTCCTTCTGCAGCGCACCCACCAAAATCGACTCGTCCAAGCCTCGACGATCTACGATCACCCCAAGGACCTCTCGGATCACCGACCGGTCTCGATCGTCCTAGTTCTTTCGGACGAGCGAGGAGACGCGGCTCAACCCAACAACAGTTTACCAACGACATCAAACCAATTACATCGTATCAACGCGGCGACCTTCAAGACGGCGGAGTTCCAGGGGATGTTGGAAGGATGGTTGGAAGGAGCGAGTGGGGAGGAACCGGTGAGGGAGCTCGAGGTGGTGCTGGGGAACTGCGAGAAGGAGGGTCGGGAGCTGGCGAGGAGGGAGCATCGGGAGCGGGTGGAGCGGATGGCGGTCTTGGTGGGAAGGATGCAGGATCTGGAGGCGTTGCCGGTGATGGGGGACGAGGAGACGGCCGAATGGACGTGAACGACGGAGGAACTTAGGCGAGCGGTCAATGAACGCGCGCGCCAACTTCGGATCCGAGCCCACGTACCCGAGATCGCTACCGAGGAACGACTTTCGCGGCCGGTCCACGCCAAGCTCGCGGCACGGAGTTCGGATTCCAAGATCACAGCACTGCGATTGCCCAACGGAGAGCTGACACATGACATTGACGTCGCGCTTAACCACACACAGGCGCACTTTCAGCGCCTCTACGATCTCCAGCCGCGCGATCAGGACCACGTCGAGCGACTTAGGGACGATTTCTTGGCGCCGATCAGGGCGGCGGGCACCTGCGACGACCCGAGCTCGGACCCGCTCTTTCTGCGACGACTCTCGGAAGCGCACATTGAGCTGCTGCAGCAACCCATCACCGAGGACGAGGTCGTAGCCGCGATCGCAACAACGCACCCGGGTCGATCGCCGGGTCCATCGGGCGTGCCCTACGAGCTCTATCATACGGCGCCGCTGGCGTGGGCCAAGGTGCTCAGCAGGGCCTTCAACGCGATGACCGAGCGCGGCTCGCTTTCACCGAAGCAGGGACAAGGACTCGTTCGCCTGCTCTTCAAGCACCACAAGATCGGGGCCGATCGCGCCGAGCTCTCGTCGTACCGGCCCATCACCTTGCGCGAGTGCGACTACAAGCTCTTCACCAAGGTCTACGTTGCGCGACTCAATCACGTGCTGCCGGACCTGCTCTCCCCGCAACAGCACGGCTTCGTCAAGGGCCGCCGATCGGCGGACGCGTCATTCCATCTTCGACTCTTGATCGAGGAGCTGGGCGCGCGCGGCACCGAGTTCCCTGACGCGGCGCTCTTGTCTCTTGACCAATCGTCGGCTTACGACCTCGTCGAGCACGAATGGATCTTCGCCATCTTCGACGCCCTCGGCGCTCCTGCCGCCTTCCAACGCGTTCTGAGGATGCTCTACTCGGGTGACTCGACCTCGGCGCGATATATCATCAACGGCTTCCTGACTCCGCCGGTGCGGCTGACGTGTGGGCTCGGCCAAGGGGACCCGGCGTCGTCGTCGGTCTGGGATGTCGTGTTCCAGCCGTTCCTGGATGCTCTGCACCGTCGAGGCATCGCGCTGAACCTCTCGCTTCCTGCCATCCATCCGTACCCACAGAGCCGCGCCATTACATCCCTTGCGTTTGCCGATGACGTGGTCGTCGCCGTCGCGGGCTCGGAGTCACTCAACTTGCTCGACGACCTGGCGCTCGACTGGAGGCTCGCAGCCAATGGCCGGCTCAACACCGACAAGACCGTCGTACTACCCATTGGACGTCGCTGGGAGGCTGGGGATCGTCCGATCGTCGTAAAGGCCGAGGGCGAGTCGCTCGAGTGGATTGGCCTATCTTTCGACCCCACCGGCAACACCGAACTCGCCAACGTGAACCTCGTCGCACGGCTCGAAGCGGCGCTCGATTCGGCACGGGACCGAGGGCTCACACACCACACCCGAGCGTTCTACGTCAACCGATACGCCATTCCCAAGATTCTGCACATCCTCTCCGCCGACATCCCACCGCTCGAGGTCGTCAAGGAGCTTGATCGCATTCTCACCGACTTTGTACGCGGCGGCAAGAGGAGGACGTGCTATGGCAAGGACGTCGTCTTCACACCGAGGTACAAGGGGGGTCTTGGGGTCATGCGGATGCAGGATGTCGTCGACTCGGTTGCGGCACGCGTCTGGGACGTGCTTCTTGGCGGTTCGGATGCGATCTGGCAGGGACTTGCGCGTGCGGCGATTGTCCGAGCCCACCCCGACCCCGACTTTGACTTGGCAACCGATGCGTGGCCCTGCAACTACACTCCGATACGAACCGATCTACACCCAAGATGGCAGGCCGTGCTGAAGGTACCATCGACCCACAATGCGCAAGTCAAGCCGAGGACGTTGACGCTCGCGAACCTTCTCGCTCTTCCGATCAAGTTGCACACCCTTCACTACCTACCGGGAGCGCCAGCTGTGTCGCGACCACCCTACGACGCCGACTATGCTGCGTTTGCCGTTTACGCCAAGGTAGCGGACCTGTTTCGACGCGAGCTGTACCCGGGCGGGGGCTTTCACCTTTGGACGCCGCCGACGGATGTGGTCCTCAGCAACAGCGAATACGATCAACGGGGGCGATCACAACGGGAGAACATCGTGGCATGGTACCGACATGCGATCAATCGATTGAGGGTCATACCAAGAGCTCAACCGGTGGCGGCAGTACGAGTCAACGGGCCTCCCCGAGTCCGTCCCAGCGCCGAGATACGCCGCACCACGCCGCTCGAGTCGATCCTGCCCAAACCAATCGACCCGCCGCAGCACCTTCCGAGACCGGCTCTCCCAGACCAATCAACACAATACAACTTGCTCAGCATAATGCGACCGTACACCATCCGTCGCGTCCGCCGAGTCTTGAACGCAAAGGCCTTCACCGACACGATCGAGTTCAGGGACTCGCTGCAGCCCGACGATCTCAAGGGATTCTGGAAGGGGGTCAACTCGAAAGCTTTGACGGCGAGGGAACACGAGGTGTGGTTCAAGCTTGTCAGGAACTTCACCCCGACTCGGAGTCTGCAGTTTCATCAAAAGCACGACGACTCGCCCGCGTGCCTCGTCTGTGGAGCGCCCAAGGACGATCGGGAACACTACTTCTTCGACTGCGTCGACTCGAGGAACGTTTGGATCGCGTCAAGGGGTGTGCTCTGCGACGCACTGGGGCTCGACACGATCGACAACACTCATTACACGGCCGTTCAACGCATGTTCGGACTTCCGAAGCTGAAGGCCAGTCTGCGCGATCAAGAAGGAGCGGGGAGGACGATCGAGATTTTTACCGGGCTGGTCTTGGAGATGATCAGCAGCGGGAGGTGGGGGATGCAGAAGTGGGGGACGAGGATGGCGGGGGTTGGGAGGAGGAGGATCATCTTGGAGGAGAGGTTGAAGTTGAGGGCAGGAGGAGCTGCGGGGAGGAGAGGGCAGTAGAGGCTGGGTTCGACTTTCCCCCCCCACCACCACACACACACACCAATTCTTGTTACAACATTTTCTCATACTGTACACTAAATATCTCGCTCGCTTTCTTCTCTCATTTGTTACAGGTTCACCGTTGCGGATCATGGACCATCTCGCGATTTGGCGTCGACTCGGTGTGGCTCGCGCTCTTCGGCTTCGGGGTTCTGAGTCAAGGGAGGGATCAGCGGACACAGGCAGAAAGTCGGCTTTGAGGGGCCAGGGACTGCCGAGGGGGAGGTTTTGAGGGACCTTCACCGCGTCTTGTTTGTGACCGAGCGGAGACTTGGAGCGTCGAGGATCGAGGTGGCTGCACAGTCGTGCTCCTGTCTTCGTCTCGACCGAGTGGGAAGTGGCTGTGGGGTGGGCCTTTCTGTCGTTAGTCCATTTCTTTTTTTTTCTCTTCTCTCTTTCTCTTTCTCTTTCTCTCTCTCATTCGTCTCCTGGGGGGAGCAACCGCTTGGCTAGGGCATTTGAATCCGAATCTCGGATTGGTGGACCTGGCTCGTTTCTCGCACTTTTGCGGGCGGTTTGTGTTATCATCGTAGTCTTCCATCTAGTTTTTCCGTAGGCCGAAACAGGGTGAACAGGAATTGGGGGCAATATGATGAACGTTATCTACAAAAAAAAAAACAAAAAAAAACGCTAAGACTGTCACTCGCTCCGTGACTTTCCCCGGAAATCTCTGGATTGTGTGTTTTTGCGCGAAGTAGGCCTGTCTCTCAGTTGCGGTCATTGAACGGGGGTGATCTGAAGTCGTGCGGTCGTGAGGGGGGGGGGGGGACTTTGGTAACCGAAAAGGGGTTTGGATCCATGGCGTACGTCCAGCGCAGTGGGGTACAAGGGGTATGTGATTGCTGCGGTCGCAGGGGGTTACATTCCCCTTCGGACCACGTGAATCTTTCGGACTGAGCGGGATGTTCGTGCCATCGGAGGCCATGTTCAACGCGTGTCAAAGAATTAAGGGGCTTCAAGGAGCATGGAGGTCTCAGGGGGGTCTGAAGTCAAAAGATCGAAGAAGGTTCAATTGTACAACTAATCGGATCCGCCTGTACAACACGTGTACCACCACCAACATTCTCCCCATCATCTTCCGACTCCTCATGTATTATTTTCAAACTTCCTTCATTTCGTCTCTGGGAGGGAGCAACCGTGGGCGGGGGGGACTTGAACTCGGATGTGTCGGGTTGGTCTGTTCTGCTAGTTACAACGCATCAAGCGGCGGTTGTGGTCATCATCGTGCATGCTGGGTAGCATCTCCTTTAGTTCCGTAGGGGGTTTTCTCGTCTTGCAAATTAGCGATGAGTTTCATACAAAAAAAAAAACATCCGAATCTCGGATTGGTGGACCTGGCTCATTTCTCGCACTTTTGCGGGCGGTTTGTGTTATCATCGTAGTCTTCCATCTAGTTTTTCCGTAGGCCGAAACAGGGTGAACAGGAATTGGGGGCAATATGATGAACGTTATCTACAAAAAAAAAAAAAAACAAAAAAAAAAAAAGATTCGCAAGCTTCGTCGGCTTGTGAACGTGGTTCGGTTCCCGGGGAAGGAGGACCGTGTCCAGCGTCTCCCGGTTGGGACTTCTCAGAGCGATAGGCAGCGCTTCTGGAGATGGCTTCATGACCGGTTCGCGTCTGCGGTGGAGCAGGATACGCACTGGCGACTATTACGGATAAGGACTAAGAGGTACTCCACGACTCAGCTCCGATATACACGAGTGAGATGATGAGAATAGCGTGACTTTGCAGTAACTAACCTAAGAGGTACTCCACGACTCAGCTCCGATATACACGAGTGAGATGATGAGAATAGCGTGGAGAAGAGAACTAAAAGGCAGAAACATAGCAAAGACAGAGATAGACGCGCGCATAATAAAACAATTAACCATTCTAGTAAAGAAGAGTTAGGCTCTCAGACCCCGCTTCTAACACTCCCACCGGTCAAAGAGACTAACGAGACCATTCCAAGAAGCGCACGAAGTTGATCAAAACGTTGAGGTCCCAAGGGCTTGGTCAACATATCCGCAGCATTGACGTGAGTTGGGCAGTATTCAAGTTCGACCTCGCCCGAAGCAACACGTTCTCGAACGAAGAGATGAGCGATATCGAAATGCTTGGTACGCATGTGATCGACTGGATCCTTGGCAATCTGGATGCAAGCGGCGTTGTCCTCTTGAATGATGGTAGGGCCCGACTGAGGAATTCCAACGTCACCGGCCAAGCGACGAAGCCAGATTGCTTCACGAGTAGCTGAGGACGCGGACAGAATTTCAGCCTCCGTAGTAGACGTGGCGATCATAGATTGTTGCTTCGACTGCCAAGAAACCACTCCACCCGCAAGCATCGATGCATAGGCTCCCACCGATCTCCGAGATTCCGGATTGTCGGCAAACGAGGCATCGGAGTAGACCACCAATCGAGTTGTAGAGTTGTTGCGATACAAGATGCCCCAATCGACGGTACTGTTGAGGTAGCGGAAAATGCGCTTGACCGCAGCCCAATCGTCGACTGTTGGACAGGAGTTCTTTTGAGCCACAGCACGGACAGCAATTGCGATATCAGGTCGGCAGCGAGTCGAAGCGTATTGGAGCGAACCCACCGCAGACTGATACATCGGCATGTCAGCAAACGGAGTAGTGTCGATTCGAAGTGAGGGACGATCGTCCATTGGCGTAAAGGCACGGCGCTTGGACGGCGAAGCGAAATCAAACTTCTCGAGCATTGTTCGAATGTACTTGCTTTGATGAACGAAGATGTAGTCCTTGGTGCGATGAACCTCGAAACCCAGGAAGTAGGAGACCAGACCGAGACGTTTGAGCTTGAAACCTTCGTGGAGTGAGGCAAGTTCCGAGTCCAAGAACGATTGATTGTTGGACGCGATGAGACCATCGTCGACGTATAGCGTGATGATAGCGAAAGAAGTGCCAGAATGCTTGATGTAGAGACAAGCATCGGCAGTCGCCCTCATGTAACCACGAGACACCATGAGATCGTTGATGGCACGATACCACTCACGAGGCGCCTGCTTGGTACCGTACATCGAACCCACAAGCTTGAGGCATTTGCCAGGAGTCTGAGGACCGGTCCATCCTTTTGGGTATCGAACATAGACATCCTCGGTCATCTTTCCATTGAGGAACGCGCAGTCAAAGTCGAACTGTTCAAGACACAGACTCTTGGCAGCAGCCAGAGCAATCAAGAACAGGATAGTCGAAGAGCGAGCAACTGGAGCGTAGGTGTCATGGAAGTCGATTCCAGGGCGTTGAGCAAACCCCTGAGCAACAAGACGAGCTTTGAAACGAATGATCTTGCCACTTGCATCGCGCTTGATAGTGTAAACCCAGATGGTGCCAAGTGCCCGAATACCATCATGCCATTTGACTTCCTGGAAGACTCCATGATGATTGAATTGAAGGAGCTCGGAGGCCATTGCCGCGATCCAGTGATTGCGATATGGTGACTTCATTGCTCCCTCGAACGTCTTGGGAATCTCGATGTCCTCATTGTCAAACACGGCGGCGCAGTAGGCATCGTAGGACAGCTTGTTGTAGAACATGGGCGGAGAATCCAGCACATTGACCATGATTGCCGCGATGATAGGAAGGATGTTTTCGGGAGGTGGAGGTCGACGACGAGAACCCGTAGGAAGGATGTTGGAAGGATCAACGTTCTCAAACTGGCCAGGATTTGGACCAGTGCGAACGATAGCGTAACCTTCACGCGGAGCAAGATCGGCGTCCCCCTCCTCGCTGTCGAGAGAATCCTGAGCGTCTCCATAGTCTTCCGGTCCATCATCGTCCTCGTTAGGAGGCTGTGGACCAGGCAAAGCTGGTTCCACAACAGGTAACACCGGAAGAGGTGTCAACAGCGCATGAGACGTGGAATGGGACTCAACGACAGGAACGGGACCCTCCATATGATCTCGAGACGAGGTGACGACAACGGACAAATCTCCAGGGGTCTCGACAAACGTGACGTGACGAGAGACGTAGACCTTGTTCGATGATTGGACCCAGACACGGTAGTTGTATTCACCAGAATAGCCGATGAACACTCCTTGAATGGCGCGAGGTGCAAGTTTGGTCCGACGTTCCTTGGGCACATGAACAAACGCGGTGGAACCAAACGGCTGAAGATGAGTCAGAGCAGGCTTCTTGCCGAGAATGACTTCGATAGCTGTTTTTCCGTGAATACGAGGGTGGGGACGACGGTTGAGAACGAAAGTTGCGACTGCCAGAGCATCTGACCAGAAACACATGGGGAGTCCAGAGTCGAGGAGCATCGCACGAACGAGACCCATGAGTGATCCATTAAGTCGTTCGGCTTGCCCATTCTGCTCCGGAGTATACGGTGCAGTGAGCTCCATGATGATGCCCTGTTTCTCGAGAAGGTCCCGGAACAACGAGTTGTCGAATTCACAACCATTGTCCGACCTGACCCTTTTAATCTTCTGACCCGTTTGACGTTCTGCCTCGGATTGAAATTTGGACCATGCCTCGATAATCGTCTCAGCCTTCTTGTCTTTCAGTACAGTCGTCCATTTGGCCGTCGAATATTGATCCACGATGACGAGATAGATGGTATCGCCATGGTGATTGGGATGCTCGACAAAGCCCAGATCGATGAAGACACGGTAGAGAGCATGCGGTGCGTCGGTGCTCTTGGCCGAGAAGGCCGATCGCTTTGACTTGGCCTGAATGCACGAGAAGCACGGAGTTACTTTCTCGTCCTTCAATGTAATGCCGGTGATAGCACCCGATTTGACAGCCAAGACAATCGCCGCGGGAGATTGATGGCCGAGTTTCCGATGTGCTTCCATCAACGTGCACGTCCCAGTGAGACGATTGGCAGCGACCAATGGAGCGGTGGGCGATGACGTGATGGGCTGTAAGTGAGCAGCATCCATGACGAAACCACGACCAGGGCGCGAGCGAAGGATTGGTTTACCGCAGACGTTGAAGATGAGGTTGTTTTGGGGACCCACGACGTACGTCATCGACTCCAAGAGACGATCGACGGAAACGAAACCGCATTGAGCACCCGGCATGTGATACACCTTCTTCAGAGTGACTCGACAACCATAGGAGGTAATGAACGTGACCAAGCCATGTCCCGGAGATTGGACCCGAGATTGATCGGCGACGGAGATCCCGAGCGGCTCAGCAATAAAATTCGATAGGACAGACTTGTCACCAACGCAATGGACTTTGGCACCAGAGTCGACAATCCAGGGGAAACGTGGCATCGCTCGCGAATAAGGGAAAATGTAGCTTGTCAATGCAGATTCAACTACACCTATGGCAGCAACCTTCGAATCCTCGGCAGCAGCTGAAGCGGGTTTGGATTTGTTCTTGGGAAGCTCCGGGCAGAGATGCCAACCGCGTGAGTGACCCAGGCTATTGCAGCGCGTGCACACCACTTTGGAGAAGTCCTTGTGTGTGGTGTTGATACGTGCGACGAGACTGGTGTCGTCAGCGATGCGGTTGGAGAGAGACTGTTTTTGTTGATTGCGGGAATCGGCCAATTCGACGTTCATTAGAAGTTTTGGATAGAATACGTTCCAATCCATGTCAATATTGACCTCAGACGCGAGATTACCCACGATCCCGTCATATTGGCTGGGGAGTGAGCGAACAAGCATTCCTGCGAACAGCCAGTGCGGAAGCGGAGCTCCGAGATTCTTGAAATCCGTCATAGCAATTTTTACTTTGTTGACGAATTCCTTGAACGGAACATCTCCGGTGTACGGTTGTGCGAGAGTGTTCAGGAGATCCATTGTGCGACTAGAACGTCCTTGGGAGTTGAGGCCTTTAAGAGTGTCCCACATCTCCTTGGCAGTGGTCACATGGGTGAGGTGTGACATCTGCTCCTCAGAGATCGAGTTGACGATGTATTTGCACGCCAGGTCGTTGTGGCGACCGATCTTGGCGCGAAACTCGGAGAGCTTGTCCAGGAGGTTGGGGATGTTTGGCAAGACGTCCGATTGCGCAGGACCAGTGTGATCCCCCCCCAACCCGCTAACGCCGGGGGTGGCTGGTTCAATTGGCGCGACGGACGCAGTTGCATGTGCGGCGACGAGCTTGGACTTGTAGTCCGCGACGAGAGACTTGATCGATTTCTCGACAACATCCCAAGATCCGTCCGCTCGAAGATTGATGAACGCACGTGACGCCCAACTCGCGTACCCAGAAGCGTCCTTGAGAAACAAGCGATTGCCCGACCCGTTGGGGAAGTCGGAGTCGCTCGTTGGGCTCATAACCTATTACGGATAAGGACTAAGAGGTACTCCACGACTCAGCTCCGATATACACGAGTGAGATGATGAGAATAGCGTGGAGAAGAGAACTAAAAGGCAGAAACATAGCAAAGACAGAGATAGACGCGCGCATAATAAAACAATTAACCATTCTAGTAAAGAAGAGTTAGGCTCTCAGACCCCGCTTCTAACAGCGACTCATGTACGATGTGACCCCGACGCGCAAGAGGCAGCACACTCAGGGTCATGCTTCTTCGCCGTCGTGTCTGTTCTGTGGCAACGATGCAGCCGTCATCGAGACGGTGTCGCACTACTTTTTCGGGTGCGCATACTCGGCCAGCTTCTGGGGTGGGGTGCTCTGCATTCTGTTCGACAAGCTCGGCATCGAGGATACCGACGTCGATCCGTCGACGTTCACCCAGGAGCAGCTGACTATGGGGCTCCCCCTTTTGCGGGGTCGTGGGAGAACGACCTCGAAGTGGATGTGGGTTCGATTGGCTTGTGCGATCGGCTTCCAGCGGTTGCACCTGCTCCGCTGGCGCGTTCATTAGTCGTTCCAGAGGGATGGCATTGTGGCCCCTCCCTCGATTCTCAGTGCGCTCAGAGCGTTCGAGCGAGATTTTCTCTCTCGGGCGGGCTTTGTTCCAGGGGCTCGAGATTGGGAGCTATGAAGACCGGCTTAATGGAAGGCTGTGCATGCCCCTCCTTTTCTTTGTCTCCTGCAGTTTCCTTGTTTTATGGAGCGGCAAGCAGGGCAAACGCCCAGGAATGTTTGAATGCCCTTTTTCCTTTTCTTTTGGCCCCGAGTTGGTCGCGTCGGATGGATCAGCAACATGGGTCGCCCAATTTTGGTCAAGATTTTCGCGTCATGGCGAGGCTTGTTTGGTTTTGGATCGTTCGCTCGAATCGACGGCTCAATAGCCAGCGCTCGAGACTCAGCCAAGGGAGAACTTCAGGCGCTGTCGGGGTGACGAGTAGCTGGGGCTTGGCTGCGGCCTGTTAGTCCCTGGGGACCTCTATCCCTGGCTTCGACCCCTCCCTTGGTCCCTCGGGTGTGTCCCCCCCTCCTTTCTTCCTCTCCTCCCCTTTGTTTTAATATTTCCGTCTCTCCTTCTTTCTGGTCGTGGCCTTTTGTATATCTTCCCCTTCTTTCTAGGTGCTCCTTGGTTATCGCGTATCTTCGCTCCCGATCTTGGGACGTGAAGCGGCAGCAGACTCACCGCTCGTTGGAGTCCGAGTTACGTGCTCGGCGGGTTTTGATCTGCGCAGCGCTCTTTGCGCGCAGGGGTTTGATTTTCACCCATCTGCTTGTCGTCATTACTTAGAATCAATTTTTAGCTCTTTTTGTAGCGGTCCCAGCCAACCCGAAGGATTGCAATTTATGAGCCCCGGTAAAAAAAAAAAAAAAAAAAAAAAAAAAAAAAAAAAAAAAAAAAAAAAAAAAAAATTATCATCTTTCATCTTTCATCGTTCATCGTTCATCGTTCGCTCGTCGTTCGATGTCCAATCAGGCCCCGCCTGAGCGGGGACGTGGTCCCCCGAGCCTCCAGCTACGGGACAACCATCCGCGAGCGCGGTGGTGGAAGCCGGCACCGCCCCCGAGGCCAACGCCGGCCTCGCGCTGTACCAGCGCAAAATTGATGAGGTTAGAAAGAGAAACGAAGATATGGCGACGATCATGAAGATGATCAGTGTCGAGGACGGCACCCGCCAGAACACTCGCATCCTCGTCCTCAAAGACGCACCCGGCTTCGGCAAGGATCGGGCAACCTCCCTGCGCTTTAGCGCACTCAACGCTCTCAAACCCGTCGAGAACACGTCTGGCGCTGTTCTTGAAATCACCCTTCATCACAAGGGTGTGGCCAATGAGCGCGAAAAGGCGGAGGTGTACTCCAAGGTGCTCCGCACTTTATCACCCGACACGTCGCTCTGTTTCAACCTTCCCACTGGCGTCATCCTCCCACCCGAGCTCGCCAAATACACTCCCATCATTCATGGTGTAACGCCGGAAGCGATTCAGCTCAACGGAAATACCCGGTTCAAGTTCGTCGTGCGATGCGCCAGCGTGGAGGCTCTCGACAAGGTGCATGAAGCGGCGACCAAGATCGAGTGGCAGCGCTCGCCTGCCCAAGTCCGCAAACGCCTGGCATTCATAAAGAATGTTGTCGAGTTGCGATTTGTCATCAGTCCCAATGTCGAATACACGAACGACGACCTTTGGGCGAAGCTGGAAAACGTCGTCGCCAAACTCACAAACGAGGGCCACAGCTGCACCTTGCTGGTTGCCCAGGGGTCGTACTTGGTTGCTCGAAGCAACTACTCGGCCATCGTCAAGTTTGACAATGACGACCTCTTTAAGGAGAAGGGGGCTCGACTCCGAGAAATCCTCCCGACGAGGATCGACCTCCGGGGACGACTCGCCCAAGTCACGCCACTTCGACACGACTTCGAGGCCAAAGCCTCCTGCCGCCGATGCGGTTTCGTAGGCCACGTCGACAACTGCGTCCAAATGTCGACCCAACGTCAGCAAGCTGCCCACAACAACAAGAACCACCAAAGGCCCCAAGCCAAAGCCCAAAGCAACGTTGAGCAAGCCTCGACCGCCCAAAAGCAACGCAGAGGTGATGTAGCCTCTCCCTCTCTCCCAAAGTCTCCTGTCGCTTCGAAGCGTTCAAAGAAGAACCCTTCTCCCTCAAGGGACATTAACAACTCACGAGTCCAACCGGCTCCTCCACAAAGCTCTACACCCACAGCATCCGCCCCCTATGGCATCACCACCGCTGCGAACCCATTCTCAAGCTTGGCAGGCGACGTGGCCGAGGCGGCGCACGAGGCGCCTGCTCAGGCCCTCGAGGACGACGACGCGATCAGCGGAGCCGAGGCACAGCTGGAGCAACAGCAGAACGTGCCGCCGCCGGAGCCTTTGGATCTGTCGGATCTGATGGACCGCGGAGCGGAGGGGAACAAGGAGGAACACACGGAGACGAGTGACGCGGAGGAAGGGGGGTCGCAGTCGGCCGCGACGGGCTCTGTGCTTGAGATTGCTTTGTCGACTCCTGAACACACCCCTGAGCCGACTCAGACCCGATCGACAAGCCACCATCAGTTCGATATGGACGGCCTTCCAGACGACTGGATGAACCGTGTGTCGGATCGCGAGCGCAAACAGGATGCCGGTCTATACGATGAGATCACCGAGTTTGACCAAACTCCGTCTGTGCCTCTGCGGATTCCTTCGCCGTCTCCCGGTCCAGCGTCCGATTCCGAGCCCGAGCTCAAGCAGGAGGTGGACGAAGGAAGTTCCCGGGGTCTTCGCCAATTTGAGTGTATCCAGCGCCTCACCAGCATCGCGCGCACATCAGACTGGTCCAAATCGATTGCAACGGACCCTCTCCCCTCACCCACCTTCGGACCTATGTTGTCCATCAAGGGAGCTGCTGCTGCAACGAAGGCGCGATCGCAATGATTGAGTTCATCATCATAACCTGGAACGTCAACAGGGGTTTCAATACCCCTGAACGGCGTCGTCTGCTTCTTTCGTATCTCACTTCGCTCACACCTCCCCCTTCTGCTATCCTTCTTCAGGAACATAATGTTCCTAAATCGCGACAACCCCACATTCGCAACGAATACGCCCAGTCCCACCAGGGCGAGGCTTATTTCTCTCAACACTGCCTCACTTTGGTTCCTCCCTCCTCCCCCCTTCTTGGTGGTCATCGTCGGACGCGCAAGTCTCACGGCGGGCGCTTACTCGTGACCACCTTTGATGTGCGGGGTTCGACGGACATCGTCGAGCTCAACAACATCTACGCTCCGGTTCAACCCGCCGAGCGTCTTCCCTTCTTCAATTCCCTTCGTTTCCAAGCTACTCTCTCCTCCCACATTCGGTTCATCGCGGGCGATCTCAACGATTGCCCGCTCCCCGCCGTGGACCGAGCCCGCCAGGTGGAACGCCCCGGCTCACACCATTGGCCCGTACTCATGTCTCGGCTCGACGGGGTGTACACTGATGCCATTCGGCTCAAGCACCCCCTGTCGCCGGCGACCACGCGCCCTCATCTCAGCAAGGACGGCTGGCTCATTTCGCGCTCGCGCATTGACTTTGTTCTGGTGCAGCGGCGACACGAGCGACGGATTGTTTCTGCTTCCACTCTGTACAATATCTCTCGATCCATGTCGGATCATAGACCGGTCACGGTCACTTTTCGGCTTCGGGCAAGTGGTGTTGAGGTCGAAGAGGAGCTCTGCCTTCCCCAGGCGTCTCATTTTCTGACCCGCATCAACTTGTCGACCTTCAAACACGCCGAGTTTAAGGAGTTCGTCACTCCTCTTCTCGAGCAAGCGCCGTCTGGGGATTCGGTTGCCGACCTTCAGCGTGTGCTCTCGGAGTCTCGGGTCCAAGCTCTCGAGTTATCTCGGCGTCTGTTTCGGGAGCGCAATGCGCTCGAGATGATGCTGGTATCTCGACTGCAGGACATTGAGTCTCGTCGGGTGATGAGCCCCTTCGATATCATCGACTGGACGAACATGACAGGTCAACGTCCGAGGAGAGGACAATGACTACACGCGAGATAGAGGGCGTTGGATGTGAATCGACGGGTGGCGGCGGCTGTCGATGAAGAAGCGATCGAGGAGGGGTATCGACCGAAGATGCTCGGAAGAAATCAAGTATAACGGACTTAATTCCAACGAGAAGGTAAAAGAAGAGGGAGGGTAATGTAAGATATGGAGCTGACCAAGCTGATGGGGAAGGTGCTAAAACCAAAGGGAAGGGAATGCTCCAAGCGCTAAGGGAACTTAACCAAATAAAATAGGCCAAAAAGGTTGGCTCAGGGGAAAAGGATTGCTCGTGGGAGCACCGGTAAAACCCTGACTTTGCGCCTCAACTAACATACCAACTGCACCAAGCCACTGCACTCGACCTTTGGGGACTTCCTTTGAGTAATGCTGTCATCCTGACACTGTCCCCCCAAAAGGAAGTCTACCGATCCGCAAGTCGGCGATTTGTGCGGTCCAAGCGCGCCAGGTATTCGTCCAGAACAGATGGGTAGTCGGATCGAAGGGACTGCTCCTTCACCCAAGTATCGTCGGTGTCGCTGTGATCGACCCATCGAACCAAGAAAGAACGAAGGCCCCGAGCATTTCGGCGATCTCGGACGATCCGCTCCGGAGTTGCAGCGTCGGCAGTCGCATCTGCTACGTCGTCAACAAAGAGTACTGTGGGATCACGTCCAGGGAATCTTTCAGCATCGTTGTCCATGTATGGGCGAAGGAGTCGTGCATGGAAACGATTGTGAACGCGCGACATCCCGGGGGGGAGGACGAGATCGTAACTGGACGTAGCCGGGATGGCCGCTTGGATGCGGAACGGTCCAATGTAACGCGGTAATAACTTTGACTTCATCCCTTCAGGAACTGCAAGGTTCTTTGTCGAAAGGTAAACCAAGCTGCCAGTGTGAAAGGCCGGATCGTCCGGACGTCGGCGTTTATTTGCCTGATGGGCTTGGCTAAGTCGCGTCCCAATGATGGCGTCGGTCACCTCGACATTACGGAGCTGTCGGATCCGTGCGAACGCTTCCGCACGAGGAACATCCGAGACCGACCATGACTCGGTGGGCCAACGTCGCGGGAGGTATCCGTACGTTGCCTCGAAAGCCGACAGAGACGTGGACACCGCAACAGAAGAGTTAAGAGCAAACTCAGCTTCCACAAGACGAAATGCCCACGCCTCGTGATTAGACGATACCATGATCCTCAAGGTTTGGGTGACCATCTTGATTCGGTTCTCGCTCGATCCATCCGTCTCAGGGTGTGCGGCGGTGGACATCCGCAAGACGGTGCCGACCTTTGCTTGCAATGCCCGCCAAAACTGCGAGGTGAACTTGGGATCGCGGTCCGAAACGATGGCTGAAGGCGTCCCATGCAGTCGAAAGATGGTAGCATAATACTTGTCGGCAACGAGCTCGGAATCGGCGTCGGCTGGAAGCGGAATCAAGTGGACCATCTTTCCCCAAGTGTCAGTGACCACCATGATTTGAGCGACCATCAATCCTTCGAACTCGACCGGAGGCAACCCTGTCATGAAGTCGATGGCCACTTGTTCCCAAGGACCGGAAGGGATTGGCAACGGATGCAATCGACCATAAGGCACTTGAGTGGACGCCTTGCCCCGGGCACAGTCTTCGCATGAACGGCAGAAGTCGGCGCAATCGACCGACATGGACGACCACCAATACAAAGGGCGTAAAGCGGCCAAGGTGATGCGATGCGCTGCATGTCCCACGCTCCTATGCACCTCCGAAAGCACGAGCTCGCGTAGCGAGGGAATCTTCTCGGAGTCGAGGACACCGGTAGCCTGACCCCTAGGCACAAACAGCGAAAAGGACTCATCGGGATGTGCACGCAAGATCTTCCCCTCCTCAGTCACCCGAAACATAGGCCACGAAAGCGGGTCGGTGACAATAACTTGAGCCTGGGAATCGGTGGCGTACGCTTGGATGACGGCGTCGATGAAGGGTTGGGGCAGTGGTACCGGGGGCCTATGGATTACAGGGGCGTTGGTGGGCTCGACATGTGCTGATCCCAACAAATCGAGTTCATCGGCGTTGGGATCGACCGGTAAGGGAATGTCGTCCTCTGGAGTTGCGCCGACTGCGTGTACTCGGGTGTTGGTGCTGGGTTCCAAAGGAGACACGAGCGGGCCTGCATACGGGTTGTCGGTATCCATGATATTCTCGGCGACGAGGTGGCATCCAGAAGGGCCTGCTTCGCATTGGTCACGCCCGAGCCCGAAGGCAACATCAACAGGAGGCAACCGGTCGGGCGACGGTGAAGTGTAAGGACGTTCCTCGGGGAGACTCTCACCGGGTGTAATGAGCTCGTAGCATTCTTCCTTCAAGAACCAATTCCCTAAGTCCTTTCCCTCGACGTCCTTGTTCCCCAATTCCTCCATGAGCGCGTAGAGTCCGGGAGAGCCTGTTTCGCAGCCGTGACGCGGGGACCCGGTGGCAACATCAACAGGAGGCAACTGATCGTTTGACAATGGAGTGTAAGGACGTTCCTCGAAGAGGCTCTCACCGGGTGTAGTGATCTCGTGGCGTTCTCCATCAAAGAACAAATCCTCCAACTCCTTTTCCTTGACCTGATCCTCCTGCGAACCTTGCTGGACCTCCCATAGACGCGACAACGAATCGGCAATGGAATTCTTCTTGCCCTCGATGAATTCAAATTCGAAATCAAAACGACTGAGTTCCAAACACATGCGTATGTGCCGGGGCGTCTGGCGAAGTCTCTGGGTTTTGAGGGTGCGAAGGGCTTGATGGTCGGTGACAATGACAAAGGGGTAACCGATCAAGTGCTGTTCGAAGGCCTGACACGCCGAAACTACGGCTAAGAACTCCTTATCAGTGATGTGATAGTTGAGCTGAGCGCCATTGAACTTAGCCAAAAAGAAACGGGTGGGAACCGCCTGCACCCGGGTAGGACCCGAAGCCAAGCAGGCTCCAATGCCAACACGACTGGCATCGGTAAACAGGTAGATCTTGTGCTCGCCAGAAGTGACCTTGGCACCGTCGATTGGTCGCAGTGTCGCAGGTACCAAGTTTTTGGCGTCATCAAAGGCCTGCTGCTCGCGCTCATTCCAACGCCACGATGTTGCCTGCGCTAACAACGCCGTAACCGGCTCCAAGGTACCCGACAAATGCGGCAGGTGATCCCGCATCCAGTTGATTGTGCCTAAAAAACGTTGGACATCGGTCTTGTTACGCGGCGTCGGCCATTGGCGGACACGTTCCCACTTGAGGGGATCAACCTTGATGCCGTCGTCGGAAATGATGGCACCCAACGAGTCCAACGATTTGGAAAACCACTCAGATTTACTGGCTCCTAAGTAGAATCGATAATGTCGTAGTGTCATCAGCAGGATCTCGATGTGTCTCAAATGCGCGCGTCGTGTATCGGAGTGAACGTGGACATCGTCAAAGAAGATCTTTGCGAATGAAAGACATGGCTGGAACATGGTCGATGTCAACAGGTTCAACGTGTTGGGTGCATTGGTGTCCCCAAACTGCATGACCCGAGAGGTATATGTGCCCGTCACCGTGGCAAAACCCGTGCGGTCGACGTGCTCCGGTACAATCCGCACCTGCTCGAACGCTGCGGCCACATCAAATTTGGACCGGTAACGCGAGCGTGCAACCTCGTAGCGGACACTAGTCATGTCGGGAATGGGCGAAAAACGCTTGGCGGTGTTGCTGTTACGCGCCCGGAGGTCGAGCACAAAGCGGGCCGTTTGGGAATTCTTCTTTGGAATGGCAAAAACTGGAGCCGCAGAGTCGATTGGGCCCAACACCCAGAAACGACCACGAGTGTACTTAGCTGAATGTTCCGCCCACTGGGTACGATACTTGTTGGCGAGGGGATACACCTTTGGTTTGACCTTCTCGGTGGGATTGATCAACGGAATTTCGTGGTTGACCGGCCGATATGGTGGGAGTCGCTCCATTGGTAACGAATCTACGAACACATCAGAGTAGGTCTCGAGTAAGGCAGCCAATCGTGTTCGTGCTTTGGACTCAGACAAATCCTCAAGCGTCGGGTCGTCGACTACATCGAGCAATGGGTTGTGCGGCTCAAGACCAATGATCTCGTCGTCGGGAAGTAATCCCGGGTGGTTGTAACCAATGGCGGAACCGGAGAAGATAGATGCCACGGTGACCGCTCGATCCCACTCATAAGTATCCTTGGCAACAGGTTGCGACGGACCCGATCGCGCAACCGTAAAGGCGCCCCAGCCTACGAGCATGCCTGTGTCCTTCAGAAATGGCAAACCCAAAATGGCATCGTATCCAGTCACCCGACAGATGAAGAAAGCTCGCGAACCGAGGTCGAGGGCACCGGACGAAAACGGAGCAGTGGCGAACATAGCACATTGGTCGGATTTATCCTGAGTCCCAAGACGCAGGTGCAACGGTGCAGTCAACCGTGCCGTCGTGAAACCGGTGTCGGTTCGCACGGCCTCCTGGTCCACCAAGTCCACCTCTGACCCCGAGTCGATCAAGCAACGCAAGGTCCTTCCGGAAGGCAACGTCCAAGCTACAACGTTGCGGGCTCGCACAATGGCTGGTTCGATGAGTCGGTCGGGTTTGTCGGTGTCGATCAGGGGCGTATCGGACGCCAGGAGAGAAACACCCACTGGCACAGGAATTTGGAAGGAGCTCACCGAAGCAGCCCTTTCCGCCTTGCGAGACGACACCACTTCCGGCCCCCAAAAGCGACGCGAACGCGACGCGGCATCAGTGTAGGAAAAACGTCTTCCACCGCGGCGGACGCAGTGTCGGTCAAACTATCGTTGAAACGATGAGGTTTGCATCATCTACCGGCGCGGTTGGCTGCAAATTACTCGATGAAATCCCTGCTTCGCAAGAAGGAAAGACGACGTCTTTCACTCGTCCAACAAGGTCTGCGAGGGGCAAGAGCGGTGCGTCACTAAGGCGGATACGGAACTCAACGGTCGAGTCTGATCCGGCTCGAGTGAAAGGGGAATCTCACCTGGGGTCCTCGCCATGCCTGAACCCGAAGACCATTCCTCCTCGTCGAAGTCGACCCCCGCAATTGCCGAGAGCTGGACGGTTGTGGGGATTGGCGCTCGGAGGAACAATGCTGTGAAAAGTGACCACTCTGACCGCAGTTGAAACAGCCATACTCGCTGGTATCCTCGGCGGGCGTGAACCACGCATGGCGCTCCTTCACAAATGCGACTGTTGCCATCTGTAGCGCGATCGACCATCGAGCCCGGCGGATCTGAGCGCGCTCGTCATCGGTTGTTGAGGACGGGATGTTGCGGGGAGTCTTCGAGATCGTCCAAAGGACACAGTTCGAGTCGAAGGCGTTGAACCGGCGTTGGTACCGCAGTCTCGTCGGCGATGGCAGCCCAATCGGTGATCTCCTCAAGGGAAGGACCGTCGTCGAACTTCCTGTAGTGACCAGTGAGTTGTCCGATATTCTCGAAGCATGCCGGCACGCACTTCCGCTTAGCCCGTCGCTCAACGACTGGTAGAACGCCGTGGCCAGCTGAAGCGGCGAAAGACTAAAGCTTGAGTTATTGTGCATAAAGGCACGGTAACGTGCACGCCATTCTCCGACATGATCGTAGGCGCGAACAGAAGATTGGCGGCACCCGTAAAACTCCTGGGACACTCGGTCGGCAAAACCAGGATCCGGCCACCGACGTCCCACTACAGTCATGAGCGACGTCCAACAATGGGGGCGGACTTCCCGGATCGCGTCCATCATCGTGTCGACGGCCCAGTCGTGTGAAGACTGCCGTCGCTGACTAGATGTCGAACGGTCGAACAAGGTTGCCACCAGCTGGACTACCCGGTCGGTGGTGAATAGGTGGTAGTCGATATGTCGCACAACAATGACAAATACGACTTTCCAAACGCAGTGAAACGGACCAACCTTTCGGGGTGATCCCCCGACCATAACCCTTCCCGGTCGGGCAATGTCCCTCTCCAACGAGAGCTAATCACCGCCGGGGAAGGGCCGTCCCTAAATCCGCTGTGAGATTCCCCCCAGGGGTACGAGCAAGGGGGTCAGCGGTATTGCCTGAACGTCCCAAAATTGTGTGCGGGGGGACGTCCAGGGGACCAATCTCACCGGCAAAAACTCCCCAGCCCGCGCTGCAACTGGTTCAGTGGAGCCAAGCTCCCCGGCCCTCGCTGCAACTGGTTCAGGTGAGCGTTTCAACAATTCGTCCACCGTTTGTTCCAGCTTGCGAACGCGTGCTTCGGAGTCGTGATATCGCGCTTCTGCTTCTTCAAGGCGGCCTTCAAG